>CM060910.1:662317302-664717302 GCA_030737875.1 Allium sativum | reverse complement strand
TCTTGTTGATAATGACAAGACAGTTTCATTGCCTGTTAGGAACATGGCCCCACGAGAAAGAAGAGAGCTTAACAAGCATATCAAGGAGTTGCTGGAGAAAAATTTTATTAGGCGAAGCATTTCTGAATGGGGTGCTCCGGTGGTATTCGCTACTAAGGCGGATGGTTCGCTTTGTCTATGTGTTGATTATCGTGAGTTGAACAAGCTGACAAAGAAGAATAGATACCCGTTACCGAGAGTTGCTAGTGGCTTCGTCTCAATCTTATTTTATTTTATAAGTCTTCATAGCATTGTAAGCTCTATTCTACTCTTAGATTCTAACTATGAAGTTAAATATGACATGTTGCAAGTTTGAGTTTGGGCCTAAGTATGATTTGTGCTTTGATTCTATCATGTTATGCATAGATTTATTCTATGCATGTTTGTAAAGCTATCACCTTGACTTTGTGCATAGAAAGCTATGAGCTTTGATTTGAAATGTTGCATAAAGCAACATAGAAACTCTCATAACCCTTATGTTATCTTGCATATGATGTTATATGCGAATCACTAGCTATCATCCTATGTCATTTATGACCATGTTTCAACTATTTTGCTAAAGTTTGATATCATGCATGTTTTGAGGCTTATAATGTAATATGCAAGTTTATGAACACAATTGCCTCATATGCCACCATGTTTAACTTGTGGCCAAGCCTTATCAATTATGTCATGCTTCTAAGTTCCCTCTTTGAGATCTATTTGCGTTTATGCGAACTTACATGCGAGGGGGTTACGTTATGGGTAAACTAAAATGACATAAAAACATGACTTGAAAAGATGACACGAAATATGACATGTGATTATGCTTGAGAAATGAACATGAACTTGGACATGACTTCTAGAAAACATGAGAATGACCAACTCGAGGTTGGGCTGAGTTTGTAGCATAAATCTACCCGGAACCGACCGGCTTAACTAGTGGCTACAAGCAATAAGACCCAATGTGAGTAGTTGGTCATGTCGCACTTGAAACCCGAGGTTAGACTAAGTTGTGGTGTAAAGCTACTCGGACCCGCCCGGCTTAACTAGTAACCACAACAAGGTCTAATGTGAGAGGTTGGGTGCATTAAATTAATTAATGCCACATGATAGGGTAAAGTCATGGACCACTTGAATACTTAACCAATTAAACACGATGGGTTGATAGGGTTAAGTCATGAACCTTGGGTACACTTAACCAACTTGATACTTGATTGGATAGGGTTAACCACGTTTAACCCGTTAGAAACCCTAGTTACGTGGTCCTTTTCACCAGTAACCCTCTTGGTTGTATCATGATCCCCTAGGGACTAGGCTAGGGTAGGGCACGATTACTGGGCTGACATGTAAGCGACCAAAACGACGGCTGAGTAGGTGCGCCGGTGTAGGTTCAGGCGGACTATGGTCGTGCACATGGCCCGGAGTTGAAAAAACAGACACGGGCACCAGTAGGTTTAAACTGTGCGTGCTTGATTTGTGTCCGTGGTTGGCACCCTAGGGCATGATACACCCTAGGGTGGACCTAGCACAGTTTGACTACACTTCGTGATTGGGCCGTATGACACCGACACTTGACGAGTTAGGCTTTTAGGGAGCCGATCGACTAGACCGTGTTGTTGGACCTTGATTTAGGTCATCTCGTGATATTGGGCCAAGATTGGGCCAAGGGATCACTTCTTGTTTATACTTGACATGGGTTGGTATACTAGTACACTTGGTGCAAAAACTTAACCTTGTATATGTGATGCCACATTTTACCTATCTTGTTAACTTTTCACCATGCCAGTTATCATCCTATGTTTCATCTCTGTTTTACATGTCCAGTTAACTTTATTAGTTTTTATACTAATAGTAGGTAGGACTTACCAGTCTTTTGACTGACCCATTTTCCTTCGGCTCTTTTCTTTCGTTTCCCCCCCAGGTTTACAGGGTGGGAACACTAGCACCTAGCTTGGATCTTTAGCTGCTTTTCTGGATAGCTCATGTACGGTTTGGACTTGAGCTTGCTATGGCTTTTATTCTACTTTGGGGATAATTACTTTATGATTTTCTTCCAGTTTTCAGTTGATGTTTCTAGACTTTGTTTTGTGGGAAAATAATGACCAAGTACTTTGATGTAACTTGACTATGGTTTTGAAATGTTAGTTTAACCCGCTGCTTTATTTACTCTGTTTTTACTTATATGTTCTGTCTTGTGATATCTGCATGCATGTTTACCCTGTTTAACGCCCCTCCAAAGCTAGTGTGCTTGCAAGAGTGACATTGGCGGAGGTGGGGTGTTACATTTGGTATCAGAGCATAAGGTTTTACTAGACCGGACAAAAGTTTTAAAACCCTTTTGAAAAACTATCTTCAAAACCAATTAAGTATTTTCCAAGAAAAGTCTAGTTTATTTTAAAAGGCTATTCCCCAAAAGCCATTAGCACTATCCTTGTTTCCTCGTTCTAAATCTATCTTTTCCTTTTTTTCAGCATGACCGATCTTAACCTTCCTGAGGGAGTAACCATTCCCGGATGGTTCCTGAGGTACTTGGAAGCTAGGGCCAACGATGTGGGCCCAGCAAACACTCCCACCGTAACTGAGGTTCCTCCTCCTCCTCCTCCTCAGCATCCCCAAGCAGATTTCGCAAAGGTTTTCAAAGACTTTACGGCGATGGGTGGCAAGAATTTTATTGGGACGGAGACTTTTGTTAAGGCGCGAAATTGGTTGAAAGAAACTGAAGATCTCTTCGCCATCTTTGATGTGGAAGACCGTAGAAAAGTTCTGTTGGAAGTATGGCTACTGAAAGAGGAAGCTGCTTATTGGTTGGAGGTCACCAACGCTACTAGGGCTATAGAGACTTGGGCCGACTTTAGGATGAGGTTTGGGCTTAAGTTCCTATCATCTTCTGAGGAGAATCTCCAAATGGAGAAGTTTATATCTTTGAAGCAAGGGGACATGACAGTGAGGGAGTATGTGAATAAGTTTAACTAGCTTGCTCGATTCGGTTTGGACATGGTTAATACTCCCCAGAAGAAGGCTCTACGCTTTGCACGAGGGTTGAATGAGCCATTACAAGGTTTAGCCATGTCACATATACCCATGAGGGCCACTTTTGAGAGCCTAGTGGACATGGCATTGCTTCAGGGAGACGATAAGAATGGCAAGAAAGAAGTCAAGCCTAATGAGACTCAAACAAAGAAGGCGGACTCCAAATGGGGAGGAAATCAGAGCAATCAAAACAACAAGAACAACAAGAACAACAAGGGTAATAAGGCCAACAACAACAAGGCAAAGGACCCAAGAAAGTGCAACTTCTGTTGGATTGTTGGGCACATAGCCAAAGATTGTAGAAAGAAGAAGAGAAACTTGGGTGAATGCTTCCATTGTGGAGAGACTGGACACTTTAGCTAGGATTGCCCTAAGAAGCAAGGACAAGGGCAAGGGCAAACTCAGCGTGCAGGACCTTCTGAAGGGAAAGTGCATGCTCTCAACACTGCTCTAGTTCAGGACCGAGGTAGTATTTCTGTAGAAAGCCTTGTTTACATTTCTGATTTTCCTGTTCGCACTTTATTTGATTCTGGCGCATCGCATACTTTTATTTCTTCTGACATTGTTGAAAGTTTGCACCTAAGTACTAGTCTAGTTGAGAATCCCATTAGTGTTTCAAATCCAATTGGGGGTTCCGCCCACCTATCTATGATTTGTATGGATTTGAGGATTTCTATCTTGACCGTAGAATTCACGTGTAATGCTTATGTTCTCGGTTTCATGGGATACGGGTTGATTTTGGGAATGGATTGGTTGTCCAGTTATGGAGCCATTCTCGATTGTGAGCATAGGGTGGTGAGGCTCATGACTCGCCTCGGTAATACCCTAGAGATTTCTTGCAACCCGTTGGATCCCGTCATGTTATGTTATCTTGAATCTCTTGACTCATCCATCGATGGTCTGCAATCTGTAAGGGTGGTCCGAGAATATCCTGATGTCTTTGAAGAGGTTAAGGGGTTACCCCCTAAACGAGAGACAGATTTCCGCATTTATCTTGTTGATAATGCCAAGCCAGTTTCATTACCCGTTAGGCACATGGCCCCACGAGAAAGAAGAGAGCTCAGTAAGCAAATCAAGGAGTTGCTTGAGAAGAATTTTATAAGGTGAAGCATTTCTGAATGGGGTGCTCCTGTGGTGTTCGCTACTAAGGCGGATGGTTCGCTTCGTCTATGTGTTGATTATCGAGAGTTGAACAAGCTGACAAAGAAGAATAGGCGCCCGTTACCGAGGATTGATGACCTCTTTGACCAGCTTGTTGGTGCTTCTGTTTTCTCTCAGCTCGATCTAGCCACCGGATTCCATCAGCTTAGAGTGGCTGAGGATAGTATTGATAAGACCGCGTTTAGGACTCCAGATGGATTCTTTGAATGGCTAGTCATGCCGTTCGGTTTGACTAATGCACCCGCATACTTTGTTGATTTGATGAGTAGGGTGTTCAGGGAGTTCCTTAACAAGTTTGTGGTTGTCTTCGTGCATGATATTCTGGTCTTCTCAAAGGACGAGAAAGAGCATGCTACACACCTCAAGGAGGTTATGGATACGCTTAGAGCTCATCAGTTGAAAGCCAAGTTCTCTAAATGCCATTTCTAGAGAAAGGAAGTTCGGTTCCTTGGGCATATAGTTTCTAAGCAGGGTTAGCTGTGGATCCCGCTAAAGTGGTGGCGGTACAAGACTGGAAAGTTCCGAAGAATGCAACTGAAGTGAGAAGCTTTCTCGGTCTGGCAGGATTTTATAGGAAGTTCATTAAGGACTTCGCTAGGATTTCATACCCTCTCACTAAGTTAACGAAGAAGAACTTAGTCTTTGCATGGGACTTAGAGTGTGAGCTTGCTTTTCAAAGGCTCAAGAAAGCCCTCACCACAGCTCCAGTTCTAGCATTACTCGATGGAGGGAAGTTGTTTACCGTGTACACCAATGCATGTGGCACGGGATTAGGCGCTGTCCTGATGCAGGAAGGGAAAGTGATATGCTTTGGGGGTAGGCAACTCAAAGTTCATGAGAAGAACTATCCCACTCATGATTTGGAATTGGCGGCGATCGTTTTTGCACTCAAATCATGACGCCACTATCTTCCAGGCAAAAGGTTTGAGTTATATACTGATCACATGTCGCTCAAGTACCTCTTCTCGCAGAATGATTTGAATCTAAGGCAGCAGAGGTGGATGGAATTCTTGGCATCATATGACTTCGAGACAGCTTATACCCCTGGCAAGGGTAATGTTGTGGCGGATGCGCTAAGCAGAAGAAGGTTGAATTTGAGTCCCTTGTTTGTTGAGATGAAGAGCCTAGAGTTCTTGGCAACCTTTGATTTCACACCTGCTGTTGAGTCGATGACTGGTTCGTTAGCATCTGTAACGACCCGCATTCTACGCATCGGGGGATCGTAGAATATTTATTTCTTTCTCATATGAAGTTGTATGGTCATGTAACTTTGGGAAACAACCATTAGAGTCATTTCCCATGCTTATTATTTTTGTCGATTTTTAAATGACCATTTTGCCCCTAGTTGATCTTGTTTTGACCATAACTTTTGATTGGAAAGGAATTTTGACCTGAAACCACTTCCATTTGATTCATTTGATGGTTTACCTTTCCGTAGAGTGGTCATAATAGCCAAACGGACTTACCGTTTGGGAGATATGGATGAAATAAGGTTTGGAGGGTGAAAAACTGCTTAACCGGGCCAAATCGGGTGATTAGTGAGTAGGCCCATAACCCATTTCGGGATTAGGGTTATGGGAAGGCTGAAATGAGATAGAGAATCATTCCATTTCAGTTTTCTAGTCTCCACTTATCACCAAGGAACCCTAAAAATGGCCTCCAACCTCTAAATCACCTCCAAATTATCTTTTGGTCAAGGATTAAGCTTAGCAACCTCTAATCAAGGAAGATCTACACCAAAGCAACATTGGAGCTGCTGTTTAGCATTGAGATTCACATCAAATCAGAGATTTATTTTAGATCATAGTTTATTTGTGGCTAAGGTGAGTGATTTGCATAGTTTTACACTAATTATGGCTAGTTAAGGGTAATTAGTGTTAATTAGCGAATTTAAGTATGATAAAATTCGGGAAAAATGTTCATAAATTCTTAAATGATGTTTTAGACATCTGATTTGAATTTGGGTTAATTTCGTTAAGTTTTGCTAATCCTATCATTAGTTTCACCTAAACATGCTTAAGGGGAAATATGGGATTTTGGGTATGTTTGATCCATTTTAACCTATCATATTGATGTTTGTGGTTGATTATGTATGTTGCTATGACTGTATGATATGCTTTGTGATTGATTTCAATAGTTAGAATGGTCGAAAACGTCGTCCAATGGCGTAAACACTTGCTTGAACAGTTTCAGAAAACAGTGCAGGTTTCGGATCGGATCAGATATGGGGCTCGGATCGGATATGCTGAACTGGGAAAGGTATTCGATCGGATCGGAACCTGACACTCGAGAAAATTGGCAAAAAGGAAGGCCACGTTAACTGAACTGGGATCGGATCGGATTAAGGAGGAGGGATCGGAGCGGATAGAGGAGGATGGATCGGATTGGAGCACGTGAAGGATGAGGAGGCGGATCGGAGAGGAAGCACAAGCTGGAGGGGAGATGGCACCCGACCCGACCCGACGCGAGGCACCCGACCGACCCGAGGAGAAACACTCGACCCGAACCGTACCAGAAGAAGACCCGACCTGACTCGATGGAGGATACCCGAACCGACGGCTTGAGGAGGAACCCGACCCGACCCAGTATTGGCCAATAACCCGAGATGCAAAGGTAGTCCAATATGGGAAGTTAGAGCTCAGGATCTAGTTGGGAACCGATGAGTTCACTTCATGGTTGGACTTTGCTGCGGGACATGTTCTAAGGAGTTGTCGACATTCATAACTTCGATTCACCACTAAAAATGAATGATGGGCTACTTATCAGCGCAGTAGAGTCATTATGACTCGAGGGGCAAGGTGATGGTAGCAAGACTACGTTATCAGTGCAGTAGAGTCATTACGACTCGAGGGGCAAGGTGATGCGTAGTAAGACTATGAGCCAGCGCAGATGGGGTGAATAACTCCATGGGGCAAGTGGACATAGTAAAGGATTGGTAAGACTATGAGCCAGCGCAGATGGGGTGAATAACTCCGTGGGGCAAGTGAACATAGTAAGGATTAGTAAGGCTATAAACCAGCGCAGATGGGGTGAATAACTCCATGGGGCAAGTGGATATAGCGAAGGATTAGTGGCTACGTTATCAGTGCAGTGAAGCCATTTATGACTTCATGGGGCAAAGTGATCGTAGCAAGGTATGTTGGGTGATCGAAGTGGTGAATATCGTATGCTTTACGCACTGAGTGAGAGATGTGAGGATGGATGCTATGTTTGATTGTTTGCCATCACTATGACATGCACACCTCCCCCACCTCCGTATCTTTACACTGTTTGATATGGCACCTTAGAGTGTTGTACAGTATGTAGTGCTAGCTCTTTGGTTGCATGTCCAGGTTCAGGTATGTTTTAGTCTACCTGTTATTATTCACTTTAGATGCTTATCGCTCATACCTGGCTTTATGTCTGACCCAGACTTTTATGTCTCCTCTTATTACTTTGGGTGCTCACACGAGCAGACTAGAGACAGGTTAGCTGGTGGTGCGCGAGTAGCTGATTCGGAGGCGGGCAGGAGGCTTCCACGTATGATATATATATATATATATATATATATATATATAAAAATATAAATATATATATACACACACATTCTCCCTGTGTCGTTGGTGGTCGCTACTTGGGCATTAGTAGTGTACCTTCTTTATCTTACTTTTGCTTTGAGACAGTTTGAAAAGTTGTAATAAGCTGTATTTTGAATTTCCGCTGCTATGACGTTTAGTTCTGATTTTCAGCTTATGCACTGTCTCACCTGTTTTATGTCAAGTATGTTATTATTATATTTTATTCTATGCGCTGTGAGACATTCTACAGGTTCTTTGTTAGCTCATTTCCTTTTTCCCTTTCCTTCTGACGACCCGTTCCGTGCTAACTGGACATGTGTACAGCGCACCTTTGGAGTAAATGTCGGTTGGTGCGGGGCGGGCCGTCACATTTGGTATTAGAGCTCTAGGTTGCGTAGTTAATCTAGGGAAAGACACTAGGGAGAGATTGTACGTATATGAGAGCGTGTATTTGTGATTACTTTGGTTTTCAAAATCTATATGTGTATATACTATTGGTAGTATAAGAATGAAGTCGCACTGCACTAGCACCGCTATGGGGTCGTTAATCGTTTCCCTTTTTCAGATTGACGATGAGCCGAGACACGAGGGGTGCTGGTAGAGGGACCAACCATGGGAATGCTGCTGACATGAGAGCGATGTTTACTAACCTCATGAGAGACATGCTTAGAGAAGTGCAAGGGGCAGTTCCCAATCCCGGAGTTGGTGTTGTCCCAGTAGTGCAGGCGCCTAGGGTCGATTTCGCCAAGTTGTGCAAAGATTACACTAACCTTGGTGGGAAGCCGTTCCACGGGACGGAGTCGGCCACAAATGTTCAGGACTGGATGGATAGCTGTGATCGTATCTTCGATGACTTGGGTCTTGAGGATGCGATAAAGAGAAGGCTAGCGTCTCGTCAGCTGCAAGGGCGAGCGACGAATTGGTGGAATGCCATTAGAACAGCTACTCCAGAAGATCAGGTTACTTGGGATCAGTTCAAGGCTCGCTTTAGCGAGAAGTTTATTCCAGCTGCCCAGAAGTCAGTGTTGTTTAAGAGGTTCTTGGAACTCAAGCAGAACGGTAGGGCAGTTTTTGATTATATTGCTGAGATCGACACTTTGTCGAAGTACGGGATGTCTTTTATCGACACTCCTGAGAAGAAGAATGAGAAGTTCATTACTGGTTTGGATGGGTACTTGGGGGAAAGGCTTATCAACCACATCGATGAGAATTTTGAATCGATTGTGGGGAAAGCTTTGAGATCAGAGAGTCTTTACCCTAAGTCAAGGACTGAGGCTGCATCTGCAGAAGGGCCAAAGCCGCAAGCAGACGGTGGAGGCAAGAATAACTCTCATAATAAGAGGAAGCATGACCAATCTAAAGGTGGCCAGAAAAAGAGCAAGAAGGATGTTGAGTGCTTCAGCTGTGGTAAGAAGGGCCATTATGCTAAAGACTGTCAGGCCAAGCCAGCGGATAAGAAGTGCTTCAACTGTGGTCAAGTGGGACATTTCAAGGATAAGTGTCTGCAACCTCTTAAGGAGAAGCAGATTGTGAAAGCATATGCTATTGATGCTGTTCCTTCTTCGTCAAATGCCCCAATTGCGTCAGAGAAAGGAAAGAATGTTGTTATTCAAGGTATGCTTTCTATTTATGATGTACCAGTTCGAGTTTTGTTTGATACTGGGGCTTCCCGTTCCTTCATATCTAGTGACCTGGTAGATAGGTTGGGACTGGAACCCGAGATAGTCGATAGACCATTGGTTGTGACGAACCCGATTGGTGGTTCGACTAGCCTTAGTATGATTTGCAGGAATTTGGTCTTATCGAGTCATGGATGTATGTTTGTTTGTGATTGCTTTGTTTTGGGCTTTACTGGGTATGGCATTATATTGGGAGTCGATTGGCTCCAAAGATACGGGGTGGTGGTAGACTGTGAGGGCTTTTTGGTGACAGTGAGGGCGGATGATGGGCGAAGGGTAGTGTTTGGTAGTCTACCTAGTGATGGGGTTATGGCTAGTTTTGTAAATTCCCTCGACATCCCGCAGGATGAGTTGTCAGATGTGCCCGTGGTTGGCCAGTATCCGGACGTCTTCGAGGAGGTGACCGGGCTTCCACCGCACCGAGAGATTGAGTTCCGTATTGATTTAGTGAAAGATACCAGACCTATAGTGATGCCACTTCGTCGCATGGCACCAAGGGAGCAGCGAGAGCTTGGGGTGCAAGTCAGCAATCTTTTGAAGAAGGGAGTTATTAGAAGGAGTGTCTCCGAGTGGGGAGCACCAATTGTGTTTGCCACTAAGGCAGATGGTTCCCTTCGTTTGTGTGTGGACTATCGCGAGTTGAATAAGGTAACGAGGAAGAATAAGTATCCTCTACCACGGATAGATGATTTGTTTGATCAACTGGAAGGAGCAAGAGTGTTCTCCCAGTTGGACCTCGCGACAGGATTTCATCAGCTACGAGTAGCGGATGAGAGTGTTCCGAAAATGGCAATTAGGACGCCGTCTGGATTTTATGAGTGGTTGGTCATGCCATTTGGGTTGACCAATGCACCAGCCTACTTTGTGGATCTTATGAATCGAGTATTCAGAGATCAGTTGAATAAATTTGTTCTTGTGTTCATGGATGATGTCCTTGTTTACTCAAGGACAGAGGAGGAACACAAGGGACACTTGAGGATAGTGATGGAGGTGTTGAGGAAACACCAATTGAAAGCGAAATTCTCTAAGTGTCACTTTTGGAGAAGGGAAGTGAGATTCTTGGGTCATGTTGTTTCAGGGAGTGGTATTGCCGTGGACCCGGCGAAGGTGGCTACGGTACAGGATTGGCCTACACCCAAGAATGCAACAGACGTAAGGAGTTTCTTGGGATTAGCTGGATATTATCGTAAGTTTATCCAGGACTTCTCCAAGATAGCAGCACCGTTGACTCAATTGACTAAGAAGAATCAGTCCTTCATCTGGGACGGAGTGTGTGAGGATGCCTTCAAGAGTCTAAAGGAGAAGTTGAAGCGTGCGCCAGTGTTAGTCATTCCTAAAGGGAATGAAGAGATGACGGTATGCACGAATGCTTGTGGTACCGGACTGGGCGCTGTATTGATGCAAGGAGGTAGGGTTGTAGCTTATGCTAGTCGACAGCTAAAGCCGCATGAGAAGAAGTATCCTACCAATGATTTGGAATTGGCAGCGATTGTATTTGCGCTGAAGATGTGGAGACACTATCTCTTGGGAGAAAGATTCGAGCTGTTTACCGATCATAAATAGTTAAAGTATCTCTTCTCTCAGAAAGATCTGAATCTCCGTCAGCAGAGATGGTTAGAGTTCTTGGCTTCGTATGATTTTGATATCGCATACACACCTGGGAAGGGTAATGCGGTAGCCGATGCCTTGAGTAGGAGACAGGCCAGCTTAGGGGCTATGTTTCTTGAGTGGAAGCAACTGGAGTATATCGCGGGGTTTGATTTCAGACCAAGGTGCGAATTGGATCCAGTTATGCTAGCTAGTTTGGCGATCAGACCCACTTTGATGGAGCGGATTGGTTCCAGCCAGAGGGACGATCCTAACCTATTGGAAATCATCTCCAAGTTAGAGATGAACATCGACGGTGAGGAGATGAGTGCGTATGGGCTTGATCGAGATGGATGGCTTCGAAAGAATGGAAGACTAGTTGTACCCAACGTGAATGGTTTGAGAGATGAAGTGCTTAGAGAATGTCATCACTCAAAACTAACCATACATCCCGGTGGTAATAAGATGTACCGAGACATGAAGCGGACTTACTACTGGGAAGGGATGAAAAGAGACGGTGGGAAGTTTATATCCAAATGCATGAATTTCCAGCTAATTAAAGCCGAGCAAAAGAAGCTGAGTGGGTTGTTGCAACCATTAGAAATTCCCGAATGGAAATGGGAGCAAGTCTCGATGGATTTCATCGATGGTTTACCAAGGACTAGATCGGGATATGATAGCATTGGGGTAATTGTGGATCGATTGACTAAAAGTGCAAGATTTATACCAGTCAAATCGACCAGGACGGCAACCAAGTTGACAGAATTGTATATGAAGTGGGTAGTGAGATTTCATGGAGTACCTAAAAGCATTGTGAGTGACCGAGACCCATTGTTTACTAGTGGGTTTTGGAATAGCTTATAAGAGGCTCTAGGGTCAGGATTACATCTCAGTACCGCATATCATCCTCAGACCGACGGTCAGACGGAGAGGGTGAATCGTATATTGGAAGATCTCTTGAGAGCTTGTATATTGGATTTTGGTGGATCATGGGATGACCATTTGCATCTAGTAGAGTTTGCATATAATAATAGCTACCAATCCAGTATCGGTATGGCTCCATATGAAGCTTTGTACGGAAGACCGTGCAACTCACCATCATGTTGGATAGAGACTGGCGAGAGGTTTATGCTTGGACCAGATGTGGTGAGGGAAACTTCCGATATGATTAAGATCATTCAACAACGAATGAAGGCTGCCCAAGATAGGCAGAAGAGTTATGCTGATAAGAGGAGAAGAGACTTGAAATTCTCCATTGGTGACTTGGTGTTCGTCAAGATCTCTCCGTTAAAGAGCGTGATTCGATTTGGCAGGAGAGGCAAGTTGGCACCAAGATTTTTTGGCCCATTCCCTGTTCTTGAACTAGTCGGGAATTTGGCGTATAGAGTTGGCTTACCAGAGAAGATGGCGGGAGTTCATAATGTGATTCATGTTTCCCAACTAAGGAAGTTCGTTCACGACTCAGATTTGACTATTTCACCTGATCAGTTAGAGGACTTCGAAGTAGAACCCGAGGCGGTTGGGGACCGCAAGCCGATTCGTATTGTGGGACACGATACAAAGCAACTTCGAAGGAAGGCGGTGAAGCTAGTCAAGGTTCAGTGGGGCGAGAACGAGAATGATTATACTTGGGAGACAGAGGAGAGCATTAGGAAGGCGTATCCAGAACTCTTTGCCTGGTAAGATTTACCTTACAATTTAGTTTTCCGCATGCTAGGGTAGACTTGTTTTGCTTGTTTGCATGTTTGATTGTTGTTTTATGATTGATAGGCATGCGGGACCTTTGTGTGTGTTTTGATTAGGGAATTTCGAGGGCGAAATTTCTTAAGGGGGGAAGAGTGTAACAACCCGCATTCTACGCATCGGGGGATCGTAGAATATTTATTTCTTTCTCATATGAAGTTGTATGGTCATGTAACTTTGGGAAACATCCATTAGAGTCATTTCCCATGCTTATGATTTTTGTCGATTTTTAAATGACCATTTTGCCCCTAGTTGATCTAGTTTTGGCCAAAACTTTTGATTGGAAAGAAATTTTTACCTGAAACCACTTCCATTAGATTCGTTTAATGGTTTACCTTTCCGTAGAGTGGTTATAATAGCCAAACGGACTTACCGTTTGGGAGATATGGCTGAAATAAGGTTTGGAGGGTGAAAAACTGCTTAACCGGGCCAAATCGGGTGATTAGTGAGTAGGCCCATAACCCATTTTGGGATTAGGGTTATGGGAAGGCTGAAATGAGATAGAGAATCATTCCATTTCAGTTTTCTAGCCTCCACTTATCACCAAGGAACCCTAAAAATGGCCTCTAACCTCTAAATCACCTCCAAATCATCTTTTGGTCAAGGATTAAGCTTAGCAACCTCTAATCAAGGAGCAACATTGTAGATGCTGTTTAGCATTGAGATTCACGTCAAATCAGAGATTTATTTCAGATCTTAGTTTATTTATGGCTAAGGTGAGTGATTTGCATAGTTTTACACTAATTATGGCTAGTTAAGGGTAATTTGTGTTAATTAGCGAATTTAAGCATGATAAAATTCGGGAAAAATGTTCATAAATTCTTAAATGATGTTTTAGACATCTGATATGAATTTGGGTTAATTTGGTTAAGTTTTGCTAATCCTATCATTAGTTTCACCTAAACATGCTTAAGGGGAAATATGGGATTTTGAGTATGTTTGATCCATTTTAACCTATCATATTGATGTTTTGATGTTTGTGGTTGATTATGTATGTTGCTATGACTGTATGATATGCTTTGTGATTGATTTCAATAGTTAGAATGGTCGAAAACGTCGTCGAATGGTGTAAACACTTGCTGGAACAGTTTCAGAAAACAGTGCAGGTTTCGGATCGGATCGGATATGGGGCTCAGATCGGATATGTTGAACTGGGCAAGGGATTCGATCGGATCGGAACCTGACACTCGAGAAAATTGGCAAAAAGGAAGGCCACGTTAACTGAACTGGGATCGGATCGGATTAAGGAGGAGGGATCGGAGCGGATAGAGGAGGATGGATCGGATTGGAGCACGTGAAGGATGAGGAGGCGGATCGGAGCGGAAGCACGACCTGGAGGGGAGATGGCACCCGACCCGACCCGACGCGAGGCACCCGACCCGACCCGAGGAGAAACACTCGACCCGAACCGTACCAGAAGAAGACCCGACCCGATGGAGGATACCCGACCTGAACCGACGGCTTGAGGAGGAACCCGACCCAACCCAGTATTGGCCAATAACCCGAGATGCAAAGGTAGTCCAATATGGGAAGTTAGAGCTCAGGATCCAGTTGGGAACCGATGAGTTCACTTCATGGTTGGACTTTGCTGCGGGACATGTGCTAAGGAGTTGTCGACATTCATAACTTCGATTCACCACTAAAAATGAATGATGGGCTACTTATTAGTGCAGTAGAGTCATTATGACTCGAGGGGCAAGGTGATGGTAGCAAGACTACGTTATCAGTGCAGTAGAGTCATTACGACTCGAGGGGCAAGGTGATGCATAGTAAGACTATGAGCTAGCGCAGATGGGGTGAATAACTCCATGGGGTGAGTGGACATAGTAAAGGATTAGTAAGACTATGAGCCAGCGCAGATGGGGTGAATAACTCCATGGGGCAAGTGGACATAGTAAGGATTAGTAAGGCTATGAGCCAGCGCAGATGGGGTGAATAACTCCATAGGGCAAGTGGACATAGCGAAGGATTAGTTGCTACGTTATCAATGCAGTGAAGCCATTTATGACTTCATGGGGCAAAGTGATCGTAGCAAGGTATGTTGGGTGATCGAAGTGGTGAATATCGTATGCTTTACGCACTGAGTGAGAGATGTGAGGATGGATGCTATGTTTGATTGTTTGCCATCACTATGACATGCACACCTCCCCCACCTCCGTATCTTTACACTTTTTGATATGGCACCTTAGAGTGTTGTACAGTATGTAGTGCTAACTCTTTGGTTGCAGGTCCAGGTTCAGGTATGTTTTAGTCTACCTGTTATTATTCACTTTAGATGCTTATCGCTCATACCTGGCTTTATGTCTGACCCAGACTTTTATGTCTCCTCTTATTACTCTGGGTGCTCACACGAGCAGACTAGAGACAGGTTAGCTGGTGGTGCGCGAGTAGCTGATTCGGAGGCGGGCAGGAGGCTTCCACGTATGATAAATATATACACATTCTCCCTGTGTCGTTGGTGGTTGCTACTTGGGCATTAGTAGTGTACCTCCTTTATCTTACTTTTGCTTTGAGACAGTTTGAAAAGTTGTAATAAGCTGTATTTTGAATTTCCGCTGCTATGATGTTTAGTTCTGATTTTCAGCTTATGCACTGTCTCACCTGTTTTATGTCAAGTATATTATTATTATATTTTATTCTATGCGCTGTGAGACATTCTACAGGTTCTTTGTTAGCTCATTTCCTTTTTCCCTTTCCTTCTGATGACCCGTTCCGTGCTAACTGGACATTTGTACAGCGCACCTTTGGAGTAAATGTCGGTTGGTGCGGGGCGGGCCGTCACAGCATCCCTTGAGCTTAGACCTACACTTCTTGATCAAGTTGGGGCTTCACAGAGGGAAGACCCGCAGATAGTCGAGATCATGGACAAGTTGATTCGGGGTGAGACGTCAAGTCACCTCTCTAGATATACTATTGATGACAAGGGATGACTAAGGTGTGATGGAAGACTATGTGTCCCATGAGTGGGAGACTTAGTAAATAAAGTTCTTGAGGAGGCGAATCACTCGAGGATGACCATACATCCCGGAGGGGATAAGATGTACCAGGATATGAAGCGCATTTTCTTTTGGGATGGGATGAAAAAGGATGTGGCAGAGTTTGTTTCTAGATGCATTGTTTGCCAACAAGTAAAGGCCGAGTCGAAGAAGCCCGGTGGGCTACTGCATCCATTGGAGGTCCCGCTAAGGAAGTGGGAAAGTATCTCTATGGATTTTGTGGATGGATTGCCGAGATCAAGGAAGGGGAATACTAGCATATGGGTCATAGTTGATAGACTTACAAAGAGTGCTCACTTTATTCCGGTGAAGAACAAGAGGACCGCATCATGGCTAGCATCTGTTTATCTTCGAGAGATAGTGCGACTACATGGAGTTCCTTCTAGCATAGTTAGCGATCGTGACCCAATCTTCACTAGCCAATTTTGGAGTAGTTTGCAAGAAGCGATGGGTACGTGATTGAATCTAAGTACAGCCTATCACCCACAGACGGATGGCCAGACCGAAAGGGTGAATAGGGTACTAGAAGATCTGTTGAGGCTATGCATTCTTGATTTTGGTGGAACTTGGGAAGACCACCTTCCTCTCGTAGAGTTTTCTTATAATAACAGCTACCAAGCAAGCATAGGGATGGCACCATTCGAAGCTTTGTATGGGAGGCCGTGCAAGTCACCAACATGTTGGTGGGAGATGACGGATAAGCTTATACTTGGGCCCGACATGATAAGGGACACATCCGAGAAGGTTGAGTTGATTCGAAGGCAGATGAAAACGGCCCAAGACAGACAGAAATCCTATGCAGACAAGCGAAGGACAGACTTAGAGTTTGAAGTTGGAGATATGGTCTTTGTGAAGGTTTCTCCTTTGCGAAATGTGGTTCGTTTTGGAGCAGTTGGGAAGCTGGCACCAAGGTTCGTAGGTCCCTTCCCTATCATAGAGAGGATTGGGAAGATGGCTTATAAGGTGGAATTGCCCGAGAAGCTGGCCGGAGTGCACAATGTTTTTCATGTCTCGCATCTCCGGAGGTGCCTACATGAGTCAGCCGAGGTAGTTGAGCCTAGAATTCTTGAAGACGTGGAGGTAGAAAAAGAGGCAACTTTGAGGTGAGCTCCGATTCGTATCTTGGGAACGGAGATCAAGAAGCTGAGGAATCGAGAAGTCAAGTTAGTAAAGGTTCAGTGGAGTGAAGCCGATGAAGATGCAACTTGGGAAACCGGGGAGAAGATGCGTGGGCTTTATCCATTCCTTTTTAGGGTACATTCTCAATCTCTTTTCCTAGTTAGCATATCTTTCTTTTGCTATCCATGTTTATCTTGTTATCTCGTTAACCTTGTCATGAGAACCTTAGGTAGAAACCCTTTGGATGATACATGTATTTGAAACATGTTATGCTTGATGTTTGCAAGTGGTTGCAAGTGTTTGCAAGTGGATACTCATGGATGCATGATACACATTAGGCACTAAGATCGGCTCACACACTTTCATATTGCATATGCATGAGTGCTTATACTTATTCATGGCTGAAACTTGTTATGCTATCACGTGGATGTTGCATATGGATGAATGTTATGTGCACTCATGTAGAGATTGTGAATTATGTTAGGAATTTGCATACATAAGGACTCATTTCACTAACATACTTTGCATTAAGGAGGTTTACTGAATCAGTAACCGCCTGATTTTCGCATTAGATAAGTACATATACACACACCTTTCGCATATGATCATACAACATTTAGAATCTTTTAAGGACAATGACTGCTCGTGGATGATGTTTTGAGTAGATGGATGATGGATGGTAGGATACGTTCTTCCTAACTTGAAGATTTCGGGGACGAAATCCTTTAAGGTGGGGAGAATGTACCAACCCGTATTTTGAATAACATGTTATAACGTAAATCAAGGCAGAATTAAATGTTAAAATCTGAATCAAGGGAAACGGGCTGTACCATTGCGTTCATCTCGGAAAAATACGCGAAATAGAGTCCGAGTTTTCGAAAATCGGAGGCCGTATGACCCAGTTATGGCCCGTCGAAGTTTTCAGAAAATCCAGAGTTTAAAAACAGTCGAAAATCAAATCTGGAGCCAAATAGACTGGGCGGGAAAATTTCCCGCCCAGCCCCAAGTCGACCGGGGAGTCGACTTGGGAGTCGACTTGCCCCAGCTGGTGTCGACTGCCCAGTCTACACCCCTGTCGACCTGGGTGGTCGGGCCAGTTTGGCTTGGTGCACCTGTTTTGGCTCCTGAGCCTTGTTTTGTTGGCTTGTGACGTGATTTGATGGCTCAGATCTGAATTAGGGTTAATCCTATGGCCTAAACTAGTCTCTACACCTATAAAAACACCCTAATACCTAGCCTAAATCACCACAAATCAATCCTACAACTAGGTTGTGCCAAAATGCTCCTTCATCATGGCCTCCATCTTCATCTTGAGAGCTTCTAAGGCAAAAAGGAGCCATTTTTCTTCATCAAATCAAAGGAGGTACTTATTCTCAAGGCTATTTGTGTTGCTACATCATTCCTAGAGCTTCTACAACATCTCTATCTTGTTCTATTTGGTTCTAGTTCTCATAGCCACACTTTGTAAGCCCCACTCTACTCTTAGATTTAAACTATGAAGTTAATATGATCATGTAGCAAGTTGAAATGAGACTTTTGGGTATAATACTTGTCTTGGGGGCTATATTTGTATGCATAGATCCATTTATGACTCTTTTGATCTATGATTGTGGCACTATCATGAACCTAGTATCATTTACCTTGATTTTTGGGTAGAAAGCTATGAGCTTTATTTGGTGGTTATGCATAATGCAACATAGAACTTGGTAGTTATGCATAAATGCAACCTAGAACCATCTTATAACCTTGATGTTAACTCGCATATGATGTTGAACTACATGCTACCCACAAGTTTATCACCCTATGACAACTATTATCATATTTCATCTTTGCCTATGATGTTGAACTACATGCTAGTTTAATTGCTAAGTTTGATGTCATGCATGTTTTGAGGCCAATAACCTTATATGCTAGTTGTGATGAACACCTTTGCCTCATATATCACCATGTTAAACTTCTAATAGACTTTGCCACTTTATGCCCAACTTATCATATCATTATGTTCCCCCTTTTGATCTATTTGTGTTGATGCGAACTTACGTGCGATGGAGTTATGTTAGGGGTAAACTTAAATGACATGAAACATGACTTGAAAATATGACATGTGATTATGCTTGAAAACATGAACGTGGACATGACATGTAGAAAACATGAAAGTGGCCAACTCGAGGTTGGGTTGAGTTTGTAGCATAAATCTACCCGGAACCGACCGACTTGACTAGTGGCTACAAACAATAGGACCCAATGTGAGTAGTTGGTCATATCGCACTTAAAACCCGAGGTTAGACTAGGTTGTGGTGTAAAGCTACCCGGACCCGCCCGGCTTAACTAGTAACCACAAAAAAGTCTAATGTGAGAGGTTGGGGTGCATTAAGTTAGTTATTGCCACATGGTAGGGTTAAGTCTTGGACCACTTGAATACTTAACCAATTGAACACGATGGATTGTTGGGGTTAAGTCATGAACCACTTAGGTATACTTAACCAACTTGATACATGGTTTGGATAGGGTTAACCACACTTAACCCATTAGAAACCCTAGTTTGCGGGGCCCTTTTCAGCAGTAACCCACCAGGGAGTATCGGGATACCCTAGGGACTAGGCTAGGGGTGGGGCACGATTACTGGGCTGATTGTAAGTGACCAAAAGGGATGGCTAGGTAGGTGTGCCATTGTAGATTCCAGCGGACTATGGTCGTGCACATAGTCTGGGGATGAAAGACAAACATGGGCACCAGTAGGCTTGGACTATGTGTGCTTGTTTTGTGTCAGTGGTTGGCACCCTAAGGCCCGGATACACCCTAGGGTGGACCTTGCATAGTCGACTACATCTTGCATTTGGGCCGTATGACACCGGCACTTGACGAGTTAGGCTTATAGGAAGCCGATCGACTAGACCGTGTAGTTGGACCTTGATTTAGGTCATCTCATGATGTTGGGCCAATTTTGGGCCAAGGTATCATTTCTTGTTTATACTTGACATGGATTAGAATACTAGTACACTTGGTGCAACTTAACCTTGTATATGCGATGCCACACTTGATCTATCTTGTTAACTTTTCACCATGCCAGTTTAGTTATCATCCTATGTTTCATCTCTGTTTTACATGTCCAGTTAACTTTATTAGTTTTTATACTAATAGTAGGTAGGACTTACCAGTCTTTTTGATTGACCTGTTTTCCTTTCGCCTCTTTTCTTCCCCCCCCCCCAGGTTCTGAGGGTGGGAACACTAGCACCTAGCTTGGATCTTTAGCTTGCTTTCTGGATAGCTCATGTACGGTTTGGACTTGAGCTCGCTATGGCTTTACCACGTCTACTTTGGGGATAGTTTATTTTATGTTATTTCCAGTTTTCAGTTTATGGTTTCTAGACTTGTAGTAGTTGGAAAATAATGACTAAGTACTTTGATGTAACTTGACTATGGTTTTGAAATAGTAATTTTATCCGCTGCTTTATTTACTCTGTTTTACTTATGTGTTCTGTCTTGTGATATCTTCATGCATGTTTACCTTGACCAACACCCCTCCAAAGCCAGTGTACTTGCTTAGAGTGACCCTGGTGGAGGTGGGGTGTTACACAACACACAGTCAATCAGCCAATATTTAACAGTTCTAAAAATACAACATGAAATTATAAACTGTTCAGAGTTAGTGAGATTTACTCACATTTGCATTTCATCGTTAAAGAACGATAAATTGTTGTTTGATTTGAATCAAACAATTTATTTTGCCATAAATTCATACGAGCCCCAATCCACTTCCAGTCAGTCCCATGGTGTAGTGTTCATCCACACGATCCTAACGTGACTTATGGTTCGTCAATCCTTTGATTTTCTTTGGCCTATCTCCCTTGGTTTAAACCCGACCCACACGTCTTCTTCCTCCAATTCGATCGAGGCTCTCCTGTAACCTCAAATGGACATTTCCCAATCTCAAACACCACGTTCACCCTCGTCTCTCCATCGATCGGCCAACCGACACCACCATTGATCTCCTCTTCAAAAACTCTGTCTGTCCCTACCCGTCGTGTTCCACTCAAGATTCCCTTCCTCGAGAGCGTCACACAGCTCCTTGTGAGCTACAGGAAATGGGCGACCGTTATTAGCATCGAATTCAACACAGAAACCATAAAGGAAATCCAAATCCCTCCACAAACCCTCATCTGAACTTGATATCATCAATCAATGCTTCGATTCCGAGATTTTTCCTGAACCCTAGCTTCCGCCGTGAAACGACAACGACCAGCAGAGGGTTCGAACCACATGAAATGGGTACCAGATCGAAGAGCTCCTTGTACTGATCCCATATATATATACTTTGAGATTTATAGATGTGTATATCTTTTGTTTTGATTTTTTTTCTTTACGTTGGAAATGAGATGGGTGGTTTTATAAGCCGGGTTTGGTAGGTATCGTTTGTGGCTGCAGAGAGAGGTTGCGTGGCCTTCAATTTGGCCAGGAAAAATGTTGGGATATTTTATTTTTGATTTATTTATTTTATTCATTCGATTTTCTATTCGTCTTGGGTCCTTAAAAATTCCTGCGACCTCATACGATATCCAAAAATCACTAAACTGAACATGTAGCTAGAGATCGACATTACGGTCCCAACGAAACTAGTTTCGTCGAATTCCGACTCCATATGCTCACACAGCGTACTTTTAAACGTCGAAATACTGACTGTTTTTCACTCTAAAAATCCGTACGGCCACATACTGTCCCTAAAAATCACGAAACTTGGAATCTAGCAATAATTTGATGTTGCAGATTCAACAAAATTAGTTTCGTCGAATTCCGACTTCGTATGCAAAAGTGGCTATTTTTAAAGCTCTAAATAACCCATTTAAATATATAAATATATTTAAATATAATTAAATTTAATATTTAAAAATAAATATTATCGTATATATTCACAACAGAATATCATACAGCTCTAGAATATTCCTCTATGAATTTCTAACTTGATATTTCAAATCCCGATTTAATCGATATTTGATTTAAAATGAATTCCCTTTTAAAAATATAATTAATTCCTTTATAAATTATAATGGAATTCCATAGCGACTTTTCTAAAATTTGATTTGGACATAAATCAAAATATACACAATGAAATCCCGATTTTTCTCTTCCACTAGAAAGATATACTCCACTAGCTCCACACGTTTCTTGTTTCACAGAAATCCGATTTAAAACGGCTTCTGTATATTCGTTTAAAGTTCGAATCGCCAAATTACGAACTGTAGTGCCATTTCGAGCTCGATTATAATTGTAATATAATTATACGTTCAAACTGACGTTATTTAAATATATACGTTATTCTAATTCAATTCCAAACTGAATTTAATATCACAGATGATCCAGTTTACACCATATCGCCATTTCAGCCAATTCTGATTATTTCAAAATTAAATATATTATTTAATTTATTATTTAAATTAAATATTCACCATTATTTAATTCAACGACTATGAAATCCTTTTAATCACCTTTTAAATAATTAAATAAATTAATTATTATACCACTGAAAATGCGGGTCATTACATTCTTCCCCACTTAAAATAATTTCGTCCTCGAAATTGCTAAGGTAGAGGACGACCCTATCGACTGGTTAGAACATATTTGTTCACTTCTTTACTTCAGTTTCAACTGAACCAATTTAATTTCAATTAGAAATTTATTTAATTCTTATCAACGAAAATTTTCAAAAATCCTGAAAATTTTCTAATGCCTTAACTTTTCGAAAAATTTCGCCAGCACCTCCTTTGTACTGGTCAATCGGTACAACCACAACTCGCCTCTCTGGGCCATCTTTAACCCAAAAGAAAATCAAACAGCCAAGCGGTTTGCCGAGTCGGCTCATAAAACTCATATCCAATATGAAATATAAACTTGTACCTTTTTGTCGGGCATATCAACTTTATCACTCTCATATGCTATCAACCCAGCATATACCAATGTTGCCCCAATCAAATCTTGATCAATTTATCCTTACCATACAACCATTCGCTTTTAACTAAGCCAAATTCCATTTTCAACTCAATCATTTGGTTTTGTCCAAGCCAAACTTCATTTCAAATTCTAGTATTATCCTTGATACCAGATTCTTATCAATCCAACTTACTTGATATCATTCTAATCCAATTCAGTTACCACTTAACTGGCTTTATTTCGAGTCCCAATTTATTTTCACAAATTTCTGTTTAATTTGTCTTTAATTCAAACAATCTTCTTCCTAGGAATTTTTAAATAGTTTACTCTTTTCAAAAACCAAAATTTCCTTTTTGAAATTCAACACAACTTGTTTTTCCCAAACAATTCGAAAACAAAATCTTTGGTAGTAATCCGTCACTTACACACTTGAAAACGAATACTGATAATGCTGCAGTCATTATTAGAATTATTTTCCAGTGAAGGAAGTGAGTTCAATACTGTATGTCTTTCAAAACCATTTCTAAACACTTCCATTTTGAAATACATTTCAAAATACCATTTACAATGCTGTAAAACAATTTAAAATCGCCTAGGATTTTAAAATTCTCATATGCTTAACCCAAATCATTTATCAATACTTATTCAAATTTCCAGGGTTTTACTTTCAATTATGATTTTAAATTCAGATTAAATTTACTTCGTAACACTTATACGAATTTTAATTGGTTATTTACATAACCATTTCACTTTTATAATCTTACGCGATTATAATAACAACTAATATTTCCAATATATATTATAATCATTTCAATATAAATCCTTTATATCAAAATATAATTTGGGTAAAATTATTTCGTTTACCCTTTTTTTTCAAAACATACCATGACGGTTCATCATATTCGAGTGTTTAGTAATTCCTATCGATATAGTGGATCAAACTGATCAACCAGAAATTCATAAGCCACTCAACCAATAAATCTCCATAATATAAAACAATTTTTTTTATATCTATAACAAATACGTTGTGACGATCCCAAAACCCGTACGACGGTGTTAAGGATAATCATTGGAATATAACACATTAATCATCATTAGCAGAGTACAGATAATTGTATAAACAACAAACAGAATAATTTTACACAAATATGACAGTGTAATCATAACATGTAACAACATCAGAGTAGCACATCATAGGATATAACTTAGTGCGTAAAAAGGGAATGATCAGTCAATATCACCATAGGCGGAATATATACATACAGTGAGACATAATAGAGGTATCAGTCTACAACGCCGAAGGCGGTACATATACATAAAGTGATACATGCTGGAAGTAAATCAGTCTACATCGCCGTAGGCGGAATCATATACATAAGATAAGAATGGCGGAAAGTCAATAGCCAAAATACAAGTAAATCTAATCCTCACCATCAAGCCAAAAATGCACTCCATGCAGCAGTGCCAAGCCAAAATATCCTGTCATCTGTCAACTAGGCTGCCAGTGTGAAAATAAGGGCACACGAGTTTGCAAAGTGAAACAAACAACGAGTCAGTCGTGGGACTGGTATGAGAAATCTACTTAACTGGTTAAACAACAGTAATAAGGCAAATCATAGGACCACGCCACTTTCGCGGAATGGGTTTACTCCAGTGATTGCCAGTGCATTAAAACAAGGTAAATTCTTTAAAACAACGCAATGCTTTTTAAAAAGAATGAAGCCGTTATAAGACTCAAGTCCCATCACACAATGCAACGCAAACCGGAGGATAGTGTTTTACCTTATAATGGCCAAAATATGCTTAATACGTGCAAAGCAAAATCACTTGATATTATTACTAGTGCATATATGTTTCAAAAGCGAATTTAATCATAAATATCAATCATATACGGCATAAGTGCCCCATACCACTATGTCGCCATACTAATTCTACAATCAAATCCGTTATTTCATATTGGAAATTTGGATTCCATCATGAGTCGAGGCAAGGGGCAAGCTCCTCTCCACTTCGAGGCACTCTAGCAAATGCCTCAGGACTACACACTCTGGGTAACCCTTGGAATCGGCTGGGCCGGTCCTCTCTTACGTTTGAGGAATGGCAATTCCTGAACACACGTTTCCCGGTCCTTACAGACCTATAATCGAGGCGCCTCGCATCCCAACAACCATAAAGATGAAAGTAATATAAATGTCATCCAGTTTAAGCACTGACACCATCATAACTAGAAAGAAACGACGTGTTCTCCCAGCGGTCCTTATCCCGTTTTTGACTCATACCGAGGTGTGAGGCTCGCGAATCCACGCTATACACAAAGCCAGGCCACGTAGGCCGTGCTTTGATCATCAACCACAAGACTTTGCTTTGCAACAGAAGCCTTGATCACTGCATCTTGGCATGCCACGCAGGCAATCCACTCCATACGACTGATTTCTATCGATATATAACCTCTAAGCTCGTACGTCTCAGAGAAGGGTGTTAAGCAAGAGAATAAATTCTCCACCGCCAAACAAATATATACTTAATAGAGATCAATCGGCACAGAACAAAATCCAATGTCAGACACACAGCTCATTTACACGTCCATTTTGGGTCTGAACGAAACCGGAGGCACCATATTCCTCGCATATCCGTACAATCAACACATATATTTAGACGGCTACTACTTCCGTCCCTTCAAGGTAGCTACTCCAATCAGGAACCTCAGTAGCGCCCATCCATCCGATACGAAGATCGTCGGTCTTGAACCGTCTTCATATCTTTTATTTCGAATCGTCAATCAATTATTTGAAATGAGAATTAACTCGGCCTTTTCGAATAATTCACGAATATTTAGAATTCAAATCAATTATTTCCATGGTTAAATTATTCGACATTCACATTTCAGTTCTTTAGTATAATTTTCATGTCAAACACATTCAACCATCAAATATCAAACAAACCAAGCAAAATTGGTTCATTTCCATTCCACATCACTTATAATATTTTATAACGATTTTTCGCCATTTTTATTTACTTAAAAATGGCCATATTTAATTAAACGACTTTTCAGGTCATGCCGAAGCACTGGTGCTGTTTTTCACTAAATTTGTTTTACACATATTTGAAAATCTAACTGTTGGATCTCTATAAATTTTATATCATTAGAAAGATCCTTTCAAAACGAATCCAACGGTTTCAGTTTTGGGAAAATCCAACGGCCGGATCTGCCGCACTAGTCGTTTGAAGTTACGATTTCAAAATACGAACTGCAGCGTCGTTATTCGATTTAGTTTAATTATATTTATATATAAATATAATCGATTATGGCGCTGTTTTTCTTCAAATTTGAATTAAACATTCCAGACAATCCAACCGTTGGATCTTTACAAAGTTGGTGCTGTTGGAAAGATATTTCCAAGGCGAACCCAATGGTTACGGTTTCGGGAAAATCCGATGGTCGGATTTCATGCACTAATCGTTTGAAATTACGATTTCAAAATACGAACTGCACGACCACGATTCGTTTTAATTTTATTTATATTTATATATATAAATATAAATATAGTTCATTCGGCGATTTCAATATCGTTTTCACTTCAAATATTTCACTAACGCCTTTAATTTTTGGAAAATTTCGCCATAACCTCCTTTGTACGGGGAGGGCTGGGAAAATTCCCAAATAGCCACACGGGCGTCTCATCTCAAAAAGAAAAAGCCAAGCGGCTAGCCATTCGGCTCATAAAATCATCACCCAAACAAAACAGTAAACATGTACCTATTTGTCAGGCACCTAATTTTATTATTCTTCTCTAGCCTCTTTGCTATAATCTATTCAATAAATATGCATGTGCATATGTGCAATTTTTATCACCTATCATTTTCCATTCAATTTCTTATTTGATTCAATTTGGTTTAAAGTTACCATTCATTCCAATGTTGCATACATAAGCAAAAACCATATCATTAGCTAATTAATGAATATTTCAACTCATGCATATTTATTTGAATAAGTGGTTATTTTTAACACTTTACATTTCATTTAAAAATGACATTCTTAGCGAACTAAAATATATTTCACCACATGACTATTTTATTTAGTTCCTATACATGTTAAAAAATTATATTCATAGCAAACAAATATTTACCTCAACACCTGTATATTTTAGCAAATCACACACGTGGTAAAAATGATATTTTATCTTCACAAATATTTATTCAACCTATAAATGTTTTTAACTCTTCATATTCTTCAATAAAAATGTAATTTTTATTGTTCACTTCATATATTCAACACATGAATGTTTCAACTTCACTTATACGATAAAAATATAATTTTTATCGTTCTAGTCCTTCATTCAACAAATGAATGTTCTCTATAGATCGTATATATAATAAAAATGTGATTTTTATTGTTAAAGCAATTTATTTAAAACACGAATACCATTCAACACATGAATTTATATTCAACACATGAATGTAATCTATAGTTTGTATATATAATAAAAATGTGAATTTTATTGTTAAAGTAATTTATTTAAAACACGAATACCATTCAACACATGAATTTCTATTCAACGAATGAATTTCTATTCAACACATGAATGTAATCTATAGTTTGTATATGTAATAAAAATGTGATTTTTATTGTTAAAGTAATTTATTTAAAACACGAATACCATTCAACACATGAATTTCTATTCAATGAATGAATTTTTATTCAACACATGAATGTAATTTCAACATATGAAAATGACTCTAACACATGAATATTATTCAAAATTTCGGCAGCATAACAGTAGGTAGTTAAAACCGGCGCCGTCCCAAGTACGGCTCCTCGCTCTACCTTAAAACCTCGTGGTTTTTGACAATGGGGATTTCATGCATCTAGTTCGCACGCAGGCGACATGTTTTATTTTAATTTCCACAATCCTATTCTAATTTGTTTCAACCATAAGAGGGTATTTTTCAACCACAATTCAACAATATCAACCACAAATAATTATTTTCAACCATTCGTCATACCACATATTTTCACGCCAATCACAAGCAGTAAATATCGTCCATGGTTTGTGGACGAGGGGAGTATATATATTCGTATATAAATATATTTCACTTTCATTTCAACACGATTTCTATGCATATATGTTTCATACAATGCTTGTATAATTTATACATCGCTCATATAACTTATACAACACATGTACATGAGGTATACAATGCGTATATAATTTACACTTCGCTTATATAATTTATACAACACGATTTCATTCACAATTGAATTTAGAATTCTCTCTTTGGTTTCTTGAGGTGCTAAAAATCGTAGATAGCTCAGAAAAATCCGCGGTCTCTTCTAGATTGTAGAAAGCCTCCTTGCGGTCATGATGTTTCATTTTCATCGAATTTCGTTAATACACGATATAGATATGATTTTTCAAATTTTGCAACACTTAAAAGTGTTATTTTCAATTCAGAAAAACAAAGCCGTTTACCTCTCAGTTTAGTTCCAAACTAGGTTTTGATTTATCGCGAGAACCGAGGCTCGATACGACGATCAGAGGGTACATCGCTATAGAGGGAGGAGAGGGCTTCAGGCGTAGGGGGGGTTCATCGAGATCGATGGTCGGGATTGGTCAGGGCGGCGGCGGAAAGAGCGGAACTTGGAGGAGGTGCTGCGTGCAAAACACGAGACGAGGGGGGTCAAGGCTAGGTCAGATTTGAAGAGGGGAGGCGACGCTTTCGAAATCGGGTGGCGGCGGGGTCTGGCGATGGCAGTGGCGGCGGCGATTTGGTCGGGAAGGTTGGAATGACGTGCGTCGTCGAAAGGAGGGAGGGAGCGGGTTTTGACTGGGTTAGAGGGAAGTGAGAGAGAGGGTGGTGATTGGCCCATTATATTTTATTTTTAATTTATTTTAAATTCAAAAATATCCTTTTGTCTAAACGAACACCAGTTTCAACCCAATGACTATCGCCCCTAGCTAAATACCCCCATCCCGGACATAATGGGATATGTTTTGTAGGCCAATTCGATTGTTACAGTCAGTTATCCTTCGAATTAAAATATAAAACATTCAATATTCAATTTGAACCTACATTTCAATTTGCCAGGGCCACAAACTGATTCGAAAAATTCCAGAAAAATAAATCTAGCTATGTTTTGATGCTACGGTCCCAACAAAACTAGTTTCGTCGAATTATGAGATCGTTTGAAAAATGGTCATTTTCTGGTCGATCCAATTTAACAGAAATTAACCGAACACGTTTTCTTTTGCCACGATCACATACTAGCTTCAAAAATTATGAAATTAGAAACCTAGCAATAATTTGGCATCCCGGATCCAACAAAAGTGGTTTCATCGAATTCTGAGGTCGTTTGCAAAATGTCTATTTTCAAGGGCTATATATATTCTCTATAGCGACCTTTCTGAAAATTCATTTGGCCATAACTTTTGATTCCCGCTATGAAACTTCGATTTTTCAGATCCATTAGGAAGATATTCATAAACAGATTTTAATATTTTTGGTTTCACTAAAATCCATTATATTTGCACCCGGTACAGTTGGTCAAAGTTTGAATTCAAAATTTCAAACTGCCATACTATTTCTAATTCACTATTTTATTGAAATATTTTATTTCAATTGTTTAAATTCCTTTAAAATATCCAATTTAAAAATTTTAAATTGGCTCGTATTTTCCGGGTTGTTACATACGCTCTCGTATATATACACTCAAACTCAGTCTAGGGTATTACTAACCTCATCTCTACTGAGTCACGCCACAAAGCCAAGGTAATTCACTTAACTTAAGCTCTGATACCAACTGTAACGACCCAGAAATTTGCGATCTTGGTTATCTGATATACAACACATATCGAATATCTAAGGATCGAAAATACCGGTAGTTAATGAAAGAAATTAGAGGGTGAGAATAGATAAGATAGAAACTTAGAATAGAAGAAGAAGAACATAACATCAGAGTAACACGAACATCACAGCGGAACGAATAACATATAATAAATAACATATCTTTGAAATAAAAGATTGTACTTGAATATACATATCATCATCAAGTACAACACTTACAACACAGCGGAAATAAACTATAGCTATATGATCCTGAAGCCTCATGCTCCAGCTCTTCATGTATCTGTAAATCCCGACTACTTGACTGCCCGTACAAAATTGGGCACCCAAGAGTTCAGGGAAAACAAAACAAAATAAACTCCGGGTCAGTCATGGGACTGGTATGAGTAAAGCAGTTTGAGCGATTAAGTGATATCTCATAAGACCACGCCGTATAACGGAACGGGTTTTTCGCTTATGAGAATCCGAAATATCTTTATATCAAAAAACTTTTGATATTATGATAATGTCTATCAACCACAATATAATAATCATCTAGCAGAAACGCTTTCATCTCACGTTCTACATATATAGTATACAATCAAACCACAAGCACGTATTGGGTAATGGATTTCCAACTATGATAAGGTATGGAACCACCTTTCGCTAGTGTACCTCTAGAGAGGAATACACTGGGTTCAACAAGAACATCTTGCAACCCGGTCACACATGACCGACCACTCATTTCACTTGAGTGTATCAAATGTATATCACCAACGGTTTGGATCAGCAACCGTTTCCCGAATGGGACAGCATCAACAATAGATTTTTAGAAGTAATTGAAACTCTAGATCAGGTGATTATACACCCTAATAGGTGCGACCTACATAGCCATGCTACCTGCCCGATTTCTGTCATTTACCGGTTGATGAGGCTTGCGGTTACGCCTTATCATCACATCAAATTCACTTCGAATGCCACATTTTTAGATCCATCGAAAATCAGTAATTGACATCTACAACAGTACATTACGTGTTAGCTAAAGAAGTTTCCTTCTCCGCTTCCACTCTTGGTACGGTTGAAGAAATCAATGTACGGGACCTTTTTGGAAATACTCTATCAGACATTCATCCATACAAGTCATCCAGGAACAGGATGAACTGAAGGCACTATTCAATACATCCATCTTAGGCACTGTTATCGAAGACTTATACAATAGCCCTTGCACTTTAGTCCGTCTTCAATTATCTTTGGCTTAAATGATTTGCAACGCTTATGCCAATACAGAGTGGTTCTTTGGATAATAATCCAACCGGTCTCTCCATATTAACAACGTTAAAATGGTCAAAAACTTCGATAGTCGATGTGTTAACTATCAAAGAAAAATACGTGTGCAAACAACGATATTATTTCCAGATGGAAATTCTATCAAATCAACCATCAATCATATATATATATCTATATATATATATTCATATGTTCCTTATTTTCTATGTTTAGAAAATATACGTTAACGCTGGAAAACATTTCCATAACTTATTTACGTATCACTATTCTTCTACAACTATCAGTCTCTGATTGTAAACTAGTATAATAACAATTCCCTAAGTACCAATCCTGAAGGTCGAAACCAACATCAGATAGACACTTAAGAAACCATTCAACTTAACAAGTCTCCAGTCAAATTCTGATTTAGCTTAACTCGATCACTTAACTCCTTGTACATGAACACTTCCTTTTCTAATTCATGTTTCTAATTTCAATATTTGATTACGTTTCTGATTCTATTTGGAAAACATTTCCAAATCTTCTTTACTTGGATTTAAACAGATGTTTAAATCAACATCGCGACGACAACTCAAACCACTATACTTGTTTACTAAAATCACTTAACCACTTCCACATTCGAACCTTAACCATTTCTAAATTAAAAACGAAGCCAATCAAGTTAGGGTATAACTACCTCTCAGACCTTAACTGAACAACATTTCAAATCTCGAAATAGGATAAGCTCATCTTTTAACTCTTTAACACTTCCTTACGTAACTTCCGGATATAATTTACGAGTCCATCTCCTTTACAAAATCATTTGATTATAACAGTGGTGTTATAATCTCCTGTTTCTGAAATATAATAACTTTAATCTAACTCTTATTCGAATAAATAACGAACAACTAATTTATCAACTCCTATTTGGTTAACTCTTATTTTATAACTCTTATTCGAATAACTCATATTCGATTAACTTTAACTCTATTTAATTCTTACTGGATTAACTTTTATTCGAATAACTTATATTCGATTTGCTTACTTTCGAATACTTATATTCGATAATCTCTTTCTTCGAATGAATCTTATTCGATTTAACTCCTGTCGAATAACTAGATTCGATCAACTCACTTCGAATATTTCTGATTCGATTATCTCACTTCGAATATCTACTATTCGATTATCTCACTTCAACTCTATTCGAATAAACTAAATTCGGTTAACTCCAACTGATTAACCCTAATTGTTTTACTCTAACTGGTTAACCCTAACTGATTAACTCTTTATCCTTATTCAGTTGTAAACATCGATGTTGAAATCGATTTTTACTTCTTTATATAAGTCCTGACTTATATATTCTATTTATCCAAATGGTAAATATTTAACTTAATTTATAAATATCATTTATAAATCAATCTGCTCCTTTTATCTGTTTACTTCTTTATATATAAGTTCAGACTTATATATATCTATTTATCAAAGATAAATATTCCCTTTATAATCTATTTGTTTCTGAATGCCTTTACCAATATTTCCTTTTTAATCCTATTTGTAAATGGTTTACAAATATTTCCTTTTCAAATTCTATTTGCAAATGTTCCCTTTATTAACCTTATTTATTTATCCTAAGTATTTCCTTTATTAATATCTTATTTATTTAACAAATAAATATCTCATTTTCTTATTCTATTTATTTAACAAATAAATAACCCTTTTAATAACTTATTCTGTTTCCTAAGTCAATATCTCTTTTATAACTTATTTACTTAACAAATAAGTATCTCGTTTAACATCTCCTATTTATTTAACCTATAAATATCTCATTTGTAAATATTTCCCTTTCTATATATTTTCACCTATAAAGATTTCTATTTATAAATATTTCATTTAAAAATATTTCATTTAGAAATATTTCATTTATAAATATTTCATTTATAAAACCCTTTTGATTTCATAAATATTTTATTTTCAAATACCATTTGAAAATTTCCCTTTTTCACATTCCGGTATGTTATGGTGTTTAACATATCAAGTCATGATGTCAAATATCGTCCATAAACATATAATCAACAATATATTATAAACTACATCATATATCACAATATATGAAAATAATAAAATAGCTGTTGAGGAATCCTGTCAGATTCCTCCAACCTGTTTCCCTGCATCCATAGATGTTACACAATAAAATCAACATCACCTTCAGTTCCATATGATCTATTCTGTTAAACAAAATCAATATAGAAATTCAACTAACTGACTAGCAGTTAAATCAAACAGTCAACACACAGTCAATCAGCCAATATTTAACAGTTCTAAAAATACAACATGAAATTATAAACTGTTCAGAGTTAGTGAGATTTACTCACATTTGCATTTTATCGTTAAAAAACGATAAACTGTTGTTTGATTCGAATCAAACAGTTTATTTCGCCATAAATTCATATGAGCCCCAATCCACTTCCAGTTTGTCCCATGGTGTAGTGCTCGTCCACACGATCCTAACATGACTTACGGTTCGTCAATCCTTTGATTTTCTTTGGCCCATCTCCCTTGGTTTAAACCCGACCCGCACGTCTTCTTCCTCCAATTCGATCGTGGCTCTCCTGTAACCTCAAATGGACATTTCCCAATCTCAAACACCACGTTCACCCTCGTCTCTCCATCGATCGACCAACCGACACCACCATTGATCTCCTCTACAAAAACTTCGTCCACGCCTACCCATCGTGTTCCACTCGAGATTCCCTTCCTCGAGAGCGTCGCGCAGCTCCTTGTGAGCTACAGGAAATGGGCGACCGTTATTAGCACCGAATTCAACACAGAAACCACAAATGAAATCCAAATCCCTCCACAAACCCTCATCTGAACTCGATTTCATCAATCAATGCTTCAATTCCGAGATTTTTCCTGAACCCTAGCTTCCACCGTGAAACGACAACTACTAGCAGAGGGTTCGAACCACATGAAATGGGTACCAGATCGAAGAGCTCCTTGTACTGATCCCATATATATATACTTTGAGATTTATAGATGTGTATATCTTTTGTTTCGATTTTTTTCTTCATGTTGGAAATGAGATGGGTGGTTTTATAAGCCGGGTTTGGTAGGTATCATTTGTGGCTACGGAGAGAGGTTGCATGGCCTTTAATTTGGCCAGGAAAAATGTTGGGATATTTTATTTTTGATTTATTTATTTTATTCATTCGATTTTCTATTCGTCTTGGGTTCTGAAAAATTCATGCAACCTCATACGATACCCAAAAATCACTAAACTAGACATGTAACTAGAGTTCGACATTATGGTCCCAACGAAACTGGTTTCGTCGAATTCCAACTCTGTATGCTCACACAGCGTATTTTTAACCATCGAAATACTGACTATTTTTCACTCTAAAAATCCATACGGCCACATACTCTCCCTAAAAATCATGGAACTTGGAATCTAGCAATAATTTGATGTTGCGGATCCAACAAAATTAGTTTCGTCGAATTCCGACTTCGTATGCAAAAGTGGCTATTTTTAAAGCTCTGAATAACCCATTTAAATATATAAATATATTTAAGTATAATTAAATTTAATATTTAAAAATAAATATTATCGTATATATTCACAACATAATATCATACAGCTCTAGAATATTCCTCTATGAATTTCTAACTTGATATTTCAAATCCCGATTTAATCGATATTCGATTTAAAATGAATTCCCTTTTAAAAATATAATTAATTCCTTTATAAATTATAACGGAATTCCATAGCGACTTTACTAAAATTTGATTTGGACATAAATCAAAATCTACACAATGAAATCCCGATTTTTCTCTTCCACTAGAAAGATATACTCCACCAGCTCTACACGTTTCTTGTTTCACAGAAATCCGATTTAAAATGGCTTCGGTATATTCGTTTAAAGTTCGAATCGCCAAATTACGAACTGCAATGCCATTTCGAGCTCGATTATAATTATAATATAATTATACGTTCAAACTAACGTTATTTAAATATATATGTTATTCTAATTCAATTCCAAACTGAATTTAATATCACAGATGATCCAGTTCACACCATATCGCCATTTCAGCCAATTCTGATTATTTCAGAATTAAATATATTATTTAATTTATTATTTTAATTAAATATTCACCATTATTTAATTCAACGACTATGAAATCCTTTTAATCACCTTTTAAGTAAATAAATTAATTAATTATTATATCGTTGAAAATGCGGGCCATTACAAAATAAGTTTCGATGTGTCTGGAACGTCAAAAATAGATGTATATCCTTTTTATCACAAATAGGCTATTTCATTTGGCACCTGAATTCACATTCGAATCGGACCAAATCAAATATTTGTCAGGCTATTGTTCTATTGTTCCTTCGAATCTATGGAGTAAGACTTCAAATTCTCAATAAGATCAATTTTGTTCATTGCGTAATGGGCCCCTTTGAAAAGCATTGGCACACATGTAAACGAGGTACCCTACATAACTGAGCTATAGCCCTGATATTGTATGAAATCATGCGAAATAATAAATGATAAATAGAATGGTTGTAGACACAAAATTATAAAAATTAATAAAATAATCAAATAAAAATAATATAAAAAATTATCTATAAATTTATCCCTAACCTAATTCCCCAAACTTTCCTTCCGTCTCTACAGTCGATATCGGAATTCACAAATCCAATAAAAATCGTGATCTTCAAAAAATATAATGAAAACCAATTCTTGATGAAATCAATTAAATTTTGATCCATTCCTCTTATTTTCGCAAGAGCTTCACCCTAACGCGAATATTTCTCAGATCAATTAAAATTTTTTTGGGCTCGATGTCACTTCTATTTGGATGGATGCTGATGAGCTGAGGTTGAGGGGTGCGATGCCAATTCAGGCTAAGGTGGAGAGGAGGTAGGCACGTTATTTAGGTGAGGTTGCAGAGGGATCTAGGCCGTGGTGGTAGGAGCTTCAATCGCTTGAATGGAAATAGTGATGTTGTCGGTTTTTGAGTTATTCTGGTGGGGCATCAGGATTGTCATGGTGGATCGGAGGAGATAGTTGAGTCAAGGGAAGTTATCACAGTAGGGGTAGAATGGGGTCCAGGAGTTGGTGTTGTCAGCGATGATCGTTGAACGAAGAGGGGTTTTTTCTCCATGTAAATTCGAAGTGAATTTGGGCTCTGGGATGAAGCATGAGACCTACGGGTTGTTGGGGTGGATGGTTGGTCAGAGACGGTCAGGGCAGTGGGGGTGGTGGTGAAGTCTGGTTGCCTGGCGGTGGCGCAGCGATGGGGAGAAACAATGTCGAAATGAGGTCGAGATTTGATCTGGGTAACTAAAGATTTAGGAATGATAGTTATTTTTAAAAACAGGATTAATTGAAACGATAAAAGGTAATTAGGAAAAACCAATTAACATCATTAGTAAATTATATTTATATAAATTCTTGTATAATCTTGAAATAGTTATATCTTGTTCATAGTCGAACAGAAATTAACGAAACAAGGACCTTTGGATTCATGATCGCAAATCCTATGCGTACGGGCTAGAATGGAATGAATCAGGGCTTATTGGAATTTTATGTAGTTTCAAATGCTTGTTTGAAACTATATAGAGCAACTAGAAATCGTCGATTAAAATGAATTGTGAATTAACTCTCACACTTTCTGAAATACTATGATGTGTTAAATTCATATTTATTGTTAATAGCATAAATTGTGTGATTGGATGAATTGGATGATTTATTTGTTATCGATTGCGTTTGATGTTCATTGTTAAATCGCAAAGGTACACAGCCAGCACCGTTCATCCCACCCATCCTGAACACCACCATCGAATGAGAAGAATCTAAAGGAAGCACTGATGATGGAGGCACTCAGCAACGCCGCCATTTCCCTCGTCCATGGTAAACTCACCTTATTTTGCGCACTCCCTCGCTACAGGCAAACTTTTTTGTGTTTTATGGCTAGCTGATGTTGTCAGTTTACATGATTATGCGAGGAGTTGTGCTAATTGGGATATTTTGTGGTGTTCAGAAGTAAGTTTGTTTTGCTTGTTCATTAGCTTAGTATGTAACTACTTGCGCTATGCGCTACAAACTCTCTACATGCAATTTGCATGCATTATTAGTACTGTTGGCCATCTGTCAGGCTTGTTGACCGAATATGTTATTAGTAATATTATCTAAGCGGATGTGTAGAGTCGCTCAAAAAAAAAAATCTGTGATGTAGGGAAGAACATGATGGAGGGATCCAACCGGATTTGTCAAATAAATTGTATATTACTTATTTTTATATATGAATTGTTTTTTATGGTTGAATTGGATGTTGATTATTGATAAATTAGCAGCAAATGGCCTTGAATTCTTTTTTAAAGACATCGATTATCGTTAGGCAAATTGATGAAGTTTGCAGTTACAAAATTTATTTTTATAACTGAAGTTATATTTTTAACTTATATTTTTATAAGTTATTTAAAATAGAAGTTTTATCGTTTATTTTTATAAAATATTATAAAATGATAATTATAGCAAATTCTTATGGTTTAATAAATTTTTATAAGCAAGTAAGATAGAAATTGACCTACGGGATAATAATTTGAAATAATTGTTCTTATGGAACAATTAAATGATTTTTTTTAAATTAATTGTATTATTAATTAATTTAAGAAGAAAGATTAGTGAAAATCAGTTTTCAATAAGTGTTACTTATGTAAGTATAACAATTGTGAATTGAAAGAGATGTGCGAAAATACAAAGGTAAGATGATAAATGGATTCGGGTAAAGCAATTAGTCAATGGATTTGTTGAAATAAAAGAAGGTTTTATGAATACATACATATACATACATATATATATATATATATATATATATATATATATCGATACTCTCCAAAGTATAGGAAATAAAGAGATATTCTGTGAATATGCAATTATGAAGATGTTAGTTTATGGTTATGTTTTCAAAGTAACGAAAACGGAAGAGATTTGTTGAGTAAAGTATATGAAATCGATATTTAATCGATGAAAATGTTTTAATGAATAGATTTTGATAAAAGGGTCTGAGCTGCCAAAATACTTAACCGTATTGTTGTGATTTAATAGTTAAAGAACCAGCTATCGATGAATATTATTATTGACCTTTTGACGTGTTAGTTCGAAGAGACCGGGATGGAAACGAGACCCAAAACCACTTCGAGCCAACTTTGCATTCAAGAACTAACATGTAGGTATATTATAAAATAATTTGAAGAACAGGTCTTCGGAGCAAGAGGATTACTTGCTGATGTCCATGGTTAATTATCGAGATTAAACTCGTGGGAGTAAACCTCTTGTTCTCGGGTATCTTTAGTTTCGTTCAGTCCCAGAACGTACTTGTATGGGCGGATGTCTGACAGAGTATTTCCTAAGATCGCGTATGTTGATTTTTGCAAAGATACCAAGTATGGTGGCGAGGAATTTATTCTCTTAGCTTAACACCCATAGTGTATTTGTGGACGTCAACTAGTGATTTGACGGATCTGACGATGTGACATTCAAAGATTGAATGTTTTGTTTTGAAAGGTAACCGTGAGCTCAAGCGTCAATAACCAGAAAATGATAGAAATTGGGCAGACAACATGGCTATGTAGGTCATTCCCATTAGGGTTATTATCACCTGATCTAGAGAAAATTCATTTATTTCTTATTCTATCATTGTTGTACGCTTTGGGTAATGGTTGTTGATCACAACCATGAGTGATAATATTCTCGGTACACTAAAGTTGAATGAGCGGCCAGTCATGTGTGGCTTGGTTGTAAGATGTTCTTGTTGAACCCCAGTGTATCCTTTCTAGAGTACACTGATCACAAGGCGGTCCCATACCTTGTCATGTTGGAAATCCAATCTCAAATAAGCGCCATGCGGTTTTTGATTATATAATAAATATGCGGAGCATAAGATGCAAGCATTCTGCTAGATGGTTATTTATTTGTGGTTTGATAGACACTATTACAATTTCACTAGATTTTGATATCAAAAATGTTTTGGGTAATCGTAAAGTAAAATTCGTCCATGTTATGTATGGACTGATCATACGATTATCGTTTTCTTCCAAGGATTTTCTAATGTTAAGCAAGCTGTTTGTTATATGAATTTACCACTGAAAGTGTTCCAAATTGATACGGGTGAATTTTGTTTTGCTTCAAATGTGCTCGGGTCAGACCGAGTATATTTCCAGGTTAGGTTTAACTTGGTGCTTCAGAAGAGGATCAGTAATCGAGACATATTGTAACAACCCGGAAATGCGAGCCAGTTTAAAAATTTTATTTTGGCAATTTCGATGAATTTTGAATATTTAAAATGAATTGTTTTAAATAATATCGACGAGAAATTTATTTTGAATTGAATTGGAACGTATATAATTATATAAGTCATCGTTAGAATATAAATATTTATTTTAAATAATAAAAGGAATTGAAAATGGCGTGGTAGTTCGAAAATTCGATTTCAAACTTCAAATGAATGTATGGGATTCAAAATAAACAGGATCTTAGTGAAACCAAAAATAATAGAATCTAATTGAGAATATCTTTCCAACGAATCCGAAAAATCAAAATTTCATAGCGGGAATCAAAAGTTATGTCCAAATGAATTTTCAGAATGGTCGTTATAGAATTTATATAGCCCATGAAAATAGACATTTTGCAAACAACCTCGGAATTCGACGAAACCACTTTTGTTGGATCCGGGATGTGAAGTTATTGTTAGATTTCAAATTTCATAATTTCTGAAGCTAGTATGTGAGCGTGGCAAAAGAAAATGTGTTTGGTCGATTTCTATTAAATTGGATCGACCAGAAATGGGCCATTTTTCAAACAATCTCAGTATTCGACGAAACTAGTTTTGTTGGGACCGTATCGTCAAAACATAGCTAGATTTATTTTTCTGGAATTTTTCGAATTAGTTTGTGGCCCCAGCAAATTGAAATGTACGTTCAAATTAAATATTGAATGTTTTATATTTTAATTTGAAGAGAAACTAACTGAAACAGTCGAATGGGCCTACGAAACATATCCCATTGTGTCTGGAAGGGGGGTAATTAGCTAGGGGCGACAGTCGCTGGAGTTTGTAGTAATAACCATGTCATAATTGAATTGAATAATAAAATATTATTAAAATAAATATTATAAATAGCCCAAACCCTAAATTCCCATTCATTAATCGCGCTGCCAGTTTTGCTCAACGGCCTTGGAGCTCGTAATTTAAAATCCAAAAAAATCGCAATCCACTCTGAATTGATGCAAGAAATCAAAACAAAAATACGAGAGCGTCCTGAGATCTTCAGATCTACCCTAGTTTGACCGAGGTTCGTGGATCGTCGAGCTCGAATTTTGAGCAGGAACTCGCGCCGTTAGAGGCGTTTTCTGGTGATCGTGGGTGCGTCGAACTCGACGCCATAGGGTGGCAGAGGAAGCTCAGGCGACGCCGCTTCAGGTCGACCTGGCTGATCGGACTCCGGTCACGTCTGGGAGGCAGCGGTGGTCGATTCCCAAATCGACAGATGGGTTCTAGTAACGTAACAGCGGGGGGGGGGGAGGGGGTTTAAATTAAAGGAAAGTAGTGTTTTATTTCGTTATTAATTTAATTAACTACGCAATTTAATCGTCCAAACTTTAAAATATCGTATCTCCTTCATACGAGGTTAGGATCGCGCGAATCTGGATCCTTTGGGATCGTGGGGACGAGAGCTTCGCAACGAAACTGACTGCATCCGAAACAGTGCACGTCAGAATTTCAGGCAAATTCAGACCCGAACTGTTCACAAAAATTCAGATAAACTGACGGAGTGGATCCCAAAGTGAGAATTCTCTCACTTTAAATTTTCTTGTATAGTTATTTATATTATAACTGCATATCTGAACTGCTCCCCGTCGTCCACAGACCATGGACGACTTGTTTGATTGTATTATGCGTGAAAATTGATCGTGATGTGAAGTGAAATATATATATATATATATATATATATATATGAAAAGTGGAAATATATCGTATATATATTGAAAGTGAAAATATATCGTATATATATTGAAAGTGGAAATATATCGTATATATATTGAAAGTGAAAATATCGTATATATTGAAAGTGAAAATATCGTGTATATTGAAAAGTGAAAATATCGTGTATATTGAAAGTGAAAATATCGTGTATACTGAAAGTGGAAATATATCGTATATATATTGAAAGTGGAAATATATCGTATATATAATGAAAGTGGAAATATATCATATATATATATTGAAAGTGAAAATATCGTATATATTGAAAGTGAAAATATCGTATATATTGAAAGTGAAAATATCGTATATATATTGAATGTGAAAATATCGTATATATTGAAAGTGAAAATATCGTATATATTGAAAGTGAAAATATCGTATATATTGAAAGTGAAAATATCGTATATATTGAAAAGTGAAAATATCATATATATTGAAAGTGAAAATATCGTATATATTGAAAGTGAAAATATCGTATATATTGAAAGTGAAAATATCGTATATATTGAAAAGTGAAAATATCGTATATATTGAAAAGTGAAAATATCGTATATATTGAAAGTGAAAATATCGTATATATTGAAAGTGAAAATATCATATATATTGAAAGTGAAAATATCATATATAATGAAGTGTGAAAATGATTTGATTGTTAAAAATATATTTTTTAACGTATGTATACACTATATGATTATCATGTATATTGGAAAAATTCAATTTTGATTTGAAATTGAAAATGAAGTTGAAATTGTTTTGAAAACGAATTTAAAACGATTTATAAAATACATTTTAAATGGAAATCGACGAAATACATATTATATATATAATATAATGGCCTGAATAGAACGCGCCGCGCTGCGGCAGTTCGTGAATTTTGACCATTGACTTCGAGTGGACATTACGGGAGATTCGATCGTCGGATTCTCCTAAAACTGGAACCGTTGGGTTCGTATCGAAAAGATCTTTCCAATGAATATTAGAAATTTGAAATCTAACGGTTGGATTTGGAATTATGTCCAAATCAAATTTGGAAAAGGTCGCTGTAAGTGCAGTTCGGTGGCCGTTATTGAAAACCGACTGTACGGGCCTTGATAAAATTATTTAAAATATTAATAATTTGTGTAAAATCATAATATATGAATTGGAAAGAACTAGGACGAAAAATTCCACATTTGAAAGGATAAAAAAATAGAGTTTTATCGAAATGAACTAGTTTTGAACTAGAATAATTAATCCAATATTTTTTAATAAATAAATTGGATTTGAAATGGTTTTAAAAATAACCAGAATTTCCAATATATGAATTGGAATGGATTTGAATCGAAATTATCTTCGGAATATTTCGATTTTGGATTTCGTGATTATACAGATATGGTTGTGGAAATTTGGAAGATATATATATCGTTATTCCAATACGATATTTGTTGATTTCAGAATTTGATATTGAATATAAGCCGACATATTTTCTATTCAGAGCCTTGTCTTTAATATCAAATTGGATTTGGGGTTTGTCGTGAACTGTGTTTAAATGACATTAGTTCTTTAACCCGCGTAAAAGCAGGATTAATTTTCAAAATGTAGAACAATCAATATGAAATGATTTTAGAGATTAAACCAATTAGAGTTTGAATAAATCTTTAATTAGATTTGAAAGAATGAATAGCGATTAAATTTACCAAAAACATGAGATGCGGTGTAAACCAAATATACGTGGTTGTTGATATTGATTGTGACTGATTGATTGTTTGGATGGTGCTCGACCAGTTTATGAGCAGAATATGCTTTTACATTTAGCATTGGGTTGGGTAAAGGTATCTGTGTGCTAACACCTTGTGAAACACTTCACGATTTGATGATAAGGTGTTTAGCGATGTTGTGTTCATTTCAAATTTAATGAATGATTGTGAAATGATATTTTTCTTAGGTGAAAAGAAATGTATTCCCGATTTTGGACAGGGAATGTTTTATAAAAAATGTTTTATAAAAAAGAAAGGATTTCGAGGCCTAAACCCGATGATTTCTAAAATGATTTAGAAATGTATTATGTTTTACATTGTGGTTCATCGCGTATTCGATTAGTTTCTATTGATAACATATTCGTTTGGTGGCGGAGAATTTATTCTCTTGCTTAACACCCTTCTTTGAGACGTACGAGCTCAAAGGTTATGTAATTAATAGTGACTGATCATATGTGTGAATTGCTGATGTGAAGTACTATGTTTTGAAAGTACTTGTGATTATTATGTTGTGAAATGATTTTCCCTACTTCGGGATATGAAATGATTTAGTATGTGGCTAAAGAGTCGGGTAACCCTAAGACTAAAAGTATGGGTGAGAGGGCGGTGTATGCTCTCCATGTGTGGGAGGTGCATCGTTGGTGTAGCCTGCTCCTATGTGGGGGTAGGTGCACATTTATATATCGAGTTGCTAGGTGCGTACCCTTTGCCTTGTTGATGGGGGGCACGATATTTAGTTGCATACTTGTCTGTATGCATTGTTATGTTTTGGAATTCATATTTCCGAACGATTTGATTTAAGATCCCGAAGTGAAATCTACTTTGATATAGAAAGTTAGATATGTATTTCAAATGATTTGAAATAGAAATCGGGAAATAAAGTCCAAAGGAATAATTTCTGTAAATTGAATTGGATTTAGAAAATCTATGTGTGGTGATTAATCTATATGGGTAGATTGGGATATTGCATGTTGATTGATGCATAGTAGATCCATATATCTAAATTTCTGATTGTTGTTTATACATTGGCATTCATGGGGGTAAACCCATTCCGCGTTAGCGGCATGGTCCCGTGATATGCCATATTATTAAATAAGTTTAATAACTGTTTAGAGTTTCTCACACCAGTCCCATGACTGACCTGTAGTTTGCTTTTCCCTTGCAAACTCGGGTGCCCCTATTTTCCACACGGGCAGTCGAGTAGTTTTATTTTGTAGATATATTGAGCAGGATTCTGGATTGAAGCTTTAAGCTGTGTCCAGGCATTTACAGTCTTCCGCTGTGTTATTTATTTATTTCCACTGTGCATTGTATTACATTTATTGTAAAATCATCTTCCGCTGTATTGATTATATTTCGATATAATCTGATATTCTGTACTCTGATGTAACATTATTATGATGTTTATAAAAGTCTTTTGTTATTTGTTCTGATGTGTTGTATGCCCGGAGTTAGCGTATGCGGGATTCGAACGGTCTTGGTCGGTTTAGCGATCGATTCGAAACGAGCGAAATCCGTGTCGTTACACATATTTTTGTATTTCTGGTATTAATGCATTTCCATTGTGTTTGTTGTATTCATGTTGTGTACTCTGATTATGTGTGTATATATATGCAGTTTCCTTTTGTGTAAAGAATTCTGATATATTATTTTTTATTCGTTCCGCTGTGAGATTCCAATCCTCTTATTCTTTTATTCTAAAATTTATTTCTTCTTCTCACCCTCTAATTTCTTTCTATTAACTATTAACTATCCACTTTCTGGTTCTTTTGAGTTGGACATGAGTAGTAAAATGTCCACTTAAATGGTATGGAAAAGTTGGGTTGTTACATATCACCTATGTTGTTAACATTGTTAGTTACTTTATCTCTTCTCCTACCTTAGTTCATTGGGCTGCGGTTGTACGTATTCTTCGTTACTTACAAGGAACCCTTTATTAGAGTCCCTTGTTTCCATCATCCTAATCTTTTGAGCTTCGTGCCTTCTATGATGCAGATTGGGCTGGTGATTCCACATCTCAAAAATCCACAGTGGGCTTTTGTGTATTTCTTGGCGATTCCCTTATTTCATGGAAAAGCAAGAAACAAGAAATTGTTTCGTGATCTTCCACCGAGGCAGAGTATCGTGCTATGATATTTACTACTTCTGAAATCATTTGGTTGCATTGGCTATTGGAGGATATGGGTGTTTCTATTTCCTCTCCTACTCCAATATATTATGACAATTAGAATGCTATTCAAATTGCTCACAACACTATATTTCATGAGCGCACCAAACATATTGTGATTGACCGTCACTTCACACGACATCATTTGCTATGTGGAACTGTTTCTTTACCTTTTAGTCTGTCATCTACGCAACTTGCAGATTTCTAAACGAAGGCTCACACTATCGAGCGTCATAGATTTTTCATCGATAAACTCTCGATGCTTCTTGTCGTACCATTGCATGTTTGAAGGGGGATGTTGGCATATTGATATATTGCCATACGAGCCTTGCTATATTGCCATAAGAGCCTTGATATATTGCCATAAGAGCTTTGATATATTGCCATAAGAGTCTTGATATATTACCATATTATTAGCATATATCCATAATGACCTTTTATGTATCTTTTTTGGTCTTTCCATATGTTGTACGTTTGGCTATATAAAGATCTCATTGTAATCCTAAATACATATCTTTCTTTTAAGCAATCAAGCTCTTCTTTTGGTGAATGAAATTCCTATTAGTTTTCATTTTTGTAGATTATGAATCCTACATACAGATTTAGAATTTGTAATTCTAGTTTGGCTTTAAAAAACAAAAGGGATAGTACATAATTCTAAGTTAATCCATACTATAGTAGCTTAAACATTTAAAAATTAAAGTTGAATAAAATAGAGAAGAAAACCAAATAAATTTGATTTAACAATATAAAGAAATGCTTAGGTCAAAATAGGTTACATTGGTAGTCCATAAATAAGTAAACTAGTGTAGTCCATAAAAGATTTTATTAACTATTCCAGTATGGCTTCACGGTCCTCCCTAACATAGCTAACATTCTCAACCAAATCATTAATATTCATATTGGGCTCCTCGCAATCATCCGTAACCTACCTTATTTCTTCGACGAAATCAACATCTTAAATAAATAATTCAAAGACAAAAACATTTTTTTTCATGTACTATAAATTTCTTAGTTATGGATATAACAACATACAAAGTTGACATTTTATAAGCAATTACATTAATGTAACCATCTAATAAAATTGTACATTAATGTAACCACCTAACAATTTGCTAACTCTTAAAAAAATCATTTTCATGTCAGTGATCACTATCTTGCTCTTAAAAAATTGACTGGGGCTTTCTTTTCTCTCTATCTTGCTCTTTTTCCAGTAAATAAATAAATTTAGCTTCTGTATCTATAACATGTATAGCAGTTGCAGGCAACTAACATGTCATCTACTTCTTCTAAATTAAGCATTACCGGCAATAATCACAAATACAAGGTAGAACACGGTGACAAGGTTCCCTTATATATCAAGGTATGTGATGTCACTTAGGCAAGATATCTTCCTTTGACAACCACACATCATTAGTTTTGATAAATGTTGTAGAGAGATGGTTTCCCAATTTGTTAAAATCTGATTTAAATACGAAACATTGAACCCATTATTCAATAGATGTATGATTTTAATTAAAAATTTATAATTTGTGCGGCATAGAATAAGACTATAATTAAAACTTTACTAGTTGGAGCAGGTTTGCCACCCTAGATTTGATTAAAAAGTGAAAGCCCAAACAAGTAACCCAAAAGTAATGCACACATAGTTTAAACTGAATCAGAACTGAAATTGTGGACCTTATGAAATAATCAAATTTAAAATCACTAGAGTTTGCGTTTTATTGGAACACCATGGGCATTTAAAAATTGGATGCATACTTTTAAACTTAACAGAAAGAAGAATACTAAACTTGCAAAATGATTTAGAACTCTTTATGGTTTTTAAAGTAACACCAAGGGTTTGAATTTTTCTTGTGGAACAAAGTTTGGGTAATAATCAAAACATTAATGTTTGTGTGACACCACACTATTTTCCCATATATTATTGGTGTGCTTTTATTTTATGGTATGTTGCTTGCTGTATAGTGCACATTAACAATAATACAAGTTCTTTTCCTAAATTTGTGGCTACATGGCCTTATATAACTTCAATAGAAAATTTATTTGGTTGCTTTTATTCTAACCAAGCAGGCGGCACAATACCGCATAGAAACTGATAAAAGTTAAGGAAAAATCACGTAATTCATAAAATATATTAATATAAAAGAACTCCTTTTTACACAAAAATTACATCACATGGATATGTCTAGGTTATGAATCAAACTTCAATATCATAACAAGTGAACAGCAAAACAAAAAACAGTAAAGAGTAAAAAAAACATGTAGACTTATAAGAACTTCTGCAAATCAGAGTATCTCAAATCCAATAGATGAGTTGTAAGAAATTACGAAGGAAATTGAATTAGACTTCTGTGAATCAGAGCTTCGTTCGTCAGTGAAATGAAGAGGCATTCGGGAAATTAGGTGAAGAAGGAAATAAAAAGTGGTTAGGGGATTTTCTAGGAAATGAAGAAGCATTCGTGAGTTTTTGGGATGAAGGTAATTTGGGGCTAAGTTGAGGGAAGGAAATCAAGATGGAAGAAAAAAAGGAGCGGTAGTGAGAGTTAATTTCGTGGGAAAAGTAAAATAGAGGAAGGACGTAAATTTTGGGGGAATATAACCATAGTCAGCATTTTCCTTTAGATGTATATTAAAAAAACTACTTCTTACTGCATTTACAATTAAAAGCCAAGGATAATTGTGGTAAGAAGTGTTTTTTTATTGTAGTGGTGGTAGTAAAGCTAATTTTGGCCTATTCCTTCATCATGTACAACACTTGACTCCTTATATTAAGGTAATCCACTTCCTCTTCTAGATTTTTAAGTTTATTTGTTTACATATACCTGAATTTTTAAATGGCTTATATCCACTTAGTATACTTACAGTCAAATAATAGGTTCTTCTAAGTTATTGTTGTTGAATTGTAAAATTTATATGTCATGTGTTAAAAAAATTCGCAGTTATATAGTCAATATTTGGTAAGAAGTATGTACAACATAGCTTTATATATGGTATATGCCACTTTAGGGTTGTTAGACTTGCTCTAGTCAATTTTATGTTATGTAATATTAGAAAATTTTAATGTAATATCCTCCTGAGCATATTTTAGGTTCAAATTAACATATATAGTTGTTCCTTTAAACACATGAACATTTAGTTCTATCGGTAAACATAGGAGTTTTTTTTGAGTTTACTTCTTGTAATTTCTGGTAATAAGTTGTTTATCACACCCCCAACATGAATCATTAATGATACTAATAATTTTGCATGTTGGAGTCCTATTAGCAGAGAAGCCATTCCAATCTTCCAATGAAATTTTTGTTGCTCGATCATGGATCCTTCAGGCTTCAAGGATCAGTATTTTCTTCATTGAAAAATGTAGTTTCATTACATACGTATATACGTATATGTACACGTATACATATATGTTCAAATAACACTAAACAAGTTTCAAACGTATGACATCCCGCACTAAAGTCATGAATATTACGTACATACTAATACTGTACACATGGATCGTGTAATATAGTGTATAACACACAAATATACAACAGCTATGAAAGAAATTATAAGATGATATAAATATCAGCTAATCACAGATATGCATCAGTAAATGCAGTAAAATAAAAAAATCACACCAGATATTTTTATACTGGTTCGGAGCACCGTTTTACGTCCAGTCCCAGACTTTTATCTAGATTTTCACTAACAACCACCTCACTTCACCCGGAGGAAACAGGTTTACAACACCCGAGCAGACGAATGAGATTTCACGCCTCTAACAACACCGAGGACTTCAACACGTGCCTCTACAACACCGAGGACTTCAATGAAGACAAGTACAATTGTTATTGACAGTATGTGTTCTTGATAACAAGAATTTGTCACTTGTAGTACAACCTTCCTATAATCTTATTCTCAAATAGAATATTTGTGTATATGAAGACTTGGAAGTGGATATCGTATTGAATCCAAAGAATATTGAATAGATTCTAGGATTCAAACGATATATTATTGAATATGAGCAATTTGAGCACTTGAGAATATAGAATTGAGATCAAGAAAATAGAGATAGTAACAAGTCAAAATTTAGTTGAATGGAATGATGATCTCATGGTGTTTATATATAGAAAATAAATAGTCGTAACCCTTTGTGAAGAGTAACGGACAATAGCCATGATTATTGGTGACGAGAAGGAGATGCAACCATTGATGAAAGGAAGTGTCTTTTTGAAAGATTTCTTTCTGGAGGAAAACAGTCGACGGGTCAAAAAGGACCGGTAGACAGGAATTTGAATATATATATATACGTCATGTGCACATGTATATGTTTATTGTGCATTCTGGGTAGAAACGGTCGACCGGTCAAAATATAGGCGATCGACCGGTTTCACCCAAATTGCACAATCAATGTGTACATATATATATATATTCTTGTATATATCGATAATTTCGAGGTGTGTGATTATTTGAGGATAGATTTTAACATAAACAACACTAATAAAACACCAAATAATCAACCTCTAATCTAGAATACCATATGTAGCTCTTTGTGCCTCTTCAAAACAATAAATATCTTCTTCTTTTTTTGGCAAAGCCTGCGGGGTTAAATGGCCCCTACCATTTTATTTAAATTATAAGGAGAACTTACAGTACAAACGTGTGCAGGAAGTACATAAATTAAAACTTAAAAAAAAGAGAAGAAAATGGAAGAAATTAGCTCCATTTGTTTTGAACAGTGATGTCAAAAACCATAGGAGACAACATAATTTCTCTGAAGATGGCATTGCAGATTGTATGAAAAATTCACAGCCTACTTTCCTTCTTCCCATTGAAAATACGTTGATTCCTTTCTTTCCATATTTCATTTATCGAGACCTTGAGCATTATAAGCAGCTCGTATGTTGAAACTTGTTTCCACCTGGTTGCCTTGTAAACAGTCAGCCATTCTTCCTTGTTATCAATCACTAGCGCTACATATCCTCCTCGATCTTTGATTTTCTTCCACAAAAAATGTGTAAAGGAGCATGAAAAGAAGAGATGACTCGTATCTTCCTCATGTGATCTACAGTATACACACATATTCAATACATTCATGCCTTTATGGACAAGATTGGTCAATGTATGAAGAGCATTTGCATTCACCTTCCATAGCATGTAATTCAGCTTTTCATTGGTGCTTCTGTTCCATATTCTTTTGTACCACTGGAATGCGCCTAAATCATTTTCTCCCATTAAAGCTTTGTAAACTACAGAAGTTTGATGTTGTATGTTCTCTCCCGTCCATTTGTACTCATCTTGTTGCGTGAAGTGTACGTCATTCTGTCATAATGTCTCCATCTGGCATTCATAGCAGTACTGGTGGTTTATGGCAGAGTTAGTACCCCATTTCTAATGTAGTTTGTTGCTTTTGCATTCAAAGGGATCCCGCTATTTTGTATTTCATTAAATCCAATTCTTCTTTGCAATATAACACCACCATCAATCCATGGATCTTGCCAAAACTTAACATTACTGTTAATAGATAATGATATCTTTGAAAAAGGTAGGACTTTTTCTCTAACCTTTAGCATAGATTTCCAAACCCAACTCTACATTGGTTTTGTAGCTGCCACCCATATGTCATCACTTTTCAAATTGTGTTTAAGGCTCCATCTAACCCAAACTGTATCTTTCTTCAAGATCAGGGACTGAAAGTGGTGAGATAAAGCAGCCAAATTCCAATATTTGATATTCTTCAGACCAAGCCCACCACATTTCTTCGGATGTTCTATTTTTTTGTATGTTATTGGAGCAAGCTTGATTGTGTGAATGGAACCTGACCATAGGAAGATACTGTAACACCCCGTGTTTTCTGTTAACATAAACTAACAAATTAAAGAATATTTAAATGTAAATGAGAGAATCAAGGGAAATGGGTTACGCCATTGTGTTCGTCTCGGAATTCTGGTTGAGATAGAGTCCGAGTTTGCGTAAATTGGTCTTCGTATGAAGAAGTTATGGCTGTCGGAAGTTTCCAGAAAATTAAATAAATTCAAATAGCTCGAAAACAATTTCAAATTTTAAACCAGAAGCCAGAAGCAGGCTGGGCGGGAAAATTCCCGCCCAGGGGGTCGACCCTAGTGTCGACCTCCCCACTACGGGTCAACCTAGGGGTCGACCTGCCCCCCCCCTCCCCGGGCAGATTTGAGAGATGACGATTTGGTGACTGTTTGCTGAGTCATTAGGGTTTCTGGATAGTTCTGATCTGGTCTGAATGGTTGAGGTTAATTCTAGGTTGATCAGATGGCCTAAATTAATTCTAAACTCTATATAAACACATGTAGACTCAAACCCTAAAATCAAATAAAAATTAGAACCATGGCCGTCATGCTGTCACCTTGCAACCTAGAGTAGCCGCCACAAATTAGAGGGAAAGTGAAGTTAATCAACTCAAATCTATTCAACTCAAATCTAAACAACAACGAATTTGTCTTCTTTAAAGGAGAGCTAAATCAATTTCAGAACTCAGATTTAGAACTCAAGACCTTCTTTGAGTTGTAAGTTCAATTTCTTTAATAAGATAATCAATATGTTAATTGGGTTGAGATATAAATTGGATTTTATGGCTATGTTTGTGAAGCATTGGAAAATGTAATATTGGGTGAATATATGCTAGTTGTTCATAATGATAGTTTTAGTTTATTTGTGTTGTGGATCCTTATCATATGCTCAATCACCTATGCTCAACTTGATTCATAATTCTATATGCAAGTTTGGATGTTAATTTATATAGGAATCATATGCAAGTTGATGAGAATCATATACAATCCTTACATGTTTCATGACATCTATTTTATGTGTAAGTTTGGATCTAAAGTTTAGGTTAAGACATGTGTGAGTTATATGCAAGTATGTATGCGGATTATACAAAATTTTATATGATAGTTTCACTGTTTCAAATCTCGCAAATATCGCCCGAGATCTCCTCCGAGATCTCGTTTTGGGCTCCTTCCGAAATGAAACAGCAAATATCACTCTAAATCTCCTTTCGAATATAGCGCCCGAGATATTGCAATATCGAATGATATATCGACCGAGACGAAATACTGGAATATCGTCTGAGTTCTTAGTTTTTTTAGTTAAAATTTGAATTTGTGCCTGAACTAGAACTATAATTTAAAAACACAAATCTAGCCATATCAATCTTTTGTTATTTTACATTTTGCATGTTAAATGACTATATTGTATGTTCGTATATGTTTTACAATGCTTGTGATTTTCATATTCGTCTTTTTACATACATGTTACTTATGAAATTATGTATTTTATGGTCTATTTATGCTGAATTTTTTAATGTTTTGGATCCTTTTAATGTTTCAAGTCTAACAATATTCCTGTTTTAAGCATATTACGATTTAGAGTATGAATGATCTTTCGCAAAATAAAGAATAATAAAGTTATTTTGCATTTTAAGTTTAAGTTACTATGTTTTTGATAGCATTCATAAAAATCATTTTGTTAAAATATCATTTTTAACATATCATGTACCCCGAGATTGTGCCGATATGAACTTTCAGACCCGAGATGAAAATCCGAGACGAACTCCCGAGTTAGACTCATCTCATCCGAGATCTCCCCCGATACGAAACCGAGTATATAAAATCACCGAGACGAAATGCGACCGATATCCGAAATTTAAAACCTTGGATAGTTTACATGTAGATCTAAATTTACATGTTTAGGTGCAAGTTTACATCATAGTTTATGTTGCATAAATCACATATGTAAGTATATATATGTTTGGGGTATGAATCATGTAATGAAAGTTTGAGATTCCAATGCAAGTTCATACCTTTATGTTAAAACTACATAAGTTATGAAAGTACATGTGTTATACACCCATTGTCTATGCAAGTTTAGATGAAACACCTTATTTACACATGCAAGTTCACCCCTTATGTTTAGATCTATATGCCAATTCATGTTATGACTTTTATTTGTAAGTTAGATCTAATTTATGTTCTATTCATGTTGTGATGTTTTCTCTCAATTCCATAAGTTAGACTATTCGAGTCTAACCTATATTTCATGTTAAATGAACGAACGTACAACGTGGGGCATTGGGATAAGATCAAAATATTTAATATGGATAATTGGCTTAAGTGCCTTAAAATGGCATATAATTAATTTGTGATGTTAATTGGTATAGTTTTATATACCATAAATAGATGGACATAATTAAGGTGTCAATTATGGACATGGTTAAATTTGGAATTGATTGACAATTCAAATTAGGGATATTAATCCAATTTGGGGTTAAATGAAATGTGTAAACCACCTAAAACACAAGGTTAGACTCGTTTGTGGTGTAAGACTGCCCGGACCCGCCCGGCAAATCCAGCAACATCAAATGCCAGTCTAATGTAGGAGGTATAAGGCATAAATTAAATGCGTAACTATTGTAAAGGCACGCGGTTAGGCTCGTTTGTGGTGTAAGACTGCCCGAATCCACCTGGCAAATCCAGCTACCACAAATGCTAGTTTAATGTGGGAGGTCTTTACAAGGTTACGATGTTAATGAATTAAGAAACAATTAACCTGATAAACATGTGGTGGGACATGAGGGGGTTAAGTGGGTGCCTTGGATGGCATGTGAAGTTAAGTGGGTGCCTTGGGTGGCATTTGAAATACGATTAGATGCACTTAACCAAGATTGAAACATGTAAGAAAGACATGAATAAGAATGGGGTTAAGTGGGGAAAAACCTTAGAGGGGACCAAGCATAGGTGGAAAGCTTGTGTCATGCATGGGGGCCCTTTTCAAACCAGTAACCCATTAAGTATCTTTGTGGGCTCGACCCAAGTCGAGGGCGGGACACGCATACTGGATTTGATTGTAAAAGGTCAAAACGGGTTAGCGGTGGCAACGCAAGTCCAACGGGTTCATATGCGTGTGTGGGCCCGGGTTGGTAGGTGAGACGTTGATGCATCGTGTATATATAAGCCGTGCATTTTTGGTAGTATCGGGTTGCCACTTTGGGGAGTGATACACCCCACTGTTGGGACAACACGGGTATCTACGAGTCAGGGAGCCGATCGAATGGGGGTAGTGGGTACACCTAGTGGAGATAGGGGCAGACGGCACCTATGAAGGTAGCTAGGGGTACACGAAACTACCATTAGCATTATTAAGTTCTGTAGGCGGGATCAACCTTTAGGGTGACTAGTGGTGGTGCAGTATAGTAATTATCCTATAGTGATTAGGGTCGCCTTTAACGTTATCTTTGTTCGTCTTATTTCCATGTTTGCTCTGTCATACCCAATTGTTCACAGTCATTTCCTTATTTTCCAGCTTATGCCTTATCCTAGTTACATAATGATTATATTATTAAAGTTATTGCACTCGCCAGACTTTATGTCTGACCCCTTTGTTTCCACCTCTTTTCTTCCCTTTCCTCGCCCAGGTGCTCAGGGTGGGACTAGCACTAGTGGAGCTTGATTTGGACAGCTTTATCTCTTTCTTTGGAAGTTGCTTGGATCTCTGAAGTAAAAATTCTGCCTATTTTATTTATGGCTATTTTATGTTAGGGTTATGTCTTTCATTTTATGTACTCTGATTTAATCAAGATGGATATTATGTACTTGACTCTATTCTTTGGTTTTTGATGATGTAATCAAACTTATCTGTTACCGCTGCAATGAATAAAGTTTTAAACCTTTAAGTACTATTTTATATCTATCATGTTGTTAACTTTCTGTTCTATACACACTTAAAACGCTCTATAGAAGTTAATGCCTTCCCTTTGTGAGTGACATTAATGGACATGGGGTGTCACAAGTGGTATTAGAGCTGAAGGTTACCAGAACAGATATGAATTTTGAAAAACTATTTTTCAAAAGCACTTTTATAAAGAAATACTTTCAAAAGTATGTTTTAAGGAAAGTATTTTCAATAGAAAAGTTTATTTTAAAAACATAACCCCAAGAGCCATATATTTTTCTTTCGAATTCTTCGTTTGAATCTCTTCATTTTTTTTCCAGCATGTCTGGAATTCCCAAGATACCCGAAGGGATACCGATACCAGGATGGTTTAGAAGGTATCTGGAAGCTAGGGCCAATGTCGCAGGCCTAGCAAATGCTTCTCCTCCTCCTCCCCCTCCTCCTCCTCATGTTGACACTTTCGCAAAGATATGCAAGGACTTTCGGGCAATGGGCGGGAAACCTTTTCACGGGTCAGAGACGTTTATTGAAGCTCGAAATTAGTTAAGGGAGGTGGAAGAATTGTTTGGATTCTTTGAGGTAGAAGATGGAAGAAAGGTCCAGTTAGCTGCCCGGTTAATGAAGGATGAGGCCTCGTTTTGGTGGGAGGTCACTAATGGAGAGCGTCCAGTTGATACATGGTCGGATTTCAGGCGTAGGTTTGAGGCAAAGTTTCTCTCACGGGACGAAGAGAATTTATTTATGGAAAGATTTTTGGCGTTGAAGCAAGGGAATCTATCAGTGAAAGAATACGTCAACAAGTTCAATCAATTGGCGAGATTTGGCTTGGACTTAGTGAATACACCCGAAAATAAGGCCCTGAGATTTGTTAGAGCATCCCCAACACAGCGTGTTGGGGAACATCAAATCACCGTGATGTTGAAAGCAACTCACCCCAACGGGGTGAGTTGCTTTCACTGCTTTATCCGGCTTTTATAAAGACGGATAAAGCAATGACACAGATTGTAATCTTCACCCGTCCGATTGCAATCCGTGGTGTGGTGTGGGGGTGAATCCACACCACACCCGTTATCCGGATTTTAAAAAGCCGGATAAGAGAATGGTATAACACTTACCCGGCTTTATTAAAGCCTTGTAGCCATATCCGGCTTTAAAAAAGCCGGATATGGCTACTTTTTAAAGCAACCCGCTGGGTTGCTTTGGAAACCTTGGGGGTTGCCAAAGCAACCCAGATTAGACGTACCGACCCCCCATTGGGGGTCAGTTCATCCCCAACCAACCTTGCGTTGGGGATGGTCTTAAGGGTTTGAACGAACCGCTACATGGGTTAGCTATGACCCACATCCCTATGGGGGCCACCTTTGGGAGACTAGTTGACATGGCGCTTATGCATGAAGAGGAGAAAGGCGCCAATGCTAATGAGGCACCTGAGAAGAAAGGAGATCAAAAGAAACCACAACAACAAAACATGAAAGACGGGAAGAACAATAATGGCAATGGAAAGAAGAAGTGCTTTAATTTGGGACACCAGGCCATCTGAGTAAAGACTGTAGGAAAAAGAAGAAGACTGGTTGTTTCCACTGTGGAGAGGAAGGTCATCTAGTTAAGGACTGCCCAAGGAAACAGGGGCAAGGGCAAAGAACTTCTGGAGGGCAGCTTCAGGCTCTCATGGCGCCAGGGCAGGCAAGGGAGCAGGTCCAGGCTCTCGCGGTCCCACCGTTGCAAGAACGAGGTAGAAACATTTCCGTTGAAAGTTTAGTTTTTCTGTTTGATCATCCTGTTCGTACTTTGTTTGACTATAGCGCTTCACACTTGTTTGTGTCTGCTTCGTTAGTTGAAACACTGCACCTAAATACTAGTCTAGTTTCGGATCCCATAGTAGTCTCAAATCCTATTGGTGGTTCGGCTCGTCTTTCTATGATTTGTCGGGATTTGAGAGTGTTTATCTTGGGCGTTGGGTTTGAATGCAATGCCTTTGTTCTTGGCTTCATGGGCTATGGCTTGATTCTAGGTATGGACTGGCTAACTAGATACGGTGCCATCCTAGATTGTGAAAGAAGGGTAGTAAAATTGTTGACTCGTTGTGGAAAGACCCTTGATATTTCTTGTGACCCTAGAGGATCTGTGATGCTTAGTTATCTTGAGTCACTTGACGCATCCAATGATGATTTACATTCTGTTCGTATAGTCCGTGAATATGTTGATGTCTTCGATGAGGTGAGGGGTCTACCCCCAAAACGTGAGATAGACTTTCGTATTTATCTTGTAGACAATGCAAAACTAGTATCTCTGCCAGTACGCCACATGGCTCCTCGTGAGAGGAGGGAGCTCAATAAGCAAGTAGGGGAGTTGCTTGAGAAGGGGTTCATAAGACGTAGTATATCAGAGTAGGGTGCTCCAGTAGTATTTTCCACGAAGGCGGATGGGTCCCTTAGACTTTTTGTGGACTATAGAGAACTTAATAAACTTACTAAGAAGAATAGGCACCCACTGCCGAGGATTGACGATCTCTTCGATCAGTTAGTTGGTGCCTCAGTGTTTTCACAGTTGGACTTAGCCACCGGTTTCCATCAGTTGAGAGTGGCTGAGGATAGCATAGACAAGACTGCCTTTAGGACTCCGGACGGTTTCTATGAGTGGCTTGTAATGCCCTTCAGTTTGACAAACACCCCCGCATACTTTGTTGACTTGATGAGTATGGTATTTAGGGAGTACCTTAATAAATTCGTGGTGGTCTTTGTGGATGGCATCTTGATATTTTCTAAGAGCGAGGAAGAGCATGCCCTACATCTTAGGGAAGTGTTGGAGACCCTTCGAGCACATAACCTTAAATCTAAATTTTCTAAATGTCACTTTTGGAGGAAGGAAGTGCGATTCTTAGGGCATGTGGTTTCCAAAGAGGGGATAGCTGTGGATCCCACGAAGGTGGTGGCCATCCAAGATTGGAAGGTCCCTAAAAATGCTACTGAGGTGAGAAGTTTCTTGGGGTTGGCTGGCTACTATAGGAAGTTTATCAAGGACTTCGCAAAGATATCAGCCCCATTGACACGCTTGACGAAGAAGAACCTGGTTTTCACGTGGGACGTAGATTGTGATGATGCGTTCCAACGTTTAAAGAGAGCTTTGACCACAGCCCCAGTCTTAGTGTTGCCAGATGGGAGTAAGCCATTTACCGTTTATACTGATGCTTGTGGGACAGGACTAGGCGCAGTCTTAATGCAAGAGGGGAGGGTAATAGCCTATGGAGGAAGGCAGTTGAGAGTGCATGATAGAAATTACCCCACACATGACCTAGAGTTGGCCACTATTGTTTTCGCGCTTAAGTCTTGGCGCCATTATCTTCTTGGCGAGAAATACAAATTGTTCACAGACCACAAATCGCTGAAATACTTGTTCTCTCATAAGGACTAGAACTTAAGGCAGCAAAGGTGGACGGAATTCTTAGCGTCCTACGATTTCGAGATAGCATATACCCCTGGCAAGTGTAACGTGGTGGCAGATGCCTTAAGTAGGAAAAGGTTGTCCTTGAGTCCATTGTTTGTTGAGCGGCGAAGCTTAGAGTTCATCTCTACGTTTGATTTTAGACCATCCATTGACTATGTACCCGGTTTGCTAGCATCCTTAGAGGTCAGACCTACGCTTTTAGGACGGATTGGTGAGGCACAGCGAGATGACCCATAGTTGGTTGAGTTAATAGAGAAGCTCATAAGGGGGGAGTCATCGAGCCATCTCAGTAGGTATACCCTAGATGATAAGGGTTGGTTACGTAGGAACGGTAGACTTTGTGTACCACGGGACGAGAACTTGAGGAAGACCATTCTTGATGAGGCACATCGTTCGAAGATGACCATTCATCCCGGCGGAGACAAGATGTACATGGACATGAGACGAGTTTACTTTTGGGCCAGTATGAAGAGGGATTTGGCCGGGTTTGTCGCTAGATGCTTGGTGTGCTAACAAGTAAAAGCAGAGCAAAAGAAGCCTGGTGGGTTGCTTCACCCATTGGAGGCCCCACAATGGAAGTGGGAGAGTGGATCGATGGACTTTGTTGATGGGTTACCGAGATCGAGGAAGGGCAATATGGGGATTTGGGTTGTGGTAGACAGACTTACTTAGAGCGCCCATTTCATTCCCGTGAAGAGTAAGAGGACTGCTCCATGGTTAGCCTCCATATACATTCGAGAGATAGTTCGTTTGCACGGTGTTCCTTCTAGCATAGTGAGCGATCGCGATCCTATCTTTACTAGCGAGTTTTGGAAGAGTTTCCGAGAGGCGGTAGGGACTCAGTTATGTTCGAGCACCGCATATCTTCCTCAGACCGACGGCCAAACCGAGACGGTGAATCGTATTCTAGAGGACCTTTTGAGGTTGTGTGTCTTGGACTTCGAAGGTACATGGGAGGAGCATCTTCCTTTGGTGGAGTTCACGTATAATAATGTTTTCAGTCTAGCATTGGCATGGCACCTTTCGAGGCTCTTTATGGAAGGCCTTGTCATTCACCTACATGTTGGTGGGAATCCACTGATAAGGTTTTTCTTGGACCCGACATGATTAGGGAGACTTTGGATAAGATAGACCTGATTCGACGGCGAATGAAAACAGCACAGGACCGGCAGAAGTCATATGCTGATAAGAGACGAAAGGATCTTGAGTTCATTGTTGGGGACATGGTTTTTATCAAGATGTCTCCACTACGGAATGTTGTTCGCCCGTTGGGAAATTAGCACCAAGGTTCGTAGGGCCGTTTCCTATTAAGGAGAGGATTGGACAGATGGCGTATAGAGTGGAGTTGCCCGAGAGACTTAGTGGTGTACACGATGTATTCCATGTATCACACTTGAGGATGTGCTTGCATGAGACCGCAGGAGTGGTAGAGCCGAGCTTGCTTAGAGAGGTGGAGATAGAGTGTGATGCGACGATTCGACGAGCTCCAACATGCATTCTTGGGTTGGAGATTAAGAAGTTGAGGAATCGAGAGGTCAAGCTAGTCAAAGTGCAATGGGGAGATGATGAGAGCGACGCTACTTGGGAGAAGGAAGAGAAGATGCGCTCATTGTACCCTTTTCTTTTCGAGGGTATGTCTTTTAGTTTCTCCTTTATCGCTTAGCTTGTACTTGTTCTATCTTTTGTATGTCCTCTCGCTAGTATCTTTGACCTTTAGATAGGGTGGTCCTATGGTTGAAACATGTGTTTGAGACATGTTATGTATGGTGGATGCATGTGGATGCAAGTGTTTGCTAGTGGTTGCTCGTGGATGCATATACACACACTTTAGGCACTAGATCGACTCAATCACTTTCATATTGCATATTGCATATAAATGGATGTATTTAGTAAAATGAATGTACATTGAATGTGTGTATCATATGGATGTTTCATTTAAATGAATGGTTATGCACACATGTAGAAATAATATGTATCGATAGGATTCTCTTGCATACATAATGGACGCATGGCACTATCCTGATTTGCATTAAGGAGGTCAACTGAATCAGTAGACCGCCTGATTTTGCATTAGATAAGGAACATATACACAGACTTCTTGCATATGTTCATACACTATTAGAAATTTTGTAAGGACAATGGATGCTTGTGTTTGACGGTTGAGTAGATGGATGATTAGATATTAGGATATGCATTATCCTTAACTTGGAGATTTTGGGGGCGAAATCCTTTAAGGAGGGGAGAATGTAACACCCTGTGTTTTCTGTTAACATAAACTAACAAATTAAAGAATACTTAAATATAAATGTGAGAATCAAGGGAAATGGGTTACGCCACTGTGTTCGTCTTGGAATTCTGGTTGAGATAGAGTCCGAGTTTGCGTAAATTGGACTTCGTATGAAGAAGTTATGGCTGTCGGAAGTTTCCAGAAAATTAAATAAATTCAAACAGCTCGAAAACAAATTCAATTTTTGAACCAGAAGCCACAAGCGGGCTGGGCGGGAAAATTCCCACCCAGGTACCAGGTCGAGCAGGGGGTCGACCCTAGTGTCGACCTCCCCCCCTATAGGTCGACCTGGGGGTCGACCTAGGGGTCGACCTACCCCCCTCCCCCCCGGTAGATTTGAGAGATGACGATTTGGTGACTGTTTGCTGTGTCATTAGGGTTTCTGGATAATTCTGATCTGGTTTGAATGGTTGAGGTTAATTCTAGGTTGATCGGATGGCCTAAATTAATTCTAAACTCTATATAAACACATGTAGACTCAAACCCTAAAATCAAATAAAAATTAGAACCATGGCCGTCATGCCGTCACCTTGCAACCTATACTAGCCACCACAAATTAGAGGGAAAGTGAAGCTAATCAACTCAATTCTATTCAACTCAAATCTAAACAACAACGACTTTGTCTTCTTTAAAGGAGAGCTAAATCAATTTCATAACTCAAGACCTTCTTTGAGTTGTGAGTTCAATTTCTTTAATAAGATAATTAATATGTTAATTGGGTTGAGATATAAATTGGATTATATGGCTATGTTTGTGAAGCATTGGAAAATGTAATATTGGATGAATATATGCTAGTTGTTCATAATGATAGTTTTAATTTATTTGTGCTGTGGATCCTTATCATATGCTCAATCACTTATGCTCAACTTGATTCATAGTGCTATATGCAAGTTTGGATGTTAATTTATATAGGAATCATATGCAAGTTGATGAGAATCATATACAATCCTTACATGTTTCATGACATCTATTTTATGTGTAAGTTTGGATCTAAAGTTTAGGTTAAGACATGTGTGAGTTATATGAAAGTATGTATGCAGATTATACAAAATTTTATATGATAGTTTACATGTATATCTTAATTTACATGTTTAGGTGCAAGTTTACATCATAGTTTATGTTGCATAAATCACATATGTAAGTATATATATGTTTGGGGTATGAATCATGTAATGAAAGTTTGAGATTCCTATGCAAGTTCATACCTTTATGTTAAAACTACATAAGTTATGAAAGTACATGTGTTATACACACATTGTCTATGCAAGTTTAGATGAAACACCTTATTCACACATGCAAGTTCACCCCTTATGTTTAGATCTATATGCCGATTCATGTTATGACTTTTATTTGTGAGTTAGATCTAATTTATATTCTATGCATGTTGTGATGTTTTCTCTCTATTCCATAAGTTAGACTATTCGAGTCTAACGTATATTTCACGTTAAACGAACGAACGTACTACGTGGGGCAATGGGACAAGATCAAAATATTTAATATGGAGAATTGGCTTAAGTGCCTTAAAATAGCATATAATTAATTTGTGATGTTAATTGGTATAATTTTATATACCATAAATAGATGGACATAATTAAGGTGTCAATTATGGACATGGTTAAATTTGGAATTGATTGACAATTCAAATTAGGGATATTAATCCAATTTGGGGTTAAATGAAATGTTTAATAATAAACCGCCTAAGACACGAGGTTAGACTCATTTGTGGTGTAAGACTGCCCAGACCCGCCTAGCAAATCCAGCAACCACAAATGCCAGTCTAATGTGGGAGGTCTTAGGCATAAATTAAATGCGTAACAGTTGTAAAGACACGCGGTTAGGCTCGTTTGTGGTGTAAGACTGCCCGGACCTTCCCGGTAAATCCAGCTGCCACAAATGCCAGTCTAATGTGGGAGGTCTTTACAAGGTTACGGTGTTAATGAATTAAGAAACACTTAACCAGATAAACATGTGGTGGGACATGAGGGGGTTAAGTAGGTGCCTTGGGTGGCATGTGAAGTTAAGTGGGTGCCTTGGGTGGCATTTGAAATACGATTAGATGCACTTAACCAAGATTGAAACATGTAAGAAGACATGAATAAGAATGGGGTTAAGTGGGGATAAACCTTAGAGGGGACCAAGCATAGTTGGAAAGCTTGTGTCATGCATAGGGGCCCTTTTCAAACCAGTAACCCATTAAGTATCTTTGTGGGCTCGACCCAAGTCGAGGACGGGACACGCGTACTGGATTTGATTGTAAGAGGTCAAAACGGTTTAGCGGTGGCAACGCAAGTCCAATGGGTTCATATGCATGTATGGGCCCGGGCTGGTAGGTAAGACGTTGATGCATCGTGTAGATATAAGCCGTGCATTTTTGGTAGTATCGGGTTGCCACTTTGGGGAGTGATACACCCCACTGTGGGGACATCACGGGTATCTAGGGAGCCGATCGAATGGGGGTAGTGGGTACACCTAGTGGAGATAGGGGCAGACGGCACCTATGAAGGTAGCTAGAGGTACACGAAACTACCATTAGCATTATTAAGTTCTGTAGGCGGGATCAACCTTTAGGGTGACTAGTGGTGGTGCAGTATAGTAATTATCCTATAGTGATTAGGGGAGCCTTTAACGTTATCTTTATTCGTCTTATTTCCTTATTTGCTCTGTCATACCCAATTGTTCACAGTCATTTCCTTATTTTCCAGCTCATGCCTTATCCTAGTTACTTAATGATTATATTGTTAAAGTTATTGCACTCGCCAGACTTTATGTCTGACCCCCTTGTTTCCACCTCTTTTCTTCCCTTTCCCCCCCAGGTGCTCAGGGTGGGACTAGCACTAGTGGAGCTTGATTTGGACAGCTTTATCTCTTTCTTTGGAAGTTGCTTGGATCGCTGAAGTAAAAAATCAGCCTATCTTATTTATGGCTATTTTATGTTGGGGTTATGTCTTTCATTTTATGTACTCTGATTTAATCAAGATGGATATTATGTACTTGACTCTAGTCTTTGGTTTTTGATGATGTAATCAAACTTATCTGTTACCGCTTCAATGAATAAAGTTTTAAACCTTTAAGTACTGTTTTATATCTGTCTTGTTGTTAAGTTTCTGCTCTATACACACTTAAAACGCTCCATAGAAGTTAATGCATTCCCTTTGTGAGTGACATTAATGGACATGGGGTATCACAGTTACGCATTGCCTTTTTCAGCATGTTTATCAATTTTGTAGGAAGCATGAATGTTCGGCACCAATACACTGTCATCGAAAATATAATTGCATTTAATATCACCAGACGTCTTGATTGCAATAGGTATCTATTTTCCTAACAAGTAAGAACAGATGTTATTTTCTCATATAGAGGAACACAATGAGACATAGTGATGCGCTTTGTTGCTAATGGAATTCCAAGATAAGACATGTTGGAAGCCATAGTTGCCATACCAGATGCAGAAACAATAGAATGAGCCTGCGTTGCAGATAAGCCACCTATCCAAAGATGTCATAATGGAATGAATGGATGAGGTAGTTGGTTTGGTGAGTATGAGAAGATCATCAGCGAAGGCTAAATATGTTATCATTGGGGATTTGCATTTGGGATCTAGAGTGAAATTTTTGAGGGATACTTGCTGCTCAAATTCTTTGGTTAGCGCCTTCATTAGCATGATAAAAAGGTACGCCGATATCGGATCTCCTTGCCTCAGCCCCTTCTTGCCTTTAAAATATCCAACGATATGGGCATTGAAAACAAGAGAATATCTCACCGTGGAGATATAAATGTATATCCAGTGTATAAATTTAACCGGGAATCTCATTTTTAACATAATGCTAACAATAGATGACCATTTGATAGAGTCAAAAGCTTTCTTTATATCAATTTTCATCATGGCTCTAAGAGAAACATTATTATCAGAGCATCCATTCAAAAGTTCATGGGTCAGAAAAACATTGTCCAAAATACTACGTGAAGGAAGAAAGGCTGCTTGATTCGTGGAGATTATCGGCTGCAGCACAACTTTTAGTCTCGAATCAAGTATCCTAGATATTACATTACACAAAGCGATCGGTCTGAATTGAGTGACATTGGTTGGGTTTTGGCATTTAGGACTACTAGAGAAATGATATTTCAGCAATGAATATAGAAGGAGACAGTAAATCCATCCGGACCAGATGAGGCTGCTTTTCTCATTGAAAATATAGCTACGTTAATATCATTGTCCGTGACTTGACTTGTCAAAAATTCATGTTTGTCATCACTGACCGTGGTGATTAGAAGGTTATCCAAGAAAACATGGCTCGGTTCAGCATTATGTTCTCCTAACAGCTCCGTGTAGTATTTCATGAAAGCAGTGTCCACATCAGCTAGGTTAGAATATCTGCTCCCTTGCTTATCGTTAATTTGATGTATGAATTCCTTTGCTGTTTTATCTTCAAGGATGCGTGATATATTCTTGTATTTTTGTCACCACGGACTGTCCATTGTTGCTTATTTTTCTTCTTTATCATCTTCGTTTCAGTTTCAAGAGCTTCTTCCAGTTGCTTCAACGGTTCTTTTTCTCTTTGAAAGTTGATCACATCTGCATTCGGTTATATGGTTTGCTGCTGTGTTTGCTCAAGTTTTTCTGTTAGTGCTGTTGATCTTTTACTACCTTTTCCATATATTTACCTTGACCACTTCTTTAGAGCCTCCTTTGTATTTTGGAGCTTTTGCTGTAGTATAAACATCAGGTTGTCGTATGTTCGTATTTTCCATGCATCTTCAACCACCTGCAGCATAGATACATTCGATGTCCATATGTCAAAAAATTTGAAATTTACCTGATGAAAAGATGGAGCTGAGCTAAAGGATAGGCTGAGAGGGCAGTGGTCGGAAAGTAGGGGCATGGTAACTTTATATGAAGGGATGGCCAAGAGGATAAGGCATTGTAATTCATTAGACCGTGATCGATTTTGGTCAGCGTTCTTGGACCTTGAATATTTTTATTTGTCCATGTAAATTCCAAGCAGAGGTTGGGATGTTAATAACGGAGGATCTGTGCATGGATTCATTTAGCGGGGAAAGTTAAGTTAGGCTTAGCGGAGGGCCACCATGCTTATGTGAAGAATGAAAGGAGCAGTTAAACTCTCCAATGACTACCCAGGGGAGAGAAGGTTGATTGAGATTAGGCAAAGCATCCAACATTTGCTTTCTTACTGAACGTATGTTGCCTGCATATATGAAGGTTAGAAGGAGGGGTGAGGATGAGGGAATATTTAGGGCATTGGTGTGGATGAATTGGTAATCTTGGAGGGTGGGAGTTAGTTGAAAGATGGTAGGGTCAAACAAGACTTGCAGCCTACCACAGGATGCTTGATCATGGTTAAGAGAGGACCAACAAGGATTTATGTATGCCGTGACTTTAGTTGAGATGATGTTACTGAGTTTAGTTTCTGAAATCAAAACTCTATGAAATTCTTGACTCAACATTCTCCCCCTTTTTGATTGATGACTAAAAAGTTCTGAATCTCCCCCTGAATATGATCTCCCTCTGAGATTGTGCCTGTATATCAACATGAACTATATATTCCTGCATAAACACTGTTAGTACCAATCTTGCATGAACTATATATTCCTGCATAAACACTGTTATCTCCCTCTTTGTCATCGATAAAAAGGAGTAAATAAATAAATAATTGAAGATATAATGATACCATCAGGATATTTAAGCAACAGACCCGAGTACCATAGATCATAGCAAGAGTCACAAAATAACATCATACATACACAAAAGTCTAGTACGAATCAAACACGGCACCATTTAGATACAAGTGTCGGATCAAGTTTTAAAGCAAAAGATAGTCATAAGTATGTAGTAAGAGAAATACTAAGAAGTGATCTAAGAAGACTCGGATTGCGACTCCCCTCATCTTCCTCTTCAACAACTTGGGTTTTTCCATGACCATGTCCATCGCGAGTTCCGGAACTTGTAGCTTCCTCCGAAATGTCCAAGGAAAAGTAGGAGGAGCTGGACGTTTGTCGGGGTCTTGATCTTGCATAGATGGTGATGCACCACACGACATTCCTTTCCATAATGTTCCGAAGAAAGACTTAATCTTGTTGAAGCGTTTGTCAATTTTTGTACCCATACGCTTAAGTCTTGCTTCGAATAGAAATTAGCTTGGAGCAATGTTGTCTAGCGATTCCTTTGTCGAGGAAGACGATCCTAGAAGTGTAATGGCGCGTTTTGTTAGCTATCGAATAATTAATTTATTTAATTATTTATATATCTATTTGGCTATATCGATAACTTAAAGTAAAACGTTCGAACTTATATTTTATAATTATAATTAAAACGAACCTGAAACGTCGCGGCAGTTCGAAATTTGGCGATTTGAACTTCAACTGAATGTACAGGATTCGTTTTAAGCCGGATTTCTGTGAAACAAGAAACGTGTGGAGCTGCTGGAGTATATCTTTCTAGTGGAAGAGAAAAATCAGGATTTCGTCGTGTAGATTTTGAGTTATGTCCAAATCAAATTTCAGAAAAGTCGCTGTAGAATTCCTTTATAAGTTGTGACGCTTTATATATGTTATAAAAGAGATTTTCAGTATAAACTGAATACCGGGATAATCTAAAATCTGAAATATCAAACTGTAAATTCTGATATGATATTCTGGAGCTGTACGATATCAAATGTGAAGATATACAATAATATTTAATTTAATTATATTTAAATATGTTTATATATTTAAATATGCTATTTAGAGCGTTAAAGATAGCCACTTTTGCATACGAAGTCGGAATTCGACGAAACCAGTTTTGTTGGATCCGCAATGTCAAATAGTTGTCAGATTCCAAGTTTGGTGATTTTTAGAGTCACTGTGTGATCGTACGGATTTTTAGACTGAGAAATAGTCAGTATTTCGACGGTTAAAAATACGCTGTGTGAGCATACGAAGTCGGAATTTGACGAAACCAGTTCCGTTGGGACCGTAATGTCGAACTCTAGCTACATGTCTAGTTTGGTGATTTTTAGGTATCGTATGTAGTCGTAGAGATTTTTAAAGGCTGGAGACAAACAAAAAAACGAGAAATAAAAATATAAAAATCAATAAAAAAATATCCGAACATATTTCTTGGCCAAAATAGAGGCCACGCGACATCCTCCTACAACCACAAATGCTACCAACCCCAACATCCTATAAAACCGTCTGAATCCTAAACCTGCAGCAAGATATAAAATCCAAAGCAAATGAAATAAATTCCTATAAATCCTTAAATATATATTTATGGAATCAGTGTTGTGTGCTCTTCGGGATTATATAGGATATGAGGGGTGCGACGCATCGTGACTGATGCTCGAAATCATACCGTGAGGCTAGGGTTCGACCTAGTTTGGATTTGGAAGTTCGATTCGAGAAATGAGTGTGGAAATTGTGATGAGAAGATGGAGTAGCATCTAGTGAAGGAGTTCGGGTGGTTTCGGTGGTGTGTGTTGAAATGCGACAGAGGGGTTTGTCGAAGAAGGCTACAGGCGGATTTTGATGGGGGTGTGCGAGCGGGTGGTCGAGGTGACTGGTGGGTGCGGAATTGGATGCGGAGTTGATTGGTTGTGGTGGCGCCGGAGATGGATGGCCGAGGTGGAGGGAAGCGGTGGTCAAAGAGGAGGGTCAACGTCGGTTTTGGGTTTATGGGAGTATCAGTTTCCTGGAAATCGAATTGTGTTTGGGGAAGAATAATAAAGCGGGTACGGGTTTTATAAAAGGAAATGGGCCTGGTAGAAGGAGAATGGGCTGGAGTGTTTGTGGTGAGGCCCTTTTATTTTATAATTGTTGGTTTAACTTAAATTTAAAACATCGTATAACTTGTTAACACGATATCTCGACCATATGGAATCAGAATCACGAACCGTCAGTCACGTTGGGATCGTTGGGACGAGAGCTTCACAATGAAGCTGACTGAAAGTGGATTGGGACTTGTATGAATTTATGGCGAAATAAATTGTTTGATTCAAATCAAATATACAGTTTATCGTTCTTTAACGATGAACTGCAAATGTGAGTAAAACTCACCAACTCTGAACAGTTATATTTTTATAATGTATTTTTAGAACTGTTAATCATCTGTTGATTGTTGTGTGTTGGTTGATTGATTGAACTGCTAGTCAGTTATTGAAAATTATATATATATATATATATATATATATATATATATGTAAATATATATATAAACCATTAAATATTTATATATTGATTCTGCTATCAGAATAATTTATATTGAAATGAAAGTGATGATAATCATATTGTGTAACATCTGTGGATGCAGGGAGACAGGTTGGAGGAATCCGACTGGATTCCTCAACAGTTATTTTATTGTTTTTCATATATTGTTATATGATGTGATATAAAATCTGTGGGCGATTATATGTGCTTGGACGATATTGAACATCGTGATTTGATATGATTGAATACCATAACATACCGAAATGTTGAAAAGGGGATTTTCAATGTTTATATTGAAAATGAATCTTATTTATAAAATTGATAGGATTTTATAAAAGGAAAACATTTATTTAATTAGAAAATAAATAAATGAAAAAGGAAACATTTATTTAGAAAATAAATGAATTAGAATATAAAGGAATATTTATTTAGGAAATAAATAAAGGAACATTTATTTTAGATTTTAAATAAATGGAATAAAGGAATATTTATTTAGGGAATAAATAAAGGAACACTTATTTGGAAAATAAATAGAATTATACAAGGATAGGTTTAAAACCCGTGCTTCGCACACGGGTATAACACGATATAGATTTAAAGGAGATATTAAATAGGAAATCTGTTTTAAACAGATAAAGTGAGAAGATTTAATTTATAAATAATGTTTTATAAATTAAATAAAATATTTATTGTTTGATAAATGGGATATATAAGTCTGAACTTATATAGAGAGGTAGAAATTGGTTTTAACACCGATAGAAATAAACATTGAAAAAAGGGAAATCCTTGTAAAACAAGGAGAAAATCGAATTTGAGTTAATCGAATTTAGTTATTCGAGAAGAGTTAAATCGAATTTAGTTATTCGAAAGGAGTTAATCAATTTGAGTTAAGTTAATCGATTTGAATTAAGTCGAATCGAAATGGAGTAAATCGATTAGAATTAAGTTAATCGAGTTAGAGTAAATCGAATATTAGTTATTCGAAGGTAAGTTATTCGAATTAGTTATTCGAATAGAGTTAAACACGTAAGAGTTAATTGAATATTAGTTATTCAATTTGAGTTAATCGAATTTAGTTATTCGAGAAGAGTTAAATCGAATTTAGTTATTCGAAAGGAGTTAATCAATTTGAGTTAAGTTAATCGATTTGAATTAAGTTGAATCGAAATGGAGTAAATCGATTAGAATTAAGTTAATCGAGTTAGAGTAAATCGAATATTGGTTATTCGAAGGTAAGTTATTCGAATTAGTTATTCGAAGGAGTTAATCAATTATTCGAATTAGTTATTCGAGGGAGTAAATCAAATTTAGTTAATCGATTAGAGTTGAGTTAACCGATTTGGGTTAAGTTATCGAGTTAAGTAATCGAGTTAAGTAATCGAGTTGAGATAATCGAGTTAAGAAAATCAAGTTAAGTTAATCGAATAAGTTATTCGATAGGAGTAAATCCATATAAGTTAATCGGATGTTAGTTATTCAATAAGAACTGACACATTTAAGAAAATCGAATATTTGTTATTCGATAAGAGTTAATGAAATAGAGCCAACCAAGAAGAGTTATTCGAATATTAGTTATTCGATAGGAGTAAATTGAAATAGAGTTTATCGAATATAAGTTATTAACAAGGGAGTTAATCGAATAGAGATTACTCGAAAGAGAGTAATACGTCGAATTCAATTATATCGAATTCGGGAAAGTACTATTTACTTTCCGGGTTTTAAATCAAGGTTTAGTTATTGATTAAGAAATTAGGTGTCCGTTTAATCATTCGAGTTAGGAGATAAAGTTATAATTTAGGTTAGATATTGTAGAAGTAGGAATTATAACGTTATAGTTATAATCAAACGTTTTCATATAAGAAGTAGATTCGTAACCTGAATCCGAGAATTTGCGTAAACAGATGATCGGAAAAAGTGAGTGACGAGCTTCATCTATTTCACAGTAAAGGAAGTTGTTCAATTAAGGTCTGAGAGGTAATTATACCCCAACTTGATTGACTTCAGAATTGACAAAGGAATTGTGTGGTTCGATAGAAAAGGTTGATTTGAAATATAGTTAAGTAATAAGCGATTAATGTATTAAGCATAACGATGTTTTATACAACGTTCATTTGAAATCCGTAAACGAGTTTTGGGAACGTTTTCCAAATATAATCGGATATGTTTTCTAAACATAGAAAATGAAATGTTTTCATGATAAGAAATTAAGAAATAGAGTTAAGCAAATTTAGAAACTGACTGGAGATTAGTTAAGTTGAACAGTTTCCTAAGTGACGATCTAATGTTGGTTTCGACCTTCGGGATTTATACTTAGGAGTTGTTCTCTTAGTGGTTTAACGTTAGGGACTGATAATTGTGAAATAATAGTGATGCATAAATAAGCTATGGAAATGTTTTCCAATGATTAATAACATATATTTTCTAAATATATGAAATAAGGAAATATGAACATATATATGTATATGATGATTGATCGATCGAATTTCCATTTGGAAATAAGATCGTTGTTTGTAAACCGACATGTTTTCATTTGATAGTTGAATCACAGACTATCAAAGTTTTGACCATATTTACGTTGTAAATATGGAGAGAGCGGTTGGATTTTTATCCGAAGAACCACTCCGTATTAGCATAAGCGTTGTGAATCAAGTACGCTGAAGATAATTGAAGACGGAGTGAAGTGCAAGGGCTATTGTGAAAATCCTAGGTAGGATGGATTCACTGAATAGTGCCTTCGGTTTATTCAGTCCCAGAACAACGTATATGGACGAGTGTCTGACAAAGTATTCTTAACGAATCATATATGTTGATCTCTTTAAACGTATTACGTTGGTGGCGGAGAAATTCGTTTCTCTTAGCTTTTATACCCGTGATGCCTTGAGAAATCGATAATGATTTGGCGGGTATGACGATGTGGCATTCAAAGTAATTGAAGAAATAATCTGTCAAAGTGATAAACGTGACCTCAAAACCTCACAACCGGGAAATAACAGAAGTTGGGCTAGGCAGCATGGCTAGTTGGGCCATACCCAAGCAGGGTGTATTATCACCATCTAGAGAATATTCAATTGTACTTCTTTATAATCTATTTCAATGCTGTCCCTTATCGGGAAGGATGGTTGCTGATCCCAACCATCGGTGATAATATATTCGTTACACTCAAGCTAAATGAGTGGACGGTCATATGTGGTCGGGTTGCAAGACGTTCTTGTTGAACCCTAGTGTATCTCCTCTAGAGTACACTGATCGGAAGGTGCTCCCATACCTTGTCTGTTGGAATCCAATCTCCAATAAGCGCTCACGGTTTTATTTGTATACTATGTATGTGGAACGTGAGATTCAAGCGTTCTGCTAGATTGATATCTATTTGTATTTAGACATTATTATAATATCAGAAAGATATCCTTTATTTAACCAAGTGTTGGAGTTTTATTCACACCAGTCCCATGACTGACCCGGAGTTTATTTTGTTTGTTTTCCCTAAACTCTTGGGTGCCTAAATTTGTATGGGCAGTCAAGTAGTCGGGATTTTACAGATACACTTGGAGAGCTTGGAGCAGGAGGCTTCAGAATTATAGCTATTATTATTCCGCTGTGTTGTTAAGTGTTGTACTTTGAAATGGTATGTATATACGAGTACTGATTTGTATTTCAAAGTTATGTTATATTTTATTCGTTCCGCTGTGAGATTCGTGTTTACTCTGATGATGTAAGTTCTTCTTCTTCTTCTATTCTATTAGTTCTATCTTTCCTTCCTCATCCTCTACTTTCTTTCACTAACATCTCGGAATTTTCGACTCTCGAGGAGTCGAAAATTTCCAGCTGTTACAAGAAGTTTGACTTCCTCAGGTCGTGGCTAGGATGATCGTGTGGAAGCTCCTTGTTGTCTGTGTTCTTGCCATTGCTCAAAAGGCATAATAGTGAAGTACGAATCGGGGAGCTTCATCCGTTTAATTGTTGCTGCGTTGATGACTTTGGGCCTTGAAACAGAAGACTCGGGGGGTGCGATGTCACAAGCAAGCAATAGGCACATGATATATTCATTATAAAACAAATGTGGCCTAGTGCATTCGTTTACTTGCAAGATCTCATCAAAAATCATACCGATCCAATTGATACGAATATCCCCATATATTGCATGTAATGCCTTGAAGTTCTCTTTATAAATGGCATCAAAATTACCTAGTCCTGGTAGTAGAGAGTGCATGGGAGTGTGATGAATAATCCTCGCAGTGGGTTGTAAGCCTATGGATTTTGTTCTATTCATATCGTCTTCAATGAATGTATGGCTAACACGATCACGGATATGGATATTGCAAAAGTTGCTCGAGAATTTTTCACCTAAAAAGGTAACACGAAGAATACTCGCCATTCTAGAGCACGAGATGAACACTTGCTTGCCACAGACTATAGACCAAAGACATTGTGCAGGATTATCGGGCTTGTACTTTTCCAAATTCAAGTTAGCATAGAATAATTTGATCATAACATGGTTTATTTCCACATTATTTAGATCAAAATCAATTAGGGGTTCAATATTTGAATTCCTTGCTAAGTTAAGAATGTGATAACGGGAGAAATCTGAGAACTTAATGAACGAACCTGGATGAATCTTGAAGTCTTTCATATCATTCCATCTTTTAACATCAATCGGACCAACTAGCCACTTCTTGATTGAAAGATCAATTGGTTGGTGTTCAGAAGTTGAAGCTTTCTTTTATTTCTTCTGAGGAGGTGCCATTTGATTGAGATTGATGAAATTGCAAGAAAAATTTAAATTCTAGGGTTTTGGTGTTTTTGGAGTAAGGAATGGTTGGAGTAAAAGTGAAGAGATGGAAGGAAGAAATGCTCGTATATGTATTTAAAAACTGGGAAACACGACACCGGCGACCATCAGATTTTTACTAGTCGACCGTTTTTAATCAGAAGCAAAAACAGTCGACCGGTTAAAATTTGGCCTGTTGACCGATTGGCTTCTGGGCTGTTTTTCCTGGTTTTTTCTTCATTTCTGATATTTGACGGTCCATATAACATTAAAAAAATTACTCAATTATGAGATATATATTATTACATGAGTGATACAGAAGAATATAACCACGATATAAATCTAATGTGAAGTTGACGATTTGTGATCGGTAGAATCTTCTTTGACGTCGTCAATGCGTGGTTTCCATGGTAGCCTATTTTCTTTCGCTCCTTTGTTCCTATTAAAGTTTCTTTCCCATGAATTTTTTCTCCTAGAAGATGAAGGCATGCTGACATAGGCTCATGTACGTTGTGTTTCTTTGAGCCACAAAAGAACATTGCCATTTGTTCTAGAAAAGAAAGTCAACTTGAGGTCTCGTAATATATACCCCTTTGAAGATCCATTTGATGTTTCTGGTAATGGTGGATTTTATCGATCTTTTCTTTGGTATGAGGTGAGCAAAACAAAACTTTCTTTGACTGTTTTGGAATTGTCGTAGTGCTAAGGGTACGATTACTTTTGTGATATCCTGATTTGTGTTCGGGAGTGGGTGTTATCGGAGAGGAATGATCTCCCGTCTTAGAACTAGTGATAGAGATATGGGAATATTGATCACATTTGTCACATATGTGTGCCATGTTTATAGCAGAAAACAGAATACATGAACAATGTAGGATTTAAGAACAGCTTGGGAGAGATAATATGGGAATTTATGCCAAGTTTATATAGAATTTTCTATATATATATGTGTGTGTGTGTGTGTGTGTGTGTGTGTGTATAGCCTAAGGTATATATATAGTTGAGGCTAAGAAGTTTTAGAATTACTTGCCCGTAGGAATAATCAAAGGCTCATAATCAATTTACTCAAATTAACAATAGCTAATAATAGCTAATATATGTTTGAGTAAATATAATTCGAATAAGAAAAAGTGAAAAGAACTACCTAACATAAAAGAGTGAAATATAACATTAGTGATAAAACTAATTGTCGAGTTCTTTTCTGGAGATAAGACCAAGCTCTCTACGTAACTTTATGAAATTAGACTCAAGTAGAGGCTCAGTAAAAATGTCCGCAAGTTGATTATCAGTTTGGACATACTCGAGACGTATATTTCCCTTTTGTAACGACCCAAGAATTTTCGGTCCTGAAAATCGACAAAAATACATTTCCCGTACCTCATGCCGACCTTCCAACACCGAAAACACTGGAACGTTATTAGAAAGAATTTAGAAGGTGAGATAAGAAAGAAGGAAATATTAGAAGAGAAGAAGAAGAAGAATCACCACAACACAGAATCAGAGTCTCACATCGCAGCGGCACAAGATATAATATAGAAATAAATCTTTACTGAGAGCTTTAAAATGCTTACAATCATCAGAGTACATCACACATCTGGACAGTTATAATAACCTGTCCTCAGATACAACACACAGCGGAATAGTAGCTATATAATATCACACATCTGGACTCTTCCAGCTCGCCTCTTCACATCATTCGATAACCTGAACCTGTACACCCCGGGTTAACCCGAGCATTTACAAAACACCGGGTCATTCTGGTGAACCAGAGTGAGAAAAACTCGCACAGTATTTAGGTAACACACAACTTGATTTTTAAAGTCAAAATCTTTTCAAAGAAAAGGATAATCGTAAGACCAAATCCACACATAAATGCGGAGGGTTTTTACCTTACGATAACCCAAAACATTTTTGAAATCAATATATTTTTTGATATTATAATAATGTCTAAATACAAGTGAATATTAATCTAGTGGAACGCTTGCATCTCACGCTCCACATATGTAATATACAATCAAAATCGCGGGCACTTATTGGAGTTTGGATTCCGACTATGACAAGGTATGGGACCACCAGCCGATAGTGTACCTCTAGAGACGAATACACTGGGTTCAACAAGAACGTCTTGCAACCCGGCCCTCACATGATCGACCGCTCATTTCGCTTGAGTGTATCGAATGTATATCACCAACAGTTGGGCTCAAACAACCGTTTCTCGATAAGGGACAACATCGAAATAGATTAAAGAAGCAAAAGGAATTTCTCTAGATAGGTGATTATACACCCTAATGGGAGCGACCCACATAGCCATGCCACCTGCCCGATTTTTGTCATTTCCCGAATGATGAGGCTCGAGGTTTAAATTATCTTTTGGAACACCTGGTCCATATTCACTTTGGATGCCACATCGTTAGATCCGCCAGATATCACTAATTGACGTCCACAAAAATACTCTTAGTTGATAAGCTAGAGAAAGGCCTTTCTCCGCCACCAACCATGGTACGTTTGGAGAAATCAACGCACGTGATCCCTTAGGAAATACTCTGTCATACATCCGTCCATACAAGTCATCCAGGAACAGGATGAACCGAAGGTACTCTCCTACTGCATCCAATATAGGAATCACCTCACAGATCAATAGCGAGAAGTCCTTGCAACCCTTAGATTCCAACCACGACAGAATAACAGTTTATCTCTGGCCGCTAAACAGGAGATTTTTAGTAGTTCTTCCGTGTAATGAAGATCTAAGGTCTTCAATGCTTCATCTCGACCGTCTTCTAATATCTCCACGTATTTGTTGAACGAAATGGTTTTCGAATATAAATTCGATCCCGGTCTTTCCGTACCAACAATCGTATTGGACAGCTTTGATAGTCGGTGATTTAACTATCAAAATAATCAGTGTTTCAATCATGACAATCTAATGGGTTCACTGGTTCAGTATTCAACACCCCTTGGCCTTTTAATTAAAACAAACTGATTCACTTCTGTTTAATTAAAACTTCCAACTCTTTTATATCCAAAATACGATATTTGAATTCTTACTTAATATACTAATGTTCTAAAAAACCACTTCATATTAATACTTAGTGAAATAACTTATAATCATAGTAAATTTTCACTTAATCTTCCTTTCAAAATATTTGTTACATTATCCTTTATTATTTAAACTCGGGAAATCCACTTAACTTATTATTCGTAATCAACGTTAAGTAATATCCTTTACTCAATTCTTGAACAATAACAAATATTTATTTGTATAAAAACTCAACCTTTCATTTCCTTCTTATTAATTTCTTTTACTTCGTATATTTTCCAAATTTTCACCGAACATCGCATTATTATTTCTCGAATGGAAATAATAAATTATCACTAACCTCTTTTACGATTACCAACTGATATCATCTTCAGATAATCCTGATGTTGTTCAAGTTGGGGTATTTTGATTACCTCTTAGACCTTGATTAACAACGCTCTTACCCTTAGATAAATATAAGTTGTAATCCAAACCAATATTCTATTCCAGTCTCAAAACAAATTCCATTATAAATTGGATTTGGTTATACAAATCCTATGACCCACTTCTTTACCCAAATTAACCTTTACCAATCTCCTTTCAAATCCTTCCGATCATTTCCACTTTGGAACTCTTATTTAAAATTTTCCCTTTTTTACTTGATCTCATTTTCAAGTATCGTTAATGTAAAATTTACATCTTAGTACTTTAAACCTCATTTTCATAACCCTGGTTTATTATAAACCTTTTCCTTAATTTCCTTTCACTTAATTCAAATCATTAAGTAACATTTATTTAAGCTATAGAATTCACTTAAAAACTTCTTTAGAACTTTGTTATAAAACTCAGGTTTAAATAAAACCTGTTTATGAACTCTTTCCACCCTTCAATTAGATTTCATTTCAATTCGATTACTTTTTATGTGAATTCCAGTTAAAAAGTAATCCTCTAAATTACTATTAATTAGAAAAATACTTCATCTTTATCATCAACTACTCTGAAGGTAGTTAATTCCTTTATTTACTAAAATGAATAGTAAATTCCCATTTAAAACCTTATTAAAATTAAAACCATATTCTATAAACTATTTTATTCAATAATATATTTCAAAATCTAACTCCAGTTATAAAATAATTTTTATAACCTCATTTCTATCGACTCACCTACCAAACAATTTACTTTTAGGCCATTTACCGCCGATTACTCAACCGATATAGCCCATTGGTTAAAACCATAACACACATTGAATTTTCAGCCAATGATCACTACTAAAATCAATTACCCAATCATGACAGTTCATATTTGATAATATGAAAATAAATAATATATTTGAGGAATCCGGTTGGATCCCTCCAACCTGTTCTTCCCTATATACAAATGGTTATCTCCAAACATATTGTTCACTTATTTAACTGATAAAAATAAATAACAACCATTTAATCCAATCACAAGCAATTCAAACAATTCAACCAATTAAACACGTTTATTTTATAAACGTGACCAACAAGGTAAGTTACCTTTACTGGAACCAATAGTTAGAATAACGATTTGGTATTTCACTGAAATTAAACGACGGTTTAATTTCATTAGTTAAATCAGCAAATAAATATATAATTAGCAAATAGTCAACCATTGGCAAACAGAGTACACAAAATCAAAACCCAATTTATATAAAATATAAATGGGTAAAACTGAGTGAGTTTAACTCACCTTGAGTTGATTTGCTGTTTAAGCAGCTCGTTTTAATTAAATGAAACGGTTGTTTAATTTAATTAAAATTCCAGTTGATTCCAATTTCATCCCAGTCCGTTCCACACTGTGGTGTTTGTCGAGACAATCTCAATGCATTTGTATTGTTCAATTATTTTAATAGAATAGGTTGATCCTTTCCCTTCATGGTTTCACTTGTCCCATATTCCTAAATCACCAGGCCTGCATTAAAGTATATATGATTAGGTTATGAACAGTTTAAGTTAACAAGTTTTTAATAGACAACTAACTACTAATTCTCCTAAATCACTATTTAATTTTAATTACTGTTTAATACTGGCAAAAAGAATCGACTGTAGGCTTTTAATCTCTTTCTCGTTGTTTCGCACAACCCAGGAATGAATTAACTAAGTTAATATACTAAAAAATCCTAATCACAATTCCTTAATTAATTACAGTGTTAAGAGAATAAGTCCGATCAGTTTTCCCTTATGTTCAAAATATATACGTTCGGACCACCCTTTTCCATTCTTCTTAGCTTCCATCTGCCAATGGAACAAACTTTGATTTAGTCATTAATTATAAATCATGGTTAAACTTTTAACTAATCACTTAAACTGATTACGCTGTTATCAGATAAAGGCCAACGGTTTTCTATGGTTGCAGGTAGCCTCGCACACACTCGTTTCCACAAACCCACATACTGCTTCTTCCTGTGACGCATTCGTTCCCATCAGGTTCCCCAAAACATGGACCCGCAGTCCTGACGCCATGCATCGGCTGGAATCCCATCTGAGGTCAGAAAAGGGTGCGACTCGGTCTCCTCAGCTTCCCCCATGAGTATCGACCTGTGCCCCTCCACCGTTGTCAAGTAAATGGACCCCGACTACGGCGACTTGAAGTCAGAATTCAGATTGCCTCGACTGACGAGATCCGATCGCATCCGTTGATGTTGTAGATCTTGCCGAGCTCGTCGAGAACACTGTTGGAAGTTTTTGAGATAATGAGTGGATGTATAGAATCTTGAGGAAGACGATGTGTAACGACCCGGATTTTTCGAACAGTATTTTAAATATTTAGTATCGTTTAAATATTGGATTAACCATATAAAAGAATTTTTATATTGAATTTATCGATTTAATAATCGATATAGGATATAATTCAGATTTAAAACTAAATCAAAACGGTTCGGTCGATCAATATAAATTCTATTGGAATTAGAACGATGGTAACTAATTATTTATTTAAAATTGTTTGAAACCAATTTAGATTTTTAATAAATTTAAATTATATCATCCATGTAAATTGATTTTTCCAGACGATTGAATTACGTTTCAGAACCTGTATAGTATGTTTAAAATAGTGGTTAACCCTAAATATATCAGTGATTTCGATGGTGTCCGTTAACGCGAGATATTTGATTTAAAAATTTTTGTTAAGTCAGTTCATTGTCAAAATCAAAATCCTTTCAGCTGTTTTACAAAGCCGACCTATATTTTCATATACATCAGCCGACCTTAGTTTTCTGTTCGCAGACCTATATTTTCTCGAGCACGAATTAGTGTCTCCCAGCTTCACAACAAGGAAGACAACGAATTCAATGGCGTGTACCTTCTGTTCTCGTTCGCAGCCTATATAAACGAACCAGGCTTTCCTTCTGAAACCAAGTCTTTCTTCTCGTTTTTCCAATCAGTGACCGCTTCTATCCATTTTAAACCGAAACCCTCAGAAATCAAAATCGAGATTCAATCCATTCCTGGAGCTCGACGCAACCTAGGGGGAAGTCGCGATTTGCGCTAATGGCGAAGAGGAGGGGGTTGCGATCCACTTTTTTTCTTGGATCTGGAGTACCCCGCAACATCAGGCTCGAGTTCGACCTAAGGATTTGGTGAGAAAGGGGGTCGCGAAGATGAAGCATTCAAATGGAAGGGGGCGCTCGTGTTTACAGGAGAAGATGGAGCCGTCTATTGGAGAAGAGGGGTCATCGATGGGTTCAGGAAGGGAAATAGGGACCGAAGAAAGAAAAAGGGAAATTTAAATAGAGAATTTAAGAGGTACGAAGGAATCGTGAAATCTATACGATAAGCTCAAATGGGGTACTCGACGAATTACATGACTGGTGAGTAAATCTCACTCACCTTTTAATTTAATTATTTTTATTTCGTTAAAAATAATTGTTGTTGCTCGTTTGAATAATTTCTGGTTATTTTATATATATTAGTTATTTAGGCTACTATATATATATATATATATTGGGTTGATTGATTGGTTGGATTCCCGCAGTCTCATTAGCGGATGCCCGCAGTTTCATAGCGGATGATTACCCTATACGCCCCACGCTATGATTAGTGGATGACCATCTATACCGCGATATTCTGCCACGAAGCAGAATGGGTATTATTTATGTGCTAACATCTGTGGATGCAGGAAAAACAGGTTGGAGGAATCCAACTGGATTCCTCAAAAATATATTATCTGTTTGTTTATTTGTTTGCATATATATTGTTATATATGATGTGTTAGAAAAATAAATAATTGGTTGCTTTGTGTGTTTTATCACTGGGCTTAAGTAATGATAATTAAAAATATCATAAAAAGGATATTGGCGATTTAAAAAGGGAAAATTCTATTTTTAAATAGAATTTGAATTTTAAATGGAAATAAAAATATAAACTTGTTTTGAAAAAATAAAACAAGTAGTTTTCTTTTTTTTAAACGAAGTTTAAGAAATAGTTCTTTTATAACGAAGTTATAAATGAAGTGAAAAGAATTATCCTTTGATAATTCAGAAATAGAGATACAAGTGTGAAACTGGAATTTGAAATAAAATTTCAAATAGGATGTGAAATGGAATTTTAAATATATAACTCAAATGAAATTTGAGTATAACATTTGAATAGTAGAATTAGAAAAGGAGTTTAAATATTTGAATTTTAAAAGGAGATTGAATATTAGCAATTCAAATAGAAGTTCAAATAGAATTTGAATAGACGAAATTAAAATGAAAAATAGAATTTGAATTCAAGGAATTTAAAATAAAATTTGAATTTCAAATAGGATTTCAAAATAGGAAATCCAAATGGTTTTGAAATGGAATTTGAATCCAAGGGAATACAAATGGATTTGAGTGAAGGAATTCAAATGGGATTGGAATAAAGGAAATTCAAAATGATATTTCAAATAAAAGAAATGTAATTTGAAATATTGAGAATTTCAAATAAGAGAAAATGGAATTTGAAACATTTAGAATTTCAAATAGAATTTAACTGGAGTTTGAATATTTGAATTTCAAATAGAATTTAAATATGGGATTTGAATATAGCAATTCAAATAGAATTTGAATAAATGAATTTGAATATAGAATTGCAAGGTAGAATTGTAATGAAATTTGAAATATTGAATTCAAGAGAATTGAATATGGTTTTGAATTTAGAATTCAAAGAAGAATTGGATATAAACTTCAAATATAATCGAAATGGAATTGAATATAAACTTCAAATATATTCGAAATAGAGTTGAATATATTATTCAAAGGGAATTGAAATAGGAAATGAATAGAGATTTCAAATGGAATTCAAATATGAAATTTGAATAGGGATTTGAAATGGAAATTCAAGTATTGAATTTGAATATCCAATAGAGAAGGAATTGGGATTTGGAATATAGAATTCAAAAGTGAGATTGGAAGTTGAATCAAGGAATTCAAATGGAGTTAAAAATGGAATTGAATTCATTTTAAGAAGTTTAAAGGTTTATATATATAAATATAATTAAAACGAACTCGCCGCAGCGCTGCAGTTCGTAAATTGGCGATTCGAACTTCAATTGAATATATAGAACTCAATTGAAGTCGGAATTCTTTGAAACAAGAAACGTCAGGACCGGTTTGATAATAGTTTTCTAATGGAAGAGAAAAATCTGGATTTCGTCGTATAGATTTTGAGTTATGTCAAAATCAAATTTTCAGAAAAACAGCGCCAGAATCGTTTTAAAACCATAATGGTTTATTTAATATTATAAAAGGTTTTTAAGAAATAAAATCCGAATTTCTATTTAGAAAATTTCAGAGTTGAGTTGCAAAATATATGCGAAATCAAGTTGTGTAAATGAATATGATTTTTGAAACAGAAACCAGATTTTGATTTATTGAATGGAATTAACTAAATTGAATAGAAATTAGTTAAGGAGCTTTTGAATGGATATTGGGCCTTAAATAAGCGAATTCGATTTGAAAACTTATATTCGAAATAGAAAAGGAGACTAAAATTGAAATCGGAATTCGATTTGGTTATGAACGAGTTAAACATTTTATTTGAACATGTTATGTTCAACAAAGAAGTGAAATAGGCAAAAAGGCTAATTAAAGAATAATTGAGCGAAACTGAATTCAAACGATTCAAAATTTAATTCAAACGAATGGATTGAGTTGAACTGAATTGGAACAGGTGAACAGGTGTTAAACAGATATGGGATGGAGTATATGAAGATTTTTAATTTGTGTGCCCGACAAAAAGGTACGTGTTTAAATTCGTATATGGGTTTTATGCGCCGTATCGGCAAGCCGCTTGGCTTTTTCTTTTTCTTTTTGAGATTGGAAGATACCGGGAAGCTATTTGAAATTTCCCGATGCTCCCGATACAGGGGAGGTTATGGCGAAATTTTCCAGAAATTTAAGGAGTTAGAATATTTTTAAGAAATTTGACAATTAGAAATCTATATATCGATATATATAGAATTCGATAAGGAAACGAAATCAAAAATAGCGTAAAAGGCCAAGATTGATTATTGAAATATTTGGTAAACAAATATTGATAAGGAAATGGAGAAGTGATTTAATTAATGAAATATTAATTAAAGAGTCCAATGATTTGGTTGATATGTTGATTGAACACTTGTTTTTATTCGATAGTTAAATCACAGACTATCGAAGTTTTTGACCATCGTTGTCAATATGGAGAGACCGGTTGGATTATTATCCGAAGAACCACTCCGTATCGGCATAAGCGTTGCGAACCAAGTATGCTGAATATATTGAAGACGGAGTAAAGTGCAAGGGCTTTTCTATTTATAGAAATAGTGCCTTCGGTTTCGTTCAGTCCCAGAACGAACGTAAATGGACGAATGTCTGACAGAGTATTTCCAATGATCAAATGGGTTGGTCTGTATGAATATATATGGTTGCAACGGATTTATCCCTTAGCATAATATCCAGAATATTTGTGCAAACTCAACTAGTGATTAACGAATCTGACAATGTGGCATTCAAAGTGATTGTGTTATCAAGGAATGGTAAGTAATCGTAGCCTCAGGCCTCAACAACCGGGAAAGGACAAAAATCGGGCAGGCAGCATGGCTATGTGGGTCGCACCCATTAGGGTGTATAATCACCTATCTAGAGAAATTCCTTTTGTTTCTAAATCTATCGATTCTGCCCATTCGGGAAACGGTGGTTTGAGTCCAACCGTTGGTGATATACATTCGATACACTCAAGCGAAATGAGTGGTCGGTCATGTGTGGGCCGGGTTGCAAGATGTTCTTGTTTAACCCAGTGTATTCCTCTCTAGAGATACACAGTCGGAAGGTGGTTCCATACCTTGTCATGTTGGAAATCCAATCTCCAATAAGCGCCATGCGGTTTTTGATTTTATACTATATATGTGGAGCGTGAGATGCAAGCGTTCTACTATTTGGTTATTTACTTGATGTAGACATTATTATAATATCACTGGATTTTCGTATCAAAGTGTTTTGGGTTATAGTAAGGTAAAAACCGTCCGTGTTTATGTGTGGGCTGGTCTTACTATTATCTTTTCTTCCGAAAAGAGTTTTTGAAAGTTAAACAAGTGGTTGGAGTTTACTCACACCAGTCCCATGACTGACCCAGAGTTTGTTTTGTTTTGTTTTTCCTAAACTCTTGGGTGCCCAAATTTGTACGGGCAGTCAAGTGTTTCAGGCTTTTACAGATACACTTGGAGGAGCTTGAAGCAGAAGGCTTCAACGTTAGTTATTTAGAGTTACTTCCGCTGGATCAAATGTTATGTGTGCTCTGATGATGGTATGTATATATGTACAAACAGATTTGTATTTCAAAGCTTATGTTATATAATATATTTTATTCGTTCCGCTGTGAGTTTGTGATCTTCGTTTTCTTCTATTCTAAGTTTTCTATCTTATCTATTCTCACCCTTTATCTTCTTTCTAATAATGAGTCGTATTTCTGTGTTATTTGGGTTGGACGTGTGGTGTATTTAGTCAACTCAGGCAGCACGGATTTGCGGGCCGTTACAGTTGGTATCAGAGCTGGTTGCTTAATTGGTACGGATGATAGGGGGTTCTCGCTTCGCGTTAGGTGGCGAACGGGAGACTCTTACCCCTACATCTCCCGACAATGTGGGTTGGTCGAGTCGAGAGGCTGGCCGTAAAAGCAGTTCTGAGGTATCTCTGTAAGCCACGCTGGGAGGTTAGCCCAGTGCCGAGGGAGGAGAGGATGGTTGAAAAGCCTACTCGAATCCCGTGGTCGTTACAGTTGGTATCAGAGCTTAGGTTGAGCGAATACCTAGGCTTGTTGGGGGTTGTGCTCATTAGAGATAGGGTCAGTAGTACCCTAGAATGAGTTGAGCGTATATTTACGAGAGAGCGTATTTGTAAACTGATATAAAAGTTGTTTTATATTGTGTTGGCTAGTCTGTGAGTGGTTTATGAATTCTGGTCGAATCGTGGGACGCCACGAAGTCGATAGGAATTTCTACACGCTTGAACAGAGAAATTCGACACAATATTGTTTTCAAGTGGGTGAATGAAATAATTTTACCCGAAATTTCTATTTTTGATATAGAAAGAATAATTTTCTAGAATTATTATTATATGGATGTGTTGGATGTTGATTTTAAAATCAAATGAAATTATAAACTTAGAATGGTTATTTATAACCAAATAAAATTTGTATAGGGATTAAATATACAAATGAGATGAATTAGAATTAAATTCAAACCAGAATTAAGAATTCAAAATCCTGGGAAGTTGAAAAATATTTTTCAAAGTAATTAAAATAATGTAGTTTTATTTTAAAAAGGGTTTTTGATAAAAATCATTTTGAAATAATAAAGCACTGAACTCACTTCAGTGGCTGGGAAATAATTCTGATGATGATTGCAACATCATCAGTGTTCATTTCCGAGTTTCTAAGTGATGGATTGCTACCTTAGAAAAGTTTTAATGGAAATTTGTTTTGAATGAAAACAAGTAGATTGAAAATTCAAATGTTTTGAATTTGAAATGAAAATAAATATATGTATATATTTATGGGATTTCAAAAGAATTTGAAAAGAAAAACCCAGGGATTTGAATTCTGGAATTTAAATTTTAACTTAAACAAGTTAAATGAGTTGAAGTAAATCAATTGACTAAAAATCAATTTGAATAGGTTTAATGGAATATGGATTGAATATAAATGGATTGATCGTAGATCATTCGAATCAAATGTGTAGAGACCAAAAGTTTTGGTTGTAGTGAATTTGTTGAAAGATGAGGAGTTGAGTTTCAACATAAGTGAGATGTGGGAAAGAAATAGATTTGTACCCTTTTCCTACTTTAGCAATTTCGAGGACGAAATTATTTTAAGGGGGGAAGAATGTAACGACCCGGATTTTTCGAACAGTATTTTAAATATTTAGTATCGTTTAAATATTGGATTAACCATATAAAAGAATTTTTATATTGAATTTATCGATTTAATAATCGATATAGGATATAATTCAGATTTAAAACTAAATCAAAACGGTTCGGTCGATCAATATAAATTCTATTGGAATTAGAACGATGGTAACTAATTATTTATTTAAAATTGTTTGAAACCAATTTAGATTTTTAATAAATTTAAATTATATCATCCATGTAAATTGATTTTTCCAGACGATTGAATTACGTTTCAGAACCTGTATAGTATGTTTAAAATAGTGGTTAACCCTAAATATATCAGTGATTTCGATGGTGTCCGTTAACGCGAGATATTTGATTTAAAAATTTTTGTTAAGTCAGTTCAATGTCAAAATCAAAATCCTTTCAGCTGTTTTACAAAGCCGACCTATATTTTCATATACATCAGCCGACCTTAGTTTTCTGTTCGCAGACCTATATTTTCTCGAGCACGAATTAGTGTCTCCCAGCTTCACAACAAGGAAGACAACGAATTCAATGGCGTGTACCTTCTGTTCTCGTTCGCAGCCTATATAAACGAACCAGGCTTTCCTTCTGAAACCAAGTCTTTCTTCTCGTTTTTCCAATCAGTGACCGCTTCTATCCATTTTAAACCGAAACCCTCAGAAATCAAAATCGAGATTCAATCCATTCCTGGAGCTCGACGCAACCTAGGGGGAAGTCGCGATTTGCGCTAATGGCGAAGAGGAGGGGGTTGCGATCCACTTTTTTTCTTGGATCTGGAGTACCCCGCAACATCAGGCTCGAGTTCGACCTAAGGATTTGGTGAGAAAGGGGGTCGCGAAGATGAAGCATTCAAATGGAAGGGGGCGCTCGTGTTTACAGGAGAAGATGGAGCCGTCTATTGGAGAAGAGGGGTCATCGATGGGTTCAGGAAGGGAAACAGGGACCGAAGAAAGAAAAAGGGAAATTTAAATAGAGAATTTAAGAGGTACGAAGGAATCGTGAAATCTATACGATAAGCTCAAATGGGGTACTCGACGAATTACATGACTGGTGAGTAAATCTCACTCACCTTTTAATTTAATTATTTTTATTTCGTTAAAAATAATTGTTGTTGCTCGTTTGAATAATTTCTGGTTATTTTATATATATTAGTTATTTAGGCTACTATATATATATATATATATTGGGTTGATTGATTGGTTGGATTCCCGCAGTCTCATTAGCGGATGCCCGCAGTTTCATAGCGGATGATTACCCTATACGCCCCACGCTATGATTAGTGGATGACCTTCTATACCGCGATATTCTGCCACGAAGCAGAATGGGTATTATTTATGTGCTAACATCTGTGGATGCAGGAAAAACAGGTTAGAGGAATCCAACTGGATTCCTCAAAAATATATTATTTGTTTGTTTATTTGTTTGCATATATATTGTTATATATGATGTGTTAGAAAAATAAATAATTGGTTGCTTTGTGTGTTTTATCACTGGGCTTAAGTAATGATAATTAAAAATATCATAAAAAGGATATTGGCGATTTAAAAAGGGAAAATTCTATTTTTAAATAGAATTTGAATTTTAAATGGAAATAAAAATATAAACTTGTTTTGAAAAAATAAAACAAGTAGTTTTCTTTTTTTTAAACGAAGTTTAAGAAATAGTTCTTTTATAACGAAGTTATAAATGAAGTGAAAAGAATTATCCTTTGATAATTCAGAAATAGAGATACAAGTGTGAAACTGGAATTTGAAATAAAATTTCAAATAGGATGTGAAATGGAATTTTAAATATATAACTCAAATGAAATTTGAGTATAACATTTGAATAGTAGAATTAGAAAAGGAGTTTAAATATTTGAATTTTAAAAGGAGATTGAATATTAGCAATTCAAATAGAAGTTCAAATAGAATTTGAATAGACGAAATTAGAATGAAAAATAGAATTTGAATTCAAGGAATTTAAAATAAAATTTGAATTTCAAATAGGATTTCAAAATAGGAAATCCAAATGGTTTTGAAATGGAATTTGAATCCAAGGGAATACAAATGGATTTGAGTGAAGGAATTCAAATGGGATTGGAATAAAGGAAATTCAAAATGGAATTTCAAATAAAAGAAATGTAATTTGAAATATTGAGAATTTCAAATAAGAGAAAATGGAATTTGAAACATTTAGAATTTCAAATAGAATTTAACTGGAGTTTGAATATTTGAATTTCAAATAGAATTTAAATATGGGATTTGAATATAGCAATTCAAATAGAATTTGAATAAATGAATTTGAATATAGAATTGCAAGGTAGAATTGTAATGAAATTTGAAATATTGAATTCAAGAGAATTGAATATGGTTTTGAATTTAGAATTCAAAGAAGAATTGGATATAAACTTCAAATATAATCGAAATGGAATTGAATATAAACTTCAAATATATTCGAAATAGAGTTGAATATATTATTCAAAGGGAATTGAAATAGGAAATGAATAGAGATTTCAAATGGAATTCAAATATGAAATTTGAATAGGGATTTGAAATGGAAATTCAAGTATTGAATTTGAATATCCAATAGAGAAGGAATTGGGATTTGGAATATAGAATTCAAAAGTGAGATTGGAAGTTGAATCAAGGAATTCAAATGGAGTTAAAAATGGAATTGAATTCATTTTAAGAAGTTTAAAGGTTTATATATATAAATATAATTAAAACGAACTCGCCGCAGCGCTGCAGTTCGTAAATTGGCGATTCGAACTTCAATTGAATATATAGAACTCAATTGAAGTCGGAATTCTTTGAAACAAGAAACGTCAGGACCGGTTTGATAATAGTTTTCTAATGGAAGAGAAAAATCTGGATTTCGTCGTATAGATTTTGAGTTATGTCAAAATCAAATTTTCAGAAAAACAGCGCCAGAATCGTTTTAAAACCATAATGGTTTATTTAATATTATAAAAGGTTTTTAAGAAATAAAATCCGAATTTCTATTTAGAAAATTTCAGAGTTGAGTTGCAAAATATATGCGAATTCAAGTTGTGTAAATGAATATGATTTTTGAAACAGAAACCAGATTTTGATTTATTGAATGGAATTAACTAAATTGAATAGAAATTAGTTAAGGAGCTTTTGAATGGATATTGGGCCTTAAATAAGCGAATTCGATTTGAAAACTTATATTCGAAATAGAAAAGGAGACTAAAATTGAAATCGGAATTCGATTTGGTTATGAACGAGTTAAACATTTTATTTGAACATGTTATGTTCAACAAAGAAGTGAAATAGGCAAAAAGGCTAATTAAAGAATAATTGAGCGAAACTGAATTCAAACGATTCAAGATTTAATTCAAACGAATGGATTGAGTTGAACTGAATTGGAACAGGTGAACAGGTGTTAAACAGATATGGGATGGAGTATATGAAGATTTTTAATTTGTGTGCCCGACAAAAAGGTACGTGTTTAAATTCGTATATGGGTTTTATGCGCTGTATCGGCAAGCCGCTTGGCTTTTTCTTTTTCTTTTTGAGATTGGAAGATACCGGGAAGCTATTTGAAATTTCCCGATGCTCCCGATACAGGGGAGGTTATGGCGAAATTTTCCAGAAATTTAAGGAGTTAGAATATTTTTAAGAAATTTGACAATTAGAAATCTATATATCGATATATATAGAATTCGATAAGGAAACGAAATCAAAAATAGCGTAAAAGGCCAAGATTGATTATTGAAATATTTGGTAAACAAATATTGATAAGGAAATGGAGAAGTGATTTAATTAATGAAATATTAATTAAAGAGCCCAATGATTTGGTTGATATGTTGATTGAACACTTGTTTTTATTCGATAGTTAAATCACAGACTATCGAAGTTTTTGACCATCGTTGTCAATATGGAGAGACCGGTTGGATTATTATCCGAAGAACCACTCCGTATCGGCATAAGCGTTGCGAACCAAGTATGCTGAATATATTGAAGACGGAGTAAAGTGCAAGGGCTTTTCTATTTATAGAAATAGTGCCTTCGGTTTCGTTCAGTCCCAGAACGAACGTAAATGGACGAATGTCTGACAGAGTATTTCCAATGATCAAATGGGTTGGTCTGTATGAATATATATGGTTGCAACGGATTTATCCCTTAGCATAATATCCAGAATATTTGTGCAAACTCAACTAGTGATTAACGGATCTGACAATGTGACATTCAAAGTGATTGTGTTATCAAGGAATGGTAAGTAATCGTAGCCTCAGGCCTCAACAACCGGGAAAGGACAAAAATCGAGCAGGCAGCATGGCTATGTGGGTCGCACCCATTAGGGTGTATAATCACCTATCTAGAGAAATTCCTTTTGTTTCTAAATCTATCGATTCTGCCCATTCGGGAAACGGTGGTTTGAGTCCAACCGTTGGTGATATACATTCGATACACTCAAGCGAAATGAGTGGTCGGTCATGTGTGGGCCGGGTTGCAAGATGTTCTTGTTGAACCCAGTGTATTCCTCTCTAGAGATACACAGTCGGAAGGTGGTTCCATACCTTGTCATGTTGGAAATCCAATCTCCAATAAGCGCCATGCGGTTTTTGATTTTATACTATATATGTGGAGCGTGAGATGCAAGCGTTCTACTATTTGGTTATTTACTTGATGTAGACATTATTATAATATCACTGGATTTTCGTATCAAAGTGTTTTGGGTTATAGTAAGGTAAAAACCGTCCGTGTTTATGTGTGGGCTGGTCTTACTATTATCTTTTCTTCCGAAAAGAGTTTTTGAAAGTTAAACAAGTGGTTGGAGTTTACTCACACCAGTCCCATGACTGACCCAGAGTTTGTTTTGTTTTGTTTTTCCTAAACTCTTGGGTGCCCAAATTTGTACGGGCAGTCAAGTGTTTCAGGCTTTTACAGATACACTTGGAGGAGCTTGAAGCAGAAGGCTTCAACGTTAGTTATTTAGAGTTACTTCCGCTGGATCAAATGTTATGTGTGCTCTGATGATGGTATGTATATATGTACAAACAGATTTGTATTTCAAAGCTTATGTTATATAATATATTTTATTCGTTCCGCTGTGAGTTTGTGATCTTCGTTTTCTTCTATTCTAAGTTTTCTATCTTATCTATTCTCACCCTCTATCTTCTTTCTAATAATGAGTCGTATTTCTGTGTTATTTGGGTTGGACGTGTGGTGTATTTAGTCAACTCAGGCAGCACGGATTTGCGGGCCGTTACACGATGGGAGGTTCTCTGTCATTGAATATGTTGGAGGCGGCAGTAATACGTTCGTCGCCATTTCTTCTTACTGGAAAACGGTGAGAATGGGGAGTATTTATAACTGGGAAAGATTGGCACCCACGACACTTGGAACTTGGCCTTCATGGTTTTTGGGGTTGGAAATCACGCACACAGCTCAGGTGGTAGGGATAGGGTAGATTTGATTTGAAATGAAATTTGCGTGAACACTGGTAAGGAGGGGGCGTAGGTAGCTGTGCACTGGGGAGATTTCTTTTCTTGTTCTGTCTTTTCAATTTTTCCTGTACATTGGTACGTTTGTGTAGAATATGAGGGTAGGTTTGCCTAGTTATATCTCATATAGGCATCCAGAGAGGTGCATGATTCAGAGATTTTTGTGGGAAAGGTTTCATCTGAAATGCATGTGCCTAGCAGCGTTTTTTCATGTCAATAGCTGTGGTAATACCCCCATATATCTTATCGTTTTACATGTCAATGTCATCCATTTGGATTAGGGTACGTATGGCATGTTTGGACTACAAGTTTCGGGTAGGTGGAAAATTTAGTAGGCTGAGCGCAGAGGCATAAAAGAATTTATATATTATTATTTTAATATAAACAAAACTTCACCGTGAAGTAATACGCAGAAACCACCAAAAACGATTTTTGTTTACTGATAAAAAGGCTAATTTTAGTGTAAAAAGGTATTCCGAACCCAATGGGACAAGTTTCGTCGAATTCCGAGGTCGTATAAAAAAAAATTCCTTTATAAAACCAGAAATAATCACGCGTTTAATTTTTCCACGATCACCAGATAAATCAAACCAACTTGAAACTATGAAATCCTAAAATAATTCTTCAATATGAACCCAACCGCACCAGTTTCGTCGCATTCTGAGACTGTTTCACCGGTAGGCTATTTTTACGTGCCCCGCAATGCCCTTTTGGACACCAAATTCCCCCGTCTCCAAAAATAATAAACTATATGCCTATCCTGACTATAATCGGCGATACGAATTCAATGGAATTGGTTTCGCGGCCTAATTTGATCGCCTGTTCAAGTTATACCCAAATATCTCTTTATTAAATTTTATTACACGCTATAGAAATTGAACGGGCGTTTACGGCTACCGTGGCCACATATGACATCGGTTTGCCACGCCATTCGACACCGTGCAATAATTAAATGTTACAGATCCAATGAAACTGGTTTCGTCGAAATAAAGGACCGTTTGCAAAATGGCCCTTTTAACGACTTATATTTTAATAACGATTTTCACAGCGACTATTTCAAATTTTTTTTTTTTTTTTGGCAAAGCCGACGGGGGTTAAATGGCCCCCTACCATTTTATTGATATACCAGAGACGAGTACAGTGATACACAAAGAGAAAAAAAAATAAAGAGAGTACAGAGGATACAAGGCATACTAATATCTAAAAGAAACTAACAGAAACACTTAAATACAAGACATGCTAGCACATGTGCTTGCCAAAAATACCCGGGTCGTATGTAAATTTCAGAAATTTGAGCCCATCTCTGATGTTGCACCAAACAAATTGCTTCCATTGTCCATAATTCATCGCTTTATTGGCATCGAAAATACGTACATTGCGTTGTCTCCAAATGTGATTGGCGATCTTCTTCAATACATAGCAAAATATACGAGCTTTGTTATTCTTGCTACGGATCTTTCTTTTAATTTTTTCCCATCCGCCTATACCTGAGTAAGAAGTGGTGTCCTCTTTAATCTGACTCAAGGCTTCACGCCACAGCATACTAGTTACATTGCATTCAAAGTACAGGTGAGCAGCAGTCTCCGTCTGTAAGTTGCAGAACACGCATTTGTCGTCAACCGTCATGCCGTATCCAGTAAGTCTCTCTTTCGTTAGCAGTGCTCCAGCGTTGATTTTCCATAAGGAGAGGTTCTCCTTAGCACTGTTGTCGCATCTCCATATTGTTTTGTACAGCCTGCAAGAAGTCATGTTTGAAACACCATGCAAATATTTATAAAAACTGCTAATGTGGAATTGCTCACCTTCACTGTCCCATAATGCGTGTCTTGCACTGAAGCCTTTGGTTGCCGCCTCATGTATTTTTTTCCATAGCATATTGATGTTTTGATTAGTAGTGTTTGGCAGAACCATTGCATTTCCATGCAAAACATGATGGACTGTACTGTTAAGTGGAATACCAGATTGGATGATTTCTAAGTAATCAACAGAGGCACTTGCTATGAATCCAAACGCAACCCAAGGGTCATGCCAGAACTGAATAGTATCAAAACTCTTACTGCCATATTTAAACATATGAAGGGCTTTTGGTCTAAGTTTAATGAGAGACTTCCAAGTCCAGCTATGCTGCTGGAGGGGAGGCACGTTCGAGAAGGTATTACCTCTCAACACATGATGAAAAGACCAACTTACCCAAAGACTTTGTTTATGGCAAACTATGTCACTTATGTGTTGAGTGAAAGCAGCTTGGTTCCATAATATCATATTAAATATACCAAGACCACCTTTAGAAATTGGATTTTCAAGAACGTTAAACGAAATAGGAGCTAGATATTTCACATGAATATTACCCTTCCAAATAAATCGCATAAAAGAGGTCTTAATCATGCTAATCAGTTTAAGAGGGAGAATAAAAGTTCTAGCGTAATAGACTTGCATCGCTATAATTACCGACTTGACGAGCGTAATCCTACCCGCTTGACTAAGTAGATTGGTCGATCAACATTCAAGGGTTTTTGTTATCTTATCGTATAATGGGAGACACTGCACAGTCGTAATTCTAGAAGTCGCAAGCGGAAGTCCAAGATAAGAAGTATTATTACCACTAATTCTCAGGCCAGTTAAGGTGTGAATGTGTTGTTTCCGTATTTCATTAACTCCACCAGTCATAATTTCTGATTTTTCAAAGTTTATCTTAAGGCCTGTCATCAGGTAAAATTGGTCAAGAGTTTTCATGATGTTGATTAGGGATTTATCGTCCGGTTTACAGAAAATGATCAAGTCGTCAGCAAACATCAAAGCAGTAACACGGGGACACTTGAATTTTGGATGTAAAGAGAAAAGATTGTCATCAACAAGACTGTTAATCATACCTGTAAGCAACTCCATGACAGAAATAAAAAGGTACGAGGAGATGGGGTCTCCCTGCCGAATTCCTTGGTCGCTACTGAAAAAACCAGCTAAGTTACCATTGACGTTAATAGAATAGTGAACGGTGCTAAGGCATTCGTAAATCCAAGCTGTAAACTTAGCTGGAAAATTCATGAAACTCATAATACGAATTATAGATTGCCATTGTATAGAGTCGAAAGCCTTCTTAATGTCTAACTTAAGCATAGCTCGGGGCGAGATGTGCTTGGTATTATAGCCTTTAATAAGTTCATGAGCAAGTAACACATTATCAAGAATGTTGCGGTTAGGTAGAAATGCAGATTGATTATGTGAAATAATATGCGGCAAAACAGTTCTTAATCTACGTGCTAGAATTTTAGCAATACATTTGTATATTGTGTTACAACACAAAATGGGCCTATAGTCATTAACATTACTAGCATTTTCATGTTTAGGTATGAGGGCTATAATAGTGTTATTATAGGAACCCATCATATTAGCTTTCTGAAAGAAATTTTTGACTGCATTCCTAACTTCACTGCCTATAGTGTTCCAACAATGCTTGTAGAATTTAGCGTTGAATCCGTCAGGGCCTCCCGACGAATTCGAGCTAAGAGAGAAAATAGAATCTTTGATTTCAAGGTCAGTAATTGTAGCAGATAGAAAGTCACTTTGCTCATCAGTAATTTTGGGAAGCAAATATGGGTTTATACTTTCAAGAAGAGGGGAGAAGTTACTTACATTTCCAAAAAGCTTGGTGAAAAACTGCACAAAGGCATTCTGAACGCCTAACATACTAGTTTGAACCTGATTGTCGCTGTCCGTAACTTGATGGATGTTCTGCTTTTTTTGCTTCGCCTTGAGGACTGCGTGAAAATATGCAGTATTACGATCACCATCTTCAAACCATCGGATCCTGGACTTCTGCTTATTCATTTGGGCTTCAGTTTGGAGAGCATCAAAATGCTTCAGTGATACTTCGGATTCCAATTGTGCAAGAGCCCCATCATTCGGCTTATGTATCATATGATTATGAATCAGCATAAGCTGATTATACAAGTTTGTGGAAAGAAAATTACCATAACCATACCTGGTACGCGCCCAGAGCCTGAGAGCATCTTTAAGCACTTTTAATTTTTTGTGTAACACAAACATAGGATTACCATAGCAAGGCCTCGACCACACAGCTTGCACAGTGTCACCAAAATCATTTTCATTCGTCCAGGAATTGAAGAATTTAAAATTAGTTTTCCTAACATGCACCTGTTCACTAATATGAATTATCTGAGGGGAATGGTCGGATAAAACTAGAGGCAACAGTTCATTATAAAGATGAGGCCACTTATCAAGGGCAGAGACATTGCAAAAAGTGTGGTCAATTTTAGAGAAAGTGCGCGGTCCGTCATGTTTTTTATTATTCCAAGTAAACAAGGGACCTATAGCTTTCATTTCGAGTAACTCAGAGCTAGCAACTGCAATGTTAATGTGTCTAATTTCAGACAAAGAAACAGTTGATCCTCCAATTCTGTCAGTCAGACAGAGAGGAGTATTGAAGTCACCACAAACAATCCAAGGCTTAGTTGATTGTTTGAAAGTAGGTAACAAATTGTAGAATTCTTCTCTCGCAGCTATGGTATTAAAGGCATACACAAAAGTACAGAAAAAAGAGGTTAAAGATGGTAAGTGCTTGGCAAAGCAGTGTATGTGTTGACTAGACGAACTAACTAAGGCGAAATCATAAACTAAGGGATCATAGAGCATGAGGATACGACCATAACTAGCATGCGATAGATTATTAATCATACTCCAATTAAAGTCGATGTACCTGGCCGCTCTTAAGGAAAGGGCTTCATTTAATTTCGTTTCCAAAATTGCTATGGCTGATAAGTTATAATTCCTAACAAGAAGCTTACACCGGTCGAGTTTGAGGTCCGAGTGTGCACCTCTAATATTCCAAGCACAAATGTTTTGCATCATCATAGTAAACTACTTTTAGTTGCGCTGCTTGCCATAGATCTGGTCTGGACCTGCGGAGCTTCATGGAAAGTATTCTTTATTTTGGACAGAGTGGAATCCAAGGAGGTTTGCTTGCCAAGCTTAAATCCTAAATTTAGTTGAGAATCCTTGAATTTTTTCCCCACTTCATAGAAATGGGAATCCATAGGTGGTTTGTGTCCTGGTGGTTTGTGTCCTGGTGGTGGGGGTGTAATTTTTTCCCCACTTCAAATTTTCATTTAGCCATAACTTACAATCTATAATACAAAATCTGAATTTTTCTCTTTCATATGAAAATTATCGTCAACACGGTTCCAACGTTTCTCGTTTCACAGAAATCCGACTTATATCGGATCCTGTACATTCAATTAAAGTTCATAACTCAATATTACGAACTACCGCGCCGTTTCGAGCTCGTTTCATAATTATATAAATTATAACGTTTAAACGTCGTTTTAAATAAATGAATTCAATATTAAAATTCATTAATATTCCAAATATAACATTTAAAATAATAAATTAAATAAAATATTTGACTGCCAAAAACACGGGTTGTTACATTCTTCCCCCCTTAAAATAATTTCGTCCTCGAAATTGCTAAGGTAAGAAAGAACGTTACAACCCATTAATGTCCAAATCCAGTTTATTTTAAAATCGAAAACAACTCAATACCATATATCAATATTTCAAAAATATCGAAAAATTTCTAACACCTTAAATTCTCGGAAAAATTCGGTAGAGTCTCCCCTGCATGGAGTGAAATCTGCGATATCCCAGGAACAGATAATATATATATCCATCGACCAACGGTCGAAAAACAAAAATCAAAACCCAAAATCCAAAATTTTATATTTTCGCGTAGGCGTACCTTTTTTCGAGTGCTATTGAGCATGTTTGCTCAATGTATATGCAATTTACTCAATCAATATCAATTTCCTCAGCCATCTGGCTCCTATACTCAACTCAATTCACATATCAGTAACAGTATATGAAATTATGAGATAATATTTCACTAATCAACTGGTATAACTACACCAATTGCAAAATCAAACACACAACATCAATTCATTACCAAATACAGGGTTAAATCGTAAATTCAAATCTGTACTCAGTTCATTCCAGTTTAATTATACTGGAATTTATTCTTTAGTTTATAACTCATTCAACTCTATTAAATTTGATGATTATTCCCATCAAAAAACTATCATCCAATAACAAACCAATCACAATCAACAACCAATACACGACCAAATCAATTGAATTTAAATTCAATATCAATGTTTTACTTTAATTTCTCATATTTGAACATCAATCGATTAATATCCGACTGATTTCTATTTGATTATCATTTATTCATCAAATTTCCAATTTATTTAGTTTAATTACAATATCATTCTTTACTTTAATTCCACTTAACAAAGTTAGGTTTCAATTCAAATTTTCAATCCGATTTGAATTCCATCCAAATCGATCAAACACACTAATATCTCAATAATTTGATAAAATTATTTCTTTCCATACAAAAAATATAATTTGGGCAAAATTATTTCATTTACCCTCTTTTCCAAACAATACTGTAACCATTACCAGTTCTATGCTTCTCAACACTTGAACTGATCAACAAACACAGTACAAGATATTTATATATAAAATTTACAAATACACTCTCATATACATACACTTAATCTCAATCTAGGGTATTACTAACCCAATCTCTATCGAGTTACACCAGAGCCAAGGTTATTACTAAACCAATAGCTCTAATACCGCTGTATCGACCCAAGAATTTTTGGTCTCAAAAATCGACATAAATACATTTCCCGTACCTCAAGCCGACCTTCCAACACTGAAAACCCTGGAACGTTATTAGAAAGAATTTTGTAATGACCCGCACTATCAGGGGTATTATAATTGATTTATTTAATTATATATATCGTGAGGTAGGGAATTAAATCGTCGTTTAATTAAATTATAGTGATTATTTATTTAATTTAAATAATTTAAATAATATATTTAATTCAGAAATAACCAGAAATAGTGAATTGACAATATAATGTGAACTGGGTCATCCCCGAGATTTAGTTCAGCTTAGAGTTGAGATATTGACGAATATATTCAATCGACGTCAGTTTGAACGTATAATTTTATTATAATTAAAATCGAGCTCGAAATGGCGTTGCAGTTCGTAATTTGGTGATTTGAACTTCAACTGAATGTACAGGATTCGTTTTAAGCCGGATTTCTGTGAAACAAGAAACGTGTGGAGCTGGTGGAGTATATCTTTCTAGTGGAAGAGAAAAATCAGGATTTCGTCGTGTAGATTTTGAGTTACGTCCAAATCAAATTCTGGAAAAGTCGCTATGGATTTCCTTTATAATTTGCGATGCTTTATATACGTTATAAATCGATTTTTTCAATACGAACTGAATATCGGGATAATCTGGAGTCTGGAAATCAAGTCATAAAATCTGAGGTGATATTCTGGAGCCGGACGACATCGTATATGGATATATACGATAATATTAATTTATTAATATTTAATTTAATAATATTTAAATATATTTATATATTTAAATGGGTCATTCAGAGCGTTAAAAAATATGCTGTGTGAGCATACGAAGTCGGAATTCGACGAAACTAGTTTTGTTGGGTCTGTAATGTCAAATTCTAGTGGCATGTCAGTTTTTGTGATTTTAGGAGATCATATGTGGTCGCACGGATTTTTAAGGACCGAAGACAAGGAGAAAAATGAGAAAATAAAATACGAAAATAAAATTCGAAATATCCCCTTTATTTTTCTATGATCCAGCACATGCCACTGGGCCTTCGGTCTCAACCACAAACAAAAACCAACCAAAACAGGGTATAAAACCCGTCAACACAGACCACAAAAGCAAACTGAAAACTGAAAAGAGAATATACCAGGAATATGCCTTTGAAAAATATCTAGATATTTTGAAATCGCTATAAATAGCCTACCCTTAACTATCTAAACCTAAACCAAAATTCTGCCAAAGTCAATTACAATCCGCCGTCAACATTTTCACTCAACAAAACAAAATGTGGTCTACAAAATTTCATAAGAATTCATATAAAAATTTCTAAATCTCAAAACAAATATACATATGATCCTCTGGAGGTGCTCTTCCATCTGGTATACGTATGGACTAGTTCGACGCATTTTCTCGTGACTGGAAATTTCAACGCGTGAGCTAGGGTTCAAATCTGATGGAGTTTGGTGCGTTGTTGATCGAATTCGAGCATGGATCTGGGTTCAGGGTTGGATTCAACATCGACGCCGTGCTTTTGGTGAAGTCCGATGGTGTTGGCCTCATCGACGGGACCTATAGCTCGCAAGCAGCAGGGGAGATCGAGATAGGCCTTTAAGGGATGAGAAGGTGGAGATTTTCTTGGTGAATCAAGTGGTGGTGTTTGCGCCGGATATTGGTGAACGTGGTGGGGGGTGGAGTTGGTCAACGGGCGGTCAAAGAGGGAAAATGGGATACTGAGGAGCAACGGGTTCAATGTATTGTGAGGAAGAAGAGTTGTCAGGTCAGGTATAAAAGGGTTTGGGTCGGATATGATAAGGGGTGAGCCCATTTGAATATAAATTATAGTTCTAAATAATTTAAAGGGTATTCAAGCCTTGTTAATGTCATAACTTAATCATACGAAATCGGATTTTCGCAAATTCAGATCCGTTGGGATCGTATGGACGGACACTCCACAAATGGAACTGACCGCGAGTCAATTGGAGTCCGTCACAATTTATAGCAAAATAAATTGTCTGAATCAAGCGATGGTTATCGTCATTGATGATGATCGTCCAATGTGAGTAAAACTCACCAACTCTGAACAGTTATATTTTTATAATGTATTCTTAGAACTGTTAATCATCTGTTGATTGCTGTGTGTTGGTTGATTGATTAAACTGCTAGTCAGTTAGTGAATATTTTATATATATATATAAATATATATATAAACAGTTAAATAGTTATATATTGATTCTGTTTAACAGAATATATCATATGGAACTGAAAATGATGTTATCTATATTGTTTAACATCTGTGATGCAGGGAAACAGGTTGGAGGAATCCGACTGGATTCCTCAACAGTTATTTTATTGTCTTTCATATGTTTTGATATATGATGTGAATTATAACCTGTTGTTGATTTCATGTGTTTGGACGATACTCATCATCGTGATTTGATATGATTGAATACCATAACATACCGAAATGTTGATAAGGGGATTTTCAAAGTGATATTGAAAACAGAATATTTATAAATAAGAGATATTTATAAATGGAATATTTATAAATAAGAAATGTTTATAAATTGGAATATTTATAAATAAGAGATATTCAAAAATGAAGTAATTTCAAACCATTTTCTTTTTGAATGGAAAGGCCTGTGTGGCGGGTTTGGGGATTTTCCCGATGCTCCCGTTACAAAGGAGGTTATGGCGAATTTTTCAAAGAATTTAAGGAGTTAGAATATTTCAAGAATAAATTTGAAAAGGAAATATTTGTAAACCATTTACAAATAGAATTGAAAAGGAAACGTTATAAAAAGGAAATCATTTTTAAAGTGTAGAACCGTTATTTAAAAGTAAATCTTTTCAAATGAATAAAACGTTGTTAAAAAGGAAATCTTTATAAAGTGAATAATGTAAATCGAATATGGTATTCGAAGTTAGTTAATCAAATATGATATTCGAAGTTAGTTAATCGAATATGGTATTCGAAAGGAGAAATCGAATATGGTATTCGAAGTTAGTTAATCGAATATGGTATTCGAAAGGAGAAATCGAATATGGTATTCGAAGTTAGTTAATCAAATATAGACATTCGAAAGGAGAAATCGAATATGGTATTCGAAGTTAGTTAATCGAATATGGTATTCGAAAGTTAGTTAATCGAATATGTTATTCGAAAGGGGTTAGTCAAGTCGAGTTAGTCAAATAGAGTTAACCAATTAGAGTTAATCAGTTAGAGTTAACCAGTTGGAGTTAATTAGTTAGAGTTAATCGATTAGAGTTAAAACGAACTAGAGTTAATCAAATATAGTTATTTGAGACAGAGTTAGTCAAACATAGTATTCATGGTAAGTTGCCATCTTGTACGACTGCTAGCGTAATTCGCAGGGCTGTAAATAGCCTACGGCGGTCAGATGTTTCCTGAGGGAGTCAGGCGTAACCATTGTGATCGCTGCGATCTAGAGTCAAGCGAATGGATTTTAATCGAATAATAGTTATTCGATAGGAGTTAATCGAGTTGATCGAGTTGAGAAATAAGTAAAGTTAAATAAGTTGAGTTGATCGGGTGGTTCGACCAAGTTAGTCGAGCCTAGTTAACCGAATCGAATTGGTCGAACCAAGTAAGTCGAGTTAGTCGAGTCGAGTTAAGTTAGTCAAGTTAGTCGAGCCTAGTTAATCGAATCGAATTGGTCGAACCAAGTAGTCGGGATTTGCAGATACACTGAAGAACTGGAGCAGGAGGCTTCATGTTACGAAAAGGAATATCGCTCGGTCCGAACCAGTCACTAAACCGACCCAGAACGCTCGAAACGCCCTATCGTTTTTATAACACGACAAGATAGAACGCAGACGGAAGAACATTTCATTGTATATTACAACAATGCATCAGATTACAAGAATATACAGAGTATAAATGAATATTACATAGAAATATCAGAGATTTAAATTACATTTAAATACATCGCAGCGGAAAATAATACAATACACAACTAGAATGAGATATACAGATACAAAGCTTTCCGGATATTGTTCCAGCTGTAAACCAGGATCCTATGGATATAAATCTGCAAAACCAAAACTACTAGCTGCCCGTGTCAAAATAAGGGCACCCTGAGTTTAGGTTAAAACAATAAACTCCAGGTCAGTCATGTGACTGGTGTGAGAACTAAAACAGTTATTCTTTATTTTTAAAGTTAGGTAAATCAAGGGACCACGCCGCATAACACGGAACGGGTTTCCTTCCAAGAATACCGGTGCATAAAACAAACAGCGCGATGCTAAATAAAGAAAAATGAAGCTATTATAAGACCCAGGTCCTATCACACAATGCAACGCAAGCCGGGGGATAGGGTTTTACCTTATAATAGCCAAGAATGCTTGATACGTTTAAAACAAATCATTTGATACTATTATAAGTGCATAGTGTATAAAACAGCTTCAAATCATAAGTATCAATCATAGGCGGCATGAATGCCCCATAACACTATGTCGCCATATATAGGTTATACAATCAAAATCGCAAGTGTCACGTATTTGGAAATTGGATTTCCATCTATGAACCGAGGCCAGGGATCGTCCTCTACCGATTCGAGACAATCTAGCCCATGTCTCAGGCAAGCGCGCAGGCAAGCCTTGGATCGTCAGGGCCGGTCCACCGATGTGGATTATTATGCCTGAACAATACGTCTCTCCGCCCTTTGGGGCGTAAATGAGCCAACGAATGACTCCATCTGACCCGGATTGTCCGATCAAACCGAGGCGCCTCGCAACAGCAACAACCATACAGGTGAAAAGTATATAAATGTCAGGGCTGGTAGGTCACTGACACCACCCTAGCTAGAAAGAAACGCATGCCCTCCCTGAGGTCCTCTCCCGTTTTTGGTTCACAACCGGGGTGCAAGGCTCGCGAATTCACGTTACACAAAGCTGTGCCACACAGGTTGTGCTTTGATCATCACCACAAGACTTTGCTTTTCAACAAAAGCCTCGATCAATTGCCACTTAGGCATGCCACACAGGCAATTCACTCCATGCGATTGATATCCATCAATATATAACCCCTAAGCTCGTACGTCTCAGAGAAGGGCGTTAAGCAAGAGAATAAATTCTCCGCCGCCAAACAGATATATATTTAATAGAGATCAATCACACGGACTAAAATCCAGTGTCAGACACACAGTCCATTTACAAGTTCGTTCTGGGTCTGAACGAAACCGGAGGCACCTAGTACCCCGCATATCCATCGATCTCCAAGTACGTCTGGACGATCACCAACTGTTTCCATCTTCTTGGGTGTACAGCCCAATCAAGATCATCTGTAATCACCCAAACGACGAGAAGACCCCCGGTCTTCGACCATCGTCTTCATCTTCGACTTATCGTCGTATCAGTTATTCAGAATGGGATAAACCCGGTCTTCCCGAATAACTCGCGTATATTTTAAATAAGTGTTACACAAACACAACATACGCCTCATTCCAATTCATTAGTCACGAACCGTAAATTAACAAGAGAACAATTCCCCAAATATTAACCCCGAAGGCCGAAACCAACATCAGATCAATATCCAGAAAACCATTCTGCTTGGCTAACCGACAGTTAGTTTCTAAATTTCACATCCTTAGGGAAACGGTTCCCATTAATTTTATCCAAGATAAATTCCTTGAATTTATTCTTTAATCATCTTTTGAATTTCGATTGAACTAGTCGGAATTAACGAACCTTACCGAAGTAATCATTTGTTTTAATTTCCCAATCCCAACCTATTCATCCCATGAAGTAAAACTGGTAATACTTCATATCTAACACCACGGTGTTATCGGTAAATTCAATTACCATTTCGCGTTCAAATCCAATTAAAGATTTAACTATCGCCTGGAGCAAAACTGGTGATACTCCATTCTCGATCTTTTCAATCTAATTAAAGATTCATTAAAACTCCACTTAGTTTTAATCTTTAACTGGGTTAAAGAATCAGTGTCATTTAAAAACACAGTTCACGATAAACCCAAAATCACATTCCATTAATTATCGGGTTAAAGAACGAGTGTTATTTAAAACACTGTCCACGATAAACCCAAAAATCAATATAAATTCAATTCCAATTAAATATTATTTAATTGGTACACTTCATTAAATCTAAATAAAAAGATTTAATCTTTTCTCAAATGGGTTCAAGAACAGTGTTAATCAAGACACCATTCACAACAAACCCAAATCACATTTGATATTAAATACAAGGTTCTGAATAGAAAATGTATCGGCTTATATTCAATATCAGATTCTATGACCAACAGATATCGTATTGGAAATAACGATATATATATATCTATATCTTTCAAATTTCCATAACAACATCTGTATAATCACGAAATCAAACATCGAAATATTCCGAAGACAATTTCGATTCAAATCCATTCCAATGCAATTATTGGAAGTTCTGGTTATTTTCAAAACCATTTCAAATCAAATTTATTTATTTTAAAAATAAATAAATTACTATTCTAGTTCAAAACTAGTTCATTTCGATAAAAATCTATTTTTATCTTTTCAAATATGGAGTTTTTCATCCCAATTTTTTCCAAATCATTTCTTATGATTTTACACAATTTATTATTATTATTAATAATTTTATCAAGGCCCGTACAGTCGATTTCCATCAATGGCCATCAAACTGCACTTACAGCGACCTTTTTCAAATTCGATTTGGACAAAATTCCAAATCCAACAGTAAGATTTCTAATTTCTCACATTCGTTAGAAAGCTCTTTTCGATACGAACCCAACGGTTCCGGTTTCAGGAGAATCCGACGGTCGGATCTCCCGTAATATCCGTTCGAAGTCAATGGTCGAAATTCGCGAACTGCTGCGGCGCGGCGCGTTCTATTCAGGCCATTATATTATATATATAATATATATATATAATATATACTTCGTCGATTTCCTTTTAAAACGTGCTTTATAAATCGTTTTTAAATTCATTTTCAAAACGGTTTCAACTTCATGTTCAATTTCAAATCAAAATTGAATATTCCAATATAAATTCGTTTTAAATTGATTTCAATTCAAATTGATTTCTAATTCAATTTCAGTTCTAATTCAATTCAATTCAATTTCAATTCGAATTCATTTCTATTCAATTTCTATTCGAATTCATTTCAAAACGATTTCAATTCTATTTCAATTCTATTCGAATTCATTTCAAAACGATTTCAATTCTATTTCAATTCTATTCGAATTTCAAACCCTTTCAGTTTATTTCGAATTTCAAATCAATTCAATTAAATTCGAATTTCAATTCACTTTAATATTCACTTCAATTTGAATAAAATCGATATAAATATAGTTCACGTCAAAATGACGTCAATCTATCAACGCGGCTTCATATATTTCAATTTTCAAATATCCTATTTTAAATATTTCTTTTTCAAATATTTCTATTCAAATATTTCATTTCAAATATTTCTATTTTAAATATTTCTTTTTCAAATATTTCTATTCAAATATTTCATTTCAAATATTTCTATTTTAAATATTTCTTTTTAAAATATTTCTATTCAAATATTTCATTTCAAATATTTCTATTTTAAATATTTCTTTTTCAAATATTTCTACTCAAATATTTCATTTCAAATATTTCTATTTTAAAACTGGAATGAGGCCCAAACAATTACCATATAATGTTAATTATATGGATTTTCTACAACACATGTATATATCAACAACGATGAATAATCAACCATCATCCAAAGTGCATTCTACACTGTATAAGCATCAAATATAAATATTCAACGCTTATAACAGCCTGTCAATCAATCGATCGACATACAACTAAAAAATCGGGATTAGTGTACGTCAAATATCATCTCAATACCCGTGTGGGGTTTCAAGCAATCAAACACAGATTTTTATTTGTGCAGTTGGGCGATGTGTAAAATTTATCGTCCCAATCAATGTCCTTCAAATAGGTGTACATAAACAAACCGTTCGGTTTGTAAATGAATATTTATTTATTCACATTCACGTTAAAAATTATATTTTTAACGATCAAACTATTTTATTCAACCTATGAATATTCTATTCGGTTCATTTATTAAATAAAATGTTATCTTTATTTTTCTAACATATTTTTAGAAAATTTCGGCGGCATAACGGCACGATACTAGAAACGGGACAAGGCCTAGCCTTATCCCCGGTCTAGTGAAGGCCCACGCCATTCACACATCAATCAAATCCATTCATTTCACCACACAGTTCAATTTCAATCAAATGATCTAACTAATTTTTGCAATCAAACAAACAAGTCCATGGTCTGTGGACGATTGTGTCGGGTGCTACTAAGCACCGTCTGCATCCTAGTATATATGTATAACTAGAAAAAGAAATTGAAAGGTGAGAAATTCTCACCGATAGCTATCCAATCATCTTGACTCTTGTTCTGTAGAAGTCCTCGTCGTTCTCGCATCTTATCACTTTCGTCGCCCGTATTCTCTACATATGTAAAAGTCGAATTTTTACTTTGTTATTCAATATATAAAAATCGAATTTTTACTTTGCTATTCAATATATAAAAATCGAATTTTTACTTCGCTATTCAATATAGAAAAATCGAAATTTTTATCGCTAAAAATCTTATCTTTTCCTCATAAAAATATGATCTTTACTTTGTTAAAAACATGATCTTTTCCTTGTTAAAAATACGATCTAATTTTTATACAACTAAAATTTTATCCTTTTCCATACAAAGATTGTATTTTTCCTCAAAACTCTTTTCTGCCTTAAAAAATGTAAACTTTAATGTGTTAAAACTCTAACCTTTTTATTTAAAAATCTAATCTTTACTGATTTAAAAATATAATCTTTACTGAATTAAAAGTCTTTTCTTTACATGAAGAAATTTTTTTAAATACTGTAAAAACTGATCTTTTTAATACTGTAATTATATTCTTTTCTCCTTTACATTTTCAGATTTTATAAATAATCCTATTTAGTTAAATTAAAATTAATTAAACCTAATTAAAAACTCATCTTTGCCCTTTTTTTCTCCTGTTTTTCGTTTGCAGGGTGGGTTGGAGGCTCTGACCGGTGGCCGACTGAGGGTTGCTGGTGCAGGGGGTGGCGCTGGGTAGGACGCGAGCTCGGAGGGTGGTCTTGAGGTGGCTGACGGCTTCTGGTGACCGGCGGTGTCGAGCGTGGGGCTTTGGGGGTTCTTCGTTCAGGTCTAGACGGAGGAGGAAGGGTGAAGCGGAGGAGAGAGAAGGGGGGGTCTGACGGAGAGGCGCGGCTGAGGGGAAGCTCCAGGCGGCGGCGATCCGTGGTGGCCATCGCCATTTTTTTATTTTTATTTTTATTTTGAAAAATGAATTGAAAATGTGGGGGGGGGGGGGCAGAGTGATTTAAGGAGGAGGGAAGAGATATTTTTTTTAATTATTTAATTTGCAAAAAGTTGACTTTTACATACGACCTCTAAACGAGGCCCACCGCCTGTCGACCATAGCATTTTACCCCCATTCCGAACACAATGGGATATGTATCGCAAGCTGATTCGGCTGTTACAATCGATTTCCGTTAAATTTACATTTAAATCTCCATATTGAATTTTAAACGTACATTTCAAATTACTGGGGTCACATACCAACTCTACAAATCCCATAAAAATATTTTCTAGCTTCGTATTGACGATACGGTCCTAACAAAACTAGTTTCGCTGAATTCTGACACCGTTAGAAAAATGGCCAATTTCCAGTCGATTAAAATCAACTGAAACTGGTCAAACGCGTTTTCCTTTGCCACGCTCACATATTGATTCAGAAAATTATGAAATTTGGAATCTAGCAATAACTTGACATCTCGAACCCAACAAAACTGGTTTCATCGAAATCCGAGGTCGTTTGCAAAATTCCCATTTTTAAGGGCCTGAATTCCATTGCGACTATTCAGAATTTTCAACTAGACCTATCTTTTGATTCCCGCTATGAAATCTCGATTTTTCGGATTCATTGGAAAGATATTATCAATTAGATCCTAATGTTTTTGGTTTCACTAAAATCCGGATTGTTTTGCACCCGGTACATTCAATTGAAGTTTGAAATCGAATTATCGAACTACCGCGCCATTTTCAATTCTATTTATAATTATATATAAATATTTATATTCTAACGACGACGCGTATAATATATACGTCGAATTCCATTTAAAATAAATTTCTAGTCGATATTATTTAAATTAATTCATTTTAAATGATCAAAATTCGCTAAAATTGCCAGAACAAAAATTTTAAACTGGCCCAGATTTTCGGGTTGTTACAATCTCCCCCACTTAAAACTTTTCGTCCCCGAAAAGGAACAAACTCGAAAGTGGTTTGAATAATCAACTCTACGTTCGATCTGGCTTCCATTCTCCAACTTTTCAGTTTCTGAGAATTTTCAAAAATTTCAAAAATTTGGCTAACACCCTAAATTTTCGAAAAATTTCGCCATAACCTCCCCTGCAATGGGAGCATCGGGAAATCTCAAATAGCTTCCCCGGTCCTTCAGATCTCAAAAAGAAAAAGAAAAAGTCAAGCGGCTAGCCAATAGGCTCATAAAATCATCATCACCCAAACAAAACAGTAAATTATGTAGTAAACATGTACCTATTTGTCGGGCAAACAAATTTTATTCTCTGCTCTAGCCTCCTTGCTATGACCTGTTCAAGGTAAGTACAAGTATATGCAAGCAAATGCAACCAATTTTCAATATAATTCAATATTTGGTTCAAATAGGCTAAATGGTTAAAAATTATCAACCAAATAAACAAACAACACAAACATCAATCAATTAGTGAATTAGAGTTTCAAATTCATAAATTTGATACATATACAGAAAATCATGTTTTTGATGCCAATTCACAACAATGTGTTCTAACTATATAAGTTTTGGTTCTCACACCATCCTGATGGAAATATATAGATATCACACCTTCGTCACTCGAAAATAAATATTGGTAACGCTGCAGCATTATCAGAATCATCCCCGGGCAACTAGAATGTGATTCTATATCTACCCAATATATTAAAACTTTGAATATACGTTTGCAAGGCGTATATGCACATTCTTTATATACTGAATTGTCCAAAATCAATATAAATAAATTATTCAAATACGTGTAAAACGATCTAAATTTCAAAACAGAATTGTTTTCATTTGAAAAATAAACTCTTCACACTCGTTCTAGGATACTACTGATCCTATCTCTAACGAGTCATTCTAATTGGATATTACTAATCCAATATCCGATGAATTCTTTCGCCTGGTTCTAATGTGTCTTGTTCTTGAGCTCTGTAAACCAAAGCTCTGATACCAACTGTTACGAAAAGGAATTTCGCTCGGTCCGAACCAGTCGCTAAACCGACCCAGACCGCTCGAAACGCCCTATCGTTTTGAGAACACGACAAGATAGAACGCAGACGGAAGAACATTTCATTGTATATTACAACAATGCATCAGATTATAAGAATATACAGAGTATAAATGAATATTACACAGAAATATCAGAGATTTAAATTACATTTAAATACATCGCAGCGGAAAATAATACAATACACAACTAGAATGAGATATACGGATACAAAGCTTTCCGGATATTGTTCCAGCTGTAAACCAGGATCCTGTGGATATAAATCTGCAAAACCAAAACTACTAGCTGCCCGTGTCAAAATAAGGGCACCCAGAGTTTAGGTTAAAACAATAAACTCCAGGTCAGTCATGTGACTGGTGTGAGAACTAAAACAGTTATTCTTTATTTTTAAAGTTAGGTAAATCAAGGGACCACGCCGCATAACACGGAACGGGTTTCCTCCCAAGAATACCAGTGCATAAAACAAACAGCGCGATGCTAAATAAAGAAAAATGAAGCTATTATAAGACCCAGGTCCTATCACACAATGCAACGCAAGCCGGGGGATAGGGTTTTTACCTTATAATAGCCAAGAATGCTTGATACGTTTAAAACAAATCATTTGATACTATTATAAGTGCATAGTGTATAAAACAGCTTCAAATCATAAGTATCAATCATAGGCGGCATGAATGCCCCATAACACTATGTCGCCATATATAGGTTATACAATCAAAATCGCAAGTGTCACGTATTTGGAAATTGGATTTCCATCTATGAACCGAGGCCAGGGATCGTCCTCTACCGATTCGAGACAATCTAGCCCATGTCTCAGGCAAGCGCGCAGGCAAGCTTTGGATCGTCAGGGCCGGTCCACCGATGTGGATTATTATGCCTGAACAATACGTCTCTCCGCCCTTTGGGGCATAAATGAGCCAACGAATGACTCCATCGGACCCGGATTGTCCGATCAAACCGAGGCGCCTCGCAACAGCAACAACCATACAGGTGAAAAGTATATAAATGTCAGGGCTGGTAGGTCACTGACACCACCCTAGCTAGAAAGAAACGCATGCCCTCCCTGAGGTCCTCTCCCGTGTTTGGTTCACAACCGGGGTGCGAGGCTCGCGAATTCACGTTACACAAAGCTGTGCCACACAGGCTGTGCTTTGATTATCACCACAAGACTTTGCTTTTCAACAGAAGCCTCGATCAATTGCCACTTAGGCATGCCACACGGGCAATTCACTCCATGCGATTGATATCCATCAATATATAACCCCTGAGCTCGTACGTCTCAGAGAAGGGCGTTAAGCAAGAGAATAAATTCTCCGCCGCCAAACAGATATATATTTAATAGAGATCAATCACACGGACTAAAATCCAGTGTCAGACACACAGTCCATTTACAAGTTCGTTCTGGGTCTGAACAAAACCGGAGGCACCTAGTACCCCGCATATCCATCGATCTCCAAGCACGTCTGGACGATCACCAACTGTTTCCATCTTCTTGGGTGTACAGCCCAATCAAGATCATCAGTAATCACCCAAACGATGAGAAGACCCCCGGTCTTCGACCATCGTCTTCATCTTCGACTTATCGTCGTATCAGTTATTCAGAATGGGATAAACCCGGTCTTCCCGAATAACTCGCGTATATTTTAAATAAGTGTTACACAAACACAACATACGCCTCATTCCAATTCATCAGTCACGAACCGTAAATTAACAAGAGAACAATTCCCCAAATATTAACCCCGAAGGCCGAAACCAACATCAGATCAATATCCAGAAAACCATTCTGCTTGGCTAACCGACAGTTAGTTTCTAAATTTCACATCCTTAGGGAAAAGGTTCCCATTAATTTTATCCAAGATAAATTCCTTGAATTTATTCTTTAATCAACTTTTGAATTTCGATTGAACTAGTCGAGATTAACGAACCTTACCGAAGTAATCATTTGTTTTAATTTCCCAATCCCAACCTATTCATCCCATGAAGTAAAACTGGTAATACTTCATATCTAACACCACGGTGTTATCGGTAAATTCAATTACCATTTCACGTTCAAATCCAATTAAAGATTTAACTATCGCCTGGAGCAAAACTGGTGATACTCCATTCTCGATCTTTTCAATCTAATTAAAGATTCATTAAAACTCCACTTAGTTTTAATCTTTAACTGGGTTAAAGAATCAGTGTCATTTAAAAACACAGTTCACGATAAACCCAAAATCACATTCCATTAATTATCGGGTTAAAGAACGAGTGTTATTTAAAACACTGTCCACGATAAACCCAAAAATCAATATAAATTCAATTCCAATTAAATATTATTTAATTAGTACACTTCATTAAATCTAAATAAAAAGATTTAATCTTTTCTCAAATGGGTTCAAGAACAGTGTTAATCAAGACACCATTCATAACAAACCCAAATCACATTTGATATTAAATACAAGGTTCTGAATAGAAAATGTATCGGCTTATATTCAATATCAGATTCTACGACCAACAGATATCGTATTGGAAATAACGATATATATATATCTATATCTTTTCAAATTTCCATAACAACATCTGTATAATCACGAAATCAAACATCGAAATATTCCGAAGACAATTTCGATTCAAATCCATTCCAATGCAATTATTGGAAGTTCTGGTTATTTTCAAAACCATTTCAATTCCAGTTTATTTATTTTAAAAATAAATAAATTACTATTCTAGTTCAAAACTAGTTCATTTCGATAAAAATCTATTTTTATCTTTTCAAATATGGAGTTTTTCATCCCAATTTTTCCCAAATCATTTGTTATGATTTTACACAATTTATTATTATTATTATTATTAATTTTATCAAGGCCCGTACAGTCGATTTCCATCAATGGCCATCAAACTGCACTTACAGCGACCTTTTTCAAATTCGATTTGGACATAATTCCAAATCCAACCGTTAGATTTCTAATTCATCACATTCATTAGAAAGCTCTTTTCGATACGAACCCAACGGTTCCGGTTTCAGGAGAATCCGACGGCCGGATCTCCCGTAATATCCGTTCGAAGTCAATGGTCGAAATTCGCGAACTGCCGCGGCGCGGCGCATTCTATTCAGGCCATTATATTATATATATAATATATATAATATATACTTCGTCGATTTCCTTTTAAAACGTGCTTTATAAATCGTTTTTAAATTCATTTTCAAAACGGTTTCAACTTCATGTTCAATTTCAAATCAAAATTGAATATTCCAATATAAATTCGTTTTAAATTCATTTCAAATTGATTTCAATTCAAATAGATTTCTAATTCAATTTCAGTTCTAATTCAATTCAATTTCAATTCGAATTCATTTCTATTCAATTTCTATTCGAATTCATTTCAAAACTATTTCAATTCTATTTCAATTCTATTCGAATTCATTTCAAAACGATTTCAATTCTATTTCAATTCTATTCGAATTTCAAACCCTTTCACCTTATTTCGAATTTCAAATCAATTCAATTAAATTCGAATTTCAATTCACTTTAATATTCACTTCAATTTGAATAAAATCGATATAAATATCGTTCACGTCAAAATGGCGTCAATCTATCAACGCGGCTTCATATATTTCAATTTTCAAATATCCTATTTTAAATATTTCTTTTTCAAATATTTCTATTCAAATATTTCATTTCAAATATTTCTATTTTAAATATTTCTTTTTCAAATATTTCTATTCAAATATTTCATTTCAAATATTTCTACTCTAAATATTTCTTTTTCAAATATTTCTATTCAAATATTTCATTTCAAATATTTCTATTTTAAATATTTCTTTTTCAAATATTTCTATTCAAATATTTCATTTCAAATATTTCTATTCTAAATATTTCTTTTTCAAATATTTCTATTCAAATATTTCATTTCAAATATTTCTATTTTAAATATTTCTTTTTCAAATATTTCTATTCAAATATTTCATTTCAAATATTTCTATTTTAAAACTGGAATGAGGCCCAAACAATTACCATATAATGTTAATTATATGGATTTTCTACAAAACATGTATATATCAACAACGATGAATAATCAACCATCATCCAAAGTGCATTCTACACTGTATAAGCATCAAATATAAATATTCAACGCTTATAACAGCCTGTCAATCAATCGATCGACATACAACTAAAAAATCGGGATTAGCGTACGTCAAATATCATCCCAATACCCGTGTGGGGTTTCAAGCAATCAAACACAGATTTTTATTTGTGCAGTTGGGCGATGTGTAAAATTTATCGTCCCAATCAATGTCCTTCAAATAGGTGTACATAAACAAACCGTCCGGTTTGTAAATGAATATTTATTTATTCACATTCACGTTAAAAATTATATTTTTAACGATCAAACTATTTTATTCAACCTATGAATATTCTATTCGGTTCATTTATTAAATAAAATGTTATCTTTATTTTTCTAACTTATTTTTAGAAAATTTCGGCGGCATAACGGCACGATACTAGAAACGGGACAAGGCCTAGCCTTATCCCCGGTCTAGTGAAGGCCCACGCCATTCACACATCAATCAAATCCATTCATTTCACCACACAGTTCAATTTCAATCAAATGATCTAACTAATTTTTGCAATCAAACAAACAAGTCCATAGTCTGTGGACGATTGTGTCGGGTGCTACTAAGCACCGTCTGCATCCTAGTATATATGTATAACTAGAAAAAGAAATTGAAAGGTGAGAAATTCTCACCGATAGCTATCCAATCATCTTGACTCTTCTTCTGTAGAAGTCCTCGTCGTTCTCGCATCTTATCACTTTCATCGCCCGTATTCTCTACATATGTAAAAATCGAATTTTTACTTTGTTATTCAATATATAAAAATCGAATTTTTACTTTGCTATTCAATATATAAAAATCGAATTTTTACTTCGCTATTCAATATAGAAAAATCGAAATTTTTATCGCTAAAAATCTTATCTTTTCCTCATAAAAATATGATCTTTACTTTGTTAAAAACATGATCTTTTCCTTGTTAAAAATACGATCTAATTTTTATACAACTAAAAATTTATCCTTTTCCATACAAAGATTGTATTTTTCCTCAAAACTCTTTTCTGCCTTAAAAAATGTAGACTTTAATGTGTTAAAACTCTAACCTTTTTATTTAAAAATCTAATCTTTACTGATTTAAAAATGTAATCTTTACTGAATTAAAAGTCTTTTCTTTACATGAAGAAAAATTTTTAAATACTGTAAAAACTGATCTTTTTAATACTGTAATTATATTCTTTTCTCCTTTACATTTTCAGATTTTATAAACAATCCTATTTAGTTAAATTAAAATTAATTAAACCTAATTAAAAACTCATCTTTGCCCTTTTTTCTCCTGTTTTTCGTTTGCAGGGTGGGTTGGAGGCTCTGACCGGTGGCCGACTGAGGGTTGCTCGTGCATGGGGGTGGCGCGGGGTAGGACGCGAGCTCGGAGGGTGGTCTTGAGGTGGCTGATGGCTTCTGGTGACTGGCGGTGTCGAGCGTGGGGCTTTGGGGGTTCTTCGTTCAGGTCTAGACGGAGGAGGAAGGGTGAAGCGGAGGAGAGAGAGGGGGGGTCTGACGGAGAGGCGCGGCTGAGGGGAAGCTCCAGGCGGCGGCGGCGATCCGTGGTGGCCATCGCCATTTTTTTATTTTTATTTTTATTTTGAAAAATGAATTGAAAATGTCGGGGGGGGGGGGGGGGGGCAGAGTGATTTAATGAGGAGGGAAGAGATAATTTTTTTATTTATTTAATTTGCAAAAAGTTGACTTTTACATACGACCTCTAAACGAGGCCCACCGCCTGTCGACCATAGCATTTTACCCCCATTCCGAACACAATAGGATATGTATCGCAAGCCGATTCGGCTGTTACAATCGATTTCCGTTAAATTTACATTTAAATCTCCATATTGAATTTTAAACGTACATTTCAAATTACTGGGGTCACATACCAACTCTACAAATCCCATAAAAATATTTTCTAGCTTCGTATTGACGATACGGTCCTAACAAAACTAGTTTCGTTGAATTCTGACACCGTTAGAAAAATGGCCAATTTCCAGTCGATTAAAATCAACTGAAACTGGTCAAACGCGTTTTCCTTTGCCACGCTCACATATTGATTCAGAAAATTATGAAATTTGGAATCTAGCAATAACTTGACATCCCGGACCCAACAAAACTGGTTTCGTCGAAATCCGAGGTCGTTTGCAAAATTCCCATTTTTAAGGGCCTGAATTCCATAGCGACTATTCAGAATTTTCAACTGGACCTATCTTTTGATTCCCGCTATGAAATCTCGATTTTTCGGATTCGTTGGAAAGATATTATCAATTAGATCCTAATGTTTTGGTTTCACTAAAATCCGGATTGTTTTGCACCCGGTACATTCAATTGAAGTTTGAAATCGAATTATCGAACTACTGCGCCATTTTCAATTCTATTTATAATTATATATAAATATTTATATTCTAACGACGACGCGTATAATATATACGTCGAATTCCATTTAAAATAAATTTCTCGTCGATATTATTTAAAATAATTCATTTTAAATGATCAAAATTCGCTAAAATTGCCAGAACAAAAATTTTAAACTGGCCCAGATTTTCGGGTTGTTACACTTCAGGATCATATAGCTATAGTTATTTCCGCTGTGTTGTAAGTGTTGTACTTTGATAATTGCTATTGTATATATAACTGTTATATTTCAAAGTTATGTTATCTATTATATGTTATTCGTTCCGCTGTGAGGTTCGTGTTACTCTGATGTTGTGTTCTTCTTCTTCTTCTATTCTAAGTTTCTATCTTATCTATTCTCACCTTCTAATTTCTTTCATTAATTACCGGGATTTTTCGATGTTTTGGTTATCGACATCGTGCTTATGTCGATAACCAAAGTCGCCGAAAATCCGGGTCGTTACAGTTGGTATCAGAGCTTAAGTTAAGAATTACTTGGCTCTGTGGTGTGACTCGGTAGAGATAGGGTTAGTAATACCCTAGATTGAGTTTGATTGTATATATACGAGTGCGTATTTGTATTTGATATAAAAATGGTTTTATATTGTGGAGATTCATTGGCTGAGTTGTTTATGAGTTCTGGTCGATCAGTTTGATCCACTGTGTTGGTAGGAGTAAATAAATACTTGAATACGATAGACCGACACAGTATGGATATGTAATATATTATCATATATTAGATATATTGGTTGTAATTATAATCGAATGAGATTATAAAGTGAAATGGTTATATATAACCAATCAGAATCATATAAGTAAAGTATATGAAATAAGATGAATTAAATTTGAATTTAAATCAGATTTGGAAATGTTGATAAGGAAATTTTAAATTCCTGGGAGATTTTGAAATGTTTTCAAAATGGAAGTATTTGGTAATGATTTTGAAAATGATATAGTATTGAAATCACTTGGGTCGCTGGAAAATAATTCCGATGATGACTGCGCAGTATCATCGGTGTGATTTTTGAGTTCTAGGTGGTGGATTACTACCAAAGATTTTGATTTGAATTGTTTTAAGAAAACAAGTTGTTTAGAAATTCAAAGGTTTTGAATTGGTATTATGATTTCAAATTTGATTTGAAAGAAACCCAGGAATTTGAGTTCTGAAATTAAAATTTAACTAATGAAGTTAAATAGATTGAGATGGTATAAATGACTAAATAAATTGAAATTTAACTTGAACTGAGTTAAATAGAATTGAATTGGATTAGAGAATAATCTGTTATGGAATTGGGTTGATGAGTTAAGAATTTGAAATTTGATATTGGGGTTCGAATAAAATTCGGTTTGGATTTGAGGATATGAACTAATTGGAATTTGATTGAAATAACACTGGTATATGCTGAGTTGATAGCATATGGAAGTGGTAGGGATATAATGATATGCCCAACAAAAAGGTACAAGTTTATATTTTATATGAATTTGGAATTTTTGAGCCGAATTGGCAAGTAGTTTGGCGTTTTGTTTTTCTTTTGGGTTGAAGAAGGCCCAGAGAGGCGAGTTGGAGTTTGAGCTATTGACCAGTACAAAGGAGGTGCTGGCGAAATTTTCTGAGAATTTAAAGTGTTAGATTTTTTTTTTGAATTTTTGAAAATTTTAGTTAGCCGGAATAAATAAATATTTTAGTCAATATTAATTGGTTCAGTTGGAATCAGAAATAAGGGGTAAACAAATCTTAGGAATTCAAATAGATAGGGTCGTCCTCTAACTTAGCAATTTCGAGGACGAAATTATTTTAAGTGGGGAAGAATGTAATGACCCGCACTGTCAGGGGTATTATAATTGATTTATTTAATTATATATCGTGAGGTAGGGAATTAAATCGTCGTTTAATTAAATTATAGTGATTATTTAATTAATTTAAATAATTTAAATAATATATTTAATTCAGAAATAACCAGAAATAGTGAATTGACAATATAATGTGAACTGGGTCATCCCCGAGATTTAGTTCAGCTTAGAGTTGAGATATTGACGAATATATTCAATCGACGTCAGTTTGAACGTATAATTTTATTATAATTAAAATCGAGCTCGAAATGGCGTTGCAGTTCGTAATTTGGCGATTTGAACTTCAACTGAATGTACAGGATTCGTTTTAAGCCGGATTTCTGTGAAACAAGAAATGTGTGGAGCTGGTGGAGTATATCTTTCTAGTGGAAGAGAAAAATCAGGATTTCGTCGTGTAGATTTTGAGTTACGTCCAAATCAAATTCTGGAAAAGTCGCTATGGATTTCCTTTATAATTTGCGACGCTTTTTATACGTTATAAATCGATTTTTTCAATACGAACTGAATATCGGGATAATCTGGAGTCTGGAAATCAAGTCATAAAATCTGAGGTGATATTCTGGAGCCGGACGACATCGTATATGGATATATACGATAATATTAATTTATTAATATTTAATTTAATAATATTTAAATATATTTATATATTTAAATGGGTCATTCAGAGCGTTAAAAAATATGCTGTGTGAGCATACGAAGTCGGAATTCGACGAAACTAGTTTTGTTGGGTCTGTAATGTCAAATTCTAGTGGCATGTCAGTTTTTGTGATTTTAGGAGATCATATGTGGTCGCACGGATTTTTAAGGACCGAATACAAGGAGAAAAACGAGAAAATAAAATACGAAAATCAAATTCGAAATATCCCCTTTATTTTTCTATGATCCAGCACAGGCCACTGGGCCTTCGGTCTCAACCACAAACAAAAACAAACTAAAACAGGGTATAAAACCTGTCAACACAGACCACAAAAGCAAACTGAAAACTGAAAAGAGAATATACCAGGAATATGCCTTTGAAAAATATCTAGATATTTTGAAATTGCTATAAATAGCCTACCCTTAACTCTCTAAACCTAAACCAAAATTCTGTCAAAGTCAATTACAATCCGCCGCCAACATTTTCACTCAGCAAAACAAAATGTGGTCTACAAAATTTCATAAGAATTCATATAAAAATTTCTAAATCTCAAAATAAATATACATATGATCCTCTGGAGGTGCTCTTCCATCTGGTATACGTATGGAGTAGTTCGACGCATTTTCTTGTGATTGGAAATTTCAACGCGTGAGCTAGGGTTCAAATCTGATGGAATTTGGTGCGTTGTTGATCGAATTCGAGCGTGGATCTGGGTTCAGGGTTGGATTCAACATCGACGTCGTGCTTTTGGTGAAGTCCGAGGGTGTTGGCCTCATCGACGGGACCTATAGCTCGCGAGCAGCAGGGGAGATCGAGATAGGCCTTTAAGGGATGAGAAGGTGGAGATTTTCTTGGTGAATCAAGTGGTGGTGTTTGCGCCGGATATTGGTGAACGTGGTGGGGGGTGGAGTTGGTCAACGGGCGGTCAAAGAGGGAAAATGGGATACTGAGGAGCAACGGGTTCAATGTATTGTGAGGAAGAAGAGTTGTCGGGTCAGGTATAAAAGGGTTTGGGCCGGATATGATAAGGGGTGAGCCCATTTGAATATAAATTATAGTTCTAAATAATTTAAAGGGTATTCAAGCCTTGTTAATGTCATAACTTAATCATACGAAATCGGATTTTCGCAAATTCAGATCCGTTGGGATTGTATGGACGGACACTCCACAAAGGAACAGACCGCGAGTCAATTGGAGTCCGTCACAATTTATAGCAAAATAAATTATCTGAATCAAGCGATGGTTATCGTCATTGATGATGATCGTCCAATGTGAGTAAAACTCACCAACTCTGAATAGTTATATTTTTATAATGTATTCTTAGAACTGTTAATCAACTGTTGATTGCTGTGTGTTGGTTGATTGATTAAACTGCTAGTCAGTTAGTGAATATTTTATATATATATAAATATATATATATATATATATAAACAGTTAAATAGTTATATATTGATTCTGTTTAACAGAATATATCATATGGAACTGAAAATGATGTTATCTATATTGTTTAACATCTGTGATGCAGGGAAACAGGTTGGAGGAATCCGACTGGATTCCTCAACAGTTATTTTATTGTCTTTCATATGTTTTGATATATGATGTGAATTATAACCTGTTGTTGATTTCATGTGTTTGGACGATATTCATCATCGTGATTTGATATTATTGAATACATAACATACCGAAATGTTGATAAGGGGATTTTCAAAGTGATATTGAAAACAGAATATTTATAAATAAGAGATATTTATAAATGGAATATTTATAAATAAGAAATGTTTATAAATTGGAATATTTATAAATAAGAGATATTCAAAAAGGAAGTAATTTCAAACCATTTTCTTTTTGAATGGAAAGGCCTGTGTGGCGGGTTTGGGGATTTTCCCGATGCTCCCGTTACAAAGGAGGTTATGGCGAATTTTTCAAAAAATTTAAGGAGTTAGAATATTTCAAGAATAAATTTGAAAAGGAAATATTTGTAAACCATTTACAAATAGAATTGAAAAGGAAACGTTATAAAAAGGAAATCATTTTTAAAGTGTAGAACCGTTATTTAAAAGTAAATCTTTTCAAATGAATAAAACGTTGTTAAAAAGGAAATCTTTATAAAGTGAATAAAGTAAATCGAATATGGTATTCTAAGTTAGTTAATCAAATATGATATTCGAAGTTAGTTAATCGAATATGTTATTCGAAAGGAGAAATCGAATATGGTATTCGAAGTTAGTTAATCGAATATGGTATTTGAAAGGAGAAATCGAATATGGTATTCGAAGTTAGTTAATCGAATATAGACATTCGAAAGGAGATATCGAATATGGTATTCGAAGTTAGTTAATCGAATATGGTATTCAAAAGTTAGTTAATCGATTATGTTATTCGAAAGGGGTTAGTCAAGTCGAGTTAGTCAAATAGAGTTAACCAGTTAGAGTTAATCAGTTAGAGTTAACCAGTTGGAGTTAATTAGTTAGAGTTAATCGATTAGAGTTAAAACGAACTAGAGTTAATCAAATATAGTTATTTGAGATAGAGTTAGTCAAACATAGTATTCAGGGTAAGTTGCCATCTTGTACGACTGCTAGCGTAATTCGCAGGGCTGTAAATAGCCTACGACGGTCGGATGTTTCCTGAGGGAGTCAGGCGTAACCATTGTGATCGCTGCGATCTAGAGTCAAGCGAATGGAGTTTAATCGAATATTAGTTATTCGATAGGAGTTAATCGAGTTGATCGAGTTGAGAAATAAGTTAAGTTAAATAAGTTGAGTTGATCGGGTGGTTCGACCAAGTTAGTCGAGCCTAGTTAATCGAATCGAATTGGTCGAACCAAGTAAGTCGAGTTAGTCGAGTCGAGTTAAGTTAGTCAAGTTAATCAAGCCTAGTTAATCGAATCGAATTGGTCGAACCAAGTAGTCGGGACTTGCAGATACACTGAAGAACTGGAGCAGGAGGCTTCAGGATCATATAGCTATAGTTATTTCCGCTGTGTTGTAAGTGCTGTACTCTGATAATTGCTATTGTATACATAACTGTTATATTTCAAAGTTATGTTATCTATTATATGTTATTCGTTCCGCTGTGAGGTTCGTGTTACTCTGATGTCGTGTTCTTCTTCTTCTTCTTCTATTCTAAGTTTCTATCTTATCTATTCTCACCTTCTAATTTCTTTCATTAATTACCGGGATTTTTCGATGTTTTGGTTATCGACATCGTGCTTATGTCGATAACCAAAGTCGCCGAAAATCCAGGTCATTACAAATTTAGTGGGTGAGATAAGAAAGAAGGAAATATTAGAAGAGAAGAAGAAGAAGAATCACCACAACACAGAATCAGAGTCTCACATCGCAGTGACACAAAATATAATATAGAAATAAATCTTTACTAAGAGCTTTAAAATACTTACAGTTATCAGAGTACATCACACATCTGGACAGTTATAATAACCTGTCCTCGGATACAACACACAGCGGAATAGTAGCTATATAATATCACACGTCTGGCCTCTTCCAGCTCGCCTATTCACATCATTCGATAACCAGAACCTGTACACCCCGGGCTAACCCGAGCATTTACAAAACACCGGGTCAGTCTGGTGAACTAGAGTGAGAAAAACTCGCACAGTATTTAGGTAACACACAACTTGAATTTTAAAGTCAAAATCTCTTCAAAGAAAAGGATAATCGTAAGACCAAATCCACACATAAATACGGACGGTTTTTACCTTACGATAACCCAAATCATTTTTGAAATCAATATATTTTCTGATATTATAATAATGTCTAAATACAAGTAAATATTAATCTAGTGGAACGCTTGCATCTCACACTCCACATATATAATATACAATCAAAACCGCGGACGCTTATTGGAGATTGGATTCCGACTATGACAAGGTATGGGACCACCAGCCGATAGTGTATCTCTAGAGACGAATACACTAGGTTCAACAAGAACGTCTTGCAACCCGACCCTCACATGACCGACCACTCATTTCGCTTGAGTGTATCGAATGTATATCACCAACGGTTGGGCTCAAACCACTGTTTCCCGATAAGGGACAACATCGAAATAGATTAAAGAAGGAAAAGGAATTTCTCTAAATAGGTGATTATACACCCTAATGGGAGCGACCCACATAGCCATGCCGCCTGCCCGATTTTTGTCATTTCCCGATTGATGAGGCTCGAGGTTTAAATTATCTTTTGGAACACCTGGTCCATATTCACTTTGGATGCCACATCGTCTGATCCGCCAGATATCACTAATTGACGTCCACAAAAATACTCTAAGTTGATAAGCTAGAGAAAGGCCTTTCTCCACCACCAACCATGGTACGTTTGGAGAAATCAACGTACATGATCCCTTAGGAAATACTTTGTCATACGTCCGTCCATACAAGTCATCCAGGAACAGGATGAACCGAAGGTACTCTCCTACTGCATCCAATATAGGAATCACCTCATGGATCAATAGCGAGAAGTCCTTGCAACCCGTAGATTCCAACCATGACAGAATCATAGTTTATCTCTGACTGCTAAACCGGAGATTTTTAGTAGTTCTTCCGTGTAATGAAGATCTACGGTCTTCAATGCTCCATCTCGACCGTCTTCTAATATCTCCACGTATTTGTTGAATGGAATGGTTTTCGAATATAAATTCGATCCCGGTCTTTCCGTACCAACAATCGTATTGGACAGCTTTGATAGTCGGTGATTTAACTATCAAAATAATCAGTGTTTCAATCATGACAATCTAATGGGTTCACTGGTTCAGTATTCAACACCCCTTGGCCTTTTAATTAAAACAAACTGATTCACTTCTGTTTAATTAAAACTTCTAGCTCTTTTATATCTAAAATACAGTATTTGAATTCTTACTTAATATACTAATGTTCTCAAAAACCACTTCATATTAATACTTAGTGAAATAACTTATAATCATAGTAAATTTTCACTTAATCTTCCTTTCAAAATATTTGTTACATTATCCTTTATTATTTAAACTCGGGAAATCCACTTAACTTATTATTCGTAATCAACGTTAAGTAATATCCTTTATTCAATTCTTGAACAATAACAAATATTTATTGTATAAAAACTCAACCTTTCATTTCCTTCTTACTAATTTCCTTTACTTCGTATATTTTACAAATTTTCACCAAACATCGCATTATTATTTCTCGAATGGAAATAATAAATTATCACTAACCTCTTTTACGATTACCAACTGATATCATCTTCAGATAATCCTGATGTTGTTCAAGTTAGGGTATTTTAATTACCTCTCAGACCTTGATCAACAACGCTCTTACCCTTAGATAAATATAAGTTGTAATCCAAACCAATATTCTATTCCAGTCTCAAAACAAATTCCATTATAAATTGGATTTGGTTATACAAATCCTACGACCCACTTCTTTACCCAAATTTACCTTTACCAATCTCCTTTCAAATCCTTCCGACCATTTCCACTTTGGAACTCTTATTTAAATTTTTCCCTTTTTTACTTGATCTCATTTTCAAGTATCGTTAATGTAAAATTTACGTCTTAATACTTTAAACCTCATTTTCATAACCCTGGTTTATTATAAACCTTTTCCTTAATTTCCTTTCACTTAATTCAAATCATTAATTAACATTTATTTAAGCTATAGAATTCACTTAAAAACTTCTTTAGAACTTTGTTATAAAACTTAGGTTTAAATAAAACCTGTTTATGAACTCTTTCCACCCTTCAATTAGATTCATTTCAATTTGATTACTTTTTATGTGAATTCCAGTTAAAAAGCAATCCTCTAAATTACTATTAATTAGAAAAATACTTCATCTTTATCATCAACTACTGTGAAGGTAGTTAATTCCTTTATTTACTAAAATGAATAGTAAATTCCCATTTAAAACCTTATTAAAATTAAAACCATATTCTATAAACAATTTTATTCAGAAATATATTTCAAAACCTAACTCCAGTTATAAAATAAAATTTATAACTTCATTTCTATCGACTCACCTGACGGTGAATCAATATAAACCAAACAATTTACTTTTAGGCTATTTACCGCCGATTACTCAACCGATATAGCCCATTGGTTAAAACCACAACACACAATGACTTTTCAGCCAATGATCACTACTAAACTCAATTACCCAATCATGACAGTTCATATTTGATAATATGAAAATAAATAATATATTTGAGGAATCCGGTTGGATCCCTCCAACCTGTTCTTCCCTGTATACAAATGGTTATCTCCAAACATATTGCTTACTTATTTAACTGATAAAAATAAATAACAACCATTTAATCCAATCACAAGCAATTCAAACAATTCAACCAATTAAACACCTTTATTTTATAAACGTGACCAACAAGGTAAGTTACCTTTATTGGAACCAATCGTTAGAATAACGATTTGGTATTTCACTGAAATTAAACGACGATTTAATTTCACTAGTTAAATCAGCAAATAAATATATAATTAGCAAACAGTCAACCATTGGCAAACAGAGCACCCAAAATCAAAATCCAATTTATATAAAATATAAATGGGTAAAACTAAGTGAGTTTAACTCACCTTGAGTTGATTTGCTGTTTAAGCAGCTCGTTTTAATTAAATTAAATAGTGGTTTAATTTAATTAATATTCCAGTTGATTCCAATTTCATCCCAGTCCGTTCCACAATGTGTTGTTTGTCGAGACAATCCCAATGCATTTGTATTGTTCAATTATTTTAATAGAATAGGTTGACCCTTTCCCTTCACGGTTTCACTTGTCCCATATTCCTAAATCACCAGGCCTGCATTAAAGTATATATGATTAGGTTATGAACAGTTTAAGTTAACAAGTTTTTAATAGACAACTAACTACTAATTCTCCTAACTCACTATTTAATTTTAATTACGGTTTAATACTGGCAAAAAGAATCGACTGTAGGCTTTTAATGTAACACCCCGAAAATTCTATAACTATGAAATTAGCAAATTAAAGTATAATTAATCTGAAATCAAAGAACTAAGGGAAACGGGATACGCCATTGCGTTCGTCTCGGAAAAATACGCGAAATAGAGTCCGAGTTTTCGAAAAACGGAGTCCGTATGAAGGAGATATGGCCTTCGGAAGTTTTGAATTAAATTTAAAATTCAAACAGAATAAAATAATTAAAAATCGGGCCCAATGGGCCAGGGCGGATAAACACCCGCCTAGGCCACCCAGGTCGACTGGGCTGTCGACCTGGGCTACCCATGTCGACAGGGCTGTCGACAGCCCTGTCGACAGGGGTGTCGACCTGGTCGAGCCCAGTCAACCTGGCTGGCCAGGTCTGTGTTTGGTCGAATTTCTGTGGTCTGCTTTGTCATTAGGGCTAGGTGGCGGGTTCTAATTGGTCTCTCTATCTAATGAATGGCTACGATCTAACCTAGCAACATCAAGGGTCCTAATCAATTCCTAACCTCTATATAAACAACCCTAGACTAAACCCTAATCTATTCATTCAAAATTAAGAACATAGCTGCCATGTTGCTGAGGAACGACTAAGAGTAGCCGCCTACTAGAGGGAGAATTAGGAAGAAAGTTCTAAAGCCTAAAGCAATTCAAGCAACCTAAAGCCAATCAATTCAACAAAGGAATCATATCTCTTAATTAGAGAATTCGCCGCAACCATTGTAAGTAGAGTATTACTTTGGTATGAATAAACAACTGTATTGATTTGTATGCTTGAATTGTGGCAATGAAAGTAATTCATATTTGTGCGTTCTTATCAATTTATATACGTTTGGATATTCTTGAATTATGTTATTCGATTATAAAGAACTACATGCGGTAGTTCTATGCAAGTATACGTTTGGAATGTTGCGCAAATTATATAATCTATGTTGAGGCTACATGTATGTAGTTGATTGAAATCCATGCAAGTTTGGGGCTTTGTTATTATGTCACTATGATGTATATTTTTGTGCATAAATCATTTTGCAAGTAATTGAAACAAGTTTGGTTGTTATAGTTCATATGAAACTATGTTGGAATTTTTACACCATAATCCATGTATTAAGTCATGCTTTTGCAAACTTATGAATATGGCTAGGCTATGAATGATATTTGGCATAATTGAAATCCATGATTAAGTCTATCTTGTTTACAAGAATTATATGATGACATATGTGAGACATGGCTAGGTTAGACTCAAGAATCCCTTTTTTGCAAGTTTAAAGCAAACACCATGTTTAGGAATATTTATGCATAAGTATGTTTATACCATCGTTATGTGATTAGACTTAAAACATGATTATGTTGAACTATGCTTTTGTGTTAGTAACAAAGTATCCCCTTTGTAAACATGTAGAAACCTTATGAACATGACTTGTTTATGTTTATGCCATGAACAAATTTAACTTTACTTATGCCATGTTTATGCTAAAAGTATTTATGCCATGCTTATGTTTGACATTATGCTATGCTTATGCTAGAAATATTTATGACATGCTTATGTTTGACATTATGCCTAAATAAGAATATAGGTTCATGTTGTAGTTAAACCTATGCAAGTTCACATGCTTTGATTCATGTCACTTATGTTACCACTATGCAAGTACAACAATTTCTATTTTGTATTTCCAACGTCGTATTGCAAGTTCATGCGCTCACCTTCCCCTCTTTGTGTATGTAATCACGCCATAAGCCTCCCCTTTTCGCATGGCTAAATTGGGCTTTAAAAAGGCTAAGCCCAATATATATATATAAACGGACGTGTAAAACGGGGGAAAATAACGTTGGGTTAAAAATTAACTAATGAATGAAAATATAAAATAGAAGGGCCCAAATTCAAGTATGGGTTGGGCCCGTGATTGGTGTAACCTTTACACCATTAACTTAATAATGGGCCGCAAATATTTACATATAAGAAATAAAGAAGAACGACAAGATATGTAAATGTAGAAAATACGATGTGTTTAACCCGAGGTTGGATTGAGTTGTGATGTAAACCTTCCCGGAACCGCCCGGCTGTCCAGTAGTCACAACAATACCTATCCAATGTGGGAGGTTAAACATGGAGCCCAGCAAGGACCCGAGGTTAGACTGAGTTGTGGCGTAAGACTGCCCGGAACCAACCGGCAACAGGCAGCCACAACAATACCTGTCTAATGTGAGAGGTCAGGGCCTTAATAAGACAATTAAGGCTGAGTCAGGATTGATAGGATTAAGTGAACTAAAGACTTAATCAAAATAGAACATGCTAAACTAAACGGACTGGTGGGGGTTAGGTAGGAAACACTTAACCAACTTAGCATGTTGGCTAGAGATAGAAAACCTAGTAACGGGGGACCCTTTTCAGCAGTAACCCTAGAAGGTGTATCAGGATACCCTGAAACTAGGCAGGGTGGGGCACGATTACTGGGCTGATTGTAAGAGGTCAAAGCGACGGCGGTGGTGTAGCAGTGTAGGTTCTAACGGAGTGCGGGCGTGCACACACTCCGGCACAGAAAAATAAGGCACTGGACACCAGTAGCATACCTGTGCACTCTAAGGTTGTGTCGGGTTGCCACTATGGGACTTGATACACCCCATGGTGGGACCAGCATAGGTAACTACAGACATCGGGGGCCGTAAGACACATGTAACTATGCGAGTAGGAGCTGATCATCATTGAATGGATCACATCACCCTGATTATGGGGTGCAAATTGGAAACTAGTTTATATGGGTTCAGAGATTAACATGGGGTACGATAGTATATTCGACCCTAGACAACTTAACCAAGTTTACTGTGCTTGCCCACTTCTTGTTTATACTTATCATACCCAGTTCTTTATTCATAGACAAAATAGTACTAGACTTACTCAGGCTTTATGTCTGACTCTATTTTTCTTTCGTCTTCTTTCTTCCGTTTCCCCCCCCCCCAGGTCCTCAGGGAGGGAACACAGCAGCTTGATCAGCCTTAGCATCCAGCTTGAAGAAGAGAAATGTATTGCTTGGACTTTCCTGTTTTGAACTATGGCTTTGGACAATCCACTATGGGGCTTTTGCAGTTTATCTATGTTTTATTTATGCTTCTTTAAATCATGTACTCAAGACAGATTATGAAATTGTTATGCTATGTTTTTGGAAAGGATGTTGTTGTAACACGTATTTGACTTTATGAAATAAAAGTTTGTTGTTCTTCCGCTGTTTACAAATATGTGTTCTTATATCTGTCTTGTATATCTGTGACTTGTACTTATAAACCTCCACCAAAATTAGGGCATTCCCTTTGAGAGTGACCCTAACGGAGGTGGGGTGTTTCACTTGGTATCAGAGCATAGGTTTACCAGATAAGATAAAAAGTTTTGAAAAATTATTTTTTTTTTTAAAAAAAAAAAATTTAAAGAAGCATTTTTAAAAGAAAAATATTATTTTATTTTAAAAAGGCAAAGTCCACCCCCCAAAGCCATAGGAACTATCTCTTATCCTTCGTTTTGAATCTATCCTTTTTGTTTCAGCATGTCCCAAGAACTTAACTTGCCGGAAGGGGTGCCAATACCTGGTTGGTTTAGACGGTTCTTAGAAGCAAGGGCCACTCAGCCAGGTCCTACCATTCCTCCTCCCCCAGCGGAAGGAAATCATCCAGCTGCAGCAGCACCTTTTCCTCCACCTCCTCCTCGGGGAAACAATTTTGCTAAGATATGCAAAGATTTCAAAGCTATGGGAGGAAGGGATTTCCATGGAACTGAGTCCTTCGTAGCAGCTAGAAATTGGCTGAAAGAAACTGAGGACCTATTTATCATCTTTGAGGTAGAAGATAGACAAAAAGTACAACTGGCAGTATGGCTATTGAAGGGCGAGGCTTCCTACTGGTGGGAAGTCACTAATGCTGAAAGACCAGTGGAGACATGGGAGGACTTTAGGGCAAGGTTTGAGACCAAATTTCTCTCAGATGCAGAAAGAAGTTTGCAGTTGGAAAAATTCTTATTTCTTAAGCAAGGGGACAAGACGGTCAGAGAGTATGTGAATCAGTTCGATGAGCTGGCTAGGTTTGGGCTTGACCTAGTCAACACCCCGCACAAGAAGGCTCTCCGTTTCGTCAAAGGGTTAAATGAGCCATTACACAGTTTGGCCATGACCCATATACCCATGGGAGCCACGTATGAAAGGTTGGTGCAAATGGCATTGCTGAATGAAGAGGATAAGGGCAAGAAGAAAGAGGGTTTGCAGCCCAAGAAGACAGACTTTAAGAAGGGCGGGAAAGGCAACAAGGAGAAGAGGAAGTGCAATTTCTGTGGCAAAGTGGGGCACTTAGTAAAGGACTGCCGGAAAAAGAAGGCCAAGGAGAATGGTGGGTGCTTTTCTTGCGGTGAGACGGGCCATAGGGCTAAGGACTGCCCAAAGAAACGAGGACAGGGGCAGAGGGCTGGATCCACCCCAGGGGCACAGGTCCATGTGCTAGAAGCGCCACCTCTGCAACAGCGAGGTATAAATACTTCTGTAGAAAGTGTAGTTTATCTTTATGATCACCCTTTTCGCACTTTGTTTGATTCTGGCGCATCACACTCCTTTATCTCGTCTGCTTTAGTAGAATCTCTGCACCTAGAAACTAGTATGGTAGAGGACCCCTTAATTGTTTCAAACCCAATTGGGGGCCCAGCTCATTTGTCTATGATCTGTGTGGGATTGAAAATTTCCATTCTAAGCGTAGAATTTCAATGTAGTGCCTTTGTTTTGGGCTTTTCGGGGTATGGTTTGATTTTGGGCATGGATTGGCTATCCAGTAATGGGGCCATCCTTGATTGTGAGAAAAGGGTTGTTAGGCTCCTAACCCGACTCGGTAATACTTTGGAAATTTCTTGTAATCCCTCGTATGCGGTTATGCTTAGTTATCTTGAATCGCTAGATGCCTCTGTTGAAAATTTGCAATCAGTTAGAGTGGTCCGGGAATATCCGGATGTCTTCGAAGAGGTGAAGGGCTTGCCTCCGAAGTGGGAAATAGACTTCCGTATATATCTTGTAGATAATGCAAAGCCCGTTGCGTTGCCCGTTAGACATATGGCTCCACGAGAAAGGAAAGAGCTCAGTAAACAGATTAAAGAGCTTCTAGAAAAGGGGTTCATTAGGAGGAGCATTTCAGAATGGGGCGCTCCAGTGGTGTTCGCTACGAAGGCGGATGGTTCACTCCGTCTATGTGTTGACTATAGGGAGCTCAACAAGCTAACGAAAAAGAATAGGCACCCTCTCCCTAGAATTGACGATTTGTTTGACCAGCTTGTAGGAGCGTCTGTTTTCTCCCAACTCGATTTAGCAACCGGTTTTCATCAGCTAAGGGTGGCTGAAGATAGCATCGATAAAACGGCGTTCAGAACCCCAGACGGTTTCTTTGAATGGCTTGTCATGCCTTTCGGCTTGACAAATGCACCTGCTTACTTCGTGGACCTAATGAGTAGGGTATTTAGAGATTTCCTCAACAAATTCGTAGTGGTCTTCGTAGATGATATCCTTATCTTCTCAAAGAGTGAAGAGGAACATGCTCAGCACTTAAGGGCAATCATGGAAACTTTACGAGTCCATCAACTAAAAGCCAAATTCTCCAAATGCCACTTTTGGAGAGAAGAGGTGAGGTTCCTTGGGCACATAGTATCCAAACAAGGGTTAGCAGTAGACCCTGCTAAGGTAGTGGCAGTACAGGATTGGAAGACACCAAGGAATGCAACTGAGGTCCGAAGCTTTCTAGGACTAGCAGGTTTCTATCGAAAGTTTATAAGGGATTTTGCGAAAATCTCAGCTCCGCTCACGAAATTGACTAAGAAGAATCTAGTGTTTAATTGGGACTTGGATTGCGAGTTTGCTTTCCAACGACTGAAAAGGGCTCTCACAACAGCCCCAGTTTTGACGCTGCCGGATGGGAGCAAGATGTTCACTGTTTATACGGATGCATGTGGGACAGGGCTAGGCGCCGTCTTAATGCAAGAAGGAAGGGTAGTAGCTTATGGCGGGAGGCAGTTGAAAGCGCACGAAAAGAACTACCCAACCCACGATCTTGAGTTAGCCGCCATCGTCTTTGCACTCAAGTCTTGGCGACACTATCTCCTAGGTGAGAAGTTCGAACTTTACACTGACCATAAATCGTTGAAATATCTTTTCTCGCAGAAGGATCTTAACTTGAGGCAACAAAGATGGATGGAGTTTCTTGCCTCGTACGATTTCGAAATCTCCTATACTCCGGGAAAAGGCAACGTAGTGGCAGACGCGTTGAGCCGAAAGAAATTGACCCTAAGCCCGTTGTTTGTTGAAAGACAAAGCCTAGAGTTTATAGCCAACTTCGACTTTAGGCCTTCCTCCGATTTCGTACCGGGCTTGCTTGCATCTCTCGAAGTGCGCCCGACTTTAGTGGATTCAGTAGGGACAGCACAGCGCGAAGACCCTCAGCTTGTGGAAATAATTGATAGGCTAATTAGGGGTGAGACTTCAAGTCACCTCAACCGATACTCCATCGATGATAAAGGGTTGCTGAGGCGAGACGGAAGACTATGCGTCCCACAGATAAAAGATTTAGTAAAGAAGGTTCTCGAGGAAGCGCATCATTCCAAGATGACGATACACCCAGGCGGAGATAAAATGTACAAAGACATAAAGAGGACTTTCTTCTGGAACGGCATGAAAAAGGACGTGGCAGAGTTCGTTTCTAAGTGCATGGTGTGCCAACAGGTTAAGGCGGAACAGAAAAAGCCTGGCGGACTGCTACATCCTCTGGAGGTCCCGCAGTGGAAGTGGGATAGCATCTCAATGGACTTCATCGATGGGCTGCCTAGGTCTAGGAGAGGCAACACTAGTATTTGGGTAATAGTGGATAGGCTTACTAAAAGCGCCCACTTTTTACCTGTCAAAAGTAAAAGAACTGCCTCATCCCTAGCATCACTTTACCTCAAGGAAATCGTTCGACTCCATGGAATACCATCTAGCATTGTTAGTGACCGAGACCCCATCTTCACCAGCGAGTTTTGGCGGAGTCTGCAAGAAGCAGTAGGAACGCAGTTATGCTTGAGCACAGCCTATCATCCCCAAACCGACGGTCAAACAGAGAGAGTGAACAGAGTTTTGGAAGACCTTTTAAGGCTATGCGTCCTTGACTTCGGAGGGACATGGGAAGACCACCTTCCTTTGGTGGAATTTGCCTACAACAACAGCTATCAAGCAACCATCGGAATGGCGCCCTTCGAAGCTTTATATGGAAGACCGTGCCGATCGCCCACTTGTTGGTGGGAGTCTACTGATAAGCTCATACTTGGACCAGATATGATCCGAGAGACCTCAGAGAAAGTAGACTTAATACGAAGAAGGATGAAGACGGCCCAAGACAGACAAAAGTCCTACGCCGACAAGAGAAGGACCGACCTTGAATTTGAGGTTGGAGACAGAGTTTTTCTCAAGGTATCACCGCTAAGGAACGTTGTTCGTTTTGGAACCACAGGAAAGCTAGCACCAAGATTCGTAGGGCCATTCCCTATCATCGAGAAAATTGGGAAAATGGCCTATAGATTAGAGCTACCCGAGAAGTTGGCTGGAGTCCACAACGTTTTTCACGTTTCACACCTCCGAAAATGTCTACATGAGTCTGCCGAGGTGGTAGAGCCAAATGTCCTAGAAGAGGCCGAAGTGGAGCGCGAAGCAACCATAAGAAAAGTTCCAACCCGCATATTAGGAACGGAAGTGAAGAAGCTACGCAACCGTGAAGTCAAGCTCGTCAAAGTTCAGTGGAGCGACGCCGAGGAAGACGCGACTTGGGAAACTGAAGCTAGAATCCGTACAGCCTACCCTTTTCTGTTCGAGGGTACATTCTTGATCTTTCCTTTTCCTTAAGTTGCGCTTTTATCTATCTTTTTAGGTATATTTCCTCGACCGTATCTTTTAGGTAGAATCTTTTTGGATGGAAACATGTAGTTGAAACATGTTATGGATGATGGTTGCAAGTGGTTGCAAGTGATTGCTAGTGGTTGCTCGTGGTTGCATATACACACACAATCTAGGTTTTAGATCGGCTCAGTCACTTCATATTGCATATGCATATATGTTTGCATTCGTATATGGTTGAACTTTATTGTGTTGTCATGTGGATGTTGCATTTGTATTGAATGATTGTGCACCCATGTAGAATCATGAATAAGAAAATTTGCATACATAATGGATTCATGGCACTTACATAATTCGCATTAAGGAGGTCAACTGAATCAGTAGACCGCCTGATTTTGCATTAGATAAGTACATGTACACACACACTTTGCATATGATCATGAAGCATTAGAAGTCTTTTAAGGACAATGGATGCTCGTGTTTGATGGATGAGTAGATGGATGATTGGATGTTAGGATATACATTCCTCCTAACTTGAAGATTTCGGGGACGAAATCCTTTTAAGTGGGGGAGAATGTAACACCCCGAAAATTCTATAACTATGAAATTAGCAAATTAAAGTATAATTAATCTGAAATCAAAGAACTAAGGGAAACGGGATACGCCATTGCGTTCGTCTCGGAAAAATACGCGAAATAGAGTCCGAGTTTTCGAAAAACGGAGTCCGTATGAAGGAGATATGGCCTTCGGAAGTTTTGAATTAAATTTAAAATTCAAACAGAATAAAATAATTAAAAATCGGGCCCAATGGGCCAGGGCGGATAAACACCCGCCTAGGCCACCCAGGTCGACTGGGCTGTCGACCTGGGCTACCCATGTCGACAGGGCTGTCGACAGCCCTGTCGACAGGGGTGTCGACCTGGTCGAGCCCAGTCAACCTGGCTGGCCAGGTCTGTGTTTGGTCGAATTTCTGTGGTCTGCTTTATCATTAGGGCTAGGTGGCGGGTTCTAATTGGTCTCTCTATCTAATGAATGGCTACGATCTAACCTAGCAACATCAAGGGTCCTAATCAATTCCTAACCTCTATATAAACAACCCTAAACTAAACCCTAATCTATTCATTCAAAATTAAGAACATAGCTGCCATGTTGCTGAGGAACGACTAAGAGTAGCCGCCAACTAGAGGGAGAATTAGGAAGAAAGTTCTAAAGCCTAAAGCAATTCAAGCAACCTAAAGCCAATCAATTCAACAAAGGAATCATATCTCTTAATTAGAGAATTCGCCGCAACCATTGTAAGTAGAGTATTACTTTGGTATGAATAAACAACTGTATTGATTTGTATGCTTGAATTGTGGCAATGAAAGTAATTCATATTTGTGCGTTCTTATCAATTTATATACGTTTGGATATTCTTGAATTATGTTATTCGATTATAAAGAACTACATGCGGTAGTTCTATGCAAGTATACGTTTGGAATGTTGCGCAAATTATATAATCTATGTTGAGGCTACATGTATGTAGTTGATTGAAATCCATGCAAGTTTGGGGCTTTGTTATTATGTCACTATGATGTATATTTTTGTGCATAAATCATTTTGCAAGTAATTGAAACAAGTTTGGTTGTTGTAGTTCATATGAAACTATGTTGGAATTTTTACACCATAATCCATGTATTAAGTCATGCTTTTGCAAACTTATGAATATGGCTAGGCTATGAATGATATTTGGCATAATTGAAATCCATGATTAAGTCTATCTTGTTTACAAGAATTATATGATGACATATGTGAGACATGGCTAGGTTAGACTCAAGAATCCCTTTTTTGCAAGTTTAAAGCAAACACCATGTTTAGGAATATTTATGCATAAGTATGTTTATACCATCGTTATGTGATTAGACTTAAAACATGATTATGTTGAACTATGCTTTTGTGTTAGTAACAAAGTATCCCCTTTGTAAACATGTAGAAACCTTATGAACATGACTTGTTTATGTTTATGCCATGAACAAATTTAACTTTACTTATGCCATGTTTATGCTAAAAGTATTTATGCCATGCTTATGTTTGACATTATGCTATGCTTATGCTAGAAATATTTATGACATGCTTATGTTTGACATTATGCCTAAATAAGAATATAGGTTCATGTTGTAGTTAAACCTATGCAAGTTCACATGCTTTGATTCATGTCACCTATGTTACCACTATGCAAGTACACCAATTTCTATTTTGTATTTCCAACGTCGTATTGCAAGTTCATGCGCTCACCTTCCCCTCTTTGTGTATGTAATCACGCCATAAGCCTCCCCTTTTCGCATGGCTAAATTGGGCTTTAAAAAGGCTAAGCCCAATATATATATATAAACGGACGTGTAAAACGGGGGAAAATAACGTTGGGTTAAAAATTAACTAATGAATGAAAATATAAAATAGAAGGGCCCAAATTCAAGTATGGGTTGGGCCCGTGATTGGTGTAACCTTTACACCATTAACTTAATAATGGGCCGCAAATATTTACATATAAGAAATAAAGAAGAACGACAAGATATGTAAATGTAGAAAATACGATGTGTTTAACCCGAGGTTGGATTGAGTTGTGATGTAAACCTGCCCGGAACCGCCCGGCTGTCCAGTAGTCACAACAATACCTATCCAATGTGGGAGGTTAAACATGGAGCCCAGCAAGGACCCGAGGTTAGACTGAGTTGTGGCGTAAGACTGCCCGGAACCAACCGGCAACAGGCAGACACAACAATACCTGTCTAATGTGAGAGGTCAGGGCCTTAATAAGACAATTAAGGCTGAGTCAGGATTGATAGGATTAAGTGAACTAAAGACTTAATCAAAATAGAACATGCTAAACTAAACGGACTGGTGGGGGTTAGGTAGGAAACACTTAACCAACTTAGCATGTTGGCTAGAGATAGAAAACCTAGTAACGGGGGACCCTTTTCAGCAGTAACCCTAGAAGGTGTATCAGGATACCCTGAAACTAGGCAGGGTGGGGCACGATTACTGGGCTGATTGTAAGAGGTCAAAGCGACGGCGGTGGTGTAGCAGTGTAGGTTCTAACGGAGTGCGGGCGTGCACACACTCCGGCACAGAAAAATAAGGCACTGGACACCAGTAGCATACCTGTGCACTCTAAGGTTGTGTCGGGTTGCCACTATGGGACTTGATACACCCCATGGTGGGACCAGCATAGGTAACTACAGACATCGGGGGCCGTAAGACACATGTAACTATGCGAGTAGGAGCCGATCATCATTGAATGGATCACATCACCCTGATTATGGGGTGCAAATTGGAAACTAGTTTATATGGGTTCAGAGATTAACATGGGGTACGATAGTATATTCGACCCTAGACAACTTAACCAAGTTTACTGTGCTTGCCCACTTCTTGTTTATACTTATCATACCCAGTTCTTTATTCATAGACAAAATAGTACTAGACTTACTCAGGCTTTATGTCTGACTCTATTTTTCTTTCGTCTTCTTTCTTCCGTTCCCCCCCCCCCCCCAGGTCCTCAGGGAGGGAACACAGCAGCTTGATCAGCCTTAGCATCCAGCTTGAAGAAGAGAAATGTATTGCTTGGACTTTCCTGTTTTGAACTATGGCTTTGGACAATCCACTATGGGGCTTTTGCAGTTTATCTATGTTTTATTTATGCTTCTTTAAATCATGTACTCAAGACAGATTATGAAATTGTTATGCTATGTTTTTGGAAAGGATGTTGTTGTAACAGGTATTTGACTTTATGAAATAAAAGTTTGTTGTTCTTCCGCTGTTTACAAATATGTGTTCTTATATCTGTCTTGTATATCTGTGACTTGTACTTATAAACCTCCACCAAAATTAGAGCATTCCCTTTGAGAGTGACCCTAACGGAGGTGGGGTGTTTCATTTAATCTCTTTCTCGTTGTTCCGCATAACCCTGGAATGAATAAACTAAGTTAATATACTAAAAATTCCTAATCACAATTCCTTAATTAATTACGGTGTTAAGAGAATAAGTCCGATCAGTTTTCCCTTATGTTCAAAATATATACGTTCGGACCACCCTTTTCCATTCTTCTTAGCTTCCATTTGCCAACAGAACAAACTTTGATTTAGTCATTTATTATAAATCATGGTTAAACTTTTAACTAATCACCTGAACTGATTACGCTGTTTCCAGATAATGGGCGACGGTATTCTATGGTTCTAGGTAGCCTCGCACACACTCATTTCCACATACCCATGTACTGCTTCTTCCTGTGACGCCTTCGTTCCCATCAGATTCCCCAAAACATGGACCCGCAGTCCTGACGCCATGCATCGGCCGAAATCCCATCTGAGGTCAGCAAAGGGTGCGCCTTGGTCTCCTCAGCTTCCCCCATGAGTATTGACCTGCGCCCCTCCACCGTTGTCAAGTAAATGGAACCCGACTGCGGCGACTTGAAGTCAGAATTCAGATTGCCTCGACTGACGAGATCCGATCGCATCCGTTGATGTTGTAGATCTTGCCGAGCTCGTCGAGAATACTGTTGGAAGTTTTTGAGATAATGAGTGGATGTATAGAATCTTGAGGAAGACGATGGGAGGTTCTCTGCCATTGAATATGTTGGAGGCGGCAGTAATACGTTCGTCGCCATTTCTTCTTACTGGAAAACGATGAGAATGGGGAGTATTTATAACTGGGAAAGATTGGTACCCACGACACTTGAAACTTGGCCTTCATGGTTTTTGGGGTTGGAAATCACGCACACAGCTCAGGTGGTAGGGATAGGGTAGATTTGATTTGAAATGAAATTTGCGTGAACACTGGTAAGGAGGGGGCGTAGGTAGCTGTGCACTGGGGAGATTTCTTTTCTTGTTCTGTCTTTTCAATTTTTCCTGTACATTGGTACGTTTGTGTAGAATATGAGGGTAGGTTTGCCTAGTTATATCTCATATAGGCATCTAAAGAGGTGCATGATTCAGAGATTTTTGTGTGAAAGGTTTCATCTGAAATGCATGTGCCTAGCATCGTTTTTTCATGTCAATAGCTGTGGTAATACCCCCATATATCTTATCGTTTTACATGTCAATGTCATCCATTTGGATTAGGGTACGTATGGCATGTTTGGACTACAAGTTTAGGGTAGGTGGAAAATTTAGTAGGCTGAGCGCAGAGGCATAAAAGAATTTATATATTATTATTTTAATATAAACAAAACTTCACCGTGAAGTAATACGCAGAAACCACCAAAAACGATTTTTGTTTACTGATAAAAAGGCTAATCTTAGTGTAAAAAGGTATTCCGAACCCAATGGGACAAGTTTCGTCGAATTCCGAGGTCGTATGAAAAAAATTCCTTTATAAAACCAGAAATAATCACGCGTTTAATTTTTCCACGATCACCAGATAAATCAAACCAACTTGAAACTATGAAATCCTAAAATAATTCTTCAATATGAACCCAACGGCACCAGTTTCGTCGCATTCTGAGACTGTTTCACCGGTAGGCTATTTTTACGTGCCCCGCAATGCCCTTTTGGACACCAAATTCCCCCGTCTCCAAAAATAATAAACTATATGCCTATCCTGACTATAATCGGCGATACGAACTCAACGAAATTGGTTTCGCGGCCTAATTTGATCGTCTGTTCAAATTATACCCAAATATCTCTTTATTAAATTTTATTACGCGCTATAGAAATTGAACGGGCGTTTACGGCTACCGTGGCAACATATGACATCGGTTTGCCACGCCATTCGACACTGTGCAATAATTAAATGTTATGGTTCCAATGAAACTGGTTTCTTCGAAATCGGGGAACATTTGCAAAATGGCCCTTTTAGCGGCTTATATTTTAATAACGATTTTCACAGCGACTATTTCAAATTTTGATTTAGCCATAACTAACAATCTATAACACGAAATCTGAATTTTTCTCTTTCATATGAAAATTATCGCCAACACGGTTCCAATGTTTCTCGTTTCACATAAATCCGACTTATATCGGATCCTGTACATTCAATTAAAGTTCAGAACTCAATATTACGAACTACCGCGCCATTTCGAGCTCGTTTTATAATTATATAAATTATAACGTTTAAACGTCATTTTAAATGAATGAATTCAATATTAAAATTCATTAATATTCCAAATATAATACGTAAAATAATAAATTAAATAAAATATTTGACTGCCAAAAACACGGGTCGTTACACCTTTTCGATATTGTCTCTTAGAAAATGATGACGGATATCAATGTGTTTGGTTCGAGAGCGGTTTGCAGGATTTTTAGATAAATTTATAGCACTGGTGTTATTACAGTATATAATAGAATTTGATAAATGAATATCAAAATCTTGAAGTGTTTGTTGCATATATATTATTTGAGTACAAGCAAGTGCCGCTGATATATATTCCGCTTCACACGTTGATAGTGAAACACAATTCTGTTTCTTACTAAACCAAGAGACAAGTGATTTTCCAATAAAATGGCACGTACCACTTGTACTCTTTCTATCCGTTTGAAAGCCTCCGAAATCAGCATCGCTATATGATACTAATTCAGATGGACATTCTTTTGGGTAGAAAAGACCAAAATCTTTGGTATTATTAAGATAACGAACTATACGTTTTACTACTCGTAGGTGTGATTCCTTTGGATCCGCTTGAAATCGTGCACATAGACAAACACTCATCATTATATCTGGACGACTAGCAGTGAGATAAAGAAGAGAACCAATCATGCTTCGATATAGCTTCTGGTCAACACTCTTACTATTTTCATCTTTTTCAAGATGTGTGGTTGTACTCATGGCAGTAGGTTTACCAGTCGTATTTTCTAATCCGAAGCGTTTGATAAGATTTCCACGGTATTTTTCTTGATTGATAAAAATAACATTTGGAAATTGTTTGATTTGAAGATCGAGAAAATATGATAGTTCTCCCATATGAGACATTTCAAATTCTTTGGTCATAATATTTGCAAACTCTTTGCAAAGTTTATCATTTGTTGAACCAAAAATGATGTCATCTACATATATCTGGATAACTTGAATACCTTTCGAGAATGTTTGATAAACAAAGTTTGATCGACTTTGCCTATTTGAAATCCTGAATTAATAAGATAGCCAGTAGTCATTCATACCAAGCACGGGGTGCCTGTTTTAGACCATACAGAGCGTTCTTAAGTTTGTACATTTAGTCAAGATATTTTTCGTGTACGACCAAAGGGGGTTATTCGACATATACATTCTCTTTGATAAATCCATTGAGGAATGCACTCTTGACATCCATCTGATATAGTTTAAAATTGTGGTGACAAATAAATGATAATAAGATTCTAATAGCTTCTAGTTGAGAAACTGGCGCAAATGTTTCTTCATAATCGATACCTTCTTCTTAATTATATCCTTGTGCTACTAACCTTGTTTTATTTCTGGCGATATTACCTTTTTCATTAGACTTATTTATATAGACCCATTTAGTACCAATAACTAATTGATCAGTTGGTCTTGGAACAAGTTCCCACACATCAATGCGCTCAAACTAATTTAGTTCTTCCAACATGGTAATGATCCAGTAATCATCGGTAGCAGCCTCTTTTGGATTATTAGGTTCAATATTTGAAAGAAACGCGACGTGACCCATTTGATGGAGTTGACTCCTTGTTCTGACTTGTGTTGTTACTTCCCCGATTATATTTTGAGCCGGATGGTCTCTTAATATTCTTGGTGGAGATCGTAACTCACATGTTTGAGGAATATTTTTAACAACTATTTCAGAGTCAGAATCAATATTTGTGATGATCGGATTATCAGTGACTATAATTTCGTCATCATTTGATATATTATGAGGGTGCTGATAGAATTCATCGAATCAGACATAAAGTGATTCGTCAATAGTTTTGGTTCGTTTATTAAATACACCATAGGCCTTGCTCCGTTCCGAATAACCGACAAATATACTTTCATCGGCCTTTGGATCGAATTTTCCGAGCTGGTCTTTCGTATTTAAAATAAAGCACTTAGAACCAAAAACTTTGAAGTATGAGATACTAGTCTTTCTTTTGTTAAATAATTCATAAGGTGTATTCTTGGTGAGAGGTCAAATGGACACACGATTCAAAACATAACATGCAGTTGCAATAGCTTCTGCCCAGAAATGTTTTGGTAAAGTGGTTCCAATTAATAACGTTCTTGCACATTCTTGTAAGGTTCGGTTTTTCTGTTCTACAACTTCGTTTTTTGTGGAGTTCTGGAAAATGAAAAATTATGTTATATACCCTTCTTTGTACAAAAATGTTCAAACTCATTATTTTCGATCTCTCCGCCATGATCACTTGTTGTATTTTTAACCTTAAGCCCTTACAATTTCTGAACTCTTTTGACGAAAGATTTGAATTGTTCGAAAGTGTCACTTTTATTTTTCATGAAAATTGTCCAGGTGTAATGAGAGTAATCATCAATAATTACAAACACATATCGATTATGGTTTATTGACTGAACCTGAGTTGGTCCGAATAAATCCATATGCAGTAACTTAAGTGGTTGTAACGTTGATATGACTTTCTTGGATTTAAAAGATGATTTAGTCAATTTTCCTAATCGACATGCGTTACAAATGTTGTCAGCCTTAAAGCTCGGTTTGGGTAGTCCTCTAACTAGATCGTTTTTGGCCAGCTTGTCGATAGTTCTAAAGTTCATATGAAAGAAGTGTTTGTGCCATAGCCAGCCATAAGACATGTAATGTCCCAAAAATTTCGATAGCTGGAATAAGGAATTAATTAAATATTTGATTTTAGACAATCAATTTTTATATTGATATTGGAGTTAGAAATTTAAAATCAAATATATTGTTGTGTATGAATTGAATCTAATACTTAATTCAGATTGGTGGGTAGAAATCAAATGTTTATTTTATTTGAATTTAATTTGGTGAAATATTTGAATTGGATTTGAATTTTCATTTGGAAAATATCCATGGTTGACTTTAAAAATATACGATTTAATTTAAATAAACATTATTAACATTAAAACGAATTGAAGAATTTATGGAAGTTGGTCTAGATATATGTATATAAAGAAATTTAAATTTAACATTTCAAATTTGGTAATGAACGGAGTTGTCGAGTAACAAATGAAATAAAATCAGTAAGTGGATAAATAATTTAGAAAAATAAAATAGCGTCGTATGGAAACGGAGTCGAATTGTAATCAGATTAATGTCATTGAAATCATAATGTGAAAACAAAAGGGTACATATAATTTTTGTCTGAGTTTACGGTACGAATTCAGAACGTTACACGATTACATGGTAGTTTGCAGTAAGATTTAGTTTTTTAATTTTAACTAAATATAACCTACCCTAAATTTCACATGCACCAGTTAAATTCAATCCAACCTAGCTTCTGTTATACGCTTCTACCCTATTCCACGTATTGACGTCGTCCCTATCCCCAAAATTTCCTCCTACAAATCTATGGCCAAAGCCAGATCGCAAATAAAAATCAAAGTTTCCTTTCCCAAGTCAGTAGTGAATAAATGGCCACCGAAAATCATTTATTTCCGTTCGTATCCCTTTTCCCAAAATTATTCTTCCTCCTAGTTTAATCAGTTCCTAAATTGATTCGCACCACCACAAATCAAAGCCCTCTTTCTCGTTGTTGTGTCACCATAAGCCGCCAAGGTCAGCGCGACAATTTTGACCAACACCAGGTCTGGAGGCGTCTGCTGCCTGGGTTGCCGCGAAACCATGATAGCCAGAGATCGCTTAGCCTTCTCGCTATCATCTCTTGCTTCTCGTCGCCAACTACAAGTGAGTTTCGACTCACGATTATCTTACTTTCAAGTAGTTAATTTCAATAGCTACTGAATTGAAATAGTTAGTTCTGGGTTGATTTCGTTAGTTATTGCACTTCGTTGTCAAACACTAATGATGGGCTGCTGGGTATTTTTGTGTTTCGCATGTTGGATATCTGAAATTCTGGATTGTATAAATGCGTGTAGACCAAAATATGCATATATATATATATATATAACCGTTGGGAAAACCAGAACTGCCGCTTAATTGTTACATAAAAACTTATACATGGAATTAACAACACCTGTTGTCTTGACGTTAGGTGCCCTGTCTCATTTAATGGTAAATAAATAGTGCTGATAAGCAACTGGAAATAAATATGCCATTGTTGTTTTAAGGCCATGAGGAAACTGATTTAAATCAAATTTAAAATATCAATTTGGTTTTGGTGCAAAATTAAAGCTCTAAGATAGTTTGTATTGATTTTCTTTGATCTCGGATGAGGGAAGAATACTTGGAAATGAAATGAACTATATTGATTGAAAATCATAATGCAACAACAAAGAAATTCTCAGCTGGTATATAAAGCTATATTCGACACTGAGAAAAAACATTTGTTTTGCTAAGAGCTAATACAAAATTTGACACTGTGAATTACAATCGATCAACTTGGCCCTGCATATGGTTTATTTAGTAATCTGGTCGTACGCAATCTTGTCATTTGCTACTTTGATTTTACCCGCTGCATGTATAGAATTTTTGTATTAATGTTAAAATGGGAACTCACGAGATGGTAAATTCGAACAGACTTATCATTTTTAGTTGCTCCAGTTAAACTGAGTTGACTGTACTATTTTATCCTGTGTATTGTGTTTTTTTGGAAATTTATTTACTATATAGTTGTGTGTTATAATAGTTAAAATAATATGTTGCAGTATTATCTGATATCAAGAATATGACCTTCTCAGCCACTTGTAAGCGTAGAAGAAGTTATGGGTCTTATAATTGCTCTACGTACTGTTTTTATATGTCTGCTAGTATGTCAGACATTGATAATAACTGATCTTGCTTGATGCACCCTTGTACGTTATTATTCAATCCACAAACTCAAAAGAGTTTAACATAAGGATTTTAGAAAGACAGTATTAAAAACAGTTCATTTAGTTACATGTTATGAATTACTTTCATTAACCAAACTATCTTGACGTCATAGTGGCTTATACAAACCAAAACATTCCCCATACATTACTATTTCCAGTGGCTTAATAATTAGCATGTTACTTGGTTTTGGAATCATTGAATATCTTAGTAATGGGTCTGCATTTTTGTGAATAATGCACTTGAGTTTATATGCATGTTTACATCAATTTAACATTGGAAATATACGTGCTTTAGCACCCTGTTTAGCTCAATGGAACACTGCAAATATATAGTGTTTCCACTCGCCAATTCCATTGAACTAAACCATGTGTAAATGATCATGGTTGTACAATACTGGAACTGCTATCATGATGTTCTATATTTAGGAATTTTGGACGTGCTTGAAATTTGATAGTTTGTATATTTCATTTCACCTATTGTTTTTCCTAACTATAAATGAATTTGTCTTGTTTCTAAGAGTGCTAAAAGTATTTACCCAATAGCAGATTTCGATGACTACTACATGTGTTAATTGCATGTGTATAAAGGTTAGTTGACCATTAATCTCACACATAAATATAGAATTAGTATACGCTTAAACATATTTATTCTCAGATTTATTTTATTATCATTTGATGTGCCCAACGTTTTGAGATGTTGAAGTGTGCATTAAGAAGACATTGTTGATGAGGTACTAAACATAACCGTTACAATTTCAATGAGTCTTTAAATGTACAAATTATAATTTGATATTATACCCAGTTTTACAGCAAGTGGTGAGGGGAGTTCAAAAGTCGTACGTAGCCTAACAATAATAAGAACAACAACAACAATAATAATGTTCTATGAGTACTGCCATGTAAACATTCTTGCTGTTCCATTCGGTTTTTATATATTGCAGCATAATTGAAAAATATATGTATAGAATATATTCATCTTATGAATCATAAGAAGTTCCTTGCTTTATAAAAGCAATAGTCAATTTTGGGAAAACTTCACCATAGTGGATTAGTCAGGAAGAATGTTTATATACATTGAATCTGATATACACTGTGAATTTAAACACTGTTCAATATATATATATATATATATATATATATATATATATATATATATATATATATATATATATATATATATATATATATATAACCTGATGCAAAACATGTAAGCGTATTTATTTTAAGTCACGTGTTTTGTTATACAAATGTACATACGCTTCAGTGCACCAGTGACTAAAGCTGAGACACGTACGACTAGATTCAATGGTGAAGAGTGCTCGAATTATTCGATATATATTAATAATTCTATTTATGTTATGAATCGGAATATAATATAGACAAGTTGAGGATGTAGGATTGTACAATAGCGTAAGATATAAACATGAAAGAAAAATATGTTGATAATGTTTGAAGATGGAATACTACAATGTGTACAGGAAACTACATGCTTACCAATAGTGGATTCATTGTCAGTACATGCGGCATTTTTTTTTGGATATAAACGCAGCACTACTTGAGTATACATGCAACACCTGTATAAGTAACATGAAAATTTGATGTAAAAATAATACTTGTTGCTGTTTTGAACACAATCATGCCTAACTATTATAAAAATCATATTATTGGAAGCCAGTAACCGAACTGTTGTTGCTATGTCTCGACCTTCTTGTAAGTTTGCAGAGACCTGTTTGCTTATATATGAACCAAATTTGTTTGAAGTCTTACCCGGATGTACTTATATGCATGCATGGATGAAAATACATTTATACGTTTAAGATATGAAAACCATTACCTATATGTTGCTTATATAACTATGCTTCCAAATTCAAGATCTGAATATGTGAACCACCTGATTTATCACTTATTTAAGAGCAACCATAACACTTGCGCATGACTTATCTTTACGGTAGAATTAACTATTTTATTTCAGTTTATATTGAAGTTAATTTACTTGAACTACGATTAAATCCTGACTCGAGTATTTTGTGTTTTACTGAAATGCTCAGTTCAGACCCGAGCAGTGCAGATTTAAGGTATACAACTTAGGATTCGAAGATTGACGAAGCAAGGGATTCCAAAAACGGGCGCAGTCTAAAGTTTTTCAAACCAGTAAATAATTTCTTGTATTCAAGTTTTAAAAATTCCGCTGTATAAACATCTTGTATTCAAATTTATGATAAATAAATAAATTTTATTTTGCTGTTCAGCATTATGTTTATTTATTGTGATTTTCTGTGTTGATTCGGATTTAAACTCTGTAAGCTAAATAAAGATTCGTCGATTTGAACATATTAAGTTGGTTCAAATACCAATTTGAAACGGACAAAAAGGCGGGACGTTACAAGTGGTATCAGAGCTTTGGTTTATTCAAAGCATAGCGTATAGGGTTTAAATTGGGTAGGATCGACACTATAAAAGCGAATTTTGAAAAAAAAAAGATTTCGAAACATAATTTTGAAAAGTGTAAATAATTTTAAAATAGATTTTGGAAGGAAAATTATTTTGGAAATATTATATATTTTGAAAATTAGTATTTTGAAAACAATACATTGGAAATAATTTTTTTATTTTGGGATCTAAAATTGTTCGGAATCCCCAGTCTTCGAATCTACAGAGTTGTACTTCAATAAGGATTCCTTAGAACGAATCTGGAATCCCTCATCAAACAGTATTCAAAGAAGAAAAGTATAAGAGAATCGATGAATCGATCTCTCTAATTGTGTATTTTAGCAAATTAGAGATAACTGAAATTAAATAAGAATTCAGATGGGAATTTGAATGAGTAGAAATTTAAAATTGTTTCAAAAATGAAACGATGAATTTTATTTCTATATTCAGAATATAAGATAATGAAATAAAATCGAAAAGGTTATAATTGGAATTTGATTGTGTTAATTTTTTTTGGAACTTGGCATGATAATCTGTAATTGGTTTCAAACCAATATTGTGTAATTAACATAGGAAGTCGATAGTAAGTATAAACTTGTTAATTAGTTAAAGAGAAGTGAAGTGCGAATGAGAGTTATGAATAAAGCGAAATATGAATGGATATTTTAAAGAGGTTTGAATCTATATTTAAATACATAACTAATTTAACGTGAAGGGTTCATACTTCGATAAAAGGAATAATATTTACTTTCTAGAAGTAAATAACATTTGGAAGAAATTATGTTGCAAACGAAATTGGAAATAGAGAAAATGGAGTTAACCAGTGTGGTGAGATTATTCTGAAGTTCGGAATAGGAATCAAATGAGATTTTTCCAAAGTTTGGAATATATTGTCAGAAAAGAGATTATTCGAAATGAATTTTTCATGGGAGTCGATTATGCGAATTGCAGGAAAATATTATTTATCTGCTGTTTTAATCAAAATTTAATATATCAATAATTAATCGTTTTTGTACTCAGATCAAGGAACAAAGTATATTTTAAAGTTAAATATTTTGAAGGCATGAATTATGGTTATAATCAAAAGAAGAAAATTCTTAACTTGAATTTAGAAGTTACGAGAATGAATGTTTTGTTAGTGTTCGAAGTTGTGAATTTTATCTATTTCAAAGTTAATAATGTTGTTCAGTTAAGGTCTGAGAGGTAAATATACCCCAACTCGATTGACTGCATTGTTGACTAAGAAATGGGTAAAGATTTGATGGCAAGAATGGTTGAGTGAAGTAAGTAAATGATTGTCAACAGTTAAGTAAAAATAACGGTGTTTTATTTAATATCTGTTTTGGTCCAAATAACGAATTTAAAAATAGTTCCCTTTGAAAATAAAATATATTTCTATAGAAAATAAAGATTTGTGAATATATGGAAATGTTTTCCAATAAGAATTATGAGGAATAAATATCATAATTGGGAATGTTTTCAAAAGACTGTGAGAGGTTGACGTATGGCGAGAACTGAAGAATAAAAAGCCAAACGACGAGAACGAAGAGCGGCATAACGTAAGAGAAATAGATGTGTAAATCGAATTCAAGGATTTCATAAAAAATGATTTAATAATAAATTAAGAATTGGAATTGAGGGATTTAGAAATTGACTAGGGATTAGTTAAGTTAAATAATTTCCTGAGTATCGATCTGATGTTGGTTTCGGCCTTCGGGGTAGATACGTAGGAAGTTGTTCGCTTGCTAATTGACGGTCGAAGGATATGAATGTGAAGGAGCGATAATGCGTGAAGGAGAAATTTATGATAAGAAGGAAATTTCTGGAATTTCGAGGGAATAACTATGTGAATGAAATGATGAATTAAATAATTAGTGATTTGGAAGAAAATTTGGTTTATAACCAATAGAAGCATAAATCTGAGTTAATAATTTTTTTTTCAAAACTGAAATTTCAATATTTGAATGGAAATTGAGAATATTCGATTTTAGATATTGGATATAGAAGTTTCCGAAATGTATATGGAAAAATGTAACAGAATGTATATAAAAATGAGATGTTTGAGAAGATGATTTGAAAGGAAAATTTTACGTATGATTTCTGAGGAGCATGGAATGAAATACAATATGTACATAATATTGTATGTTTTACAAAGCAAAATAAGGAAAGTACCTTCCTTCTTCTTTGAATCTCGGGCTTAGTGGAGATGTGCTACTGGTGATAGTAGGTTGTCCGGACATAAAACTCGAGTTATCTGAAAGAACACGACCGTGTAGCGTAAATCGCAGGGTTGTAGATGGCTTACGGCGGACGGATGTTTCTTGGGAGAACCAAGCGTAACCATTGTGTCTGCTATGATCTATAGTCGTGATAATGGCGTAATCTACAGAGCTGTTTAGGCTTACAGGTATGGATGTTTCCTAGGGGACCCAGGCTTAACCATTGTGTACCTGCGGTCCACATGGCATATCTACAAGTGAAAGAGAAGTAATGTAACAACCCGGAAATCCGAGCCAATTTAAAAAATTTATTTTGGTAATTTTAGCGGAATTTGAATATTTAAAATGGATTATTTTAAATAATAATGACGAGAAATTTATTTTGAATAGAATTCGAACGTATATATTTATATAGATCGTCGTTAGAATATAAATATTAATTTTAAATTATAAAAGGAAATGAAAATGGCGCGGTAGTTCGATAATTCGATTTCAAAGTTCAAATGAATGTACATGATTCAAAATAAATCGGATTTTAGCGAAACCAAAAATATTTGAATCTAATTGAGAATATCTTTCCAACGAATCTGGGAAATCAAAATTTCATAGCGGGAATCAAAAGATACGTTCAGTTGAAAATTCAGAATAGTCGCAATGGAATTCTAGCCCTTGAAAATGGAAATTTTGCAAACGACCTCGGTTTTCGACGAAACTACATTTTGTGGATCCGCAGTGTCAAGTTATTGCGAGGTTTCAAATTTCGTAATTTTCTGAATCAATATGTGAGTGTGGCGAAGGAAAACGCGTTTGACCAGTTTTAGTTGATTTTAATTGACTGGAAAATGGACATTTTTCAAACGGTCTCAGAATTTGATGAAATTAGTTTTGTTAGGACCGTATTGTCAATACGAAGCTAGAAATAATTTTTCTGAAATTTTCTGAGTCTGTATGTGGCCCCGGTAAATTAAAATGTGCGTTCAAATTGAATATATAAAGATTTATAATTTAAATTCAACGGAAATTGATCGAAACGGCCAAACTGGCTTACGGGACATATCGCATTGTGTTTGGAATGGGGGTAATTAGCTAGGGACGACAGTCGGTGGGCTCAATTTTGAGTTCGAATTTTAAAGTAACTTTTTGGGATTTAAATATATTAATTCTATATATTTTAATAAACCAAGTCAACGCCCTACACCTTTCTCTCCCTTCCCTGTCATTTCTTCCAGATTGAGGAAAAAGAATACAAAAAAAACCTAACTAAGAGAACTCGTCCACCCCCCCCCCCCCCGTTGGATCGCCACAGCCCTCCCCCTCGTCACATTTGGTATCAGAGCTCTGGTTTACAGAGCTAGAGAACATGACGCATTAGAACCAAACGAAAGAATTCATCAGAAATTGGATTAGTAATATCCAATGAGAATGACTCGTTAGAGATAGGATCAGTAGTATCCTAGAACGAGTGTGAAGAGTATATTTTTAAAATGAAAACCAATTTTGTTTTGAAAATTTAAATCGTATCATACGTATTTGACTATTTATTTTAAATTGATTTGGACAATCCAATATATAAAGATTGTGCATATATGCCTTGCAAGCGTATATTCGAGGTTTTAATATACTGGATAGTTATAGAATCATACTCTAGTTGGCCGGGGATAATTCTGGTGATGGGGCACCGCCGCCAGTATTTGTTTTCAAGTTTCGAAAGTGAGATTTCTATATATTTCCAATAGACTGGTGTGAGAACAAAAACTTAACTAAAATTTACTGTTTGTGACTTGAAACTGAAATATGATTTTTGAGTATATAAAAATTATATACATTTGAAAAACTAATCAACAAATTGATTGATGGCTGTGATGTTTGATTATTGATTCAACTAATAAAAATATCGGAATGATAAATAAAGTATAATCAAGATGATTGTTAAGTGAAAAATAATGCAAACTATCTTGACAAAAATCCTAAAAATATTATATAGGATATGGACGACTATTGCTTATCTCATACTGAATTCTGGATGACCCCGAAACAAGCGAGGAGATCTCACCAGAAAGCAGAACGTGAGTTGAACTTAGGAACGTATGTGGGTATTTATTGCCGTATATGCAGAAAAGAAGGACATTATGTCGTTCGGTGCCCGGAGAGCAAGAAAAGCATGGAGAAAATGATGAGAATGGACATAGTTTGTTTCAGGTGCAAAGAGACGGGGCATTTCATACATAAGTGTCCGAAGGTAAAGAAGAAACCCACAAATCTAGGAAAGGAAAAGAAGTGCTTTCGATGCAAAGAAGTAGGGCATCTAGCCCGAGATTGCCCGTTAAAGAAGGGTGATAAGAAATCCTAGGGAAAGGAGCTATCAACTTTGGAAATTATGCAAGAAGAAGGCACGACTTCCTAGAAAGTTTGGTTTTAATGTAATGAACTAGCATTTTGGATATATGTATGTATATGTATGATGCTTGTACGAACGTAATTATGCTTTTTTTTTAAATGTATTGGTATTGTATAATATAATTAAGGTAAGAAAAATGTTGAACCAAGTTGAATTTAGCACCGAACATCGAACTGTATTGAAAATTTATAGAATTTACATTCATATACATGTCCATACATTGAACATGTCATTGCAAGGAGGCTAGAGCAGAGGAGTAAAATTGTTTGCCCGACAAATAGGTACATGTTTACTAATTTCTTGAGTTTGGGTGATTTTATGAGCCGATTGGCTAGCCGCTTGGCTTTTTCTTTTGGATTGAAGAAGGCCATGGGAGGTTATATGAAATGACCCGAAGTCCCCGGTGCAGGGGAGGTTATGGCGAAATTTTTCGAAAATTTAGGGTGTTAGCCAAATTTTTGAAAAATTTGAAAGGTTCTTAGAAACTGAAAAGTTGAAGAACTTAAGCCGTAAAGAAAATAATGGAAAGTTGAGTTGGTTTGTAAAACAACTTTCGGCTTCGTTCCTTTTCGGGGACGAAAAGTTTTAAGTGGGGGAAATTGTAACAACCCGGAAATCCGAGCCAATTTAAAATTTTTATTTTGGCAATTTTAGCGGAATTTGAATATTTAAAATGGATTATTTTAAATAATAATGACGAGAAATTTATTTTGAATAGAATTCGAACGTATATATTTATATAGATCGTCGTTAGAATATAAATATTTTTTTTAAATTATAAAAGGAATTGAAAATGGCGCAGTAGTTCGATAATTCGATTTCAAAGTTCAAATGAATGTACATGATTTAAAATAAACCGGATTTTAGCGAGACCAAAAATATTTGAATCTAATTGAGAATATCTTTCCAACGAATCCGGGAAATCAAAATTTCATAGCAGGAATCAAAAGATACGTCCAGTTGAAAATTCAGAATAGTCGCTATGGAATTCTGGCCCTTGAAAATGGAAATTTTGCAAACGACCTCGGTTTTCGACGAAACCACTTTTGTTGGATCCGCAGTGTCAAGTTATTGCTAGGTTTCAAATTTCCTAATTTTCTGAATCAATATGTGAGCGTGGCGAAGGAAAACACGTTTGACCAGTTTTAGTTGATTTTAATTGACTGGAAAATGGCCATTTTTCAAACGGTCTCAGAATTTGATAAAATTAGTTTTGTTAGGACCGTAACGTCAATACGAAGCTAGAAATATATTTTTTGAAATTTTCTAAGTCTGTATGTGGCCCCGGTAAATTAAAATGTGCGTTCAAATTGAATATATAAAGATTTATAATTTAAATTCAATGGAAACTGATCGAAACTGCCAAACTGGCTTACGGGACATATCCCATTGTGTTCGGAATGAGGGTAATTAGCTTGGGACGACAGTCAGTGGGCTCAATTTTGAGTTCGAATTTTAAAGTAACTTTTTGGGTTTTAATATGTTAATTCTTTATACTTTAAAAAACCAAGTCAACGCCCTATACCTTTCTCTCCCTTCCCTGTCGTTTCTTCCAGATCGAGGAAAAAAAACCATAGCTAAGAGAACCTGTCGCCCCCCTCGTCGTGGATCGCCACCGCCCTCCCCCTCGTCACATGTAACCACTTGAGTTACTAAAGGTAGATTGGAGACATGCAATGTTGAGATGCATTAGTGATGTTGAGCGACCTGTTGATGTAGCATTGTGTCTTCATGACATTATGTGTCTTCGTGACTTGATTAGTCTTCGTGACATGCTTTGTCCTCATGATTTGATCTGTCATCGTGACTTGGTTTATCTTCATAACTTGATAATTTATTTTCGTGACCCTGAGATAGAGTAGTCAACGCTCAGTGACCTCGGTTTTCTTTTGATTCTAAAATGTCTTCCGTTGATTTGTCCATGACGGAATTCACAGGGAAGTGATTTCCTACGGATATGGATGTTTTCTGGGGGATCCAGACGGAACCATTGTGTATCTGCGATTCATGAACAATCAACATATCATTATCACATTGGTACTTTCGTATCTGTTTTTAAAAGAGAATTCTTGAAATATATTTTCATTAGGAGTTGAAACAAGGATAGTTAGTACTTAGAGATTTTAGTCATACGCCTGGCCTACGTATGCCTAACACCTGTGAGAACGACAATTGACTTGTCAAACTTCGAGTTATCAAATATTTGTAAATAAATAATTTGGAATTAAAATATACTTAATTAAAATAGTTAAAAAAGAGAATTTCGAGGTAATAATACAAATATTTTTGCACGAAATTCGTGTTATAAAAGCTATAAAAGATTTCGGATTTTGAAAATTTTCAAGTCAGAAATTTGCGACTTGTAAAGAGGATGTTATTTACACTCTTCGATGAGTGTTGGGGAAAATTAATTGAATTGAATATAAGGAAATGTGGTTGAACTTGTGGAATGAGGGAGATGAGATTTGGGATAATATACAGAATTTGAAATTTAAAAAGGGACTGGTTTGGAAAGGAAAATAGATTTTCACGGGTTAGTTGAATATGATAGAAAGACAAAAGAGGATCGTGACGTAAATATCGATATTTAAAATAGTTGTGGAGAAATTTGAAGTAAACATTGGTATAACTCTAACGATCTCTCCTTTTCGAGGACGAAAATTTTTAAAGGGGGGAAGAATGTAATGTCCCAGAAATTTCGACAGCTGGAATAAGGAATTAATTAAAGATTTGATTTCAGACAATCAATTTTTATATTGATATTGGAGTTAGAAATTTAAAATCAAATATATTGTTGTGTATGAATTGAATCTAATACTTAATTCAGATTGGTGGGTAGAAATCAAATGTTTATTTTATTTGAATTTAATTTGGTGAAATATTTGAATTGGATTAGAATTTTCATTTGGAAAATATCCATGGTTGAATTTAAAAATATACGATTTAATTTAAATAAACATTATTAACACTAAAAAGAATTGAAGAATTTATGGAAATTGGTATAGATATATGTATATAAAGAAATTTAAATTTAACATTTCAAATTTGGTAATGAACGGAGTTGTCGAGTAACAAACGAAATAAAATCTGTAGACAGATAAATTATTAAAAAAAATAAAATAGCATTGTATGGAAACAGAGTCGAATTGTAATTAGATTAATTTCATTGAAATCATAACGCGAAAACAAAAGGGTACATATAATTTTTGTCTGAGTTTACGGTACGAATTCAGAACGTTACACGATTACACGGTAGTATGCAGTAAGATTTAGTTTTTTAATTTTAACTAAATATAACCTATCCTAAATTTCACCTACACCAGTTAAATTCAATCCAACCTAGCTTCTGATATACGCTTCTACCCTATTCCACTGATTGACGTCGTACTTATCCCCAAAATTTCCTCCTATAAATCTATGGTCAAAGCCAGATCACAAATAAAAATCAAAGTTTCCTTTCCCAAGTCAGTAGTGAATAAATGGCCACCGAAAATCATTTATTTTCGTTCGTATCCCTTTTCCCAAAATTATTCTTCCTCCTAATTTAATTAGTTCCTTCAATTTCCTAAATCGATTCGCACCACCACAAATCAAATCCCTCTTTCTCGCTGTTGCGTTACCATAAACCGCCAAGGTCAGCGCGTCAGTTTTGACCAACACCAGGTCTGGAGGCGTCTGCTATTTGGGTTGCCGCGAAACCATGATAGCCAGAGATCGCTCAACCTTCTCGCCATCATCTCTTGCTTCTCGTCGCCAACTGCAGGTGAGTTTCGACTCAAGATTATCTTACTTTCAAGTAGTTAATTTCAGTAGCTACTGAACTGAAATAGTTAGTTCTGGGCTGATTCCGTTAGTTATTGCACTTCGTTGTCAAATACTAATGATGGGTTGATGGGTGATTTTTGTGTTTCACATGTTGGATATATGAAATTCTGGATTGTATAATGCGTGTAGACCAAAATATGCATATATATATATATATATATATATATATATATATATATATATATATATATATATATATATATATATATGTATGTTCCCACTTTGAAACCGTTGGGAAAACCAGAACTACCACTTAATTGTTATATAAAAACTTATACATGGAAGTAACAACACGTGTTGTCTTGACGTTAGGTGCCCTGTCTCATTTAATGGTAAATAAATAGTGCTGATATGCAACTGGAAATAAATATGCCATTTTTGTTTTAAGGCCATGGGGGAAACTGATTTAAATCAATTTCAAAATATCAATTTGGTTTTGGTGCAAAATTAAAGCTTTAAGATAGTTTGGATTGATTTTCTTTGATCTCGGATGAGGGAAATAATACTTGGAAATGAAATGAACTATATTGATTGAAAATCATAATGCAACAACAAAGAAATTCTCAGCTGGTATATAAAGCTATATTCGACACTGAGAAAAAACGTTTGTTTTACTAAGAGCTAATACAAAATTTGACACTGTGAATTACAATTGATCTACTTGGCCCTGCATATGGTTTATTTGGTAATCTGGTCGTATGCAATCTTGTCATTTGCTACTTTGATTTTACCCTGTAACATCCCGTATTTTTGGTAGCCAAATATTTTTTTTAATTTATTATTTTAAATAATTTATTTGGAATATTTAAGGATTTTAATATTTAATTCGTTATTAAAACGAAGTTTGAACGTTATATATTTATATAATTATAAATCGAGCTCGAAATCACGCAGTAGTTCGTAATAAGGAGTTTTGAACTTAAACTGAGTATACAAAATCCGATATAAGTATGATTTCTATGAAACAAGAAACGTTAGAACTGTATTGATGATAATTTTCATATGAAGGAGAAAAATTCAGATTTCTGTTATAGGTAGAAAGTTGTGGTCAAATAAAATTTTAAAATAGTCGCTATGAAATCGGTTCTAAATTATAACGATCTATTTATATAAAAATGGAATACCGTTTAAAACCACAACTCGTAATGTTAAGTTTTTACTTTTATATTGTCTAAAATTGAAACTTTTAATTATTATGATGATATTAATTTATCATTAAATTTAGCGGTTTAATATAATAATAAGATAAAATAAAATCGCATGCATACCATATTTGTTCGACAAACTAATGCAACATTTGGAAATTAACAATGTGATTCTATTTTAATGCTGAGCGATTTATGCGCATTTATGCCAAGAAAATGAGAAGGGAATGGTTAGAGTTTGTACCTAGGATAATGAGTATTGCTAGTTTGTGCAAATTGCCTGAGAGGGAAGCAGGAAGAATCCACATGTTGCCAATGATAAAAACCTGATTTTTAGTTAGCACTTCCACCTATGTCAGACGACTCCTACTTAATGATTACATGATCTAACTATATGAATTCCATTTCTAATTAAATCTCTTAATTACGAACTATTATCAAAAGTTTGATTCAAAACTGAAATTAAATAAAACTGGGAAAAAAGAAAAAAAAAGAACATTCAATTCATGTTGAAAGAATAATCAATAAACTTGTTTGAATCGGCACTTCGAAGATTATCATTTTCAAAATAAAGTTAAAATGATAATAAAAAGAAAATTCAACTTTATGTTTCCATACATAATGTCTCCAAAGACCTGGAACAACTAAGAAATAGATCACGAACAACTATAGAAATCAGAGAAAGATAAACATTTAAACAGCAATGTATTCATACATCTAGTTCCACAGATCATGAACAGGAAGTAAAAATAGAAAATGAATAGTTAACAAGAATCAAATACATATATTTATTTATATGTCAAAATCTTTACAATGAACAACTAAATATAGTTGAAACTAATAAATATTCATAAAGATAGTATGGATGAGAAAGGCCCATTGAACATGACGTCCTAGCTATGTTGTCAGATATCACCCATTGAACATGACATCCACAAAATTACATTTGGTATCGAATACAAACCAAAATCCCATTTGCCAATCCATACTATCTTAACCCATTCTAATCCTTATGAAAATTCCTTAATTACAAATCCAATCTCATTCTATCTCCAAAGTTATCGTCGTCACCATCAGAGTAAACTTGGGAACCCTCTAATTTCTTTAATTATCCTTCCAGCTCGTCGTTACAGTGGTATGTAGAAAAAACTGCAACACAGACAATGGACAAACAGCTAAAATATATGGATATATTTATACATTAATTCAAACAGACAATGAACAGTAAAGAGAAACTAATATATGTATATATTTCCACATCAAATCCACAAGGACGAACAACCACAGATATAATTTACAGAATTCGAAACAGATATATATGCATATTCATACATCAATGAACAGCTAGAAGAAGTACTAAGACAACTAAGGAAAGTTGAAAGGAACAACTAAGAGAAATCAAATATATGTATATATTTACCATCAAAATCTTTACAGACAATGAATTGATTATATACAGTATCGAATTCATATCAAATAAATACAGTGACTGTCATTTAAAAATCTGGACAATAGTCAGTTTCAAATCTCTGAAATTGACTAAAACAGCTCATAAGCCTAACCTATACGAGTTCGATCAAAATCCATTTCAAAAGAGGTCAATAGTACAGAAATCCATTTCAAGATTCATTTAAAAATCGCTGCCAAACATCATGCAACATCAAGACTCCCATCATTAGTACATACAACCTGGAAAGGGAAGAACGCATATGGTCTAAGCTAAAGTAGCTGAACTACCTATGATTTAGCCACTGATGGACATCGATTTAATCTAAAATCAAACCCAGCCTATAAATATGTATCACACATAACGTTTTCCCTATCCCAGTAACCATACGAATGGATACAGTAAAGTAGACCACTTGAAAAATCAAAAACAAAAATAATACAGTAAGCTAAAATCAATTAAAACCATTATCTCTGTTTATGAATACACGGTCTCCATTCGTGATGCTTCAGATGGATTTTCTGATGTACTTGTTCGAGGCCGCAAACCTAGGGTTCGGTCGAATCTTCAAATGGAAGCTCCGAGTTGGGTTGCAGAAAGTCTGAGGTGGATCTGGAAGGGAGGGGAGTGGGACAGCGAGACAGTGGTGGCGTTAGGAGTTGTAGGGTTTGATTTGGGCATTTGCGGTTTTGCAGAATAGTCGAAGATGGAGAATAAGGGGAGACCGAACAACGGCTGCTTAGAGGAGGGGGTTTACGAGGCAGCTATCTCCGATATTGCTGAAGAAGAAAGGGTAATTAGGGATTTGATTCGGCTATGGAAGTTTTATTTGATGGCGGTGGATGTTTTATGAGGATAAGGAATCCAATAATAAGGTTTTAATTAGTGGAAGTGGGTGGGTTTTCTTGGGCCATGAATTCAAGGTAAAAGCCCATATAAAATATAAATCCAAGTTTATAATTTAAATTTATTTTATTAAAATTATTTATAAGATATCTTGCGCATATATTATCAGATTGAAGCACGGTCAGTCTCATTGGGACCGTAGAGACGAGATCTTCGTGATAGAGCAGTGTTGGTTAGGATTGGATGCAATTAGAAATTTTAGTCAAATTAAACGTTAGTGTAATTTGACTAAAACAGACCGCGTTATCGACGAATTAAAATCCAGATGAGTTAAACTCACTCAGTATTTTGCCCATTTATATTTTATATAAATTGGGTTTTTATTTTTGTGTGCTTTGTTTGCTGATAGTTGACTGTTTGCTAATTATTGATCCATGTGTTGATTTAGCCGACGAAATTAAACTATTGTTTAATTTCAATAAATTAACAAATCGTTATTCTAACGATTTAACCAAAGAGAGGTAACTTACCTTGTTGGTCACGTTTGTTTATAAATGTAACAACCCGTATTTTTGAATAACATGTTATAACATAAATGGAGGCAGAATTAAACTCTAAAATCTGAATCAAGGGAAACGGGCTGTGCCATTGCGTTCGTCTCGGAAAAATACGCGAAATAGAGTCCGAGTTTTCGAAAATCGGAGTCCGTATGACCAAGATATGGCCTCGCGAAGTTTCACGAAAAATTCACAAATTAAAGTATACTTAATTAAGTGAAATGGGTTGCGCAGAGAAGTATACTTAATCCAGGGTGTTTGGCTGTCAACCCGTGGGCCGATTCGCTCAAATGCATATTTTGCATTTGAATGGTTCTCATGGTTCAGCTTTAATCTAAAGGCCCTAGATGGTTCCTACACTTGACTTCTTCCCCAAGACATGCTTTGATGACTTGGATTGAATCTAGGGTTAATCCTATGGCTAATACTATCCTAAAACTCTATAAAAAGACCCCTAAACCTAGCCTAAATCACCATTATTCAATCCTACAACTAAACTATGCCAAATTTGTTCCTCTCATGGCCTCCACTCTCATGCTAAAATTTCTAAGTTAATTTCTATGAGAGATTTTGAGTTCATACAAGTGCTTTCAAACTTGTATGAGTGTTCTTAGCTTGCATTCAAGTCAAGTTGCAACATTTCTATTTCAAAGCAAGGTTTTTTTATTGAATTGGCTCAAGGGTTTTCATTTGGAGCTTGCATATTTGGGTTTTTGGTGCTTGCATAAGGGCTTCGTCTCAATCTTTATAATAAATATTTATTTGTGTCTTCATAGCATTGTAAGCCTTTTTCTACTTTCTTTCTTTGAACTCTAAAGTTAAATGAATGATGCAAGTTTGGGGTTGATCATTATATGCAAGTTTGGTTGGTCATTATATGCAAGTTTGGTTGATCATTATATGCAAGTTTGGTTGATCATTATATGCAAGTTTGGATGATCATTATGCAAGTTGGTTTAATCATTATGTTTGACACATGTTGCTATGTTATGCAAGTTTGGGTTGATCATGTTATGCAAGTTAAACTTGAGGTTTTGAGCATAAAGCTCCAAGCTTTATATTAAAGGTTGCATTTTGGCAACATGAAAGTTATCATATCCCTTATGATAACTTGCATGTGAGGCAAAATGCGAACTTCTAGCAACTTCTACATGTCATTTATCACCACGTATCACTCATATGCTAAGTTTGGTTTTATGCATGCTTTTGAAGCCTAATAATGCAATATGCAAGTATATGAACATATGTACATTTCATATGCCACCATGTTAAACTTGTGGCTTCAACACCTTTATGCTATGGTTATGCCAAGTTCCCTATTTTATCCTTTATGCGTTGTTGCGATTATGTAAACGATGGAATTACGTTGGGGTTGGGTAACATAATGACATGAACATGATTTTTGTAACATGACGTGATATGTTAACTTGTAATTATGTTTTGGAAACATAATGGACATGACACTTAGAAAATATGAGTGTGGCCAACTCGAGGTTGGGTTGAGTTTGTAGCATAAATCTACCCGGACCCGCCGGCTTAACTAGTGGCTACAAACAATAGGACCCAATGTGAGAAGTTGGTCATGTTGTGCTCGAACCCGAGGTTAGACCTAGTTGTGGTGTAAAGCTACCCGGACCCGCCCGGCTTAACTAGTAACCACAACAAAGTCTAATGTGAGAGGTTAAAGCGCATTAAGTTAATTAATGCCTCCTGATTAGGGTTAAGTCATGGTCCACTTAATACTTAACCAATTTGGCTTGATGGGTTAATCGAGGTTAAGTCAGGAGCCTTGGGTACTCTTAACCGATTTAATCCACGTTTGGATCGGGTTAACCACATTTAACCCGTTAAGAAACCCTAGTTGTGTGGTCCTTTTCAGCAGTAACCTTCTAGGTAGTATCATAAGACCCTAAGACTAGGCTAGAGTGGGGCACGATTACTGGGCTGATTGTAAGAGACCAAAAGAGACGGCGGAATGATGCCCCGGTTGTTCAGGCGGACCATGGTCGTGCACATCAAGTCCGGAGTTGAACACGGGCAACGGTAGGTTTGGTGCATCAGAGGGTTACACCGTAGGGCCAGATACACCCTAGGGTGGACCCTGCACAGTCAACAACATTACATGATTAAGCCGCATGACACCGACACTTGACGAGTTAGGCTTATAGGGAGCCGATCGACTAGACCGAGTAGTTGGACCTTGATTTAGGTCACCTCATTATATTGGGCCAAGCTTGGGCCAAGGGATCAATTCTTGTTTTTACTTGACATGTTAGAATGCTAGTACACCCGTGGTGCAAAACTTAACCTTGATTATGCGATGACACTTTTATCTATCTTGTTAGTTAATCACCATGCCAGTATGTTGTTATCCTTATGTTCATCTCAGCTTCTCATGCCAGTTAACTTTACTAGTTCATAGACAGATAGTAGTAGGGCTTACCAGTCTTTTTGACTGACCTGTTTTCTTTCGCCTCTTGTCTTCCGTTCCCCCCCCCCCAGGTCCTCAGGGTGGGAACATTGGAGCTTAGCTTGGATCTTTCTAGCTTGCTTACTGGATTTGCTCATGTACGGGTTTGGATATTGAGCTAGCTATGGTTTATCACTTCACTTTGGGGATAGTACTTTATGTATTTCAGTTTTTCAGTTTATGCTTTTATCTAGGCTTTGTTTGTTGGAAAATAATGACTAAGTACTTTATTGTAACTTAACTGTGGTTTTGGAAATGCAAGTTTTATCCGCTGCTTTACTACTCTGTTTTACTTATATGTTCTGTCTTGTGATATCTGCATGCATGTTTACCTTGTTTAAACGCCCCTCCAAAGCTAGTGTCCTTGCAAGAGTGGCACTGGCGGAGGTGGGGTGTTACAATAAACGTGTTTAATTGTTTGAATTGGTTGTTTATTTGGTTGACGTTAAATAGTGGTTGGTTGAGTAATCGGCAATACATGGCCTAAGAACAAACTATTTTGTTATATTGGTTTACCACCCGGTGAATCGACAGAACTAAAGTATAAAAAATTATTTTATAACTAGAAGTAGATTTTGAAATATATTTTTTGGAATAATAATTTTATAAAAGGGAAAATAAATAAATGTTTTATTTCAGATTTGATTTATTATTAATTAATTTTATAAAGTCAACTTTGTGTTAATAAGATTTATAAGTACAAGAATGAGAAATAAATCGAATGGTATTGTTTTAATAAGATTTTAAAAGGGGAAATTTAATAAAGGAATTAACTAGGAAAGTAGTTAACTACCAAAGTAAATTATTATTGTAATAATATAGAGAAATACTTTTTAATTGAGATTCATTTAAAAAGTACTCAGAATTGAAGTGGAATCCAATTGAATGGTGAAAGGGAATTAAGAACGGGTTTTATATTTAAAACCCGAATTTGTATAACGAGTTATAAAAAGAACTTTTAAGAGAAGATAATAGCTTAAAAATTAATGTTACTCAATTATTTGAGTTAAGTGAAAGGATATTAGATCAAAAAGGTTTATAATAAATTAGGGTTATGTAAATGAGCTTTAATGCATAAAAGTGTTAATTAAAGTTACTTAATAATGGATTAAGTAAAAAGGGGGGATTAACATAAGATTTTCAAAGCAGGAATTGTCGAATGGGTTTGAAAAGGGATTAGTAAAAGTGAATTTGATAAAAGAAGCGGATCATGAGATTTTGTAACCAAATTTGAATTATAAAAAAATGAGTTTGGTTAAAGAGGCAGAGTTAAAAGTGGTGTTACGTAATAAGTGAATTAAGAACAAATGGTATACTTGAGAAGGAGATTTTCCAAAAGGAAAGAAGGTTTATGAAACCGTACTTTTAAATAAAATAGTTAAATGAAAATTGTGTTGAGATTAGATGAGACATTGGTTTTATATTACAACTCGTATTTATCTTTGGATATGAACGTTGTCGATCAAGGTCTGAGAGGTAATTAAAATACCCCAGCTTGAACGACATCAGGACTATCTAAGGATGATATTAGTTATAATGGTAAAAGGGATTAGTGATAATTTATTTAGTGAAATGATAATGTAAGGCCTGGTTTTATCCAACAGGAATAAGCACTGGGTACTGTTAAGTAATAAATAAAAGATATTTTTGTAATGTTGTATTACGAATTGTTTCGAAGGTAAAGATAGAGAACTAGATATGATATAGAATTTTTCTAAGTATTAAAATGAATTTATTTAAAGAATAACCTTATGTTAAGTAAGAAGAAAAAAGCTATATTTATAATATCGAAATACTTAAGAGTTTTAAATTTACATTTTTGTTTAATTTAAAAGGCCAAGTAATGCTGAATACTGAACTAGTGAACCAATTTGATTATCATGATTGAATCACTATTTATTTTGATAGTTAAATCATCGACTATCAAATCTGTCTAATACGATTGTTGGTACGGGAAGACCGAGATCGAATTTATATTCGAAAACCATTCCAACCAACAAATACGTGTAGATATTAAAAGATGATCGAGATGGAGCATTGAAGACCGTAGAATTTCATAAATGGAAGGACTGTTAATAACCTTCGGTCTACAGCCAAAGATATACTGTGGTTCTGTCATGGTTGGAATCTACGGATTGCAAGGACTTCTCGCTACTGATCCATGGGGTGATTCCTATATGGGATGCGGTAGGAGAGTACCTTCGGTTCATCCTGTTCCTGGATGACTGGTATATACGGATGTCTGATAGAGTATTTCCAAAGGGATCGCGTATGTTGATTTCTTCAAACGTACCATAGTTGGGTCGCTCCCAACCCGGTATTTTTGTAGACGTCAATTAGTGATATGTGGCAAATCTGATGATGCGGCATTCAAAGTGAATGGTGACCAGATGTTCCAGAAAGAAAATTCTGACCCTAAGCCTCATCAACCAGGAAATGACAAAAATCGGGAAGACAACATGGTTATGTGGGTCGCTCCCATTAGGGTGTATAATCACCTATCTAGAGAAATTCCTTTTGCTTCTTTGATCTATCGATGCTGTCCCTTTTCGGGAAACGGTGGTTTGAGTCCAACCGTTTGTGATATACATTCGATACACTCAAGCGAAATGAGTGGTCGGTCATGTGTGGGCCGGGTTGTAAGACATTCTTGTTGAACCCAGTGTATTCGCCTCTAGAGATACACTATCGGCAGGTGGTCCCATACCTTGTCATTATCGGGATCCAATTTCCAATAAGTGCCCACGGTTTTGTTTGTATTATATATATGTGGAGGGTGAGATGCAAGCGTTCCGCTAGATTGATATTTACTTGTATTTAGACATTATCATAATATCAGAAAAGATATTGATTTCAAAAATGGTTTGGGTTATCGGAAGGTAAAAACCGTCCGTGTTTATGTGTGGATTTGGTCTTACGATTATCCTTCTCTTTGAAAAGATTTTAACTTTAAAATCAAGTTGTGTATTACCTTAATACTATGCGAGTTTTACTCACTCTGGTTCACCAGACTGACTTGGTGTTTTGTAAATGCTCGGGATAGCCCGGGGTGTATAGGTTCAGGTTATCGAATGTTGTGAAGAGACGAGCTGAAGGTGTTCAGACGTATTGTACCCTGTATCTATTCCGTTGTGTGTTGTATATGGGACAGATTATTATAACTATCCAGATGTGTGATGTACTCTGATAATTGTAAGTATTTTTAAAAGCTCTCAATAAAGATTTATTTCTGTATTATATTTTGTTCCGCTGCGATGAGAGACTCTGATTCTTTGTTGTGGTGTTTTTTCTTCTTCTATTCTAATATTTCTTTCTTTCTTATCTCACCCTCTAATTTCTTTCTAATAACATTCCAGTGTTTTCGGTGTTGGAAGGTCGGCATGAGTTACGGTAAAGGTATTTATGTCGATTTTCAGGGCCGGAAATCTTTTTGGGTCGTTACAGTGGTATCAGAGCTATTGGTTTAGTAATAACCTTGGCTCTATGGTGGAACTCGATAGAGATTGGGTTAGTAGTACCCTAGATCGAGATTGAATGTGTGTGTTTATATATATATATATATATATATATATGAGGGTGTATTTGTAATTTTTATATATAAATGTTTTGTATTGTGTTTGTTGATCAGTTCAAGTGTTGAGAAGCATAGAACTGACAATGAATGCAGTATTGTTTTGTAAAGGGGGTAAATGAAGTAATTTTACCCAAATTATATTTTTGTATAGAAAAGAAATAATTTATCAAATTATCGAGATATTGGTTTGTGTGTTTGATTGATGTGAATGAAATTAAAATTTGATTAAAATTTAAATTGAAACTTAACTTGGTCAAATTTAATTTAATTAAATTTGGAATTTGAATTAATAATAACAAAATAGAAATAAATCGGGTGTTAAACGATTAATGTTCAAATATGTGAAACCAAAGTAAAACATTAAATTGAGCATAAATTCAATTATTTTGATTGAGATTCATTGTGCATGGATGGTTGATTGGTATTGATTTAGTGTTAGATTGCTTGAATATAAATTCATCAACAGTTTAATAAAAAGTTGGATTATAATTAAATTCCAGTATAGTCAACTGGAGTGTAACCACATGAATTAAAGTTGAATGATTCCGTCCTATGTTGCAAATGAATACTTCATGCTTGATTTTGGAAATTGTTTTGGTTATGCTTATTACTTAACTAAATATTATCTCCGAATTTCATATATCTGTTACTTATATATATCTCAGAGTTAAGTACAGATTGACAGGTTGAGTAAGTCACATATACGCTGAGCAAATATGCCCAATAGCGCTCATAAAAGGTGCGCCTACGCAAAAGTATGAAATTTTGGGGTTTTGATTTTGTTTTTCGACCGTTGGTCGATGGATATATATTATCTGTTCCTGCGATATCGCAGATGTCACTCCGTGCAGGGGAGAATCTACCGAATTTTTTTTGGGAATTTAAAGTGTTAATTTTTTTCGATATTTTTGAAAATATTTATTTACGATAATGAATTCGGTTTCAATTTAAGATAAATAAGAGTTGGAAATTAATGGGTTTGTAGCATTCTTTCCTACCTTAGCAATTTCGAGGACGAAATTATTTTAAGGGGGGAATGTAACGTCCCGTATTTTTGGTAGCCAAATATTTTTTTAAATTTATTATTTTAAATAATTTATTTGGAATATTTAAGGATTTTAATATTTAATTCTTTATTAAAACGAAGTTTGAACGTTATATATTTATATAATTATAAATCGAGCTCGAAATCGCGCGGTTGTGACGACACGGAATTTCGCTCGATCTGAATCAGTCGTTAAATCGATCTAGACCGTTCGAAACCCTTGATCGTTTGAGAACAAGACAAAACAGAACACAACCAGAAGAACATTTCATTGCTATTACAACAATTCCATCAGATACAAGAATATACAGAGTATAATTGAATAAATTACATTCGATAAATATCAGAGATTTCAATAAATTACATAGCAGCGGAAAATAATACAAAGCACAACTGAAGGTGATATACGGATACAGAGATTTCCGGATATCATTCCAGCTGTAAACCAGGATCCTGTGAATATAAATCTGCAAAACCAAAACTACTAGCTGCCCGTGCGGAAAATAGGGGCACCCAGAGTTTAGGTTAAAACAATAAACTCCAGGTCAGTCATGTGACTGGTGTGAGAACTAAAACAGTTATTTAAAGCTTTACTTTGAAAGAGAGTAATTCAAGGGACCACGCCGTATAACACGGAACGGGTTTCCTCCCAAGAATACTAGTGCATAGAAAAGATAACGCAATGCTTTTTCGAAAAATGAAGCTATTATAAGACCCAGGTCCCATCACACAATGCAACGCAAGCCGGAGGATAGGGTTTTCCCTTATAATAGCCAAACATGCTTAGTACGTTTAAAACAAATCATTTGATACTATAATAAGTGTATAGTGTCAAAATATTTCAATCATAAATATCAATCCTAGGCGGCATGGGTACCATCTATCATGTCGCCATACTAGGCTCTACAAATAAAACCGAATTACACGTATTGGAAATTTGATTTCTGTCATGAGTCGAGGCAAGGGGCAAGCTCCTCTCCGCGTTCGAGACACTCTAGCAAATGTCCCAGGGCTACGCACTCTGGGCAACCCTTGGATGCTTCAGGGCTGGTCCGCACTTACGTTAGAGGATTGGCAATTCCTGAACACACGTTTCCCGGTCCTTACAGACCTATAATCGAGGCGCCTCGCATTCCAACAACCACATAGGTGAAAAGTATATAAATGTCAGGGCTGGTAAGTCACTGACACCACCAAATCTAGAAAGAAACGTCGTGCTCTCCCTGTAGTCCGTATCCCGTTTTAACTCATACCGAGGTGCGAGGCTCGCGAATTCACGTTATACACAAAGCTGCCACGTAGGCGTGCTTTGATCATCAACCACAAGACTCTGCTTTTCAACAAAAGCCTTGATCATTGCATCTTAGCGTGCCACACAGGCAATTCATGCCATGCGATTGATGTCCATCGATATACAACCTCTGAGCTCGTACGTCTCAGAGAAGGGCATTAAGCAAAAGAATAAATTCTCCACCGCCAAACAGATGTATATTTAGTAGAAATCAATCAACACAGAATAAAATCCAATGTCAGGCACACAATCCATTTACAAGTCCGTTCTGGGTCTGAATGAAACCGGAGGCACTTTCCTCGCATATCCATCCATCTCCAAGTACGTCTGGACGACCACCAACTATTTCCATCCTCTTGGGTGTACAGCCCAATCAGGATCGTCAGTGATTACACAAACGATGTGGAGACTTCCGGTCTTCGACCACCGTCTTCATCTTCGACTTATCGTCGAATCGATTATTCAGAATGGGTATAAACCCAGACTTTCCGAACAACCCGCGTATATTAAAACAAATGTTACACAAATACAACATACGCCTCATTCCAATTCAGGATATCCTTTTATTCACGAAATCACATTTTTAGGGAAAGGTTCCCATTAATTTTATCCAAGATAAATTCTTTCAAATTTATCCTTTAATCTTCCTTTGGATGTCATTTCAAACCGAATTATGGTTTTCCAAACTAGTCGAGATTAGCGAATCACGACGAAGTAATTATTTATTTTATTTCCCAATCCCAACCTATTCATCCCATGAAGCAAAACTGGTAATACTCCATATCTAATACTATGGTGTTATCGGTAAGATTAATTACCATTTCGCGTTCAAATCTAATTAAAGATTTAACTATCGCTTTGGAGCAAAACTGGCGATACTCCATTCTCGCTCATTTCTAAATTTGATAACTTAGATTTTAGATTCACATTTCAATCTAATTGCAGATTCGTTAAAACTCCTTATACTGGGTTAAAGAACTAGGTGTTATTTAAAACACAGTTCACGACAAACCCAAATCACATTCTATTTATTATCGGGTTAAAGAACTAGTGTTATTTAAAACACAGTTCACGATAAACCCACAAATCAATTCTAGTTCAATTCAAATCAATTATATTAGGAACTCCGATTATTTAAAACCCCTTTTTAAATCTAATTTATTTATTTAAAAATAAAAACCCGGGTTTTAAATTGAGTTCAAACTAGTTTATTTCGATAAAAATCTATTTTTATCTTTTCAAATATGGAGTTTTTCATCCCAATTTTTCCCAAATCATTTCTAATGATTTTACACAAATTATTACTATTTTTAATAATTTTATTAAGGCCCGTACAATCGATTTCCAACAACGGCCATCGAACTGCACCTATAGCGACCTTTTTCGAATTTGATTTGGACGTATCTCCAAATCCAACCGTTAGATTTCAAATTTCTAATATTCGTTAGAAAGCTCTTTTCGATACGAACCCAACGGTTCCGGTTTTAGGAGAATCCGACGGTCGGATCTCCCGTAATGTCCGTTTGAAATAAATGGTCGAAATTTGCGAACTGCCGCGGCGCGGCGCGTTCTATTCAGGCCATTATATTATATATATAATATATATAATATATATTTCGTCGATTTCTATTTAAAACGAATTTTATAAATAGTTTTAAATTCGTTTCAAAAACAATTTCAACTTCCATTTCATTTCAAATCAAAATTGAATTCTTCCTTATAAATTCGTTTTAAAATTCATTTCTATTCAATTCAATTTGAATTCATTTCAATTTGCTTTCAATTCAATTCGAATTCGTTTTCAATTCGATTCAAATTAAATTCGTTTTCTATTCGATTCAATTCAAATTGGTTTTCTATTCGATTCAATTCAAATTGGTTTTCTATTCGATTCAAATTCATTTCTAAATCGTTTTGTATTCAATTCATTTCGAAATCGTTATATATTCAATTCATTTCGAAATCGTTATATTTTCAATTCATTTCGAAATCGTTATATATTCAATTCATTTCGAAATCGTTATATATTCAATTCATTTCGAAATCGTTATATATTCAATTCATTTCGAAATCGTTATATATTCAATTCATTTCGAAATCGTTATATATTCAATTCATTTCGAAATCGTTATATATTCAATTCATTTCGAAATCGTTATATTTTCAATTCATTTCGAAATCGTTATATATTCAATTCATTTCGAAATCGTTATATATTCAATTCATTTCGAAATCGTTATATATTCAATTCATTTCGAAATCGTTATATATTCAATTCATTTCGAAATCGTTATATATTCAATTCATTTCGAAATCGTTATATATTCAATTCATTTCGAAATCGTTATATATTCAATTCATTTCGAAATCGTTATATATTCAATTCATTTCGAAATCGTTATATATTCAATTCATTTCGAAATCGTTATAAATATCGTTCACGTCTAAATGGCGTCAATCTAATCAACACGGCTTCATATATTCCTTCATTCTATTCAACAAATGAATATTTATTTTTGTCAACACACGACTAGTCTCAGCGAGTGAGTATTGTCCACGTGTGACTATTTTTGTTAAATTATTTCGTTCAACACATGACTAATCTCAACGGATGAGTACAGTCAACACATGAACCTTTATTTTATAGAGATAAAGATATAAATTTTATTGTTAAAATATTTCGTTCAACACATGACTAATCTCAACGGGTGAGTACAGTCAACACATGAACCTTTATTTTATAGAGATAAAGATATAAATTTTATTGTTAAAATATTTCGTTCAACACATGACTAATCTCAACGGATGAGTACAGTCAACACATGAACCTTTATTTTATAGAGATAAAGATATAAATTTTATTGTTAAAATATTTCGTTCAACACATGACTAATCTCAACGGATGAGTACAGTCAACACATGAACCTTTATTTTATAGAGATAAAGATATAAATTTTATTGTTAAAATATTTCGTTCAACACAAGACTAATCTCAACGGATGAGTACAGTCAACACATGAACCTTTATTTTATAGAGATATTTTCTAAATTGGAATGAGGCTCAATCAATCACCATATAATGTTAATTATATGAATTTTCATACATCACACGTATACAATAGCATTGAAAAATAATCAACCATCAACCAAAGTGCACTACACTGTATAAGCATCAAATATAGATATCTAACGCTTATAACAGCCTGTCAATCAATCGATCGACATATTTAATCAATCAGGATCAGTGAACTTCAAATTTCATCCCAACACCTGTAACACCCCACACCCGCTACGGTCACTCACTAAGGGAATGCCATAACATTGGTGGAGTATTTTAAGTGAATATAGAACAGAAAAATTACAACAAGACAGATATAAGTAATACTTGAAAATTTAAAAATCATCATTTCATTTCAGCGGAAAGTAAAGCATGTTTGGTTACATCACAAAACCATAACAAGAGTCAAGTACATAATATCCATCCTGATAAAATAGAAGTACATAATCCCACTACATAGACCATAGCCATGATAGAAAAGATAAACTGAGCTTTACTTCTACGATCCAAGCCCAAAATATAGATATAGCGGTCTGATCCAAGCCCACAAGTGCTAGGCCCACTCTGATAACCTGAGGGTTGGGAAAAAGATAAAAACAACGGGGTCAGACATAAGTCTGAGTGAGTCCTATAACCCTAACAATACAACCATTAAAGTAATTAGGGTATGACATAAATAAGGTACGGTACCTCTGGGGATAATGGCTACACTAAGTAGCCAACTAAACACCGGATGTACTACGATAACCGAAAAGACGCATTTATCCACCCAAGGATAATTCTTACACCACCCCAGACTTATTCACCCAAGGGTAATTCTTACACTGCACCACACCAGTTCTACCCACCAAGAGTAATTCCTACTTAAAGGTTGATCCCACTAAGTGTACTTAGTAATTTTTACCCGGTAGTTTCTTGTACCCCTACACAGGTGCCGTCTGCCCCTATTTTTACTAGGTGTACCTACTACCCCCAAGCGATCGGCTCCCTACCGTAGATACCCGTGCTGGTCCCACAAAAGGGGTGTATCATTCCCCAAAGTGGCTACCATATAATATCACTGTGCACGGCTTTATATCTACACGATGCAACAACGACTTACCAACCAGCCCGGGTCCACACACGCATATGAAACCCGTTGATCCCGCGTTGCCACTGCTAACCCGTTTTGGCCGCTTATAGTCAAGTCCAATATGCGTGTCCCGTCACCCGACCAGAGTCGAGCCCACAAAGATACGTTTGGGATATTGGTTGAAATGGGCCCCCACAAGCTACTACTTAAGCTTGCTACTTTTATCTAGTGCATCCCACTTAACCCTTTAACCATGTCCCCTTACATGTTATAAATCTTGGTTAAGTCCTTTAATCATATTTCAATTGCCACTTAGGGCACCCACTAGATTTCCACATGCCACCCATGGCACTTACTTAACCCCTTAATCATGTTTAATTACATGTTCCACCTTGGTTAAGTATTCTAATCGTATTCTCACATGCCACCCATGGCACTTACTTAACCCTTTTATCATGTTTAATTACATGTTCCACCTTGGTTAAGTATTCTAATCGTATTTTTCTATTGCCACCCAAGGCAACCCACTAGTCTCATCATGCCACCCCAAGGCACCCACTTAACCCCTCATGTCCCACTACATGCTAATATGGTTAAGTGTTTCTTAATTCATTAATTAAGATCATGACCTCATAAAGACCTCTCACATTAGACCGTCTTTTATGACTGCTGGATATGCCGGTTGGTTCCGGGCAGACTTCTGTCATCAAAAGGGCCTAACCTCGTGTCTTTACTTTAATCATGTATTTAATTTATGACTAAGACCTCTCACATTGGGCCAATCATTTGTAGCCGCTGGATGGCCGGTCGGTTCCGGGCAGACTTCCGCTACAAAAGGGTCCAACCTCGTGTCTTAGTTGATTAATTACACCTAATTAATCACCCCCATATTAATTATCCCTAATTAATATCAAGTTTGCATAACATGGGTAGACCTAACTCAATAGGTAAATTCCCATGGGGTAGACCTAACTCAATAGGTAAATTCCCACTTATGGTAATTTATTTTTATTGTATGCTTAATCATAACCATTTCACACCATTCATTTACATGTCTATTAACCCCATCGTTTCCCCACGCACTTATGCTAACACGACATATTTCCAAGAGAAGATTCTCTCACACTTAACATGGGTTTCACTTAGCACACAATAGCATTAACATGGGTTAAAAGGTGTCTACTTACATCATAATATTAACCCAACTAGCATTGCTAAATAACCCAACTTGCATGAACATACATATGTCATATCTAAAGGCAACTTGCATAAGTGTTCATAGGTTATACAAAGATGAACTTGCATGTGTCTTAAAGGTGTGAACTTGCACAACATGTTACATGTTAACTTGCACAACATCATACCCATAACTTGCATGATATCATAAACATAACTTGCATATCAACATACACATAACTTTCATAACATCATGCATATAACTTGCATAATCTAATACACCTAACTTGCATATGAACTTGCACCACAACATGCACATAACTTACATAACATCATACACATATTTGCATAACATGTTGATCTTGCATATAATCATACACATAACTTGCTTAACATGTTGAATCTTGCATATATGACTTGCATCTTAAAAGAGAGTAAACATGCATAGCATATAAAGGTGTCATCTCGCATATGTATACACCACATTTAAAAGGGGTAAACTTGCATGTCATGATTTATGCATAATACCAAACACTTAGCATGCATAAAACCACCTACTTAACATGCATAAAATCAATTACTTATTATGCATAAACCCATCACTTAACTTGCATAAACCCAAACACTTAACATGCATAAAACCCAATACTTAGTATGCATATAATCAAATACTTAGCATGCATAATATCAACTACTTAGCATGCATAACACCAAATGCATAACACCAACTACTTATCATGCATAAAATCACATGCATAACTTGCATATCATGTTACATATAATCTTGCATATTTTCTCACATATAGTTTGCATAACATGTCACATATGCATAAATGTTCAACATAGTGTTTTGCATCATAAAACATGGCATTAAACTTGCATTTAACATAAAACTTGCAAATCACATATCATACAAACTTGCATACACACATTTATCCACAAACATAGCCATGTCTTATCACATCCTACCATAATCAATTTAACAATTGATTATTAAAGCCATAGAAACTCACCAAAACCAAGATTAGCAAATCAATGAAGTAAAACTAGTTGCCAAATATGAAGAAGAAGGTGATTAGGGGTTGATTAGCTTGCAACTCTCTTCATTTGATTTGTGGAGGCCATGACCAAGTTTCATTTTGCCATAGTTTAGTTACAAAACCTAATTATGAATGAATTAGGATAGGGTTAGGGTCTTATTTATAGGATTAGGTTGCATTTTAGACCCTTAGATTAACCCTAGATTAGATTAGGACCCTTAGATTTAGGAAATCTCTAGAACCAGCCCACTAGGCCAGCACAAGGACCCAAACTGGTGCACCCAGTTTTACTGGGCGTCGTACCCCTGTCGACAGGCAAGTCGACAGGGCAGTCGACACCCCTGTCGACAGCGCTGTCGACATGGCTAGGGCGGGAATTTTTCCCGCCTGGCCCCCACTGGCCCCAATTCAAAATCTGATTATTTAAATATTAAATTCTGTTTTTATCTTTGAATTTTCTGAAAACTTCTTTGGGCCATAACCGGGTCATACGGACTCCGATTCTCGGAAACTCGGACTCTATTTCGCGTATTTTTCCGAGATGAACGCAACGACGCAGCCCGTTACCCCCAATTCCCACATCTGAGATTATTTATCCTATGATTAGTGAATTTTAGTATTAACTAAAATTCGGGGTGTTACATTCTCCCCTCCTTAAAGGATTTCGTCCCCGAAATCTCTAAGCTAAGGAGAATGCATATCCTACCATCCAAACAACCATCTACTCAAACCATCAACCACGGGCATCCATTGTCCTTAAAACAATTTCTAATGATGTATGAGCATATGCAAAAAGTGTGTGTATATGTTCCCTATCTAACGTATGAACATATGCAAACCATGATAGTGCCATGCATCCATTATGTATGCGAGAGAACCCTATCGACACATACAATATCTACATGAGTGCACAATCATTCACCAAAATGCATCATCCATGTGATAACACAACCATTATACATCCATAAATATATTTTCCTACACACAATTTTATGCAATATGCAATATGAAGTGACTGAGCCGATCTAATGCCTAGAGTGTGTGTATATGCATCCACGAGCAACCACTAGCAAACACTTGCATCCACTTGCATCCATCAACCATAACATGTCTCAAACACATGTTTCAACCATAGGTTTACCCTATCTAAAGGTCAAAGGTACTAACGAGAGGACATACTAAAGATAAGATAAGCACAAGATATGCGATGAAGGAGAAGCAAAAGGACATACCCTCCGAAAGAAAAGGGTACCTCGAACGCATCTTCGCTTCCGTCTCCCAGGTAGCATCACTCTCTTCATCTCCCCTTTGTACTTTGATTAGTTGAACCTCTCTGTTTCTCAACTTCCAAATCTCTGACCCAAGGATGCAAGTAGGAGCTCGTCGAATCGTAGCATCACGCTCTACTTCCACTTCTCTAAGCAGGCTCGGCTCTACCGCCTCTGCGGTCTCATGTAGGAACTTCCTCAAATGTAACACATGGAATATATCATGTACACCACTAAGCCTGTCGGGCAACTCCACTCTATATGACATCTGTCCAATCCTTTCCTTAATAGGAAACGGTCCAACAAACCTTGGTACTCACTTCCCAACAGATCCAAAGTGAACCACATTCCGTAACGGAGGTATCTTAATAAAAAGCATGTCCTAATATCAAACTCAAGCTCTGTTCTCCTCTTGTCCGCATAAGATTTCTGTTTATCTTGCGTCGCTTTCATCCTTCTTTGAATCAAATCAATTTTTTTCCCTTCGTACTTTCTAACCTTATCGGTCCAAGCAAGATCTCATCCGTAGATTCCTACCAACGTGTAGGTGATCGACAAGGCCTTCCATAAAGAGCCTCGAAAGGTGCCATACCAATACTGGACTGAAAGCTGTTATTATATGCGAACTCCACCAATGGAAGATGCTCTTCCCATGTACCTCCAAAATCTAAGATACAAAGCCTCAAAAGGTCTTCTAGGACATGATTCACCCTCTCGGTCTGGCCGTCCGTCTGAGGATGATATGCGGTACTCAAACACAACTGAGTCCCTACCGCCTCTTGCACCCTCTTCCAAAACTCTCTAGTGAAGATAGGATCTCGGTTACTCACTATGCTAGAGGGTACCCCATGCAATCGAACTATCTCTCGCAGATATAAAGAAGCTAGCCATGGAGCGGTCCTCCTGCTCTTCACAGGTATGAAATGGGTGCTCTCAGTAAGTCTATCTACCACCACCCAAATTCCTGTATTACCCTTCCTCGACCTGGGTAACCCGTCAATAAAATCCATCGAGACGCTATCCCACTTCTATTGCGGAACCTCCAATGGGTGAAGCAACCCACCTGGTTTCTTTTGCTCCGCTTTTACTTGCTGGCACACCAAACATCGAGCGACATACTCGGCCACATCTATCTTCATACCGGCCCAGACAATGGACAAACAGCTAAAATATATGGATATATTTATACATTAATTCAAACAGACAATGAACAGTAAAGAGAAACTAATATATGTATATATTTCCACATCAAATCCACAAGGACGAACAGCCACAGATATAATTTACAGAATTCGAAACAGATATATATGTATGTATATTCATACATCAATGAACAGCTAGAAGAAGTACTAAGACAGCTAATGATAGTTGAAAGGAACAACTAAGAGAAATCAAATATATCTATATATTTACCATCAAAATCTTTACAGAAAATGAATTGATTATATACAGTATCGAATTCATATCAAATAAATACAGTGACTGTCATTTAAAATTCTGGACAATAGTCAGTTTCAAATCTCTGAAATTGACTAAAACAGCTCATAAGCCTAACCTATACGAGTTCGATCAAAATCCAATTCAAAAGAGGTCAATAGTACAAAAACCCATTTCAAAATTCATTTAAAAATCGCTGCCAAACATCATGCAACATCAAGACTCTCATCATTAGTACATACAACCTGGAAAGGGAAGAACACATATGGTCTAAGCTAAAGTAGCTGAACTACCTATAATTTAGCCACTGATGGACATCGATCTGATCTAAAATCAAACCCACCCTATAAATATGTATCACGCATAACGTTTTCCCCATCCCAGTAACCATACAAATGGATACAGTAAAGTAGACCACTTGAAAAATCAAAAACAAAAATAATACAGTAAGCTAAAATCAATTAAAACACTTATCTGTGTTTATGAATACACGATCTCCATTCGTGATGCATCGGATGGATTTTCTGATGTACTTGTTCGAGGCCGCAAACCTAGGGTTTGGTCTAATCTTCAAATGGATGCTCCGAGTTGGCTTGCGGATAGTCTGAGGAGGATTTGGAAGGCGGGGGAGTGGGACAGCGAGACGGTGGTGGCGTTAGGAGTTTTAGGGTTTGATTTGGGCGTTTTGGGTTTTGCATAACAGTGGAAGATGGAGAATAAGGGGAGACCAAAGAGCGGCTGCTTAAAGGAGGGGGTTTGCGAGGCAGCTATCTCCGATATTGCTGAAGAATAAAGGGGAATTAGGGATTTGATTCGGCCATGGAAGTTTTATTTGATGGCGGCGGATGTTTTATGAGGATAAGGAATCCGATAATAAGGTTTTAATTAGTGGAAGTGGGTGGGTTTTCTTGGGCCATGGATTTAAGGTAAAAGCCCATATAAAATATAAATTCACATTTATAATTTAAATTTATTTATAAGATATCTCGCGCATATATTATCATATTTAAGCATGGTCAGTCTCTTTGGGACCGTAGAAACGAGATCTTCGCGATAGAGTAGGGTTGGTCAGGATTGGATGCAACTAGAAATTTTAGTCAAATTAAACGTTAGTGTAATTTGACTAAAACAGACCGTGTTATCCACGAATTAAAATCCAGGTGAGTTAAACTCACTCAGTATTTTGCCCATTTATATTTTATACAAATTGGGTTTTTATTTTTGTGTGCTCTGTTTGCTGATTGTTGACCATTTTCTAATTATTGACCCATGTGTTGATTTAACCGACAAAATTAAACTTTTGTTTAATTTCAATAAATTTACAAATCGTTATTCTAACAATTTAACCTAAGAGATGAAACTTACCCTGTGGGTCACGTTTGTTTATAAACGTGTTTAATTGTTTGAATTGGTTGTTTATTTGGTTGACGTTAAACAGTGGTTGGTTGAGTAATCGACAATACATGGCCTAAGAATAAACTATTTTGTTATATTGGTTTACCACCTGGTGAATCGACAGAACTAAAGTATAAAAAATTATTTTATAACTAGATGTAGATTTTGAAATATATTATTTGGATTAATAAGTTTATAAAAGGGAAAATAAATAAATGTTTTATTTCAGATTTGATTTATTATTAATTAATTTTATAAAGTCAACTCTGGTGTTAATAAGATTTATAAGTACGAGAATGAGAAATAAATCGAATGATATTGTTTTAATTTTAATAAGATTTTAAAAGGGGAAATTTAATAAAGGAATCAACTACGAAAGTAGTTAACTACCAAAGTAAATTATTACTGTAATAATTTAGAGAAATACTTTTTAATTGACATTCATTTAAAAAGTACTCAGAATTGAAGTGGAATCCAATTGAATGGTGAAAGGGAATTAAGAACGGGTTTTATATTTAAAACCCGAATTTGTATAATGAGTTATAAATAGAAATTTTAAGCAAAGATAATAGCTTAAAAATTATTATTACTCAAATATTTGAGTTAAGTGAAAGGAGATTAGATCAAAAATGTTTATAATAAACCAGGGTTATGTAAATGAGCTTTAATGTGTAAAAGTGTTAATTAAAGTTACTTAATAATGGATTACGTAAAAAGGGGGGATTAACATAAGATTTTCAAAGCAGGAACTGTCGAATGGGTTTGAAAAGGGATTAGTAAAAGTGAATTTGGTAAAAGAAGCGGATCATGAGATTTTGTAACCAAATTCGAATTATAAAAAAATGAGTTTGGTTAAAGAGGCAGAGTGAAAAGTGGTGTTACTTAATAAGTGAATTAAGAACAAATGGTACATTCGAGAAGGAGATTTTCCAAAAGGAAAGAAGGTTTATGAAACCGTACTTTTAAATAAAATAGTTAAATGAAAATTGTGTTGAGATTAGATGAGACATTGGTTTTATATTACAATTCGTATTTATCTTCGGATAAGAACGTTGTCGATCAAGGTCTAAGAGGTAATGTAATAACCCGGAAATCTGAGCCAATTTAGAATTTTTATTTTGGCAATTTTAGCGAATTTTGATTATTTAAAATGAATTATTTTAAATAATAAAGACGAGAAATTTATTTTGAATAGAATTAGAACGTATATTTATATACGTCGTCGTTAGAATATAAATATTTATTTTAAATTATAAAAGGAATTGAAAATGGCGCGGTAGTTCGATAATTCGATTTCAAAATTCAAATGAATGTACCGGGTGCAAAATAAAACGGATTTTAGTGAAACCAAAAATATTAGAATCTAATTGAGAATATCTTCCCAACGAATCCGAAAAATTGAAATTTCATAACGGGAATCAAAAGATATGTCCAAATGAATTTTCAGAATAGTCGCTATGGAATTCTGGCCCTTAAAAATGGAAACTTTGCAAACGACCTCGGATTTCGACGAAACCACTTTTGTTGGATCCGTGATGTCAAGTTATTTCTAGATTTCAAAATTCATAATTTTTCGAATCAATATGTGAGCGTGGCGAAGGAAAACGGCGTTTGACTAGTTTCAGTTGATTTTAATCGACTGGAAAATGGCTATTTTTCAAACTGTCTTAGAATTTGATGAAATTAGTTTTGTTAGGACCGTGTTGTCAATACGAAGCTAGAAATAATTTTTTTTGGAATTTTTCGAGTCAGTATGTGGCCCCGGTAAATTGAAATGTGCGTTAAAATTCAATATATATAGATTTATATTTTAAATTCAATGAAAACTGATCGTAACGGCCGAATTGGCTTACGAAACATATCCCATTGTGTTCGAAAGGGGAGTGATACGCTAGGGACGACAGTCGGTGGGTTCGGTTCTGAGTTCGACAGAAAAAGTAACTTTTAGTGAATTAAAAATAAAATTAATTTAATTATATATGGCCCCCTCCCTCTCTCTTTCTTCCTCACCGTTCAAAAATCAAATTAGAAAAAAAAACCTAGCTCAAAAAAAAAAAAAAAAAAAAACCGTCGCCCCCCCATCGTTCGCCCGCCGCCGGCGTTAAACGCCTCCCCCTCGTCAGCCCCAGACCTCCGCCCCGCCTCCCTCTCTTCTCCTCTCGCTCCTCTTCTTCTCCAATCGACGCTGACCACCCGAACTCGCCCCAATCCGCGAGCACCACCTCACCAGGCGCCATGTCAGAAGAAGGAGCCGCGAGCTCAGCATCCACCCTCCGATGCGCGATGGCCAGTGGCTCCTCCCCCCTCCTCTTCTTCGACTATAAGCTCTTCCTTTTTTTTATTTTTGATAATCTTCATTTATTTAAAGTTTTAAATTATAAAACGCTTGATTTTTAATAAGTAAAAGTTATGATTTTTATATTTAAGAGGTTGTGATTTTTATATGATGAAGTTAATATTTTTCGTTATAGAAAAGGTAGGATTTTTAAAAATGTAAAAGAATCGATTTTTATGTTATAAAGGACGAGACTTTTTGTAAAGGAAAGACGAGATTTTCTGTAAAGGAAGGACGGATTTTTAAAATATGAAAGCTTCAATTTTTAAAATTATAAAAGACTTGATTTCTAAAGTTAAAGATCGGATTTTTAATAGCACAAAGCTATGATTTTCATAATAAAAATATGACCTTTATTGCGAAGTGAACAATTAAAAATATGATTTTTAATGCGATAAAAATTCGATTTTTATACATATGAAATAGACTAATGGCGAAATCTTTATATTTGAAAAGGCGAAATCTTTATATTTGAAAAGGCGAAATCTTTATATATGTAGCGAAATAAAAATCTGATTTTTATAATATATATGTTGAAAATAAAAATTCAATCTCTATATATGAAGTAGAAATATAAAAGTATAAATTTTATATAGAAAGAAGCGTTGTAAAAATATATAAAGTGCCATTATAAAAATGTGATTTTTATATATGTAGTGGCTACGGGCAACGAAAGTGACAAAAGGCGAGAACAGCGATGACTTCTACATCAGAAGAGTCAAGATATTTGGATTTAGCTATTTGGTGATAAATTCTCACTTTTAATTTAATTTTCTAATTAAAATATATACTAGGATGCAGACGGTGTTTAGTAGCACCCGACACCCGTCGTCCACAGACCATGGACGGCTTGCATGCTTGTTTGTTTGATTTTGATGTGTAGTTGATTGTGTGATGTGATGTGAAAGGAAATAAAATATTTATATAGTTAAAAATATTTTTATAGTTAAAAATAGAAATTTTTAACGTGTATATAAAATAAATATTTATAAACAAATTGAAGATTTGTTTGTATACACTGATTTGATTGATATTGATTGGGACGATAAATTTTACACATCGCCCAACTGCACAAATAAAATCTGTATTTGATTGTTTGAAACCCCACACGGGTATTGGGATGATATTTGGCGTACACTAATCCCAATTATTTAGCTGTATGTCGATCGATTGGTCGACAGACTGTGTAAGCATTAATTATTTATATTTATTGCTTATGCAGTTGTGTGGTGCACTCTGGATGATGGTTGATTATTTATCGTTGTTATTTTATACATGTGTTGTAGGAAATCCATATAATTAACATTATATGGTAATTGATTGGGCCTCATTCCAGTTTTGAAATAGAAATATTTGAAATAGAAATATTTGAAATAGAATATTCGAAAATAGAAATATATGAAGCCGTGTTGATTAGATTGACGCCATTTTGATGTGAACGATATTTATATCGATTTTATTCATTTTATAATGAATATCAAAAGTGATTTCAAAATCTGATATTTTGAAAAGAATTAGAATTCGAATTTAAATTGAATAGAAATGAATTCGAATTGAAATTGAATAGAAGTGAATTCGAATTGAAATTGAATTGAATTCGAATTGAAAACGAATTGAAATTGAATTAAAAAACGATTTGAATTGAAATCAATTGGAAATGAATTTAAAACGAATTTATAGGGAAAAATTCAATTTTGATTTGAATTTGAAATGAAGTAGTAATCGTTTTGAAAACGAATTTAAAACGATTTATATAATACGTTTTAAAAAAGGAAATCGACGAAGTATATATTATATATATATTATATATATAATATATATAATGGCCTGAATAGAACGCGCCGCGCCGCGGCAGTTCGTGAATTTTGACCATTGACTTCAATTGGATATTGCGGGAGATCCGACCGTCGGATTCTCCTAAAACCGGAACCGTTGGGTTCGTATCGAAAAGAGCTTTATAACCAATATTAGAAATTAGAAATCTAATGGTTGGATTTGGAATTATGTCCAAATCAAATTTGGAAAAGGTCGCTATAAGTGCAGTTCGCTGGTCGTTGGTGGAAATCGACTGTACGGGCTTTGATAAAATTATTAAAAATAGTAATAATTTGTGTAAAATGATAAGAAATGATTTGTGAAGAATTGGGATGAAAAACTCCATATTTGAAAAGATAAAAATAGATTTTTATCGAAATGAACTAGTTTTGAACTAGAATAGTAATTTATTTATTTTTAAAATAAATAAATTGGATTCGAAATGGTTTTGAAAATAACCAGAATTTCCAATAATTGCATTGGAATGGATTTGAATCGAAATTGTCTTCGGAATATTTCGATGTTGGATTTTGTGATTATACAGATGTTGTTATGGAAATTTGAAAGATATATATATATATATTGTTATTTCCAATACGATATTTGTTGGTCGTAGAATTTGATATTGAATATAAGCCGATATATTTTCTATTTAGAGCCTTGTATTTAATATCAAATGTGATTTGGGTTTGTCGTGAATGGTGTCTTCATTAACACTGTTCTTAAGCCCAGCTGAGGAAAAGATTAAATCTTTTTATTTAGATTTAATGAAATGTACCAATTAAATGGTATTTAATTGGAATTGAGTTGGAATTGATTTTTGGGTTTATCGTGAACGGTGTTTTAAATAACACTTGTTCTTTAACCCGATAGTTAATGAAATGTGATTTTGGGTTGTCGTGAACGGTATCTTCAATAATACTGTACTTAGACCCAAAGGAGTTAAGAAAATCAGAAACTAACTGGAAATTAGTTAAGTTGAATGGTTTCTGGGGTATTGATCTGATGTTGGTTTCGGCCTTCGGGGTTAATACTTAGGGAATTGCTCACTTGCTAATTTACGGTTAGGGACTGATTGAAATGTGATGTGATTTTGGGGTTTATCGTGAACAGTGTTTTTAAGTGACACTGATTCTTTAACCCAGTCAAAGATTAAAACTAAGTGGAGTTTTAATGAATCTTTAATTAGATTGAAAAGATCGAGAATGGAGTATCGCCAGTTTTACTCCAGGCGATAGTTAAATCTTTAATTAGATTTGAACGTGAAATGGTAATTGAATTTACCGATAACACCGTGGTGTTAGATATGAAGTATGACTAGTTTTACTTCATGGGATGAATAGGTTGGGATTGGGAAATAAAATAAATGATTACTTCGGTGTGGTTCGCTAATCCCGACTAGTTTGAATTGATATTCAAAAAAGAGAATAAAGAATAAATTTGAAAAATTTATCTTTGACAAAATTAATGGGAACCTTTCCCAAAGTATAAGAATATTTGAACAAAAGAATATTCTGAATTGGAATGAGGCGTATGTTGTGTTTGTGTCACACTTGTTTATTATATACGTGAGTTATTCAGAAAGACCGGGTTTATCCCATTCTGAATAACTGATTCGACGTGGTGTCGAAGATGAAGACGGTGGTTAAAGACCGGAGGTCTTCACGTCATTTGGATAATTACTGATGATCTTGATTGGGCCGTACACCCAAGAGGATGGAAATAGTCGGTAATCGTCTAGACGTACTTGGAGATCGATGGATATGCGGGGTACTAGGTGCCTCCGGTTTCGTTCAGACCCTGAACGAACTTGTAAATGGACTATGTGTCTGACATTGGATTTTAGTCTGTGTGATTGATTTCTATTAAATATATATCTATTTGGCGGCGGAGAATTTATTCTTTTTCTTAACGCCCTTCTCTGAGACGTACGAGCTCAGGGGTTATATATTGATGGATATCAAACGCATGGAGTGAATTGCCTGTGTGGCATGCCTAAGTGGCAAATGATCAAGGCTTCTGTTGAAAAGCAAAGTCTTGTGGCTGATGATCAAAGCACAGCCTATGTGGCATAGCTTTGTGTAGCGTTGATTCGCGAGCCTCACACCCCGGTGTGAACCGAAAACGGGAGAAGGACCTCAGGGAGGACATGCGTTTCTTTCTAGTTAGAAGTGGCGTCAGTGGTTTTACATGCCCTGACGAGTTTGACTTATGTGGTTGTTGCTGTTGCGAGGCGCCTCTGTTAGATCGGACGATCCGGGTCCGATGGAGTCATTCGTTGGCTCATTTACGTCCATAGGGCGGGGAAATGCAGTGTTCAGGAATTTTAATCCACATCGGTGGACCGGCCCTGTCGCTCCAAACGCTTGACTGAGTACTTGCCTGAGACATGGGCTAGAGCATCTCGAATTCGGTGGAGGACGATCCCTTGCCTCGGTTCACAGATGGAAATCCAACTTCCAATACGTGACGTTTCGATTTTAGTTGTAATCCTATATATGGCGACATAGTGGGATGGCGCGCTTATGCCGTCTATGATTGATATTTATGATTTGAAGTTGTTTTATACACTATGCACTTATTATAGTATCAAATAATCTGTTTTAAACGTATCAAGCATTCTTTGGCTATTATAAGGTAAAAACCCTATCCTCCGGCTTGCGTTGCATTATGTGATAGGACCTGGGTCTTATAATAGCTTCATTTTTCTTTATTTAGCATTGCGTTGTTTGTTTTATGCACTGGTATTCTTGGGAGGAAACCCGTTCTGTGTTATACGGCGTGGTCCCTTGATTTACCTAACTTTAAAATAAAGATTAATAACTGTTTTAGTTCTCACACCAGTCACATTACTGACCTGGAGTTTATTGTTTTAACCTAAACTCTGGGTGCCCTTATTTTGACACGGGCAGCTAGTAGTTTCGATTTTGCAGATTTATATTCATAGGAACCTGGTTTACAGCTGGAACGATATCCGGAAAGCTTTGTATCCGTGTATCTTCTTCACTTGTATTTTGTATTATTTTCCGCTGCTGTGTAATGCATTGTAATCTCTAATATTTATCGAATGTGTAATATTGATTTATACTCTATATATTCTTGTAATCTGATGAATTGTTGTAATTTACAATGAAATGTTCTTCCGTCCGAGTTCTGTTGTGGCTGGTTCTCAACTCAATCCATGATTTCCCATGAGGGGAAGTTCGGGATGTTTCATCGTGGTATCAGAGCTTTGGTTTACAAAGCTCAGAGAACAAGACACATTAGAACCATACGAAAGAATTCATCTGATATTGGATTAGTAATATCCAATGGAATGACACGTTAGAGATGGGATCAGTAGTATCCTAGAACGAGTGAGAAGAGTATATCTATAAAACGAAAACAATTTTTGTTTGGAAAATTTAAATCAATTATTCGTATTTGATTATTTATTTATATTGATTTGGACTATCCAGTATATACATATTTTGCGTATACGTCTGATCCGCGTGTATTCGAAATTTTAATATATTGGGTAGATATAGGATCACATTGTAGTCGGCCGGAGATGATTCTGATGATTGATCGATCATTTTATGTTCGAGTGACGGAAGTGAGATTTCTATATATTTCCTATTGACTGGTGTGAGAACCAAAATTAGATAGGGCTTATTGTTGTGATTTGGCATCAAAAATACGATTTTTGACTATTTATCAAAGTTATGAATTTGAAAAGCTAATCAACTAATTGATTGCTGATTGTGTTGTTTGATTAATTAAATGTTGAACCTTTAGCCAAATTGATCAAATAGTGAGTTGTATTGAAAATTGGTCGCATTTGCTTGCATATACATGTACTTACATTGAACATGTCATAGCAAGGAGGCTAGAGAAGAGGAATAAAATTGTTTGTCCGACAAATAGGTACATGTTTACCATAATTTACTGTTTTGTTTGGGTGATGATGATTTTGTGAGCCGATTGGCTTTTTCTTTTTCTTTTGGATTGAAGAAGGCCATGGGAGGCTATATGAAATATCACGAAGTGCCCGGTGCAGGGGAGGTTATGGCGAAATTTTTCTGAAATTTAGGGTGTTAGCCAAATTTTTTGAAAAATGTGAAAAGTTCTTAGAAATTGAAAAGTTGAAGAACTTAAGCCGTAAAGAAATTAATGAAAGTTGAGTTGATTGGTGAAACAACTTTCGGCTTCTTTCCTTTTCGGGGACGAAAAGTTTTAAGTGAGGGAGGTTGTAATAACCCGGAAATCCGAGCCATTTAAAATTTTTATTTTGGCAATTTTAGCGAATTTTGATTGTTTAAAATGAATTATTTTAAATAATAACAACGAGAAATTTATTTCAAATTGAATTAGAACGTATATTTATATACGTCGTCATTAGAATATAAATATTTATTTTAAATTATAAAAGGAATTGAAAATGGCGAGGTAGTTCGATAATTCGATTTCAAAATTCAAATGAATGTACCGGGTGCAAAATAAACCGGATTTTAGTGAAACCAAAAATATTAGAATCTAATTGAGAATATCTTTCCAACGAATCCGAAAAATCGAAATTTCGTAGCGGGAATCAAAAGATATGTCCAAATGAATTTTCAGAATAGTCACTATGGAATTCTGGACCTTAAAAATGGAAATTTTGCAAACGACCTCGGATTTCGACGAAACCACTTTTGTTGGATCCGAGATGTCAAGTTATTGCTAGATTTCAAAATTCATAATTTTTCGAATCAATATGTGAGCGTGGCGAAGGAAAATGCATTTGGCCAGTTTCAGTTGATTTTAATCGACTGGAAAATGGCTATTTTTCAAATGGTCTCAGAATTTGACGAAATTAGTTTTGTTAGGACCGTGTCGTCAATACGAAGTGAGAAATATTTTTTCTGGAATTTTTCGAGTCAGTATGTGGCCCCAGTAAATTGAAATGTGCGTTAAAATTAAATATATATAGATTTGTATTTTAAATTCAACGAAAACTGATCTTAACGGCCGAATTGGCTTACGAAACATATTCCATTGTGTTCGGAAGGGGGTGATACGCTAGGGACGACAGTTGTTGGGTTCGATTCTGAGTTCGACAGAAAAAATTACTTTTAGTGAATTAAAAATAAAATTAATTTAATTATATATGGCCCCCTCCCTCTCTCTTTCTTCCTCACCGTTCAAAAATCAAATTAGAAAAAAAACCTAGCTAAAAAAAAATCCATCGCCCCCCCATCGTTCGCCCGCCGCCGGCGTTAAACGCCTCCCCCTCGTCTGCCCTAGACCTCCGCCCCGCCTCCCTCTCTTCCCATCTCGCTCCTCTTCTTCTCCAATCGACGCTGACCACCCGAACTCTCCCCAATCCGCGAGCACCACCTCACCAGCCGCCATGTCAGAAGAAGGCGCCGCGACCTCAGCCTCCACCCTCCGATGCGCGATGGCCAGTGGCTCCTCCCCCTCCTCTTCTTCGACTGTAAGCTCTTCCTTTTTTTTTGATAATCTTCATTTATTTAATGTTTTAAATTATAAAACGCTTGATTTTTAATAAGTAAAAGTTATGATTTTTATATTTAAGAGGTTGTGATTTTTATATGATGAAGTTTATATTTTTCGTTATAGAAAAGGTAGGATTTTTAAAAATGTAAAAGAATCGATTTTTATGTTATAAAGGACGAGATTTTTTGTAAAGGAAAGACGGGATTTTCTGTAAAGGAAGGACGGGATTTTTAAAATATGAAATCTTCAATTTTTAAAATTATAAAAGACTTGATTTCTAAAGTTAAAGATCAAATTTTTAATAACACAAAGCTATGATTTTTCATAATAAAAATATGACCTTTATTGTGAAGTGATCAATTAAAAATATGATTTTTAATGCAATAAAAATTCGATTTTTATATATATGAAATAGAGTAAAGGCGAAATCTTTATATTTGAAAAGGCGAAATCGTTATATTTGAAAAGGCGAAATCTTTATACTTGAAAAGGTGAAATCTTTATATTTGAAAAGGCGAAATCTTTATATATGTAGCGAAATAAAAATCTGATTTTTATAATATATATGTTGAAAATAAAAATTCGATCTCTATATATGAAGTAGAAATATAAAAATATAATTTTTATATAGAAAGAAGCGTTGTAAAAATATATAAAGTGCCATTATAAAAATGTGATTTTTATTTATGTAGTGGCTACGAGCAACGAAAGTGACAAAAGGCGAGAACAGCGATGACTTCTACATAAGAAGAGTCGAGATATTTGGATTTAGCTATTTGGTGAGAACTTCTCACTTTTAATTTAATTTTCTAGTTAAAATATATACTAGGATGCAGATGGTGTTTAGTAGCACCCGACACACGTCGTCCACAGACCATGGACGGCTCGTATGCTTGTTTGTTTGATTTTGATGTGTAGTTGATTGTGTGATGTGATGTGAAAGGAAATAAAATATTTATATTGTTAAAAATATTTTTATAGTTAAAAATAGAAATTTTTAACGTGTATATAAAATAAATATTTATAAACAAATTGAAGATTTGTTTATATACACTGATTTGATTGATATTGATTGGGACGATAAATTTTACACATCGCCCAACTGCACAAATAAAATCTGTGTTTGATTGTTTGAAACCCCACACGGGTATTGGGATGATATTTGGCGTACACTAATCCCAATTATTTAGCTGTATGTCGATCGATTGGTCGACAGACTGTGTAAGCGTTAATTATTTATATTTAATGCTTATGCAGTTGTGTGGTGCACTCTGGATGACGGTTGATTATTTATCGTTGTTATTTTATACATGTGTTGTGGGAAATCCATATAATTAACATTATATGGTAATTGATTGGGCCTCATTCCAGTTTTGAAATAGAAATATTTGAAATAGAATATTCGAAAATAGAAATATAAGGAGCCGTGTTGATTAGATTGACGCCATTTTGACGTAAACGATATTTATATCGATTTTATTCATTTTATAACGAATATCAAAAGTGATTTCAAAATCTGATATTTTGAAAAGAATTAGAATTCAAATTTAATTTGAATAGAAGTGAATTCAAATTGAAATTGAATAGAAGTGAATTCGAATTGAAATTGAATGGAATTGAAAACGAACTGAAATTGAATTAAAAAACGATTTGAATTGAAATCAATTGGAAATGAATTTAAAACGAATTTATAGGGAAAAATTCAATTTTGATTTGAATTTGAAATGAAGTTGAAATCGTTTTGAAAATGAATTTAAAACGATTTATATAATACGTTTTAAAAAAGGAAATCGACGAAGTATATATTATATATATAATATATATAATGGCCTGAATAGAACGCGCCGCGCCGCGGCAGTTCGTGAATTTTTACCATTGACTTCAATTGGATATTGCGGGAGATCCGACCATCGGATTCTCCTAAAACCAGAACCGTTGGGTTCGTATCGAAAAGAGCTTTCTAAGAATATTAGAAATTAGAAATCTAACGGTTGGATTTGGAATTATGTCCAAATCAAATTTGGAAAAGGTCGCTGTAAGTGCAGTTCGATGGTCGTTGATGGAAATCGACTGTACGGGCCTTGATAAAATTATTAAAAATAGTAATAATTTGTGTACAATCATAAGAAATGATATATGAAGAATTGGGATGAAAAACTCCATATTTGAAAAGATAAAAATAGATTTTTATCGAAATGAACTAGTTTTGAACTAGAATAGTAATTTATTTATTTTTAAAATAAATATATTGGATTTGAAATGGTTTTGAAAATAACCAGAATTTCCAATAATTGCATTGGAATGGATTTGAATCGAAATTGTCTTCGGAATATTTCGATGTTGGATTTCATGATTATACATATGTTGTTATGGAAATTTGAAAGATATATATATATATATATATATATATATATATATATATATATATATTGTTATTTCCAATACGATATTTGTTGGTCGTAGAATTTGATATTGAATATAAGCCGATATATTTTCTATTCAGAGCCTTGTATTTAATATCAAATGTGATTTGGGTTTGTCGTGAATGGTGTCTTCATTAACACTGTTCTTAAGCCCAGCTGAGGAAAAGATTAAATCTTTTTATTTAGATTTAATGAAGTGTACCAATTAAATGGTATTTAATTGGAATTGAGTTGGAATTGATTTTTGGGTTTATCGTGAACGGTGTTTTAAATAACACTTGTTCTTTAACCCGATAGTTAATGAAATGTGATTTTGGGTTGTCGTGAACGGTATCTTCAATAATACTGTTCTTAGACCCAAAGGAGTTAAGAAAATCAGAAACTAACTGGAAATTAGTTAAGTTGAATGGTTTCTGGGGTATTGATCTGATGTTGGTTTCGGCCTTCGGGGTTAATACTTAGGGAATTGCTCACTTGCTAATTTACGGTTAGGGACTGATTGAAATGTGATGTGATTTTGGGGTTTATCGTGAATAGTTTTTTTTAGTGACACTGATTATTTAACCCAGTCAAAGATTAAAACTAGGTGGAGTTTTAATGAATCTTTAATTAGATTGAAAAGATCGAGAATGGAGTATCGCCAGTTTTACTCCAGGCGATAGTTAAATCTTTAATAGATTTAAACGTGAAATGGTAATTAAATTTACCGATAACACCGTGGTGTTAGATATGAAGTATGACCAGTTTTACTTCATGGGATGAATAGGTTGGGATTGGGAAATAAAATAAATGATTACTTCGGTGTGGTTCGCTAATCCCGACTAGTTTGAATAGATATTCAAAAAGGAGATTAAAGAATAAATTTGAAGAATTTATCTTTGATAAAATTAATGGGAACCTTTCCCAAAGTATAAGAATATTTGAACAAAAGAATATTCTGAATTGGAATGAGGCGTATGTTGTGTTTGTGTAACACTTGTTTATTATATACGTGAGTCATTCAGAAAGACCGGGTTTATCCCATTCTGAATAACTGATTCGACATGGTCTCGAAGATGAAGACGGTGGTTGAAGACCGGAGGTCTTCACGTCGTTTGGATAATTACTGATGATCTTGATTTGGCCGTACACCCAAGAGGATGGAAATAGTTGGTGATCGTCATACGTACTTGGAGATCGATGGATATGCGGGGTACTAGGTGCCTCCGGTTTCGTTCAGACCCAGAACGAACTTGTAAATGGACTGTGTGTCTGACATTGGATTTTAGTCTGTGTGATTGATTTCTATTAAATATATATCTGTTTGGCGGTGGAGAATTTATTCTCTTGCTTAACGCCCTTCTCTGAGACGTACTAGCTCAGGGGTTATATATTGATGGATGTCAAACGCATGGATTGAATTGCCTGTGTGGCATGCCTAAGTGGCAAATGATCAAGGCTTCTGTTGAAAAGCAAAGTCTTGTGGTTGATGATCAATGCAAAGCCTGTGTGGCATAGCTTTGTGTAGCGTTGATTCGCGAGCCTCACACCCCGGTGCGAACCAAAAATGGGAGAAGGACCTCAGGGAGGACATGCGTTTCTTTCTAGTTAGAAGAGGCGTCAGTGGTTTTACACGCCCTGACGAGTTTGACTTATGTGGTTGTTGCTGTTGCGAGGCGCCTCGGTTAGATCGGACGATCCGGGTCCGATGGAGTCATTCGTTGGCTCATTTACGCCCCATAGGGCGGGGAAACGCAGTGTTCAGGAATTTTAATCCACATCGGTGGACTGGCCCTGTCGCTCCAAAGGCTTGACTGAGCACTTGCCTGAGACACGGGCTAGAGCATCTTGAATTCGGTGGAGGACGATCCCTTGCCTCGGTTCACAGATGGAAATCCAACTTCCAATACGTGACGTTTCGATTTTAGTTGTAATCCTATATATGGCGACATAGTGGGATGGGGCGCTTATGCCGTATATGATTGATATTTATGATTTGAAGTTGTTTTATACACTATGCACTTATTATAGTATCAAATAATCTGTTTTAAACGTATCAAGCATTCTTTGGCTGTTATAAGGTAAAAACCCTATCCTCCGGCTTGCGTTGCGTTGTGTGATAGGACCTGGGTCTTATAATAGCTTCATTTTCTTTATTTAGCATTGCGCTGTTTGTTTTATGCACTGGTATTCTTGGGAGGAAACCCGTTCCGTGTTATACGGCGTGGTCCCTTGATTTACCTAACTTTAAAATAAAGATTAATAACTGTTTTAGTTCTCACACCAGTCACATGACTGACCTGGAGTTTATTGTTTTAACCTAAACTCTGGGTGCCCTAATTTTGACACGGGCAGCTAGTAGTTTCAGTTTTGCAGATTTGTATTCACGGGAACCTGGTTTACATTGGAACGATATCCGGAATGCTTTGTATCCGTGTATCTTATTCAGTTGTATTTTGTATTATTTTCCGCTGCTGTGTAATGTATTGTAATCTCTTATATTTATCGAATGTGTAATATTGATTTGTACTCTGTATATTCTTGTAATCTGATGAATTGTTGTAATTTACAATGAAATGTTCTTCCATTCGGGTTCTGTTGTGGCTTGTTCTCAACTCAATCCGTGATTTCCCGTGAGGGGAAGTTCGGGTCGTTTCAGGTAATTAAAATACCCCAACTTGAACAACATTAGGACTATCTAAGGATGATATTAGTTTAATGGTAAAAGGGATTAGCGATAATTTATTTAGTGAAATGATAATGTAAGGGCTGGTTTTATCCAACAGGAATAAGCACTGGGTACTGTCAAGTAATAAATAAAAGATATTTTTGTAATGTTGTTTACGAGTTGTTTCGAAGGTAAAGATTGAGAACTGGATATGATATAGAATTTTTCTTAGTATTAAAATGAATTTATTTAAAGAATAACCTTATGTTAAGTAAGAAGCGAAAAGCTATATTTATAATATTGAAATACTTAAGAGTTTTAAATTTACATTTTTGTTTAATTTAAAAGGCCAAGTAATGCTGAATACTGAACCAGTGAACCCATTTGATTGTCATGATTGAATCACTATTTATTTTGATAGTTAAAGCACCAACTATCAAATATGTCCAATACGATTGTTGGTACGGGAAGACCGGGATCGAATTTATATTCGAAAACCATTCCAACCAACAAATACGTGTAGATATTAAAAGATGATCGAGATGGAGCATTGAAGACCGTAGAATTTCATAAACGGAAGGACTGCTAATAACCTTCGGTCTGCAGCCAAAGATGTACTCTGGTTCTGTCGTGGTTGGAATCTACGGATTGCAAGGACTTCTGGCTACTGATCCATGGGGTGATTCCTATATGGGATGCAATAGGAGAGTACCTTCGGTTCATCCTGTTCCTGGATGACTTGTATAGACAGATGTCTGATAGCGTATTTCCAAAGGGATCGCGTATGTTGATTTCTTCAAACATACCAAAGTTGGGTCGCTCCCAACCCGGTATTTTTGTACACGTCAATTAGTAATATCTTGCGGATCTGATGATGTGGCATTCAAAGTGAATGGTGACCAGATGTTCCAGAGAGAAAATTCTGACCTTAAGCCTCGTCAACCGGGAAATAACAAAAATCGGGCAGGCAACATGGTTATGTGGGTCGCTCCCATTAGGGTGTATAATCACCTATCTAGAGAAATTCCTTTTGCTTCTTTAATCTAACGATGCTGTTCCTTTTCCGGAAACGGTGGTTTGAGTCCAACCGTTAGTGATATACATTCGATACACTCAGGCGAAATGAGTGGTCGGTCATGTGTGGGCCGGGTTGCAAGACGTTCTTGTTGAACCCAGTGTATTCGCCTCTAGAGATACACTATCGGCAGGTAGTCCCATACCTTGTCATAGTCGGGACCCAATCTCCAATAAGCGCCAATGGTTTTGTTTGTATTATATATATGTGGAGCGTGAGATGCAAGCGTTCCGCTAAATTGATATTTACTGGTATTTATACATTATTATAATATCAGAAAAGATACTGATTTCAAAAATGGTTTGGGTTATCGTAAGGTAAAAACCTTCCGTGTTTACGTGTGGATTTGGTCTTACGATTATCCTTCTCTTTGAAAAGATTTTAACTTTAAAATCAAGTTGTGTGTTACCTTAATACTATGCGAGTTTTACTCACTCTGGTTCACCAGACTGACACGGTGTTTTGTAAATGCTCGGGTTAGCCTGGGGTGTATAGGTTCAGGTTATCGAATGTTGTGAAGAGAAGAGCTGCAGGTGTTCAGACGTATTGTACCTAGTATCTATTCCGCTGTGTGTTGTATATGGGACAGATTATGTAACAACCCGTAAAATGCGAGCCAGTTTGAAAATTTTAATTTGGCAATTTTAGTGAACATTGATTATTTAAAATGAATTCTTTTAAATAATATCGACGAGAAATTTATTTTGAATAGAGTTCGAACGTATATTTTATATACGTCGTCGTTAGAATATATAATAATTATATATAATTATAAAAGGAATTGAAAATGGCGCGGTAGTTCGAAAATTCGATTTCTAATTTCAATTGAATATACAGAATTCATTATAAGTCAGAATTGGACGAAACAAGAAATATTTGAATCTGATGAACAAGATCTTTCTAACGAAGTTAACAAACTAGGATTTCACTTTAGAAATGATAAGATATGTCCAGTTGAAAATTCTGAATAGTCGCTATGGAATTCAGGCCCTTAAAAATGGACATTTTGCAAACGACCTCGGATTTCGACGAAACCAGTTTTGTTGGGTCCGTGATGTCGAATTATTGCTAGATTCCAAATTTCATAATTTTTCGAATCAATATGTGAACGTGGCAAAGGAAAACGCGTTTGACCAGTTTCAGTTGATTTTAATCGACTGGAAAATGGCCATTTTTCCAACGGTCTCAGAATTCGACGAAACTAGTTTTGTTAGGACCGTATCGTCAATACGAAGCTAGAAAATATTTTTCTGGAATTTTTCGTGTTCGTATGTGGCCCCGGTAATTCGAAATGTACTTTTTGAATTTAAATGGAAAAAAAAATTAAATTATTATAATTTTCTATAAAAAGGGCCCAACCAAAACCCTAACCCGCCCAACCTCAGAGCCGTCGTCAGCTTCTAAACGGAGGGCCAAAAATTTTCGAAAATCTAAATACAAATCGCCCCAAATCGTTTACGAATTATCCTAGGGTTCCTAAGCGAAGATTGAAGTACTCTTTCCGCTCTTCCAATCCATACAAGGGTGATGGATTTTCATTAAGCAAATCACGAGAAACGCTAGCTCAAAGTCGTCGAGTTTGCCTGCGTCGCCTGGTCGTGTGCGACGTGCGAGTGGATCCCTGTCCTCGGCAATGGTGGAGCTTGCGAAGCTCTTTGATGTGGTGGGGTTAGATGGTGCTCCGGCGGCCTAAAAGTTGATCGGCAAGGAGCCCTAGGTCGCGATGTTTTGGGTTACGGCGCTCGAATTTTGCCTGGGAGGAAGACACGGATACGGGGTGAGAACATTTTCTCACTCCATAATTTTTGATTTTGTCTTCGAATCATGAGTTGTCATTTGAATGTTTGGATGATTTTTGTTATTGATTTCGAGTTGTTGAGAAATTGATTGAGCAATGTGGAAAAATAGTCATGTTATGACATAATTATTCGGTGGTTAAAAATACGATTTTTAACGTATATATGCCATTTATAAAATTTCCATGCTAAGAAGAAAAACCTGTTCTAATTTATAAAAAGCTTTATATAAATTTGTTTTGAAAATATATATATCATTTGTTTTGAAAATATATATATCATTTGTTTTGAAAATATATATATCATTTGTTTTGAGAATATATATATCATTTGTTTTGAAAATATATATATCATTTGTTTTGAAAATATATATATCATTTGTTTTGAAAATATATATCATATGTCTTGAAAAATATAGAATAGAATTTGATTTGAAAAATATACAATACATAGATTTGAAAATATAAAATAGCGAAATAAAAATAGGATTTTTATATATTGAACTTCGATAGAAAATATGATTTTTATATATTGAACTTCGATAGAAAATATGATTTTTATATATTGAACTTCGAAAAGAAAATATGATTTTTATATATTGAACTTCGAAAGAAAATATGATTTTTATATATTGAACTTCGAAATAAAAATTCGATTTTTATATATTGAATAGCGAACTAAAAATTCGATTTTTATATATATTGAATAGCGAACTAAAAATTCGATTTTTATTTATATTGAATAGCGAACTAAAAATTCGATTTTTATATATTGAATAACGAAGTCAAAATTCGATTTTTACATATGTAGAGGATCCGGGCAACGAAGATGACGAAGATGCGATAGCGATGAAGATTTCTATCAATGAAGTGCCGTGGAGCTAGGATAGCTATCTGTGAGAACTTCTCACCTTTCAATTTATTTTCTAGTTATATATATATACTAGGATGCAGACGGTGCTTAGTAGCACCCGACACAATCGTCCACAGACCATGGACTTGTTTGTTTGGCTGTTTGGTTATTGATTGCGATATTGGTTTGAATGTGGTTTGTGGTGCGAAAAATCGAATCGATAAATTGGTTAGGATTAGACGTGCGCCGTTATAAGGCGAAGGGGTAAGGCTAGGTTAGACTCTTACTCCAAATTTTGTGGTTTACATAACGAAATTGATTTGATTGATGTGTGAATGGCGTGGGCCTTCACTAGACCGCGGATAAGGCTAGGCCTCGTCCCGTTTCTAGTATCGTGCCGTTATGCCGCCGAAATTTTCTAAAATAAGTTAGAAAAATAAAAATATCATTTTATTGAATAAATGAATTGAATAGAAATTCATAGGTTGGAATAAAATGTTTTATCGTTAAAAATATAATTTTTAACGTGAAGTGAAATAAATAAAATATTCATTTACAAACCAGACGGTTTGTTTATGTACACCTATTTGAATGACATTGATTGGGACGATAAATTTTACACATCGCCCAACAGCACAAATAAAATAGGTGTTTGATTGTTTGAAACCCCACATGGGTGTTGGGATGAAATTTGAAGTTCACTCATCCTGATTGATTAAATATGTCGATCGATTGATTGACAGGCTGTTATAAGCGTTGAATATCTATATTTGATGCTTATACAGTGTAGTGCACTTTGGCTGATGGTTGATTATTTTTCAATGCTGTTATATACATGTGTTGTATGAAAATCCATATAATTAACTTTATATGGTAATTGATTGGGCCTCATTCCAATTTGAAAAATAAAGAATATATAAAATAAAAGTTCATGTGTTGACAGTACTCATTTATTGAGATTGGTCATGTGTTGAACGAAATATTTTGATAATAACAACTATTTTGAATAAAGAAACATTTGAAATAGAATATTTGAAAATAGAAATATATGAAGCCGTGTTGGTTAGATTGACGCCATTTTGACGTGAACGATATTTATATGAATTGAAAACGATTTCGAAATGAATTGAATTGAAAACGATTTCGAAATGAATTGAATTGAAAACGATTTCGAAATGAATTGAATTAAAAACGATTTCGAAATGAATTGAATTGAAAACGATTTCGAAATGAATTGAATTGAAAACGATTTCGAAATGAATTGAATTGAAAACGATTTCGAAATGAATTGAATTGAAAACGATTTCGAAATGAATTGAATTGAAAACGATTTCGAAATGAATTGAATTGAAAACGATTTCGAAATGAATTGAATTGAAAACGATTTCGAAATGAATTGAATTTAAAACGATTTCGAAATGAATTGAATTGAAAACGATTTCGAAATGAATTGAATTGAAAACGATTTCGAAATGAATTGAAAAAGAATTCAAATTGAATTGAAAATGAATTGAAAAAGAATTCAAATTGAATTGAAAGCGAATTGAAATGAATTCAAATTGAATTGAAATTTGAATTGAATAGAAATGAATTTTAAAACGAATTTATAATGAAGAATTCAATTTTGATTTGAATTGAAATGGAAGTTGAGATGCTTTTGAAACGAATATTTAAAACTATTTATATAATTCGTTTTAAATAGAAATCGACGAAATATATATTATATATATTATATATATAATATAATGGCCTGAATAGAACGCGCCGCGCCGCGGTAGTTCGCGAATTTCGACCATTGATTTCAAACGGACATTACGGGAGATCCGACCGTCGGATTCTCCTAAAACCGGAACCGTTGGGTTCGTATCGAAAAGAGCTTTCTAACGAATTTTAGAAATTCGAAATCTAACGGTTGGATTTGGAATTATGTCCAAATCAAATTTGAAAAAGGTCGCTGTAAGTGCAGTTCGATGGCCGTTGATGGAAATCGACTGTACGGGCCTTGATAAAATTATTAAAAATAGCAATAATTTGTGTAAAATCATAAGAAATGATTTAGAAAGAATTGGGATGAAAAACTCCATATTTGAAAAGATAAAAATAGATTTTTATCGAAATGAACTAGTTTTGAACTAGAATTATAATTCTATTTATTTTTAAATAAATAAATTGAATTCGAAAAGGGTTTTAAAAGTAACCAAAATTCCAATGATTGCATTGGAGTGGATTTGAATCGAAATTGTCTTCGGAATATTTCGATGTTGGAATTCGTGATTATACAGGTGTTGTTATGGAAATTTGAAAGATATATATGTATATCGTTATTTCCAATACGACATTTGTTAGTCGTAGAATTCGATATTGAATATAAGCCGATATATTTTCTATTCAGAGCCTTGTATTGAATATCGAATGTGATTTGGGTTTGTCGTGAATGGTGTCTTCACTAACACTGTTCTTGAACCCAGTTGAGAAAAGATTAAATCTTTTTATTTAGATTTAATGAAGTTTACCAATTAAATAATATTTAATTGGAATTGAATTGATATTGATTTTTGGGTTTATCGTGAACAGTGTTTTTAAATAGCACTCGTTCTTTAACCCAATAATTAATGAACGTGATTTTGGGTTTATCGTGAACCGTGTTTTAAAATGACACTGATTCTTTAACCCAGTCGAAGATTAAAACTAAGTGGAGTTTTAATGAATCTTTAATTAGATTGAAATGATCGAAAATGGAGTATCACCAGTTTTGCTCCAGGCGATAGTTAAATCTTTAATTAGATTTGAACGTGAAATGGTAATTGAATTTACCGATAACACCGTGGTGTTAGATATGAAGTATGACCAGTTTTACTTCATGGGATGGATAGGTTGGGATTGGGAAATTAAAACAAATGATTACTTCGGTAAGGTTCGTTAAATCCCGACTAATTTCGAATTGATATTCAAAAGCAGATTAAAGAATAAATTCAAGGAATTTATCTTTGATAAAATTAATGGGAACCTTTCCCTATGAATGTGAAATCAGAAACTAACTGTCGGTTAGCCAAGCAGAACGGTTTTCTGGATATTGATCTGATGTTGGTTTCGGCCTTCGGGGTTAATATTTGGGGAATTATTCTCTTGATTAATTTACGGTTAGTGACTAATGAATTGGAATGAGGCGTATGTTGTGTTTGTGTAACACTTATTTAAAATATACGCGAGTTATTCGGAAAGACCGGGTTTATCCCATTCTGAATAACTGATACGACGATAAGTCGAAGATGAAGACGATGGTCGAAGACCGGAGGTCTTCACGTCGTTTGGGTGATAACTGATGATCTTGATTGGGCTGTACACCCAAGAAGATGGAAACAGTTGGTGATCGTCCAGACGTACTTGGAGATCGATGGATATGCGGGGTACTAGGTGCCTCCGGTTTCGTTCAGACCCAGAACGGACTTGTAAATGGACTGTGTGTCTGACATTGGATTTTAGTCGGTGTGATTGATCTTTATTAAATATATATTGATGGATATCAAACGCATGGAGTGAATTGCCTTTGTGGCATGCCTAAGTGGCAATTGATCGAGGCTTCTGTTGAAAAGCAAAGTCTTGTGGTGATGATCAAAGCACGGCCTTTGTGGCGTAGCTTTGTGTAACGTTTCCATCGCGAGTTTCACACCCGGTATGAACCAAAAACGGGAGAGGACATCAGGGAGGACTTGCGTTTCTTTCTAGCTAGAAGTGGCGTCAGTGGTTTTACACGCCCTGACGAGTTTGACTTTTGTGGTTGTTGCGGTTGCGAGGCGCCTCGGTTATATCGGTTTCGGCCGAATGCATTCTGGTCGGCTGACGGACCAGACTTACACCCCATAGGGTGGGGAGACGTATTGTTCAGGCATAATAATCCACTCCGTGTGGACCGGCCCTGACGATCCAAGGGGCAGTTGCGGCTGTTCCTGAGACACGGGCTAGAGCGTCTCGAATCGGTTGAGGACTATCTTTTGCCTCGGTTCATAGATGGAAATCCAATTTCCAAATACGTGACTTTGCGGTTTTATTTGTAAACCTATATATGGCGACATAGTGGCATGGGACGCTCATGCCGCCTATGATTGATACTTATGATTTGATGTTGTTTATACACTATGCACTTATAATAGTATCAAATGATTTGTTTTAAACGTATCAAGCATTCTTTGGCTGTTATAAGGAAAAACCCTATCCCCCGGCTTGCGTTGCATTGTGTGATAGGACCTGGGTCTTATAACAGCTTCATTTTTCTTTATTTAGCATTGCGCTGTTTGTTTTATGCACTGGTATTCTTGGGAGGAAACCCGTTCCGTGTTATACGGCGTGGTCCCTTGATTTACCTAATTTTAAAATAAAGATTAACTGTTTTAGTTCTCACACCAGTCACATGACTGACCTGGAGTTTATTGTTTTAACCTAAACTCTGGGTGCCCTTATTTTGACACGGGCAGCTAGTAGTTTTGGTTTTGCAGATTTATATTCACAGGATCCTGGTTTACAGCTGGAACGATATCCGGAAAGCTTTGTATCCGTATATCTCATTCTAGTTGTGTATTGTATTATTTTCCGCTGCTATGTATTTAAATGTAATTTAAATCTCTGATATTCCTGTGTTATATTCATTGATACTCTGTATATTCTTGTAATCTGATGCATTGTTGTAATATACAATGAAATGTTCTTTTATATGCATTCTGATTTGTCGTGTTCTCAAACGATAGGGCGTTTCGAACGGCCTAGATCGGTTTAGCGACTGGTTCGGACCGAGCGAAATTCCTTGCCGTCACAGTTGGTATCAGAGCTTTGGTTTACAAAGCAGAGAACAAGGCACATTAGAACCATACGAAAGAATACATCAGATATTGGATTAGTAAAATCCAATGGGAATGACTCGTTAGAGATGGGATTAGTAATATCCAACGAGAATGGCTCGTTAGAGATAGGATCAGTAGTATCCTAGAACGAGTGTGAAGAGTATATTTTTCAAATGAAAACAATTTTTGTTTTGAAAATTTAAATCAATTGTTCGTATTTGGTTATTTATTTATATTGACGTGGACAATCCAGTATATATTGATTTTGCGTATACGTCTGATCCACGTGTATTTGGAATTTTAATATACTGGATAGATATAGAATTACACTCTAGACACCCGGAGATGGTTCTGATGATTGATCGATCATCATCAGAACTTATGTTTGTGTTTCGAAGGTGTGATATCTATATATTTCCATTAGACTGGTGTGAGAACCAAAACTTATATAGCTAGAACCCTTTGTTGTGAATTGGCATCAAAAACATGATTTTCTGTATATATATCAAAGTTATGCATTTGAAAAACTAATCAACTAATTGATTGATGGTTGTATTATTTGATTATTGTATGAATAATTAAAATTTGAACCATTTAGTTCATTTGAGTCAAATATTGAATTTTATTGAAAATTGGTTGCATTTGCTTGCATATACATATATATCATTGAACAGGTCATAGCAAGGAGGCTAGAGCCAGAGAATAAAATTTGTTTGCCCGACAAATAGGTACATGTTTACTACATAATTTCCTGTTTTGTTTGGGTGATGATGATTTTGTGAGCCTATTGGCTAGCCGCTTGGCTTTTTCTTTTTCTTTTTGAGATCTGAAGGACCGGGGAAGCTATTTGAAATTCCCCGATGCTCCCATTGCAGGGGAGGTTATGGCGAAATTTTAGGGTGTTAGCCAAATTTTTGGAGATTTTGAAAATTTTCAGAAACTGAAAAGTTGGAGAAGGGAAGCCAGATCGAATGTAGAGCTGATTAATCAAACCACTTTCGACTCTGTTCCTTTTCGGGGACGAAAAGTTTTAAGTGGGGGAGATTGTAACAACCCGTAAAATGCGAGCCAGTTTGAAAATTTTAATTTGGCAATTTTAGCGAACATTGATTATTTAAAATGAATTATTTTAAATAATATCGACGAGAAATTTATTTTGAATAGAGTTCGAACGTATATTTTATATACGTCGTCGTTAGAATATATAATAATTATATATAATTATAAAAGGAATTGAAAATGGCGCGGTAGTTCGAAAATTCGATTTCTAATTTCAATTGAATATACAGAATTCATTATAAGTCAGAATTGGACGAAACAAGAAATATTTGAATCTGATGAACAAGATCTTTCTAACGAAGTTAACAAACTAGGATTTCACTTTAGAAATGATAAGATATGTCCAGTTGAAAATTCTGAATAGTCGCTATGGAATTCAGGCCCTTAAAAATGGACATTTTGCAAACGACCTCGGATTTCGACGAAACCAGTTTTGTTGGGTCCGTGATGTCGAATTATTGCTAGATTCCAAATTTCATAATTTTTCGAATCAATATGTGAACGTGGCAAAGGAAAACGCGTTTGACCAGTTTCAGTTGATTTTAATCGACTGGAAAATGGCCATTTTTCCAACGGTCTCAGAATTCGACGAAACTAGTTTTGTTAGGACCGTATCGTCAATACGAAGCTAGAAAATATTTTTCTGGAATTTTTCGTGTTCGTATGTGGCCCCGGTAATTCGAAATGTACTTTTTGAATTTAAATGGAAAAAAAAAATTAAATTATTATAATTTTCTATAAAAAGGGCCCAACCAAAACCCTAACCCGCCCAACCTCAGAGCCGTCGTCAGCTTCTAAACGGAGGGCCAAAAATTTTCGAAAATCTAAATACAAATCGCCCCAAATCGTTTACGAATTATCCTAGGGTTCCTAAGCGAAGATTGAAGTACTCTTTCCGCTCTTCCAATCCATACAAGGATGATGGATTTTCATTAAGCAAATCACGAGAAACGCCAGCTCAAAGTCGTCGAGTTTGCCTGCGTCGCCTGGTCGTGTGCGACGTGCGAGTGGATCCCTGTCCTCGGCAATGGTGGAGCTTGCGAAGCTCTTTGATGTGGTGGGGTTAGATGGTGCTCCGGCGGCCTAAAAGTTGATCGGCAAGGAGCCCTAGGTCGCGATGTTTTGGGTTACGGCGCTCGAATTTTGCCTGGGAGGAAGACACAGATACAGGGTGAGAACATTTTCTCACTCCATAATTTTTGATTTTGTCTTCGAATCATGAGTTGTCATTTGAATGTTTGGATGATTTTTGTTATTGATTTCGAGTTGTTGAGAAATTGATTGAGCAATGTGGAAAAATAGTCATGTTATGACATAATTATTCGGTGGTTAAAAATACGATTTTTAACGTATATATGCCATTTATAAAATTGCCATGCTAAGAAGAAAAACCTGTTCTAATTTATAAAAAGCTTTATATAAATTTGTTTTGAAAATATATATATCATTTGTTTTGAAAATATATATATCATTTGTTTTGAAAATATATATATCATTTGTTTTGAGAATATATATATCATTTGTTTTGAAAATATATATATCATTTGTTTTGAAAATATATATATCATTTGTTTTGAAAATATATATCATATGTCTTGAAAAATATAGAATAGAATTTGATTTGAAAAATATACAATACATAGATTTGAAAATATAAAATAGCGAAATAAAAATAGGATTTTTATATATTGAACTTCGATAGAAAATATGATTTTTATATATTGAACTTCGATAGAAAATATGATTTTTATATATTGAACTTCGAAAAGAAAATATGATTTTTATATATTGAACTTCGAAAGAAAATATGATTTTTATATATTGAACTTCGAAATAAAAATTCGATTTTTATATATTGAATAGCGAACTAAAAATTCGATTTTTATATATATTGAATAGCGAACTAAAAATTCGATTTTTATATATATTGAATAGCGAACTAAAAATTCGATTTTTATATATTGAATAACGAAGTCAAAATTCGATTTTTACATATGTAGAGGATCCGGGCAACGAAGATGACGAAGATGCGATAGCGATGAAGATTTCTATCAATGAAGTGCTGTGGAGCTAGGATAGCTATCTGTGAGAACTTCTCACCTTTCAATTTATTTTCTAGTTATATATATATACTAGGATGCAGACGGTGCTTAGTAGCACCCGACACAATCGTCCACAGACCATGGACTTGTTTGTTTGGCTGTTTGGTTATTGATTGCGATATTGGTTTGAATGTGGTTTGTGGTGTGAAAAATCGAATCGATAAATTGGTTAGGATTAGACGTGCGCCGTTATAAGGCGAAGGGGTAAGGCTAGGTTAGACTCTTACTCCAAATTTTGTGGTTTACATAACGAAATTGATTTGATTGATGTGTGAATGGCGTGGGCCTTCACTAGACCGGGGATAAGGCTAGGCCTCGTCCCGTTTCTAGTATCGTGCCGTTATGCCGCCGAAATTTTCTAAAATAAGTTAGAAAAATAAAAATATCATTTTATTGAATAAATGAATTGAATAGAAATTCATAGGTTGGAATAAAATGTTTTATCGTTAAAAATATAATTTTTAACGTGAAGTGAAATAAATAAAATATTCATTTACAAACCAGATGGTTTGTTTATGTACACCTATTTGAATGACATTGATTGGGACGATAAATTTTACACATCGCCCAACAGCACAAATAAAATAGGTGTTTGATTGTTTGAAACCCCACACGGGTGTTGGGATGAAATTTGAAGTTCACTCATCCTGATTGATTAAATATGTCGATCGATTGATTGACAGGCTGTTATAAGCGTTGAATATCTATATTTGATGCTTATACAGTGTAGTGCACTTTGGCTGATGGTTGATTATTTTTCAATGCTGTTATATACATGTGTTGTATGAAAATCCATATAATTAACTTTATATGGTAATTGATTGGGCCTCATTCCAATTTGAAAAATAAAGAATATATAAAATAAAAGTTCATGTGTTGACAGTACTCATTTATTGAGATTGGTCATGTGTTGAACGAAATATTTTGATAATAACAACTATTTTGAATAAAGAAACATTTGAAATAGAATATTTGAAAATAGAAATATATGAAGCCGTGTTGGTTAGATTGACGCCATTTTGACATGAACGATATTTATATGAATTGAAAACGATTTCGAAATGAATTGAATTGAAAACGATTTCGAAATGAATTGAATTGAAAACGATTTCGAAATGAATTGAATTAAAAACGATTTCGAAATGAATTGAATTGAAAACGATTTCAAAATGAATTGAATTGAAAACGATTTCGAAATGAATTGAATTGAAAACGATTTCGAAATGAATTGAATTGAAAACGATTTCGAAATGAATTGAATTGAAAACGATTTTGAAATGAATTGAATTGAAAACGATTTCGAAATGAATTGAATTGAAAACGATTTCGAAATGAATTGAATTTAAAACGATTTCGAAATGAATTGAATTGAAAACGATTTCGAAATGAATTGAATTGAAAACGATTTCGAAATGAATTGAAAAAGATTTCAAATTGAATTGAAAATGAATTGAAAAAGAATTCAAATTGAATTGAAAGCGAATTGAAATGAATTCAAATTGAATTGAAATTTGAATTGAATAGAAATGAATTTTAAAACGAATTTATAAAGAAGAATTCAATTTTGATTTGAATTGAAATGGAAGTTGAGATGCTTTTGAAACGAATATTTAAAACTATTTATATAATTCGTTTTAAATAGAAATCGCCGAAATATATATTATATATATTATATATATAATATAATGGCCTGAATAGAACGCGCCGCGCCGCGGCAGTTCGCGAATTTCGACCATTGATTTCAAACGGACATTACGGGAGATCCGACCGTCGGATTCTCCTAAAACCGGAACCGTTGGGTTCGTATCGAAAAGAGATTTCTAACGAATTTTAGAAATTCGAAATCTAACGGTTGGATTTGGAATTATGTCCAAATCAAATTTGAAAAAGGTCGCTGTAAGTGCAGTTCGATGGCCGTTGATGGAAATCGACTGTACGGGCCTTGATAAAATTATTAAAAATAGCAATAATTTGTGTAAAATCATAAGAAATGATTTAGAAAGAATTGGGATGAAAAACTCCATATTTGAAAAGATAAAAATAGATTTTTATCGAAATGAACTAGTTTTGAACTAGAATTATAATTCTATTTATTTTTAAATAAATAAATTGAATTCGAAAAGGGTTTTAAAAGTAACCAAAATTCCAATGATTGCATTGGAGTGGATTTGAATCGAAATTGTCTTCGGAATATTTCGATGTTGGAATTCGTGATTATACAGGTGTTGTTATGGAAATTTGAAAGATATATATGTATATCGTTATTTCCAATACGACATTTGTTAGTCGTAGAATTCGATATTGAATATAAGCCGATATATTTTCTATTCAGAGCCTTGTATTGAATATCGAATGTGATTTGGGTTTGTCGTGAATGGTGTCTTCACTAACACTGTTCTTGAACCCAGTTGAGAAAAGATTAAATCTTTTTATTTAGATTTAATGAAGTTTACCAATTAAATAATATTTAATTGGAATTGAATTGATATTGATTTTTGGGTTTATCGTGAACAGTGTTTTTAAATAGCACTCGTTCTTTAACCCAATAATTAATGAACGTGATTTTGGGTTTATCGTGAACCGTGTTTTAAAATGACACTGATTCTTTAACCCAGTCGAAGATTAAAACTAAGTGGAGTTTTAATGAATCTTTAATTAGATTGAAATGATCGAAAATGGAGTATCACCAGTTTTGCTCCAGGCGATAGTTAAATCTTTAATTAGATTTGAACGTGAAATGGTAATTGAATTTACCGATAACACCATGGTGTTAGATATGAAGTATGACCAGTTTTACTTCATGGGATGGATAGGTTGGGATTGGGAAATTAAAACAAATGATTACTTCGGTAAGGTTCGTTAAATCCCGACTAATTTCGAATTGATATTCAAAAGCAGATTAAAGAATAAATTCAAGGAATTTATCTTTGATAAAATTAATGGGAACCTTTCCCTATGAATGTGAAATCAGAAACTAACTGTCGGTTAGCCAAGCAGAACGGTTTTCTGGATATTGATCTGATGTTGGTTTCGGCCTTCGGGGTTAATATTTGGGGAATTATTCTCTTGATTAATTTACGGTTAGTGACTAATGAATTGGAATGAGGCGTATGTTGTGTTTGTGTAACACTTATTTAAAATATACGCGAGTTATTCGGAAAGACCGGGTTTATCCCATTCTGAATAACTGATACGACGATAAGTCGAAGATGAAGACGATGGTCGAAGACCGGAGGTCTTCACGTCGTTTGGGTGATAACTGATGATCTTGATTGGGCTGTACACCCAAGAAGATGGAAACAGTTGGTGATCGTCCAGACGTACTTGGAGATCGATGGATATGCGGGGTACTAGGTGCCTCCGGTTTCGTTCAGACCCAGAACGGACTTGTAAATGGACTGTGTGTCTGACATTGGATTTTAGTCTGTGTGATTGATCTCTATTAAATATATATTGATGGATATCAAACGCATGGAGTGAATTGCCTGTGTGGCATGCCTAAGTGGCAATTGATCGAGGCTTCTGTTGAAAAGCAAAGTCTTGTGGTGATGATCAAAGCACGGCCTTTGTGGCGTAGCTTTGTGTAACGTTTGCATCGCGAGTTTCACACCCGGTATGAACCAAAAACGGGAGAGGACATCAGGGAGGACTTGCGTTTCTTTCTAGCTAGAAGTGGCGTCAGTGGTTTTACACGCCCTGACGAGTTTGACTTTTGTGGTTGTTGCGGTTGCGAGGCGCCTCGGTTATATCGGTTTCGGCCGAATGCATTCTGGTCGGCTGACGGACCAGACTTACACCCCATAGGGTGGGGAGACGTATTTTTCAGGCATAATAATCCACTCCGTGTGGACCGGCCCTGACGATCCAAGGGGCAGTTGCGGCTGTTCCTGAGACACGGGCTAGAGCGTCTCGAATCGGTTGAGGACTATCTTTTGCCTCGGTTCATAGATGGAAATCCAATTTCCAAATACGTGACTTTGCGGTTTTATTTGTAAACCTATATATGGCGACATAGTGGCATGGGACGCTCATGCCGCCTATGATTGATACTTATGATTTGATGTTGTTTATACACTATGCACTTATAATAGTATCAAATGATTTGTTTTAAACGTATCAAGCATTCTTTGGCTGTTATAAGGAAAAACCCTATCCCCCGGCTTGCGTTGCATTGTGTGATAGGACCTGGGTCTTATAACAGCTTCATTTTTCTTTATTTAGCATTGCGCTGTTTGTTTTATGCACTGGTATTCTTGGGAGGAAACCCGTTCCGTGTTATACGGCGTGGTCCCTTGATTTACCTAATTTTAAAATAAAGATTAACTGTTTTAGTTCTCACACCAGTCACATGACTGACCTGGAGTTTATTGTTTTAACCTAAACTCTGGGTGCCCTTATTTTGACACGGGCAGCTAGTAGTTTTGGTTTTGCAGATTTATATTCACAGGATCCTGGTTTACAGCTGGAACGATATCCGGAAAGCTTTGTATCCGTATATCTCATTCTAGTTGTGTATTGTATTATTTTCCGCTGCTATGTATTTAAATGTAATTTAAATCTCTGATATTCCTGTGTTATATTCATTGATACTTTGTATATTCTTGTAATCTGATGCATTGTTGTAATATACAATGAAATGTTCTTTTATATGCGTTCTGATTTGTCGTGTTCTCAAACGATAGGGCGTTTCGAACGGCCTGGATCGGTTTAGCGACTGGTTCGGACCGAGCGAAATTCCTTGCCGTCACAGATTATTATAACTGTCCAGATGTGTGATGTACTCTGATAATTGTAAGTATTTTTAAAAGCTCTCGATAAAGATTTATTTCTGTATTATATTTTGTTCCGCTGCGATGAGAGACTCTGATTCTGTGTTGTGGTGTTTCTTCTTCTTCTATTCTAATATTTCTTTCTTTCTTATCTCACCCTCTAATTTCTTTCTAATAACGTTCCAGTGTTTTCGTTGTTGGAAGGTCGGTATGAGTTACGGTAAAGGTATTTATGTCGATTTTCAGGGCTGAAAATCTTTTTGGGTCGTTACATTCCCGCTGCATGTATAGAATTTTTGTATTAATGTTAAAATGGGAACCCACAAGATGGTAATTTCGAATAGACTTACCATTTTTAGTTGCTCCAGTTAAACTGAGTTGACTTTCTTATTTTATCCTGTGTATTGTGTTTTTTTGGAAATTTATTTACTACATATTTGTATGTTATAATAGTTAAAATAATATGTTGCAGTATTATCTGATATCAAGAGTATGACCTTCTTAGCCATTTGTTAGCATAGAAGAAGTTATGGGTCTTATAATTGCTCTACGTAATATTTTTACATGTCTGCTAGTATGTCATGTTATCGTGACATTGATAATAACTGGTCTGGCTTGATGCACCCTCGTACGTTATTATTTAATCCACAAACTCAAAAGAGTTTAACATAAGGATTTTAGAAAGACAGTATTAAAAACAGTTCATTTAGTTACATGTTATGAATTACTTTCATTAACCAAACTATCTTGACGTCACAGCGGCTTATACAAACCAAAACATTCCCCATACATTACTATTTCCACTGGCTTAATAATTAGCATGTTACTTGGTTTTGGAATCATTGAATATCTTAGTAATGGGTCTGCATTCTTGTGAATAATGCACTTGAGTTTATATGCATGTTTACCTCAATTTAACATTGGAAATATACGTGCTTTAGCACCCTGTTTAGCTCAATGGAACACTGCAAATATATGGTGTTTCCCCTCGCCAATTCCATGTAGCTAAACCATGTGTAAATGATCATGGTTGTACAATACTGGAACTGCTATCATGATGTTCTATATTTAGGAATCTTGGACATGCTTGAAATTTGATAATTTCTATTTCATTTCACCCATTGTTTTCCTAACTGCAAATGAATTTGTCTTATTTCTAAGAGTGCTAAAAGTATTTGCCCAATAGCAGATTTCGATGACTACTGCATGTGTTAATTGCATGTGTATAAAGGTTAGTTGATCATTAATCTCACACATAAATATAGAATTAGTATGCACTAAAACATATTTATTCTCAAATTTATTTTATTATCATTTGATGTGCCCGACGTTTTGAGATGTTGAAGTATGCATTAAGAATACATTGGTTATGAGGTACTAAACATAACCGTTACCATTTCAATGAATCTTTAAACATACAAATTATAATTTGATACTATACCCAGTTTTACAGCAAGTGGTGAGGGGAGTTCAAAAGACGTACGTCGCCTAATAATAATAATAATAATAATAATAATAATAATAATAATAATAAGAACACCACCAACAACAATAATGTTCTATGAGTAATGCTATGCAAACATTCTTGTAATTCCATTTAGTTTTTATATATTGCAGCATAACTGAAAAATATATGTATAGAATATATTCATCTTATGAATCGTAAGAAGTTCCTTGCCTTATAAAAGCAATATTCAATTTTGGGAAAACTTCACCATAGTGGATTTGTAATAACCCGAAATTCTGAGCCAATTTAAATTTTTTATTTTGGCAATTTTAATGGATTTCGAATATTTAAAATGAATTATTTTAAATAGTAACGACGAGAAATTTATTTCGAATAGAAATAGAACGTATATATTTATATAGATTGTCGTTAGAATATAATTATTTATTTTAATTATTAAAGGAATTGAAAATGGTGCGGTAGTTTGAAAATTCGATTTCAAAGTTCAAATGAAGCTACAGGATTCAAAATAAACCGGATTTTAGCGAAACCAAAAACATTAGAATCTATTTAAAAATATCTTTCCAACGAATCCAAAAAATTGAAATTTCATAGTGGGGATAAAAAGTTACGTCCAGTTCAAAATTTAGAAAAGTTGCTATGGAATATATTTTTTAATATATATAAAAGCCCTTAGAAATGGAAATTTTGCAAACGACCTCGGTTTTCGACGAAAATGCTTTTGTTGGATCCGGGATGTCAAATTATTGCTAGGTTTAAAAAATTGTAATTTTTCAAATCAATATGTGAGCGTGGTGAAGTAAAACGTGTTTTAACAGTTTCAGTCAATTTCCATCGACCAGAAAATGACCATTTTTCAAACGGTCTCAGAATTTGACGAAATTAGTTTTGTTAGGTCCATATCGTCAATACGAAGCTAGAAAATATTTTTTGGGAATTTTTAGGGTCCGTATGCGACCCCAGTAAAATGAAATGTGCGTTCAAATTCAATATACATTGATTTATAATTTAATTTGTATGGAAACTGGTCGTAACGGTCGAATTGGCCTACGATACATATCCCATTGTGTTCGGAATGGGGGTAATTAGCTAGAGATGACAGTCGGTGGGTTTGATTTCGAGTTCAGAATAAAAAGTTACTTTTTGATGAATTAAATTAATAATTAATTATATAACCTTGGCCCTCACCCCACTTTCTCTCCCTTCAGTCAACACCGAAGTGAATAGAAAAGAAAAAAAACGAGATCCACCAATTGCGCACTGCCTCCACCGCGCTCCATGCCGTCATCGGAGCTCCGCCACGCCGCCTGGCACCCTACCTCGTCGCCACCTCGCCTGGCTCTCGCCTCTCTCTCCGTTCAAGATCCGCCTGTTAGTTTTTTATCTTATCTATTTTAAATAATTAGTGTTATAAATGATAATAAAAATGGATTTATATATATATTATAGCATTAGTTTAAAGCTGCGATTTTTATATATAACATTAGAATAAAGTATGGTTTTTATAAATAAGAAGTTATGGTTTTTATTAACAAAAAGCTATGGTTTTTATAAACAAAAAGTTATGATTTTTATTAACAAGAAACATTGATTTTTAAAAACAACATGAAGCTTTGATTTTCAACTTCTAAAGGAAGTGATTTTTATTTGCTAAAAGAAGTGAATTTTAGTTGTTTAAAGATTTTATTTTTATGATTAGAATAATATGGTTTTTATATAAAGAGAAATAAAAATATGAACTTTATTTTTATCATGAAATAGCGAGAATAAAGATACGATTTTTATTAATATAAAGATAGGATTTTTATTAATATAAAGATGAGATTTTTATGTGTATAAATCATAATTTTTAGTTCATGGAAAACTATGATCTTTGATTAGACAAAACACGATTGCATACATAGAAATATATGATTCTTATTTTTAGAAAAGGTAGGGTTTTTAAAAATAAAAAGATAGGATTTTTAGCGCTATTAAGATTTGATTTTTAATAGGAAGTAGCGATAAAAGTTCGATTTATATATATATGATAGTAGCGATCAAAATATGATTTGTAACAAAATAAAAATTCGATTTTTATTAATATAGAAGTAGAATAAAAATTCGATTTTATTAAGAAGTTAGCGAATGGAAAAATCAGATTTTTATATATTCATATAACGAAGAAAAATTTGATTTTTATATATTCATATAGCGAAGAAAAATAGAATACATATATATATAATAGCAGTATAAAAATGTGATTTTTATCCATATAGCGTAGTTATAAAAATGTGAATTTTATATACATAGCAACAATATAAAAATGCGATTTTTATATATGTAGTGAATACGGACAACGAAAGTGACAAAAGGAAACACGGCGAAGATTTCTACATATGAAGAGTCGTGGCATTTGGTTTAGCTCTCGGTGAGAACTTCTCACTTTAATTCTTGTTTTCTAGTTAAAAATATATACTAGGATATAGACGGTGCTTAGCAGCACCCGACACCTGTCATCCACAGACCATGGACGAATTGTTTAATTTTGTGTGTTGTGAAAATTGATTGTGATGTGAAATGAATGGAAATATATTCATGTGATGAAATAAATTATTTATCGTTAATAATACAAATTTAACATGAATGTGAATAAATAAATATTCATTTACAAATCAAACGATTTGTTTATCTACACCTATTTGGATGATATTGATTGGGGCGATAAATTTTACACATCGCCCAACTGCACAAATAAAAATCTGTGTTTGTTGATTTGAAACCCCACACGGGTGTTGGGATGATATTTGGCGTACACTAATCCCAATTATTTAATTGTATGTCGATCGATTGGTTGACAGACTGTGTAAGCATTAATTATTTATATTTAATGCTTATGCAGTTGTGTGGTGCACTCTGGACGATGGTTGATTATTTATCATTGCTATTATATACATGTGTTGTATGGAATCTATATAATTAACATTATATGGTAGTTGATTGGGCCTTATTTCAATTTGGAAAATAAAGAATATTATAAAAGAAAATTCATGTGTTGAATAGAAAAATAGTCATGTGTTGAAAGTACTCATGTGTTGAGAATACTTAGTTGTTACGAATATTCATGTGTTGAAAATATACATGTGTTGAATAAAATATATATTCATGTGTTGAAGAAAATATTCATTTGTTGAATAGAATAACGAAGTTATTGAAATATATAAAGCCGTGTTGATTAGATTTGCGTCATTTTGATGCGGACGATATTTATATCAATTATATTCGTTTTATAATGAATATAGAAAAGGAAGTGATTTCAAATTATAACGTTTTGAAAATATTATCATTTATATATTAATGATATGAAATATTCAATTTTGATTCTAAATTGAATATGAAGTTGAAATTGTTCTGAAACGAATTTAAAACGATTTATAAAATACGTTTTGAATTAAAATCGATGAAATATATATAACATATATATATTATATATATATATTAATGGCCTGAATAGAACGCGCCGCGCCGTGGCACTTCGCGAATTTCGACCATTGACTTCGAGTTGACATTACGGGAGATCCGACCGTGGATTCTCCTGAAACCGGAACCAATGGGTTCGTATCGAAAAGAGCTTTCCAATGAATATTAGAAATTTGAAATCTAACGGTTGGATTTGGAATTATGTCTAAATCAAATTTGGAAAAGGTCGTTGTAAGTGCAGTTCGACGAACATTATTGGAAATCGACTGTACGGGCCTTGATAAAATTATTAAAAGTATTAATAATTTGTTTAAAATCATAATATATGAATTGGAAAGAACTGGGATGAAAATTTCCACATTTGTAAGGGTAAAAATATATTTTTATCGAAATGAACTAGTTATGAACTAGAATTATAATCCAATATTTTTGAATAAATAAATTGGATTTGAAGTGGTTTTAAAAATAATCATAATTTCTAACATACGAATTGGAATGGATTTGAATCGAAATTATCTTCGGAATATTTCAATGTTGGATTTCGTGATTATACAGATATGGTTGTGGAAATTTGAAAGATATATTTATATCGTTATTTCCAATACGATATTTGTTGGTTTCAGAATTTAATATTGAATATAAGCCGATATATTTTCTATCCAGAGCCTTGTATTTAATATCAAATGGGATTTTGGGTTCGTCGTGAATGGTGTCTTAAATAACACTGTTCTTGAACCAAATTTAGAAAAGAATAAATCTTTTAATTAAGATTTAGTGAAATTGTCCAGTTAATTAGTATTTAATTGGAATTGAATTTAAATTGGTTTTTGGGTTTATCGTGAGCGTTGTTTTGAATAACACGTGTTCTTTAACCCGATTAACAATGGAATGTGATTTTGGGTTTATCGTGAACCGTGATTTAGATGACATTGGTTCTTTAACCCAGTTAAAGACAGGATATTGATTTTTGGGAAGATTAAAACTAAGTGGAGTTTTAATGAATCTTTAATTAGATTAAAGTGATCGAGAATGGAGCATCACCAGTTTTGCTCCAAAGCGATAGTTAAATCTTTAATTAGATTTGAACGTGAAATGGTTATTAATATTTACCGATAACACCGTGGTGTTAGATATGGAGTATTACCAGTTTTGCTCCATGGGATGAGTAGGTAGGGAAATAAAATAAATGATTACTTCAGTGTGGTTCGCTAATCCCGACTAGTTTAGAAAACCTTAACATGGTTTGAAATGATATCCAAAGGAAAACTAAAGAATAAATTTAGAAGAATTTATCTTTGATAAAATTAGTGGGAACCTTTCCCTAAGAATGTGAATATTTGAATAAAAGAATATTCTGAATTGGAATGAGGTGTATGTTGTGTTTGTGTAACACTTGTTTATTATATACGCGGGTTATTCGGAAAGACCGAGTTTATACCCATTCTGAATAATCGATTCGACGATAAGTCAAAGACGAAGACGGTGGTTGAAGATCGGAAGTCTTCACATCGTTTGGATGATTACTGATGATCTTGATTGGGCTGTACACCCAAGAGGAGGGAATCAGTTGGTGATCGTCCAGACGTACTTGGAGATCGATGGATATGCGAGGAATAAGGTTCCTCCGGTTTCATTCAGACCCAGAACGAACTTGTAAATGGACTATGTTACTGACATTGGATTTTATTCTGTGTGATTGATTTCTATCAAATATATATTTGTTTGGCGGCGGAGAATCTATTCTCTTGCTTAACGCCCTTCTCTGAGACGTACAAGCTTAGAGGTTATATGTCGATAGATATCAGTCGCATGGCATGAATTGCTTGTGTGGCATGCCTACGTGGAAAATGATCAAGGCTTCTGTTGAAAAGAAAAGTCTTGTGGTTAATGATCAAAGCACGGCCTATGCGGCATAGCTTTGTGCATGGCGTTAATTCGCGAGCCTCACACCTCGGTATGAGTCAAAAACGGGATAAGGACCCAAGGAGTGCATGACGTTTCTTTCTAGCTATGGGTGATGTCAGTGACCTACCAGCCCTAACATATATAATTTTTTTTTATATGTGGTTGTTGGATGCGAGGCGCCTCGGATATAGGTCCTATAGGACCGGGAAACGTGTGTTCAGGAATAATTAATCCTCAAAAATAGGAGAGGACCGGCCTTGGAGGTTCCAAGGAACGCTGTGTGTGGTACTGAGACATTTGCTAAAGTGTCTCGAACGGAGAGGAGCTTGCCCCTTGCCTCGACTCATGACGGAAATACAATTTCCAATACGTGACATTTCGGATTTAATTGTAAAGCCTTGTATTGGCGACATAGTAGCATGGGATGCTATGCCGTCTAGGATTGATACATTTATATTTGAAGTTATTTTGACACTATACACTTATAATAGTATCAAATGATTTTTTTTAAACGTATCAAGCATTATTTGGCTATTATAAGGGAAAACACTATCCTTCGATTTGCGTTGCATCGTGTGATGGGACCTGGGTCTTATAATAGCTTCATTTTTTCAAAAGGCATTGCGTTGTTTATTATATGCACTAGTATTCTTGGGAGAAAACCCGTTCCGTGTTATATGGCGTGGTCCCATGAATTACTCTCTTTTAAAGTAAAGTTTTAAATAATTGTTTTAGTTCTCACACCAGTCACATGACTGACCTAGAGTTTATTGTTTTAATCTAAACTCTAGGTGCCCTTATTTCCCGCACGGGCAGCTAGTGGTTGGGTTTTGCAGACTTATATTCACAGGATCCTGGTTTACAGCTGGAATGATACTCGGAAAGCTATGTATCCGTGTATTTCTTTCAGTTGTGCTTTCGTAACGATACGCATTTTGCCTGACCTTAATCAATCGCAAAATCGACCAAGACTGTTCAAAATCCGCATACGTTAACTTTGGAAATACAATACATTAGAACAAAAACAACAGACTTTTATTACATCATGATAATATAACATCAGAGCACAGAATATATCAGAGTACATCGAAATTAAAATACAGTAGAAGAAAATTTTACAATAAATTTAATACAATACAGTGCAGCGGAAATAAAATAGATACAGCGGAAGACAACTATGCTCTGGACACAGCTTTAAGCTTCAGTCTAGAATCCTGCTCAAGAAGTAAATATCTGCAAAAAGCTACTCGACTGCCCGTGTGGAAAAAGAGGGCACCCGAGTTTGCAAAGGTGGAAACAAACAACGGGTCAGTCATGGGACTGGTGTGAGAATTCTTAACTAATTTGAATAATAGTAATAAAGCAAATCCAAGGACCACGCCGCTAACGCGGATCGGGTTTACTCCAATGGGTTGCCGTGCATAACTTAAAGTGACAAAACAAACAATAAGTAAATCGTAAAACAACGCTATGCTTTTGAGAAAAATGGAATCACCAGAAGACCCAAGTCCCATCACACAATGCAACGCAAACCAAAGGATAGGGTTTTACCTTATGGTGATTAAACATGCTTGGTACGATAAAAACGAATTTGATATTATTATTAGTGTATATAAGTTTTCAAAAAAAAAAAAAAACAGTTCAATCATAATGTATCAATGCTAGGACACATAGATACCATAATACTATGCTTCCATACTAGTAATATAATCAAATCCGCATGAGGTTGTATTGGAAATTGGGTTTCCATCATGAGTCAAGGCTAGGGACGAGCCCCTTACCGATTCGAGACACTCTAGCTAATATCTCAGGATTCCCCGCAGTTAACCCTATGATCCTGCAGGGCCGGTCCGCACATACGATTTTGCGGACACACGTTTCCCGATCCTATAGGACCTATCATCCGAGGCGTGCCACATTCCATCATCCACATAAGTAAATATCAGCCAGTTTAAGCACCAACACCACTTCTAGCTAGAAAGAAACGTGCTGCTCTCACTGCGTTCCCATCTCCCGTTTTAGACTCAACCGGGTTGTGAGGCTCGCGAAGTCACGCTATACACAAAGCTTCGCCTAAACAGGCCGTGCTTTGATCATCAACCACAAGGCCTGCTATTCAACAAGTACCTTGATCTTTGCATCTTGGTATGCCACACTGTCAATCCATATCATACTATTAATTTTTTGCCAAAATATACAAAAGGGTGTTAAGCAAGAGAATAAATTCTCCGCCACCAATCATTCATACATTCGGCAGAAAATCAATAAGTACAATATATAAAGGAGTACAATGTCAGACACACATTCCATTTATACTTATGCTCTGGGTCTGAGCGAAAGCCAAAACAGTACAAATCAACACTACATCCGGATAACTACCATCTTAGCCCGTCTTGGGAGCAAATCAATCAAGGGCCTCAACACTAGTTACCCATTCGATGTGAAGATCGTCGGTCTTCAATCGCCGTCTTCAATTCTTCGAACATCATATCATTATTTGGGGTGAGAATAAACTCGGACTTTCCAAATAACTCTCGCATATATAAATTTGAAAACCATTTCATACCGTCATTAATAATTTATAACGATCTATCGCTATTTTTACTTTACATACACATCCTAAACATAACAATGTATATTTTCCTCTTCCATTTTTCAATTTACACCAAATGTATATTTGGTTTCATATTTTCTTTCTAATGAAAATCCATTCATTAGAAATGTAAATTTCTAATCTTATTATTTACATTGAAAAATGTAAATTTCTATTCCTATTTTATTTACATTGAGAAATGTAAATTTTTACTTCAATATATTATTATATTGAAAATATAACTTTTATTTCATATTCTAATTACATCGGGAAAATGTAAATTCCTAATCATTCTTTTGTTTCCTTTGATTACATTGAAAAATGTAAATCCTTTTATTTGATATAAAAAATATAATTTCTATTTCATCCTTATTTACATTGAAAAATGTAAGTTTCTATATTTTTCTAATTACATATAAAGATGTAACTTCCTATTTTTCTTTTATTTATATTGAAAAATGTAACTTCTTTTTACCGCCTCTAAAAAGACGATAAAAATATATAATTTTTATTCTATTCTTTTATCGCATCTAAAGTGACGATAAAAATATACATTTCATTTCTATTATTTTTCTTCACATTAAAAATGTAAACTTTTCTTTTTAATATAATCTACATTAAAAATGTAAGTTATTTCTATAATCTAATTACATTAAGAATGTAAACTTCTTTCTACTTTAACTTGATTACATAAGATGTAATTTTTCTCCTTTATCTTAATTTACATTAAAAATGTAAATTTTCCACTTTCAATCTAATTCACATGAAGATTGACTTAATTACACAAAAATGAAATTTTATGTTCTTTAACTTAATTACATTAAAAAAATGATTTTTTTTTTCTAATCTCCATTTACATTAAGAAAATGTAAAACTTTTCTAATCCTTATCTTATTACATTAAAAATGTAACTTTCTTTTATAACAAACTTGGAGGTGAAAATATTTATTTCATTATTAACACATAACGGTGTGAAAATAACATCAATTTCTAATTTATCCATTTATATTTTAATATGGGCCAGACCTCTCACATTAGGCCTGCAACTTGTGGATGCTTGATAGGCCGGTTGGTTCCGGGCAGACTTATCCCACAAGTTGGGCTTAACCTCATGTCTTGGCCCAATTTGTATTTGCGCACTTGGACCTCTCACATTAGGCCCAACATTTGTGGCTGCTGGATATGCCGGTCAGTTCCGGGCAGACTCCCACCGCAAATTTGACCTAACCACGTGTCCAAGTACAATTTTAATTAATCATTTAATTGTTCTACTAAAAATATTATTTTAAAATGCTTCTTATTTCAAAATATCTTATTTACATGGAAATCGACTTAATCCCATAAAAATGTAATTTTTATTTAATTCTTATTTACATTAAAATGTAAACTTTTCTTCTTACATTAAAAATATTGCATTTCTTTCTTTGATCTAATCTAATTTACATTAAAAATGTAAACTTTTTTTCTTATCTAGTTTACATTAAAAATGTAAACTTTCCTTTCTACATTGAAAATGTAATTATCTATTCATTTTAAATTGCCTTAATAAAAATGTAAATTTTCATTCACCTTAAATTACGTTAATAAAAATGCAAGTTATTACATTTCCTTTCTTTTTTTTACATTAATCAATATGTAAGTGATTATTCTACTTTTTTAACCTTAATAAAAATGTAAGTTTCATTCTACTTTAATCACATTAATAAAAATGTAAATTTCTGTTACCAAACAAAATCATATCTTTAGTTGCATTTAGAAATGTAATTTCATTACAACAGAAAAATCTTATCTTTTCCACCAACTTTTCTTTTCCCATTTTCAATAAAAAGTTAAATTTTTCCATATTGTTCACTAATCATTTTATTTACATAAGGGATGTAAATCAAGTTGTTATCAAATACTATTCCTTTTTATTCATATAAGAAAATGTGAATAAAGTTCCATTGCTAAATTGGTTTATTTTATCTCTACAAAAGGAACGTAAATAAAATGTCATCTCATATTTCGTTCTTTTTATTCCTTTTTACATGACAGAATGTAAGTAAAGATCATCAAGTTGTGTCCCTTTTCATTTACAAAAGTAAATGTAAATAAGGTTTCATTTTTGGTAAAACTTAATGACATTAAAATTATGTTCACTTTTCATAAACTTAGTTACACTTAAAATTATACTCATTTTTCATGAAACTTAATGACAATAAAATTATGCTTATTTTCATGACAATTTCATATCATCTATATATGATAAAAATTAGTATTTTGGTGTCAACATAAGGTTGCCATTCCATTTTTCAGTGCATGAAATAAATATAAGTTTTTGAATCAACTACATGTCAAAATGCTATATTTCAATACATAAGATAAACTAAGTTTTGGTATCACATATGATATCAATTTACATAACACAACATATGTAATTAATCTAATATTTGGGGTTAACTAACATATCAAATCCAATATTTCAGTATATGAAATAATCTAATCTTTGGTGTTAACTAACATATCAATTTCATATTACATGAAACAACAATATAATCTAAATTCTATTCTACAACTAAATCTAAACAAATCAATGCATCCATGTTTCAGAAATTTTAATTATAGACTTAGGTCTACAAATATAAACATCACAATCACCAAAATTCACAAACAACAAATTTCCATCTTGAACATAACAACTTGATTTATAATCATTCATTCAAGAATTTTTAATTAGTGATAAGTAATTAAATGATTCATTAATTATTTAAAGACAGAAATCTCACATCACATAAAGTGGTATGTTCATAGGACAATTCTCATATAACATACAAGTTGTATGTTTACACGACAATTCTAATATAACACAAAAGTGATATGATTCTAAAAAGTGAGATAAATAATTAAAATTTAATTATTAAATCAGAATTCTCACCCCGCTAATCCCTCTGTATAAACCCGTGTTCTTCCATTTTTCCTTACACCCATCGCTGACTTCCTTCCCATCCTGTCGCACCACCAACCGGACCCGTGACCATCGATCCACCACTTCCATTCGAACCGCCATCGTCCAATGCCCCGCCGCCTTGCACGCCAAGAAATTTGGTCAACTTTTTGACTCTCTAATTCTGGTCCGAACGTTTCTCCTTTGAGGCAGCAATTCTCTCAATCCATTACGAAATAGAAGATCACAACCGTTGTATTCATTAAACTTGAGGAGATGAAGAAGTTTCAGTTTGAAGTTTTGAGAATAGGGTCATGGATTTGGAGATTTTGGTGGAGGAAGTGTGCGTGTTCTGGTTCGTTCATTTCATGAAGGTGGAGGCGGCTGTATAAATGATTCTTTTTTTTTTTTTTTAGGTTTAGGGGAGTTTAGGACATTTTATAGTGGGGCTAATTTATTATTGTTATTTATTTAATCAATATTTTTATTTTATTTTAATTATATTAAAGCAATGAATGCATTCCATTCTTATGCTTGATTACAATTTAAAATTATTCCTACATGCATGCAAGTTAAGAAATTGAATCATAGACATAGCCAATTTGTACTTCTTTCCCCACAATTAAGGATTGGTTAGGAAACAACCAAGAAATTGATTGCCTATTATTTTTGCTTTAAAAAAACTTCAATTATGTGTTCAAGATATTTTTATAAAAAAAATAGGGTGCATGCTTTTTCAACCAAAAGATTATCTTTATGCTTAAAAAATGAGAGTGTCTTTAGAGACACAAATTGAATATATAGTTTAACACAACAATTTTGGAATATCCTTATGGTTTAAGATTTGAAAATAACTTTTTATAGAAAGCCAAATCGAAGGGAAAGAGAAAAAAAAATTACAACCTAAAATTTTACATTCCATCTTTACATAATCTAAATGTTTCCAATAGCACCCAATTAATGAGGGTATATTTTTGTACATTTGCTATCTAAATATATTAACTGATATATATATATATATATATATATATATATATAGAGAGAGAGAGAGAGAGAGAGAGAGTCTATGTATGCATGTAAATTTTTATGAAATAATTTATGCACTATGAAATTAACACTCATTAAATTAAATGAAACAAAATGTGACTGCTATTACAATTAATGTCAATACTAAATTTAAAATAGACATAAATTAGGAAATTTATTTATCATACAAACATTTAATAGGTTTAATGTCAAATCAATTTAATATATATAACAAGTATATATAAACCATCAAGTCTAAAGTTACACTTAATTATGAAAGATAAAACATGGACTAACAATCTAACATTTTATTAATTGTGTATTAAGTTCTAATAAACCATTAAGATATAATTTAATCCATTAAAATGGACATAAATGAGCAAATGAATGTATGCATTGAAAACAAGGTAAGAGACTTGCATGCATGTATTGAAAAATAACGCAAATGAAATGAATTAAGTAGAAATGGATGAATGCAATATAAACTATAAGTGAAACGTTAGAATTCAATGCATAAAAAAAACGAAATGATCCTTGTAGGTTGCATGCGCAAGGTTTAAAATGTAAGGGAAATAAACATATATGTATAAAGAAATGAAATGAATGCATAATTAACATATTATTAATAAATCAACTTATCAACATATATTTATAAATCTCATTAACAACGACTAAATCTTATTTAAAAACTTTTTTTTTATTATTATTAAATATAAATTTTTAATCGTTATTATATAAAATAAATTATTTTCAATATCACAAATTCATTAAAATTACTTAAAATAAAATTTTAAATTTACCCTAAAATTCAGGGTTGTTATAGTCTACCCCACTTAAAATATTTTCGTCCTTGAAAAGGAACGAAACTACAAGTGTTTAATCAATCCTACTTAATTTTTTTTATTCTTTATTATTCATTCATTGGTTTAAATAATTTTATAGGTTAACTAATAATTACACCACGCAGTCATCAATCAATTGGTTGATTAGCTTTAAAAATATAACTTTTATATATTCAAAATCATATTTTCTAAAATAGGTTAGAATTTCAAATACGTATATTATAGGCTTGCTACTCTCAACTCATTCTAGGGCATTACTAACCCCATCTCTAATGAGTTTTCTCATTCTAGGATACTGCTGATCCTATCTCTAATGAGTATTCTTATTGATATTACTAATCCAATCTCTGATGAGTCTTTTGTTCATTTCTAACGAGTTGTACCCCAAAGATTTGAGCTAACCAGAGCTCTGATACCAATTGTAACGATACGCATTTTTCCCGACCTTAATCGATCGCAAAATCGACCAAGACCGTTCAAAATCCGCATACGTTAACTTTGGGAATACAATACATTAGAACAAAAACAGCAGACTTTTATTACATCATGATAATATAACATCAGAGTACAGAATATATCAGAGTACATCGAAATTAAAATACAGCGGAAGAAAATTTTACAATAAATTTAATACAATACAGTGCAGCAGAAATAAAATAGATACAGCGGAAGACAACTATGCTCTGGACACAACTTTAAGCTTCAATCCAGAATCCTGCTCAAGAAGTAAATATCTGCATAAAGCTACTCGACTGCCCATGTGGAAAAGGAGGGCACCCGAGTTTGCAAAGGTGGAAACAAACAACGGGTCAGTCATGGGACTGGTGTGAGAATTCTTAACTAATTTAACTAATAGTAATAAAGCAAATCCAAGGACCACGCCGCTAATGCGGAACGGGTTTACTCCAATGGGTTGCCATGCATAACTTAAAGTGACAAAACAAACAATAAGTAAATCGTAAAACAACGCTATGCTTTTGAGAAAAATGGAATCACCAGAAGACCCAAGTCCCATCACACAATGCAATGCAAACTAGAGGATAGGGTTTTACCTTATGGTGATTAAACATGCTTGGTACGATAAAAACGAATTCGATATTATTAATAGTGTATATAAGTTTTCAAAAAAAAAAAGTTCAATCATAATGTATCAATCCTAGGACACATAGATACCATAATACTATGTTTCCATACTAGTAATACAATCAAATCCGCATGAGGTCGTATTGGAAATTGGGTTTCCATCATGAGTCAAGGCTAGGGAGTAGCTCCATACCGATTCGAGACACTCTAGCTAATGTCTCAGGATTCCCCGCAGTTAACCCTTGGATCCTGCAGGGCCGGTCCGCACATACGATTTTGCGGATTGGCAATTCCTGAACACACGTTTCCCGGTCCTATAGGACCTATCATCCGAGGCGCGCCACATTCCATCATCCACATAAGTAAATATCATCTAGTTTAAGCGCCGACACCACTTCTAGCTAGAAAGAAACGTGCTGATATCCATGTGTTCCCTTCTCCCGTTTTAGACTCAACCGGGTTGTGAGGCTCGCGAAGTCACGCTATACACAAAGCTTCGCCTAAACAGGCCGTGCTTTGATCATCAACCACAAGGCCTGCTTTTCAACAAGAACCTTGATCTTTGCATCTTGGTATGCCACACTGTCAATCCATATCATACTATTAATCTTTTGCCAAAATATACAAAAGGGTATTAAGCAAGAGAATAAATTCTCCGCCACCAATCATTCATACATTCGGCAGAAAATCAATAAGTACAATATATAAAAGAGTACAATGTCAGACACACATTCCATTTATACTTATGCTCTGGGTCTGAGCGAAAGCTAAATCCGTACAAATCAACACTACGTCCGGATAACTATCATCTTAGCCCCGTCTTGGGAGCAAATCAATCAAGGGCCTCAACACTAGTTACCCATTCGATGTGAAGATCGTCGGTCTTCAATCGCCGTCTTCAATTCTTCGAACGTCGTATCATTATTTGGAATGAGAGCAAACTCAGACTTTCTAAATAACTCTCGCATATATAAATTTGAAAACCATTTCATACCGTCATTAATAATTTATAACGATCTATCGCTATTTTTACTTTACATACACATCCTAAACATAACAATGTATATTTTCCTCTTCCATTTTTCAATTTACACCAAATGTATATTTGGTTTCATATTTTCTTTCTAATGAAAATCCATTCATTAGAAATGTAAATTCCTAATCTTATTATTTACATTGAAAAATGTAAATTTCTATTCCTATTTTATTTACATTGAGAAATGTAAACTTATACTTCAATATATTATTATATTGAAAATGTAACTTTTATTTCATATTCTAATTACATCGGGAAAATGTAAATTCCTAATCATTCTTTTGTTTCCTTTGATTACTTTGAAAAATGTAAATCCTTTTATTTGCATATAAAAAATATAGTTTCTATTTCATCCTTATTTACATTGAAAAATGTAAGTTTCTATATTTTTCTAATTACATATAAAGATGTAACTTCCTATTTTTCTTTTATTTATATTGAAAAATGTAACTTCTTTTTACCGCCTCTAAAATGACGATAAAAATATATAATTTTTATTCTATTCTTTTATCGCATCTAAAGTGACGATAAAAATATACATTTCATTTCTATTATTTTTCTTCACATTAAAAATGTAAACCTTTTCTTTTTAATATAATCTACATTAAAAATGTAAGTTATTTCTATAATCTAATTACATTAAGAATGTAAACTTCTTTCTACTTTAACTTGATTACATAAGATGTAATTTTTCTCCTTTATCTTAATTTACATTATAAATGTATATTTTCCACTTTCAATCTAATTCACATGCAGATTGACTTAATTACACAAAAATGAAATTTTACGTTCTTTTACTTAATTACATAAAAAAATGAAATTTTCTTCTAATCCCCATTTACATTAAGAAAATGTAAAACTTTTCTAATCCTTATCTTATTACATTAAAAATGTAACTTTCTTTTATAACAAACTTGGAGGTGAAAATATTTATTTCATTATTAACACATAACGATGTGAAAATAACGTCAATTTCTAATTTATCCATTTATATTTTAATATGGGCCAGGCCTCTCACATTAGGCCTGCAACTTGTGGATGTGGATAGGCCGGTTGGTTCCGGGCAGACTTATCCCACAAGTTGGGCTTAACCTCGTGTCTTGGCCCAATTTATATTTGCGCACTTGGACCTCTCACATTAGGCCCAACATTTGTGGCTGCTGGATATGCCGGTCGGTTCCGGGCAGACTTCCACCACAAATGTGACCTAACCTCGTGTCCAAGTACAATTTTAATTAATCATATAATTGTTCTACTACAAATATTATTTTAAAATGCTTCTTATTTCAAAATATCTTATTTACATGGAAATCGACTTAATCCCATAAAAATGTAATTTTTATTTAATTCTTATTTACATTAAAATGTAAACTTTTCTTCTTACATTAAAAATATAGCATTTCTTTCTTTGATCTAATCTAATTTACATTAAAAATGTAAACTTTTTTTCTTATCTAGTTTACATTAAAAATGTAAACTTTCCTTTCTACATTGAAAATGTAATTATCTATTCATTTTAAATTACCTTAATAAAAATGTAAATTTTCATTCACCTTAAATTACGTTAATAAAAATGCAAGTTATTACATTTCCTTTCTATTTTTACATTAATAAAAATGTAAGTGATTATTCTACTTTATTAACCTTAATAAAAATGTAAGTTTCATCATACTTTAATCACATTAATAAAAATGTAAATCTCTATTACCATACAAAATCATATCTTTAGTTACATTTAGAAATGTAATTTCATTATAACAGTAAAATCTTATCTTTTTCCACCAACAACTTTTCTTTTCCCATTTTTAATAAAAAGTTAAATTTTTCCATATCGTTCACTAATCTTTTTATTTACATAAGGGGTGTAAATCAAGTTGTTATCAAATTCTATTCCTTTTTATTCATATAAGAAAATGTGAATATAGTTCCATCTCTAAATTGGTTTATTTTATCTCTACAAAAGGAACATAAATAAAATGTCATCTCATATTTCGTTCCTTTTATTCCTTTTTACATGACAGAATGTAAGTAAAGATCATCAAGTTGTATCCCTTTTCATTTACAAAAGTAAATGTAAATAAGGTTTCATTTTTGGTAAAACTTAATGACATTAAAATTATGTTCACTTTTCATAAAACTTAGTTACACTTAAAATTATACTCATTTTTCATGAAACTTAATGACATTAAAATTATGCTTATTTTCATGACAATTTCATATCATCTATATATGATAAAAATTAGTATTTTAGTGTCAACATAAGGTTGCCATTCCATATTTCAGCACGAAATAAATCTAAGTTTTTGAATCAACTACATGTCAAAATGCTATATTTCAATACATAAGATAAACTAAGTTTTGGTATCACATATGATATCAATTTACATAACACAACATATGTAATTAATCTAATATTTGGGGTTAACTAACATATCAAATCCAATATTTCAGTATATGAAATAATCTAATCTTTGGTGTTAACTAACATATCAATTTCATATTACATGAAACAACAATATAATCTAAATTCTATTCTACAACTAAATCTAAACAAATCAATGCATCCATGTTTCAGAAATTTTAATTATAGACTTAGATCTACAAATATAAACATCACAATCACCAAAATTCACAAACAACAAATTTCCATCTTGAACATAACAACTTGATTTATAATCATTCATTCAAGAATTTTTAATTAGTGATAAGTAATTAAATGATTCATTAATTATTTAAAGACAGAAATCTCACATCACATAAAAGTGGTATGTTCATAGGACAATTCTCATATAACATACAAGTTGTACGTTTACACGACAATTCTAATATAACACAAAAGTGATATGATTCTAAAAAGCGAGATAAATAATTAAAATTTAATTTAATTATTAAATCAGAATTCTCACCCTGCTAATCCCGCTGTATAAACCCGTGTTCTTCCCTTTTTCCTTACACCCATCGCTGACTTCCTTCCCGTCCTGTCGCACCACCAACCGGACCCGTGACCATCGATCCACCACTTCCATTCGAACAGCCATCGTCCAACGCCTCGCCGCCGTGCACGCCAAGAAATTTGGTCAACTCTTTGACTCTCTAATTCCGGTCCGAACGTTTCTCCTTTGAGGCAGCAATTCTCTCAATCCATTACGAAATAGAAGATCACAACCGTTGTATTCATTAAACTTGAGGAGATGAAGAAGTTTCAGTTTGAAGTTTTGAGAATAGGGTCATGTATTTGGAGATTTTGGTGGAGGAAGTGTGCGTGTTCTGGTTCGTTCATTTCATGAAGGTGGAGGCGGCTGTATAAATGATTATTTTTTTAAGGTTTAAGAGAGTTTAGGACATTTTATAGTGGGGCTAATTTATTATTATTTATTTAATCAATATTTTTATTTTATTTTAATTATATTAAAGCAATGAATGCATTTCATTCTTATGCTTGATTACAATTTAAAATTATTCCTACATGCATGCAAGTTAAGAAATTGAATCATAGACATAGCCAATTTGTACTTCATTCCCCACAATTAAGGATTGGTTAGGAAACAACCAATAAATTGATTGCCTATTATTTTTTCTTTAAAAAAACTTCAATTATGTGTTCAAGATATTTTTATAAAAAAAATAGGGTGCATGCTTTTTCATCCAAACGATTATCTTCATGCTTAAAAAATGAGAGTGTCTTTAGAGACACAAATTAAATATATAGTTTGACACAACAATTTTGGAATATCCTTATGGTTTAAGATTTGAAAATAACTTTTTATAGAAAGCCCAATCGAAGGGAAAGAGAAAAAAATTACAACCTAAAATTTTACATTCCATCTTTCCATAATCTAAATGTTTCCAATAGCACCCAATTAATGAGGGTATATTTTTGTACATTTGCTATCTAAATATATTAACTAATATATATATATATATATATATATATGTATCTATCTATATATATAGAGAGAGAGTCTATGTATGCATGTAAATTTTTATGAAATAATTTATGCACTATGAAATTAACACTCAGTAAATTAAACGAAACAAAATGTGATTGCTATTACAATTAATGTCAATACAAAATTTAAAATAGACATAAATTAGGAAATTTATTTATCATACAAACATTTAATAGGTTTAATGTCAAATCAATTTAATATATATATAACAAGTTATATAAACCATCAAGTCTAAAGTTACACTTAATTGTGAAAGATAAAACATGGACTAACAATCTAACATTTTATTATTTGTGTATAAAGTTCAAATAAACCTTTAAGATATAATTTAATCCATTAACATGGACATAAATGAGCAAATGAATGTATGCATTGAAAACAAGGTAAGAGACTTGCATGTATGTATTGAAAAATAACGCAAATGAAATGAATTAAGTAGAAATGGATGAAAGCAATATAAACTATAAGTGAAACGTTTGAATTCAATGCATAAAAAAAATGAAATGATCCTTGTAGGTTGCGTGCGCAAGGTTTAAAATGTAAGGGAAATAAACATATATGTATAAAGGAATGAAATGAATGCATAATTAACATATTATTAATAAATCAACTTATCAACATATATTCATAAATCTCATTAACAACGTCTAAATCTTTTTTTTAAAAACTTATTATTATTAAATATAAATTTTTAATCGTTATTATTTAAAATAAATTATTTTCAATATAAAAAATTCATTAAAATTACTTAAAATAAAATTTTAAATTTACCCCAAAATTCAGGGTTGTTATAGTCTACCCCACTTAAAATCTTTTCGTCCTCGAAAAGGAACAAAACTACAAGTGTTTAATCAATCCTACTTAATTTTTTTATTCTTTATTATTCATTCATTGGTTTAAATAATTTTATAGGTTAACTAATAATTACACCGCACAGTCATCAATCAATTGGTTGATTAGCTTTAAAGAAATAACTTTTATATATTCAAAATCATATTTTCTAAAATAGGTTAGAATTTCAAATACGTATATTATAGGCTTGCTACTCTCAACTCATTCTAGGGCATTACTAACCCCATCTCTATTGAGTTTTCTCATTCTAGGATACTGCTGATCCTATCTCTAATGAGTATTCTTATTGATATTACTAATCCAATCTCTGATGAGTCTTTTGTTCATTTCTAACGAGTTGTACCCCAAAGATTTGAGCTAACCAGATCTCTGATACCAACTGTAACGATACGCATTTCATTTCTATTATTTTTCTTCACATTAAAAATGTAAACCTTTTCTTTTTAATATAATCTACATTAAAAATGTAAGTTATTTTTATAATCTAATTACATTAAGAATGTAAACTTCTTTCTACTTTAACTTGATTACACAAGATGTAATTTTTCTCCTTTATCTTAATTTACATTATAAATGTAAATTTTCCACTTTCAATCTAATTCACATGCAGATTGACTTAATTAAACAAAAATGAAATTTTATGTTCTTTTACTTAATTACATAAAAAAAATGAAATTTTCTTCTAATCCCCATTTACATTAAGAAAATGTAAAACTTTTCTAATCCTTATCTTATTACATTAAAAATGCGACTTTCTTTTATAACAAACATGGAGGTGAAAATATTTATTTCATTATTAACACATAACGGTGTGAAAATAACGTCAATTTCTAATTTATCCATTTATATTTTAATATGGGCCAGACCTCTCACATTAGGCCTGCAACATGTGGATGTTGGATATACCGGTTGGTTCCGGGCAGACTTATCCCACAAGTTGGGCTTAACCTCGTGTCTTGGCCCAATTTGTATTTGCGCACTTGGACCTCTCACATTAGACCCAACATTTGTGGCTGCTGGATATGCCGGTCGGTTCCGGGCAGACTTCCACCCCAAATGTGACCTAACCTCGTGTCCAAGTACAATTTTAATTAATCATATAATTGTTCTACTAAAAATATTATTTTAAAATGCTTCTTATTTCAAAATATCTTATTTATATGGAAATCGACTTAATCCCATAAAAATGTAATTTTTATTTAATTCTTATTTACATTAAAATGTAAACTTTTCTTCTTACATTAAAAATATAACATTTCTTTCTTTGATCTAATCTAATTTACATTAAAAATGTAAACTTTTTTTTCTTATCTAGTTTACATTAAAAATGTAAGCTTTCCTTTCTACATTGAAAATGTAATTATCTATTCATTTTAAATTACCTTAATAAAAATGTAAATTTTCATTCACCTTAAATTACGTTAATAAAAGTGTAAGTTATTACATTTCCTTTCTTTTTTTACATTAATAAAAATGTAAGTGATTATTCTACTTTATTAAACTTAATAAAAATGTAAGTTTCATTCTACTTTAATCACATTAATAAAAATGTAAATTTCTGTTACCGTACAAAATCATATCTTTAATTACGTTTAGAAATGTAATTTCATTACAACAGTAAAATCTTATCTTTATCCACCAATGTAACGAACCGGGATTTTCGACTCCGAAAATCAACATCAAACTACCATGTTGACCCTTCAGACATCGAACATTCCAGATCATTAATAGAAAGAAGTTAGAGGGTGAGATAAGAAAGAAAGAAATATTAGAATAGAAGAAGAAGAAGAAACACCACACAGAGTCTCACATCGCAGCGGAACAAAATATAATACATAAATAACCTTTATTGAAAGCTTTTGAAATACTTACAATATCAGAGTACACATCTGGACAGTGATACTAATCTGTCCTCATATAACACACAGCGGGATAATAATATCATACGTCTGGACTCTTCCAGCTCGTCTCTTCACAGCAGTCGATAACCTGAACCTATACAACCCGGCCTAACCCGAGCATTTACAAAACACCGGGTCAGTCTGGTGAACCAGAGTGAGATAAACTCGCACAGTAATAAGGGTAAATCATCCAATCATGATTTTAGAGTTCAAAAATCTTTCCAAAAGAAAAGGATAATCGTAAGACCAAATCCACACATAAACACGGACGGTTTTTACCTTACGATAACCCAAAACAGTTTTGAAACCAATATCTTGTCTGATATTATAATAATGTCTAAATACAAGTAAATAACAATCTAGTGGAACGCTTGCATCTCACGCTCCACATATATAGTATACAATCAAAACCCGCAGGCGCTTATTGGGAATTGGATTCCGACTTGACAAGGTATGGGTCCACCTTCCGATCATGTATCTCTAGAGACAAATACACTGGGTTCAACAAGAACTTCTTGCAACCCGGCCCTCACATGACCGACCACTCATTTCGCTTGAGTGCATCGAATGTATATCACCGACGGTTGGGATCAACAACCGTCTGCCCGAAAAGGGACAGCATCGAAACATAGATTTAAGAAACAATAGGATTTCCTCTAGATAGGTGATCATACACCCTAATGGGAGCGACCCACATAGCCATGCTGCCTGCCCGATTTTTGTCATTCCCCGGTTGATGAGGCTTGAGGCCAAAATTTTACCTTCTGATCATCTGGTCACCATTCACTTTGAATGCCACATCGTCAAATCCATCAGATATCACTAATTGACGTCCACAAAAATACTCTAGCTGAAAGCTAGAGAATGGCAATTCCCTGCCAACAACTGTCGTACGTTTGAAGAAATCAACGTACGTGATCCTTCGGAAATATTCTGTCAGACATCCGTCCATATACGTCATCCAGTAACAGGATGAACCGAAGACACTCTCTACCGCATCCATATAGGAATCACCCCATGGATCAGTAGCGAGAAGTCCTTGCAACCCGTAGATTCCAACTACGACAGAATCACAGTTTATCTCTGCTTGCCAGGCAGAGAATATTAGTAGTTCTTCCGTTTATGAAAATCCACGGTCTTCAATGCTCCATCACGATCATCTTCTGATATCTCCACGTATTTATTGGTCGGAATGGTTTTCGAATATAAATTCGATCCCGGTCTTTCCATACCAACAATCGTATTGGAAAGCTTTGATAGTCGGTGTTTTAACTATCAAAATAAATAGTGTTTCAAACATGACACTCCCATGAGTTCACTGGTTCAGTATTCAGCATCACTTGGCCTTTTGACAAACTGGTTTACTTTTGTTAAATTAAAAACTTCTAACTCCTTCAAATATTCAAAAATACGATATTTGAATACTCCTAATTTTGATTTAACTCTAATCGATTAACTCTAATTGATTAACTAATACTCGACTTCAATCCATTCGCTTGACCCTAGATCGCAGCGATTACAATGGTTACGCCTGATTCCCTCAGGAAACATCCGACCGCCGTAGGCTATCTGCAGCCCTGCGAATTACGCTAGCAGTCGTACGAAATGGCAACTTAGCCGAATAATTATGTTTGGCTAATTCTATCTCGAATAACTATATTCAATTTCCCATTTTGAAATCTCCTTTAAAATTCTCCTTTTTACCCGATCTCGTTTTCAAATAACGTTAATGTGAAATTAACGTCTTAACACTTTGAATCTCACTTAAAACCTCTGGTTTATAATAAACCCTTTTTATCGTAATCTCCTTTCACTTAATTCATATAATTGAGTACGTTTATTTCCTTTCACCATTCAATTGACTTGCATCTCACATTTGGTAACTTTTTAAATGAATTCCCATTTAAAAATATATTCCTAACTTTATCATTAATTAAAATAATAACTCATTTCGAACATTAACCACTTTAGTAGTTAATCCCTTTATCAACTAAATTAAATATTAAATCCCTTTTAAATCCTTATTTAAATTCGACAATATTCATTTAACTATTTTAGTCAAAACACATTAACTTGATAAACCATTCTAGTTCCAAACGGTCGATTTAATTAACTCAAAAACTTGATTATCTCATTAACCGATTTCAACAATCCTTGCTTTAAATTAATTAAAAATAATATAATTAATTTAGATAGATTCTAATTATTTGTTTTCTTTACAAAACAAATTTTCAAGGTTTAACCATTTAATTCATTTCTTATTCTTCAACTGGTAAATCTGATTAACATCAACATTTGCTTTGCAAAATAACTTCATAAAAAATTAAAGTCTTAAACAAATAAAATATTTATTTATTTTTCTTAAATAACTTTTATTCAATTAATATAATTCAAATTTAACTCTGGTTATAAAAATAAATTTTATAACCTCAACTCTATCGATTCACCTGTTGGTGAATCAATATCTATAACTCGATTTGTTTTAAAGGCCATACTCTGCCAAACACTTAACCAATATCGCCCATTGGTTTAAACCAAACAGATGTTGAATATTCAGTCAATAATCAATCATCAAATCAATCACACAAACAGATCAGTTCATATATGATCATATGAAAATAAATAATACATTTGAGGAATCCGGTTGGATCCCTCCAACCTGTCCTTCCCTGTATTCAAATGGTTGTCACAAACTAGGTCAATAAATTCCATTTAACTGATATATCATAGCAAATAGCAACCATTTTATATCAACTAACCAACAAATCATTTTCATCAGTTCATCCAGTTCAAATGAAAACACGTTTATTTTATAAACGTGACCAACCAAGGTGAGTCACCTTTATTGGAATCAATCGTTAAAAATAACGATTTGGTATTTCACTGAAATTAAACACAATTTAATTTCATCAGTTAAATCAACAGATAAGCAGATAACTAGCAAAACAGTCAACCATTGGCAAACAGGGCACACAAAATAAAAACACCCAATTTATATAAAATATAAAAAGGGTAACTGAGTGAGTTTAACTCACCTTGAGTTGCGTTGTTGCTGTCCACGGCTTGTTTTAATTAATTTAAACGGTAGTTAAATTCAATTAGCATCTCGGTTGCTGCCAACTCTGACCCAACCCTCTTTATTACGTCGTGCTCATCAACATAGATTTGGCGTCATTTGTTTTACCCGCTTCCGTTACTGTATAACACAGATATAAATTTAATACAACATTCAGTATTTAAATTAATATTATTTAAATTTAAAATTGATTATTTATCCCTTCTTGACGCCCTCATTTTTCACTTGTAAGATGGATTTGCATATTACAATATCCTAGATATGAAAACTTATATATACACATTATTAACTTAAGAGGCTACTAACATTTAGGCTTTGAGAAAGGATTAGTCAGGTTTAAAGGGAATTAGGCATCTACTAAAAGGGATGGGTATTTATATATTATAATTAGGTTCGATGGTAGTATAAACCGACCATGAATATCGGGTACTGTTCAAACTGGTTAGGCATAATTTAGTTCTTAAACTAACGTAAATCACTTACTGAAATATTCGGCCCATGCTTTAGTTTTCTGTCCTTCCGTTCAGATGCCCCATAATCCTAAATGCTTCATATTCAGTTGCTGCCACCGTTTGATCCAGTAGATTTCGTGTATTACTATTTAAAGCATTAGTCCAAAAAGTCTGCCTCTAAAAAAATCCTGCTAACGTGTTCTAGATGTTGCCCCTTGTTTTCACGCACCGTCCCTCATCAAAGCCCTTTCCCCTGTATTAAGTAAAACGAACGTCCCAACTCCTCACGTTTTTCCTTAAAACCCACGTACCAGTCACGTACGTCTCCTCTCCAATCACCACGTCCAACTACCACTTCTTTCCACTTCGATACAGTGTGATCCCGCACCCTATAACCGACCTCACCACGTTGGTCCCCTCCCATGCATGAAAATATCCCACTACATGTCTCCATTCCACAAAACACGCACCACTCCCCTCTTCCCTTTGTCCCTTCTACACTTACTTCTCCACCCCTCCTGTACGTCCGCCTTTCCTTCCCTTATTCTTCTTTTTTTTTTTTTTTCGTCAGTGCCCACAAATGAACCCTTCCACTTCCGCCAAACCCCCCCTTTGCGTCAAACTCAGACCACCGAGCCTCCATCAGGACCCACCGCGAGTTGCTTCCCACTCCACCTAGCTTCCGCCCTGAACACCATTGAACATGGTGGCTCCATTCGGCTACAACACCCTCACCACTGCTACGCGTCAGCACCCCATGCGAGAGCTTCTCTTTTTCATATATATTCCTTCTCTACTGTTATCAACTACAGCATCTTCCCCTTTGGTTATATTTTTATAAGGGTTCTATTTCATTAATTTAGTTCGATTTTGGTTGCTGAAAATATGCAGACAGTGTGAGTATTTATAGGAGATAAACACCGTGGCCCTCAAGTAAAATATATATTTATATATTTATTGTTACTCACGTGAAGTGCGGATTTCAAGAAGTCGTGGTCGGCACGCTGTTGGTAAATTGGCAGGCAAGCAATGTATTTGGTTTGGTGCGCAAGTCTATGTATAGAATAGGTAGCTGTAATGTATATATTGCAAACTGTTCTCGTTTGAAGGCTAGTTGTACATTGATTTTGTCATAGGACGTTAGCTATCTGTACCTCCTTATATAATGCTATAATATTTCCCTTACACATTAAGTTATGGTCTGAATCATTTGGCAAGTTTTCATTTGGGGTAGGTGGCATTCTGTACGTTTTTAGTTTTAGGTAAAGGTGAATAGAGTTAAGTTTGGACCAAATTTAATATTATTATATTTTAAGTGAAACTTCATCACAAATCAACTTTTTAAATCACCACAAACGACTTCTATTAACTGATAAAAAGGCTTTTCCTGATGTAAAAAGATATTCCGGATCCAATGGGACAAGTTTCGTCGAATTCCGACTTCGTTTGAAAAAAATTCCTTTATGAAACCAGAAATGAACACGCGTTTAATTTTTCTACGATCACCAGATAAATCGAATCAACTTGAAACTGCGAACATTGATAATAACTTTTCGATACGAACCCAACGACACTAATTTCGTCGCATTCTGAGACTGTTGCCCCGGTAGGCTATTTTTACCTCGAACCGCCCTACCCTTTTTAACGCCCAATTTTCCCATCTCTAAAAATAACAAACTATATACTTATTCTGACTCTAATCGACGATACGAACTCAACGGAACTGGTTTCGTGGCCTAATTCGATCATCTGCTCAAGTTGCACTCAAATATCCTTTTATTTATTTAAATACGCGCTATAGAATTTGAACGGGCGTTTACGGCTACCGTGGTCACATACGACATCTGTTTGCCATGCCGTTTTACTTTCTGACAATAATTTAGCGATACGGTTCTAATGAAACTGACTTCGTCGAAATCTGAGTCCGTTTGCAAAACGGCTATTTTAAAGGCTTATAATTAAATAACGATTTTCCATAGCGACTATTTCAAAATTTGATTTGGCCATAACTATCAAACTATAACCCGAAATCTGGATTTTTCTCTTTCATATGAAATTTATTGTCAATACGGTTCCAACGTTTCCTGTTTCACAGAAATCCGACTTATATCGAATCCTGTATTCTCAGTTGAAGTTCAAAACCAAATATTACGAACTGCACGCCATTTTCAAGCTCGAATTTATATTATATATAAATTATAACGTTCAACTTCGTTTCAATAACGAATTAAGTATTAAATTCCATTAATATTCCCAATATAATATTTAAAACTAATTTAAATATTCATATTCAACTGGTCGAAAAACACGGGTCGTTACATTCTTCCCCCCTTAAAATAATTTCGTCCTCGAAATTGCTAAGGTAAGAAAGAACGTTATAACTCATTAATTTCAAATCGAATTTTATATTAAATTAGAACCCAATTCAATACTGTAAATAAATATTTTCGAAAATATCAAAAAATTTCTAACACTTTAAATTTTCGAAAAATTTCGCCAGCACCTTCTCTGTACGGCTCAATCGGTACAACCACAACTCGCCTTTCTGGGCCTTCTCCAACCCAAAAGAAAATAAAACAGCCAAGCGGCTTGCCAAATAGGCTCATAAATCTCCAAACCCATATAAAAATAAACGTGTACCTTTTTGTCGGGCACATCATTATATCCTTTCTATCTGCTACCCTGTCAGCATATACAAGTGCATTCCCAAACAAAATTCCAATTTTATCCTCAAAACCAAATCCTTCATGTGTCCAAGCCAAATACCATTCTTAACTCAATTTCCATCCATTACCAATTCCAACTCTTAACTTACCAACCCAATATCATTTCAGATTCTTGTCTCCAATTCAAAATCTGATTCTACTTGATATGTCATATCCCGATTCAATTTCCAGTTAATCGATTTCAATTCAATTCATATTTGCTTTCCCAATTTCTATTAAATTTCACCTTTTTGTTCAAATAATTTTCTGGGAGTTTTTAAACAGCTTAGCGCTTTCAAAAATCAAATACTCCCTTTTTCAGGATTCAAAACAAGTTGTTTTTCTCAAAGCAATTCAAAACAAAATCTTTGGTAGTAATCCGTCACTTACCACTCGAAAATGAACACCGATGATGTCCGGATCATCATCGGAATCTATTTTCCAGCTATCGAAGTGAGTTCAATACTATGCCACTTTCAAAAACAGTTCTAAACACTTTCATTTTGAAATCCATTTCAAAATATCCCTTTCAATGCTTGTAACAAATTTAAAATCTCCCAGGATTTTTAAAAATTCTCATATATTCAATTCAAGTTCATTTGCAATCATCTTTCCCCCTTTAAGGAACTTTAATTCCAATCTGATTTAGATTTCAGATTTAATTCATCTGATTCCATAGTATACGAATTCTAATTGGTTATTCATATAACCATTTCAAACACATCACATATATTATGATATTTCCAACATATATATTTCCTTTATATCAAAATATAATTTGGGTAAAATTATTTCATTTACCCCCTTTCTAAAACATACTGTGTCGAATTATTCTGTTCAAGAGTTTAGAAACACTTATCGACACAGTTTGCATTACTGTATCGACCAGAATTCATAAACCACTCGACAAACCAACCAACACAATATAAACAGTTTTTATATCAATTTACAAATACGCGCTCATATATATACACTCAAACTCAATCTAGGGTATTGCTAACCCCATCTCTACTGAGTCACGCCACAGAGCCAAGGTACTTACTTAACCTTAAGCTCTGATACCACTGTAACGAACCGGGATTTTCGACTCCGAAAATCAACATCAAACTACCATGTTGACCCTTCAGACATCGAACATTCCAGATCATTAATAGAAAGAAGTTAGAGGGTGAGATAAGAAAGAAAGAAATATTAGAATAGAAGAAGAAGAAGAAACACCACACAGAGTCTCACATCGCAGCGGAACAAAATATAATACATAAATAACCTTTATTGAAAGCTTTTGAAATACTTACAATATCAGAGTACACATCTGGACAGTGATACTAATCTGTCCTCATATAACACACAGCGGGATAATAATATCATACGTCTGGACTCTTCCAGCTCGTCTCTTCACAGCAGTCGATAACCTGAACCTATACAACCCGGCCTAACCCGAGCATTTACAAAACACCGGGTCAGTCTGGTGAACCAGAGTGAGATAAACTCGCACAGTAATAAGGGTAAATCATCCAATCATGATTTTAGAGTTCAAAAATCTTTCCAAAAGAAAAGGATAATCGTAAGACCAAATCCACACATAAACACGGACGGTTTTTACCTTACGATAACCCAAAACAGTTTTGAAACCAATATCTTGTCTGATATTATAATAATGTCTAAATACAAGTAAATAACAATCTAGTGGAACGCTTGCATCTCACGCTCCACATATATAGTATACAATCAAAACCCGCAGGCGCTTATTGGGAATTGGATTCCGACTTGACAAGGTATGGGTCCACCTTCCGATCATGTATCTCTAGAGACGAATACACTGGGTTCAACAAGAACTTCTTGCAACCCGGCCCTCACATGACCGACCACTCATTTCGCTTGAGTGCATCGAATGTATATCACCGACGGTTGGGATCAACAACCGTCTGCCCGAAAAGGGACAGCATCGAAACATAGATTTAAGAAACAATAGGATTTCCTCTAGATAGGTGATCATACACCCTAATGGGAGCGACCCACATAGCCATGCTGCCTGCCCGATTTTTGTCATTCCCCGGTTGATGAGGCTTGAGGCCAAAATTTTACCTTCTGATCATCTGGTCACCATTCACTTTGAATGCCTCATCGTCAAATCCATCAGATATCACTAATTGACGTCCACAAAAATACTCTAGCTGAAAGCTAGAGAATGGCAATTCCCTGCCAACAACTGTCGTACGTTTGAAGAAATCAACGTACGTGATCCTTCGGAAATACTCTGTCAGACATCCGTCCATATACGTCATCCAGTAACAGGATGAACCGAAGACACTCTCTACCGCATCCATATAGGAATCACCCCATGGATCAGTAGCGAGAAGTCCTTGCAACCCGTAGATTCCAACTACGACAGAATCACAGTTTATCTCTGCTTGCCAGGCAGAGAATATTAGTAGTTCTTCCGTTTATGAAAATCCACGGTCTTCAATGCTCCATCACGATCATCTTCTGATATCTCCACGTATTTATTGGTCGGAATGGTTTTCGAATATAAATTCGATCCCGGTCTTTCCATACCAACAATCGTATTGGAAAGCTTTGATAGTCGGTGTTTTAACTATCAAAATAAATAGTGTTTCAAACATGACACTCCCATGAGTTCACTGGTTCAGTATTCAGCATCACTTGGCCTTTTGACAAACTGGTTTACTTTTGTTAAATTAAAAACTTCTAACTCCTTCAAATATTCAAAAATACGATATTTGAATACTCCTAATTTTGATTTAACTCTAATCGATTAACTCTAATTGATTAACTAATACTCGACTTCAATCCATTCGCTTGACCCTAGATCGCAGCGATTACAATGGTTACGCCTGATTCCCTCAGGAAACATCCGACCGCCGTAGGCTATCTGCAGCCCTGCGAATTACGCTAGCAGTCGTACGAAATGGCAACTTAGCCGAATAATTATGTTTGGCTAATTCTATCTCGAATAACTATATTCAATTTCCCATTTTGAAATCTCCTTTAAAATTCTCCTTTTTACCCGATCTCGTTTTCAAATAACGTTAATGTGAAATTAACGTCTTAACACTTTGAATCTCACTTAAAACCTCTGGTTTATAATAAACCCTTTTTATCGTAATCTCCTTTCACTTAATTCATATAATTGAGTACGTTTATTTCCTTTCACCATTCAATTGACTTGCATCTCACATTTGGTAACTTTTTAAATGAATTCCCATTTAAAAATATATTCCTAACTTTATCATTAATTAAAATAATAACTCATTTCGAACATTAACCACTTTAGTAGTTAATCCCTTTATCAACTAAATTAAATATTAAATCCCTTTTAAATCCTTATTTAAATTCGACAATATTCATTTAACTATTTTAGTCAAAACACATTAACTTGATAAACCATTCTAGTTCCAAACGGTCGATTTAATTAACTCAAAAACTTGATTATCTCATTAACCGATTTCAACAATCCTTGCTTTAAATTAATTAAAAATAATATAATTAATTTAGATAGATTCTAATTATTTGTTTTCTTTACAAAACAAATTTTCAAGGTTTAACCATTTAATTCATTTCTTATTCTTCAACTGGTAAATCTGATTAACATCAACATTTGCTTTGCAAAATAACTTCATAACAAAATAAAGTCTTAAACAAATAAAATATTTATTTATTTTTCTTAAATAACTTTTATTCAATTAATATAATTCAAATTTAACTCTGGTTATAAAAATAAATTTTATAACCTCAACTCTATCGATTCACCTGTTGGTGAATCAATATCTATAACTCGATTTGTTTTAAAGGCCATACTCTGCCAAACACTTAACCAATATCGCCCATTGGTTTAAACCAAACAGATGTTGAATATTCAGTCAATAATCAATCATCAAATCAATCACACAAACAGATCAGTTCATATATGATCATATGAAAATAAATAATACATTTGAGGAATCCGGTTGGATCCCTCCAACCTGTCCTTCCCTGTATTCAAATGGTTGTCACAAACTAGGTCAATAAATTCCATTTAACTGATATATCATAGCAAATAGCAACCATTTTATATCAACTAGCCAACAAATCATTTTCATCAGTTCATCCAGTTCAAATGAAAACACGTTTATTTTATAAACGTGACCAACCAAGGTGAGTCACCTTTATTGGAATCAATCGTTAAAAATAACGATTTGGTATTTCACTGAAATTAAACACAATTTAATTTCATCAGTTAAATCAACAGATAAGCAGATAACTAGCAAAACAGTCAACCATTGGCAAACAGGGCACACAAAATAAAAACACCCAATTTATATAAAATATAAAAAGGGTAACTGAGTGAGTTTAACTCACCTTGAGTTGCGTTGTTGCTGTCCACGGCTTGTTTTAATTAATTTAAACGGTAGTTAAATTCAATTAGCATCCCGGTTGCTGCCAACTCTGACCCAACCCTCTTTATTACGTCGTGCTCATCAACATAGATTTGGTGTCATTTGTTTTACCCGCTTCCGTTACTGTATAACACAGATATAAATTTAATACAACATTCAGTATTTAAATTAATATTATTTAAATTTAAAATTGATTATTTATCCCTTCTTGACGCCCTCATTTTTCACTTGTAAGATGGATTTGCATATTACAATATCCTAGATATGAAAACTTATATATACACATTATTAACTTAAGAGGCTACTAACATTTAGGCTTTGAGAAAGGATTAGTCAGGTTTAAAGGGAATTAGGCATCTACTAAAAGGGATGGGTATTTATATATTATAATTAGGTTCGATGGTAGTATAAACCGACCATGAATATCGGGTACTGTTCAAACTGGTTAGGCATAATTTAGTTCTTAAACTAACGTAAATCACTTACTGAAATATTCGGCCCATGCTTTAGTTTTCTGTCCTTCCGTTCAGATGCCCCATAATCCTAAATGCTTCATATTCAGTTGCTGCCACCGTTTGATCCAGTAGATTTCGTGTATTACTATTTAAAGCATTAGTCCAAAAAGTCTGCCTCTAAAAAAATCCTGCTAACGTGTTCTAGATGTTGCCCCTTGTTTTCACGCACCGTCCCTCATCAAAGCCCTTTCCCCTGTATTAAGTAAAACGAACGTCCCAACTCCTCACGTTTTTCCTTAAAACCCACGTACCAGTCACGTACGTCTCCTCTCCAATCACCACGTCCAACTACCACTTCTTTCCACTTCGATACAGTGTGATCCCGCACCCTATAACCGACCTCACCACGTTGGTCCCCTCCCATGCATGAAAATATCCCACTACATGTCTCCATTCCACAAAACACGCACCACTCCCCTCTTCCCTTTGTCCCTTCTACACTTACTTCTCCACCCCTCCTGTACGTCCGCCTTTCCTTCCCTTATTCTTTTTTTTTTTTTTTTCGTCAGTGCCCACAAATGAACCCTTCCACTTCCGCCAAACCCCCCCTTTGCGTCAAACTCAGACCACCGAGCCTCCATCAGGACCCACCGCGAGTTGCTTCCCACTCCACCTAGCTTCCGCCCTGAACACCATTGAACATGGTGGCTCCATTCGGCTACAACACCCTCACCACTGCTACGCGTCAGCACCCCATGCGAGAGCTTCTCTTTTTCATATATATTCCTTCTCTACTGTTATCAACTACAGCATCTTCCCCTTTGGTTATATTTTTATAAGGGTTCTATTTCATTAATTTAGTTCGATTTTGGTTGCTGAAAATATGCAGACAGTGTGAGTATTTATAGGAGATAAACACCGTGGCCCTCAAGTAAAATATATATTTATATATTTATTGTTACTCACGTGAAGTGCGGATTTCAAGAAGTCGTGGTCGGCACGCTGTTGGTAAATTGGCAGGCAAGCAATGTATTTGGTTTGGTGCGCAAGTCTATGTATAGAATAGGTAGCTGTAATGTATATATTGCAAACTGTTCTCGTTTGAAGGCTAGTTGTACATTGATTTTGTCATAGGACGTTAGCTATCTGTACCTCCTTATATAATGCTATAATATTTCCCTTACACATTAAGTTATGGTCTGAATCATTTGGCAAGTTTTCATTTGGGGTAGGTGGCATTCTGTACGTTTTTAGTTTTAGGTAAAGGTGAATAGAGTTAAGTTTGGACCAAATTTAATATTATTATATTTTAAGTGAAACTTCATCACAAATCAACTTTTTAAATCACCACAAACGACTTCTATTAACTGATAAAAAGGCTTTTCCTGATGTAAAAAGATATTCCGGATCCAATGGGACAAGTTTCGTCGAATTCCGACTTCGTTTGAAAAAAATTCCTTTATGAAACCAGAAATGAACACGCGTTTAATTTTTCTACGATCACCAGATAAATCGAATCAACTTGAAACTGCGAACATTGATAATAACTTTTCGATACGAACCCAACGACACTAATTTCGTCGCATTCTGAGACTGTTGCCCCGGTAGGCTATTTTTACCTCGAACCGCCCTACCCTTTTTAACGCCCAATTTTCCCATCTCTAAAAATAACAAACTATATACTTATTCTGACTCTAATCGACGATACGAACTCAACGGAACTGGTTTCGTGGCCTAATTCGATCATCTGCTCAAGTTGCACTCAAATATCCTTTTATTTATTTAAATACGCGCTATAGAATTTGAACGGGCGTTTACGGCTACCGTGGTCACATACGACATCTGTTTGCCACGCCGTTTTACTTTCTGACAATAATTTAGCGATACGGTTCTAATGAAACTGACTTCGTCGAAATCTGAGTCCGTTTGCAAAACGGCTATTTTAAAGGCTTATAATTAAATAACGATTTTCCATAGCGACTATTTCAAAATTTGATTTGGCCATAACTATCAAACTATAACCCGAAATCTGGATTTTTCTCTTTCATATGAAATTTATTGTCAATACGGTTCCAACGTTTCCTGTTTCACAGAAATCCGACTTATATCGAATCCTGTATTCTCAGTTGAAGTTCAAAACCAAATATTACGAACTGCACGCCATTTTCAAGCTCGAATTTATATTATATATAAATTATAACGTTCAACTTCGTTTCAATAACGAATTAAGTATTAAATTCCATTAATATTCCCAATATAATATTTAAAACTAATTTAAATATTCATATTCAACTGGTCGAAAAACACGGGTCGTTACATTCTTCCCCCCTTAAAATATTTTCGTCCTCGAAATTGCTAAGGTAAGAAAGAACGTTATAACTCATTAATTTCAAATCGAATTTTATATTAAATTAGAACCCAATTCAATACTGTAAATAAATATTTTCGAAAATATCAAAAAATTTCTAACACTTTAAATTTTCGAAAAATTTCGCCAGCACCTTCTCTGTACGGCTCAATCGGTACAACCACAACTCGCCTTTCTGGGCCTTCTCCAACCCAAAAGAAAATAAAACAGCCAAGCGGCTTGCCAAATAGGCTCATAAATCTCCAAACCCATATAAAAATAAACGTGTACCTTTTTGTCGGGCACATCATTATATCCTTTCTATCTGCTACCCTGTCAGCATATACAAGTGCATTCCCAAACAAAATTCCAATTTTATCCTCAAAACCAAATCCTTCATGTGTCCAAGCCAAATACCATTCTTAACTCAATTTCCATCCATTACCAATTCCAACTCTTAACTTACCAACCCAATATCATTTCAGATTCTTGTCTCCAATTCAAAATCTGATTCTACTTGATATGTCATATCCCGATTCAATTTCCAGTTAATCGATTTCAATTCAATTCATATTTGCTTTCCCAATTTCTATTAAATTTCACCTTTTTGTTCAAATGATTTTCTGGGAGTTTTTAAACAGCTTAGCGCTTTCAAAAATCAAATACTCCCTTTTTCAGGATTCAAAACAAGTTGTTTTTCTCAAAGCAATTCAAAACAAAATCTTTGGTAGTAATCCGTCACTTACCACTCGAAAATGAACACCGATGATGTCCGGATCATCATCGGAATCTATTTTCCAGCTATCGAAGTGAGTTCAATACTATGCCACTTTCAAAAACAGTTCTAAACACTTTCATTTTGAAATCCATTTCAAAATATCCCTTTCAATGCTTGTAACAAATTTAAAATCTCCCAGGATTTTTAAAAATTCTCATATATTCAATTCAAGTTCATTTGCAATCATCTTTCCCCCTTTAAGGAACTTTAATTCCAATCTGATTTAGATTTCAGATTTAATTCATCTGATTCCATAGTATACGAATTCTAATTGGTTATTCATATAACCATTTCAAACACATCACATATATTATGATATTTCCAACATATATATTTCCTTTATATCAAAATATAATTTGGGTAAAATTATTTCATTTACCCCCTTTCTAAAACATACTGTGTCGAATTATTCTGTTCAAGAGTTTAGAAACACTTATCGACACAGTTTGCATTACTGTATCGACCAGAATTCATAAACCACTCGACAAACCAACCAACACAATATAAACAGTTTTTATATCAATTTACAAATACGCGCTCATATATATACACTCAAACTCAATCTAGGGTATTGCTAACCCCATCTCTACTGAGTCACGCCACAGAGCCAAGGTACTTACTTAACCTTAAGCTCTGATACCACTGTAACGAACCGGGATTTTCGACTCCGAAAATCAACATCAAACTACCATGTTGACCCTTCAGACATCGAACATTCCAGATCATTAATAGAAAGAAGTTAGAGGGTGAGATAAGAAAGAAAGAAATATTAGAATAGAAGAAGAAGAAGAAACACCACACAGAGTCTCACATCGCAGCGGAACAAAATATAATACATAAATAACCTTTATTGAAAGCTTTTGAAATACTTACAATATCAGAGTACACATCTGGACAGTGATACTAATCTGTCCTCATATAACACACAGCGGGATAATAATATCATACGTCTGGACTCTTCCAGCTCGTCTCTTCACAGCAGTCGATAACCTGAACCTATACAACCCGGCCTAACCCGAGCATTTACAAAACACCGGGTCAGTCTGGTGAACCAGAGTGAGATAAACTCGCACAGTAATAAGGGTAAATCATCCAATCATGATTTTAGAGTTCAAAAATCTTTCCAAAAGAAAAGGATAATCGTAAGACCAAATCCACACATAAACACGGACGGTTTTTACCTTACGATAACCCAAAACAGTTTTGAAACCAATATCTTGTCTGATATTATAATAATGTCTAAATACAAGTAAATAACAATCTAGTGGAACGCTTGCATCTCACGCTCCACATATATAGTATACAATCAAAACCCGCAGGCGCTTATTGGGAATTGGATTCCGACTTGACAAGGTATGGGTCCACCTTCCGATCATGTATCTCTAGAGACGAATACACTGGGTTCAACAAGAACTTCTTGCAACCCGGCCCTCACATGACCGACCACTCATTTCGCTTGAGTGCATCGAATGTATATCACCGACGGTTGGGATCAACAACCGTCTGCCCGAAAAGGGACAGCATCGAAACATAGATTTAAGAAACAATAGGATTTCCTCTAGATAGGTGATCATACACCCTAATGGGAGCGACCCACATAGCCATGCTGCCTGCCCGATTTTTGTCATTCCCCGGTTGATGAGGCTTGAGGCCAAAATTTTACCATCTGATCATCTGGTCACCATTCACTTTGAATGCCACATCGTCAAATCCATCAGATATCACTAATTGACGTCCACAAAAATACTCTAGCTGAAAGCTAGAGAATGGCAATTCCCTGCCAACAACTGTCGTACGTTTGAAGAAATCAACGTACGTGATCCTTCGGAAATACTCTGTCAGACATCCGTCCATATACGTCATCCAGTAACAGGATGAACCGAAGACACTCTCTACCGCATCCATATAGGAATCACCCCATGGATCAGTAGCGAGAAGTCCTTGCAACCCGTAGATTCCAACTACGACAGAATCACAGTTTATCTCTGCTTGCCAGGCAGAGAATATTAGTAGTTCTTCCGTTTATGAAAATCCACGGTCTTCAATGCTCCATCACGATCATCTTCTGATATCTCCACGTATTTATTGGTCGGAATGGTTTTCGAATATAAATTCGATCCCGGTCTTTCCATACCAACAATCGTATTGGAAAGCTTTGATAGTCGGTGTTTTAACTATCAAAATAAATAGTGTTTCAAACATGACACTCCCATGAGTTCACTGGTTCAGTATTCAGCATCACTTGGCCTTTTGACAAACTGGTTTACTTTTGTTAAATTAAAAACTTCTAACTCCTTCAAATATTCAAAAATACGATATTTGAATACTCCTAATTTTGATTTAACTCTAATCGATTAACTCTAATTGATTAACTAATACTCGACTTCAATCCATTCGCTTGACCCTAGATCGCAGCGATTACAATGGTTACGCCTGATTCCCTCAGGAAACATCCGACCGCCGTAGGCTATCTGCAGCCCTGCGAATTACGCTAGCAGTCGTACGAAATGGCAACTTAGCCGAATAATTATGTTTGGCTAATTCTATCTCGAATAACTATATTCAATTTCCCATTTTGAAATCTCCTTTAAAATTCTCCTTTTTACCCGATCTCGTTTTCAAATAACGTTAATGTGAAATTAACGTCTTAACACTTTGAATCTCACTTAAAACCTCTGGTTTATAATAAACCCTTTTTATCGTAATCTCCTTTCACTTAATTCATATAATTGAGTACGTTTATTTCCTTTCACCATTCAATTGACTTGCATCTCACATTTGGTAACTTTTTAAATGAATTCCCATTTAAAAATATATTCCTAACTTTATCATTAATTAAAATAATAACTCATTTCGAACATTAACCACTTTAGTAGTTAATCCCTTTATCAACTAAATTAAATATTAAATCCCTTTTAAATCCTTATTTAAATTCGACAATATTCATTTAACTATTTTAGTCAAAACACATTAACTTGATAAACCATTCTAGTTCCAAACGGTCGATTTAATTAACTCAAAAACTTGATTATCTCATTAACCGATTTCAACAATCCTTGCTTTAAATTAATTAAAAATAATATAATTAATTTAGATAGATTCTAATTATTTGTTTTCTTTACAAAACAAATTTTCAAGGTTTAACCATTTAATTCATTTCTTATTCTTCAACTGGTAAATCTGATTAACATCAACATTTGCTTTGCAAAATAACTTCATAACAAATTAAAGTCTTAAACAAATAAAATATTTATTTATTTTTCTTAAATAACTTTTATTCAATTAATATAATTCAAATTTAACTCTGGTTATAAAAATAAATTTTATAACCTCAACTCTATCGATTCACCTGTTGGTGAATCAATATCTATAACTCGATTTGTTTTAAAGGCCATACTCTGCCAAACACTTAACCAATATCGCCCATTGGTTTAAACCAAACAGATGTTGAATATTCAGTCAATAATCAATCATCAAATCAATCACACAAACAGATCAGTTCATATATGATCATATGAAAATAAATAATACATTTGAGGAATCCGGTTGGATCCCTCCAACCTGTCCTTCCCTGTATTCAAATGGTTGTCACAAACTAGGTCAATAAATTCCATTTAACTGATATATCATAGCAAATAGCAACCATTTTATATCAACTAGCCAACAAATCATTTTCATCAGTTCATCCAGTTCAAATGAAAACACGTTTATTTTATAAACGTGACCAACCAAGGTGAGTCACCTTTATTGGAATCAATCGTTAAAAATAACGATTTGGTATTTCACTGAAATTAAACACAATTTAATTTCATCAGTTAAATCAACAGATAAGCAGATAACTAGCAAAACAGTCAACCATTGGCAAACAGGGCACACAAAATAAAAACACCCAATTTATATAAAATATAAAAAGGGTAACTGAGTGAGTTTAACTCACCTTGAGTTGCGTTGTTGCTGTCCACGGCTTGTTTTAATTAATTTAAACGGTAGTTAAATTCAATTAGCATCCCGGTTGCTGCCAACTCTGACCCAACCCTCTTTATTACGTCGTGCTCATCAACATAGATTTGGCGTCATTTGTTTTACCCGCTTCCGTTACTGTATAACACAGATATAAATTTAATACAACATTCAGTATTTAAATTAATATTATTTAAATTTAAAATTGATTATTTATCCCTTCTTGACGCCCTCATTTTTCACTTGTAAGATGGATTTGCATATTACAATATCCTAGATATGAAAACTTATATATACACATTATTAACTTAAGAGGCTACTAACATTTAGGCTTTGAGAAAGGATTAGTCAGGTTTAAAGGGAATTAGGCATCTACTAAAAGGGATGGGTATTTATATATTATAATTAGGTTCGATGGTAGTATAAACCGACCATGAATATCGGGTACTGTTCAAACTGGTTAGGCATAATTTAGTTCTTAAACTAACGTAAATCACTTACTGAAATATTCGGCCCATGCTTTAGTTTTCTGTCCTTCCGTTCAGATGCCCCATAATCCTAAATGCTTCATATTCAGTTGCTGCCACCGTTTGATCCAGTAGATTTCGTGTATTACTATTTAAAGCATTAGTCCAAAAAGTCTGCCTCTAAAAAAATCCTGCTAACGTGTTCTAGATGTTGCCCCTTGTTTTCACGCACCGTCCCTCATCAAAGCCCTTTCCCCTGTATTAAGTAAAACGAACGTCCCAACTCCTCACGTTTTTCCTTAAAACCCACGTACCAGTCACGTACGTCTCCTCTCCAATCACCACGTCCAACTACCACTTCTTTCCACTTCGATACAGTGTGATCCCGCACCCTATAACCGACCTCACCACGTTGGTCCCCTCCCATGCATGAAAATATCCCACTACATGTCTCCATTCCACAAAACACGCACCACTCCCCTCTTCCCTTTGTCCCTTCTACACTTACTTCTCCACCCCTCCTGTACGTCCGCCTTTCCTTCCCTTATTCTTTTTTTTTTTTTTTTCGTCAGTGCCCACAAATGAACCCTTCCACTTCCGCCAAACCCCCCCTTTGCGTCAAACTCAGACCACCGAGCCTCCATCAGGACCCACCGCGAGTTGCTTCCCACTCCACCTAGCTTCCGCCCTGAACACCATTGAACATGGTGGCTCCATTCGGCTACAACACCCTCACCACTGCTACGCGTCAGCACCCCATGCGAGAGCTTCTCTTTTTCATATATATTCCTTCTCTACTGTTATCAACTACAGCATCTTCCCCTTTGGTTATATTTTTATAAGGGTTCTATTTCATTAATTTAGTTCGATTTTGGTTGCTGAAAATATGCAGACAGTGTGAGTATTTATAGGAGATAAACACCGTGGCCCTCAAGTAAAATATATATTTATATATTTATTGTTACTCACGTGAAGTGCGGATTTCAAGAAGTCGTGGTCGGCACGCTGTTGGTAAATTGGCAGGCAAGCAATGTATTTGGTTTGGTGCGCAAGTCTATGTATAGAATAGGTAGCTGTAATGTATATATTGCAAACTGTTCTCGTTTGAAGGCTAGTTGTACATTGATTTTGTCATAGGACGTTAGCTATCTGTACCTCCTTATATAATGCTATAATATTTCCCTTACACATTAAGTTATGGTCTGAATCATTTGGCAAGTTTTCATTTGGGGTAGGTGGCATTCTGTACGTTTTTAGTTTTAGGTAAAGGTGAATAGAGTTAAGTTTGGACCAAATTTAATATTATTATATTTTAAGTGAAACTTCATCACAAATCAACTTTTTAAATCACCACAAACGACTTCTATTAACTGATAAAAAGGCTTTTCCTGATGTAAAAAGATATTCCGGATCCAATGGGACAAGTTTCGTCGAATTCCGACTTCGTTTGAAAAAAATTCCTTTATGAAACCAGAAATGAACACGCGTTTAATTTTTCTACGATCACCAGATAAATCGAATCAACTTGAAACTGCGAACATTGATAATAACTTTTCGATACGAACCCAACGACACTAATTTCGTCGCATTCTGAGACTGTTGCCCCGGTAGGCTATTTTTACCTCGAACCGCCCTACCCTTTTTAACGCCCAATTTTCCCATCTCTAAAAATAACAAACTATATACTTATTCTGACTCTAATCGACGATACGAACTCAACGGAACTGGTTTCGTGGCCTAATTCGATCATCTGCTCAAGTTGCACTCAAATATCCTTTTATTTATTTAAATACGCGCTATAGAATTTGAACGGGCGTTTACGGCTACCGTGGTCACATACGACATCTGTTTGCCACGCCGTTTTACTTTCTGACAATAATTTAGCGATACGGTTCTAATGAAACTGACTTCGTCGAAATCTGAGTCCGTTTGCAAAACGGCTATTTTAAAGGCTTATAATTAAATAACGATTTTCCATAGCGACTATTTCAAAATTTGATTTGGCCATAACTATCAAACTATAACCCGAAATCTGGATTTTTCTCTTTCATATGAAATTTATTGTCAATACGGTTCCAACGTTTCCTGTTTCACAGAAATCCGACTTATATCGAATCCTGTATTCTCAGTTGAAGTTCAAAACCAAATATTACGAACTGCACGCCATTTTCAAGCTCGAATTTATATTATATATAAATTATAACGTTCAACTTCGTTTCAATAACGAATTAAGTATTAAATTCCATTAATATTCCCAATATAATAATTAAAACTAATTTAAATATTCATATTCAACTGGTAGAAAAACACGGGTCGTTACAACCAACAACTTTTCTTTTCCCATTTTCAATAAAAAGTTAAAATTTTCCATATCGTTCACTAATCTTTTTATTTACATAAGGGGTGTAAATCAAGTTGTTATCAAATTCTATTCCTTTTTATTCATATAAAAAATGTGAATAAAGTTCCATCGCTAAATTGGTTTATTTTATCTCTACAAAAGGAACGTAAATAAAATGTCATCTCATATTTCATTCTTTTTATTCCTTTTTACATGAGAGAATGTAAGTAAAGATCATCAAGTTGTGTCCCTTTTCATTTACAAAAGTAAATGTAAATAAGGTTTCATTTTTGGTAAAACTTGATGACGTTAAAATTTTGTTCACTTTTCATAAAACTTAGTTACACTTAAAATTATACTCATTTTTCATGAAATTTAATGACATTAAAATTATGCTTATTTTCATGACAATTTCATATCAACTATATATGATAAAAATTAGTATTTTGGTGTCAACATAAGGTTGCCATTCCATATTTCAATGCATGAAATAAATCTAAGTTTTTGAATCAACTACATGTCAAAATCCTATATTTCAATACATAAGATAAACTAAGTTTTGGTATCACATATGATATCAATTTACATAACACAACATACGTAATTTATCTAATATTTGGGGTTAACTAACATATCAAATCCAATATTTCAGTATATGAAATAATCTAATCTTTGGTGTTAACTAACATATCAATTTCATATTACATGAAACAACAATATAATCTAAATTCTATTCTACAACTAAATCTAAACAAATCAATGCATCCATGTTTCAGAAATTTTAATTATAGACTTAGATCTACAAATATAAACATCACAATCACCAAAATTCACAAACAGAAAATTTCCTTCTTGAACATAACAACTTGATTTATAATCATTCATTCAAGAATTTTTAATTAGTGATAAGTAATTAAATGATTCATTAATTATTTAAAGACAGAAATCTCACATCACATAAAAGTGGTATGTTCATAGGACAATTCTCATATAACATACAAGTTGTATGTTTACACGACAATTCTAATATAAAACAAAAGTGATATGATTCTAAAAAGCGAGATAAATAATTAAAATTTAATTTAATTATTAAATCAGAATTCTCACCCCGCTAATCCCTCTGTATAAACCCGTGTTCTTCCCTTTTTCCTTACACCCATCGCTGACTTCCTTCCCGCCCTGTCGCGCCACCAACCGGACCCGTGACCATCGATCCACCACTTCCATTCAAACCGCCATCGTCCAACGCCCCGCCGCCGTGCACGCCAAGAAATTTGGTCAACTCTTTTACTCTCTAATTCTGGTCCGAACGTTTCCCCTTTGAGGCAGCAATTCTCTCAATCCATTACGAAATAGAAGATCATAACCGTTGTATTCATTAAACTTGAGGAGATGAAGATGTTTCAGCCTGAAGTTTTGAGAATTGGGTCATGGATTTGGATATTTTGGTGGAGGAAGTGTGTGTGTTCTGGTTCGTTCATTTCATGAAGGTGGAGGCGGTTGTATAAATGATTTTTTATTTTTATTTTAGGTTTAAGGGAGTTTAGGACATTTTATAGTGGGGCTAATTTATTATTATTATTTAATCAATATTTTTATTTTATTTTAATTATATTAAAGCAATGAATGCATTCCATTCTTATGCTTGATTACAATTTAAAATTATTCCTACATGCATGCAAGTTAAGAAATTGAATCATAGACATAGCCAATTTGTACTTCTTTCCCCACAATTAAGGATTGGTTAGGAAACAACCAAGAAATTGATTGCCTATTATTTTTGCTTTAAAAAAACTTCAATTATGTGTTCAAGATATTTTTATAAAAAAAATAGGGTGCATGCTTTTTCATCCAAACGATTATCTTCATGCTTAAAAAATGAGAGTGTCTTTAGAGACACAAATTAAATATATAGTTTGACACAACAATTTTGGAATATCCTTATGGTTTAATATTTGAAAATAACTTTTTATAGAAAGCCAAATCGAAGGGAAAGAGAAAAAAAATTACAACCTAAAATTTTACATTCCATCTTTACGTAATCTAAATGTTTCCAATAGCACCCAATTAATGAGGGTATATTTTTGTACATTTGCTATCTAAATATATTAACTAATATATATATATATATATATATATATATATATGTATATGTATATGTATATATATGTATATATCTATATATAGAGAGAGAAAGTCTATGTATGCACGTAAATTTTTATGAAATATTTTATGCACTATGAAATTAACACTCAATAAATTAAACGAAACAAAATGTGACTGCTATTACAATTAATGTCAATACTAAATTTAAAATAGACATAAATTAGGCAATTTATTTATCATACAAACATTTGATAGGTTTAATGTCAAATCAATTTAATATATATATAACAAGTATATATAAACCATCAAGTCAAAAGCTACACTTAATTATGAAAGATAAAACATGGACTAACAATCTAACATTTTATTATTTGTGTATAAAGTTCAAATAAACCTTTAAGATATAATTTAATCCATTAACATGGACATAAATGAGCAAATGAATATATGCATTGAAAACAAGGTATGAGACTTGCATGCATGTATTGAAAAATAACGCAAATGAAATGAATTAAGTAGAAATGGATGAATGCAATATAAACTATAAGTGAAACGTTAGAATTCAATGCATAAATAAATAAATAAAAAGAAACGAAATGATCCTTGTAGGTTGCATGCGCAAGGTTTAAAATGTAAGGGAAATAAACATATATGTATAAAGGAATGAAATGAATGCATAATTAACATATTATTAATAAATCAAATTATCAACATATATTTATAAATCTCATTAACAAAGTCTAAATCTTATTTAAAAACTTATTATTATTATTATTATTAAATATAAATTTTTAATCATTATTATTTAAAATAAATTATTTTTAATATCAAAAATTCATTAAAATTACTTAATATAAAATTTTAAATTTACCCCAAAATTCAGGGTTGTTACAGCTTTGTATTATTTTTCTGCTGCTATGTATTTAAATGTGATTTAAATCTCTGATATTTATCAAATGTGTAATATTTATTCATACTATGTATATTTTTGTATTCTGATGGAATTGTTGTAATAAACAATGAAATGTTCTTCTGTTTGTATTCCAATTTGTCGTGTTCTCAAAACAATCAGGGGTTTCAAACGGTCTTGGTCGGTTTAGCGATCGATTCAGATCGAGCGAAATTCCCAATTGTTACATTTGGTATCAGAGCTTTCGTTTACAGAGCTCGAGAACAAGACACATTAGAACCGAACGAAAGAATTCATCAGAGATTGTATTAGTAATATCCAATGAGAATAACTCATTAGAGACGGGATCAGTAGTGTCCTAGAACGAGTGTAAAGAGTGAAATTTTTGAAAAAAAATGAAAACAAGTTTTGTTTTTAAAATTTAAACCATTTTATACGTATTTGAATATTTTATTTGTATTGATCTTGGACAATCAAGTATATTGAGATTTTTCATATACGCGTCATGAACGCATATTCGAAGTTTTAATATACTGGATAGATATAGAATCACACTTTAGTCGCCTGGAGATAATTCTGGTAATGCGGCCACGTTATCAGTATTTGTGTTCGAGTTTTGAAAAGTGGGATATCTATATATTTCCATTAGACTGGCGTGAGAACCAAAACAAGATAGGTTTATTGTTGTGAATTGGCATCAAAAACATGATTTTCTGTATATATATCAAAATTATGAATTTGAAACGTTAATTCACTAATTAATTGATGATTGTGTTGTTTGACTATTGGTTTCATTTATTAAAATTTTGAACCATTTAGCCTAATGGAACCAAATATTGAACTGAATTGAAAATTGATTACAATTGCATGCATATACATGTATATCCATTGAACATGTCATAGCAAGGAGGCTAGAGCAGAAGAGTAAAATTGATTGCCTGACAAATAGGTACATGTTTACAAATTTATTGGGTTTGGATGATTTTATGAGCCGATTGGCTAGCCGCTTAGCTGTTTCATTTCTTTTTGGATTGGAGAGGCCTATATGGCAATTTTGGGATTTTCCCGGTGCTCCCGTGCAGGGGAGGTTATGGCGAAATTTTTCGAAAATTTAGGGTGTTAGCCAAATTTTTGAAAAATTTGAAAGGTTCTTAGAAACTGAAAAGTTGAAGAACTTAAGCCATAATGAAAATAATGGAAGTTGAGTTGATTAGTTAAACAACTTTCAGCTTCGTTCCTTTTCGGGGACGAAAAGTTTTAAGTGGGGGAGATTGTAACAACCCGGAATTTTGAGCCAATTTAAAATTTTTATTTTGGCAATTTTAATGTATTTTGAATATTTAAAATGAATTATTTTAAATAATAACGACGAAATTTATTTTGAATAGAAATAAAACGTATATATTTATATAGATCGTCGTTAGAATATAATTATTTAAATTATAAAAGGAAATGAAAATGACACTGTAGTTTGAAAATTCGATTTCAAAGTTCAAATGAAGGTACATGATTCAAAATAAACCGGATTTTAGCGAAACCAAAAATATTAGAATCTATTTGAAAATATCTTTCCAACGAATCCAAAAAATTGAAATTTCATAGCAGGTATAAAAAGTTACGTCCAGTTTAAAATTTAGAAAAGTCGCTATGGAATTTATATATATTTTAATATATATAAAAGCCCTTAGAAATGGAAATTTTGCAAACGACCTCGGTTTTCGACGAAATAACTTTTGTTGGATCCGGGATGTCAAATTATTGCTAGGTTTCAAAATTCGTAATTTTTCAAATCACTATGTGAGCGCGGCGAAGTAAAACGTGTTTTAACAGTTTCAGTCAATTTCAATCGACCAGAAAATGATCATTTTTCAAACGGTCTCAGAATTTGACAAAATTAGTTTTGTTAGGACCGTATCGTCAATATGAAGCTAGAAAATATTTTTTGGGAATTTTAAGGGTCCATATGTGACCCCAGTAAAATGAAATGTGCGTTCAAATTCAATATACATTGATTTATAATTTAATTTGAACGGAAACTGATCGTAACGGTCGAATTGGCCTGCGATACATATCCCATTGTGTTCGGAATGGGGGTAATTAGCTAGGGACGACAGTCGGTGGGTTTGATTTCGAGTTCAAAATAAAAAGTTACTTTTTGATATATTAAATTAAAAATTATATATATGACCTTGGCCCCCACCCCACTTTCTCTCCCTTCAGTCAACACCGAAGTGAATAGAAAAAGAAAAAAAATGAGATCCACTAATCGCGTGCTGCCTCCACCGCGCTCCATGCCATCACCGGAGCTCCGCCACGCCGCCTGGCACCCTACCCCGTCGCCACCTTGCCAGGCTCTCGCCTCTCTCTCCGTTCAAGGCCCGCCACTGTCTCAAAACCTCCCCCAAATCGGAAAACCGACGCACCCACTCCACCACCGCTTGACTCCGGCCACTCCCACCACCTGCGCACTTCCTCCGCCCCCGACCAGACCCCCTCTGACCTCAAATCCGCCTGTATGTTTTTTATCTTATCTATTTTAAATAATTAGTGTTATAAATGATAGTAAAAATGGATTTATATATATTATAGCATTAGTTTAAAGCTGCAATTTTTGTATATAACATTAGAATAAACAAGAAGTTATGGTGTTTATTAACAAAAAGCTAAGGTTTTCATAAACAAGAAGTTATGATTTTTATTAACAATAAACATTGATTTTTAAAAACAACATGAAGCTTTGATTTTCAACTCTAAAGGAAGTGATTTTTATTTGCTAAAAGAAGTGATTTTTATTTGTTTAAAGATTTAATTTTAATGATTAGAATAATATGGTTTTTATATGAAGAGAAATAAAAATATGAACTTTATTTTTATCATGAAATAGCGAGAATAACGATACGATTTTTATTAATAAAAAGATAGGATTTTTATTAATATAAAGATGAGATTTTTATGTGTATAAAAACATAATTTTTAGTTCATGGAAAAGTATGATCTTTGATTAGAGAAAACACGATTGTATTCATAGAAAGATATGATTTTTGTTTTTAGAAAAGGTAGGGTTTTTAAAAATATAAAGATAGGATTTTTAGTGCTATAAAGATTTGATTTTTAATAGGAAGTTGCGATAAAAATTCGATTTTTATATATATGATAGTAGCAATCAAAATATGATTTGTAACATAATAAAAATTCGATTTTTATTTATATAGAAGTAGAATAAAAATTCGATTTTTATTAAGAAGTTAGCGAATGGAAAAATCGAATTTTTATATATTCATATAGCGAAGAAAAATTCAATTTTTATTTATTCATATAGCGAAGAGAAAATAGAATTTTTATATATATAATAGCAGTATAAAAATGTGATTTTTATCCATATAGCGTGTTATAAAAATGTGATTTTTATATACATAGCAACAATATAAAAATGCAATTTTTATATATGTATTGAATACAGACAACGAAAGTGACAAAAGGAAACACGACGAAGATTTCTACATATGAAGAGGCGTGACATTTGGTTTAGCTCTCGGTGAGAACTTCTCACTTTAATTATTTCTAGTTAAAAATATATACTAGGATGCAGACGATGCTTAGCAGCACCCAACACCCGTCGTCCACAGACCATGGACGACTTATTTGATTTTGTGTGTTGTGAAAATTGATTGTGATGTGAAATGAATGGAAATATATTCATGTGTTGAAATAAATTATTTATCGTTAAAAATATAAATTTAACATGAATGTGAATAAATAAATATTCATTTACAAATCAGACGATTTGTTTATGTACACCCATTTGACTGATATTAATTGGGATGATAAATTTTACACATCGCCCAACTACACAAATAAAATCTGTGTTTGTTGACTTGAAACCCCACACAGGTGTTGGGATGATATTTGGCGTACACTAATCCCAATTATTTAGTTGTATGTCGATCGATTGGTTGACAGACTGTGTAAGCGTTAATTATTTATATTTAATGCTTATGCAGTTGTGTGGTGCACTCTGGATGATGGTTGATTATTTATCGTTGCTATTATATACATGTGTTGTATGGAATCCATATAATTAACATTATATGGTAATTGATTGGGCCTCATTCCAATTTGGAAAATAAAGAATATTATAAAAGAAAATTCATGTGTTGAATAGAATAAATAGTCATGTGTTGAAAATACGCATGTGTTGATAATACTCATGTGTTGATAATACTCATGTGTTGAAAATATACATGTGTTGAATAAAATATATATTCACGTGTTGAAGAAAATATTTTGTTGAATAGAATAATGAAGTTATTGAAATATATAAAGCCGTTTTGACTAGATTTGCGCCATTTTGACGCGGACGATATTTATATCGATTGTATTCGTTTTATAATGAATATAGAAAAATAAGTGATTTCAAAATATAAAGTTTTGAAAATATTATCATTTATATATTAACGATATGAAATATTCAATTTTGATTTGAAATTGAATATGAAGTTGAAATTATTTTGAAACGAATTTAAAACGATTTATAAAATTCGTTTTGAATTGAAATCGATGAAACATATATAATATATATATTATATATATCAATGGCCTGAATAGAACGCGCCGCACTGTGGTAGTTCGCGAATTTCAACCATTGACTTCGAGTTGATGTTACGGGAGATCCGACCGTTGGATTCTCCTGAAACCAGAACCGTTGGGTTCATATCGAAAAGAGCAGTTGTAACAACCCGCAAAATCAGGACCAATTTAAAATTTTTATTTTAGAAAATTTTAATGAATTTTGAAAATATAAAATAATTTATTTAAATAATAATGATCACAAATTTGATTTAAATCGAAGTTAGAATGAATGATTTAATTTTAATTAACAAAAGAGTTAGAAGTAGCGCGGTAGTTTGAAAAGTCAAACTTGAACTTTGACTGACCGTACAGGATGCAAAATTTAACGGATTTTAGTGAAACCGAAAATATTAGAATCTATTTAAAAATATCTTTCCAGTGAATCCGAAAAAGTGAAATTTCATAACGGAAATCAATAGTTATGGCCAATTCAATATTTAGAAAGGTCGCTATGAAATTTATAAAGGTCAAAATGCTACTTTTTGCATACGAAGGAATTTGAACTCGAAACCACTTCCATTGAGTTCAGAATGATGTTTCTACATTGAAAAACAGTAAACACTTATATATTTTGAGCTTCGGGATTTATTTGTTTAAAAATGTATTTTTAATATTAAATATATTAGCCTTAAAAATAGCCATTTTTCAAAAAGTCTCAGAATCCGACGAAATAAATTTTGTTAGGACCGTATCGTCATAAGAAAGCCAAAAATAATTTTTCTAGATTTTTCTGAGTTAATTTGTGTCCCCGGTAAAAATTAATTGTACGGAAAAATTAGAAATAAAGGACTTAAATTTTAAAACTGCAAAACGGAGGCGTAGATGACAGTTTGGGCTGACGAGACATGTCTAGATGAGTTCGAAATGAGGGCTAAATGGTAGGAACGACAGTCGTTGGGCCTAAATCGGGGTTCGGACCAAAACGGGCTTAAACGGGCTAATTAAATAATAATTAGATTAACCTAATATAATAATATAAATTTAAAGTCGGGTTCTTCTTCCTCCAACGTGATGTAGCCGCTCCTTGGAACCCATCATGGCCGAAACTTCTCTCCTCCCTATCTCCCAAACCACTAAGAATTAGACCAAGCCGTAGTGAAACTTTTTGAAGCTCTTTTCTTCCTCTTTCTTCTCCAACAAATCTCACATTAAACCGTTGCCCGTAGCTCTCGATTCACCTCCGCAAAGTTCGGCCAAACATGCCGCCGCCGCACCTCCTCCTTGCAGCCGCACCCCTTCATCTTCCCGGTGAAGATAGCCCTCTCGTAGCTCTTCAATCTCCCGCAAACCGTTCGTAAAACCGTCGACTATAGCTCCCGAAATCCACATTCAAAGTTTTGAACAATTCTGAAAATTGAGGTAAATAGCTTCAGATTTTGTCACGCTTTTAAGCGTCACTGTGTCAGTTGTTAAAGGCAAGAATTCTAATTTTTACATAAATTTCAATTTGAAATCTTTCAGATCGGTAACCGCTGTGACTCCAAACACGAGATCTGATTTAAAACACTTCATTTCAGAAACAAGCAAGGTGAGATTCTATATTTTTTTATATATATAATTAATTTAATTTAATTATATTATCATTATACAAAATGAATGTTGTATGGATTGAATTGTTGTATGGTGGAAATTGATGTTTGTGGCCTATATTGTTATTGATGTGTTGAATGATTGGTGTTGGAATTGATTGTGGGAATTGTTATTCGATGACAAGTAGAAAGATTATAATAAAAAGTTTAATCTTTGGTTTTGATTTATAAATAAAGTTTAATCTTTTATCATGATTGACAAATCAAAGTTTTGATTTTTATTTTGAAATGAATAACATTAATAAAGATTCGATCCTTATTTTTGATTCATTAAAATGAATCTTTGTTTTTGTTTGTATAAAATGAATCTTTGTTTTATTTATAAAACATGAAATCTTTTTTGTTTATTTATAAAGATGAAACCTTTTTTTATTCATAAAGACTAATTCTTTGTTTTTTTATTTATTTATTATAAAGGATGAAATTTTGTTTTGGTTACAAAAGAACGAATCTTTGATTTTTGTTTACAAAGAACCAATCTTTGTTTTTGTTTATAAAAGATTAAATCTTTGTTTTTGTTTATAAAGCTTGAAACTTTATTTTTGGTTATAGAGATTAAAACTTTATTTTTTATTTATAAAAATTGAACCTTTGGTTTTGGTTAATAAAGATTATACCTTTGGTTTTGTTAACAAAGGTTACAACTTTGATTTTGTTTGAAAAGATTATAACTTTGATTTCGGTTACAAAAATTACAACTTTGTTTTTGGTTATAAAAAGTCGATCTTCTTGATGTTGAAAATGAAAAGACGATCTTTTTATATTGTAAACAAAAAGATGAAATTTTGACGATGAAAATAAAAAGACGATCTTTTTATATTTCAAATAAAGAAGTTATTATTTTCATTGTAAAATTAGAAAAAGTCATATTTTTACATTGTAAATTAGAAAAAGTCATATTTTTACATTGTAAATTAGAAAAAAGGTCATATTTTTACATTGCAAAATAGGAAAATGAATATTTTTACATTGTAAAATAGAAAAGATTATATTTTAACATTGTAAAATAGTAAAGTTGATATTTTTACATTGTAAAATATTAAAGTTGATATTTTTACATTGTAAAATAGTAAAGTTGATATTTTTACTTTGTAAAATATAAAAGATCATATTTTTACATCATAAAATAGTGAAGTTAATATATTATAAATATAAAAAGATGATATTTTTGGATTGTACATAAAAAGAAGGTGTTTTTACATTGTGTGAAATAAAGTATATTTTATTATGGAATTTTCATCACATGAAATAAATTACATTTTTATATGTTATTTATGAATGAATTTCCACTGTATGAATAAAATTACATTTTTATACGTAATTAAAAAGGTGAATTTACTTTGCATAACAAAGGTTATATTTTTATATGTAATTTATATATGAATTTGCACCGTATGACAAAAATTGCATTTTTCTATGATATTAAAATGTAAATCTACATTGCATGATTAAAATTACATTTTTCAATGTAATTTAGAGATGAAAAATAACGGTAGAATGAAAATTACATTTTTAAATGTAATTAAAATGTGAATTTGCACTGTAGGACAAAAACTACATTTTTAGATGTAATTTAGATATGAATTTATGTCGTATGATAGGAATTACATTTTTCTATGTAATTAAAATATGAATTCCCATCGCATAATAAAGATTACATTTTTTCTATGTAATTTAGATGTGAATTAGAACGATAAAATAAAAATGACATTTTTCTATGTAATTTATATATGAGTTATAACGGTATGATAAAAATTATATTTTTCAATGAAGTTAAAATATGAATTTGTATTGTATTATGAAAATTACATTTCTTTATGTAATTGGGACATGAATTTATAATGTAAAATAAAAATTACATTTTTTATAATGTAATAAAGAAGTAAGATTCACGAATAAATTAAAAATTACATTTTTATGTAATGAAATAAGAGAATTTGCATCGTGAATTAAAAAAGTTACATTTTATGTGATTAGAAATCAGGATTTGCATTGTAAATTAAGAATTACACTTTTATATGTAACTAGAAATTTGAGAATTCGAATGATATGGAAAATTACATTCTTATGTAATTAAAAGACGTGAAATTCGCATCGCATATACAATGCAATTATTTACATTCTCTTATGTAAATAAAAAGAATAAAATTTAGGAAAATATATTATTTACATTTTCTTATGTAAGTAAAAAGAATGGAACTTGAAATTACAATTATTTACATTTTCTTATGTAAATAAGAAGAATGGAATTTTGAAATACACATATTTACATTTCCTAATTGTAAATGAAAAAGAAAAAAATAATGAGAATCCTTTTATTTACATTTTCTTTTGTAAATAGAAAAGAACAAAATTGTGTGAACCATTTTATTTACATTTTCTATTGTAAAGAAAAAGATAAAAAGAGAGTTATATTTCTTATTTGCATTTTTAGATGCAAATAAAGCATAGAAAGAAAATTATACTTTTATTTGTCATTGTTTTGTTAAATAAAAGTAAAAGATTAAAAAGACATTTTATTTACCATTGTTTTATTAAATAAAAGTACAAGATTAGAAATACACTTTTATCTACACTGTATTTGTTGAAATAGAATTGCTAACAAAATGAGTGTATCACTTTACTCATCTTTGTTGAAAACAGAAATTATGTGCAAATATAAGGATTACTTTTAGTTGCATAATATACAGTAGAATTTATACGCAGATATAAAATCCAATTTTTATTTGCAAAACTGGCATTAGAATTTATATTCTAATATACAATTGTATTGTTGGTCAAAATATACACTGAAAAGTATTGTTAAGGAACTTCATACAAATAAAGAATAATGGAAATTATATCCCATTTGTCATCCACAATAAAGCTATATAAATAAATTACTGTTTATGTGACTTTAGAAGTATATAGGGAAGTCATACGAGTAAAATACATTTTACTCGCTATAAGTGACATGTTTAGTGAAATTGAAATTGGTTAAACCTATTAACCAATTCGGTATTTATTTATTTATATGAACTGTTGTTGGCTGAAAACCCCACACGGGTATTGGGACGATACTTGACTGACACGAATCCCAATGTTTAATTATATGTCTATCGATTGATCGACAGGCTGCGATGAGCGTTATTGTTTCATTTTAATGCTCAAACAGTTGAAATCGTCACTCTGGTTATTAATGGATGGATTGAGGATTATTTCCTGTTATTACCCTATACATGAAATGTATGAAACCCATATGACCCAAATTATATGGTGCATGGTTGAGTCGCATTCCAATGCAGAATTTCTTTTTAAATAAAAAATGTTTATATAATGAAAGGATTTTTGTAAAATAAAAGATTTTGTATTATAAAGAATATTTTACATTTAGAATCTTTTATATAAAGAATATTTTATTGATTATTTTAAAATATGTTTTTTTATATAGTAATGAATTAATATCTTTAAGATAAACCTTTTATTTAAGATTATTAGATCTTAACATTTATGTTTGGTGATTGATATGTGAATTGGATTTGCAGTGGACGATGTTTTAAATAACATTTATCCTTTAATCCAATTTACACTGAAATTACTATTTGAAATTTGTAAATCTATTTTATAAATTTAAAAGATACAGAAATTTATAACGATTATTTGTTGATTTGGTTTCTGTAGAAATTCCATATTTTGGAAATTGGTTTTGGGTTTATCGTGAACTGTGTTTTAAATGACACTAGTTCTTTAACCCAATTTAAGACAAGATTGGCTTATTAAAATTAATAATCTTGTAATAATGATTCTCGTATTAAAAATCAAAATTGGAATATTAATAAGTCTTTTTAGAAAGATTAAAATTTATTTATTTTATCTTTGATAAAATTAATGAGAATCTTTTAATATAAATAATAACTTTTATTTAAAAGGATATTCAAAGTTGGAATGTGGCGTATGGTTGGTTTTAATTACAAATACGCGAGTTATTCAGAATGACCGGGTCTAACCCATTCTGAATAATCATCACGACGATCAAGAGTCGAAGATGAAGACGGTGACTGAAGACCAGAGAGCTTCACATCGTTTGGTTGATGGTGACTGATATCTTGAATTGGGACTGATCCCCCAAGGCAAGGTAAAAAGTGATGATCTTCCAGACGTACTGGAGATCGACGGATACGTTGTTTCGTTCAGACCCAGAACGGACTTGTAAATGGATAGCATGCCTGACATTGAAATTTATTTCATGTAATTAAATTGGTTTTTATTTAATATATAAATGCATGGTGGCGGATGATTTATTCTCTTGCTTAACACCCTTTTGTATGTTAAATAATTACCAATCGTATGATATGAGTTGTTGATGTGGTATGCCAAGTTGCACTTGATCAAGGCTTATTGTTGCAAAGCAGAGCCATGTGGGATGATCAAAGCATAGTCTATTTAGGCATAGCTTTGTGTAACGTGACTTCGCGAGCCTCACAGCCCGGTAGAGTCTAAAACGGGAGAAGGGAACGCAGGGAGTGCACACGTTTCTTTCTAGCTAGAGTGGTGCCAGGGACCTACCAGCGCTGGCATTTATTCATTGTGGTTGTTGGATTTTTCGAGGCCTCGGTTTATGCGGTCGCCACTGGCCGTATTATAGGTCCAAAAGGACCGGGGAACGTGTGTTCAGGCATTTCTAATCCACAAAAGTAAGTGTGGACCGGCCCTGCAGGATCCAAGGGTTGGACAGAGTACCAATCCTAGGGCATTTGCTAGAGTGTCTCGAATCGGTAAGGATCTCCTCCCTAGCCTTGACTCAGATGGAAACCCAAATTTCCGATACGACATCACGCGGTTTTGATTGTATACCTATATATGGCGACATAGTGGGATGGGGCACTCATGCTGTCTAGGATTAATACATTTACTTTGATGTATTTCAAATTGGTTGCACACTATTATTATATAATACCGCGTTTATCGTATCAAGCATCTTTTGATCATTATAAGGTAAAACCCTATCCTCCGGTTTGCGTTGCATTGTATGATGGGACTTGGGTCTTATAATGGTTTCATTTTTCTAAAAAGCATTGCGTTATTTTGACGATATGCTTTAGTCATGCACTGGCAATTCATAGGAGAAAACCCGTTCCGCGGAAGTGGCGTGGTCCTGTGATTAGCCTTATTATATTTTATAGGTTAGGTAGAATTCTCACACCAGTCCCATGACTGACCTGTAGTTTGTCCACTGGCAAACTCGGGTGCCCATATTTTCCACACGGGCAGTCGAGTAGCTATTTTTGCAGATATATTAAACAGGATTCTGGGTTGAAGCTTAAAGCTGTGTCCAGAGATAGAGAGTCTTCCGCTGTGTTCTTCCGTTGCAGTATATTACATTTTTTGTATTTATCTTCCGCTGTAATTATATTCCAATGTACTCTGATATGTATATTCTGTACTCTGATGTAACATTTATTATAGTGTTATAAAAGTCTTCTGTTATCTGTTGTAATGTGTTGTATGCCCAAAGTTAAAGTATTCGTAGGTTTCCACTTTTTGGATCAAACCTATGTGGTTTATGGTCGGTTCAAAGGGTGGGGATTTGCGGGTCTTTACAGTTGGTATCAGAGCTCTGGTTAGCTCAAATCTTTGGGGTACAACTTGCTAGAACTGAACAAAAGACTCATCAGAGATTGGATTAGTAATGTCCAATAAGAATACTCATTAGAGATAGGATCAACAGTATCCTAGAATGAGTAAGCTCGTTGGAGATGGGGTTAGTAATGCCTTAGAACGAGTTCAGAGTTACGAATTTATAATTAACGTATTTTTGATATTTATAACCTATTCTTTGAAATATGATTTTTATAGATATAAAGTTATATATATTTTGAAAAGATAATCAACCATTAAAATTTAAAATTAAGATAGTTAATTTTACAATTTTTAGCTACGTTCCTTTTCGAGGACGAAAAGTTTTTAAGTGGGGGCGATTGTAACAACCCGCAAAATCAGGACCAATTTAAAATTTTTATTTTAGAAAATTTTAATGAATTTTGACAATATAAAATAATTTATTTAAATAATAATGATCACAAATTTGATTTAAATCGAAGTTAGAATGAATGATTTAATTTTAATTAACAAAAGAGTTAGAAGTAGCGCGGTAGTTTGAAAAGTCAAACTTGAACTTTGACTGACCGTACAGGATGCAAAATTTAACGGATTTTAGTGAAACCAAAAATATTAGAATCTATTTAAAAATATCTTTCCAACGAATCCGAAAAATTGAAATTTCATAACGGAAATCAAAAGTTATGGCCAATTCAATATTTAGAAAGGTCGCTATGAAATTTATAAAGGTCAAAATGCTACTTTTTGCATACGAAGGAATTTGAACTCGAAACCACTTCCATTGAGTTCAGAATGATGTTTCTACATTGAAAAACAGTAAACACTTATATATTTTGAGCTTCGGGATTTATTTGTTTAAAAATGTATTTTTAATATTAAATATATTGGCCTTAAAAATAGCCATTTTTCAAAAAGTCTCAGAATCCGACGAAATAAATTTTGTTAGGACCGTATCGTCATAAGAAAGCCAAAAATAATTTTTCTAGATTTTTCTGAGTTAATTTGTGTCCCCGGTAAAAATTAATTGTACGGAAAAATTAGAAATAAAGGACTTAAATTTTAAAACTGCAAAACGGAGGCGTAGATGATAGTTTGGGCTGACGAGACATGTCTAGATGAGTTCGAAATGAGGGCTAAATGGAAGGAACGACAGTCGTTGGGCCTAAATCGGGGTTCGGACCAAAACGGGCTTAAACGAGCTAATTAAATAATAATTAGATTAACCTAATATAATAGTATAAATTCAAAGTCGGGTTCTTCTTCCTCCAACGTGATGTAGCCGCTCCTTGGAACCCATCATGGCCGAAACTTCTCTCCTCCCTATCTCCCAAACCACTAAGAATTAGACCATGCCGTAGTGAAACTTTTTGAAGCTCTTTTCTTCCTCTTTCTTCTCCAACAAATCTCACATCAAACCGTTGCCCGTAGCTCTCGATTCACCTCCGCAAAGTTCGGCCAAACATGCCGCCGCCGCAACTCCTCCTTGCAGCCGCACCCCTTCATCTTCCCGGTGAAGATAGCCCTCTCGTAGCTCTTCAATTTCCCGCAAACCGTTCGTAAAACCATCGACTATAGCTCCCGAAATCCGCATTCAAAGTTTTGAACAATTCTGAAAATTGAGGTAAATAGCTTCAGATTTTGTCATGCTTTTAAGCGTCACTGTGTCAGTTGTTAAAGGCCAGAATTCTAATTTTTACATAAATTTCAATTTGAAATCTTTCAGATCGGTAACCGCTGTGACTCCAAACACGAGATCTGATTTAAAACACTTCATTTCAGAAACAAGCAAGGTGAGATTCTATATTTTTTTTATATATAATTAATTTAATTTAATTATATTATCATTATACAAAATGAATGTTGTATGGATTGAATTGTTGTATGGTGGAAATTGATGTTTGTGACCTATATTGTTATTGATGTGTTGAATGATTGGTGTTGGAATTGATTGTGGGAATTGTTATTCGATGACAAGTAGAAAGATTATAATAAAAAGTTTAATCTTTGGTTTTGATTTATAAATAAAGTTTAATCTTTTATCATGATTGACAAATCAAAGTTTTGTTTTTTATTTTGAAATGAATAACATTAATAAAGATTCGATCCTTATTTTTGATTCATTAAAATGAATCTTTGTTTTATTTATGAAACATGAAATCTTTTTTGTTTATTTATAAAGATGAAACCTTTTTTTATTCATAAAGACTAATTCTTTGTTTTTTTTTTTATTATAAAGGATGAAATTTTGTTTTGGTTACAAAAGAACGAATCTTTGATTTTTGTTTACAAAGAACCAATCTTCGTTTTTGTTTATAAAAGATTAAATCTTTGTTTTTGTTTATAAAGCTTGGAACTTTATTTTTGGTTATAGAGATTAAAACTTTATTTTTTATTTATAAAAATTGAACCTTTGGTTTCGGCTAATAAAGATTATACCTTTGGTTTTGTTAACAAAGGTTACAACTTTGATTTTGTTTGAAAAGATTATAACTTTGATTTCGGTTACAAAAATTACAACTTTGTTTTTTATTATAAAAAGTCGATCTTTTTGATGTTGAAAATGAAAAGACGAGCTTTTTATATTTAAAATAAAAAGACAATCTTTTTATATTGTAAACAAAAAGATGAAATTTTGACGATGAAAATAAAAAGACGATCTTTTTATATTTCAAATAAAGAAGTTATTATTTTCATTGTAAAATTAGAAAAAGTCATATTTTTACATTGTAAATTAGAAAAAGTCATATTTTTACATTGTAAATTAGAAAAAAGGTCATATTTTTACATTGCAAAATAGGAAAATGAATATTTTTACATTGTAAAATAGAAAAGATTATATTTTTACATTGTAAAATAGTAAAGTTGATATTTTTACATTGTAAAATAGTAAAGTTGATATTTTTACATTGTAAAATAGTAAAGTTGATATTTTCACATTGTAAAATAGTAAAGTTGATATTTTTACATTGTAAAATAGTAAAGTTGATATTTTTACTTTGTAAAATATAAAAGATCATATTTTTACATCGTAAAATAGTGAAGTTAATATATTATAAATATAAAAAGATGATATTTTTGGATTGTACATAAAAAGAAGGTGTTTTTACATTGTGTGAAATAAAGTATATTTTATTATGGAATTTATGAATAAATTTCCACAGCATGAAATAAACAACATTTTTTTTTCATAATTTATGAATGAATTTTCATCACATGAAATAAATTACATTTCTATATGTTATTTATGAATGAATTTCCACCGTATGAATAAAATTACATTTTTATACGTAATTAAAAAGGTGAATTTACTTTGCATAACAAAGGTTACATTTTTATATGTAATTTATATATGAATTTGCACCGTATGACAAAAATTGCATTTTTCTATGATATTAAAATGTAAATCTACATTGCATGATTAAAATTACATTTTTCAATGTAATTTAGAGATGAAAAATAACGGTAGAATGAAAATTACATTTTTAAATGTAATTAAAATGTGAATTTGCACTGTAGGACAAAAACTACATTTTTAGATGTAATTTAGATATGAATTTATGTCGTATGATAGGAATTACATTTTTCTATGTAATTAAAATATGAATTCCCATCGCATAATAAAGATTACGTTTTTTCTATGTAATTTAGATGTGAATTAGAACGATAAAATAAAAATGACATTTTTCTATGTAATTTATATATGAGTTATAACGGTATGATAAAAATTATATTTTTCAATGAAGTTAAAATATGAATTTGTATTGTATTATGAAAATTACATTTCTTTATGTAATTGGGACATGAATTTATAATGTAAAATAAAAATTACATTTTTTTATAATGTAATAAAGAAGTAAGATTCACGAATAAATTAAAAATTACATTTTTATGTAATGAAATAAGAGAATTTGCATCGTGAATTAAAAAAGTTACATTTTATGTAATTAGAAATCAGGATTTGCATTGTAAATTAAGAATTACACTTTTATATGTAACTAGAAATTTGAGAATTCGCATGATATGGAAAATTACATTCTTATGTAATTAAAAGACGTGAAATTCGCATCGCATATACAATGCAATTATTTACATTCTCTTATGTAAATAAAAATAATAAAATTTAGGAAAATAAATTATTTACATTTTCTTATGTAAGTAAAAAGAATGGAACTTGAAATTACAATTATTTACATTTTCTTATGTAAATAAGAAGAAAGTGTAAAAACCCGTATTTTCAATAACCTGTTATAACGTAAATCGAGGCAGAATTTAATTTATAAATCTGAATCATGGGAAACAGGCTATGCCATTGCGTTCGTCTCGGAAAAATACGCGAAATAGAGTCCGAGTTTTCGAAAATCGGAGTTCGTATGACCCGATTAAGGCCCAGCGAAGTTTTCAGAAAAATTTAAAGTAAAAACAGATTTCAAATTCAAGTTTGAATTTGGAAATTAGGGCAGTTGGGCGCAGGCGGGAAATTTCCCGCCAGACCACCCATGTCGACAGCCCTGTCGACTGGGTGGTCGACATGGTTAGGCCCAAGTCGACAGCCCTGTCGACTTGGCTCAGCCGGGCAGTTTTGCCTAGTGCACCATTTTGGGAGTTGTGTTGAGTTTGGGGGCCAGATTCGATTTTGAGGGCTGAGATTGGAACTAGGGTTTAATCCTAAGGCTAAAACTAATCCTAATCTCTATAAATAAGCCCCTAACCTAACCCTAAATCATCATTATTCATTCAAGTAACTAAACTATGGCAAAATCATTCCTCTCATGGCCTCCACTCTCTTCATAAAATTCCTAATTTATTTCTATTAGAGATTTTCCATGCATACAAGTGTTTTCAAGCTTGTATGAGTGTCATTAGCTTGCATTCAAGTCAAGTTTCCATATTTACATCATAAAGCAAGGGTTTTGATCATTTTTGCTCAAGGGTTTTTCTATTGGAGCTTGCATTTTGGGTTTATTTGATTGCATAAGGGCTTTGTCTCAATCTATATATATTTTTGTGTCTTCATAAGCATTGTAAGCCCTTTTCTACTTTCATATTTAAACTCTAAAGTAAAATGAATGATGCAAGTTTGGTTGATCATTATTATATGCAAGTTTGCCATGTTATGATATGCAAGTTTATCATGTTATGTTATGCAAGTTTGCCATGTTATGATATGCAAGTTTATCATGTTATGTTATGCAAGTTTGATATGCAAGTTTGTCATATGATATGCAAGTTATGTTATGCAAGTTTGGGTTGATCATTTTGTTCATGTTATCATGTTATGCAAGCTTACCTTGAGTATATGAACATAAAGCTTCAAGCTTTATGCTAAAGGTTGCATTTTGGCAACATGTAAGTTATCATATCTCTTATGATAACTTGCATGTGAGGCTAAATGCGAACTTATGGCCATTTCTACATGTCATTTATCACCATGTATCACCAATATGCTAAGTTTGGTTTTATGCATGCTTTTGAGGCCTAAAAATGTAATATGCAAGTATATGAACATATGTACATTTCATATGCCACCATGTTAAACTTGTGGCTTCAACACCTATATGTCATGATTATGCCAAGTTCCCTCTTTCTATCCTTTATGCGCTATTGCGATATGTAAGCGATGGGATTGCGTTTGGGGTGGGGTAAACTTAAAAGACATAAAAACATAAGATTGGGAATTTACCTATTAAGTTAGGTCTACCAATTGGGAATTTACCTATTAAGTTTGGTCTACCCAAATGCTTGAAAACTTGTAATATGTTTTGGAAACATAATGGACATGACACTTAGAAAATACAAGTGTGACCAACTCGAGGTTGGTTGAGTTTGTAGCGTAAACCTACCCGGAACCGACCGGCTTAACTAGTTGCTACAAACAATAGGACCCAATGTGAGAAGTTGGTCATGTTGTACCTTGAACCCGAGGTTAGACCAAGTTATGGTGTAAAGCTACCCGGAACCGACCGGCTTAACTAGTAACCACAACAAAGCCTAATGTGAGAGGTTAAGGCGCATTAATTAATTAATGCCTCATGATTAGGGTTAAGTCATGGTCCACTTAATACTTAACTAATTTGGGCTTGGTAGATTAATCAGGGTTAAGTCGTGAACTCATCATTACACTTAACCAAGTTAATCCATGATTAGCAAGAGGGTTAAACCGTACTTAACCCACTAGAAAATCCTAGCAATGGGGGTCCACTCCAGCAGTAATCCCAAGTTTGTATCATTAAGACCCTAGGGACTAGGCTAGGGTGGGGGCACGATTACTGGACTTGAGGTAAGTGACCAAAAACGACGGTAGAGTGGTACGCCGATATAGTTCCGGACGGACTATGGTCGTGCACGTAGTCCGTATTTGGAGAAGTCAAGCATGGTTACCAGTAGATCTAGACTGTGCACTTATGTTTATGGTGTACAGGGGTTGACACCCTAGGGCTTGATACACCCGACGGGAGACCCAGCACAGTCTGACTACAATTATGTTTGGGCCGTATTGACACCAACACGTGACGAGTTAGGCTTATAGGGAGCCAATCGACTAGACCGTTTGGTTGGACCTCGTATTAGGGTCACTTCATGTTATTGGACCTCGTATTAGGGTCACTTCATGTTATTGGATCTCGTATTAGGGTCACTTCATGTTATTGGACCTCGTATTAGGGTCACTTCATGTTATTGGACCTCGTATTAGGGTCACTTCATGTTATTGGACCTCGTATTAGGGTCACTTCATGTTATTGGACCTCGTATTAGGGTCATTTCATGTTATTGGGTCAAAGCTTGGGCCAAGGGATCAATACTTGTTTATTCAAGTCATGTTAGTTTGCTAGTACACCTGTGGTGCAAAACCTTAATCCTGATTATGCGATGACACCTTTATCTACCTTGTTAGTTAATCATCATGCTAGTATGTTGTTATCCTTATGTTCATCCCTGCTTCTCATGCCAGTTAACTTTATCAGTTTACATTGATTGTAGTAGGGCTTACTCAATCTTTTTGACTGACCTGTTTTTCTTTCGCCTCTTTTCTTCCGTTCCCCCCCCCCCCCAGGTTCTCAGGGTGGGAATATTGGAGCTTAGCTTGGATTTCTGATCGCTTGCTTGTGGGATTTTAGATCATGTACGATCTTGACATGAAGCTAGCTATGGTTATCACTTATTTTGGGGATAGTACTTATGTATTTCAGTTTTTCAGTGATATTGTTTTTATCTAGGCTTGCGTATTTGGAAAGTTAACATTATGTTGTACCAGACTTGTTTTGAAATAGTTTGAAATCTTCCGCTGTTTTACTTATCTTATTTACTCTGTTTACATATATACATATGTTCTTGTTCTGCCTTGATATATCATTATGCATGTTTACCCGGTACAAACGCCCCTCCAAAGTCAGAGTGCTTGCAAGAGCCACCCTGGCGGAGGTGGGGTGTTACATTTGGTATCGGAGCGTATGGTTTACGAGAAGGAACAAAAAGGTTTTTAAAACTTTTGGAAAACTATTTTCAAAACCAAGTATAAAGTATTTTCCAAAGAAAAGTCTAGTTTATTTTAAAGGCTATTCCCCAAAAAGCCATTAGCAAAATTCCGTCGTTTTTCTCCACTCTGAATCTATCTTTTTCTTCGTTTTCAGTATGGCCGATAACTTTGCCATTCCGGAAGGCGCTCAAGTACCTATTTGGTTTAGGAGATACATGGGGGAAAGGGCAAGTGAAGCCGACCCAGCGGACATTCCTCCTCCCCCTCAGCATCCACAAGCGGATTTCGCGGAGATTTGCAAAGACTTTAAGGCGATGGGTTGCAAGAATTTTGTTGGGATGGAGACTTCTGTTGAGGCAAGAAACTGGTTAAAGGAAACTGAAGACCTCTTTGCTATCTTAGATGTAGAAGATCGTAGGAAAGTTCTGTTGGCGGTATGGTTATTGAAAGGGGAAGCTGCTTATTGGTGGGTAGTCACCACCACTACTAGACCAATTGAGACTTGGGATGAGTTCAAAAGAAGGTTTGGACTGAGGTTTTTATCGTCAGCAGAGGAGAACCTTCAGATGGAGAGGTTCTTATCACTAAAGCAAGGGGACATGACCATTAGGGAATACGTGGATAAGTTTAATCAACTTGCTCGGTTCGGTTTAGACATGGTTAACACAGCTCAGAAGAAGGCCATTGTGACGGCCCGCCCCGCACCAACCGACACATACTCCAAATGTGCGTTGTACACATGTCCAGTTAGCACGGAACAGGTCGCCAGAAGGGAAAAAGAAGGAGGAGATGAACATACAAAGAACCTGTAGAATGTCTCACAATGCATAGAACAAAATATAATAATAACATACTTGACATAAAACAAGAGAGACAATGCATAAGCTGAAAATCAGAACTAAACATCATAGCAGCGGAAATCCAAAATGCAGCTTATTACAACTTTCAAACTGTCTCAAACAAAAGTAAGATAAATGTGGGACACTACTAATGCCCAAGTAGCGACCACCAACGACACAGGGAGAATGTGTATATATATAATACGTGGAAGCCTCCTGCCCGCCTCCGAATCAGCTACTCGCGCATCACCAGCTAACCTGTCTCTAGTCTGCTCGTGTGAGCACCCAGAGTAATAAGAGGAGACATAAAACTCAGGGTCAGACATAAAGTCTGGTATGAGCGATAAGCATCTAAAGTGAAAAATAACAGGTAGACTAAAACATACCTGAACCTGGACCTACAACCAAAGAGTTAGCACTACATACTGTACAACACTCTAAGGTATCATATCAAACGGTAAAAAGATACGGAGGTGGGGGAGGTGTGCATGTCATAATGATGGCAACAATCAAGCATAGCATCTATCCTCACATCTCTCACTCAGTGCGTAAAGCATACGATATTCACCACTTCGATCACCCAACATTCCGTGCTACGATCACTTTGCCCCATGAAGTCATAAGTGGCTTCACTGCACTGATAACGTAGCCACTAATTCCTCGCTATGTCCACTTGCCCCATCGAGTTATTCACCCCATCTGCGCTGGCTCATAGCCTTACTAATCCTTACTATGTCCACTTGCCCCATGGAGTTATTCACCCCATCTGTGCTGGCTCATAGTCTTACTACGCATCACCTTGCCCCTCAGGTCATAATGACCCTACTGCACTGATAACGTAGTCTTGCTACCATCACTTTGCCCCTCAGGTCATAATGACCCTACTGCACTGATAAGTAGCCTATCATTCCTTTTTAGTGGTGAATCAAAGTTATGAACATCGACAACTCCTTAGCACACGTCCCGCAGCAAAGCCCAACCATGAAGTGAACTCATTGGATCCCAACTGGTTCCGGGATTCTGAGCTCTAACTTCCATTTGGACTACCTTTGCATCTCGGGTTATTGGTCATCACAACCGAATCGGATCAGATCAGCCTTCACATTCTTCATCGGATCGGGTCGCGCCTCTTACGTCGGATCGGGTCGTGGTCCTCCAGGTGATCAGGTCGCACTTCCCCATCGTCTCGTGAATCCAGTCTCCACTTCTGATCGGATCGTGAATACCCCATGCGGATCGAATCGCGCTCCTCCATCGTCTCGTTATGCATCGGATCGTGGACGCTACCTTCCTCTATTCGAATCGTGATATGAAGCACGAGTGGATCGGATCGGGTCGTAATGTTTATTCGCGATCCGGATCGGAGTACTTCAGTTTGGCACGGCACTGCATCGATTCGCTTCGTGGCCTTGCACAGACGGTTCGGTTCGGAGGAGGTGACTCGACTCGTGGTGATGTCCCACGATCCCATAGGGCGATCCGATCGTCCCTCAACCCCCCTATGCGATCCGAACCCCTGCACCTTGTCCAGCGAGCTGTTTACGCCCCTCGACGGCGTTTTCGACCATTCCAACTATTCTAAACAGTCACAAAGCATTTCATACAGTCATAGCAACATACATAATCAACCACAAACATCAAAACATCAATATGATAGGTAAAAAGGGATCAAACATACCCAAAATCCCAAACTTCCCCTTAAGCATATTTAGGTGAAACTAATGATAGGATTATCAAAACTTAACCAAATTAACCCAAATTCATATCAGAGGTCTAAAACATCATTCCGAATTTTATAAATATTTTTCCAGAATTTTATCATGTTTAAATTTGCTAATTAACACTAATCAACCCTAATTAGCCATAATTAGTGCAAAACTAAGCAAATCACTCACCTTAGCCACAAAATAAACTAAGATCTGAAATGATTCTCTGATTTGATGCGAATTTCAATACCAAACAGCAGCTCCTTTGTTGATTTGGTGAAGATCCTTCTTGATTAGGGGTTGCTAAGCCAAATCCTTAACCTAAAGGTGATTTGGAGGTGATTTAGAGGTTGGAGGCCATTTTTAGGGTTCATTGGTGATAAGTGGAGGCTAGAAAACTGAAATGGAATGATTCTCCATCTCATTTCAGCCCTCCCATAACCCTAATCCCGAAATGGGTTATGGGCCTACTCACTAATCACCCGATTTGGCCCGGTTAAGTAGTTTTTCACACTCCAAACCTTGTTTCAGCCATATCTCCCAAACGGTAAGTCCGTTTGGCTAATGTGAGCACTCTACGGAAAGAGAAACCATCAAACGAATCAAATAGAAGTGGTTTCGGGTCAAAATTCCTTTCCAATCAAAAGTTATGGCCAAAACAGTACCAACTAGGGGCAAAATGGTCATTTAAAAATCGACAAAAATCATAAGCATGGGAAATGACTCTAATAGACGTTTCCCAAAGTTACATGACCATACGACTTCACATGGGAAAGAAATAAATATTCTACGATCCTATGATGTGTAGAATACGGGTCATTACACTCTCCCCCCTTAAGAAATTTCGCCCCCGAAATTCCCTAATCCAAACATACACAAAGTGTCCCGCATGCCTATCAATCATAAAACAACAATCAAACATGCAAACAAGCAAAGAAAGTCTATCCTAGCATGCGGAAAGCTAAATCGCAAAGTAAATCTTACCAGGCAAAGAGTTCTGGATAAGCCTTCCTAATGCTCTCCTCTGTCTCCCAAGTACAATCATTCTCGTTCTCGCCCCACTGAATCTTGACTAGCTTCACCGCCTTTCTTCGAAGTTGCTTCGTATCGTGCCCCACAATACGAATCGGCTTGCGGTTCCCAACCGCCTCGGGTTCTACCTCGAAGTCCTCTAACTGATCGGGTGAAATAGTCATATCTGAGTCGTGAACGAACTTCCTCAGTTGGGAAACATGAAATACATCGTGAACTCCCGCCATTTTCTCTGGTAAGCCAACTCTATATGCCAAATTCCCGACAAGTTCAAGAACATGGAATGGCCCAACAAATCTTGGTGCCAACTTGCCTCTCCTGCCAAATCGTATCACGCTCTTCAACGGAGAGATCCTGACAAACACCAAGTCACCAACGGAGAATTTCAAGTCTCTTCTCCTCTTATCGGCGTAACTCTTCTGTCTATCTTGGGCAGCTTTCATTCGTTGCTGAATGACCTTAATCTTATCGGAAGTTTCTCTCACCACATCTGGTCCAAGCACAAACTTCTCGCCAGTCTCTATCCAACATGATGGTGAGTTGCACGGTCTTCCGTACAAAGCTTCATATGGAGCCATACCGATACTGGATTGGTAGCTATTATTATATGCAAACTCTACTAGATGCAAATGGTCATCCCACGATCCACCAAAATCCAATATACAAGCTCTCAAGAGATCTTCCAATATACGATTCACCATCTCCGTCTGACCGTCGGTCTGAGGATGATATGCAGTACTGAGATGTAATCTTGACCCTAGAGCCTCTTGTAAGCTCTTCCAAAACCCACTAGTGAACAACGGGTCTCGGTCACTCACAATGCTTTTAGGTACTCCATGAAATCTCACTACCCACTTCATATACAATTCGGCCAACTTGGTTGCCGTCCTGGTCGATTTGACCGGTATAAACCTTGCGCTTTTAGTTAATCGGTCCACAATTACCCAAATGCTATCATATCCCGATATAGTCCTTGGTAAGCCATCGATGAAATCCATCGAAACTTGCTCCCATTTCCATTCGGGAATTTCTAATGGTTGCAATAACCCACTAGGCTTCTTTTGCTCGGTTTTAACTAGCTGGCAATTCATGCATTTGGATATAAACTTCCCAACGTCTCTTTTCATCCCTTCCCAGTAGTAGGTTCGCTTCATGTCTCGATACATCTTATTACCACCGGGATGCATAGTCAGTTTTGAGTGATGACATTCTCTAAGCACTTCATCTCTCAAACCATTCACGTTGGGCACAACTAGTCTTCCATTCTTTCGAAGCCATCCATCTCGATCAAGCCCATACACATTCACCTCCTCACTAATACCCATCTCTAACTTGGAGATGATTTCTAATAGATTAGGATCGTCCCTCTGGCTAGAACCAATCCGCTCTATCAAAGTGGGTCTGATCGTCAAACTAGCTAGTATAACTGGATCCAATTCGCACCTTGGTCTGAAATCAAACCCCGCAATATACTCCAGTTGCTTCCATTCAAGAAACATTGCCCCTAAGCTGGCATGTCTCCTACTCAAGGCATCGGCTACTGCATTACCTTTCCCAGGTGTATATGCGATATCAAAGTCATACGAAGCCAAGAACTCTAACCATCTCTGCTGACGGAGATTCAGATCTTTCTGAGAGAAGAGTTACTTTAACGATTTATGATCAGTAAACAACTCAAATCTTTCTCCCAAGAGATAGTGTCTCCACATCTTCAGCGCAAATACAATTGCTGCCAACTCCAAATCATGGGTAGGATACTTCTTCTCATGCGGCTTTAGCTGTCGACTAGCATAAGCTACAACCCTACCTCCTTGCATCAATACAGCACCCAATCCGGTACCACAAGCATCTGTGTATACCGTCATCTCTTCATTCCCTTTAGGAATGACTAACACTAGCGCACGCGTCAACCTCTCCTTTAGACTTTTGAAGGCATCCTCACACACTCCATCCCAGACGAAGGGCTGATTCTTCTTAGTCAACTGAGTCAACGGTGCTGCAATCTTGGAGAAGTCCTGGATAAACTTACGATAATATCCAGCTAATCCCAAGAAACTTCTTACATCTGTTGCATTCTTGGGCGTAGGCCAATCCTGTACCGTAGCCACCTTTGCAGGGTCCACGGCAATACCACTTTCGGAAACAACATGACCCAAGAATCTTACTTCCCTTCTCCAAAAATGAAACTTAGAGAATTTCGCTTTCAACTGGTGTTTCGTCAACACCTCCATCACTATCCTCAAGTGCCCCCTGTGTTCCTCCTCTGTCCTTGAGTTAACAAGGATATCATCCACGAACACAAGAACAAACTTATTCAACTGATCTCTGAATACTCGATTCATAAGATCCACAAAATAGGCTGGTGCATTGGTCAACCCAAATGGCATGACCAACCACTCATAAAATCCAGACGGCGTCCTAAATGCCGTTTTCGGAACACTCTCATCTGCTATTCGAAGCTGATGAAATCCTGTCGCGAGGTCCAACTGGGAGAACACTCTAGCTCCTTCCAGCTGATCAAACAAATCATTTATCCGCGGTAGAGGATACTTATTCTTCCTCGTCACCTTATTCAACTCGTGATAGTCCACACACAAACGAAGGGAACCATCTGCCTTAGTGGCAAATACAACTGGTGCTCCCCACTCGGAGACACTCCTTCTAATAAATCCCTTCTTCAAAAGATTGCTGACTTGCACCCCGAGCTCTCGCTGCTCCCTTGGTGCCATACGACGAAGTGGCATCACTATAGGTCTGGCATCTTTCACTAAATCAATACGGAACTCAATCTCTCGGTGTGGTGGAAGCCCGGTCACCTCCTCGAAGACGTCCGGATACTGGCCAACCACGGGCACATCTGACAACTCATCTTGCGGGATGTCGAGGGAATTTACAAAACTAGCCATAACCCCATCACTAGGTAGGCTACCAAACACTACCCTCCGCCCATCATCCGCCCTCACTGTCACCAAAAAGCCCTCACAGTCTACCACCACCCCGTATCTTTGGAGCCAATCGACTCCCAATATATTGCCATACCCAGTAAAGCCCAAAACAAAGCAATCACATACAAACATACATCCATGACTCGATAAGACCAAATTCCTGCAAATCATACTAAGGCTAGTCGAACCACCAATCGGGTTCGTCACAATCAATGGTCTATCGACTATCTCGGGTTCCAGTCCCAACCTATCTACCAGGTCACTAGATATGAAGGAACGGGAAGCCCCAGTATCAAACAAAACTCAAACTGGTACATCATAAATAGAAAGCATACCTTGAATAACAACATTCTTTCCTTTCTCCGCTGCAGTTGGGGCATTCGACGAAGAAGGAACAGCATCAAGAGCATATGCTTTCACAATCTGCTTCTCCTTAAGAGGTTGCGGACACTTATCCTTCTGATGTCCCACTTGACCACAGTTGTAGCACTTCCTTTCCGCTGGCTTGGCCCGACATTCTTTAGCATAATGGCCCTTCTTTCCATAGCTGAAGCACTCAACATCCTTCTTGCTCTTTTTCTGGCCACCCTTAGATTGGTCCTGCTTCCTCTTATTCTGAGAGTTATTCTTGCCTCCACCGCCTGCTTGCGGCTTTGGCCCTTCTGCAGATGCAGCCTCAGTCTTTGACTTAGGGTAAAGACTCTCTGATCTCAAAGCTTTCCCCACGATCGATTCAAAAGTCTCATCGATGTGGTTAATGAGCCTCTCCCCCAAGTACCCATCCAGACCAGTAATGAACTTCTCATTCTTCTTCTCAGGAGTATCGATAAGAGACAATCCATACTTCGACAAAGTGTCGAACTCAGCGATATAATCAGAATCTGCCCTCCCGTTTTGCTTGAGTTCCAAGAACCTCTTGAACAACACTGACTTCTGGGCAGTTGGAATAAACTTCTCGCTAAAGCGAGCCTTTAACTGATCCCAAGTAACCTGGTCCTCTGGAGTAGCTGTTCTGATAGCATTCCACCAATTCATCGCTCGCCCTTGCAGCTGACGAGACGCTAGCCTTCTCTTCATCGCATCCTCAAGACCCAAGTCATCAAAGATACGATCACAGCTATCCATCCAATCTTGAACATCTGTGGCCGATTCCGTTCCATGGAATGGCTTCCCACCAAGATTAGTGTAATCTTTGCACAACTTGGCAAAATCGACCCTAGGCGCCTGCACTACTGGGCCAGCACCAACTCCGGGATTGGGAATTGCCCCTTGCACTTCTCTAAGCATGTCTCTCATGAGGTTGGTAAACATCGCCCTCATGTCAGCGGCATTCCCATTATTGGCCCCTCTACCGGTACCTCTAACATGTCGGCTCATCGTCAATCTGTAAAAGGGAAAAGATTAACGACCCCATAGTGGTACTAGTGCAGTGCAACTTCATTCTTATACTACTAATAGTATATATATACATAGCTTTTGAAAACCAAAGTAATCACAAATACGCGCGCTCATATACGTACTAACTCTCCCTAGTGTCTTTCCCTAGGTTAACTACGCAACCTAGAGCTCTGATACCAAATGTGACGGCCCGCCCCGCACCAACCGACACATACTCCAAATGTGCGCTGTACACATGTCCAGTTAGCACGGAACAGGTCGCCAGAAGGGAAAAAGAAGGAGGAGATGAACATACAAAGAACCTGTAGAATGTCTCACAACGCATAGAACAAAATATAATAATAACATACTTGACATAAAACAAGAGAGACAATGCATAAGCTGAAAATCAGAACTAAACATCATAGCAGCGGAAATCCAAAATGCAGCTTATTACAACTTTCAAACTATCTCAAACAAAAGTAAGATAAATGTGGGACACTACTAATGCCCAAGTAGCGACCACCAACGACACAGGGAGAATGTGTATATATATAATACGTGGAAGCCTCCTGCCCGCCTCCGAATCAGCTACTCGCGCATCACCAGCTAACCTGTCTCTAGTCTGCTCGTGTGAGCACCCAGAGTAATAAGAGGAGACATAAAACTCAGGGTCAGACATAAAGCCTGGTATGAGCGATAAGCATCTAAAGTGAAAAATAACAGGTAGACTAAAACATACCTGAACCTAGACCTACAACCAAAGAGTTAGCACTACATACTGTACAACACTCTAAGGTATCATATCAAACGGTAAAAAGATACGGAGGTGGGCGAGGTGTGCATGTCATAATGATGGCAACAATCAAGCATAGCATCTATCCTCACATCTCTCACTCAGTGCGTAAAGCATACGATATTCACCACTTCGATCACCCAACATTCCGTGCTACGATCACTTTGCCCCATGAAGTCATAAGTGGCTTCACTGCACTGATAACGTAGCCACTAATTCCTCGCTATGTCCACTTGCCCCATGGAGTTATTCACCCCATCTGCGCTGGCTCATAGCCTTACTAATCCTTACTATGTCCACTTGCCCCATGGAGTTATTCACCCCATCTGCGCTGGCTCATAGTCTTACTACGCATCACCTTGCCCCTCAGGTCATAATGACCCTACTGCACTGATAACGTAATCTTGCTACCATCACTTTGCCCCTCAGGTCATAATGACCCTACTGCACTGATAAGTAGCCTATCATTCCTTTTTAGTGGTGAATCAAAGTTATGAACATCGACAACTCCTTAGCACACGTCCCGCAGCAAAGCCCAACCATGAAGTGAACTCATTGGATCCCAACTGGTTCCGGGATTCTGAGCTCTAACTTCCATTTGGACTACCTTTGCATCTCGGGTTATTGGTCATCACAACCGAATCGGATCAGATCAGCCTTCACATTCTTCATCGAATCGGGTCGCGCCTCTTACGTCGGATCGGGTCGTGGTCCTCCAGGTGATCAGGTCGCACTTCCCCATCGTCTCGTGAATTCAGTCTCCACTTCTGATCGGATCGTGAATACCCCATGCGGATCGAATCGCGCTCCTCCATCGTCTCGTTATGCATCGGATCGTGGACGCTACCTTCCTCTATTCGAATCGTGATATGAAGCACGAGTGGATCGGATCGGGTCGTAATGTTTATTCGCGATCCGGATCGGAGTACTTCAGTTTGGCACGGCACTGCATCGATTCGCTTCGTGGCCTTGCACAGACAGTTCGGTTCGGAGGAGGTGACTCGACTCGTGGTGATGTCCCACGATCCCATAGGGCGATCCGATCGTCCCTCAACCCCCCTATGCGATCCGAACCCCTACACCTTGTCCACCGAGCTGTTTACGCCCCTCGACGGCGTTTTCGACCATTCCAACTATTCTAAACAGTCACAAAGCATTTCATACAGTCATAGCAACATACATAATCAACCACAAACATCAAAACATCAATATGATAGGTAAAAAGGGATCAAACATACCCAAAATCCCAAACTTCCCCTTAAGCATATTTAGGTGAAACTAATGATAGGATTATCAAAACTTAACCAAATTATCCCAAATTCATATCAGAGGTCTAAAACATCATTCCGAATTTTATAAATATTTTTCTAGAATTTTATCATGTTTAAATTCGCTAATTAACACTAATCATCCCTAATTAGTGCAAAACTAAGCAAATCACTCACCTTAGCCACAAAATAAACTAAGATCTGAAATGATTCTCTGATTTGATGCGAATTTCAATACCAAACAACAGCTCCTTTGTTGATTTGGTGAAGATCCTTCTTGATTAGGGGTTGCTAAGCCAAATCCTTAACCTAAAGGTGATTTGGAGGTGATTTAGAGGTTGGAGGCTATTTTTAGGGTTCCTTGGTGATAAGTGGAGGCTAGAAAACTGAAATGGAATGATTCTCCATCTCATTTCAGCCCTCCCATAACCCTAATCCCGAAATGGGTTATGGGCCTACTCACTAATCACCCGATTTGGCCCGGTTAAGCAGTTTTTCACACTCCAAACCTTGTTTTAGCCATATCTCCCAAACGGTAAGTCCGTTTGGCTAATGTGACCACTCTACGGAAAGAGAAACCATCAAACGAATCAAATAGAAGTGGCTTCGGTTCAAAAATTCCTTTCCAATCAAAAGTTATGGCCAAAACAGTACCAATAAGGGGCAAAATGGTCATTTAAAAATCGAAAAAAATCATAAGCATGGGAAATGACTCTAATAGACGTTTCCCAAAGTTACATGACCATACGACTTCACATGGGAAAGAAATAAATATTCTACGATCCTATGATGTGTAGAATACAGGTCATTACAGCCATGCACTTTGCTCTAGGACTAAATGAGCCATTGCGCGGTTTGGCCATATCTCATATACCCATTGGAGCGACCTTCGAGAGTTTGGTGAATGTGGCCCTACTCAATGAAGAGAATAGGAGTGGCAAGAAGGAAATCAAGGTGAATGAGTCTCAAACCAAGAAAACGGGGCCCAAAAAAGGAAATGAAAAAGAAGGAGGAGAAGTCTAAAGATAACAAGGAAAAAAGGTGCTTTACTTGTGGAAGCTCGACTCATCTAAATAAGGATTGCAGAAAAAGGAAGGGCACTTGCTTTAACTGTGGAGAAATGGAACACTTCACTAGGGATTGCCCGAAGAAGCAAGGGCAAGGCCAGGGTCAGACTCAGCGTGCTGGACCTTCGGGAGGGCAAGTTCATGCTCTCAATGCCGCTCCAGTTCCCGATCGAGGTAGTATTTCTGTTGAAAGTCTTGTTTACATTTCTGATTTTCCTGTTCGTACTTTGTTTGATTCTGGCGCATCGCATAGTTTATTTCATCTGGTTTAGTTGAAAGTTTGCACCTAAGTACTAGTCTAGTTAATGATCCCGTGTGTGTTTCAAATCCAATTGGGGGTTCCGGCCATTTGTCTATTATCTACGTGGATTTGAAAATCTCTATCTTGAGTATAGAATTCTCGCGTGATGCTTATATTCTCGGTTTCATGGGGTAGGGGTTGATTTTGGGCATGGATTGGTTGTCCAGTTTTGGAGCCATTCTTGGTTTTTGAGCATAGGGTTGAGAGGCTCATGACTCGCCTCGGTAATACCCTAAAAATTTCTAGTAACCCTATGAGTCCCGTCATGTTGTGTTATCTTGAATCTCTCAACTCGTCTATCGATAGTTTGCAATCGGTGAGGGTGGTCCGAGAATATCCTGATATCTTGGGTGAAGTGAAGGGGGTTACCCCTAAACGAGAGATAGATTTCCGCATTTATCTGGTTGATAATGCCAAGATAGTTTCGTGGCCAGTTAGGCACATGGCCCCGCAAGATGAGAGTTAAGAAAGCAAGTCAAGGAGTTGCTTGAGAAGAACTTCATTAGACGAAGTATATCTGAACGGGGAGCGCCTGTAGTATTTACTACCAAGGCAGATGGTTCTCTTCGACTTTGTGTTGATTATCGTGAGTTAAACAAAGAGAATAGGCAACCATTGCCAAGGATCGATGATTTGTTTGATCAGCTTGTAGGAACATCTGTTTTCTCTTGATCTTGCTACTGGATTCCATCAGCTCAGAGTAGATGAGGATAGTATAGGCAAAACTGCGTTCAGAACTCCAGATGGATTCTTAGAATGGCTGGTCATGCCATTCGGTTTGACTAATGCACCCGCCTACTTCGTGGACTTGATGAGTAGGGTGTCTAGGGAGTTTCTGAACGAGTTTGTGGTAGTCTTTGTAGACGATATCCTGGCTTTCTTAAAGAACAAGGAAGAACATGCTAGACATCTCAAGGAGGTGATGGATACGCTTAGAGCGCATCAGTTGAAAGCCAAGTCCTCCAAATGTCATTTTGGAGAAAAAAGGAGTTAGATTTCTTGGGCACATAGTTTCTAAGCAAGGCTTAGTGGTGGATCCTGCTAAAGTGGTCGCGGTTCAAAACCGAAAAGCTCCGACGAGGATAATTGAAGTAAGAAGTTCTCTCAGTTTAATTAGTTAGTCATCGTCCCTTGAGCTCCGACCTACCCTTCTGGATCAAGTAGGGACTTAAAGAAAGAAGACCCGCAGTTAGTCGAGATCATGGACAAGTTGATTCGAGGCGAGATGGTAAGTCACCTCGCTATAGATGACAAGGGATGGCTAAGACGCGATGAGAGAAAGAAGGTTCTTAAAGATGCACATCACCCGAGGAGGTGGCCGAGTTTGTCCCAAGATGAATGTTGTGCCAACAGGTTAAAGGCCGAGTCATAGAAGCCCGGTGGGCTATTATATCCATTGGAGGTCCCCGCAATGGAAGAGGGAAAAGCATCACGAAGGATTTCGTGGATGGACTGCCTAGATCAAGAAAAGGGAATACGAGCATGTGGGTCATAGTAGGTAGACTCACGAAGAGTGCTCATTTCACTCTGGTAAAGAGCGAAAGGACTGCATCATAGCTAGCGACAGTTTACTTTCAAGAAATAAAGCGGTTGCACGAGGTTCCCTAAAGTATAGTTAGTAACCTTGACTCAATCTTCACTAGCCAGTTTTGGGATAGTCTACGGGAAGTCATGGGCAAGCAACTGAATCTAAGTACGGCCTATCATTCGCAGGCGGATGGTTCATTTCATTCAAGCATGAGTTATAGAAAATCACGTTGGTAAGAGCAATTGGCAACGTGGATTGGTATTTCCAAGAAAAGTTCTGCTGCGTGGAATACTTTATAGTAAGTAAACGAGATCCAGGATTCACTATTGAATTTTGGAGAGCTTGCATGAAACCATGAGGTCATAGTTATGTTTAAGCCAAGAATGATAGAAGAGTAAGTGAAAAAGGAAGACGAGAGGCGACAATGAAATGGGTTCTAACTCATATTTGGAAATAAGAGTTAAGAAGCCAAGAAATCATGAGGTAAAAGACGGACAAAGCACAATGGAGTTAAGCTTAAGGAAATGTGACTTAGAAGACTGAAGGCTAGATACGCGCATCATATCTCTTTTTAAGAGCATATCCTTGATCTTTGTTTTCCTGTGGAACTTACTCGCATGTTATCTTTTTACGTATATCCTCTCGGTCCCATACTCGATCCTATTTCTATTGTAAACTCCATAAGGGGGGTATGACTCATCGGTTAGTAATGCATGTCAGGGTTTGAAGGGGTCCGTTAGGTTGACTAAACCTTTTGGGCTTTTATATGATTGGGGTTGGGTTAGGAAGGGATTTCTTGTAATCCGAAAGGAGTATATCATGCTTATCTTCCCGATCTCTTTGTAGCATATCTTTCTTTTTCTATCTATATCGTGTTAATCTTGTCATGAGAACCTTAGGTAGAAACCCTTTGGATGAAACATGTGTTTGAAACATGTTATGCTTGATGGTTGCAAGTGGTTGCAAGTGTTTGCAAGTGGTTACTCGTGGATGCATTATACACATTAGGCACTAGATCGGCTCACACACTCCTCATATTGCATATGCATGAGTGTTTATGCTTATTCATGGATGAAAATTTTTGTGTTATCACATGGATGTTGCATATGGATGTATATTATGTGCACACATATAGATGTTATACATTATGTTAGGAATTGCATACATATGGATTCATTTCACTAACATAATTTGCATTGATAATATTTGCATTAGATAAGTACATATACACACACCTTTGCATATGTTCATACAACATTTAGAATCTTGTAAGGACAATGATTGCTCGTGGATGATGTTGTAAGTAGATGGATGTTGGATGGTAGGATACGTTCTTCCTAACTTGAAGATTTCGGGGACGAAATCCTTTAAGGAGGGGAGAATGTAACAACCCGTATTTTCAATAACCTGTTATAACGTAAATCGAGGCAGAATTTAATTTATAAATCTGAATCAAGGGAAACGGGCTATGCCATTGCGTTCGTCTCAGAAAAATACGCGAAATAGAGTCCGAGTTTTCGAAAATCAGAGTCCGTATGACCCGATTAAGGCCCAACGAAGTTTTCAGAAAAATTCAAAGTAAAAACAGATTTCAAATTCAAGTTTGAATTTGGAAATTAGGGCAGTTGGGCGCAGGCGGGAAATTTCCCGCCAGACCACCCATGTCGACAGCCCTGTCGACTGGGCAGTCGACATGGTTAGGCCCAAGTCGACAGCCCTGTCGACTTGGGTGTCGACTTGGCTCAGCCGGGCAGTTTTGCCTGGTGCACCATTTTGGGAGTTGTGTTGAGTTTGTGGGCCAGATTCGGTTTTGAGGGCTGAGATTGGAACTAGGGTTTAATCCTAAGGCTAAAACTAATCCTATTCTCTATAAATAAGCCCCTAACCTAACCCTAAATCATCATTATTCATTCAAGTAACTAAACTATGGCAAAATCATTCCTCTCATGGCCTCCACTCTCTTCATGAAATTCCTAAGTTATTTCTATGAGAGATTTTCCATGCATACAAGTGTTTTCAAGCTTGTATGAGTGTAATTAGCTTGCATTCAAGTCAAGTTTCCATATTTACATCATAAAGCAAGGGTTTTGATCATTTTTGCTCAAGGGTTTTTCTATTGGAGCTTGCATTTTGGGTTTATTTGATTGCATAAGGGCTTTGTCTCAATCTATATATATTTTTGTGTCTTCATAAGCATTGTAAGCCCTTTTCTACTTTCATATTTAAACTCTAAAGTTAAATGAATGATGCAAGTTTGTTGATCATTATGATATGCAAGTTTTCCATGTTATGATATGCAAGTTTATCATGTTATGTTATGCAAGTTTGCCATGTTATGATATGCAAGTTTATCATGTTATGTTATGCAAGTTTGATATGCAAGTTTGTCATATGATATGCAAGTTAGGTTATGCAAGTTTGGGTTGATCATTTTGTTCATGTTATCATGTTATGCATGCTTACCTTGAGTATATGAACATAAAGCTTCAAGCTTTATGCTAAAGGTTGCATTTTGGCAACATGTAAGTTATCATATCTCTTATGATAACTTGCATGTGAGGCTAAATGTGAACTTATGGCCATTTCTACATGTCATTTATCACCATGTATCACCAATATGCTAAGTTTGGTTTTATGCATGCTTTTGAGGCCTAAAAATGTAATATGCAAGTATATGAACATATGTACATTTCATATGCCACCATGTTAAACTTGTGGCTTCAACACCTATATGTCATGATTATGCCAAGTTCCCTCTTTCTATCCTTTATGCGCTATTGCGATATGTAAGCGATGGGATTGCGTTTGGGGTGGGGTAAACTTAAAAGACATAAAAACATAAGATTGGGAATTTACCTATTAAGTTAGGTCTACCCATTAGGAATTTACCTATTAAGTTAGGTCTACCCAAATGCTTGAAAACTTGTAATATGTTTTGGAAACATAATGGACATGACACTTAGAAAATACAAGTGTGACCAACTCGAGGTTGGGTTGAGTTTGTAGCGTAAACCTACTCGGAACCGACCGGCTTAACTAGTTGCTACAAACAATAGGACCCAATGTGAGAAGTTGGTCATGTTGTACCTTGAACCCGAGGTTAGACCAAGTTGTGGTGTAAAGCTACCCGGAACCGACCGGCTTAACTAGTAACCGCAACAAAGCCTAATGTGAGAGGTTAAGGCGCATTAATTAATTAATGCCTCATGATTAGGGTTAAGTCATGGTCCACTTAATACTTAACCAATTTGGGCTTGGTAGATTAATCAGGGTTATGTCGTGAACTCATCATTACACTTAACCAAGTTAATCCATGATTAGCAAGAGGGTTAAACCGTACTTAACCCACTAGAAAATCCTAGCAATGGGGGTCCACTCCAGCAGTAATCCCAAGTTTGTATCATTAAGACCCTAGGGACTAGGCTAGGGTGGGGGCAAGATTACTGGACTTGAGGTAAGTGACCAAAAACGACGGTAGAGTGGTACGCCGATGTAGTTCCGGACGGACTATGGTCGTGCACGTAGTCCGTATTTGGAGAAGTCAAGCATGGGTACCAGTAGATCTAGACTGTGCACTTATGTTTATGGTGTCCAGGGGTTGACACCCTAGGGCTTGATACACCCGACGGGAGACCCAGCACAGTCTGACTACAATTATGTTTGGGCCGTATTGACACCAACACGTGACGAGTTAGGCTTATAGGGAGCCGATCGACTAGACCGTTTGGTTGGACCTCGTATTAGGGTCACTTCATGTTATTGGACCTCGTATTAGGGTCACTTCATGTTATTGGACCTCATATTAGGGTCACTTCATGTGATTGGACCTCGTATTAGGGTCACTTCATGTTATTGGACCTCGTATTAGGGTCACTTCATGTTATTGGACCTCGTATTAGGGTCACTTCATGTTATTGGACCTCGTATTAGGGTCATTTCACGTTATTGGGTCAAAGCTTGGGCCAAGGGATCAATACTTGTTTATTCAAGTCATGTTAGTTTGCTAGTACACCTGTGGTGCAAAACCTTAATCCTGATTATGCGATGACACCTTTATCTACCTTGTTAGTTAATCATCATACTAGTATATTGTTATCCTTATGTTCATCCCTGCTTCTCATGCCAGTTAACTTTATCAGTTTACATTGATTGTAGTAGGGCTTACTCAATCTTTTTGACTGACCTGTTTTTCTTTCGCCTCTTTTCTTCCGTTCCCCCCCCCCCCCCAGGTTCTCAGGGTGGGAATATTGGAGCTTAGCTTGGATTTCTGATCGCTTGCTTGTGGGATTTTAGCTCATGTACGGTCTTGACATGAAGCTAGCTATGGTTATCACTTATTTTGGGGATAGTACTTATTTATTTCAGTTTTTCAGTGATATTGTTTTTATCTAGACTTGTGTATTTGGAAAGTTAACATTATGTTGTACCAGACTTGTTTTGAAATAGTTTGAAATCTTCCGCTGTTTTACTTATCTTATTTACTCTGTTTACATATATACATATGTTCTTGTTCTGCCTTGATATATCATTATGCATGTTTACCCGGTACAAACGCCCCTCCAAAGTCAGAGTGCTTGCAAGAGCCACCCTGGCGGAGGTGGGGTGTTACAGAATGGAATTTAGAAATACACATATTTACATTTCCTAATTGTAAATGAAAAAGAACAAAATAATGAGAATCCTTTTATTTACATTTTCTTTTGTAAATAGAAAAGAACAAAATTGTGTGAACCATTTTATTTACATTTTCTATTGTAAAGAAAAAGATAAAAAGATAGTTATATTTCTTATTTGCATTTTTAGATGCAAATAAAGCATAGTAAGAAAATTATACTTTTATTTGTCATTGTTTTGTTAAATAAAAGTAAAAGATTAAAAAGACATTTTATTTACCATTGTTTTATTAAATAAAAGTACAAGATTAGAAATACACTTTTATCTACACTGTATTTGTTGAAATAAAATTGCTAACAAAATGAGTGTATCACTTTACTCATCTTTGTTGAAAACAGAAATTATGTGCAAATATAAGGATTACTTTTAGTTGCATAATATACAGTAGAATTTATACGCAGTTATAAAATCCAATTTTTATTTGCAAAACTGGCATTAGAATTTATATTCTAATATACAATTGTATTGTTGGTCAAAATATACACTGAAAAGTATTGTTAAGGAATTTCATACAAATAAAGAATAATGGAAATTATATCCCATTTGTCATCCACAATAAAGCTATATAAATAAATTACTGTTTATGTGACTTTAGAAGTATATAGGGAAGTCATACGAGTAAAATACATTTTACTCGCTATAAGTGACATGTTTAGTGAAATTGAAATTGGTTAAACCTATTAACCAATTCGGTATTTATTTATTTATATGAACTGTTGTTGGCTGAAAACCCCACACGGGTATTGGGACGATACTTGACTGACACGAATCCCAATGTTTAATTATATGTCTATCGATTGATCGATAGGCTGCGATGAGCGTTATTGTTTCATTTTAATGCTCACACAGTTGAAATCGTCACTCTGGTTGTTAATGGATGGATTAAGGATTATTTCCTGTTATTACCCTATACATGAAATGTATGAAACCCATATGACCCAAATTATATGGTGCATGGTTGAGTCGCATTCCAATGCAGAATTTCTTTTTAAATAAAGAATGTTTATATAATGAAAGGATTTTTGTAAAATAAAAGATTTTGTATTATAAAGAATATTTTACATTTAGAATCTTTTATATAAAGAATATTTTATTGATTATTTTAAAATATGTTTTTTTTATATAGTAATGAATTAATATCTTTAAGATAAACCTTTTATTTAAGATTATTAGATCTTAACATTTATGTTTGGTGATTGATATGTGAATTGGATTTGCAGTGGACGATGTTTTAAATAACATTTATCCTTTAATCCAATTTACACTGAAATTACTATTTGAAATTTGTAAATCTATTTTATAAATTTAAAAGATACAGAAATTTATAACGATTATTTGTTGATTTGATTTCTGTAGAAATTCCATATTTTGGAAATTGGTTTTGGGTTTAACGTGAACTGTGTTTTAAATGACACTAGTTCTTTAACCCAATTTAAGACAAGATTGGCTTATTAAAATTAATAATCTTGTAATAATGATTATCGTATTAAAAATCAAAATTGGAATATTAATAAGTCTTTTTAGAAAGATTAAAATTAATTTATTTTATCTTTGATAAAATTAATGAGAATCTTTTAATATAAATAATAACTTTTATTTAAAAGGATATTCAAAGTTGGAATGTGGCGTATGGTTGTTTTTAATTACAAATACGCGAGTTATTCAGAATGACCGGGTCTAACCCATTCTGAATAATCATCACGACGATCAAGAGTCGAAGATGAAGACGGTGACTGAAGACCGGAGAGCTTCACATCGTTTGGTTGATGGTGACTGATATCTTGAATTGGGACTGATCCCCCAAGGCAAGGTAAAAAGTGATGATCTTCCAGACGTACTGGAGATCGACGGATACGTTGTTTCGTTCAGACCCAGAACGGACTTGTAAATGGATAGCATGCCTGACATTGAAATTTATTTCATGTAATTAAATTGGTTTTTATTTAATATATAAATGCATGGTGGCGGAGGATTTATTCTCTTGCTTAACACCCTTTTGTATGTTAAATAATTACCGATCGCATGATATGAGTTGTTGATGTGGTATGCCAAGTTGCACTTGATCAAGGCTTATTGTTGCAAAGCAGAGCCTTGTGGGATGATCAAAGCATAGTCTATTTAGGCATAACTTTGTGTAACGTGACTTCGCTAGCCTCACAGCCCGGTAGAGTCTAAAACGGGAGAAGGGAACGCAGGGAGTGCACACGTTTCTTTCTAGCTAGAGTGGTGCCAGGGACCTACCAGCGCTGGCATTTATTCATTGTTGTTGTTGGATTTTTCGAGGCCTCGGTTTATGCGGTCGCCACTGGCCGTATTATAGGTCCAAAAGGACCGGGGAACGTGTGTTCAGGCATTTCTAATCCACAAAAGTAAGTGTGGACCGGCCCTGCAGGATCCAAGGGTTGGACAGAGTACCAATCCTGGGGCATTTGCTAGAGTGTCTCGAATCGGTAAGGATCTCCTCCCTAGCCTTGACTCAGATGGAAACCCAAATTTCCGATACGACATCACACGGTTTTGATTGTATACCTATATATGGCGACATAGTGGGATGGGGCACTCATGCTGTCTAGGATTAATACATTTACTTTGATGTATTTCAAATTGGTTGCACACTATTATTATATAATACCGCGTTTATCGTATCAAGCATCTTTTGATCATTATAAGGTAAAACCCTATCCTCCGGTTTGCGTTGCATTGTGTGATGGGACTTGGGTCTTATAATGGTTTCATTTTTCTAAAAAGCATTGCGTTATTTTGACGATATACTTTAGTCATGCACTGGCAATTCATAGGAGAAAACCCGTTCCGCGGAAGTGGCGTGGTCCTATGATTAGCCTTATTATATTTTATAGGTTAGGTAGAATTCTCACACCAGTCCCATGACTGACCTGTAGTTTGTCCACTGGCAAACTCGGGTGCCCATATTTTCCACACGGGCAGTCGAGTAGCTATTTTTGCAGATATATTAAACAGGATTCTGGGTTGAAGCTTAAAGCTGTGTCCAGAGATAGAGAGTCTTCCGCTGTGTTCTTTCGTTGCAGTATATTACATTTTTTGTATTTATCTTCCGCCGTAATTATATTCCAATGTACTCTGATATGTATATTCTGTACTCTGATGTAACATTTATTATAGTGTTATAAAAGTCTTCTGTTATCTGTTGTAATGTGTTGTATGCCCGAAGTTAAAGTATTCGTAGGTTTCCACTTTTTGGATCAAACCTATGTGGTTAAGGGTCGGTTCAAAGGGTGGGGATTTGCGGGTCTTTACAGCAGTTCGACGACCGTTATTGGAAATCGACGGTACGGGCCTTGATAAAATTATTAAAAATATTAATAATTTGTGTAAAATCATAATATATGAATAGGAAAGAACTGGGATGAAAAATTCCACATTTGTAAGGATAAAAATATTTTTTTATCGAAATGGACTAGTTATGAACTAGAATTATAATCCAATATTTTTGAATAAATAAATTGGATTTGAAGCGGTTTTAAAAATAATCAGAATTTCCAATATACGAATTGGAATGGATTTGAATCGAAATTATCTTTGGAATATTTCGATGTTGGATTTCATGATTATACATATATGGTTGTGGAAATTTGAAAGATATATCGTTATTTCCAATACGATATTTGTTGGTTTCAGAATTTGATATTGAATATAAGCCGATATATTTTCTATTTAGAGCCTTGTATTTAATATCAAATGGGATTTTGGGTTCGTCGTGAATGGTGTCTTAAATAACACAGTTCTTGAACCCAGTTTAGAAAAGAATAAATCTTTTAATTAAGATTTAGTGAAATTGTCCAGTTAATTAGTATTTAATTGGATTTGAATTTAAATTGGTTTTTGGGTTTATCGTGAGCGGTGTTTTGAATAACACTTGTTCTTTAACCCGATTAACAATGGAATGTGATTTTGGGTTTATCGTGAACCGTGATTTAGATGACATTAGTTCTTTAACCCAGTTAAAGACATGATATTGATTTTTGGGAAGATTAAAACTAAGTGGAGTTTTAATGAATCTTTAATTAGATTAAAGTGATCAAGAATGGAGTATCACCAGTTTTGCTCTAAAGCGATAGTTAAATCTTTAATTAGATTTTAACGTGAAATGGTAATTAATATTTATCGATAACACCGTGGTGTTAGATATGGAGTATTACCAGTTTTGCTTCATGGGATGAATAGGTTGGGAAATAAAATAAATGATTACTTCGGTGTAGTTCGCTAATCCCGACTAGTTTGGAAAACCTTAACATGGTTTGAAATGATATCCAAAGGAAGATTAAAGAATAAATTTAGAAGAATTTATCTTTGATAAAATTATTAGGAACCTTTCCCTAAGAATGTGAATATTTTAATAAAAGAATATTTTGAATTGGAATGAGGCGTATGTTGTGTTTGGGTAACACTTGTTTAATATATACGCGGGTTATTCGGAAAGACTGGGTTTATACCCATTCTGAATAACCGATTCGACGATAAGTCGAAGATGAAGACGGTGGTTGAAGACCAGAGGTCTTCACATCGTTTGGATGATTACTGATGATCTTGATTGGGCTGTACACCCAAGAGGAGGGAATCAGTTGGTGATCGCCCAGATGTACTTGGAGATCGATGGATATGCGAGGAATAAGGTTCCTCCGGTTTCGTCCAGACCCAGAACGAACTTGTAAATGGACTGTGTGTCTAACATTGGATTTTATTCCATGTGATTGATTTCTATTAAATATATATCTGTTTGGCGGCGGAAAATTTATTCTCTTGCTTAACGCCCTTCTCTGAGACGTACGAGCTTAGAGGTTATATATCGATAGATATCAGTCGCATGGCATGAATTGCCTATGTGGCAAATGATCAAGGCTTCTGTTGAAAAAAAAAGTCTCGTGGTTGATGATCAAAGCATAGCCTATGTGGCTTAGCTTTGTGTATGGCATTAATTCGCGAGCCTCACACCTCGGTGTGAGTCAAAAACGGAATAAGGACCCAAGGAGTGCACGACGTTTCTTTCTAGCTATGGGTGATGTCAGTGACCTACCAGCCCTGACATATATATTATTTTTACCTGTGTTGTTGTTGGATGCGAGGTGCCTCGGATATAGGTCCTATAGGACCAGGAAATGTGTGTTCAGGAATAATTAATCCTCAAAAGTAGGAGAGGACCGGCCTTGGAGGTTCCAAGGATCGCTATGTGTGGTCCTGAGACATTTGCTAGAGTGTCTCGAACGGAGAGGATCTTGCCCCTTGCCTCGACTCATTACGGAAATCCAATTTCCAATACGTGACATTTCGGTTTTATTTATAGAGCCTAGTATTGTGTAACAACCCGTAAAATGCGGGCCAGTTTGAAATTTTTATTTTGGCAATTTTGGCGAAGTATGAATATTTAAAATGAATTATTTTAAATAATTATCGACGAGAAATTTATTTTGAATATAATTAGAACGTATATATTATATACGTCATCGTTAGAATATATAATAATTATATATAATTATAAAAGGAATTGAAAATGGCGCGGTAGTTCGAAAATTCGATTTCTAATTTCAAATGAATATACAGAATTCAATATAAGTCGGAATTGAACGAAACAAGAAATATTTGAATCTGTATAACTATATCTTTGTAACGAAGTTAACAAACTGAGATTTCATCTTAGGAATGATAAGATATGTCCAGTTTAAAATTAGAAATAGTCGCTGTGGAATTTATATATATTTTTATATATATAAGGCCCTTAAAAATAGCAATTTTGCAAACGACCTCGGATTTCGACGAAACCAGTTTTGTTGGGTCCGTGATGTTAAGTTATTGCTAGATTCCAAATTTCATAATTTTTCAAATCAATATGTGAGCGTGGCGAAGGAAAACGCATTTGACCATTTCAATTGATTTTAATCGAATGGAAATTGGCCATTTTTCCAACGGTCTCAGAATTCGACGAAACTAGTTTTGTTAGGACCGTATCGTCAATACGAAGCTAGAAAATATTTTTCTGGAATTTTTAAAGTTCGTATGCGACCCCGGTAATTTGAAATGTACGTTTAAAATTCAATATAGAGAGTTAAATGTAAATTTAACGGAAACTGATTCAAACAGCCGAACCAGCCTACGATACATATACCATTGTGTTCGGAATGGGGGTAAAACGCTGTGGACGACAGGCGGTGGGTCTCGTTTCGAGGTCGTATGAAAAAGTCAACTTTTAGAAATTAAATAATATAAAATAAAATAAAATAAAAACCCTTCCCTCTCTCTTAACCCCTCCAGGCCCCCCCCCCCCCGTTTCTTCAAATCGGGATCAAAAAATAAAAAAAGAAAAAAGAAAAAAAAAGAGAACGACGAACGGAGACTGCGCCCCGCCTCCTGCCACCGCCGTCGGAGTTCGTCAGCGTGCCCCCCTTCGCTGAACCCCTCTCTCTCCGATCTCGCCCCTTTTCCTTTGAACCCTAAAACCGTGTAACCCCCCCCTCCGTCGAGACAGCCGCGCCACCCCTCTCAGACCCGCCACCCAAAGCTGCGACCTCCCTCTTCTCCTCCACCCTCCCTTAACTGAAAATCCCTAAGCTTCCCCCCCTTCTTCTAGTCTAACCAGCGCCATTTTTCCCCTCTCCGACGAACGACGGGATAAAAGGTAATTTATTAATTTAATTACTTAGTTCATTAATTTATACAGTGTAGTTAATAATGTCAATTTTAATTTCAGTTTTTGTATAGATTAATGATAGAAAAATATATTTTTTGTTAATAGAAAAATACCATTTCTATTAGTGGAAAAATATAGTTTTGTTAGTAGAAAAGTTCATAGTTTGGTTAGTAGAAAGTTTGTATTTTAAAATTGAAAAGATAAGATTTTTAAAATTGAAAAGATAAGATTTTTAAAATTGAAAAGATAAGATTTTTAAAATCGAAAATATAAATACAATTGTTTTTAAATATAGAAGTAATATAGTTTTTATTTATATATATAGGAGTAATAAAAATTAAATTTTTATATAGAATTCATGTAATTTTGTATGTAGGAATGGTTCATAAAGATCGGATTTTTATACATGAATGGCAAAGTTAAAGATTTGATTTTTAGCGATAAAAAGATTTGATTTTTAGTTAGAAGAAAGGAAGTGATTTTTATGAAGACAACATAAAATAAAAACGAGATTTTTGTTTATGTAGCGATATAAAATTTCGATTTTTATATATTGAATAACGAAGTCAAAATTCGATTTTTAAATATATGAAGTGAATATAAAAATATGATTTTTAAATTGAAAGTGAACAAATAAAAATGTGATTTTTATTTAAAGACATCAAAATATAAAAATGTGTGATTTTTATATATGTAGTGAAAGCGGTCAACGAAGATGACGAAGATGCGATAACGATGAAGATTTCTATCAATGAAGTGCCGTGAAGCTAGGATAGCTATATGTGAGAACTTCTCACCTTTCAATTTAATTTTTCTAGTTATATATATATATATACTAGGATGCAGACGGTGCTTAGTAGCACCCGACACAATCGTCCACAGGCCATGGACTTGTTTGTTTGGCTGTTTGGTGATTGATTGCGATATTGGTTTGAATGTGGTTTGTGGTGTGAAAAATCGAATCGATAAATTGGTTAGGATTAGACGCGCGCCGTTATAAGGCAAAGGAGTAAGGCTAGGTTAGACTCTTACTCCAAATTTTGTGGTTTGCATAACGAATTGATTTGATTGATGTGTGAATGGCGTGGGCCTTCACTAGACCGGGGATAAGGCTATGCCTTGTCCCGTTTCTAGTATCGTGCCGTTATGCCGCCGAAATTTTCTAAAATATGTTAGAAAAATAAAAATATCATTTTATTTAAGGAATGAACTGAATAAAATTCATATGTTGGAATAAAATGTTTTGTCGTTAAAAATATAATTTTTAACGTGAATGTGAATAAATAAATATTCATTTACAAACCAGACGGTTTGTTTATGTACACTTATTTGAATGACATTGATTGGGACGATAAATTTTACACATCGCCCAACTGCACAACTAAAATCTGTATTTGATTGTTTGAAACCCCACACGGGTGTTGGGATGAAATATGAATTTCACTCATCCTGATAGATTAAATATGTCGATCGATTGATTGACAGGCTGTTATAAGCGTTGAATATCTATATTTGATGCTTATACAGTGTAGTGCACTTTGGTTGATGGTTGATTATTTTTCAATGCTATTATATGCATGTGTTGTATGGAAATCCATATAATTAATTTTATATGGTAATTGATTGGGCCTCATTCCAAGTTGAAAAATAAAGAAAATTTGAAAATAGAAATTATGAAGCCGTGTTGATTAGATTGACGCCATTTTGACGTGAACGATATTGATATCGATAATATTCATTTTAAAATGAATATTGAAAAGTGATTTCGAAATCGAAGATTTCGAAATGAATTGAATTGAAAACGATTTCGAAATGAAGTGAATTGAAAACGATTTCGAAATGAATTGAATTGAAAACGATTTCGAAATGAATTGAATTGAAAACGAATTCAAAGTGAATTGAAAACGATTTCGAAATGAAGTGAATTGAAAACGATTTCGAAATGAATTGAATTGAAAACGATTTCGAAATGAAGTGAATTGAAAACGATTTCGAAATGAATTGAATTGAAAACGATTTCGAAATGAATTGAATTGAAAACGAATTCAAAGTGAATTAAAAACGATTTCGAAATGAAGTGAATTGAAAACGATTTCGAAATGAATTGAATTGAAAACGATTTCGAAATGAATTGAATTGAAAACGATTTCGAAATGAATTGAATTGAAAACGAATTCAAAGTGAATTGAAAACGATTTCGAAATGAATTGAATTAAAAACGAATTCAAAGTGAATTGAAAACGATTGCGAAATGAATTGAATTGAAAACGAATTCAAAGTGAATTGAAAATGATTTCGAAATGAATTGAATTGAAAACGAATTCAAATTGAATTGAAATTTGAATTGAATAGAAATGAATTTTAAAACGAATCTATAAAGAAGAATTCAATTGTGATTTGAATTGAAAAGGAAGTTGAAAATGTTTTTGAAACGAATTCAAAACTATTTATATAATTCGTTTTAAATAGAAATCGACAAAGTATATATTATATATATTATATATATATAATATAATGGCCTGAATAGAACGCGCCGCGCCGCGGCAGTTCGCGAATTTCGACCATTGATTTCAAACGGACATTACGGGAGATCCGACCGTCGGATTCTCCTAAAACCAGAACCGTTGGGTTCGTATCGAAAAGAGCTTTCTAACGAATATTAGAAATTAGAAATCTAACGGTTGGATTTGGAATTATGTCCAAATCAAATTTGAAAAAGGTCGCTACAAGTGCAGTTCGATGGCCATTGATGGAAATCGACTGTACGGGCCTTGATAAAATTATTAAAAATAGTAATAATTTGTGTAAAATCATAAGAAATGATTTGTGAAGATTTGGGATGAAAAACTCCATATTTGAAAAGATAAAAATAGATTTTTATCGAAATGAACTAGTTTTGAACTAGAATTATAATTCTATTTATTTTTAAATAAATTAATTGAATTTGAAAAGGGTTTTGAAATTAACCAAAATTTCCAATGATTGCATTGGAGTGGATTTGAATCGAAATGGTCTTCGGAATATTTCGATGTTGGAATTCGTGATTATACAGATGTTGTTATGGAAATTTGAAAGATATATATTTATATCGTTATTTCCAATACGACATTTGTTAGTCGTAGAATTTGATATTGAATATAAGCCGATATATTTTCTATTCAGAGCCTTGTATTGAATATCAAATGTGATTTGGGTTTGTTGCGAATGGTGTCTTCACTAACACTGTTCTTGAACCTAGTTGTGAAAAGATTAAATCTTTTTATTTAGATTTAATGAAGTGTACCAATTAAACGATATTTAATTGGAATTGAATTGGTATTGATTTTTGGGTTTATCGTGAACAGTGTTTTAAATAACACTTGTTCTTTAACCCGATAATTAATGGAATGTGATTTTGGGTTTATCGTGAACCGTGTTTTAAATGACACTGATTCTTTAACCCAGTTAAAGATTAAAACTAAGTGGAGTTTTAATGAATCTTTAATTAGATTGAGATGATCGAAAATGGAGTATCACCAGTTTTGCTCCAGGCGATGGTTAAATCTTTGATTAGATTTGAACGTGAAATGGTAATTGAATTTACCGATAACACTGTGGTGTTAGATATGAAGTATTACCAGTTTTACTTCATGGGATGAATAGGTTGGGATTGGGAAATAAAAAAAATGATTACTTCGGTGTGGTTCGCTAATCCCGACTAGTTTGAATTGATATTCAAAGGAGATTAAAGAATAAATTTAAAGAATTTATCTTGGATAAAATTAATGGGAACTTTTCCCAAAGTATAGGAATATTTGAATAAAAAAATATTCTGAATTGGAATGAGGCGTATGTTGTGTTTGTGTAACACTTTTATAATATATACGCGAGTTATTCAGAAAGACCGGGTTTATCCCATTCTGAATAACTGATTCGACGTGGTGTCGAAGATGAAGACGGTGGTCGAAGACCGGAAGTCTTCACGTCGTTTGGGTAATTACTGATGATCTTGATTGGGCTGTACACCCAAGAAGATGGAAACAGTTAGTGATCGTCCAGACGTACTTGGAGATCGATGGATATGCGGGGTACTAGGTGCCTCCGGTTTCGTTCAGACCCAGAACGGACTTGTAAATGGACTGTGTGTCTGACATTGGATTTTAGTCTGTGTGATTGATTTCTATTAAATATATATCTGTTTGGCGGCGGAGAATTTATTCTCTTGCTTAACGCCCTTCTCTGAGACGTACGAGCTCAGGGGTTATATATTGATGGATATCAAACGCATGGAGTGAATTGCCTGTGTGGCATGCCTAAGTGGCAATTGATCGAGGCTTCTGTTGAAAAGCAAAGTCTTGTGGTGATGATCGAAGCACGGCCTTTGTGGCGTAGCTTTGTGTAACGTTTACCTCGCATGTTTCACACCCGGTATGAACCAAAAACGGGACAGGACCTCAGGGAGGGCATGCGTTTCTTCCTAGTTAGAAGTGGCGTCAGTGGTTTTACACGCCCTGACGAGTTTGACTTATGTGGTTGTTGCTGTTGCGAGGCGCCTCGGATTGATCGGTCGTTCTCGAACCGATGGAGTCATTTAGTTGGCTCATTTACGCCCCATAGTGCGGGGAAACGCATGTTCAGGGTTTAAGTTTAATCCACATCGGTGGACCGGCCCTGACGATCCAAGGGTCACTCGAGCTCTGATCCTGAGACTCGGGCTAGGCAGTCTCGAATCGGTTGAGGACTATCTTTTGCCTCGGTTCATAGACGGAAATCCAATTTCCAAATACGTGACTTTGCGGTTTTATTTGTAGACCCTAGTATGGCGACATAGTGGGATGGGGCGCTCATGCCGCCTATGATTGATACTTATGATTTGAAGTTGTTTTATACACTATGCACTTATACTAGTATCAAATGATTTGTTTTAAACGTATCAAGCATTCTTTGGCTGTTATAAGGGAAAACCCTATCCTCGGCTGCGTTGCATTGTGTGATGGGACCTGGGTCTTATAACAGCTTCATTTTTCTTTATTTAGCATTGCGCTGTTTGTTTTAGGCACTGGTATTCTTGGGAGGAAACCCGTTCCGTGTTATACGGCGTGGTCCCTTGATTTACCAAACTTTGAAATAAAGATTAACTGTTTTAGTTCTCACACCAGTCACATGACTGACCTGGAGTTTATTGTTTTTAACCTAAACTCTGGGTGCCCTTATTTTGACACGGGCAGCTAGTAGTTTTGGTTTTGCAGATTTATATTCACAGGATCCTGGTTTACAGCTGGAACGATATCCGGAAAGCTTTGTATCCGTATATCTCCTTCTAGTTGTGTATTGTATTATTTTCCGCTGCTATGTATTTAAATATAATTTAAATCTCTGATATTTCTGTGTTTATTCATTCATACTCTGTATATTCTTGTAATCTGATGCATTGTTATTATATACAATGAAACGTTCTTCTGTTTGCGTTCTTTTGTGTGTTGTTCTCGAACTATCCGGCGCTTTCCTTTACGGGGAAGTTACGGGTCTTTACATATTGGCGACATAGTAGCATGGGATGTTATGCCGTCTAGGATTGATACATTTATATTTGAAGTTGTTTTGATACTATACACTTATAATAGTATCAAATGATTTGTTTTAAACGTATCACGCATTATTTAGCTATTATAAGGGAAAATCCTATCCTCCGGCTTGCGTTGCATTGTGTGATGGGACCTGGGTCTTATAATAGCTTCATTTTTCCAAAAGGCATTGCGTTGTTTATTCTATGCACTAATATTCTTGGGAGGAAACCCGTTCCGTGTTATATAGCGTGGTCCCTTGAATTACTCTCTTTTAAAGTAAAGTTTTAAATAACTATTTTAGTTCTCACACCAGTCACATGACTGACCTGGAGTTTATTGTTTTAACCTAAACTCTAGGTGCCCTTATTTTCCGCACGGGCAGCTAATGGTTGGGTTTTGCAGATTTATATTCACAGGATCCTGGTTTACAACTGGAATGATACTCGGAATGCTGTGTATCTGTGTATTTCTTTCAGTTGTGCTTGTTATTATTTTTCCGCTGCTATGTATTTAAATGTAATTTAAATCTCTGATATTTATCAAATGTGTAATATTTATTCATACTCTGTATATTCTTGTATTCTGATGGAATTTTTGTAATAAACAATGAAAAAAAACAATGAAATGTTCTTCTGTTTGTGTTCCAATTTGTCGTGTTCCAATTTGCATTGACCTGTTTGCTTATACATGAATCAAATTTGTTTGAAGTCTTACCATGATGTACTTACATGCATGCATGGATGAAAATACATTTATATCTTTATGATCTAAAAAACATTACCTATATGTTGCTTATATAACTATGCTTCCAAATTCAAGATCTGAATATGTGAACCACCTGATTTAACACTTATTTAAGAGCAACCATCATACTTGCGCATGACTAATCTTTACGGTAGAATTAACTATTTTATTTCAGTTTATATTGAAGTTAATTTACGTGAACTATGATTAAATCCTGACTCGAGTATTTTGTGTTTTACTGAAATGCTCGGGTCAGACCCGAGCAGTGCAGATTTAAGGTATATAGCTTAGGATTCGAAGATTGACGAAACAAGAGATTCCAAAAACGGGCGCACTCTAAAGTTTTTCAAACCAGTAAATAATTTCTTGTATTCAAGTTTTAAAAATTCCGCTGTATAAACATCTTGTATTCAAATTTATGATAAATAAATAAATTTTATTTTGCTGTTCAGCATTATGTTTATTTATTGTGATTTTCTGTGTTGATTTGGATTTGAACTCTGTAAGCTAAATAACGATTCGTCGATTTGAACGTATTAAGTTGTTTCAAATACCAATTTGAAACGGTTAAAAAGGCGGGATGTTACAAGACACATATCTGAATTATGATTAATATTCATATTTAGAATATATATGTTTCTGTCTCTATAACCTTCGAAAACTAAATTATGATGGCTATCTAAAATACTACACTTATTATCTGAAAAGGAAATTGTAAATCCCTTATCGCATAATAGACTAATACTAAGCAAATTGTGTTTTAGATTCTTAACTAGCATGACATTGGTAATAAGAGGTAAGTTAGATGTACAACAATTGCTCACATCGTCTTTGCCGATGATATAGCCTTTTGAATTATCTCCAAAAGTGACGGAGCCACCATCTGAGTATGTAATATTTGTCAATAAGCTCTTATCTCCAGTCATGTGCTTCGAACAACCACTGTCCAATATCCACTTTCCTCTTGTCTTAGGTGGGACCTGCAAAGAATAAGATTAAGTCCATGGTACCCACTTTTTTATAGGGTCCTAAGAGTTAGGTCTTAAGAGTCCAAACCCATACGGGTCCGGTATCCCCTTTATATAAATAATTAGAATTAAGATGCACAATATTCATGAAATGCCGAATATATTTGTTCCTAATCAAATTGTTATTTGTTTTAGGAACCCATATCTTGACAGTCTAGACATTTTCCTTTTGAAATTTCACAACTGGTTTTGGCTTGGAATACAATAAACTAAAAATTTTCTTAGCTTCAATTTTTTGTACTACTACATCTTTTTTCTTTCTTTGATAACCAAGATGTTTCTTGGTTTCTTGTTTCTTATATCCCAAACCTTGTTTATTTGAAGCAGATTGTGAACTCTCAATGACTTTTTGTCAAATTTTCTCGACCTTTGTTGAGGTTAGAAACATTTTGAGTGATATTATCAAACTTAGTTTGTAAACTAGCCTTTTCTAGGTCCAGAATTTTGACCTTTTCCTTAAGCTCATGATTTTCGGTAGTAAGAGCATCATTCTTTTCTTTTTGAGTTCCAATTTCTTGACTCAAAAAAGATAATTGAGAGTCAATATTAGATGATGTTTCTTGAATTTTTTCAAGTTCTTCTTCTAATATTTTCTTCTTGTCTTTTAACATATCCCGTTCAAACTCTGGTCTACTCAAATCAGCTTTGGCTTCTTTGAATTGTCGTTTTATGTCTTTATATTTAACTATCAATTCAGCAATAATATCAAGTACTTCATCAAATGTAGGAATTTGTACCTCATCTTCTGCTGCCATGAAACAGACGTTTGCTTGTTCATTTTCTTTATCACTTTCACTTTCCGATGAAGACGAGTCTGAATCATCCTATGTCACTGAGAATGCCCGTTTCTTTGATTTGTCCCTCTTGTATTTGAATTTGTCATTTTCTGACTTCTTCTTTAGCTCTGGACATTCCTTGTGCATGTGCCCCTTTTTGTGGCAGTTGAAACATTCTATAGCGGATGATGACGATTTATTTGATCTAGTTTTCTTTTTGTTATAACGACTAACTTTTCGTTGTTTTAGGAATCTTTTGAAACCTTTTGTAATGAATGCCAGATCTTCATCTTCAGAATCTGCTTCATCTTCATCTTTTTCAGCATGGAATGCCACAATTTTCTTTTCTTCTTTTTGTTCCTTTCTAGCCTGCAATTTAGCTTCATAGGACATTAGATTTCCTATCAATTCGTCTGGCTTCATGATGGAAAGGTCATTAGCTTCTTCGATTGCTAATACTTTTCCTTCCCATTCACTAGTCAGAGAATGTAGGACTGTTGAAACAACATCAAAATCTGAATATTTTTGTCCTAATCTGATAAATGCATGGTGAATAGTTTGAAACTGTGAATATATATCATTGATCGTCTCATTCGGCTTCATCCTGAAATTTTGAAACTTACTTTTTAGCATGGCTATTTTGGCTTGTTTTACCTTGTTAGTACCTTCATGAGTAGTTTCCAGTGTTTGCCAAATTTGATATGCGGTGGTATAGATACTAACACGGTTATATTCATTTTGGTCTAATGCACAAAACAACATGTTTATTGCTTTTGAATTTTTAGCTGCTGTAGCTTTCTTAGCCGTTGTCCATTCTGAATAATCAGTTGTTGGATTCACTAGCCCTTTTTGGGTAGCATTCCACGCATCATAGCTATTTGACTGCATAAAGAATGACATACGTGTTGCCTATAGCTATAGTTAAGGACATTGAAGAATGGAGGTCTTTGTGTCAATTGACTTTCGTGTAGGTGGTGTTTTGAGTGAAAGTGCTAGTACTTGCATTATTTTCCATATTACTAGAATATATCAAATAACTGTGTTACGGTTATATGATGACCATGCTCTGATACCAAATGAAGATTACGTACGTACTAATGCATACACACGGATCATGTAATATGGTGTATAACACACAAATATACAACAAGTATGAAAGAAAATATAAGATGATATAAATATCAGCTAATCACAGATATGTAACAGTAAATGCAGTAAAATAGAAAAATCACACCAGAGATTTTTATACTGGTTCGGAACACCGTCCCATGTCTAGTCCTAGACTTCTATCAGGATTTTCACTAACAACCACCTCACTTCACCCGGAGGAAACAGGTTTACAACACCCGAGTAGACAAATGGGATTTCACGCCTCTAATAACACCGAGGACTTCAACACGTGCCTCTTACAATACCGAGGAATTCAACTAAGACGAATATAATTGTTGTTGACAGTATGTGTTCTTGATAACACGAATTTGTCACTTGTAGTACAACCTTCCTATAATCTTATCCTCAAACAGAATATTTGTGTATATGAAGATTTGGAAGTGGATATCGTATTGAATCAAAAGAATATTGAATAGATTCTAGGATTCAAACGATATATTATTGAATATGAGCAGTTTGAGCGCTTGAGAATATAGAATTGAGATTAAGAAAGTAGAGATAGTAACAAGTCAAAAATTAGTTGAATAGAATGATGATCTCATGGTGTTTATATATTGAAAATAAATAGTTGTAACCCTTTGTGAAGAGTAACGAACAATAGCCATGATTATTGGTGAAGAGAAGGAGATGCAACCATTGGTGAAAGGAAGTGCCTTTTCGAAAGGTTGCTCTCTGGAAGAAAACAATCGGCAGGTCAAAAAGGACCGGTAGACAGGAATTTGAATATATACACATATTATGTGCACATGTATATGTTTATTGTGCATTCTGGATAGAAACGGTCGACCGGTCGAAATATAGGCGGTCGACCGGTTTCATCTAGATTGCACAATTAATGTGTACATATATATATATATATTCTTGTATATATCGATAATTTCGAGGTGTGTGATTATTTGAGGATAGATTTTAACATAAACAACACTACTAAAACACCAAATAATTAACCTCTAATCTAGAATACCATATGTAGCTCTTTGTGCCTCTTCAAAACAATAAATATCTTCTTTTTGTCGATCACGGCTTATGTCTTTGTCAGAAATCAAAACTCCATGAAATTCTTGACTCAACAAGTTAAACACCGAACCACTGAGATAGTAGTACTGATCTATATTTATGTATGTGCATACACGTACATATGTAGGTACATACATACGTACATGCATACATATATATCTATGTTTTTGCATTATATGTATGTATGTATGTATGTATGTATGAATGACCAACCGAAGACAACGGTGGACCAACCATCTTGGAGGGCGTAGGGCAACCCAATCCGCACCACAACCCTATACACATATGATTATATATATACGCATATACATGAATATATAATATACATATAAATAAAATTATATGACACCCCTATTTAAGAGCATCCGTTTTTCCAATGAATCACAACCACTCATTTATATTTAAATAGAGTGTGTATGAGAAAGATTAGTGGAAATAGAGAGAAATGAGATTATGTGATGGAAATCAGAAAACATTTGGAGGCACTACACTATTTGGGGTGCAAAAGAATTCCCATATATATATATATATATATATATGTGTGTGTGTGTGTGTGTGTGTGTGCGCGCGCGCGTGTGTATGTATGTAGACGTATGTAGTATTTATGTATGTGTTTAATATCTCGTTGCGTAATTTATAACGTGCATATATTCTTACCTACAATGTGTTTATTACCAGACCTAATATTCGACCAATAGCATCCATAGTCCAGAAAAGCTTCCAATCTTCAACATGCCTGGCATGTGAATTGAACCACAAAACGGGGATCCAACTACTCAAGCAAATCATGGAAATTCATCATCTTCAAATGAAAATGCTAAAATTACAACTTTCCCCTATCATGGCTGCTTTATTTGCACTAAAATCTTGGATCCTAAATTTCAGATCCTCGAATTAATATCAATAAATCATTGTTGCAAGTGCCACCATGAATGCATCTTGTGCACCATTATCTATAATTATTAATATGTTGAATATTTTATCCTGTAATTCACTATAGTGTAGAAATTTTTTGAAACAAATAAAAAGTTTGGCCCTAGGATTATTAGATCGTATTAGGGGGAAAATTGGGAAAAACATAATGCTAGAGTACAAAACTTTAGGCACACAAATGAAAAACCTAGTCGCAATAATCAAACCCATAAATCATCCGTGGCAGATCGATTTTAATCCAAAATGCTCAAAGGGGCATCCTTTTTTTATCTTTGTCAATTTGCTAAGTAAAACGCAATATATATCGTCGGAAAGATTTTTCCAAGACGGTCCTAACGGTTTCAGTTTCAAGAAAATCCGACGGTCGGATCTTCTTGTATAGTCGTTTAAAAGTACGATTTCAAAATGCGAACTACCACGCCCTATTCGTTCAATTTTGATTATTTATATAATCATTGAATCGTAATAACGTCGTTTGATTCCTATGCAAATTCCATCCTTTTTATTTACATAAAAATGTAAGTTTAATTCCTATGCAAATTCCTATATTCTTTATTTACATGTAAAACAAATGTAAAATTTGATACATTCAAAATCCTACTTTTAAACGTAGATTTCAACTTCAATGTACATTCTCATCTTAGTTACATTATAAAAATGTAACTTATATTTGCAGTGAATCATATTTTAAATTTACATATCAAATTGCAAGTTTTCTTTACAATGCGAACTCTACTCCCTATTTACATTGTAAAATATGATTTTTAATTACAATGCAAACACTACTTCTAATTCACATTGTAAAAATATCATTTTAAATTACAATGCAAACACTACATCTAATTCACATTGTAAAAATATCATTTTTAATTACACTACATCTAATTCACATTGTAAAAATATCATTTTTAATTAGAATGCAAACACTACATCTAATTTACATTGTGAAAATATAATTTTTAATTACAATGCAAACACTACATCTAATTCACATTGTAAAATATCATTTTTAATTACAATGCAAACACTACATCTAATTCGCATTGTAAAAATATCATTTTTAATTACAATGCAAACACTACATCTAATTCACATTGTAAAAATATCATTTTTAATTACAATGCAAACACTACATCTAATTCACATTGTAAAAATATAATTTTTAATTACAATGCAAACACTACATCTAATTCACATTGAAAAAATATCATTTTTAATTACAATGCAAACACTACATCTAATTCACATTGTAAAAATATAATTTTTAATTACAATGTCACATTTCTACCTCTAAATTACATATGAAATAAATCAATTTTATTTCTAATGTGCATTCTCATTTTATGTTACACATATATATACGAAAAATGCAAATTCTATCATACCATGAAATTGCATCCTTTAATTGCATAGAAAAATGTAGTTTTGTCATACGGTATACTTTCCTATAGACATTACATATAAAAATGTAATATTTAACACACAATGTAAATTCAAGTTTTAATTACATACAAAAATGTAAATTTTATCCTACGGTGTAATTCCCTATATAATTTACATATAAAAATGTAAATTTTAACATACGATGAAATTTCCATGTTAATTACAAAGGAAAATGTAATTTTTAACATACGGCATTAATTCACTTTATAATTCACATATAAAAATGTAAATTTTAACATACGATGAAATTCACTTTTTAATTACAAAGAAAAATGTAATTTTTAACATACAACGTTAATTCACTTTATAATTTACATATAAAAATGTAAATTCTGACATACGGTGAAACTCAATATATTTACATTAATAAAAGTGTAAATTCCTCATTCGGTGAAATTCTTATTAACAAAAATGTAAATTTATATTCCATGTCACATTCTTATTTTATTTTCATTAAATAAAATGTAAACTTTCATTCTTGTCGCATTCTTATTTTATTTACATTAAATAAAATGTAAACTTTCCATACGGTGAATATTTCCTTTATCTACATTAACAAAAATATAAACTTTGTCCTACGGTGAATATTCTAATAGTTTGCATTAAGAAAAATGTAAATTTTGTCTACGGTGAACATTCATATATATTTACATTAAGAAAAATGTAAATTTTGTATACAGTGAACATCAATATATATTTACATTAAGAAAAATGTAAATTTCATCTACGGTGAACATTCATATATATAATCACATTAAAAATTTGTGTAATTTCATTTATAGTGTAATTCCATGTTTCATCACTAAATCAAAATATACTTTTTCCCAATTACAATGAAAATTCCATTTTAACATATTGGAAATTCCATTTTTAACATATTAGAAATTTTATTTTTAACATTTTGAAAATTTCATTCTTAACATATTGGAAATTACATTTTTAATTCAATACAAAATCCCATGCTTTAATTCCATACAAAATTGCATACTTAATTCCATACAAAATTGCATACTTTAATTCCATACAAAATTGCATACTTGAATTCCATACAAAATTGCATACTTGAATTCCATTCTTTAATTTCATACTAAATTTCATACTTTAATTTCATCCAAAATTTCAATGTAAATGCCATACCTCATTTCAATGTTCAATAATATTCTTATCGTATTTCATGTCAAATCCCATAACAACAACATCCAAAACAAACCAACATGATCAAATCCAATAATTAACCTCTAGGCAATTTACAAGGTGAGGTTTAACTTGGCATATGGCAAATCAACAAGGTAGGATTAAATAAATTAACACGTAATTAATTCTAATCAATCAATCAATTCATATTTAACGATAAAATTTCAGATTTAATATCATGTCATTGTAGACAATTCAGATTCAATATTATACGGTATGAACATTTCAGATCCATGTTTTAGATATCATGTCAAATTAGATCTACTATTAATAATCATGGAAATAATAATTAAATAAATTAAATTAAAAATAAATTCTCACAGTGGTCTGGTTTGAGAAGATGATTCAGGTTCGATCCGATTCAGTGTTCGTATTCAAATAGATTTCAGATCTGGAACGATTCAAATACGAATACATATGAAAAATCAAAATTCAGCTTTTAACAACTGACACAGCGACATTTAAAAGCATCGCAAAATCTAAAATAAAATTTACCTAAAGTTCAAAACTTTGAATCGAGACAACTCGAGCTACGATCGACGGTTTTACGAACGGTTTGCGGGAGATTGGAGAGCTATGAGAGGGCTATCTTCACCGGGAGTTGGAGGAGGTGCGACGAGTTGTGGGTGGCGCGGTGGGGCTGCGTTTGTCCGAGCTTTGCGGAGGTGGTGCGGTGGCTACGTTCGATGAGAGGTGGTGATTCTTGTCGGAGATTGAAGAGCACGAAAATCTCTTCGAAACGTGTATTTACACGAAGGATTTCGTTGAGAATTGAGGGAGAAATCGGAGATTGAAAATTTGAGCAATAATGGGTTCATGCGGCTGAAAATGACGAGGAGGAAGAAGAAGAACCCGACGTGCCTTTTTATATTATTATATTTAGGGTTATTTAATTATTATTTAATTCGCCCGTTTAAGCCCGTTTTGGTCCGAACTCAGAATTAGGCCTGCTTAATGTCATTCTTAGGGTTTTGACGTCTTCTGAGCGCAATGAGACAGGTCTCGTGGCTCAATTTCGAAGTTTACAGCGTTTTTTTTATTTATTTTTAATATAAATCCTTTAATTTTTTATTTAACCATACATGAAAATTCATCGGGGCCACAAATTAACTTCAAAAATTCCCAAAAAATATATTTAGCTATGTTTTGACGCTTTAGACCTAGAAAAATTAATTTCGTTCAATTCTGAGCTCGTATGAATTTTTAATGAATTTTTAAAGTCAAAAATTGTTCGTTTACACTAAAAAAATCAATTATAATTATATATTAATTCTAAAAATTACCGAAAAATCTTTTTTAGCTTTTTTTGATGATACGAACCCAACAAAATTATTTTCGTCGAATTCTGAGACTGTATGAAAAATGGCTATTTTTCAGTCGATTAAAATTTAACAGAAACAGTCAAAACACATTCTCTTTTACCACGCTCACAAATTAAGTCGAAAAATTCTAAAAATTGAAATCTAGCAATAATTTGACAATCCAGTTCCAACAAAAGTGGTTTCGTCGAAAACAGAGGTCGTTTGAAAAATGACTATTTTTAAGGCCAATATATTTAATATTAAAAATACATTTTTAAACAAATAATTTTCGAAACTCGAAATATATAAGTGTTTACTGTTTTTCAATGTAGAAACATCATTCTGAACTCAATGGAAGTGGTTTCGAGTTCAAATTCCTTCGTATGTGAAGAGTAGCCTTTCGGGCCATATATGATATATATATATAAATTCTACAGCGACCTTTCTAAAAATTGAATTGGCCATAACTTTTGATTCCCGCTATGAAATTTCAATTTTTCGGATTCGTTGGAAAGATATTTTTAAATAGATTCTAATATTTTTGGTTTCACTAAAATCCGTTAAATTTTGCATCATGTACGGTAAGTCAAAGTTCAAGTTTGACTTTTCAAACTACCGCGCTATTTCTAACTCTTTTTATAATTAAAATTGAATTATTCATTCTAACTTCGATTTAAATCAACTTTGTGATCATTATTATTTAAAATAGATTATCTTAAATATCAAAACTCATTAAAATTACTTAAAATAAATTTTAAATTGGCCCTAAAATTCAGGGTTGTTACAATATACATCATACGTCCAACCCAAATATCACGAAAATACGAAACATTTTTTTTTAGAAGAAAGAGGTAGAAGAGGAACAGAAATAACAACACAGAATCTCACATCGCAGCGGAACAAAATATAATATATCATATCTTTGAAATACAAAATTTCAACTGTATAACATACACTTATTAGAGTACAACACTTACAACACAGCAGAACAAAAACTCTATATAACTAACGCTGAAGCCTTCTGCTCCAAGCTCCATTAGATAGATCTGTAAAATCCTGAACTACTTGACTGCCCGTACAAATTTAGGAACCCAAGAGTTTAGGTAGAACAAAACAAAATAAACTCCGGGTCAGTCATGGGACTGGTATGAGTAAACAGTTTAAAAACAGTTCCAGAAAAATAAATGATATCTCATAAGACCACGCCGTATAACACGGAACGGGTTTTTCTATTATGAAAATCCAAACACTTGATTTAACTTTCAAAATCCCTTTGAAAGGGACGATAATCTTTATATCAAAACTCCTTTGATATTAATATAGTGTCTAAATCAAGTAAATACAATCTAGTGGAACGTTTGCATCTTACGTTCCACATATATATAAAATCAAAACCGCAGGCACGTATTGGTTAATGGATTTCCAACTATGACATGGTATGGAACCACCTTCCGCTGGTATATCTCTAGAGGAGAATATACCGAGTTCAACAAGAACATCTTGCAACTCAGCCACACATGACCGACCACTCATTTGGCTTGAGTGTATCGAATGTATATCACCAACGGTTGGGATCAGCAACCGTTTCCCGAATGGGACAACATCGACAATAGATTTTTAGAAGTAAATGAAACTCTAGATCAGGTGATTATACACCCTAATAGGTGCGACCTACATAGCCATGCTACCTGCCCGATTTCTGTCATTTACCAGTTGTTGAGGCCAGAGGCTACGCTTTATCATCACACCAGATTCACTTCGAATGCCACATTGTCAGATCCATCGAAAATCACTAATTGACGTCTACAACAGTACATTACGTGTTAGCTAAAGAAGTTTCCTTCTCCGCTTCCACTCTTGGTACGGTTGACGAAATCAATGTACGTGACCTTTCTGGAAATACTCTGTCAGACATTCATCCATACAAGTCACCCAGGAACAGGATGAACTGAAGGTACAATTTCTATTAATAGAAAAAGTCCTTGCACTTTACTCCGTATTCGATTATCTTTATATAATCTGATTCATAACGCTATTGCCAATACGGAGTGGTTCTTCGGATAATAATCCAACCGGTCTCTCCATATTGACAACGATGGTCAAAAACTTCGATAGTCTGTGATTTAACTATTGAGTAAAAACAAGTGTTTCGATAGTCGATGATTTAACTATTGAAGAAAACAAGCGTTCATTCAACATACCAACAATCACTGAGCCTTTAATTAATATTCCATTAATTAAATCACTTCTCTATTTCTTTATCAATATTTGTTAACCAAATATTTTCAATAACCATATTGGCCTTTTACGTTATTTGGAAAACATTTCCGAATATCGCCTTCCTTTATTTTCTATACTTAGGAAATATTTATTATTCTATTTCCAAGCTTACATTTATTTGAGTTAAAACGGATGTTGTGTAAAACATCGTTACGACCACCCAAATACTATATTCAACTAACTCTTATTCAACATCGATCTTCGAGCCTGGAATCTTACTATTAATTTGTTAATAATGACATTAATAAAGTTGGGGTATATCTACCTCTCAGACCTTGACTGAATAACATTTATAATGTCAAAACAGATGTGACTATTTACTCGAATAATCAATACCATATGACTACTTCTTCACTTTTAAACACGTATACACTTCCTCTTTCTATTCTTACTAGTTTTATTCTAGACTTCCTTTTTGATTATACTATTCTATTTCTAAGTTCGTTTCCTTATCGACTTCTATATATTTTGATATATAAAATCCTAGTTATCATATTTTCTTAAAAATAATCTAACTCCTTAAATTCTCGGAAAAATTCGCCATAACCTCCTTTGTACTGGGAGCTTCGGGAAAATCCCCAAACTGCCACACAGGCCTTCTCCAATCAAAAAGAAAAAGAAAAGCCAAGCGGCTAGCCGATACGGCGCATAAAATCTCATATGTGAATTAAATACATACCTTTTTGTCGAGCAATCTATATATATACCTTCTAACACTTTATTCCAAACCTGTCTCCTATATATTTATACATGTCCAATCTATTTTAACTATACCACTCATTTTAACTAAATTTGTTAAATAAATTTGTTACTTAACTCTTCAGTCTATTTCACCTTCATATTTGAACATGACATGTTCAAATATATTTTAACTAGCATATTAACAAATTTAAATTATACTCATACTCTCGTTTCCTTATCAACTTCTTATTCAAATTCCAATTCAATTCTATTTGAATTCTCTTTATTTAAACTTCACTTGAATTCTATTTTCAAATTCTATAGTTTAAAGTCCATTTGAATTCTATATTCAAATTCTATTTGAATTTTCTGCATTATTAATAAACAACGTTTATAACTTCACTTAAAATCCCCCCATTATATATTTATAAACAAAGTTTATAAATTCAATTTAAATCCCACATTTTCATTTATAAACAAAGTTTATAAATTCGATTCAAATCCCATCTTTTCATTTATAAACAAAGTTTATAAATTCGATTCAAATCCCATCTTTTCATTTATAAACAAAGTTTATAAATTCAATTCAAATCCCACCTTTTCATTTATAAACAGAGTTTATAAATTCCATACTTGTTTTATATATTCAAACAAGTTAATATTTTCCCTAGTTCATTAAAAATTCAAATTCTATTTATAAAAATAGAATTCACTTTTTAAAATCTCAAATACCCTTTTCGATATTTTTATAAATCAATATTCAAGCCCCAGTGATATTTTTAAACAATCAAATCAACCAATTTTCAATCATTTGATTTTTTACACATCATATATGAATATATATGAAATCAAACAAACAAACAGATAATATATATTTTTGAGGAATCCAGTTGGATTCCTCCAACCTGTTTTCCTGCATCCACAGACATTAGTCAACAAAATAATACCCATCCTGCTTCGAGGCAGGATATCGCGGTATAGAAGGTCATCCACTAATCATAGCGTGGGGCGCATAGGGTAATCATCCGCTATGAAACTGCGGGCATCCGCTAATGAGACCACATGAATCAATCCAATCATCAACCCAATATATATATAATAGTCAACCAATCCTAGATAACTAATATTCTTTTTATAGCAATAAATAAATATTTAAAGCATCCAACAATCAAGAAAACAATTATTTTTAACTGATAAAAATAATTCTAAATAAAACAGAGTGAGATTTACTCACCGATGTTTTTCCTTTGCCAAATATCAAATGATGCTTGTTTTATAGATTTCACCGTGATTCTTCCAACCATCTGTTTTTCAATGTAAAATAATATAAATAAATTTTCAGTTATCGACTTAGACTAATTGAATTTATTTAATTACCCGCGTATAACTAATTCCAAATTAACCCTTAATTTTGCTTAAATGATTAGTCCGCACATTTTATTTCTTTACCAACAAATTCCCTTTTATATACACTAATAATATAAACTAATTTATTTTAATTCAATTTCCCATTTGTATAAACAAATTTGTATGTATTTGAATTAAAATTATTTTACTCTAAGGTAAACACTTAAGTTAACTACTTATTTTAATTTAAATTCATACCTTAATTATTAGTTGATCATTTTCCACTACCTCACTTGTTCATCCTTAGATCCAACGCACAAATGACAGGCAACAACTTCCATCGGCAGAACCCTCACTCCATCGACACTTCCTTGTTTCTAAAACAGGCTTTCGAACCTCATAGTAGCAACTTGAGTACCATTTTCATGCTCCGACAGATTGAGACCTCCTGCTAGCCCCACCGCACTATAGTGAAGGTGCAGATTCCCTCTTCTCCAAACCCTCCCAACTCCGACAGCTACTCAGTGTCGAACTCGACACCTCAAATCCTGACCTGAAGCAAACCATCGATGGCTCTCTGAATCGCTCGATCCCAAATTCAACCCTAATTTGTGTGTGCCTCTAGAGACCCAAATCGCACTTACCAGTTCAACACAATCGAGATCGATCTCCACCATCTTCCTACTACAATCGCGCCTCCCAGCTCCCTGATTCATCGCACGACAAAACCATGGGCGAGATTCAACTCCGGTCTTCCGTCTTCAATTTCACGAGTGGCTTCAACGAGATTTCAAAGAACTTGTGCTTTCAGGTTGCGAACGAGAATTGAACGTGATTTCATTTTCTAGCACTCGATTTCTGATTTTAAGAGATGAGGAAAAGGGGCCGATATTTCTTCTGAGAAAATGAAATGGAGAAAACCAATTAAAAGAGGAAGGAGTGTCGTGATTTATAGCTGAGAAGGAATAGACGTGCCACCATCTTTCTCCTATCGTTTTTAGTGGTGAGGAAAGGAACACTCGGCGTGAACGGTGGAGAAATCTAATTCACAAATGAAAAGATATTTTCCTTATGATATTTTTTATTAAAATTTTTATTTTAATTAAAACTGTACCCTTAAAAATTAAATATTCCTTGACTGCGAACTCCTTTCTGAACCCAACAAGTGACAATTCCAGGGTAGTGCCCCTATTTCGGACACACTGGGACAGGTCACGATGTCCAATTCGATTGTCTGTAGAAGATATTAGTTTAAACCAATAAAAAATTAAATTCGAAACAATTTATTTCCTCGATAATAAATAAATATTATTATCTTTATAAATTCAAATAAAATTTCCTATAAATTATTTGAACTGTATTTAATTCAAATTCAAATTTGAATTCAACTAAATCCATTTTCGTATTCTGATTATTTTATATATTCGATAATAAATCGAAATTGATTATTAAACTAATAACATAATACAAAATTCCATTTATATTATCCTCCCCAATATTTAAATCCAATATTAAATATTCAAAAATTAACCTATAAGGATCCGGGTCATTACAGATTTTACAGCTGGAATTATACTCGAAAAGCTCTATATCCGCGTATTCCTTTCAGTTGTGTTTTTGTATTATTTTTCCGCTGCACTAATGTATTTAAATCTCTGATAATTTATGATGTGTAATATTGATTTATACTCTGTATATTCTTGTATTCTGATGAATTGTTGTAATAAGCAATGAAATGTTCTTCTGTTTGCATTCTGGTTTGTCGTGTTCTCAAAACGATCAGGGGTTTCGAATGGTCTTGGTCGGTTTAGCGATCGATTCGGATCGAGCGAAATTCCATGTCGTCACAGTTATTATTTAGGAGGAACGGGAGAGGTGTAATCATAGAAAAGAGAGATTGCAATTGGTAGCCGGGGGGAAAGGAATCGTGAATGATGAGTATGCGAAACTAAGGAATGTAAAAAGAATGGTTCAGCTGACATTACACGTGGCATGATGAGACACAATTCTCTCAAAAATTGGGGCTTGCTTGTGAGCCATCTAAAACCAACTCAGCTTTAATAGTATAGAATAGATATTGAGTTCTAAGTTGGATCAATTTCCGAGAACATTAGTGTAACATAGTGTCCACAAGCTTTGAGTCATGATAGTTTTAGTTACCATTTTTAACTAAATTTTCAAAATATATATTGTTTAAAAATCGTCACAAGCTATTCTGGAATAATTTCACATATACATCTCAAACGGTGAATAACTGAATTTCATAAAATAACTTGTATTCGCCAACCATTGGATGACTCGCAAGGTTTGGTTGATATATTTATACCAAACCTTAGTTTGTATTTTAATCTTAAATTACATAAGACAGGATTACTTCAGAATATTAATAAGTTCATAATGGGGTATCCTCAATAGGATACAGTGTGAATGTATTAGGCAAGAATTGTGACATGGCATCACACGTACTTGAGTAGGAAACAATACTCAGGTCTATGGTAGCAAATAGTGGGTTCATACGTTGAAGAGAGTTTGTCCGGTTTATGCCGAAGTGTGTCAATAGTATGTGAACCCAAATATGAAACACAGTATGTGAACCCAAATATGATATTTCAACTAGAAAAACACAACTAAGAAACCAACGATGGAAATGCAATAGCCAGCAACCTCAACAAATCATATTTAATGAAAAACCGAAGTAAAGAACTTGCAGTAAGTATAATCGTAAGTTAAACTTACCTATAATCGACGAATCGTGAGTAGTCAGCGACAACATGACTACTGGTGGTAACCGAAGAGGCGTGGACCCCCGACTCGGCTGTTTGAGCTAATTACGCGGACCTGAAGTTAACGGCAGTCACAGTGATGAACGGGTCGGAGCGTCTTGCGTTGGTGGCGACCATTAGAAATCGAGAAGGCAACACGGTCGAGCTCAAGCTTCAGTTAGGCGGCGCGAGGCTCTGACGATGGTGGTTTGGAGGAGCGATGGCCATGATTTTAATTTTGGGGGAAAACAAAAATTCGGCAGAAAGAGGAAGGGCATAGAGGGGAGAGTGAGTATGCACAATCAGACATTGGGAAGGAGCGAAAAGGGAAGCAACTCGATTTGGTGGTTATTTTGCCTTCGGTGGTGGAGGAAGCCATTATTGTCGATTTGATTTGGGGGAAAGTTGGCTTCTCTAAGAAAATGAACAGGGACCGAACTTTTGTTGTTCCCCAAAGCAAACGCGTGCACCCATATTAAAAGTTGGAATGAAGAATCCAGAAAAAAATGTGGTATCCAGTTCAGATGATGAAGGGCAAATGTCTATGGCTTCGGCCATTTGGCAAAGATTTATTAAACAAACATTCCCAAGGTAGTATACCTTTATTTTATACCAATACTTTGTAGAAATGTACGAAATATACACATTCGTGTACAAATTTAAATTAATTCAAACCAATCTCCACTTAAAAAACAGGATTAAATTTCTTACAATTAATTTATATTTCAAAATTTGAAATTTTTCAACAATATATATCAATTAGCTGTTTAAATTGAAAAATCAAATTTTATATTTGAAGTCGCGTTCCAAAATAGATAAAATTCCCAATATAAACATTTATTTTCTCATTAAATCTTAATTTGTCCTTGTATTTTCAAACATTAGAATCTCTCCGTCATTACTATCACCCTTCAAAAATTTGGGTTATTACATACCGTCTTAGAATTTCCTAAATAACTTGAAATTATAAGCTTCTTTTGAATAATTTATGTTTCTAAACCTCTAGCTTTCTTTGTTGTGCATACTTTCCCCAAGCTAATTTGTGTTGCTTTCCTTTCCTGATGAAATTTGCATATATTTTTCAATTTTGTGAATTGTTTTGGTTGGAATGTTGGGAGATTGGATACAATACATTATAATTGTTGTAATGATAGTAAGTGTTAGCTTTATTCTTTCAGCTAATGAGGGAGTTTTGCTAGACCACACTTCTAATCAACTTTAGGTAATACTTATACGATCTTGTTTAATTTCTATCATTGATTTGGTTAGAACTTAAAGGCAGTCCCAAGTATTTGATAGGCATGCTACCTACTTTGAATTTTTAAATATTAAGAATTTCCTGTTTAACGAAATAGTTTTAGCTGGAGTATATTTTTCTTTTACCTTTATTCACTTTTAGACCTATAAAGGCTTGATAGGCAGGCTACCTACTTTGAATTTTTAAATATTAAGAATTTCCTGTTTAGCGGAATAGTTTTAGCTGGAGTATATTTTTCTTTTGCCTTTATTCACTTTTAGACCTACAAAGGCATTCAATTTTTCAAAGATATTAGAAACAGTAATGTTGATTTTAATAACAACTTTTAAAAAATAATAGGGAATTGTTAAAGGGACTCCACATTTGGTTAAGGGGAGGACTAATTTTTATTTATTGTATAATTGTTATGGGGAGGACAAAGTAAATTAGCCTCCCCTTAAACATATAAATTAAATTTTTAGTATTAACCCCCTACAGTCCTCATTGATATAAACTATAAAGCCTAAACCTTAATTATTGGTTACAATTTAATGTTGCTCATAAAAGTAAACAATGGATATAGTTCATGTAATAGAGACACAAGAAAATTTCATGGGTAATCAGAAGTTATCGGATTAGGTAATTAATTATAATTTCTTATTGGAATTGGTATGATTAATTTTAAGTCTAGAAACGAAAATTTTGTTCTAATATGATGTATCGAATTTTTATAAGGCAAATTCTACTCATACACCAAAAATTACTTTATGTATACCATTATTTTGCTAAAAATATATACTACTAAATTACCCTTCTTTTTTATTGCATTTTCTTTTACTTTTTTAATGATAACCCATCAAACAAAAACATTGTAACTAACGATATTTGATTAAATCTATGTAAAACAATTTAAAGAACATAATGTATTTTTAAACATGAAACCTAAAATTTGAATTACGATGACTTTTACAAGTAAGTGATAATTTAGAGTTATTTAATTTAAAAGCAGGGTCTCTTTTGCTGAAATTAAGAATTTTTTGTAGCATAATAAATTGTATATCGTACGCTAAAAAAAAATTAAAATCCATTTTACTAAATTTAAACTTTATTTAGTGCTATAGGTTTCTTATTTTATGTAAGTAACTTTAAATTTTTAGAGAGGGAAGAGGAAGAAAAAATAAGGCTGGTATTGTTAAAAAAAAATGGTGTATGAAAAGTAGTTTTTAGTGTATAGTAGTTTATTTTATTTTATGGTGTATGTAAAGATGTTATTGATGTATGAATAAAATTAGCCTTTTTGTAATTGCAATGTTTTGTAATTTGCAAGTTTGTTAGTTGCGCTGAATTTAGTAAGTTGGTGTTTAACATAAGTGATGAATCAGGGGTAGCCAGGTCTTTTTTTTCTTTTTTTTAAAATAAATCAGATCCCCCTTAACAAAAAAATATTAAGCTGGAGTTCCCTTAAAATTATCCTCCCCTTAACCAAATTTGGAGTCCCTTTAACAATCCCCAAATAATAACATATCATTAGCATTTAAAAGATGAGGGTTTTATGGCTTAATTTTATTAATAGTCTTGATGTTTGCTTGAATTTGTTTTGATTTCATAAGAAAGGAAAAATATTCCATAATAATAGAGAAAAGATAATGAGATGAAGGGTCATCTTGTTAGATTCCTCTATTGCTATGATTAAAACCTCTAGGAGAACCATATATGTAACATTGTTAATGCACCCTTTAATAAGAATGCAGTTTTTGTTATCAAAACCCGTCTGTTGCATTATTTGTGTAATAAAATACTGGTTTATTAATCAAATTCTTTATGAAGAACAAATTTTATGCACGTAAGATTTTTTTCTTATCATTGATGTTTCTAGGTAGCTCTTATGCAAGAAGAGTATTTTCCGAAATAATTCTACCTGGTTTAAATGCATTTTGATTTTCAGCAATTAGGTATTTCATGAAAAATTTCATTCTATTGGACAAAATATTTGAAATAATTTTATGTATGAAATTGCAATAGAAAATGTGTCTATAACCATTTAGCCCATTTGGCACTTTTAACTTTGGCACTAAAATTATAAAAGTGTGATTTAGCCCTTTTTCAATATTTAAAACTCAGTTACAACATCAAAAATATTAATTTTAATGTTTTCCCAATGAGTTTTATAAAACTTGGAACCAAAGCCATCAGGGCCTGGGATCTTATCGATGTTATCATCAAAAACAATGTTTTTGATTCCTTTTAATCTTATAGAAGCAAGCAATATCTCTTAGATATTTTCATTTAATAAATATTTAGAATAAAAATTAGGAAAGTTATAACTAGTTTTTAGTATAACAATACAATTCTGTAAAATAATTAATGGTTTCCCTTTTTATATCCGAAATATTATTCAAAATAGAACCACTGGAATCAATCAATCTCCCAATACCATTTCTACTTTTCCTACTTGAAATTTGAGCATAACTTTTTTACTAGCTTCATCCGCATTAATCAGCTTTAATTTTTTCTTTCTACCCTATATTAATAGATTGCACATGAAGAGAATTTATAAGTTTACTTTGTGCCAAAAAGAAATTGTTAACAATATAACTACGTGACCAACCATTTTCTAGATCATTCGCAGTCTCACACGTTCCTCTCTAATTTGTTTTATGTTGTTTTTATTTCTACTACTATTATTATTTTTCAGATTATTTTTTAATATTTTGCATAAAATTGTGAAATTTATAATGGGCGATGCCTTCATATTTTAATTTTGAAGTACCTTTCACAGTACCAATATTGTTGTCCTCATAAACCATCCATTTACAAATCTAAATGTACACTTTTTCTATAACATCATATTATTTGAAAGACATGTCTGAATTGGTGTATAATCACCTGTGGACTGTGCAAGAGAAAAACTTCTATAATCATGAATTAAACTAGTAAATTTGACAAGCACCTCATCAAAACTGGTTAAAATGCTTGGACATGGTACAAAAGGTTACATGTCTCGCCTTGTGGAGTTGAACCCACTTGCCATTTAGTATGATATATACTGCCTAAAATTGTATATATGATAACCAATTTTAAAAAAAACTAATAAACTTTAGATTAATAAGGATATCTAATTAACAATGTGTATTTCTGTATTTTCCATATGTTTAAGTAAATTTACTTTAAGTTAGAACAATTTCAACTAGTCCAGTTCTAATTAAAAAATCATTAATGAATTTCAATTTTAAAGGGAATGGGTACCCTCTCTTTTTTCAAATGCGTGAATAGTATTAAAATCACCTAAAGTTATCCAAGGGTGATTAATACTTTTGTTTAGTAATTCTAATTAGTTCTAGAAATTTAATCTCTCATTTTTAGAGTTTATGCATGAATAAATGTGATTTCAATCTGAAGACCATCTTTATTTATGCGTATATAATGAAAAAAATCGGAGATGGAATATCTAGTTACTAATGTTGTAACGTCCCCGGAATTTCGACAGCTAAATAGGGAATCAATTAGAGAATTGATTAACAATAACATTTATATCGATACTTGAGTAAAAAAGAAAAAAGAAGAAGAAAAAAACAAATATATGGTTTTGATTTTGAATAAAACTCAATATTTAATTTATAATATTGATTGGAAATCAACTATTTATTTCTGAATATTTGAGTTGATATTTATTTGAAATTCGATTGAGAAATATGAATGGATGAATTTAAAAAAATAAATGTTGGCATTAAACAAATTGGAAATTTTATTTGAGAATTGGCTTGGATGTATATGTGTTTGTTGAAATAAAATTTTAAGAATAGAGTTATTGGCGAACAAACGAAATTAAATCCATGAACGGATAAGCAATTTAAAATTTAAATAACATCGTATGCAAATGGAGTTGGATTACAACCAAAATAATTTTATTGGATTCAGAATGCAAATATGAAGTGGTATGTATAATTTTTGTCCTTTTTGGAGGATGTTTACGGTACAAATATTTAGCGTTCAACGTCGGTTGCGGTGCAGTTAAATATTTAATTAAATAAACCATCCCTAAATGTAGCCTTCCTCACCAAATAACTCCGTTGGCCTATACATTGGGTTTGCAGCTACCCTATAACCTATGACAGAACGTTATCCTTATCCCCTTTATTTTCTCCTATAAAAAAACCCACGCCCCATTCATTTCCTCAGCAAAATCGCTACTTCCCCCTTCTTAATTTTAATGGCATCAGCAAGAAACCCTTCTCCCCTAAATTATCATTCTCCCTCTCCTCTTCAAATTAAATCACACCCAATCAATGTCCTCCTCCGTCGCACCAGTCCGGATCAAATCGCCTCTCTGCCATTAACCCTACAGGCCGACTATGAGCCATCCCATGCGCATGTTGTATCCTCCTTGGTAGTGCGCCACTTCTAGTCTCACTCGTGCTATCATCAAAGTCGCTATCGTCCTCAGTAACCACCACTTGGAACCGTGAGCACCACGTCCAGTCGAACGATGTCTGCGCTTTCATTTTTGCAGCTGCTGAAAAGCCTGCGGTGGCCAGAGCGTAAGCACGTTACCTCAGAGCCTATCGCCGTCGATATATTCGATGTATGTGAGTTATCCCACTCACGGTTAATCCTGTTTTCAAGTAAATTAATTTCATAAATTTGTTCATCCTGGGTAGTTAAACTATAAAATGGTTGCGTTTAGCCGATAATAGTAACCTGTTGATTACGTTGACGCTGAGAATTCTTGGGTTACCCTATTACCGCGTCGCATTAACCTAAAACTGATCTGCTTGAATCTTGAGTAAATAGTTTGGGAATGGTTTGGGTTGAGATCAAGTAGGATGTATTAATAGGTTAACCTTTGATGTTGTCTATACTTGGTAAAAATATTTAGTGACAATGTGGACGGAAGTTCAGTGGTTTAAGTCATGTTTCTTAATGAAACTTGCTGCACTGAATAAGTGGGTTTTGAATTAGATATCAGTAACCTTAGGAAAGAGCAGATTTTAACTATATAAAATGAACAAATAATGAAGGATTTTATTGTATCACTACTCACAATATCCATATATCCAAATTTTTTAAAAAGGGTTTTTTATCCTTGAGCGAATAGTTTCACCCGTAGTTTAGATTGTTATGCTTTCAGGTGAATTAACTTTATCCCTTGAGTAAATAGTTTCATAATAAATCGTCAATGATTGGTTTCAAACCGCACCTGCTCACTCATGCTACTTATTATCTGAATAAACAAAGTTGGAAGCTTATATATTCATTTAAGGGTCTAATCTACTTTAACTCGCAACATATAAATGTGTTTGCTCTGTGCATTTTATAAGCTTTTTCCTTGGGATGGATCATTTCTAATTAGGTCCACCCTCACTTTGTAAACTTCATTTTTCACTGATTGCTGATGAGAATAAAGGTCATTCCCTTTATTTTATCCGCGAATGAAATACTGGTAATTTTGCCAGTCCCGTTGAAATGAGTTGTGCAAAATTTATATTTGCTTGAAGGATATTACTCAAGAAGGAAAAAAATAGTACAATATCATTGTTTACTAAAGTAGGTTTAGCTACAGTTTTCAATGTTGAGTTTGTCACGTTTTGTTCCAAAGCTGTAGACTTTAGTTAGTAATAATGCATGATATTTAAGCAAATATTGCATGAAAAAGGGGTTAGTCTCTTTAACCTGGAAAACATTATTATACACATGAGTTTTAACTTGAAGTCTTCTGGCTGTTTCACTGATTGTTGCCTGCGTTTCAAATACACATGCAACACCATTCATTCATTATTGAATACACATGCAAGACTTTATCATGCACCAATCAATATTAAATATCTTACTGGTATCCAACTTATGCCATGTATGCATTGGAGGTACTTTTATACTACCATGCTACAAAGCCCAGTTTGTTTACAATATGCATAACATCTAATTTGAACACTTTTTACTTACTGAAATACGGGAATTACAGGCATTTTTTTTTGTAAGTCGGTTTGCTTCTTTTTGACTTGGACTTTGAACACTCTGTTTACGACTACTAGTGGAAGTGATGCATGCACATGTAAACTTAAACATACATGGGAGTACACCTTGTCATGTATGTATTTAATCACCTAGGCTGTCACCATATCATACTCTCATGCATATGCATATAGAACTGGAACATGTGTCGTCTAAACCTAACTTGGCATACTCTATGTGCCATTGTGCATTGGAAAAGATACGTGTGACCTTTGTATATGTAATCATTTTTATTCACTATATAAATACTTAGCACTGTATGTGTTTAAAACAAATCTGAATACTTTTTGTAAAGCTTTCGCCGTAACAGACTTCGTGTTGCTCTGCCATCACCCTGCTATGTGAATTACTTGTCACATAGAATATGCTTGATGCAACCAAAGTTGTTGTGCCTTGCCTGTAGGATTTTGTATGTGCTATATAGGTTTGTTTTATGACCTTAACATGTCTATAGGATGAACTATACATGTGTATGTCTGATGTGTACCTCCTTTTATCAAATTATGTTGTTTGGAAATCCAGTTATTGCTGTCTACATGAATCCGGCAGTTTGATTATAGGTTCTCCAGTATATATATTAATGTGTTGAAAGTATACATATATTTATGCATATGCTGATATAGGCTTGCCAGCTGATAACCAAGAAAAACCCTGAAATTTATTGAATTTAAAATTAACTTTTTGGCCGGGTTGGGTTAACTTGTGTAACCGGTTTTGCATTATGCTAGGCGTTTAAAATCTCCAGTGTTGTATCATGAGGAGCATGTTGAGTTATGACTGTAGGTAAAAGAGAATAAAATTTACACGTTACTGTATTTTCTTCCACAGTTCATTATGTGTCTATATAGTAACGGTCCTACATAGAAATTCTATATAATCAATGGGTAATTTAGTATGTACATCCATGTTTGGAATAGTGATGATAGAATTTATTATTCGCAGCATGTTCATTTTTGAGAAAAACTTTTTTCATATGCATCAAGATTTAAAAGCTTGAATGGTATATTTCGTTTGGTATACTTGGAACTCGATTAAACCCGAGATATGCACTGCTTGTGTAAAAGGACTAAGACATTTTTTTTCTACCCCATGCTGTCTAGCGTTGATTTTCAGTATTAACATTTTGTTGAGTTAACTACAATATTTTAGTTCCTATTGAAATTTATTTACTTGAACATATGATTAATCCTGACTCGAGTATTTTATGTTTTTGCATGGATTGCTCGGGTCAGATCTGAGTGTTACAGATTTTAAAGATTACAGCTTAGGATTCGAAGATTGTCAAAGCTGGGGTTCCAAAGACATGCGCACTCTAAAGACTTTTAAACAGTAAATATTTTTTTCGTTACCAATATTTTTTTCGTTACCAAACTGTATTTTTATACTGCTGTATACAGAAATCTTGTATCAAAATTTTTGACTATATATAAAAGGTTGTTTCATTGTTCAATATTGTTATTTATTTTTCTGTGTTGATTCTGTTTTTAAACTCTGTAAGCTAATAACGATCTGTCGATTTGGGCGTTTTAAGTCGGTTTAATTTCCAATTTGAAGCAGTCAAAAAGGCGGGACGTTACAAGTGGTATCAGAGCTTTGGTTTATTCAAAGCTTAGCTTATTGAGTTTAAAAGCGGATTTCAAAAATAAAAGGGTTCTGAAAATAATTTTGGAAAGGAAAATTATTTTGGAAAAAAAATATATAATATATATATTTTGAAGATTAACATTTTGAACCATTACAGCAGAAAATTTATTTTGAAAATTAAAATTTTTCGGAATCCCCAGTCTTCAGATCCAGGCTTGAGAGAGCTAATCTTCGGTAAGGCCCTTTTAGATTTGAATCTCGAATACGTCATCAAACGACATTAGAATAAGATAAGTATAGGAGAATTAATTGTGTATTATAGAAATCAAGGATAACTAAAATTTATTGGAATAATAATTCAAATGAGAATTTGGATGAAATGAAAAGGAAATTTGAAAATTGTTTCAAAGATTAAAACGATAAATTTTATTTCGATAATCGGAATATAAATGAATGAAATGGAAGAGTATAATCGGAAATTGATTATGTCAAATTGTGTTATTAACTTAGATTATCCAGAACATGGCAAGATAATTTATAATTGGTTCCAAACCAATAATGCACAATGGAATATATGAAATCGATGGTAAGTTATAAGCTTGTAAATGAGAATTATAAATGAAGAAAATCATAAATGAGATAAAGAGAGATATGAATGAACTGGGATTAGAACCTATATGGAAATGAAATTAAAACTAATTTGATGTGACGGGTTAAGATTTCGATAGGAGAAATAAGATTTACTTTTTAGAAGTAAAATAAGTGTTAAAAGCAAAATGTAGCGAATAAAATAGGGAGTAGAGGAAATGGAGTTAACCAGTATGGTTAGATATTCTAAAGTTCAGAATATAATTTGAATGAGACTTTCCGAAGTTCGGAATATATAATCGAATAAGAGATTATTCGGAAAGAAGTTATTTATGTAGGTCAACTATGTCGAATTTCTGGAAATTACTGTTTACTTTCTATCTTAATTAAAAATTTAATATTAATAAACTATGTATATATATGGAAAAAAACATATTTTAAAGTTAGATATTTTGTAGGATTATAATAAAATATTTTCCTAAAAGAAATGGTTAAGGGCCGATAATAAGTGTGGTTAAGTGAGTGTCAGCAGTTGAGTGAGAATACAGTGTTTTATTTAACGATCCAAATAACGAATATAGAAATATTTTCCAGGATGAAAATAAAGTGTATTTTCTATAGAAAATAAAGATTTGTGAATTTATAGAAATGTTTTCCCAAGGGTAATAAGTGATTTTCTAAAATTGTGGGAAATAAATATGATAACTGGAAATGTCTTCAAAAGATCGTGAGTGGCTAACGGGTTTTGATAAATGGCAAGAATTGAAGACCAAAAAGTCGTACGCCGAGAACGAAGGGCGGCATAACGTAAGAGAAGGGAATTTGTAAACTGAATCCGAGAATTACGTAGGAAATGATTTAATAGAAACTAAGAAATGGAGTTAAGGAATTTAGAAACTAACAGGAGATTAGTTAAGTTGAATAATTTTCTGAGTATCGATCTGATGTTGGTTTCGGCCTTCGGGATTGATGCTTTGGGAGTTGTTTGCTTGCTAATTTACCGTCGAAGGTTGTGAATGTGGAAGAGGAATGATACGTGGAAGAGAAATTAATATATATATATATATATATATATATATAGAAAATTCTGAAATTGGAGAGCATAAAGATGTGGATGAAGTGAGGAACTTAATAATCGGGAAATTTGGAGGAAATTGTGTTATAACCAATAGATTCGTAAATCTGAGTTTGGAAGGATATCAAATAACTGAATCGATTAAGAAATGAAAATTGAAAATTTGAAATCTAAATGGAAATTTGTAGGAATTCAATTTTAGATATTGGATACAGAAGTTTTGGAACTTATATGAGAAAAAGTACAAGAATATAGCGAATTCGGGAACCATTAATATGGGAGGTAATCAAGTAGAGATGAAATCTTATACAATGGAATGAGATGTTTGAAAATATTATTTGAAAAAGAAATCTTATGTAATTTGACATAAGTATATTGGATTATGAAATAAAATACTATATGTACATAGTATCAAAAATCAAGATAAGGGAAGTACCTTCCTTCTCCTTTGAAATTTGAGCTTAGCTGAGATATGCTGCTGGTGGTAGTAGGTTGTACGGACATAAAACTCATGAGTTGCCATTGAGCACGACTGCTAGCGTAATTCGCAGGGCTGCAGATAGCTTACGACGGTCGGATGTTTCCTGAGGGAATCAGGCGTAACCATTGTGATCGCTGCGATCTAGAGTCGTTGAAATTCGACCGTGTAGCGAAATTCGCAGGGCTGCAGATAGCCTACGGGGGACGGATATTTCTTGGGAGAACCGAGCGTAACCATTGTGACTGCTAAGATCTACAGTCGAATTATACGGGCGTAATCCGCAGAGCTATGAAAGCTTACGGGTATGGATGTTTCCTGGGGGACCCAGGCGTAACCATTGTGTACCTGCGGTCCAAATGATATATCTACAAGTGAAAGAGATGTAACCACTAGAGTTACTAAAGGTAGAATGGAGCCACCTGTTTAATGCAGCAGCTTGTCTTTGTGACTTGATTGTCACTGTAACTTGATTGGTCCTCGTGACTTGATCCCATCATTTGATGATTTGTTTTCGTAACTCTGAGATAGAGCAATCAACGCTCAATAACCTCAGATTGTCTTTTGATTCTTAAATATCTTCTATTGATCTTGTCCATGACGAAATTCGTAAGGAAGTGAATTCCTATAGATACGGATGTTTTCTGGGGGATCCAGACGAAACCATTATGTATCTGCAATTCATGAACAATCAACATATCAATATCACATTGGTACTTTCCGTATCTGTTTTTAAAGGAATTTTTGAAATATTTTTCACTGGGAGTTGAAGCAAGGATATTTAGTGCTTGGAGATTATAGTCGTGCGCCTGGCCAGCATATGTCTAACATCTATAATAACGACAATAGACTTTTCAAACTTCGAGTTATAAAGTATTTTCAGATAAATAATTTGAGATTATAATTAAGAAAGAGAATTTTGAAATAATAATACCAATATTCTCTATATAGAAGTACAAAAGGTTCAGATTTTGAAAATTTTCAGGTCGATAATTTGTGACGTGAAGAGATGTTATTTACACTCTTCAAGGAGTACTGGGAAAGATTATATGGATTAAATGTAAGGAGAGTGCACTGAATTTGGATGGTATGAAATAAGTGTAATGAGGATGAGGTTTATAAAGAAATTGATAAATATAACGATCTATCCTTTTCGAGGAAGAAAAGTTTTAAAGGGGGAAGATTGTAACGTCCCCGAAATTTCGACAGCTAAATAGGGAATCAATTAGAGAATTGATTAATAATAATATTTATATTGATACTTGAGTAAAAAAGAAAAAAAGAAGAAGAAAAAAACAAATATATGGTTTTGAGTTTGAATAAAACTCAATATTTAATTCAGAATATTGATTGGAAATCAACTATTTATTTTTGAATATTTGAGTTGATATTTATTTGAAATTCGATTGAGAAATATGAATGGATGAATCTAAAAAAATAAATGTTGGCATCAAACAAATTGGAAATTTTAATTTAGAATTGGCTTGGATGTATATGTGTTTTTTGAAATAAATTTTTACGAATAGAGTTATTGGCGAACAAACGAAATTAAATCCATGAACGGATAAGCAATTTAAAATTTAAATAACATTGTATGCAAATGGAGCTGGATTACAACCAAAATAATTTTATTGGATTCAGAACGCAAATACGAAGTGGTATGTATAATTATTGTCCTTTTTGGAGGATCTTTACAGTACAAATATTTAGCGTTCAACGCCAGTTGCGATGCAGTTAAATATTTAATTATATAAACCATCCCTAAATGTAGCCTTCCTCGGCAAATAACTCTGTCGGCCTATACACTGAGTTTGCAGCTACCCTATAACGTATGACAGAACGTTGTCCTTATCCCCCTTATTTTCTCCTATAAAATAAACCCACGCCCCATTCATTTCCTCAGCAAAATCGCTACTTCCCCTTTCTTAATTTTAATGGCATTAGCAAGAAACCCTTCTCCCCTAAATTATCATTCGCCCTCTCCTCTTTAAATTAAATCACACCCAATCAATGTCCTCCTCCGTCGCACCAGTCAAGATCAAATTGCCTCTCTGCCATTAACCCTACAGGCCGACTGTGAGCCATCCCATGCGCGTGTTGTATCCTCCTTGGTAGTGCGCCACTTCTAGTCTCACTCGTGCTATCATCAAAGTCGCTATGGTCCTCAGTAACCACCACTTGGAATCGTGAGCACCACGTCCAGTCGAACGATGTCTGTGCTTTCATTTTTGTAACTGCTGAAAAACCTACGGTGGCCAGAGCGCAAGCACGTCACCTCAGAGCCTATCGCGGTCGATATATTCATTGTAGGTGAGTTATCTCACTCATGGTTAATCCTGTTTTCAAGTAAATTAATATCATAAATTTGTTCATCCTGGGTAGTTGAACTATAAAATTGTTGTGTTTAGCCGATAATAGTAACCTGTTGATTACATTGACGCTGAGAATTCTTGGGTTACCCTATTACCGCGTCGCATTAACCTGAAACTGATCTGCTTGAATCTTGAGTAAATAGTTTGTGAATGGTTTTGGGTTGAGATCAAGTAGGATGTATTAATAGGTTAACCTTTGATGTTGTCTATACTTGGTAAAAATATTTAGTGACAATGTGGACGGATGTTCAGTGGTTTTAGTCATGTTTCTTAAGGAAACTTACTGCACTGAATAAGTGGGTTTTGAATTAGATATCAGTATCCTTAGGAAAGAGCAGATTTTAACTGTATAAAATGAACAAATAATGAAGGATTTTATTGTATCACTACTCACAATATCCATATATCCAATTTTGAAAAAAAAGGGTTTTATCCTTGAGCGAATAGTTTCACCCGTATTTTGTTATGCTTTCAGGTGAATTAACTTTATCCCTTGAGTAAATAGTTTCGTAATAACTCGTCAATGATTGATTTCAAACAGCACCTGCTCACTCATGCTACTTATTATCTGAATAAACAAAGCTGGAAGCTTATATATTCATTTAAGGGTCTAATCTACTTTAACTCGCAACATATAAATGTGTTTGCTCTGTGCATTTTATAAGCTTTTTACTTGGGATGGATCATTTCTAATTAGGTCAACCCTCACTTTGTAAACTTCATTTTTCACTGATTGCTGATGAGAATAAAGGTCATTCCCTTTATTTTATCCACGAATGAAATACTGGAAATTTTGCCAGTCCCATTGAAATGAGTTGTGCAAAATTTATAATTGCTTGAAGGATATTACTCAAGAAGGAAAAAAATAGTACAATATCATTGTTTAGTAAAGTAAGTTTAGCTACAGTTTTCAATGTTGAGTTTGTCACTTTTTGTTCCAAAGATGTAGACTTTGGTTAGTAATAATGCATGATATTTAAGCAAATATTGCGTGAAAAAGGGGTTGGACTCTTTAATCTGGAAAACATTATTATACACATGAGTTTTAACTTGAAGTCCTCTGGCTGTTTCACTGATTGTTGCCTGCGTTTCAAATACACATGCAACACCATTCATTCATTATTGAATACACATGCAAGACTTTATCATGCACCAATCAATATTAAATATTTTTACTGGTATCCAACTTATACCATGTATGGATTGGAGGTACTTTTATACTACCATGCTACCAAGCCCAGTTTGTTTAGAATATGCATAACATCTGATTTGAACATTTTTTACTTACTGAAATACGGGAATTACTGGCATTTTTTTTTGTAAGTCAGTTTGCTCCTTTTTGACTTGGACTTTGAACACCCTGTTTACGACTACCAGTGGAAGTGATGCATGCTCATGTAAACTTAAACATACATGGGAATACACCTTGTCATGTATGTATTTAATCACCTAGGATGTCACCATATCATACTCTCATGCATATGCATATAGAATTGGAACATGTATCGTCTAAACCTAACTTGGCATACTCTATGTGCCATTGTGCATCGGAAAAGATACATGTGACCTTTGTATATGTAATCATTTTTATTCACTGTATAAATGCTTAGCACTGTATGTGTTTAAAACAAATCTGAATACTTTTTGTAAAGCTTGCGCCGTAACAAACTTCGTGTTGCTCTGCCATCACCCTGCTATGTGAATTACTTGTCACATAGAATATGCTTGATGCCACCAAAGTTGTTGTGCCTTGCCTTTAGGATTTTGTATGTCTTATATTGGTTTGCTTTATGACCTTAATATGTCTATAGTATGAACTATACATGTGTCTGTCTAATGTATACCCCCTATTATCAAATTATGTTGTTTGGAAATCCAGTTATTGCTGTCTACATGAATCCGGCAGTTTGATTATAGGTTTGCCAGTATATATATTAATGTGTTGAAAGTATACATATATTTATGCATATGCTGATATAGGCTTGCCAGCTGATAACCAAGAAAAACCTAAAATTTATTGAATTTAAAATTAACTTTTTGACCGGGTTGGGTTAACTTGTGTAACCGATTTTGCATTATACTAGGCGTTTAAAATCTCCAGTGTTGTATAATGAGGAGCATGTTGATTTTTGACCGTAGGTAAAAGAGAATGAAATTTACACGTTACTGTATTTTCTTCCACAGTTCATTTCTGTGTCTATATAGTAACGGTCCTACATAGAAATTCTATATAATCAATGGGTAATTTAGTATGTAAATCCATGTTTGGAATAGTGATGATAGAATTTATTATTCGCAGCATGTTCATTTTTGAGAAAAACATTTTTCATATGTATCAAGATTTAAAAGCTTGAATGGTATATTTCGTTTGGTATACTTGAAACTCGATTAAACCCGAGATATGCACTGCTTGTGTAAAAGGACCAAGACAATTTTTTTTTCTACCCATGTTGTCTTGCATTAATTTTCAGTATTAACATTTTGTTGAGTTAACTACAATATTTTAGTTCCTACTGGAATTTATTTACTTGAACATATGATTAATCCTGACTCGAGTATTTTATGTTTTTGCATGGAATACTCGGGTCAGATCCGAGTGTTACAGATTTTAAAGATTATAGCTTAGAATTCGAAGATTGTCGAACCTAGGGTTCCGAAGACATGCGCACTCTGAAAACTTTTAAATAGTAAACATTTTTCTCATTACCAAACTGTATTTTTATACCGGTGTATATAGAAATCTTGTATCAAAATTTTTGACTATATATAAAAGGTTGTTTCATTGTTCAATATTGTTATTTATTTTTCTGTGTTGATTCTGTTTTTAAACTCTGTAAGCTAATAACGATCCGTCGATTTGGGCGTTTTAAGTTGGTTTAATTTCCAATTTGAAGCAGTTGGAAAAGGCGGGACGTTACAAATGTGCTAAACATTAGCATTCCAAAGGATGATTATCATTCAATTTCCTCCCATTTTATTATGGATAATAATACTCCAATTAGAAATGTATTTTGCATGATAAACATTAACTTTGGAATCATCCAATTTATGTTCTAGTTCATCAGTAATATATGGTTTTGCAGTATTTACTAAACTACTAAATCCAATTTTCTTTTAAAGAAATTTAATGTAATGTACCGATTTTCTGTACTATCTTAGTTGACTGAATAAACCACACGTCCAACCCAAATTGCACAGAAAATACGAATCATTATGAAATAAAGAAGAAAAGACAGAAGAACATAAATAACAACACATAATCTCACATCGCAACGGAATAAAATATAATATATATATATATATATAACAACTTTTGGAATAAAAAACAAGGACTATACATGTACATACCATCATCAGAGTACAATATAACACAATGGAAATTAAATAGTAAATATCTAAAGCTGAAGCCTCCTGCTCCAAGCTCCTCCAAAGGTATTTGTAAATACCTAAACTACTTGACTGCCCGTACAAATTTGGGAACCAAAGAGTTCAGGGTAAAACTAAAGAAAATAAACTCTGGGTCAGTCATGGGACTAGTTTGAGTAAACTCCAACCACTTGGTTTAACTTTTATAAACCTTTTTAGAAGAAAGGATAATCATAAGACCCATCCACACATAAAAAAAGATGGTTTTTATGTTACAATAACCCAAGACATTTCTTTAAAATCAACATTATTCTGATATTATAATAGTGTCTAAACCAAATAGATAACAATTTAGCGGAATGCTTGCATCTCAAGATCCACATATATAGAATACAATTGTAACACCCCATATTTTCTATTAACGTTATAATAATGAATCCTAGAATACTTAATTCAAAATGTAAGAATTAAAGGAAACGGGTTACGCCATTGTGTTTGTCTCAGAATTCTGGTTGAGATAGAGTCCGAGTTTGCTTAAATTGGACTTCGTATGAAGAAGTTATGGCTATCGAAAGTTTCCAGAGAATTCAAATAAATTCAAACAGTTCGAAAAACGAGTTCAAATCCAAATATAAGTCAGAAGCGGGCTGGGCGGGAAAATTCGCGCCCAGGCAGGTCGACCAGGTGGTCGACCCTAGTGTCGACCGGCCCCCATAGAGGTCGACCCCGGTTGACCTGAGGGTCGACCTGGCCCCCGGCCAGATCTGAAATTTGAACGATTTCTGACTCGTTGCTGAGTCACTAGGGTTTCTGGATGGGCCAGATCAGGTCTGAGTGGTTGTGATTAACCCTAGGTTCATCTGATGACTATAATTAAACTGAAATTCTATATAAACAACTCAATGCCTAACCCAAAAACACACAGAAAAATAAACCTAGAACTGTAATGCCGTCAGTAGAAGAATTGGAGTAGCCGTCACTTCCAATTCAAAGACAAGTTGAAGCTTACATCTAAAATCAAATTAAAACTAGTTTAATTCAACGATCTTCATCAAAGGTGTGCATCTCCAATTTCAGAATTCAGATTTCAGAATGCAAGAATTTCTTTTGGTTTGTAAGTTAGTTGTTACGCAGATTTAAACATTCCTTTCGACTGAATTTATGACATGTTGTAATTGGTGCATATTATGATGCCTATGTATAAGATTTTATTCTCGTCTATCTTAAAGTATCGTTGTAATTAATCTTGTCTATATGTTTGTGGCGATGAACATGTTGTATATTTCATGTCTATATGCTTATGGCGATGAACATGTTGTATATTTCATGTCTATATGCTTATGACGATGAACATGTTGTATATTTCATGTCTATATGCTTGGGTGATGTACAACATCGTATGTTATTATGATTGAGTAAAGAACTTATTACGCCAACAAAATGGTAAAACATGTCATGTTGTAATTTTTTGGTTATTTGCAAGTTTAGGATCTAAATCACATGTTTACATGTTAGATTTACATTTACGAATATTTAGAACTACGTCAAGTTGAATCTATTTATGTTGTAAAAATGGAATTGTAGCCCTCTTATGTTGTTAACATCATGCTAAATTGCGACAAGAAAATGATTATGATAGCTTTCTTATGTTTTAACATACATAAGATCATATGCCAAGTTGTGGATTGAGCTATGATTATATGTTAAACTTTTATGCTAGACCTTTGTCGAGTTTACATGACCATTAGATTCAACTTAGTCACAAGTTCACCTTTACCCAAGAGGTTAAAGTTAAGTGACATACATCTATGCCAAGTTACATGTGATAAGTTAAATGTATGCTATTTTATGTTTATGTCATGTTCCTTGTTTATTACCCCTTTTTGTTTATGGGTTTGGGGCTAATTTGTTAGCCCAACATTTTATGTGATTCATACGTACGTTCTACGGGGGATAACGATGGGAAAACATGAAAATTCATGGCATAGGTTTGTTCATAAAATGGTATATTTAATATACCGTTTATTGTGAGCAATATTTGAAAAAGATAACATGACATGAGTAAATTAAAATTAATTTACATAAAGAAAATTTTACATATATAGAAAAATATGAATTTAGAAAAGACGAATATGCCTAACCCGAGGTTAGACTGAGTTGTGGTGTAAATCTGCCCGGAACCGACCGGCATATCCAGTGACCACAACACGACCTGTCTAATGTGGGTGGTTAGTGCGTCAAGCCAAAAAAGAACCCGAGGTTAGACTGAGTTGTGGTGTAAATCTGCCCGGAACCGACCGGCATATCCAGTGACCACAACAAGACTTGTCGAATGTGAGTGGTTGGTCCGTTAATAAATTAAAGCTAAGTTAGGACAGGTAGGGTTATGTAAATTAGGAAAACACTTAACCGATTCATCATGTTAACTAAAACGAATGAGCCGGGTTAGGTAAATTTGGACACTTAACCAAATAAACATGTTGATTAGAAAACCCTAGTAAAGGGGACCCATTTCAGCAGTAACCCACATAGATGTATCATGGTACCCTAAAACTATGCAGGGTGGGGCACGATTACTGGGCTGAACTAAAAGCGGTCAAAACGTCGGTAGTTGGTGGGCCAGTGTAGGTTTCGGCGGAGTATGGGCGTGCACGTACTCTGGAGTGAAAAAATCAGGCACTGGGCATCAGTAGTGTACACTGTGCATCTTGAATCGTGTCGGGTTGCCACCAGAGGGACTGATACACCCCATGGAGGGACCAGCACAGGTGACTACAATCAAGCAGGGCCGAAGGACAAAGGACTTGAATACAGCGAGTAGGAGCCGATCACTAAGGGGATCGTTTGTTGTAAACACGTGGGCTAGTAGAACCAATGGTTAAGTAGGTGCAGAGACTATATGTAACAACCCGGAAATGCGAGCCAGTTTAAAAATTTTATTTTGGCGAATTTAGCGAATTTTGAATATTTAAAATGAATTATTTTAAATAATAACGACAAGAAATTTATTTTGAATAGAATTAGAACGTATAAATTTTATATACATCGTCGTTAGAATATAAAATTTTATTTTAAATTATAAAAGGAATTGAAAATGGCGCGGTAGTTCAATAATTCGATTTCAAAGTTCAAGTGAATGAAACGAGTGCAAAATAAATCAGATTTTAGCGAAACCAAAAATATTAGAATCTATTTGTGAATATCTTTCGAACGAATCCGAAAAATCGAAATTTCATAGCGGGAATCAAAAGATATGTCCAGTTGAAAATTCAGAATAGTCGCTATGGAATTATGGCCCTTAAAAATGGAAATTTTGCAAACGACCTCAGATTTCGACGAAACCACTTTTGTTGGATTCGTGATGTCAAGTTATTGCTAGATTCCAAAATTCGTAATTTTTCGATTCAATACGTGAGCGTGGCAAAGGAAAACGAGTTTGACCAGTTTTAATTGATTTTAATCGACTGGAAAATGGCCATTTTTCAAACGGTCTCCGAATTTGACGAAATTATTATTGTTAGGACCGTATCGTCAATACGAAGCTAGAAAATATTTTTCAGGAATTTTCAGAGTTCGTATGTGGCCCCAGTGAATTGAAATGTGCGTTCAAATTCAATATATAGAGTTATATTTTGATTTTGACGAAAACTGATCGAAACAGTCGAATCAGCCTACGATACATATCCCATTGTGTTCGGAATGAGGGTAATTAGCTATGGACGACAGTCGGTGGGCTCAATTTCGAGTTCGAATTTTAAAGTTGCTTTTTAGAAATAAATAAATAAAATATATGTTTTCATTTAAGCCCTTACCCTCCTCCCCATTCACTTTCTTCTCAGAACATATAAAAAAAGGGGGGATCGCGATTCACAGCCCCCCCCCCCCCCGATCAACGCGCTGCCGCCTCGATAGGAGGAGCACCACCTGTCGCTCTTCCCCCCTCGAAGTCTCCTCCTCCGCTACCCCCTTCTTCCTCTACATCTCTCCTCCCTCGTCAGCCACCGATGAACCGCCACCCAAGACCCATCCGCCCACCTCCAGCCTCACCCCCTCGCCTCAGGCGATCTCCACCTTGCCCCCTCTCCCGATTCTCCCTCCTCCGCGCCTCTCTCTTCCTCCTCCCCCCTCTTTCCAATCTGAACGCAGCAAAGGGAACCCCCCTCGATTGAAGAAAAACCCAATCGATGTAAGTTTTGTTCTTTGGTTTTAATTCAATGAAAAGATAGGATTTTGCATATGAAAAGTTCGAATTTTTTTTATGTATATAAAATTGAAATAAAATTTGATTTTTATTATATGTATAGGGACGTAAAAATATGACTTTTAGTTTAGGAAAGATTATATTTTTCTATATGAAAAGATTATATTTTTAGAAGCGAAAAATTTAGATTTCTGTTTAGGGAACATTATGATTTTCATAAACAAAAAGAATAGATTTTTATAGTGTTTTCATAGGAAAAGAATATTTTTTGTTCATAAGAAAGATTAGATTTCTTTGTTTAGAAAAATATGATTTCTTTGTTAAAGAAATATGATTTCTTTGTTAAAGATTAGATTTCTTTGTTAAAGAAATATGATTTCTTTGTTTAGAAAAATATGAATTCTTTACTTTGAAAAAAATATAATCTTCATATTTGAAAAGGCGAAATCTTCATATTTGAAAAGGCGAAATCTTCATAATTGAAAAGGCGAAATCTTCATATTTGAAAAGGCGAAATCTTCATATTTGAAAAGGCGAAATCTTTATATAGAGAAGGGCGAGGTAAAAATATGATTTTTACTTAGGTAGAGTATTAAAAATTTGGTTTTTATCAAAGTAGAAATATAAAAATATAATTTTCATATAGTTATGATAATAAAAATTCAATCTTTATATAAGAAGTAGAAATATAGAAATATAATTTTTATATAGAAAGAAGTGTGGTAAATATAGGAAGTGAAATAAAATCTGAACTTTATTTTATCGTGAAGTAGAGAGAATATAAAAATGTGATTTTTATATATGTAGTGAATACGGGAACGAAAGTGACAAAAGACGAAAAGGTGAAAATTTCCTACATAAGAAGAGTCGTGGCGTTTGGATTAGCTAGTCCGTGAGAACTTCTCACATTAAATCTTCTTTTCTAGTTAAAAATATATACTAGGATGTAGATGGTGCTTAGCAGCACCCGATACCCGTCGTCCACTGACCACGGATGGCTTGTATGTTTGATTGTTTGATGTGTTTTGAAAATTGATTGTGTGATGTGAAATGAAATAAAATATTTATATAGTTAAAAATATTTAATCGTTAAAAATATTATTTTTAACGTGTGTGTGTGAATAAAAATATGTGTTTGTTGATTTGAAACCCCACACGGGTATTGGGGTAAAATACGGCATACACTAATCCCAATAATCAGTTGTATGTCGATCGATTGATTGACAGGCTGTTATAAGCATTAGATATCTATATTTGATGCTTATACAGTGTAGTGCACTTTGGATGTTGATTGATTATTTGCCAGTGCTATTATATACATGTGTTGTATGGAATCCATATAATTAACATTATATGGTGATTGATTGGGCCTCATTCCAATTGGGAAATAAAGAATATTATAAAATATATATTCATGTGTTGAATAGAATAAATAGTCATGTGTTGACGATGCTCATGTGTTGGGAATTCATGTGTTGAAAGTGTATTCATGTGTTGAATAAAATATTTATACAATAAAATTTACTTTTTTATTGTAAGTAAGAAGAAATATAGACTCATGTGTTGAATAGAATAAATATTCATTTGTTGAATAGAATAAAGAATTTATTGATATATATAAAGCCGTGTTGATTAGAGTTCCGCCATTTTGACATGAGCGATATTTATATCGATTATATTTGTTTTTTTAATGAATATAGAAAAAGAAGTGATTTCAAATATAACGTTTTGAAAATATTATCATTTGTATATCGATGATGTGGAATATTCAATTTTGATTTGAAATTGAATATGAAGTTGAATTTCTTTTGAAAACGAATTTAAAACAATTTATAAAATACGTTTTAAAAGGAAATCGATGAAATATATATATATATATATTATATATATAATGGCCTGAATAGAACGTGCCGTGCTGCGGCAGTTCGTGAATTTCGACCATTGACTTCGAATGGACATTACGGGAGATCCGATCGTCAAATTCTCCTGAAACCAGAACCGTTGGGTTCGTATCGAAAATAGCTTTCCAATGAATATTAGAAATTTGAAATCTAACGGTTGGATTTGGAATTATGTCCAAATCAAATTTGGAAAAGGTCGTTGTAAGTGTAGTTCGATGGCCGTTGATGGAAATCGACTGTACGGGCCTTGATAAAATTATTAAAAATATCAATAATTTGTATAAAATCATAATAAGTGATTTGTGAAGAAATGGGATGAAAAATTCCACATTTGAAAGGATAAAAATAGAATTTTATCAAAATGAACTAGTTTTGAACTAGAATTAAAATCAATTTATTTTTGAAATAAATAAATTGAATTTGAAGTGGTTTTAAAAATAATCAGAATTCCAATAAGTGAAGTGGAAATGGATTTGAATCGAAATTATCTTCGGAATATTTCGATGTTGGATTTTGTGATTATACTAATATGGTTATGGAAATTTAAAAGATATATTTATATCGTTATTTCTAATACGATATTTGTTGGTTTCAGAATTTGATATTGAATATAAGCCGATATATTTTCTATTCAGAGCCTTGTATTTAATATCAAAGGTGATTTGGGTTTGTCGTGAATGGTGTCTTCATTAACACTGTTCTTAAGCCCAGTTGAGAAAAAGATTAAATCTTTCTATTTAGATTTAATGAAGTGTACCAATTAAACAATATTTAATTGGAATTGAATTTGAAAGTGATTTTGGGTTTATCGTGAATCGTGTTTTAGATGACATTGTTTCTTTAACCCAGTTAAAGATAGGATGTTGATTTTTGGGAAGATTAAAACTAAGTGGAGTTTTAATGAATCTTTAATTAGATTGAAATGTGGATTGATAATTTAAATTATCAAATCTGAAAGGTGATGGAGAATGGAGTACCACCAGTTTTGCTCCAAAGCGATAGTTAAATCTTTAATTATATTTGAACGTGAAATGGTAATTAATTTTACCGATAACACCGTGGTGTTAGAAATGGAGTATTACCAGTTTTGCTCCAGGGGATGAATAGGTTGGGATTGGGAAATAAAATAAATAATTACTTCGGTGCGGTTCGCTAATCCCAACTTGTAACACCCCGCGAATTCTATAACTGTGAAATTCATAAATTAAAGTATAATTAATTTGAAATCAAAGAACTAAGGGAAACGGGATACGCCATTGCGTTCATCTCGGAAAAATACGCGAAATAGAGTCCGAGTTTTCAAAAAACGGAGTCCGTATGAAGAAGATATGGCCTTCGGAAGTTTCTGAATTAAGTTTAAAATTCAAACAGAATAAAACAGCTCAGAAAAACAAGTTTAGATTCCAAAATGGGGCCCAATGGGCCAGGGCGGAAAAACACCCGCCTAACGCACCCAGGTCGACTGGGCTGTCGACCTGGTCTAGCCAGGTCGACAGGGCTGTCGACAGGGCTGTCGACAGGGCTGTCGACCTGGTCCAGAGCCAGGTCGAACCCAGTCCAACCTGGCTGGCCTATTCTATGTTGGTCGATTTTCTGCAGTCTGCTTTGTCATTAGGGCTAGGTGGCAGGCTCTAATTGGTCTCCCTTTAGGATGAATGGCTACGATCAAACCAAGCAACATCAATGGTCCTAATCAGTTCATAAACCCTATAAAAATGACCCTAGACTCAACCCTAATCTATTCATTCAAAAATAAGAACAAAGCCGCCATGTTGCTGAGGAACGACTAAGAGTAGCCACCAATTGGAGAGAGGATTAGGAGGCAAATTCTAAGGCATAAAGCAACCTAAACAAATCAAAGCAACAAGGAATCGCATCTTCAAATCCCTAAATTTGAGAATTCGCCACACAATTGTAAGTAGAGTATTACTTTGGTATGAACAAATAACTGTGTTGGTTTGTATACTTGGTTGTGGTGATAAATAATTCATAATTTGTGCGTTACTATGATTCTTATCGATTTGGAATATTGTATACGTTTGGATATTCTCGAATTATGTTATTCAGTTATGAAAAACTACATGCGGTAGTTTTATGCAAGTATACGTTTGGAATATTCGCAAATTATGTAATCCATGTGGAAGCTACATGTATGTAGTTGATTAATTGAAATTCATGCAAGTTTGGGGTTTTGCTACTATGCCATCATAATGTGTATTTTTATACAAACATCATTTTTTGTGAAGTAATTGGAATAAGTTTGGGTTATCATAGTCCATATGAAATTATGTTGAAAATTTGGCATCATGATCTATGTATTAAGTCATGCTTTTGTACTAGAAAACCTATTTGCAAACTTATGAATATGACTAGGCTATGATTGATATTTTGCATAATTAAGTCTATATTGTTTACAAGAATTATATGATGACATATGTGGTACATAGCTAGGTTAGATTCAAAATCCCTTTTTGCAAGTTTGCATGACTAAAGTAAAAATCATGATTTCATGTTAGAAATATTTATGCCATGGTTATGTGAACAAATTTAACTATACTTTTGTATTAGTCACAAAAGTAGGCACCTTTGTAAACATGTAGTAGTCTTATGAACATGATTTGCTTATGTTTGACATTATGCCTGAATAAAAATATAGGTTTATGTTGTAGTGAAGCCTATGTGTCGATAGTGATATTCTTAACTTAACTACAAGTTTACATGGTTTGATTCATGTCACTTATGCTTTATGACCAAAGTATATGTCACTACTATGCAAGTACACCAGTTTCCATTTTGTATTTCCAACGTCATATTGCAAGTTCATGCGTTCACATTCCCCTTTTCGTGTATGTAATCACGCTTTAAGCCTCCCTTTTTCGCATGGCTAAGTTGGGCTTAAAAGGGCTAAGCCCAACATATATATATAATAAACGGACGTGTTAAACGGGGGAAAATAACGTTGGGTTAAATTAATTAATAAATGAAAACATAAAGTAGAAGGGCCCAAATTCAAGTATGGATTGGGCCCATGATTGGTGTAACGTTTACACCATTAACGTAATAATGGGCCGCAAATATTTACATATAAGAAAAATAAAGAAGAAAGACAAAATATGTAAATGTAGAACATACGATGTGTTTAACCCGAGGTTGGATTGAGTTGTGATGTAAACCTGCCCGGAACCGCCCGGCTGTCCAGTAGTCACAACAATACCTATCCAATGTGGGAGGTTAAACATGGAGCCCAATAAGGACCCGAGGTTAGACTGAGTTGTGGCGTAAGACTGCCCGGAACCAACCGGCAACAGGCAGCCACAACAATACCTGTCTAATGTGAGAGGTCAGGGCCTTAATAAGACAATTAAGGCTGAGTCAGGATTGTTAGGATTAAGTGAACTAAAGACTTAATCAAAATGGAACATGCTAAACTAAACGGACTGGTGGGGGTTAGGTTAGAAAACACTTAACCAACTTAGCATGTTGGCTAGAAATAGAAAACCTAGTAACGGGGGACCCTTTTCAGCAGTAACCCTAGAAGGTGTATCAGGATACCCTGAAACTAGGCAGGGTGGGGCACGATTACTGGGCTGATTGTAAGAGGTCAAATCGACGGCGGTGGTGTTGCAGTGTAGGTTCTAACGGGGTGCGGGCGTGCACACACTCCGGCGCAGAAAAATAAGGCACTGGACACCAGTAGCATACCTGTGCATTCTAGGATTGTGTCGGGCCGCCACCATGGGACTTGATACACCCCATGGTGGGACCAGCATAGGTAACTACAACATCGGGGGCCGTAAGACACATGTAACTATGCGAGTAGGAGCCGATCATCATAGAACGGATCACATCACCCTGATTTGGGGGTGCCAGTTGGGAACTAGTTTATATGGGTTCAGAGATTACCATGGGGTACGATAGTATATTCGACCCTAGACAACTTAACCAAGTTATAGTGCTTTCACACTTCCTGTTTATACTTATCATACCCAGTTCTTTATTCATAGACAGAATAGTACTAGACTTACTCAGGCTTTATGTCTGACTCTACTTTTCTTTCGTCTTCTTTTCTTCCGTTTCCCCCCCAGGTCCACAGGGAGGGAACACTGCAGCTTGACCAGCCTTAACATCCAGCTTGAAGAGGAGAAATGTATTGCTTGGACCTTTTCGTTTTGAACTATGGCTTTGGACATCCACTATGGGGCTTTTGCAGTTTATCTATGTTTTATTTATGCTTCTTTAAAATAATGTAATCAAGACAGATTATGAAAGTGTTATGTTATGTTTTTGGAAAGGATGTAAGACAATCATGGTGATGTTGTGTAACACGTATTTGCTTTATGAAATAAAAGTTGTTGTTTTTCCGCTGTTTACAAATATGTGTTCTTATATCTGTCTTGTATATCTGTGACTTATACTTATAAACCTCCACCAAAATTAGGGCATTCCCTTTGAGAGTGACCCTAACGGAGTTGGGGTGTTTCACTTGGTATCAGAGCATAGGTTTACCAGATAAGAAAAAAAAAAGTTTTGAAAAATTATTTTCAAAAAGGAAATTTAAAGAAGCATTTTTAAAAGAAAAATGTTATTTTATTTTAAAAAGGCAAAGTCCACTCCCCAAAGCCATAGGTATTATCTCTTATCCTTCGTTTTGAATCTATCCTTTTTGTTTCAGCATGTCCCAAGAACTTAACTTGCCAGAAGGGGTGCCAATACCTGGTTGGTTTAGACGGTTCATAGAAGCAAGGGCCACTCAGCCAGGTCCTACCGTTCCTCCTCCCCCAGCTGAAGGAAATCATCCAGCTGCAGCAGCGCCTTTTCCTCCACCTCCTCCACGGGGAAACACATTCGCTAAGATATGTAAAGATTTTAAAGCTATGGGAGGAAAGGATTTCCATGGAACTGAGTCCTTCGTGGCAGCTAGGAATTGGCTGAAAGAAACGGAGGACCTATTCATCATCTTTGAGGTAGAGGATAGACAAAAAGTACAATTGGCAGTGTGGCTATTGAAGGGCGAGGCTTCCTACTGGTGGGAAGTCACTAATGCTGAAAGACCAGTGGAGACATGGGAGGACTTTAGGGCAAGGTTTGAGACTAAATTTCTCTCAGATGCGGAAAGAAGTTTGCAGTTGGAAAAATTCTTATTTTTTAAGCAAGGGGACAAGACAGTCAGAGAGTATGTGAATCAGTTCGATGAGCTGGCTAGGTTTGGGCTTGACCTAGTCAACACCCCAAAAAAAAGGCTCTCCGTTTCGTCAAAGGGTTGAATGAGCCATTACACAGTTTGGCCATGACCCATATACCCATGGGAGCCACGTATGAAAGATTGGTGCAAATGGCATTGCTGAATGAAGAGGATAAGGGCAAGAAGGAGACAAAGGCAGAAAGCTCTCAAGGGAAGAAAGAGGGTTTGCAGCCTAAGAAGACAGACTTTAAGAAAGGCTGGAAAGGCAACAAAGAGAAGAGGAAGTGCAATTTCTGTGGCAAAGTGGGGCACTTAGTAAAGGACTGCCGGAAAAAGAAGGCCAAGGAGAATGGTGGGTGCTTTTCTTGCGGTGAGACAGGCCACAGGGCTAAGGACTGCCCAAAGAAACGAGGACAGGGGCAGAGGGCTGGATCCACCCCAGGGGCACAGGTTCATGTGCTGGAAGCGCCACCTCTGCAACAGCGAGGTATAAATACTTCTGTGGAAAGCGTAGTTTATCTTTATGATCACCCCGTTCGCACTTTATTTGATTCTGGCGCATCACACTCCTTTATCTCGTCTGCTTTAGTAGAATCTCTGCACCTAAAAACTAGTATGGTAGAGGACCCCTTAATTGTTTCAAACCCAATTGGGGGCCCAGCTCATTTGTCTATGATCTGTGTGGGATTGAAAATTTCTATTCTAAGTGTAGAATTTCAATGTAATGCCTTTGTTTTGGGCTTTTCGGGGTATGGCTTGATTTTGGGTATGGATTGGCTATCCAGTAATGGGGCCATCCTTGATTGTGAGAAAAGGGTTGTTAGGCTCCTAACCCAGCTCGGTAATACTTTGGAAATTTCTTGTAATCCCTCGTATGCGGTTATGCTTAGTTATCTTGAATCGCTAGATGCCTCTGTTGAAAATTTGCAATCAGTTAGAGTGGTCCGGGAATATCCGGATGTCTTCGAAGAGGTAAAGGGCTTGCCTCCGAAGCGGGAAATAGACTTCCGCATATATCTTATAGATAATGCAAAGCCCGTTGCGTTGCCCGTTAGACACATGACTCCACGAGAAAGGAAAGAGCTCAGTAAACAGATTAAAGAGCTTCTAGAAAAGGGGTTCATTAGGAGAAGTATTTCAGAATGGGGCGCTCCGGTAGTGTTCGCTACAAAGGCGGATGGTTCACTCCGTCTATGTGTTGACTATAGGGAGCTCAACAAGCTAACGAAAAAGAATAGGCACCCTCTCCCTAGAATTGACGATTTGTTTGACCAGCTTGTAGGAGCGTCTGTTTTCTCCCAACTCGATTTAGCAACCGGTTTTCATCAGCTGAGGGTGGCTGAAGACAGCATCGATAAAACGGCATTCAGAACCCCAGACGGCTTCTTTGAATGGCTTGTCATGCCTTTCGGCTTGACAAATGCACCTGCTTACTTCGTGGACCTGATGAGTAGGGTATTCAGAGATTTCCTCAAAAAATTCGTAGTGGTCTTCGTAGATGATATCCTTATCTTCTCAAAGAGTGAAGAGGAACATGCTCAACACTTAAGGGCAATCATGGAAACTTTGCGAGTCCATCAACTAAAAGCCAAATTCTCCAAATGCCACTTTTGGAGAGAAGAGGTGAGGTTCCTTGGGCACATAGTATCCAAGCAAGGGTTAGCAGTGGACCCTGCTAAGGTAGTGGCGGTACAGGATTGGAAGACACCAAGGAATGCAACCGAGGTCCGAAGCTTTCTAGGACTAGCGGGTTTCTATCGAAAGTTTATAAGGGATTTTGCGAGAATCTCAGCTCCGCTCACGAAATTGACCAAGAAGAATCTAGTGTTTAATTGGGACTTGGATTGCGAGTTTGCTTTCCAACGACTGAAAAGGGCTCTTACAACAGCCCCAGTTTTGACGCTGCCAGATGGGAGCAAGATGTTCACTGTTTATACGGATGCATGTGGGACAGGGCTAGGCGCCGTCTTAATGCAAGAAGGAAGGGTAGTAGCTTATGGCGAGAGGCAGTTGAAAGTGCACGAAAAGAACTACCCAACCCACGATCTTGAGTTAGCCGCCATCGTCTTTGCACTCAAGTCTTGGCGACACTATCTCCTAGGTGAGAAGTTCGAACTTTACACTGACCATAAATCGTTGAAATATCTTTTCTCGCAGAAGGATCTTAACTTGAGGCAACAGAGATGGATGGAGTTTCTTGCCTCGTATGATTTCGAAATCTCCTACACTCCGGGCAAAGGCAACGTAGTAGCAGACGCGTTGAGCCAAAAGAAATTAACCCTAAGCCCGTTGTTTGTTGAAAGACAAAGCCTAGAGTTTATAGCCAGCTTCGACTTTAGGCCTTCCTCCGATTTCGTACCAGGCTTGCTAGCATCTCTCGAAGTGCGCCCAACTTTAGTGGATTCAGTAGGGACAGCACAACGCGAAGACCCTCAGCTTGTGGAAACAATTGATAGGCTAATTAGGGGTGAGACTTCAAGTCACCTCAACAGATACTCCATCGACGATAAGGGTTTGCTAAGGCGAGACGGTAGACTATGCGTCCCACAGACGAAAGATTTAATAAAGAAGGTTCTCGAGGAAGCACATCACTCCAAGATGACGATACACCCAGGCGGAGATAAAATGTACAAAGATATAAAAATGACTTTCTTATGGAACGGCATGAAAAAGGACGTGGCAGAATTCGTTTCTAAGTGCATGGTGTGCCAACAAGTTAAGGCGGAACAGAAAAAGCCTGGCGGACTGCTACATCCTCTGGAGGTCCCGCAGTGGAAGTGGGATAGCATCTCAATGGACTTCATCGATGGGCTGCCTAGGTCTAGGAGAGGCAACACTAGCATTTGGGTAATAGTGGATAGGCTTACTAAAAGCGCCCACTTTTTACCTGTCAAAAGTAAAAGAACTGCCTCATCCCTAGCATCACTTTACCTCAAGGAAATCGTTCGACTCCATGGAATACCATCTAGCATTGTTAGTGACCGAGACCCCATCTTCACCAGTGAGTTTTGGCGGAGCCTGCAAGAAGCAGTAGGAACGCAGTTATGCTTGAGCACAGCTTATCATCCCCAAACCGACGGCCAAACAGAGAGAGTGAACAGAGTTTTGGAAGACCTTTTAAGGCTATGCGTCCTCGACTTCGGAGGGACATGGGAAGACCACCTTCCTTTGGTGGAATTTGCCTACAACAACAGCTATCAAGCAACCATCGGAATGGCGCCCTTCGAAGCTTTATATGGAAGACCGTGCCGATCGCCCACTTGTTGGTGGGAGTCTACTGATAAGCTCATACTTGGACCAGATATGATCCGAGAGACTTCAGAGAAAGTAGACTTAATACGAAGAAGGATGAAGACGGCCCAAGACAGACAAAAGTCCTACGCCGACAAGAGAAGAACCGACCTTGAATTTGAGGTTGGAGACAGAGTTTTTCTCAAGGTATCACCGCTAAGAAACGTTGTTCGTTTTGGAACCACAGGAAAACTGGCACCAAGGTTCGTAGGGCCATTCCCTATCATCGAGAAAATTGGGAAAATGGCCTATAGATTAGAGCTACCCGAGAAGTTGGCTGGAGTCCACAACGTTTTTCACGTTTCACGTCTCCGAAAATGTCTACATGAGTCTGCTGAGGTGGTAGAGCCAAATATCCTCGAAGAGGCCGAAGTGGAACGCGAAGCAACCATAAGAAGAGTTCCAACCCGCATATTAGGAACAGAAGTGAAGAAGCTACGCAACCGCGAAGTCAAGCTCGTCAAAGTTCAGTGGAGTGACGCCGAGGGAGACGCGACTTGGGAAACTGAAGCTAGAATACACACTCCCTACCCTTTTCTGTTCGAGGGTACATCCTTGATCTTTCCTTTTCCTTAAGTTGCGCTTTTATCTATCTTTTTAGGTATATTTCCTCGACCTTATCTTTTAGGTAGAAACCCTTTGGATGGAAACATGTAATTGAAACATGTTATGGATGATGGTTGCAAGTGGTTGCAAGTGATTGCTAGTGGTTGCTCGTGGTTGCATATACACACACAATCTAGGTTTTAGATCGGCTCACTCACTTCATATTACATATGCATATATGTTTGCATTCGTATGTGGTTGAACTTTAATGTGTTGTCATGTGGATGTTGCATTTGTATTGAATGATTGTGCACTCATGTAGAATCATGAATAGGAAAATTCGCATACATAATGGATTCATGGCACTTACATAATTCGCATTAAGGAGGTCAACTGAATCAGTAGACCGCCTGATTTTGCATTAGATAAGTACATGTACACACACACTTCGCATATGATCATGAAGCATTAGAAGTCTTTTAAGGACAATGGATGCTCGTGTTTGATGGATGAGTAGATGGATGATTGGATGTTAGGATATACATTTTCCTAAACTTGAAGATTTCGGGGACGAAATCCTTTTAAGTGGGGGAGAATGTAACACCCCGCGAATTCTATAACTGTGAAATTCATAAATTAAAGTATAATTAATTTGAAATCAAAGAACTAAGGGAAACGGTATACGCCATTGCGTTCGTCTCGGAAAAATACGCGAAATAGAGTCCGAGTTTTCAAAAAACGGAGTCCGTATGAAGAAGATATGGCCTTCGGAAGTTTCTGAATTAAGTTTAAAATTCAAACAGAATAAAACAGCTCAGAAAAACAAGTTTAAATTCCAAAATGGGGCCCAATGGGCCAGGGCGGAAAAACACCCGCCTAACGCACCCAGGTCGACTGGGCTGTCGACCTGGTCTAGCCAGGTCGACAGGGCTGTCGACAGGGCTGTCCACCTGGTCCAGAGCCAGGTTGAACCCAGTCCAACCTGGCTGGCCTATTCTATGTTGGTCGATTTTCTGCAGTCTGCTTTGTCATTAGGGCTAGGTGGCAGGCTCTAATTGGTCTCCCTTTAGGATGAATGGCTACGATCAAACCAAGCAACATCAATGGTCCTAATCAGTTCATAAACCCTATAAAAATGACCCTAGACTCAACCCTAATCTATTCATTCAAAAATAAGAACAAAGCCGCCATGTTGCTGACGAATGACTAAGAGTAGCCACCAATTGGAGAGAGGATTAGGAGGCAAATTCTAAGGCATAAAGCAACCTAAACAAATCAAAGCAACAAGGAATCGCATCTTCAAATCCCTAAATTTGAGAATTCGCCACACAATTGTAAGTAGAGTATTACTTTGGTATGAACAAATAACTGTGTTGGTTTGTATACTTGGTTGTGGTGATAAATAATTCATAATTTGTGCGTTACTATGATTCTTATCGATTTGGAATATTGTATACGTTTGGATATTCTCGAATTATGTTATTCAGTTATGAAAAACTACATGCGGTAGTTTTATGCAAGTATACGTTTGGAATATTCGCAAATTATGTAATCCATGTGGAAGCTACATGTATGTAGTTGATTAATTGAAATTCATGCAAGTTTGGGGTTTTGCTACTATGCCATCATAATGTGTATTTTTATACAAACATCATTTTTTGTGAAGTAATTGGAATAAGTTTGGGTTATCATAGTCCATATGAAATTATGTTGAAAATTTGGCATCATGATCTATGTATTAAGTCATGCTTTTGTACTAGAAAACCTATTTGCAAACTTATGAATATGACTAGGCTATGATTGATATTTTGCATAATTAAGTCTATATTGTTTACAAGAATTATATGATGACATATGTGGTACATAGCTAGGTTAGATTCAAAATCCCTTTTTGCAAGTTTGCATGACTAAAGTAAAAATCATGATTTCATGTTAGAAATATTTATGCCATGGTTATGTGAACAAATTTAACTATACTTTTGTATTAGTCACAAAAGTAGGCACCTTTGTAAACATGTAGTAGTCTTATGAACATGATTTGCTTATGTTTGACATTATGCCTGAATAAAAATATAGGTTTATGTTGTAGTGAAGCCTATGTGTCGATAGTGATATTCTTAACTTAACTACAAGTTTACAAGGTTTGATTCATGTCACTTATGCTTTATGACTGTAACACCCCGAAAATTCTATAACTGTGAAATTAACAAATTAAAGTATAATTAATTTGAAATCAAAGAACCAAGGGAAACGGGATACGCCATTACGTTCGTCTCGGAAAAATACGCGAAATAGAGTCCGAGTTTTCGAAAAACGGAGTCCGTATGAAGAAGATATGGCCTTCGGAAGTTTTGAATTAAATTTAAAATTCAAACAGAATAAAATAATTTAAAAAAAATCGGGCCCAGTGGGCCAGGGCGGATAAACGCCCGCCTAGGCCACCCAGGTCGACTGGGCTGTCGACCTGGGCTACCCATGTCGACAGGGCTGTCGACAGCCCTGTCGACAAGGGTGTCGACCTGGTCGAGCCCAGTCAACCTGGCTGGCCAGGTCTGTGTTTGGTCGAATTTCTGTGGTCTGCTTTGTCATTAGGGCTAGGTGGCGGGTTCTAATTGGTCTCTCTATCTAATGAATGGCTACGATCTAACCTAGCAACATCAATGGTCCTAATCAATTCCTAACCTCTATATAAACAACCCTAGACTAAACCCTAATCTATTCATTCAAATTAAGAACATAGCCGCCATGTTGCTGAGGAACGACTAAGAGTAGCCGCCAACTAGAGAGAGAATTAGGAAGAAAGTTCTAAAGCCTAAAGCAATTCAAGCAACCTAAAGCCAATCAATTCAACAAAGGAATCATATCTCTTAATTAGAGAATTCGCCGCAACCATTGTAAGTAGAGTATTACTTTGGTATGAATAAACAACTGTATTGATTTGTATGCTTGAATTGGGATAATAAAGTAATTCATATTTGTGCAAAATTATGTTATTCATTATAAAGAACTACATGCGGTAGTTCTATGCAAGTATACGTTTGGCATATTGCGCAAATTATGTAATCTATGTTGAAGCTACATGTATGTAGTTGATTGAAATTCATGCAAGTTTGGGGCTTTGTTATTATGTCATCATGATGTATATTTTTGTGCATAAATCATCTTGCAAGTAATTGAAACAAGTTTGGTTGTTATAGTTCATAAGAAACTATGTTGGAATTTTGACACCATAATCCATGTATTAAGTCATGCTTTTACAAACTTATGAATATGGCTAGGCTATGAATGATATTTGGCATGATTGAAACCCATGATTAAGTCTATCTTGTTTACAAGAATTATATGATGTGAGACATGGCTAGGTTAGACTCAAAAATCCCTTTTGCAAGTTTAAAGCAAACACCATGTTTAGGAATATTTATGCATAAGTATATTTATACCATCGTTATGTGATTAGACTTAAATCATGATTAAGTTGAACTATGCTTTTGTGTTAGTAACAAAGTATCCCCTTTGTAAACATGTAGAAACCTTATGAACATAACTTGTTTATGTTTATGCCATGTTCATGCTAGAAGTATTTATGCCATGCTTATGTTTGACATTATGCTATGCTTATGCTAGAAATATTTATGACATGCTTATGTTTGACATTATGCCTAAATAAGAATATAGGTTCATGTTGTAGTTAAACCTATGCAAGTTCACATGCTTTGATTCATGTCACCTATGTTACCACTATGCAAGTACACCAATTTCTATTTTGTATTTCCAACGTCATATGCAAGTTCATACGCTCACCTTCCCCTTTTTGTGTATGTAATCACGCCATAAGCCTCCCCTTTTCGCATGGCTAAATTGGGCTTTAAAAGGCTAAGCCCAATATATATAAACGGACGTGTAAAACGGGGGAAAATAACGTTGGGTTAAAATTAATTAATGAATCAAAATATAAAATAGAAGGGCCCAAATTCAAGTATGGGTTGGGCCCATGATTGGTGTAACCTTTACACCATTAACTTAATAATGGGCCGCAAATATTTACATATAAGAAATAAAGAAGAATGACAAAAATATGTAAATGTAGAACATACGATGTGTTTAACCCGAGGTTGGATTGAGTTGTGATGTAAACCTGCCCGGAACCGCCCGGCTGTCTAGTAGTCACAACAATACCTATCCAATGTGGGAGGTTAAACATGGAGCCCAATAAGGACCCGAGGTTAGACTGAGTTGTGGCGTAAGACTGCCCGGAACCAACCGGCAACAGGCAGCCACAACAATACCTGTCTAATGTGAGAGGTCAGGGCCTTAATAAGACAATTAAGGCTGAGTCAGGATTGTTAGGATTAAGTGAACTAAAGACTTAATCAAAATGGAACATGCTAAACTAAACGGACTGGTGGGGTTAGGTAGGAAACACTTAACCAACTTAGCATGTTGGCTAGAGATAGAAAACCTAGTAACGGGGGACCCTTTTCAGCAGTAACCCTAAAAGGTGTATCAGGATACCCTGAAACTAGGCAGGGTGGGGCACGATTACTGGGCTGATTGTAAGAGGTCAAATCGACGGCGGTGGTGTAGCAGTGTAGGTTCTAACGGAGTGCGGGCGTGCACACACTCCGGCGCAGAAAAATAAGGCACTGGACACCAGTAGCATACCTGTGCACTCTAAGGTTGTGTTGGGTTGCCACTATGGGACTTGATACACCCCATGGTGGGACCAGCATAGGTAACTACAGACATCGGGGGCCGTTAGACACATGTAACTATGCGAGTAGGAGCCGATCATCATAGAATGGATCACATCACCCTGATTATGGGGTGCCAGTTGGAAACTAGTTTATATGGGTTCAGAGATTAACATGGGGTACGATAGTAGATTCGACCCTAGACAACTTAACCAAGTTTATTGTGCTTGCCCACTTCTTGTTTATACTTATCATACCCAGTTCTTTATTCATAGACAAAATAGTACTAGACTTACTCAGGCTTTATGTCTGACTCTACTTTTCTTTCGTCTTCTTTCTTCCGTTCCCCCCCCCCCCCCCCAGGTCCTCAGGGAGGGAACACAGCAGCTTGACCAACCTCAACATCCAGCTTGAAGAAGAGAAATGTATTGCTTGGACTTTCCTGTTTTTGAACTATGGCTTTGGACAATCCACTATGGGGCTTTTGCAGTTTATCTATGTTTTATTTATGCTTCTTTAAATAATGTACTCAAGACAGATTATGAAAGTGTTATGTTTTTGGAAAGGATGTTGTTGTAACACGTATTTGACTTTATGAAATAAAGTTTGTTGTTCTTCCGCTGTTTACAAATATGTGTTCCTATATCTGTCTTGTATATCTGTGACTTATACTTATAAACCTACACCAAAATTAGGGCATTCCCTTTGAGAGTGACCCTAACGGAGGTGGGGTGTTTCAATGACCAAAATATATGTCACTACTATGCAAGTACACCAGTTTCCATTTTGTATTTCCAACGTCATATTGCAAGTTCATGCGTTCACATTCCCCTTTTCGTGTATGTAATCACGCTTTAAGCCTCCCCTTTTCGCATGGCTAAGTTGGGCTTAAAAGGGCTAAGCCCAACATATATATATAATAAACGGACGTGTTAAACGGGGGAAAATAACGTTGGGTTAAATTAATTAATAAATGAAAACATAAAGTAGAAGGGCCCAAATTCAAGTATGGGTTGGGCCCATGATTGGTGTAACCTTTACACCATTAACTTAATAATGGGCCGCAAATATTTACATATAAGAAAAATAAAGAAGAAAGACAAAATATGTAAATGTAGAACATACGATGTGTTTAACCCGAGGTTGGATTGAGTTGTGATGTAAACCTGCCCGGAACCGCCCGGCTGTCCAGTAGTCACAACAATACCTATCCAATGTGGGAGGTTAAACATGGAGCCCAATAAGGACCCGAGGTTAGACTGAGTTGTGGCGTAAGACTGCCCGGAACCAACCGGCAACAGGCAGCCACAACAATACCTGTCTAATGTGAGAGGTCAGGGCCTTAATAAGACAATTAAGGCTGAGTCAGGATTGTTAGGATTAAGTGAACTAAAGACTTAATCAAAATGGAACATGCTAAACTAAACGGACTGGTGGGGGTTAGGTTAGAAAACACTTAACTAACTTAGCATGTTGGCTAGAAATAGAAAACCTAGTAACGGGGGACCCTTTTCAGCAGTAACCCTAGAAGGTGTATCAGCATACCCTGAAACTAGGCAGGGTGGGGCACGATTACTGGGCTGATTGTAAGAGGTCAAATCGACGGCGGTGGTGTAGCAGTGTAGGTTCTAACGGGGTGCGGGCGTGCACACACTCCGGCGCAGAAAAATAAGGCACTGGACACCAGTAGCGTACCTGTGCATTCTAGGATTGTGTCGGGCCGCCACCATGGGACTTGATACACCCCATGGTGGGACCAGCATAGGTAACTACAACATCGGGGGCCGTAAGACACATGTAACTATGCGAGTAGGAGCCGATCATCATAGAACGGATCACATCACCCTGATTTGGGGGTGCCAGTTGGGAACTAGTTTATATGGGTTCAGAGATTACCATGGGGTACGATAGTATATTCGACCCTAGACAACTTAACCAAGTTATAGTGCTTTCACACTTCCTGTTTATACTTATCATACCCAGTTCTTTATTCATAGACAGAATAGTACTAGACTTACTCAGGCTTTATGTCTGACTCTACTTTTCTTTCGTCTTCTTTTCTTCCGTTCCCCCCCCAGGTCCACAGGGAGGGAACACTGCAGCTTGACCAGCCTTAACATCCAGCTTGAAGAGGAGAAATGTATTGCTTGGACCTTTTCGTTTTGAACTATGGCTTTGGACATCCACTATGGGGCTTTTGCAGTTTATCTATGTTTTATTTATGCTTCTTTAAAATAATGTAATCAAGACAGATTATGAAAGTGTTATGTTATGTTTTTGGAAAGGATGTAAGACAATCATGGTGATGTTGTGTAACACGTATTTGCTTTTATGAAATAAAAGTTGTTGTTTTTCCGCTGTTTACAAATATGTGTTCTTATATCTGTCTTGTATATCTGTGACTTATACTTATAAACCTCCACCAAAATTAGGGCATTCCCTTTGAGAGTGACCCTAACGGAGGTGGGGTGTTTCACAACTAGTTTGGAAAACCATAATATGGTTTGAAATGATATCCAAAGGAAGATTAAAGAATAAATTTAGAAGAATTTATCTTTGATAAAATTAATGGGAACCTTTCCCTAAGAATGCGATTTTGTTAATAAAAGAATATTTTGAATTGGAATAAGGCGTATGTTTTGTTTGTGTAACACGTGTTTATTATATATGCGAGTTATTCGGAAAGGCCGGGTTATACCCATTCTGAATAACCGATTCGATGATATGTCAAAGATGAAGATGGTGGTTGAAGACCGGAAGTCTTCACATCGTTTGGGTGATTACTGGTGATCTTGATTGGGCTGTACACCCAAAATGAGGGAATCAGTTGGTGATCGTCCAGACGTACTTGGAGAACGATGGATATGCGAGGAAAGTGCCTCCGGTTTCGTTCAGACCCAGAACGAACTTGTAAATGGACTGTGTGTTTGACATTGGATTTTATTCTGTGTTGATTGATCTCTATTAAATATACATCTGTTTGGCGGCGGAGAATTTATTCTCTTGCTTAATGCCCTTCTCTGAGACGTACGAGCTCAGAGGTTGTATATCGATGGACATCAGTCGCATGGAGTGAATTGCCTATGTGGCACGCCTAAGTGGCAAATGATCAAGGCTTCTGTTGAAAAGCAAAGTCTTGTGGTTGATGATCAATGCACGGCCTGTGTGGTGTAACTTTGTGTATAGCGTGAATTCGCGAGCCTCACACCTCGGTATGAGTCAAAAACGGGATAAGGACCCAAGGAGTGCACGATGTTTCTTTCTAGCTAGTGGTGGTGTTAGTGCTTAAACTGGCTGATATTTATATACTTTTCACCTGTGTGGTTGTTGGATGCGAGACGCCTTGATTATAGGTCCTATAAGGCCGGGAAACGTGCGTTCAGGAATAATCAATCCTCAAAAGTAAGAGAGGACCGACCTTGGAGGTTCCAAAGGATCATAGTGGGGTCTTGAGACATTTGCTAGAGTGTCTCGAATCGGAGAGGAGCTTGCCCCTTGCCTCGACTCATGACGAAAATCCAATTTCCAATACGTGATATTGCGGTTTTATTTGTAGAACCTAGTATGGCGACATAGTGGTATGGGTCATTAATGCTGTCTATGATTGATATTTATGATTGAAATGGTTTTGACACTATACACTTATTATAGTATCAAATAATGTGTTTTTAACGTATCAAGCATGCTTTGGCTATTATAAGGTAAAAACCCTATCCTCCGGCTTGCGTTGCATTGTGTGATGGGACCTGGGTCTTATAATAGCTTCATTTTTCTTTATTTAGCATTGCGCTGTTTGTTTTATGCACTGGTATTCTTGGGAGGAAAGCCGTTCCGTGTTATACGGCGTGGTCCCTTGATTTACCGAACTTTAAAATAAAGATTAATAACTGTTTTAGTTCTCACACCAGTCACATGACTGACCTGGAGTTTATTGTTTCAACCTAAACTCTGGGTGCCCCTATTTTCCACACGGGCAGCTAGTAGTTTTGGTTTTGCAGATTTATATTCACAGGATCCTGATTACAGCTGGAACGATACTCGGAAAGCTCTGTATCCGTGTATTACTTCTAGTTGTGTTTTGTATTGTTTTCCGCTGCCATGTAATCTATTGTAATCTCTGATATTTATCGAATGTATTTTATTTATTCATACTCTGTGTATTCTTGTATTCTGATGGAATTGTTGTAATAAGCAACGAAATGTTCTTCTGTCTGCATTCTTGTATGTGTTTTTCTCAAAGTATCTGCTCTTTCCTTCACGGTGAAGTCACGGGTTGCTACACTATAGTAATAGGTGCGATCACTTGTTCCTCTTATCTTATATTAGGGTATTGTCCTATGTTCTTTTATCACTATCATGATCCCTTTCCTTGTTTAAATACTAGTAACCACTGAACTTACCAGACTTATTGTTTGACCCGTTTTCTTTCATCTTCTTTTCTTCCGTTCCCCCCTCAGGTCCACAGGGAGGAAATACTCCAGCTTAATCAGACTCTTTGCAAGCTTCAAGAAAGTAGATGTTTGATTTGGACTCTCTTGCATTGGCTATGGCTTTTGGATACAACCCTTGGGGATTTATGCAGTTTTATCTTTGTTTTATGCTTCTTTATTTAATAATCAAGACAGAAATTATGGTGTAATGTTTTGAAGTTATTTTGAGACAATTTGATGTAATGCTTTTGTATTGAACTACGTATTAAATAAATATTTGAATTCCGCTGCTTAAATTTTTCTTTCTTGTAAATTTTTCTGTCTTGTACCTATAACCCTCCACCAAAGTTAAGGCATTCCTTTTGTGAGTGACCTTAATGGAGGTGTGGTGTTTCACTTGGTATCAGAGCAAAGGTTTACCAGATCAGATAAGAGATTTTTGAAAACTATTTTCAAAAGAAATATAAAGAAGCATTTTACAAGGAAAAGTGTTGTTTTAAATTTAAAAAGGCATAATCCCCAAAGCCATATGCACTATCTTTCTATCCTTCATTTTTAATCTTTTCTTTTTTGTTTCAGCATGTCTGGGAATCTTTACCTTCCAGCGGGTGTACCGATACCTGGCTGGTTCAGGAGGTACTTAGAGGCTAGGGCCAATGACGCAGGCCCATCAGATATTCCTCCTCCAGCTGCAGCAGTTCCTCCTCCTCCTCCTCGTGCAAATGCTTTCTCAAAGATTTGTATAGACTTTAGGGCCATGGGTGGAAATGATTTCAAGGGAACTGAATCATTCGTGGAAGCGAGGAACTGGGCCAAAGAAACTGAGGATCTGTCCGTTATCTTCAAGGTGGACGATAGGAAGATGGTACAGTTGGCAGTATGGTTGCTCAAAGACGAAGCTTCATATTGGTGGGAAGTCACTAACGCTGAAAGACCTGTAAACACATGGATGGATTTCAGGATAAGGTTTGAGATGGAATTCCTCTCACAAGCTGAACGAAGTCTACAACTGGAAAAGTTCTTATCTCTTAAGCAAGGAAGTATGACTGTCAAGGAGTACGTCAATCAATTCAATCAAATGGCCCGATTTGGACTGGACTTAGTGAATACTCCTCATAAGAAGGCTCTCCATTTTGTCAAGGGATTGAATGAGCCACTTCACAGCTTAGCTATGACTCATATACCTATGGGGGCTACTTACGAGAGGTTGGTGGACATGGCACTCTTACATGAGGAAGACAAGGGAAAGAATGAGGCAAAAGCAGAAGTGCCTCAAGATAAGAAGGGGGAAGGGTCGCAGAATAAGAACGCTGATTCAAAGAAAGGAGGGAAGAAAACAAACCCCGTGAAAAGAGAAAGTGTAATTTCTGTGGCATTCCCGGGCATTTGGTCAAAGACTACAGGAAGAAGAAAAGGAAGATGGGTGGCTGTTTCCACTGTGGTGAGACAAGACACATGGCTAGGGCATGACGAAAGAAGCAAGGGTAGGGAGCTGGACCTTCATCTGGAGGACAAGTTCACGCTCTCACGGCACCTCCGCAAGAAGGAGGTAGAAATATTTCTATCGAAAGTTTAGTCTATCTTTTTGATCATCATGTACATACATTATTTGGTTCTGGCGCATCGCACTCCTTTTAACTACTGCTTTATTGGAATCTCTGCACCTAAACACCAGTATAGTAGAGGATTCCTTGGTTGTTTCAAATCCAATTGGGGGCTCAGCTTATTTGTCAGTGGTTTGTTTGGATTTGAAAATATCTATACTAAGCGCTGAATTTAGATGTAATGCCTTTGTTTTGGGCTTCACGGGCTATGGGTTGATTCTAGGTAATTACTGGCTATCCAGTAATGGTGTCGTCCTCGATTGTGAAAAGAGAGTGGTTAGACTCATGACTCGCCTTAGTAACACTCTCGAAATTTCTTGTAATCCCATGAACTTCGTCATGCTTAGTTATCTAGAATCACTTGATGCGTTTGTTGAGAACTTACAATCTGTGAGAATAGTCTGTGAATACTCGGATGTGTTTGAAGAGGTAAAGGGCTTACCTCCGAAGCGGGAGATAGACTTTTGCATATACCTTGTTGGTAATGCAAAGCCCGTTTCTTTACCCGTTAGGCACATGGCCCCAAGGAAGAGAAAGGAGCTCAGCAAGCAAATCAAAGAGCTTCTTGAAAAGGGGTTCATAAGACAGAGTATTTCTGAATGGGGTGCTCTGGTAGTATTCGCAACCAAAGCTGATGGTTCGCTTCGCTTGTGCGTTGATTATAGGGACCTAAACAAGCCGACCAAGAAGAATAGACACCCACTCCCAAGAATAGATGATTTGTTCGACCAACTTATAGGTGTATCGATTTTCTCCCAATTAGATTTAGCTACCGGGTTTCATCAGCTAAGAGTGGCTGAAGACATCAATGATAAGACCACGTTCAGAACTCCTGATGGTTTCTTCGAGTGGCTTGTCATGCCTTTCGGCCTGACAAATGCACCCGCTTACTTCGTTGATTTAATGAGCAGGGTGTTCCGAGAGTTCCTCAATAAGTTTGTGGTGGTCTTCGTAGATGATATTTTGATCTTCTCAAAGAATGAGGAAGAGCATGCTCAACATCTAAAGGAAGTCATGGATACTCTCCGTGCACACCAGTTGAAAGCGAAATTCTCCAAATGTCATTTCTAGAGAGAAGAAGTTAGGTTCCTTGGGCATGTGGTGTCCAAAGAAGGGATAGCTGTGGACCCCGCAAAAGTGGTTGCTGTGCAAGATTGGAAGGTTCCTCGAAACGCAACCGAAGTCCGAAGCTTTCTCGGGCTAGCAGGCTTTTATCGAAAGTTCATCAAAGATTTTGCAAAAATCTTAGCTCCACTAACAAGACTGACAAATAAGAACCTAGCTTTCAATTGGGATTTAGATTGCGATATTGCTTTCCAACGTTTGAAAAGGGCTCTAACAACAGCCCTAGTTCTGACATTGCCTGATGGAAGCAAGATGTTTACAGTATACACCGATGCATGCGAAACGGGACTAGGCGTTGTTCTGATGCAAGAAGGGAAGGTAGTGGCTTATGGGGGAAGGCAAATGAAAGTACATGAGAAAAACTACCCAACCCACTACCTAGAGTTGGCAGCCATCGTTTTTGCGCTTAAGTCTTGGCGCCATTATCTCCTAGGTGAGAAATTTGAACTGTATACTGACCATAAATCGTTGAAATACCTATTATAGCAGAAGGATCTCAATTTGAGGCAGCAAAGATGGATGGAGTTTCTTGCCTCGTACGATTTTGAGATTTCCTACACTCCTGGCAAGGGCAATGCAGTAGCAGATGCCTGAGTAGAAAGAAACTGACCTTAAGCCCTCTCTTTGTGGAAAGGCAAAGCTTGGAGTTCATAGCAAGCTTTAACTTCAGACCCTCCACTGACTTTGTACTTGGCTTGCTAGCAACGTTAGAAGTGCGACCAACTCTATTAGACTCAATCCGAGTCATGCAAAGAGAAGACCCTCAGCTAGACGAAGCGATGGACAAATTAATTAGGGGTGATACTTCCAGTCACCTCAATAGATATTCCTTTGATGCCAAGGGCTGATTGAGACGAGATGGAATACTATGTGTCCCACAAGCGAGGGGTTTGGTAAAGACAGTTCTGGAAGAGGCACACTGTTCCAAGCTGACCATACACCCAGGTGGAGACAAAATGTATAAAGACATCAAAAGAGTTTTCTTTTGGAATGGCATGAAGAAAGACTTAGCTGAATTTTTTTCTAAGTGTCTAGTATGCCAACAAGTCAACGCGGAGCATAAGAAGCCTGGTGGTCTACTTCATCCTCTAGAGGTCCCACAGTGGAAATGGGATAGCATCTCGATGGACTTTATAGATGGATTGCCTAGGTCAAGAAGGGGCAATACTAGCATTTGGGTTATAGTGGACAGGCTCACAAAAAGCGCCCACTTTATACCCGTCAAGAGTAGAAGGACTGCCTCATCTCTAACATCCATATATCTTAAGGAGATAGTTCGACTCCATGGGATACCCTCCAGCATAGTGAGTGATCGAGACCCTATCTTCACGAGCGAGTTTTGGAAGAGTTTACAAGAGGCTCTAGGCACATAGTTATGTTTAAGCATGGCCTATCACCCTCAAACTGATGGCCAAACGGAAAGAGTTAACAGAGTATTAGAAGACCTCTTGAGGTTATGCATTATTGACTTCAGAGGTACATGGAAGGATCATCTACATTTGGTGGAATTCGCTTACAACAATAGCTACCAAGCCACCATAGGCATGGCACCTTTCGAAGTTTTATATGGAAGACCCTGCAGGTCACCAACTTGTTGGTGGGAGTCAATAGACAAGCTCATACTTGGACCCGACATGATTAGGGAGACTTTAGAGAAAGTAGACTTGATACGAAGAAGAATGAAGACTGCCCAAGATAGACAGAAGTCCTATGCAGACAAAAGAAGAACTGACCTTAAGTTCGAAGTTAGAGACAAGGTGTTCCTTAAAGTATCTCCTTTGAGGAACGTCGTTCGCTTTGGATCCACAGGAAAGTTAGCACCTAGATTTGTAGGGACATTTCCTATCATCGAGAAGATTGGGAAGATGGCTTATAGGGTACAGCTGCCAGAAAGATTTATCGGGATTCATAATGTCTTTCATGTCTCTCACCTGCGAAAATGCTTACATGAATCCGTGGAAGTGGTAGAACCAAGTATGCTAGAAGAAGTTGAAGATGAATAAAAAGCAACTGTGAGAAGAGTTCCAACCCGTATCTTGGGAACAGAGGTCAGAAAGCTACGCAACCGTTAAGTTAAGCTCGTCAAAGTTCAATGGAGCGATACTAAGGGAGACGCGACTTGGGAAACTGAGGATAGAATACGCGCAACCTACCCTTTTTCTTTTTGATGGTAAGTCTTCAATCTCTTTTCCTCAAGTTTATACTCGTATCTATCTTTTTAGGTATATCTCCTCGATCCTATCCTTTATCCTTAGGAACCCATTTGGATGTAAACATGTAATTGAAACATGTTATGATTGATGGTTGCAAGTGGTTGCTAGTGGATGCATATACACACACATATTAGGTATTAGATCGGCTCAGCCACTTCCATATTGCATATGCATATATGTATTGGTTTATGGATTAAAACTTGATGTGTTATCATATGGACGTTGCATTTGTATGAATGGTTGTGCACTCATGTAAGAAATTTTAAGTAGGAAAAAATTGCATTCATAATGGACTCATGGCACTGACATGATCTGCATTAAGGAGGTCAACTGAATCAATAGACCGCCTGATTTTGCATTAGATAAGGACATATACACACACTATGCATATGATCATGAAGCATTAGAAATCTTTTAAGGACATTGGACGCCTGTGTTTGATGGTTGAGTAGACGGTTGATTGGATGGTAGGATATAAGTTCTTCTCGAATTGGAGAATTCGGGGACGAAATCCTAAGAGGAGGGGAGAATGTAACACCCCGTATTTTCTATTGACGTTATAATAATGAATCCTAGAATAATTAATTTAAAATGTAAGAATTAAGGGAAACGGGTTACTCCATTGTGTTCGTCTTGGAATTCTGGTTGAGATAGAGTCCGAGTTTGTGTAAATTGGACTTCGTATGAAGAAGTTATGGCTGTCGGAAGTTTCTAGAGAATTCAAATAAATTCAAACAGTTCGAAAAACGAGTTCAAATTCAAACAGAAGTCATAAGCGGCCTGGGCGGGAAAATTCCTGCCCAGGCAGGTCGACCAGGGGGTCGACCCTAGTGTCGACCTCCCCCACTAGAGGTCGACCTGGCCCTCGGCCAGATCTGAAATTTGAACGATTTCTGACTCGCTGCTGAGTCACTAGGGTTTCTGGATGGGCCTGATCAGGTCTGAGTGGCTGTGATTAACCCTAGATTCATCTGACGACTATAATCAAACTGAAATTCTATATAAACAACTCAATGCCCAACTTAAAAACACACAGAAAAATAAACCTAGAACTGAAATGCCGTCAGTAGAAGACTTGGAGTAGTCGTCACTTCCAATTCAAAGACAAGTTGAAGCTTACATCTATAATCAAATTAAAACTAGTTTAATTCAACGATCTTCATCAACGGCGCACACCTCCAATTTCAGAATTCAGATTTCAAAACGCAAGAATTTCTTTTAGTTTGTAAGTTAGTTGTTACGCAGATTTAAACATTCCTTTCGACTGAATTCATGACATGTTGTAATTGGGGTATAGTATGATGCCTATGTATAAGATTTGATTCTCGTCTATCTTAAAGTATCATTGTAATTAATCTTGTCTATATGTTTGTGGCGATGAACATGTTGTATATTTCATGTCTATATGCTTATGGCGATGAACATGTTGTATATTTCATGTCTATATGCTTGGGTGATGTACAACATCGTATGTTATTATGATTGAGTAAAGAACTTATTATGCCAACAAAATGGTAAAACATGTCATGTTGTAATTTGATGGTTATTTGCAAGTTTAGGATCTAGATCACATGTTTACATGTTAGATTTACATTTATGAATACTTAGAACTACGTCAAGTTGAATCTATTTATGTTGTAAAAATGGAATTGTAGCCCTCTTTTGTTGTTAACATCATGCTAAATTGTGATAAGAAAATGATTATGATAGCTTTCTTATGTTTTAACATACATAAGATCATATGCCAAGTTGTGGGCTGAACTATGATTATATGTTAAACTTTTATGCTAGACCTTTGTTCAGTTTACATGACCATTAGATTCAACTTAGTCAAAAGTTCACCTTTACCCAAGTGATTAAAGTTAAGTGACATACATCTATGCCAAGTTACATGTGATAAGTTAAATGTATGCTATTTTATGTTTATGTCATGTTCCTTGTTTATTACCCCTTTCTGTTTATGGGTTTGGATCTAATTTGTTAGCCCAACATTTTATGTGATTCATACGTACGTTCTATGGGGGATAACGATGGGAAAACATGAAAATTCATGGCATAGGTTTGTTCATAAAATGGTATATTTAAGATACTATTTATTGTGAGCAATATTTGAAAAAGATAATCATGGCATGAGTAAATTAAAATTAATTTACATAAAGAAAATTTTACATATATAGAAAAATATGAATTTAGAAAAGACGAATATGCCTAACCCGAGGTTAGACTGAGTTGTGGTGTAAATCTGCCCGGAACCGACCGGCATATCCAGAGACCACAACAAGACCTGTCTAATGTGGGTGCTTAGTGCATCAAACCCAAAAAGAACCCGAGGTTAGACTGAGTTGTGGTGTAAATCTGCCCGGAACTAACCGGCATATCTAGTGACCACAACAAGACCTGTCTAATGTGAGTGGTTGGTGCTTTAATAAATTAAAGCTAAGTCAGGACTGGTAGGGTTAAGTAAATTAGGAAAACACTTAACCGATTCAACATGTTAACTAAAACGAATGGGCTGGGTTAGGTAAACTTGGACACTTAACCAAATAAACATGTTGATTATAAAACCCTAGTAACGGGGACCCATTTCAGCAGTAACCCACATAGATGCATCATGATACCCTGAAACTAGGCAGGGTGGGGCATGATTACTGGGCTAAACTATAAGCGGTCAAAACATCGGCGGTTGGTGGGCCAGTGCAGGTTCCGGCGGAGTATGGGCGTGCACATACTCCGGAGTTGAAAAAACAGGCACTGGGCATCAATAGTGTACACTGTGCATCTTGAATCATGTCGGGTTGCCACCAAAGGGACTGATACACCCCATGGTGGGACCAACACAGGTGACTAAAATCAAGCGGGGCCGAAGGACACAGGACTTGAATACATGGTAGTAGGAGTCGATCACTAAGGGGATCGTTTATTGTAAACTCGTGGGCTGGTTGAACCAATGGTTAAGTAGGTGCAAAGATTATAGTAATCAGTGCGATCGCATGTTCCTCTTATCTTATATTAGGGTATTGTCCTATATTCTTTTGTCACTGTCATGGTTCCTTTTCTTATTTAAATACTAGTAACCACTGAACTTACCAGACTTATTGTCTGACCCGTTTTCTTTCGTCTTCTTTTCTTCCGTTCCCCCCCTCAGGTCCACAGGGAGGAAATACTCCAGCATAATCAGACTCTTTGCAAGCTTTAAGAAAGTAAATGTATGATTTGGAATCTCTTGCATTGGCTATGGCTTTTGGATACGACTCTTGGGGATTTATGCAGTTTTATCTATGTTTTATGCTTATTTATTTAATAATCAAGACAAAAATTATGGTATAATGTTTTGAAGTTATTTTGAGACAATTTGATGTAATGCTTTTGTATTGAACTACGTATGAAATAAATAATTGAATTCCGCTGCTTAAATTTATCTGTCTTGTAAAATTTTCTTTATCTTGTACCTATAGCCCTCCACCAAAGTTAAGGCATTCCCTTTGTGAGTGACCTTAATGGAGGTGGGGTGTTTCAACAATCAAAACTGCGGGCGCTTATTGGATAATGGATTTCCAATTATGACGAGGTATGTGACACCCCACGTCTGTTAATGTCACTCACTAAGCGAATGCATTAAATTTTGTGAGGCGTTATAGGTAAACATAACAGAAACATTACAAGATAGATATAAAATAGCAGCAGAATTTAAAACTTTTATTAATCATAAAGCACGGTTAAACTATATGTCTGAAAATACATAAACTCAGTACATCATTAAAACTTCTGTCCTGTACTTTAAATATCAGAGTGCAATAATAAAGAAAGAAAAATCTCCAAATCATAAGCCATAGTAGCAAAGATAGAAGCTTGAGCAATACATCTAGAAGCTCCAAGCAAGATGATAGCAGAATCCTAACTAAGCCTGAGAATTCCCTCCCTTGAGAACCTGGGGGGAGGGGGTGGGGGGAAGAAGGATAAACAAAAAGGGTCAAACGTAAAGTCTGGCGATTCTAGTTACTTTTAGCCAGTAAATAAATAAAAGTAACATGATAGGCATATAAAGTGGATTAGAGAGGTCACTTCATAAATGGAAGGTGTGACAAGGTAGACAGGATAAGGTGTTTATATACACTTCTCTTAATGATTACTCTGCACTGTTACTACTATATCTAGAAAGAGATGATCCCTCCAACTATAAGGTGGTAGACTTAGGTATACGTCCAAATGTATCCTAACTACTACCCTGATCGATCGGCTCCCTAACCCTCGTAGATACCTTGTGCTGGCCACATAGTAGGAGGTATCACTTCTTAAAGTGGTAACTCCTCGTCGTAATAATGTGCACAACCATATCTACAGGTGTCACGATCGTCTTATCCCCTTCTGCCCGGCTCATGCACGCACATGGCCCGGTCGGTTTGTGCCACCACACAGTCCTCCACATTTGGATCTCTTACAATCAATTAGTATGCGTGCCCCTTCTCCTCCAAGTTCGGATTACTTTGTTTGATACCTACTTCGGGTTACTGACTAAAATGGGTCCCACACAATATGATGCAAGCTCTCCCCTTGTCTTGTATCCCCCACTAGGTTTTCACTGACTATGTATACCACTAGGTGCCTTTAATTACATAGCCTTGTTTATGTCTACTGGTTATGCTTACCTACAAGTGTCTTTAATACGTAACCCCTAATCTTCCAACCGGTTATGCATACCTATAGGTGTCTTTAATTACATAACCCTATCACTTCTACAAGTTATGTTTACCCCAAAAGGTGTCTTTAGTTACATACTTTATTATTTCCACCGATTATGTATACCATTAGGTGTCTTTAATTACATAACCTTAACGGGTTAAGTTTATGGTCCTATATGTGAATATTACCCATCCTCTCTTCAGATTTACTTAACCCACCAATCAACCATGTTTATTTAAACCCCAACTTAAATTTAAGTTCATACAGTCCCTATGGATTAACTTAGGTTAAGAAGTCCAATTCTTTACCATGTCCATTTATGGTTTCATAATGGGCCGGACCTCCCACATTAGGCCTACAACATGTGGATGATGGATATGCTGGTCGGGTCCGGGCAGACTTATTCCATAGTTGGACCTAACCTCGTGTCATAGCCCGATTCATATTTATGTACTCAGACCTCCCACATTAGGTTCACCATTTGTGGCTGCTGGATATGCCTGTAGGGTCCGGGCAAACTTCCATCACTAATGCAACCTAACCTCATGTCATAAGTACAATTACATTTCCTAGTTGTAATTACTAGACATTCCATTTTTAATTAATTAATCAATTAATTAATCGTTTCTTTTAATAGGTGTCAATACCTATTTTACCCAATAATTGGAATTACATGTCCAAAAATGTTCATATTCAAATTATGCCATTTTTAACCATTTTTCCGCCGTTCCTTAACTAGCGCCCTCACAAAATTGGCAACATGCCGAGGCTAGACAATAGCCTAGTCATAAATGATAATAGGGAAAATAATGGGAATATAACTGAAATGATCATCTTGGCATAAACATAAACTTGTATGATAATAAGGTGAACATACATACTGGCATTGACATGAAATTTTCATCATAACAAGGTGGTCACAAAACTGATGAATGATCGACGGTCAATAACTATGATGTCACTATAAGCATAGTAAGATCTAAATTAGCAATTTAGATGTCCCATCGGTTCAGATTTAACATGATAACATAAGGTGACAATTTAGATCACATAAAATAGGTCTAACATGATAACATAAGGTGAAAATTAAAATCACATAAAATAGATCTAACGTGGTAACATAAGGTGATAATTTAGATCACATAAAATAGATCTAACATGATAACATAAGGTGACAATTTAGATCACATAAAATAGATCTAACATGATAACATAAGGTTACAATTTAGATCACATAAAATAGATCTAACAAGATAACATAAGGTGAAAATTTAAATCACATAAAATAGATCTAACATGATAACATGAGGTGACAATTTAGATCACATAAAATAGATCTAACATGATAACATAAGGTGACAATTTAGATCACATAAAATAGATCTAACATGATAACATGAGGTGACAATTTAGATCACATAAAATGGATCTAAATTAAATCATGAGGTGACGATTTAGATCACATAAAATAGATCTACTAGTTTAGAAATAGATCTACCCACATCCGCATCATAGCACATCATAAAAGTTACAATTAAGAAAAAGGTTTAGATCTAATCCTAACCAATTCAAGGTGACATATGTTCATGATTTACATGAATGATTAGATCTAACCAATGATATAACTGTCCAAATTAACAGATCTATATTAACCATAATATAGTTACAAACCAAGATCCACAATAATAACATAGTAGAACAATCATAATTGAATTGGATCCAGAGAAATAGATCTATCATTACATAGCATTCAATCTAACAATAACATAGATTCAAGCTTTACAACATATCCAAATCACAGTCTTTCATGATTCACTATTACTTATCTAAACCTAAAAGCAACTAGAACTCACTGTGATTGGATTGCTAAGATGGTAGAAAAGAGGTTGGTGCTGAGTCTATGTTTGAATCTCAGAATTTGATGTTCTTTAGTTGATAGAAGGAGATGAGAGACCTAGTTCAGTCTAGACTCCGGCAGAGTATGGCCGCCATGACTTCTAATGAAGAAACATGTGAAATGGCCATATATTTATAGCTACAGAACCATTTGGAACCGACTACAACATAATCCTTAGGGTCAATTAGGTCGTGGGTTGCCTCCCACTTTGGGAAAAGGCCCAAATATCCAAAAATTATTCTGGTCGCACATTACAGGTGCGCCAGTGCAAAATTGCCATGCGCACTTGGCAAGTGCGCCAGTTATGCCAGGTTTTGATTTTCAACTTTTTTATCGTTCGTACCTTCTTCATATGTTATCCGTTTTACGCAAACTAAATGTCTATCCAGACTAGAATTTCAGGACGGACGTAATGACGTAATCAGTTTCCCTTAATTCTTAATATTAAATTAATTATTCTTTAATCAACCTCTTTAATATTAACAAAATTACGGGGTGTTACATTCCCCCCTACTTAAAGGATTTCGTCTCCGAAATCTTCAAGTTGAGGAGAATGTATATCCTACCATCCATCATCCATCTACTCATCCATCAATCATTTGCATCCATTGTCCTTAAGGATTTCTAATGCTTTCATGAATATATGCAAAGGTGTGTGTATATGTCCCAACACTAATACGAAGATCAGACGGTCTACTGATTCAGTTGACCTCGTTAATGCAATGTATGTTAGTGCCATGAATCTAGTATGTATGCAAATAAGCCAATTATAATGTATAAGCACTTTATGTGTGCATACTCATTCGTCCAAACGCAACATCCGTATGCTAGTTCATCCATTTCCATCCATAAAAGAAAAGAAAACGCATACACATCCGTATGCAATATGAGAGTGATTGAGCCGATCTTAGTGAATAATGTGTGTGTATATGCGTCCACATGCGCCACTAGTAAACACTTGCATCCATCAAACATAACATGTTTCAAACACACGTTTACATCCATAGGATTCCTATCTAAAGATCAAAACATACTATGGATAAGATATACTTAAATAAATAGAAACAAGTACTGATAAAGCTTTGGAAAAAGGTGTTAAGAACATGCCCTCAAAGGGAAAAGGGTACGAAGCACGAATCTTGTCTTCAGTCTCCCAAGTTGCATCCTCTAGGTCATCTCCCCATTGAACCCTCAACAACTTGAGCTCTTTATTGCGTAGCTTCTTAACTTCTGATCCAAGAATACGGGAAGGAACTCGTCTGACAATTGCCTCCCGTTCCACTTCTACCTCTTCCAATATACTCGGCTCAACAACTTCCGCGATGTCATGCAAGCACTTCCGCAGATGAGAAACATGGAAAACATCATGAACACCAAATAGATTTTAAGGACGCTTTACTCTATAAGCCATTTGGCCAATCCTCTCGGTTATGAGAAATGGTCCCACAAACCTAGGTGCCAACTTCCCAACCGATTCGAAGCAAACCACATTCCTCAGAGGTGACACTTTGATAAAAACCAATTCTCTTACTTCAAATTCGAGGTCATTCCTTCTCTTGTCTACATAGAATTTCTGCCTATCATGATCTGTATTCATCCACCGTCGAATAAGGTCAATCTTTTCGGACGTTTCTCTAACCATATCTAGTCCAAGTAGTAATCTTTCTGTAGATTCCCACCAACAAGTTGGTGATCTACATGGTCGTCCGTACAATGCTTCGTAGGGTGCCATGCCGATGCTAGCCTGATAGCTGTTGTTATAGACAAACTCTACTAAAGGAAGATGCTCTTCCCAAGTCCCTCCAAAGTCTAGGATACATAGCCTTAAAAGATATTCTAGAATTCTGTTCACCCTCTCCGTTTGCCCATCGGTTTGAGGATGATAAGTGGTGCTCAAACACAACTACATACCTAATCCGGTAAAGATGGGGTCAAGATCACTCACGATGCTGGAAGGAACTCCATGAAGACGAACTATCTCTCAGACATAAATTACTGCTAACCATGATGCTGTCCTCTTACTCTTAACTGGAATAAAGTGAGCACTCTTAGTGAGTCTATCTACCACAACCCATATACTGGTGTTGCCTTTCTTCGATCTAGACAAACCATCTATGAAATCCATAGAGACGCTCTCCCATTTCCACTAAGAACCTCCAAAGGATGAAGTAAACCACCGGGCTTCTTTTGCTTAGCTTTGACTTGCTGGCAAACTAAACATTGGGAAACAAATTCGGCCACATCTTTCTTCATCACAGCCCAAAAGAAAACCCTCTTCATGTCCCTGTACATCTTATCACCGTTGGATGAATGGTCATTTAGAATGGTGGGCTTCTTCTAGGACTGCCTTTATCAAGCTTCTAGTTTGAGGAACACAAAGCCTTCCATCTTGTCACGACCACCCCTTTTCATCTATAGCATATCTGTTGAGGTGACTAGAAGTCTCCCCTCTTCTGAGATTATCCATGATGTCTAAAATCTGTGGGTCATCTTGTTGCGAAGCTCCGATCTGGTCCATCCGAGTCGGTCGTATCTACATGGATGCAAACAAATTAGGAAAAATCTCGATGGACGGTCTAAAATCAAAAGATGATATGAACTCAAATTTCTTTCTTTCCACAAACCGAGGACTCAGGGCCACCCTCAGCCTACTTAGTGTGTCTGCCACCACGTTACCCTTGCCAGTGGTATATGAAATCTCAAAATCATAAGAAGCTAAAAACTCCATCCACCGTTGTTGCCTTAAATTGAGATCCTTCTGCGAGAACAGATACTTGAGAGATTTATGATCGGTGTATAGCTCGAACTTCTCCCCAAGTAAATAATGATGCCACATCTTTAATGCAAACACTATGGCAGCTAGCTCTAGATAATGGGCGGGGTAGTTCTTTTTATGAACTCTCAGCTATCTACCCCCATAACACACTACTTTCCCTTCTTGCATTAGAACCGCACCAAGCCCTGTACCGCATGCATCATTATAAAAATGGTAAACACTTTATTCCCGTCAGTTAAGGTTAAGACTAGGGCTGTTGTCAAAGCCCTCTTTAGTCATTGAAAAGCAACGTCACAGTCTATATCCCATGATAATGCCAAATTCTTCTTTTTCGACCTGGTGAGTGGGGCTGATATCTTTGCGAAGTCCTTAATGAACTTCCTATAGTAACCTGCTAACTCAAGAAAGCTTCTGACCTCGGTTGCATTTTTAGGAACCTGCCAATCTTGCACTGCAACCACCTTCACGGAATCTACAGCTATCCCTTCTTTAGGGACCACATGCCCTAAGAATCTCACCTCTTTTCTCTAAAAATGGCATTTGGAGAATTTTTCTTTAAGCTGATGGTCACGGAGAGTTTTCAAAACTTCTCTAAAATGTTGGGCATGCTCTTCTTCACTTTTGGAGAAGATCAAAATATCATCGACAAAGACTACAACAAATTTATTTAGGAATTCCCGAAAAACCATACTCATTAGATCGACAAAATAGGCGGGTGCATATGTCAGCCCAAAAGGCATAACTAGCCATTCAAAGAAATAGTCCGTAGTCCTAAAGGCAGTCCTATCTATGCTGTCCTCAGCCACCCTCAACTGATGGAACCCCGTGGCCAAGTCTAATTGAGAAAATACCGAGGCACCAACAAGCTGATCAAATAAATCATCAGTCCTCGGAAGCGGGTGCCTATTCTTCTTAGTGAGTTTATTCAGCTCCCTGTAATCAACACACAAACGAAGCGAACCATTTGCCTTTGTTGCGAATACTACCGAAGCACCCCATTCCGAAATACTTCGTCTGATAAACCCTTTTTCAAGTAGCTCCCCTACTTGAGTACTCAGATCCCTTATTTCCCTTGGAGCCATATGGCGCACTGGTAATGCAACTGGCTTTGCATTGTCCACCAGATTTATACGAAAATCGATCTGGCGCCTCGGAGGTAAACCCCGAACCTCATCAAAAACATCGGAAAAACCCCGGACTGCTGGAATAGATTGCAGATTGTCGATTGATGCATCAAGAGACTCTAGGAAACTAAGCATAACCGACCCTTGTGGGTCACACGAAATCTCGAGGGTTCTCCCATGACAAGTCAGAAGCCTAACAACCCTCTTTTCACAATCCAGAATGGCACCATACATGGTAAGCCAATCCATTCCTAGAATCAACCCATAGCCCATAAACCCGAGCATACACGCGTCGCATTCAAACTCGATGCCTAACACAGATATTTTCAAGCCCCGACAAATCATCGATAAATGAGCTGAACCACCAATGGGATTTGAAACAACTACGGGATCTGCTACCATACTAGTAATTAAGTGCAAAGATTCAACTACAGAACTTGATATAAATGAATGTGAGGCACCAGAATAAAAAAGTGTTCTAATAGGGTGACTGGAAAGAGAAATCAAACCTTCCATGGAACTTTCCTACCTCTATCTGGTTCACTAACCATGAGAGCATTCGCTTGCCCTCCACAGGTTCCTGTCGTTTGACCTTGCCCTTACTTCCTTGGGCTCTCCCTAGAATAGTGTCCAACCTCTTCACAAACGAAGGAAGCATTCTTCCTTTTCTTGTAATCCTGGGCTAAGTGACCCTCTCGCCTGCAATTATAGCACTTCCTCTTACCCTTAGCCTTGTCATTCTTTCCTCCCTTCTTCTATTGTTGTTACTTTCCTTTTTTGAGCCATGCCTTTTTATTTTGTGTTTCCTCAATCTTAACTTCTTCCTTTCAGATTTATTTGAACTTTATCTATGTTCCCTTCCTAGGTCATCATTTTTCTTATCCTTGGGCTGTGCTCCTTATTCCTAATTGCCTTGTTCTACTTTTTACAATCCTTGTGTAACAAGCTAACAAGCCTCTCGAAAGTTGCCTCTAGTGCATGGAAATCCTTATGAAGCTCGAGAGAGTTAGCCGCAGGTGAAACTACTGTGGCTACCGATGGAGGTTGGGCACTTCATTGCCCTTCGACATGTGCCATAGTCTTAACATGCCTATGAACCATGCCGCAATGCGGACACCTTTTGGGAAGGATTGTTTCCCCAAACAAAAAGAAAAAGGAATCAAGCGGAGAATCGAGAGATATTTCCTATGGCTTTGGGGAATATGTTTTTCAAAATAGACTTTTCTTTTTGAAAATGCTTTCTTTTAAAACCTTTTTGAAAATAATTTTCAAAAAATTTATATAATCTTGTAACCTTCAGCTCAGAAACAAAGTGTGACACCCCACATCCATTAATGTCACTCACTAAGGGAATGCATTAAGTTTCGTGAAGCATTATAGGTGAACAGAACAGAAACATTACAAGATAGATATAAAATAACAGCGGAGTTAAAAACTTTTATTAATCATAAAGCACAATTACACCATATGTATGAAAATACATAAACTCAGTACATCATTAAAACTTACTTTAAATATCAGAGAGCAATATCAAAGAAAGCATAATCCCCAAATCATAAGCCATAGTAGCAAAGATAGAAGCTTGAGCAATACATCTAGAAGCTCCAAGCAACATGATAGCAGAATCCTGACTAAGCCTGAGAATTCCCTCCCTTGAGAAGGAGGGAACGGAAGAAAGAAGGAGAAACAAAAAGGGTTAGACATAAGGTATGACGAGTCTAGTTACTTTTAGCCAGTAGATAAATAAAAGTAACATGATAGGCATATAAAGTGGATAAGATAGGTCACTACATAAATGGCAGGTATGACAAGGTAGACAGGGTAAGGTGTATACAATTCTCTTAATGATTACTCTGCACTGTTACTAGTATACCTAGAAAGAGATGATGCCTCCAACTATAAGGTGGTAGACTTAGGTATACATCCAAATGTATCCTAACTACTACCCTGATCGATCGACTCCCTAACCCTAGTAGATACCTTGTGCTAGCCCCATAGCAGGAGGTATCGCTTCCTAAAGTGGCAACCCCTCGTCGTAATAATGTGCACAACCATATCTACAGGTGTCACGGTCGTCTTATACCCTTCTTCCCGGCTCATGCACGCACATGGCCCGGTAGGTTTGCGCCGCCTACATCGTCCTCCACGTTTGGATCTCTTATAATCAGTCAGTAAGCGTGCCCCTTCTCCTCCTTGTACGAATTACTCTGTTTGATACCTACTCTGGGTTACTGATTGAAATGGGCCCCACACAATATGATACAAGCTCTCTCCTTGTCTTGTATCCCCCACTAGGTTTTCACTAACTATGTATACCACTAGGTGTCTTTAATTACATAGCCTTGTTTATGTCTACCAGTTATGCTTACCTAAGGTGTCTTTAGTACATAACCCCTAATCTTCCAACCGGTTATGCTTACCTGTAGGTGTCTTTAATTACATAAACCTATCACTTCTACAAGTTATGTTTATCCTAAAAGGTGTCCTTAATTACATAACTTTATTATTTCCACCGTTTATGTATACCACTAGGTGTCTATAATTACATAACCTTAACAGGTTAAGTTTGTGGGCCTATATGTGAATATTACCCATCCCCTCTTTAGATTTACTTAACCCACCCCTCAACCATGTTTACTTAACCCCCAAATTAAATTTAAGTTCATACAATCCCTATGGGTTAACTTAGGTTAAGTAGTCCAATTCTTTACCATGTCCATTTATGGTTTCACAATGGGCCAGACCTCCCACATTAGGCCAACAGCATGTGGATGCTGGATATGCCGGTCGGGTCCAGGCAGACTTATTCCATAGTTGGACCTAACCTCATGTCATAGCCCGATTTGTATTTATGTACTCAGACCTCCCACATTAGGTTCACCATTAGTGGCTGCTAGATATGCCTGTAGGGTCTGGGAAAACTTCCACCACTAATGCAACCTAACCTCATGTCATAAGTACAATTACATTTCCTAATTGTAATTACTAGACATTCCATTTTTAATTAATTATTCAATTAATTAATTGTTTCCTTTAATAGGTGTCAATACCTATTTTACCCAATAATTGGAATTACATGTCCAAAAATGTTCATATACAAATTATGCCATTTTTAACCATTTTCCCCCCGTTCCTTAACTGGCGCCCTCACAAAATTGGCAACATGCCGAGGTAGAAAATAGCCTAGTCATAAACAATAATAGGTAAAATAATGGGAATATAACTAAAATGATCATCTTGGCATAAACATAAACTTGTATGATATAAGGTGAACATACATACTGGCATGGACATAAAATTTTCATCATAACAAGGTGGACATAAAACTGATGAATGTTCGACAGTCAATAACTATGATGTCACTATAAGCATAGTAAGATCTAAATTAGCAATTTAGATGTCCCATCGGTTCAGATTTAACAAGATAACATAAGGTGACAATTTAGATCACATAAAATAGATCTAACATGATAACATAAGGTGACAATTTAGATCACATAAAATAGATCTAACATGATAACATAAAGTGACAATTTATATAACATAAAACAGATCTAACATGATAACATAAGGTGATAATTTAGATCACATAAAATAGATCTAACATGATAACATAAGGTGACAATTTAGATCACATAAAATAGTTCCAACGTGATAACATAAGGTGACAATTTAGATCACATAAAATAGACCTAACATGATAACATAAGGTGACAATTTAGATCACATAAAATAGATCTAACATGGTAACATGAGGTGACAATTTAGATCACACAAAATAGATCTAACATGATAACATAAGGTGATAATTTAAATCACATAAAATATATCTAACATGATAACATGAGGTGACAATTTAGATCACATAAAATGGATCTAACATGAAATCATAAGGTGACAATTTAGATCACATAAAATAGATCTACTAGATTAGAAATAGATCTACGTACATCCGCATCATAGCATATCATAAAAGTTACATGTAACGACCCGAAAATCCGAGCCAATTTAAAATTTTTATTTTGGCAATTTTAGTGAATTTTGAATATTTAAAATGAAATATTTTAAATAGTAATGACGAAAAATTTAGTTTGAATGGAATTAGAACGTATATATTTATATAGCTCGACGTTAGAATATAAATAATTATTTATAAATATAAAAGGAATTGAAAATGGCGTGGTAGTTCGATAATTCGATTTCAAACTTCAAATGAATGTACCGGGAGCAAAATAAACCGGATTTTAGTGAAACCAAAAATATTTGAATCTTATTGGGAATTTCTTTCAAACGAATCCGAAAAATTGAAATTTCATAGCGGGGATCAAAAGTTATGTCCAGTTGAAATTTCAGAATAGTCGCTATGGAATTTGGGCCCTTGAAAATAGCCATTTTGCAAACGACCTCAGAATTCGACGAAACTACTTTTGTTGGATCCGTGATGTCAAGTTATTCCTAGGTTTCAAATTTCGTAATTTTTCGAATCAATATGTGAGTGTGGCAAAGGAAAACGTGTTTTGACAGTTTTAGTTGATTTTAACCGACTGGAAAATGACCATTTTTCCAACGGTCTCGGAATTTGATGAAATTAATTTTTTTAGGACCGTATCGTCAATACGACGCTAGAAATATATTTTTTGGAATTTTTATAGTTAGTATGTGGCCCTGGTAAATTGAAATGTGCGTTCAAATTCAATATATAGATTTATATTTTGATTTTGACGAAAAACTGATCGTAACAGTCAAACTGACTTACCGAACATATCCCATTGTGTCCGGCATGGGGGTATTTAGCTAGGGGCGACAGTCGTTGGGTTCGAATTGGAGTTTGGATGGATTGACAAATTGATTAGGGAATTAAATAATATAAATAATATTATATATATATATATATCTTCACATTTTCTATGGTCAAACCCTTCATTTATTTCCTACGTGGTCAAACGTTTCCTGCTCCTCTTTCCAATTCGACAGTGGAAAATATATGATCCTCCCTCAAATTAAATCCCCCAATCCTTAATCGATTCTCAAATCATCTAAGAACGAAATTGCTGAGCTCCTTGAGCTCTCCAAGAGGACCGGTCGAGATCAGTAGCAGGGCATCAACGCAGTCGGAATCCTCTTGTAAAACCTCGCCGTCGGAGCTGATTTCCAGGCGCCAGCGTCAGTTCGAGTTCGCCGAGGAGGGGGCCTTCGTGAAGCACTCGCGACGGCGCATCAGGTGGGAGTGTCGGATTCTGGTCCGGCGCGAAGGAGGAGGTGGTGCAGTGGAAGTTGCGGATCGAGGGATGGGAACGATGAACGGGGTATTTCCAAAATAACAACGTTTTAAACCGTGAGCTCCTTTGTATCTTTATTTTGTTTATAAACTACTTAGGATTAAAATCTGATTTTCCTTTATATATGATTTTCCTTTATATATATTATAATACCTTAAAATCTGAGTTTCTTTTATATATTATAGTAAAGTAAAATCTGAAATCTGAAATATATACATTGTTTTAAAATTCTAAAATTTTAAATAAAATACATTAATAAGAAAAGGTTGTTTATATATATATATATATATATATATATATATATATATATTTATGAAGAATATGTTTTAAAAGTAAGAATAGATTTGTTTTAAGAATAAAAATACCTTTGCTCTGAAAATGTAAATTACATTGATTTAAAAATATGATGTTTGAAATAAAAATAGGGTTTTTTATATATTATTTTTAAATAAAGAATTCGATTTTTATATATATGAAGTGAAGTTAAAAATTAGTTTTTTATATATATGAAGTGAAGTTAAAAATTCGATTTTTATATATATGAAGTGAAGAAAAAAATTCGATTTTTATATATATGAAGGGAAGATAAAAATTTGATCTAACATAAAAATATGACTTTTAATAATCGATTGCGTGATACAGATTGCAATGGTACTATTGGAAAACAAATCTGAATTCAAACCGTTCAGAAAGGAAATGGCGGAGTGGAACCCCAAGGTGAGAACTTCTCACTTTTAATTTAAATTTCTAGTTTGAAATATATACTAGGATGCAGACGGTGTTTAGTAGCACCCGACACCCATACTCCACAAACCATGGATGACTTGTTTGTTTCATTATTTTGTAATGAAATTTGATTGTGCGGTGGTGAATGAAATAAAATATTTTATAGTGGAAAATATTTTATAGTTAAAAATATAATTTTTAACGTGTATATAAAATAAATATTTATAAACAAATCGGACGATTTGTTTATATACACTGATTTGACTGATATTGATTGGGACGATAAATTTTAAACATCGCCCAACTACACAAATAAAATCTGTGTTTGATTGTTTGAAAACCCCACACGGGTATTGGGATGATATATGACATACACTAGTCACAATAATTAGCTGTATGTTGATCGATTGATTGACAGACTGTTATAAGCGTTAAATATTTATATTTGATGCTTATAAAGTGTAGAACGCACTTTGGATGATGTTTGATTATTTATCGTTGTTATTGTATACATGTGTTGTAGAAAATCCATATAATTAACATTATATGGTAATTGATTGGGCCTCATTCCAGTTTTGAAAAAGAAATATTTGAAATAGAAATATTTGAAATAGAATATTTGAATAGAAATATTTGAAAAAGAAATATTTGAAATATAATATTTGAAAATAGAAATATATGAAGCCTTGTTGATTGGATTTACGCCATTTTGACATGAACGATATTTATATCGATTTTATAATGAACATCGAAAGTGATTTCAAAATCTGATATTTTGAAATGAATTGAAATTCGAATCAAATTGAATTGAATTGAAATTCGAATATAAATTGAAATTCGAATTAAATTGAAATGAATTGAAATTCAAATTAGAATGAAATAGAATTGAAATCGTTTTGAATTGAATTTAAAACGTATTGAAATTGAACTGAAATCGATTTAAATTAAAACCAATTTGAATTGAAATGGATTTGAATTGTAATTGAGTAGAAATGAATTTAAAACGAATTTTCATTGGAAAGATTCAATTTTGATTTGAATTTGAATATGAAGTTGAAATCATTTGGAAAACGAATTTAAAACGATTTATAAAATACGTTTTAAAAGGAAATCGACGAAATATATATTATATATATTATATGTATATATATATATATATATATATATATATATATATATATAATATAATGGCCTGAATAGAACGCGCCGCGCCGCGGCAGTTCGTGAATTTCGACCATTGATTTCGAACTGACATTATGGGAGATCCGACCGTCAGATTCTCCTAAAACCGGAACCATTGGGTTCGTATCGAAAAGAGCTTTCTAACGAATATTAGAAATTTGAAATCTAACGGTTGGATTTGGAGATATGTCAAAATCAATTTCAGAAAAGGTCGTTGTAAGTGCAGTTCGATGGCCGTTAATGGAAATCGACTGTACGGGCCTTGATAAAATTATCAAAAATAGTAATAATTTGTGTAAAATCATAGTAAATGATTTGGGAAGAATTGGGATGAAAAACTCCATATTTGAAAAGATAAAAATTGATTTTTATCGAAATGAACTAGTTTTGAAATAGAATTATAATTCTATTTATTTTTAAAATAAATAAATTGGATTTGAAATGATTTTGAAAATAACCAGAATTTCCAATAATTAAATTGGAATGGATTTGAATCGAATTTGTCTGTGGAATATTTCGATGTTGGATTTCGTGATTATACAGATTTTGTTATGGAAATTTGAAAGATATATTTATAACGTAATTTCCAATACGATATTTGTTGGTCGTAGAATTTGATATTGAATATAAGCCGATATATTTTCTATTCAGAGCCTTGTATGTAATATCAAATGTGATTTGGGTTTGTCGTGAATGGTGTCTTCATTAACACTGTTCTTAAGCCTAGTTGAGAAAAAGATTAAATCTTTTTATTTAGATTTAATGAAGTGTGCCAATTGAATAATATTTAATTGGAATTGAATTCGAATTGATTTTTGGGTTTATCGTGGACGGTGTTTTAAATAACACTTGTTCTTTAACCTGATAATTAATGGAATGTGATTTTGGGTTGTCGTGAACGGTATCTTCAATAATACTATTCTTAGACCCAACGAAGTTAAGAAAATCAGAAACTAACTGGAGACTAGTTAAGTTGAATGGTTCCTTGGGTATTGATCTGATGTTGGTTTCTGCCTTCGGGGTTAACACTTAGGGAATTGCTCACTTGCTATTTTACGGTTAGGGACTGATTGAAATGTGATGTGATTTTGGGGTTTATCGTGAATCGTGTTTTAAATGACATTGATTCTTTAACCCAGTTAAAGATTAAAACCAAGTGGAGTTTTAATGAATCTTTAATTAGATTGAAAAGATTGAGAATGGAGTATCACCAGTTTTGCTCCAAGCGATAGTTAAATCTTTAATTAGATTTGAACATGAAATGGTAATTGAATTTACCGATAACACTGTGGTGTTAGATATGAAGTATTAACAGTTTTACTTCATGGGATGAATAGGTTGGGGTTAGGAAATTAAAACAAATAATTACTTCGGTAAGGTTCGTTAATCCCGACTAGTTTGAAGTGATAATCAAAGGAATATAAAAGAATAAATTTAAAGAATTTATCTTTGATAAAATTAATGGGAACCTTTCCCTAAGAATGTGAAATTTAGAAACTAACTGTAGGTTAGCTGAGCAGAATGATTTCCTGGGTATTGATCAGATGTTGGTTTCGGCCTTCGGGGTTAATATCTGGGGAATTATTCTCTTGTTATTTTACGGTTAGTGACTGATGAATTGGAATGAGGCGTATGTTGTGTTTGTGTAACACTTGTTTATTATATACGCGAGTTATTTGGAAAGACCGGGTTTATCCCATTCTGAATGACTGATACGACGATAAGTCGAAGATGAAGACGGTGGTTGAAGACCGGATGTCTTCACGTCGTTTGGATAATTACTGATGATCTTGATTGGGCCGTACACCCTAGAGGAGGGAATCAGTTAGTGGTTGTCCAGACGTACTTAGAGATCGATGGATATGCGGGGTACTAGGTGCCTACGGTTTCATTCATACCCAGAACGAACTTGTAAATGGATTGCGTGTCTGACATCGGATTTCATTCTGTGTGATTGATATCGATTGCATATCGTGAACAGCCTGTGTGGCATGCTGAGATGCAAATGATCAAGGCTTCTGTTGAAAAGCAGAGTCTTGTGGTTGATGATCAAAGCACGGCCTTTGTGGCGTAGCTTTGTGTAGCGTTAATTCGCGAGCCTCACACCCCGGTGTGAACCAAAAACGGGAGAAGGCCCTCAGGGAGGACATGCGTTTCTTTCTAGTTAGGAGTGGCATCAGTGCTTGAACTGGCTGACGAGTTTGACTCATGTGGTTGTTGGAATTTGAGGCGCCTCGGTTAGATCGGACGATCCGGGTCCGATGGAGTCATTCGTTGGCTCACTTACGCCCCAAAGGGCGGGGAAACGCAGTGTTCAGGATTTCGTCTAATCCACATCAGTGGACCGGCCCTGTCGCTCCAAGGTCACTCGAGCTCTGACCTGAGGCTCGGGCTAGAGAGTCTCGAATCGGTGAGGACTATCTTTTGCCTCGGTTCGCAGATGGAAAACCAATTTCCAATACGTGACAATTGCGCTTTTGATTGTATACTTATATATGGCGACATAGTGGCATGGGACGCTCATGTCGCCTATGATTGATATTTATGATTGTATATAAACTCAGAAACTAACTGGAAACGAGCTAAGATGGGTGGTTTTATGGGTATTGGTCTGATGTTGGTTTCGGCCTTCGGGGTTAATACTTAGGGAATCGTTCTCTTACTAATTTACAGTTGGAGTCTGATTAAGAATTAAAACATGAATTTTAGCGTATCAAGCATTCTTTGGCTATTATAAGGTAAAAACCCTGTCCTCCGGCTTGCGTTGCATTATGTGATGGGACCTGGGTCTTATAATAGCTTCATTGTTCTTTATTTAGCATTGCGCTGTTGGTTTTATGCACTGGTATTCTTGGGAGGAAACCCGTTCTGTGTTATACGGCGTGGTCCCTTGATTTACCTAACTTTAAAATAAAGATTAATAACTGTATTAGTTCTCACACCAATCCCGTGACTGACCTGGAGTTTATTGTTTTTAACCTAAACTCTGGGTGCCCTTATTTTGACACGGGCAGCTAGTAGTTTTGGTTTTGCAGATTTATATTCACAGGATCCTGGTTTACAGCTAGAATGATATCCAGAAAGCTTTGTATCCGTATATCTCTTATTCAGTTGTATTTTGTATTATTTTCCGCTGCTATGTAATGTATTGTAATCTCTGATATTTTTCTGTTGTGTAATATTTATTTATACTCTGTATATTCTTGTATTCTGATGGAAATGTTGTAATAGACAGTGAAATATTCTTCCGTCTGCGTTCTCTTGTGTGTTGTTCTCAAAGTATCCGATCTTCCCTTCACTGGGGAAGTTCGGGTCGTTTCAGCTGGTATCAGAGCTTTGCTTTACAAAGCTCAGAGAACAAGACATGTTAGAACCATACGAAAGAATTCATTAGAAATTGGATTAGTAATATCCAATGGGAATGACTCGTTAGAGATAGGATCAGTAGTATCCTAGAACGAGTGTGAAGAGTATATTTTTAAAATGAAAACAATTTTTGTTTTGAAAATTTAAGTCGATTATACGTATTTGATTATTTGTTATATTTGAATTTGGACAATCCAGTATATATAGATTTTGCATATGCCTCTGATCCACGGGTATTCAAATATTTAATATACTGGATAAATGTAGGACCGCAATGTAGTCGCCCGGGAATGATTCTGATGATAGGTACCCATCATCAGTGTTGTGTTCGTATTTCGAAAGTGTGATGTCTATATATTTCTATTAGACTGGTGTGAGAACCAAAACTTGATAGGGCTTATTGTTGTTATTTGGCATCAAAAATGTGATTCTTGACTATATATCAAAGTTATGGATTTGAAACGTCAATCAACTAATTGATTGCTGATTGTGTTGTTTGATTATGGTTTGACTAATTAAATGTAGAACCATTTAGCCAAATAGTATCAAATAGTGAATTGTATTGAAAATTGGTCGCATTAGCATGCATATACATGTAATTACACTGAACAGGTCATAGCAAGGAGGCTAGAGCAGAAGAATAAAATTGTTTGCCCGAAAAATAGGTACATGTTTACCATAATTTACTGTTTTGTTTGGGTGATGATGATTTTGTGAGACGATTGGCCTTTTCTTTTTCTTTTGGATTGAAAAAGGCCATGGGAGGCTATATGAAATATCCCGAAGTCCCCGGTGCAGGGTAGGTTATGGCGAAATTTTTCGAAAATTTTAGGTGTAAGCCAAATTTTTTGAAATATTTGAAAAGTTTTTAGAAACTGAAAAGTTGAAGAACTTAAGCCATAATGAAAATAGTGAAATTTGAGTTGATTAGTTAAACAACTTTCGGCTTCGTTCCTTTTCAGGGACGAAAAGTTTAAAGTGGGGGAGATTGTAACGACCCGAAAATCCGAGCAAATTTAAAATTTTTATTTTGGTAATTTTAGTGAATTTTGAATATTTAAAATGAAATATTTTAAATAGTAACGACAAAAAATTTAGTTTGAATGGAATTAGAACGTATATATTTATATAGCTCGACGTTAGAATGTAAATAATTATTTATAAATATAAAAGGAATTGAAAACGGCGCGGTAGTTCGATAATTCGATTACAAACTTCATATGAAAGTACCGGGTGCAAAATAAACCGGATTTTAGTGAAACCAAAAATATTTGAATCTTATTGGGAATATGTTTCCAACGAATCCGAAAAATTGAAATTTCATAGCGGGGATCAAAAGTTATGTCCAGTTGAAATTTCAGAATAGTCGCCATGGAATTCAGGCCCTTGAAAATAGCCATTTTGCAAAAGGCCTCAGAATTTGACGAAACCACTTTTGTTGGATCCGTGATGTCAAGTTATTTCTAGGTTTCAAATTTCGTAATTTTTAGAATCAATATGTGAGCGTGGCAAAGGAAAACATGTTTTGACAGTTTCAGTTGATTTTAATCGACTGGAAAATGGACATTTTTCCAAAGGTCTCAGAATTTGACGAAATTAGTTTTGTTAGGACCGTATCGTCAATACGAAGCTAGAAATAATTTTTCTAGTTAGTATGTGGCCCTGATAAATTGATATGTGCGTTCAAATTCAATATATAGATTTATATTTTGATTTTGACGAAAATCTGATCGTAACAGTCGAACTGACTTACCGAACATATCCCATTGTGTTCGGCATGGGGGTATTTAACTAGGGGCGACACTCATTGGGTTCGAATTGGAGTTCGGATGGATTGACAAATTGATTAGGGAATTAAAGAATATAAATAATATTATATATATATATATATATATATATATATGTACACATTTTCTTTGGTCAAACCCTTCATTTATTTCCTTCGTGGTCAAACGTTTCCTGCGCCTCCTCTTTCCAATTCGACAGTAGAAAACATATGATCCTCCCTCAAATTAAATCCCCCAATCCTTAATCGATTCTCAAATCATCCAAGAACGAAATTGCTGAGCTCCTTGAGCTCTCCAAGAGGACTGGTCGAGATCAGTAGCTGGGCATCAACGCGGTTGGAATCCTCTTGTAAAACCTCGCCGTCGGAGCTAATTTCCAGGCACCAGCATCAGTTCGAGTTTGCCGAGGAGGGGGCCTTCGTGAAGCACTCGCGACGCCGCATCAGGTGGGAGTGTCGGATTCTAGTCCGGCGCGAAGGAGGAGGTGGTGCAGTGGAAGTTGCGGATCGAGGGATGGGAACGATGAACGGGGTATTTCCAGAATAACAACGTTTTAAACCATGAACTCCTTTCTATCTTTATTTTGTTTATAAACTACTTAGGATTAAAATCTGATTTTCCTTTATATATATTATAATACCTTAAAATCTGAGTTTCTTTTATATATTATAGTAAAGTAAAATCTGAAATCTTAAATATATACATTGTTTTAAAATTCTAAAATTTTAAATAAAATACATTAATAAGAAAAGGTTGTTTTAAAATATATATATATATATAAAGAATTTGTTTTAAAAGTAAGAATAGATTTGTTTTAAGAATAAAAATACCTTTGTTTTGAAAATGTAAATTACATTGATTTAAAAATATGATCTTTGAAATAAAAATATAGTTTTTTATATATTATTTTTAAATAAAGAATTCGATTTTTATATATATGAAATGAAGTTAAAATTTCGATTTATATATATATGAAGTGAAGTTAAAAATTCGATTTTTATATATATGAAGTGATGATAAAAATTCGATTTTTATATATATGAAGGGAAGATAAAAATTCGATCTAACATAAAAATATGATTTTTAATAATCGACGGTGTGATACAGATTGCAATGGTACTGTCGGAAAACAAATCTGAATTCAAACCGTTCAGAAAGGAAATGGCGGAGTGGAACCCCAAGGTGAAAACTTCTCACTTTTAATTTAAATTTCTAGTTTGAAATATATACCAGGATGCAGACGGTGTTTAGTAGCACCCGACACCTGTCGTCCAAAGACCATGGATGACTTGTTTGTTTGATTATTGTGTAAGGAAATTTGATTGTGTGATGGTGAATGAAATAAAATATTTTATAGTGGAAAATATTTTATAGTTAAAAATATATTTTTTAATATGTATATAAAATAAATATTTATAAACAAATAGGGCGATTTGTTTATATACACTGATTTGACTGATATTGATTGGGACGGTAAATTTTACACATCGCCCAACTGCATAAATATAATCTGTGTTTGATTGTTTGAAAACACCACACGGGTATTGGGATGATATATGACATACACTAGTCCCAATAATTAGCTGTATGTCGATCGATTGATTGATAGACTGTTATAAGCGTTAAATATTCATATTTGATGCTTATAAAGTGTAGAACGCACTCTAGATGATGGTTGATTATTTATCATTGTTATTGTATACATGTGTTGTAGAAAATCCATATAATTAACATTATATGGTAATTGATTGGGCCTCATTCCAGTTTTAAAAAAGAAATATTTGAAATAGAAATATTTGAAATAGAATATATGAATAGAAATGTTTGAAAAAGAAATATTTGAAATAGAATATTTGAAAATAGAAATATATGAAGCCGTGTTGATTGGATTTACGCCATTTTGACGTGAACGATATTTATATCGATTTTATAATGAACATCGAAAGTGATTTCAAAATCTGATATTTTGAAATGAATTGAAATTCGAATTAAATTGAATTGAATTGAAATTCGAATATAAATTGAAATAAATTGAAATTCGAATTAAATTGAAAAGAATTGAAATTCGAATTAGAATGAAATAGAATTGAAATCGTTTTGAATTGAATTTAAAACGTATTGAAATTGAACTGAAATCGATTTAAATTAAAACCGATTTGAATTGAAATGGATTTGAATTGTAATCGAGTTGAAATGAATTTAAAACGAATTTTCATTGGAAAGATTCAATTTTGATTTGAATTTGAATATGAAGTTGAAATCGTTTGGAAAACGAATTTAAAACAATTTATAAAATACGTTTTAAAAGGAAATCGACGAAATATATATTATATATATTATATGTATATATATATATATATATATATATATATATATATATATATATATAATATAATGGCCTGAATAGAACGCGCCGCGCCGCGGCAGTTCGTGAATTTCGACCATTGATTTCGAACTGAGATTACGGGAGATCCGACCGTCGGATTCTCCTAAAACCGGAACCGCTGGGTTCGTATCGAAAAGAGCTTTCTAACGAATATTAGAAATTTGAAATCTAACAGTTGGATTTGGAGATATGTCCAAATCAATTTTAGAAAAGGTCGCTGTAAGTGTAGTTCGATGGCCGTTAATGGAAATCGACTATACGGGCCTTGATAAAATTATCAAAAATAGTAATAATTTGTGTAGAATCATAAGAAATGATTTGGGATGAAAAAATCCATATTTGAAAAGATAAAAATTGATTTTTATTGAAATGAACTAGTTTTGAACTAGAATTATAATTCTATTTATCTTTAAAATAAATAAATTGGATTTGAAATGGTTTTGAAAATAACCAGAATTTCCAATAATTAAATTGGAATGGATTTGAATCGAAATTGTCTGTGGAATATTTCGATGTTGGATTTCATGATTATACAGATATTGTTATGGAAATCTGAAAGATATATTTATATCGTTATTTCCAATACGATATTTGTTGGTCGTAGAATTTGATATTGAATATAAGCCGATATATTTTCTATTCAGAGCCTTGTTTGTAATATCAAATGTGATTTGGGTTTTTCGTGAATGGTGTCTTCATTAACACTGTTCTTATGCCCAGTTGAGAAAAATATTAAATCTTTTTATTTAGATTTAATGAAGTGTGCCAATTGAATAATATTTAATTTGAATTGAATTCGAATTGATTTTTGGGTTTATCGTGAACGGTGTTTTAAATAACACTTGTTCTTTAACCCGATAATTAATAGAATGTGATTTTGGGTTGTCGTGAACGGTATCTTCAATAATACTATTCTTAGACACAACGAAGTTAAGAAAATCAGAAACTAACTGGAGATTAGTTAAGTTGAATGGTTCCTTGGGTATTGATCTGATGTTGGTTTCGGCCTTCGGGGCTAACACTTAGGGAATTGCTCACTTGCTATTTTACGGTTAGGGACTGATTGAATTGTGATGAGATTTTGGGGTTTATCGTGAACCGTGTTTTAAATGACATTGATTCTTTAACCCAGTTAAAGATTAAAACCAAGTGGAGTTTTAATGAATCTTTAATTAGATTGAAAAGATCGAGAATGGAGTATCACCAGTTTTGCTCTTGGCGATAGTTAAATCAGTAATTAGATTTGAACGTGAAATGGTAATTGAATTTACTGATAACACCGTGGTGTTAGATATGAAGTATTACCAGTTTTACTTCATGGGATGAATAGGTTGGCGTTGGGAAATTAAAACAAATAATTACTTCGGTAAGGTTCGTTAATCCCGACTAGTTTGAAGTGATAATCAAAGGAATATTAAAGAATAAATTTAAAGAATTTATCTTTGATAAAATTAATGGGAACCTTTCCCTAAGAATGTGAAATTTAGAAACTAACTGTAGGTTAGCTAAGCAGAATGGTTTCCTGGGTATTGATCTGATGTTGGTTTCGGCCTTCGGGGTTAATATCTGGGGAATTATTCTCTTGTTATTTTACGGTTAGTGACTGATGAATTGGAATGAGGCGTATGTTGTGTTTGTGTAACACTTGTTTATTATATACGCGAGTTATTCGGAAAGACCGGGTTTATCCCATTCTAAATAACTGATACGACGATAAGTCGAAGATGAATACGATGGTTGAAGACCGGATGTCTTCACGTCATTTGGATAATTACTGATGATCTTGATTGGGCCGTACACCCAAGAGGAGGGAATCAGTTAGTGGTCGTCCAGACGTACTTGGAGATCGATGGATATGCGGGGTACTAGGTGCCTCCGGTTTCGTTCAGACCCAGAACGAACTTGTAAATGGACTGTGTGTCTGACATCGGATTTCATTCTGTGTGATTGATATCGATTGCATAGCGTGAACAGCCTGTGTGGCATGTTGAGATGCAAATGATCAAGGCTTCTGTTGAAAAGAAGAGTCTTGTAGTTGATGATCAAAGCATGACCTTTGTGGCGTAGCTTTGTGTAGCGTTAATTCGCGAGCCTCACACCTCGGTGTAAACCAAAAACGGGAGAAGGACCTCAGGGAGGGCATGCGTTTCTTTCTAGTTAGGAGTGGCTTCAGTGCTTGAACTGGCTGATGAGTTTGACTCATGTGGTTGTTGGAATTTGAGGCGCCTCGGTTAGATCGGACGATCCGGGTCCGATGGAGTCATTTTTTGGCTCACTTACGCCCCAAAGGGCGGGGAAACGCAGTGTTCAGGATTTCGTCTAATCCACATCGGTGGACCGGCCCTGTCGCTCCAAGGTCACTCGAGCTCTGACCTGAGGCTCGGGCTAGAGAGTCTCGAATCGGTGAGGACTATCTTTTGCCTCGATTCGCATATGGAAACCCAATTTCCAATACGTGACAATTGCGGTTTTGATTGTATACTTATATATGGCGACATAGTGGCGTGGGACGCTCATGTCGCCTATGATTGATATTTATGATTGTATATAAAATCAGAAACTAACTGGGAACGAGCTAAGATGGGTGGTTTCCTGGGTATTGGTCTGATGTTGGTTCCGGCCTTCGGGGTTAATTCTTAGGGAATCGTTCTCTTACTAATTTACAGTTGGAGTCTGATTAAGAATTAAAACATGAATTTTAGCGTATCAAGCATTCTTTGGCTATTATAAGGTAAAAACCCTATCCTCCGGCTTGCGTTGCATTGTGTGATGGGACCTGGGTCTTATAATGGCTTCATTGTTTTTTATTTAGCATTTCTCTGTTGGTTTTATGCACTGGTATTCTTGGGAGGAAACCCGTTCCGTGTTATATGGCGTAGTCCCTTGATTTACCTAACTTTAAAATAAAGATTAATAACTGTTTTAGTTCTCACACCAGTCCCATGACTGACCTGGAGTTTATTGTTTTTAACCTAAACTCTGGGTGCCTTTATTTTGACACGGGCAGCTAGTAGTTTTGGTTTTGCAGATTTATATTCACAGGATCCTGGTTTATAGCTGGAATGATATCCGGAAAGCTTTGTATCCGTATATCTCTTCTTCAGTTGTATTTTGTATTATTTTCCGCTGCTATGTAATGTATTGTAATCTCTGATATTTTTCTGTTGTGTAATATTTATTTATACTTTGTAAATTCTTGTATCCTGATGGAATTGTTGTAATAAACAATGAAATGTTCTTCCGTCTGCGTTCTCTTGTGTGTTGTTCTCAAAGTATCCGCTCTTTCCTTCGCCGGGGAAGTTCGGGTCGTTTCATTACAATTAAGATAAAGGTTTAGATCCAATCCTAACCAATTCAAGGTGACATATGTTCATGAGTTACATGAATGATTAGATCTATCCAATGATATAACTGTCCAAATTAACAGATCTTTATTAACCATAATATAGTTACAAACCAAGATCCACAATAATAACATAGTAGACAATCATAATTGAATTGGATCTATAGAAATAGATCTATCATGACATAGCATTCGATCTAACAGTAACATAGATTCAAGGTTTACAACGTATCCAAATCACAGTCTTTCATGATTCACTATTATTTATCTAAACCTGAAAGCAACTGGAACTCACTGTGATTGGATTGCTAAGATGGAAGAAAAGAGGTTGGTGCTGCGTTTATGCTTGAATCTCAGAATTTCATGTGCTTTAGTTGATAGAAGGAGATGAGAGACCCTAGTTCAGTTCAGACTCCGGCAGAGTTTGGATGCCATGACTTCTAATGAAGAAATATGTGAAATGGCCATATATTTATAGCTGCAGAACCATCTAGAACTGAATGCCACATAAGTCCTAGGGTCAATCAGGTCGCGGGTCGCCTCCCACTTTGGGAAAAGGCCCAAATACCCAAAAACTATTCTAGGCGCACTTTACAGGTGCACCAGTGCAAAATTGCCTTGGCGCACTTGGCAAGTGCGCCAGTTATACTCGGTTTTGAGTTTCAACTTTTTATCGTTCGTAACTTCTTTATATGTTATCCATATTACGCAAACTGCGTGTCGATCCAGTCTAGAATTTCGAGACTGACATAATGATGTAATTAGTTTCTCCTAGTTACTAATAATAAATTAATTGTTCTTTAATTTATCCTCCTTAATGTTAACAAAATTACGAGTGTTACAAGTTATGGAACCACCTTCTGATAGCGTATCTCTAGAGAGGAATACACTGGGTTCAACAAGAACATCTTGTAACCCGGTCACACATGACCAACCACTCATTTAGCTTAAGTGTATCGAATGTATATCACCAACGGTTGGGATCAACAACCATTTCCCGAAAGGTACAACATCGATAGATTAAATAATGAAATGAAATTTCTCTAGATAGGTGATAATACACCCTAATTAGGAGCTACCTACTTAGTCAGGCTGCCTTCCCGATTTTTGTCATTTTTCGGTTGTTGAGGCCTGAGGCTACGATTACTTACCTTGCATTGATAGCACAATCACTCTAAATGCCACATTGTTAGATCCATTAATCACTAATTGATTTTCATAAATTTAATCTGGATATTATGCTAAGAGAGTATATTCTCCACCACCAAATGTATATTTGTACCGGCTAACCTATGTGATTTTTGGAAATACTCTGTCAAACGTTCGTTCATACAAGTTCGTTCTGGGACTGAACGAAACCGAAGGCGCAATTTCCATTAATCCATCTTAGGCAATTTCTACCTAGGATTAACAGAAAAATCCCTTGCACTTTACTCCATCTTCGATTTTCTTCATACAATCTGATTTGCAACGTTACTGCCAATACGGAGTGGTTCTCGGATAATAATCCAATTGATGTAACACCCCGTAATTTTAAAAGACACTATAACGATAAATTAAAGAATACTTAATTAAATATTCAGAAGTAAGTAAAATGGCTACGCCATTATGTTTGACTCAGAATTCTGCTTAGGATAGACTCCGAGTTTGCATAAAACGGACACCATATGAAGAAATTATTAAGGTTTAAAGTTTGTACACGCATAAGAAAAATATATATGAATAAAATAAATTCAAAAAAATAAAAAATTAGTTCAAATTAATTCAAAATTACAGAAAAAGGGAGGGGGAAATCTCCCACCCAGGGGTGTCGACACCATCAGGGGGGTGTCGACTGCTGGGTCAACCCCTAAGAGGCGGTCGACCCACCCTCCCCAGGCCAGATCTAAGGCAGAATACTTTTTTTTGAATGTGGAATCCGTTCTTGACAAGATTCGTTGATTCTAGGTGTAAATAAGACCCTATACCCATTGTTTTATTCATTTTAAATCAATGGAGAACTAGATGTTGCCTCTGCCTAGATTGAATATAGCCTATTTCTCTTCACTAATCAAGTTATTCAAGTTTAAAGATCTGTGATTCAACATCTACAATTCTTCTTCTATTTCTTAGATCCATTCGCTGTGAGTCTATGTTATTTTTATATAGAAATAATCAGAAGTTAATCTTGACATTACTATAACTTTGGTCTGTGCCTATGACTATTTGAATAATATCAGATCTGCTATAACCTGTGTATCTAAGTTATTCTGGCATGACTATGAATCAGAACTAAGCCTGTGCCTATTTATCATGTCAGATCTGTCATTATTAGTAGATATAATTCATTGTTTTGTTCTCATTATGCCTGTTTATGATGTCTTTATTACGTTAGAATCTTAGAATCAGTTTTATTACCACATGTTCATCAGATCTGATCATATGTGCCTATCTTGTCATTATTCCCAATGTTGTCACTATACGTTCATTTGTTACTATGCCTATTTCTGCCATCGTATGTCAATTTTTCTATTATGATCATTTCTTTCTACTTTCCTCCTTCTTTTCCCTTTTTATTTTTATAGCCAGGCTACCTTCGAGCCTAGGCATATCGTTGAAAATATGCGAACACGTTAAATTGGAAACGAAGGGAAAATGTTAGAATTGGCGTATAACTTGAATTGGGGATATGGGCATAACTTGAATGAAATACTTGAATATGGATTTGGGGCATAAACCAAATTTGGGTTAAAGACCTTAGTTAGGGGCATATGGTTCATTATGAAATAACTTGGGAAAGGGCATGAAAACCTATAATGAAATAGGTATAATTGGTTAATAATGGAAATGCCTTGAATTACAATAATTGTAAACCGCGCTTAGACACGAGGTTAGAGTACACTTGTGGTGGAAGTCTACCTGGAACTAACTGGCATATCCAGCGACCACAAGTGGTGAATCTAATGTGAGGGGTCTAATTGCATAAGCATGTGAGGTGCTAAGACATGAGGTTAAGTCTGACTTGTGGAAGAAGTCTGCCTAGAACCGACCGACATATCCAGCGTCCACAAGTTGTAGTCTTAATGTGGGAGGTCTAGCATATTATAACCATAAATGAATATATGGTAATGAACTTGAATACTTAACCTAGTTGAATCCATAGGGATTGTATGAACATGTTAACTTGAATAGGGGTCAAGTAAACTTGTTTGAAAACAGTGGGTCGGTTAAGTATATTTTGGTTTAGTGGGTAATATTTATATATAGGCCCACAAACTTAACCTGAGGGGGTTATGCAATCTTTTTACTCTGGTATGGCATAACCTGTGGAAATCCGAGTAATAGGGATACAACTGAAGGGGAAACTTGTATCATCTTGTGCGTGGGACCCGTTTCAGTCAGTAACCCATATATAGGTATCAAACGAGTACTCCGAACTAGGTTGGAGTCGGGGCATGCTTACTAGGCTGATTGTAAGAGATCCAAAAGTGGGTACGATGTCAGACGGCGTGTTCCATCGGGGTCATGTGCATGCATGACTCCGCCTGCTCGGGAAAATAAGATGCTGTGACATTAGTAGATACGGTTGTGCACATCCTGAAAACGAAGGGTTGCCACTTTAGGAAGTGATACATCCTACTATGGGGCCAGCACAGGGTATCTACGGAGTAAGGAGCCGATCGATTGGGGTAGTAATTAGGGTACATCTAAACTCTGGTATGTTTAGGAGCCCATTATTATCCTTAGGGGTAGCTCTGGTATGTTGGGATGCCTGTTGATTGTATGGGGTTAAACCTCTCACTAGAAGTACGCATAAGTCTTCCATCTTATAATTGTTGGGATCATCTCATTCTGGTTATACTAGTATTGGTGCACATAGAGAGAGAGAGAGAGAGAAAAGGAGAGTGTTAGAGAAGCACTATCTATTCTATCCTTTTTATCCTATTTACCTCGTCATACCTGCCTTATATGTTATTTGCTCTCTTATCCAGCTTATATGCCTGTCATAATGTTTTTACTTATTTATATGCTAAAAGTAACTGGACTCGCCAGACTGATGTCTGACCTATTTTGTTTCCTCTTCTTTCTCTTCCGTATCCCCCTCCCCCAGGTTCTTAGGGTGGGAGTACTCAAGCTTGATCATGATTCTGCTTAGTTCTGCTTGAAGCTGCTTAGATGTACGACTTGATTTCATACCTTCTGTACTATAGTTAAGTTTTTGGGGATTATGCTTCTTCTATAATTGTACTCTGATGATTTTAGCACAAGGCAGAAATTTTAAGTTGATGTACTGGGTTTTATGTATTTCAGACTTATGATGTAACCATGTTTTAAACCATGATGTTTTCTGTTTAAATAAAGTTTTAAATTCCGCTGCTACTTTATATCTGTCTTGTAATATTTCTGTTTCTGTTTACCTAGAATGCTTCATGAAACTTAATTCATTCTCTTAATGAGTGAGCTTAATGGACGTGGGGTGTCACACTCTCCATATTGACAACGATATTGGACAAAACTTCGATAGTCGGTTATTTAACTTTTAAGAAAAACAAACATCAATCCAAAGCATCAAACAATCACTGGGCCCCTTAATTAATATTTCATTAATTAAATCACTTCTCCATTTCCTTATCAATATTTGTTAACCCAATATTTTCAACAATCATCTTGGCCTCTTACGCTATTTGGAAAACATTTTCATATGTCACCTTCTTTTTTTCTGTACTTAGAAAATATCTTCTATTTATAATGAGAAAACATTTCAATTACTTATCTCTTTCCCGAACTCATTTATTTATATATTTAGGAAATATTTATTATTATATTTCCAAAATTTCACTTACCTGGGTTAAAACGACTATCGTGTAAAACATCATTACAACAACCCAAAATATTGCATTCAACTAAATCTCTTTAAACATCGATCTTTGAGACTGAATCTTCCTATTTATTAGTTAATAATGAATTCAATTAAGTTCGGGTATAACTACCTCTCAGACCTTGACTGAATAACATCTTTAACTTCAAAACAAACAAGATCACTTATCTCGAATAATCAACACCATATATAACCAATTATCCCCCTTTTTTAAAGCTATATTGTAACACCCCGTAATTCAGTTAATATTAATATTCACAAATTAAAGAATAACTAATCTCAGACGTGGGAATTGTGGGAAACGGGTTGCGTCATTGTGTTCGTCTCGGAATTCTGGTTGGAATAGAGTCCGAGTTTGCGTGAATTGGACTACGTATGAAGAAGTTATGGCGATCGGAAGTTTCAGAAAATTCAAAACATATTTCAGAAAATTTTGAAATTCAAAAATTTGGAGTCAAACAGGCTAGGCGGGAAAATTCCCTCCTAGCACCCCAAGTCGACTGTGGAGTCGACTGGGTAGTCGACACCCCCCCAGGTCGACTGGGTAGTCGACTGGGCAGTCGACCTGGGTGTCTACCTGTCCAGGCGGCTAGGGTTTTGACTGAGCGCAATCTTGAGCTGCTGATGTGTCTTTAGGGCTGAGTTGGCAAATTAAACAGTTCAGTTTAGTTCTGAGTTGATCTGACGGTTTAAATAAATCCTAAACTCTATAAATACCTAGGTAGTCTCTCACTCTAACTCACATGAAAAATATGATTGCTACCGTCATACCGCCGCCATGGAACTCAGTGTAGCCGCCGCCAACTAAGAAGAAAGAAAGCTAATCAAACCCTAATTCTACTCAACTCTAAAGCAAATCAAGACTCTCTTTCTCTTCTAATTGTGCGTATGATGATCTTAACAAGATTATTATTAAACTAATAAGATTAAGTTATGAATGGATTATAAGTGAATGATGTGAATTGTCATATATGTTGTTGTAAACCTTATGCTATCATGTATGTTGTAAATCCTATGTTATGTGATGATGATATCCTATATGTTGTTAATCATGCTATGATGATATTGTATAGGTTGTAATTTTCTATGCTAAGTTGTGATAAATCATACATGTTATAAAGTCATGATGTTATTATCTATGCTAATTAGTTCATGTTAATCAAATCATAATGTTTGGGCTATGTTGATCTATATGACAAGTCACATATGCAAGTTTAGATTGATTAGTAAAGATTATGAACATATGCCATGACATCTATTTAGATCTAGAATTGTGACATCTAGAATTATGCTATGATATATGTGAATTCTATGTGTTAGATGCTAGTTCACACCATCATTATGTGGCATAAAACCCCATATGCAAGTTTCATGAATTTGGGTTATGATCATATCATTTAAGTTGTGACATTTTACCAAACAAGTTGACACCTTTAGATCCTTAACATGTGTAGTTTATGCAAGTTTCACCCCTATTATGATTGGATTATTTTATTTGTCTATATGTTGTGATAATTTATCTTTGTGCTATGAGTTAGACTATTCGAGTCTAATGTATACTTTGCATTGAATAAGCGAACGTACAACGTGGGGGTAGGGGTAATATTAAGGATTTAATAATAAGAAGTTGGTGTGCAATTGATATGATTTTGCATGCCATGGGTGGATGGCCATAATTGAGTCAATTATAGACATCATTAAAATTTGAGTTAATTAATAATTTGAATAGGGAATTATTAAAACTGGGGTAAAAGATTATAAGTGATAATCAATGCTTAGGACATGAGGTTGGACTCTTTTGTGACGTAAACCTGCCCGAACCCGCCCGGCAAATCCAGTGGTCACAAATGTTAGCCCAATGTGAGAGGTCCTAGGTCCAAACTAAAGCATAACAATTGTAAAGACACTAGGTTAGACTCTTTTATGGTGTAAGATTGCCCGGATCCGCCTGGAAAATCCAGCTGCCATAAATGCCAGTCTAATGTGAGAGGTCTTTATGAAGTTATGGCCTGAATGAATTAAGAAATACTTAACCAGAAAAACATGTAAGGTGGGACACGGGGGTTAAGTAGGTGCCTTGGGTGGCATGAGGAATCTAGTGGGTTCCCTTAGTGGCATGTGAAATACGATTAGTAAGACTTAACCAAACACACATGTAAATGAACATGACTAAGAGGGTTAAGTGGGATGTACTAGTGGACAAGCTTAGGTGGGTAGCTTGTGGGGGCCCATTTCAACAAGTATCCCAAACGTATCTTTGTGGGCTCGACCCAAGTCGAGGACGGGACACGCATGCTGGGCTTGACTATAAGAGGCCAAAACGGGGAGCGGTGGCAACGCAAGTCCAGCAGGTTTCATATGCATGTGTGGACCCGGGCTGGTAGGTAAGACGTTGTTGCATCGTGTAGGTATAAGCCGTGCATTCTCAAGTTGTATCGGGTTACCACTTTAGGGGAGTGATACACCCCACTATGGGGCCAGCATGGGTATCTACGAGTAGGGAGCCGATCGAAAGTGGGTAGTGGGGTACACCTAGCGGAGATAGGGGCAGACGGCACCTATGTAGTCAGCTAGGGGTACGCAAGGATATTTATATAGTTTCTGTGTGAAGCAAGCGGGATCAACTATGAGAGTGACTAGTGTGGTGCAGTGTAGTAATTATTCGTTAGTAATTAGGTGTGCTTCAACGATATCTTTAACGTTATCTTTATCTGCTCTTCCATACCCAATAGTTCATAGACATTTCCTTGTTTTCCAGCTTATGCCTTAGTCTAGTTACTTTGATAATAGTATTGTTAGAATTATCATACTCGCCAGACTTTATGTCTGACCCCCTCCATTTCTATCCTTTTTCCCCTTCCAGGTCCTCAGGTTAGGCCCAGCTCTAGCGGAGTTTGATTGGATTGCTTTATCTCTCTCTTGGAAAGCTTGGACCACTGAAGTAAAGTCCAGCTTGTTATCTTCTTTAATGGCTATTTATGTAATGGGGTTATGTATTTTGTTTTATCAAGATGGATATTGTACTTGACTCTGATTTATGGTTTTATGATGTAACAAACATGTTTAATTTCCGCTGCAATAAAATGAAGTTTAAGATTTCCAAGTACTACTTATTATCTGTCTTGTTGTAATTTTTCTGTTCTATATTCACTTACAACCTCCATGGAAGTTAATGCATTCCCTTTGTGAGTGACATTAATGGACGTGGGGTGTTACACATGGTATCAGAGCTTAAGGTTACCAGAACAGATATTTTTTTTAGAAAAACTATTTTTCTAAAGTATTTTTGGAAGAAGTTTTTTCAAAAACATGTCTTAATGAGTAATTTAAAGAGGAAAGTTTTTATGAAAAACATAATCCCCAATAGCCATATATCTTTATCTTTCGAATTCTCCATTTTGAATCTTTCCTTTTTCGTTTCAGCATGGCTGAAGATCTTAACCTTCCGGATGGTGTAGCGATACCCGGATGGTATAGGAGGTTATTAGAGGCTAGGGCCGCCGCAGGTCCAGCCAATTTTCCTCCAACACCAGTTGCACCAGCTCCTCCTCCTCCTCGCGTAGATACTTTTGCAAAGACGTGCAAGGAATTTAAGGCTATGGGTGGAAAACCTTTTCAAGGGTCAGAAACGTTTGTGGAAGCTAGAGATTGGCTTAAGGAGGTGGAAGAATTGCTTGAAATCTTTGAAGTAGAAGAAGGGAGGAGAGTCAAATTAGCAGCTTGGTTAATGAAGGGAGAGGCCTCGTTTTGGTGGGAGGTCACTAATGGGGAGCGTCCTGTTGATTCTTGGGCGGATTTCAGACGTAGGTTTGAGGCGAAGTTTCTCTCAAGGGCAGAAGAGAATCTATATATGGAAAGGTTCTTGACATTAAAGCAAGGAAGCTCATCAGTGAAAGAATATGTCAACAAATTTAATCAGTTAACAAGGTTTGGCTTGGACTTAGTGAACACGACTAAGAAGAAGGCTCTGAGGTTCGTTAATGGATTGAATGAACCGTTGCAAGGGTTGGCTATGACCCACATCCCTATGGAGGCCACCTTTGAGAAGCTAGTAGACATGGCACTCATGCACGAGGAGAAAGGCACTAAAGCTAATAAGGCACCCGAGAAGAAAGGGGATCAGAAGAAACCACAACAGCAAAACAAGAAGGGTGGTAAAGACAATAATGGAAAGGGAAAGAAGAAATGTTTTAACTGTGGGACACCAGGCCATCTCAGCAAGGATTGCCGAAAGAAAAAGAAGACTGGCTGTTTTAACTGTGGCGAAGCAGGACATCTAGTGAAGGACTGGCCAAGGAAGGGGCAGAGGGCAGGGACTACCTCGGGAGGACAGGTGCAGGCTCTTATGGCACCAGGGCAGGCAAGGGGGCAAGTTTAGGCTCTCGCGGTCCCACCGCTGCAAGAAAGAGGTAGAACCATTTCTGTTGAATGATTAGTTTTTCTGTTTGATCATCCTATCCGTACCTTATTTGATTCGGGCGCATCGCATTCGTTTATCTCTACATCATTAGTTGAATCACTGCACTTAAACACCTGTTTAGTAGAGGATCCCTTAGTTGTTTCGAATCCAATTGGGGGCTCATCTTATTTGTCCATGATGTGTTTGGATTTGAAAATTTCTATACTTAGCGTTGAGTTTAGATGTGATGCTTATGTTTTGGGCTTCATGGGCTATGGGCTAATTTTAGGAATGGGTTGGTTATCCAGAAATGGGGTCGTTCTTGATTGTGAAAGGAGAGTAGTTAGGCTCATGACTCGCCTTGGAAACACTCTCGAAATATTTTGTAATCCCATAAATTCCGTTATGCTAAGTTATTTAGAATCGCTTGACGCGTTTGAGGAAAATCCACGATCTGTTAGAGTGGTCCGAGAATACTCGGATGTGTTTGAGGAGGTGAAGGGCTTGCCACCGAAGCGGGAGATAGATTTTTGAATATATCTTGTGGATAATGCAAAACCAGTATCTTTGCCAGTACGCCACATGGCTCCTCGTGAAAGGAGGGAACTCGATAAGCAAGTGAAGGAGTTGCTTGAGAAGGGGTTCATAAGATGAAGTATATCAGAGTGGGGTGCTCCAGTAGTATTTGCCACAAAGGCGGATGGGTCCCTTAGGCTTTGTGTGGACTATAGGGAACTTAATAAGCTTACTAAGAAGAACAGACACCCACTGCCGAGGATTGACGATCTCTTCGATCAGTTAGTTGGCGCCTCAGTGTTTTCGCAGTTGGACTTAGCCACTAGTTTCCATCAGTTGAGAGTGGTTGAGGATAGCATTGACAAGACTGCCTTTAGGACTCCGGACGGTTTCTATGAATGGCTAGTGATGCCCTTCGGTTTGACAAACGCCCCGCATACTTTGTTGATTTGATGAGTAGGGTGTTTAGGGAGTACCTTAACAAATTCGTGGTAGTCTTTGTAGACGACATCCTGATCTTTTCTAAGGATGAAGAAGAGCATGCCCTACATCTTAGGGAAGTGTTGGAGACCCTACGAGCGCATAACCTTAAAGCTAAATTTTCTAAGTGTCACTTCTGGAGGAAGAAAGTACGATTCATAGGGCACGTGGTTTCCAAAGAAGGGATAGCTGTGGATCCCGCGAAGGTGGTGGCCATCCAAGATTGGAAGGTCCCTAAAAATGTTACCGAAGTGAGAAGTTTCTTGGGGTTGGCTGGCTACTATAGGAAGTTTATCAAAGACTTCACAAAAATATCAGCTCCATTGACACGCCTGACGTAAAAGAACCTAGTTTTCACGTGGGACGTAGATTGTGATGATGCGTTCCAACGTTTGAAGAGAGCTTTGACTTCAGCCCTAGTCTTAGTGCTACCAGATGGGAGTAATCCATTTACTGTTTATACCGATGCTTGTGGGACTGGACTAGGCGCAGTCTTAATGCAAGAGGGCAGGGTAATCGCCTATGGTGGAAGGCAGTTGAGAGCGCATGAGAAAAATTACCCTACACATGACCTAGAGTTGGCCGCTATTGTTTTCACGCTTAAGTCTTGGCGTCATTATCTTCTTAGCGAGAAATTCGAATTATTCACTGATCACAAATTGTTAAAATACTTGTTCTCTCAGAAGGACTTGAACTTAAGGCAGCAAAGGTGGATGGAGTTCGTAGCGTCCTACGATTTCGAAATAGCATATACCCCTGGCAAGGGTAACGTGGTGGCGGACGCCTTAAGTAGAAAAAGATTATCCTTAAGTCCTTTGTTTGTTGAGCGGCGAAGTTTAGAATTCATTTCGATGTTTGACTTTAGACCTTCTGTTGACTTTGTACCCGGTTTGCTAGCATCCTTGGAGGTCAGACCCACACTTTTGGGACGGATTGGCGAGGCACAGCGAGACGACCCACAGTTGGTTGAGTTAGTAGAAAAGCTCAAAAGAGGGGAGTCATCAAGCCATCTCCATAGGTATACCCTAGATGATAAGGGTTGGTTATGTAGGGACGATAGACTTTGTGTACCAAAAGACGATGATCTAAGGAAGACAATTCTTGATGATGCACATCGTTCGAAGATGACCATTCATCCCGGCGGGGACAAGATGTATAAAGACATGAAGCGAGTTTCTTTTGGGCCGGTATGAAGAGGGATGTGGCCGAGTATGTCGCTAGATGCTTGGTGTGTCAACAAGTAAAAGCAGAGCAAAAGAAACCCGGTGGGTTGCTTCACCCGTTGGAGGTTCCACTATGGAAATGGGAAAGTGTCTTGATGGATTTTGTGGATGGATTACCAAGATCAAGGAAGGGTAATACGGTAATTTGGCTTATAGTAGATAGACTTACTAAGAGCGCCCATTTTATTCCTGTGAAGAGTAAGAGGACTGCTTCATGGTTAGCTTCTGTATACGTCCGAGAAATAGTTCGTTTGCACGGTGTTCCTTCTAGCATAGTGAGCGACCGCGATCCTATTTTCACTAGCGAATTTTGGAGAAGCTTACAAGAGGCGGTAGGGACTCAGTTATGTTTGAGCACCGCATATCATCCTCAGACGGACGGCCAGACCGAGAGGGTGAATCGCATTCTAGAGGATCTTTTGAGGCTATGTATCCTAAACTTTGGGGGTACATGGGAAGAGCATCTTCCATTGGTAGAGTTCGCATATAATAATAGCTTTCAGTCTAGCATTGGCATGGCACCTTTCGAAGCTTTTTATGGACGACCTTGTCGTTCACCTGCATGTTGGTGGGAATCTACGGATAAGATCTTACTTGGGCCAGATATGGTTAGGGAGACTTCGGAGAAGATCGACTTGATTCGAAGGAGGATGAAAGCAGCGCAAGATAGGCAGAAATCTTATGCGGACAAGAGGAGGATAGATCTTGAGTTTGAAGTTTGGGACATGGTCTTTATCAAAGTGTCTCCATTACAGAACATTGTTCGCTTTGGGTCCGTTGGGAAATTAGCACCAAGGTTCGTATGGCCGTTTCGTATTAAGGAGATGATTGGACAGATGGCGTATAGAGTGGAGTTGCCTGACAGACTTAGTGGTGTACACGACGTATTCCATGTGTCACATTTGAGGAAGTGCTTGCACGAGACCGCGGAGGTGGTAGAGGCGAACTTTCTTAGAGAGGTGGAGATCGAGTGTGATGCGACGATTCGACGAGCTCCTACATGCATTCTTGGGTCGGAGATCAAGAAGTTGAGAAATCGAGAGGTCAGACTAGTCAAAGTACAATGGGGAGATGATTAGAGTAACGCTACTTAGGAGACGGAAGAGAAGATGCGTTCTTTGTACCCTTTTCTTTTCGAGAGTATGTCCTTTAATTTCTCCTTTATCGCTTAGCTCATACTTATCTTATCTTTAGTATATCCTCTCGCTAGTATTCTTGACCTTTAGTTAGGATAATCCTATGGTTGAAACATGTGTTTGAGACATGTTATGTATGATGGATGCAAAGTGGATGCAAGTGTTTTCTAAGTGGTTGCTCGTGGATGCATACACACACACTATTAGGCTCTAGATCGGCTCAGTCACTTCATACTGCATATTGCATATAAATGGATGTATTTAGTAAAATGGATGTATGATTGTATTATCATATTGATGCTGCATTCAGATGATGATTGTGCATGCATATAGAGATAATATATAGCATTAAGGAACTTTTACATACATAATGGACGCATGGCACTATCATGATTTGCATTAAGGAGGTCAACTGAATCAGTGGACCGCCTGATTTTGCATTAGATATGGACACATACACACACTGTGCATTTAAACATGAAAGCATTAGAAGTCTATAAGGACAATGGATGCCTGTGTTTAATGGTTGAGTAGATGGATGATTGGATGTTAGGATATACATTCTTCTTGACTAGAAGATTTCGGGGTCGAAATCCTTTAAGGAGGGGAGAATGTAACACCCCGTAATTCAGTTAATATTAATATTCACAAATTAAAGAATAACTAATCTCAGACGTGAGAATTGTGGGAAATGGGTTGCGCCATTGTGTTCGTCTCGGAATTCTGGTTGGAATAGAGTCCGAGTTTGCGTGAATTGGACTTCGTATGAAGAAGTTATGGCAATCGGAAGTTTCAGAAAATTCAAAACAGATTTCAAAAAATTATAAATTCAAAAATTCGGAGTCAAACAGGCTAGGAGGGAAAATTCCCGCCCAGCACCCTAGGTCGACGGGGGAGTCGACTGGGCAGTCGACACCCCCGCCCCCAGGTCGACTGGGTAGTCGACTGGGCAGTCAACCTGGGTGTCGACCTGTCCAGGCGGCTAGGGTTTTGACTGGGCCCAATCTTGAGCTGCTGATGTGTCTTTAGGGCTGAGTTGGCAAATTAAATGGTTCAGTTTAGTTCTGAGTTGATCTGACGGTCTAAATAAATCCTAAACTCTATAAATACCTAGGTAGTCTCTCACTCTAACTCACATGAAAAATAGGATAGCTACCGTCATACCGCCGCCATGGAACTCAGTGTAGCCGCCGCCAACTAAGAAGAAAGAAAGCTAATCAAACCCTAATTCTACTCAACTCTAAAGCAAATCAAGACTCTCTTTCTCTTCTAATTGTGAGTATGATGATCTTAACAAGATTATTATTAAACCAATAAGATTAAGTTATGAATGGATTATAAGTGAATGATGTGAATTGTCATATATGTTGTTGTAAACCTTATGCTATCATGTATGTTGTAAATCCTATGTTATGTGATGATGATATCCTATATGTTGTAAATCATGCTATGATGATATTGTATAGGTTGTAATTTTCTATGCTAAGTTGTGATAAATCATACATGTTATAAAGTCATGATGTTATTATCTATGCTAATTAGTTCATGTTAATCAAATCATAATGTTTGGGCTATGTTGATCTATATGACAAGTCACATATGCAAGTTTAGATTGATTAGTAAAGATTATGAACATATGCCATGACATCTATTTAGATCTAGAATTATGACATCTAGAATTATGCTATGACATATGTGAATTCTATGTGTTAGATGCTAGTTCACACCATCATTATGTGGCATAAAATCTCATATGCAAGTTTATACATGAATTTGGGTTATGATCATATCATTTAAGTTGTGACATTTTACCAAACAAGTTGACACCTTTAGATCCTGAACATGTGAAGTTTATGCAAGTTTCACCCCTATTATGATTGGATTATTTTATTTGTCTATATGTTGTGATAATTTATCTTTGTGCTATGAGCTAGACTATTCGAGTCTAACGTATACTTTGCGTTGAATAAGCGAACGTACAATGTAGGGTAGGGGTAATATTAAGGATTTAATAATAAGAAGTTGGTGTGCAATTAATATGATTTTGCATTCCATGAGTGGATGGCCATAATTGAGTCAATTATGGACATCATTAAAATTGGAGTTAATTAATAATTTGAATAGGGAATTATTAAAACTGGGGTAAGAGATTATAAGTGATAATCAATGCTTAGGACACGAGGTTGGACTCTTTTGTGACGTAAACCTACCCGGACCCGCCCGGAAAATCCAGTGGTCACAAATGTCAGCCCAATGTGAGAGGTCCTAGGTCCAAACTAAAGCATAACAATTGTAAAGACACGAGGTTAGACTCTTTTATGGTGTAAGACTACCCGGACCAGCCCGGCAAATCCAGCTGCCATAAATGCCAGTCTAATGTGAGAGGTCTTTATGAAGTTATGGCCTGAATGAATTAAGAAATTCTTAACCAGATAAACATGTAAGGTGGGACATGGGGGTTAAGTAGGTGCCTTGGGTGGCATGAGGAATCTAGTGGGTGCCCTTAGTGGCATGTGAAATACGATTAGTAAGACTTAACCAAACACACATGTAAATGAACATGACTAAGAGGGTTAAGTGGGATGTACTAGTGGACAAGCTTAGGTGGGTAGCTTGTGGGGGCCCATTTCAACCAGTATCCCAAACATATCTTTGTGGGCTCGACCCAATTCGAGGACGGGACACACATGCTGGGCTTGACTATAAGAGGCCAAAACGGGGAGCGGTGGCAACGCAAGTCCAACGGGTTTCATATGCGTGTGTGGACCCGGGCTGGTAGGTAAGACGTTGTTGCATCGTGTAGGTATAAGCCGTGCATTCTCAAGTTGTATCAGGTTGCTACTTTAGGGGAGTGATACACCCCACTATGGGGCCAGCACGGGTATCTACGAGTAGGGAGCCGATCGAAAGTGGGTAGTGGGGTACACATGGCGGAGATAGGGGCTGACGGCACCTATGTAGTCAGCTAGGGGTACGCAAGGCTATTTATATAGTTTCTGTGTGAAGCAAGTGGGATCAACTTTGAGGGTGACTGGTGTGGTGCAGTGTAGTAATTATTCGTTAGTAATTAGGTGTGCTTTAACGTTATCTTTAACGTTATCTTTATCTGCTCTTCCATACCCAATAGTTCATAGACATTTCCTTGTTTTCCAGCATATGCCTTAGTGTAGTTACTTTGATAATAGTATTGTTAGAATTATCATACTCACCAGACTTTATGTCTGACCCCCTCCATTTCTATCCTTTTTCCCCCTCCAGGTCCTCAGGTTGGGCCCAGCTCTAGCGGATTTTGATTGGATTGCATTATCTCTCACTTGGAAAGCTTGGACCACTGAAGTAAAGTCCAGCTTGTTATCTTCTTTAATGGCTATTTATGTAATGGGGTTATGTATTTTGTTTTATCAAGATGGATATTGTACTTGACTCTGATTTATGGTTTTATGATGTAACAAACATGTTTAATTTCCGCTGCAATAAAATGAAGTTTTAGATTTCCAAGTACTACTTATTATCTGTCTTGTTGTAATTTTTCTGTTCTATATTCACTTAAAACCTCCATGGAAGTTAATGCATTCCCTTTGTGAGTGACATTAATGGACGTGGGTTGTTACATATATACGTTCTCTTTCTATTCTTTCCAGATTTTAAATTTGAAGATTTCCTGTTTTATTTATCATATTCTATTTTATGCTCGTTTCCTTATCGGATTCTATATTTATTGATATCTAGTTATCAATTTTTTTAAAAAAATATTCTAACTCCTTAAATTTTTGGAAAATTTCGCCAGCATCTCCTTTGTACGGCGCAATCAGTGCAACAACACATCGTCTCTCTAGACCCTTTCCATTCAAAAAATAAAAGGTCAAAAAGCCAAACGGCTTGCCCAATAGGCTCATAAAATCTCATATGAAATTTAAACATGTAACATTTGTCGGGAACTCGAATTATAATCTTCATTCTCTTCATTCCGTACCTATTTAACATATATAAGCCCATTCCCAGTTTGTTTCAAAACAATTCAACACTTTCACTTTAATCGCCTCCCATTTGATAATTAATTTTCTAATTAGTTTCTTTGTTTAATTTGAACATATCACATCCAAATATATTTGTTATCACTTATTCACAAATCAAATTTAAACCCCTCACTCGCTTCCAAATTCTAATCCAAGTTTCATATTCGAATTCCAAATTTAATTAACAAATTCGGTTCACTTGAACAAAGCTAAGTTTGATTCAAAACTTTATTAACTAATTTCTTTTGAAATTAGTTAACTTCATTCGATAATTGAAATTATGATTTTTGTTCCAAAAATCACTTCATCTATTCCACTTGAGTTCATATTTATTTTATAACTCAAATATGTATTTTTCTATTGGAAATTTGGACTTTATTTACTTAAAATTCTTTTAATTTATTTAATAAATTTTATGGTTTATAAACGATTTTACAGCGACTTTTCTAAATTTTGATTTTGATATAACTCAAAATCAGTAAGACGAAATCGATATTTTTCTCATCCATTAGAAAACTATCATTCAATCGGTCTTGACAATTCTTATTTCAAAGATTTCCGACTTAAATTGAGTCCTGTATACCAAATTGAAGTTCAAAACGTCAAATTATGAACTACATGCCGTGGTGAGTTCATTAAATTATATTTAAATATAAACGTTTAAACTTCGTATATTTACGATTTCATCTCCATTCTTATATATTTTAATATATATTAAACTAATTTTCTGAATCCAACTTAATATTCTGTTTATCCCTAATCATCGATTTTTTTCATAATTTAGTTATAAATTTGAAATAAATTCTTTTATAAAATTCGATATAATTGAATCCCAATTATAAATACCTTGGATTATCTCAATTAAGTTTTTATTCCAAATTTTGGAATAAAATCTATCGTTCTCTTTTCGAAATGTTTTCCAATCCTTTTTTAAATTCATACTTGAATTTGAAATTCCAAATTTGTCAAATCATAATTTTCTTACTTTATTTATAAACGTCATTTGTAAATGTTCTTCCTTGTTTTATATATACAAAAACAAGTTCCCATTTCGAAATCCATTTGAAATTCTATTCCTATTTGGAATAATTAATTATTATAAAATATATGTACATAAAATCTATTTACGTATTAAATATCAAAATTTTGTTTCTATTTAATACAAGTCAATATTTTCTCTAGTAGTAACTTATTTCATGAATTCGACATAATAGAATTCCAATCATAAATCCATATGAATTTATTTTAATTTAATTTACATTCCGAACATCGGAATAGATTTCATCATTTCTTTTTGAAACTATTTTCAATTTCCCCTCTTTAAATAAACATTTGAATTTACATTCCCCAAATTATCCAATGATAATTTATTTCACTCCGTTTATAAACATTGTTTATAAATGAATTTCTTGTTTTTACTATTAAAAACAAGATAATTTTACTGAGCCCATTTGAAATTCAAATTCTATTTTATAAAAAAAAAATAGATTTTCCCTTTTTAATCTCAAAATCATTTTCACGATAGGCTTCTATATCAATATTTAAGGTTAGTGATATTTAAGCATCTAAAACACCAAATCATCAATCATAGATTTTCTTGCACATCATATATGGTAATATATATGAAAAAAACAACAATAAATTTTGAGGAATCCAGTTGGATCCCTCCAACCTGTTTTTCCTACTTCCGCAGACGTTAGCCAACATAAATAATACCCATCTTGCTTTAAGGCAGGATATCGCGGTATAGAAGGTCATCAACTATATATATTGTGGAGTGCATAGGGAAATCATCCACTAATAGTACTGTAGGCATCCGCTAAGGGTACTGCGGGGAATATTCAATAAATAATAGCCACAACCACCAAGCCCAAATATAACTAATATATATAATAGCCACAATAATATTTCAGTGCATCCAAACAACCAACAAACAACATATGAAAATGATTTAAAAAAATTCATTTATAATAAAATTATAAACAAATCCAGAGAGTGATTTTCCTCACATTGATTTTATTCATTGCTTTATATTATGGTTTTGTTGAACTTCGAATGACGTTTGCAATTTTCTAAAATCCCTACTAGCTCCAAATGCACGTAAGTTTGTTCCATCTCGAAGCATATATCACCACGAATCCAATGAATGAATCCAATGTACTTGGTTTCATTTGAATCCGATCTTCTATGAAAAGGTTAATAAATTTAAAATTTCTGTTTTTAAATAAAAAAATTAATACAACTAATTTTCACATCAATTAATTACCTATTTATATCAGAAATTTGGACACTAATCTTCTTCCTCATTGTAAATTATTCGAACTCCTTTTCATGCTCAGCATCCGTACCCATCATCACGCAAATCGAAGCAGCAACTCAATTCACTCTTCACCAGTACAATACAACTACACATCAACCTACCAGTCCAACTCCACCCTTAGCCTGCGCATCCTGTCTGACTGCTCAAAAATCGAGCATCAGAAATTACCATCGTCAAATAACCGTGGCTGCCCCCTTCTAAACGTGAGCTGCTCCTTCAGCTCGGCACCAAAAATACTTGCGACATTTCCGTCCTCCCAGTATCGCTAAATTATGTCTATAGTTGGCCTTCTCACCGCAAATCCTAACGCCGCTTCACTGTTGCTTCAACCCCTAGAACTGCCCCTTCTTCCTTGCCTTAATCGCTACCAACGTCGTTCCCAATAGCTCACCAATCTCCATCCCTAAAGCAAAATATGATGCCCTAAATTTCTTCTAACATTCGCGGTCTCCAGACCCCCATCACGACTTCCACTCCATCCCTCAATCCACATGTGTCTCCAAACAATATCGCGATTGCCATCGTTTTCCTCTATCTCTCTTTTCTTTGAACAATTCGATTATAAGTGGAGTGCGACCATTTTAATTTGGTCTGAAGCCTTGTATTTTAATTAACAAAGAGCGAATGAATTGAAAAGGAAAAATGGTGGGGGTAGCCGCATTGTAAAAAGGAAAATGGAGGAACTATACCGAGTATTTGATTCATAAATAATTGTTGAAGGATTTACTTATGGCCGCTTCAATTTATTCTAAGGAAGAACATAAATGTAAAGAGAAAAGAAGGAAAGGGCATCGGGTATTTATAGATGGAGGAGGATAGTAATAGATCAGCTTTAAGTACATTTGGTATGGTAGCTAAAGTACACGAAATTAAATTCAATTTGATTTCGTATTTAACTCGATTTGATTTAAAGAGAATTCTTATATTTTTAAATAGATTTCGATTTGATTTCGAGCTAATCCGTTAAAAAATATCAGGGTTCATAACATGAAATAATGAACCCCCATTTAAACATAACAACAAATGTTTCGATATTATAACGCTATTCTGAACTCAACAGAATAGATTCTGAAATTTAATTCGAACCTATATATAAAATAACCACATTAAATCGATATAATATAATTTAAATTCATAAACAATAAATTCCTCGATAATAAATTATTATTATCATTTACATTCCAAGCAAAATTAATATTGATCATCTAAATCGTTTCGATTCAACTATATTTCGTTTTCGTATAGCGATTATTCAACATATTTGAAATTAAATTATAAACAATTAATAAATCGTTAAACTCTATATAAAAGTCAATTTATATTATCGATTCAACATTCAAAACAATATTAAATGATTAAAATAAATCATCAAAAATCCGGGTCATTACATTCTTCCTCTTAAAAGAATTCCGTCCCTGAAATTACTATGGTGGAAAAAATACTACAAACCTATTACTTTTCAAAAATCCACTTATGTTGAAACTCAACATTTCATTCATATGAATTCAAGTTCATCCAAATTGATTCTAATCAATTTATTTATTTCAATCCATTTAACTTGTTTAAGTTAAATATATATTCCAAAATGCAAATTCCTGGGTGTTTATTTCAAGTCCTTCGGAAATTTTACAAATATATACATATTTTTATTTCCATCTCAAATTCAATACATTTGAATTTTCAAACAACTTGTTTTCTTTCAAAACAAATTTCCATCGATAACTTTCCTTAGGAAGCGTTCCTTCACTTAGAAACTCGAAAATGAACACTGATGATGCTATAGTCACCATCAATTTTTTTTCTAGCTACTGAAGTGAGTTCAGTACTTTATCACTTTCAAAATCTATTCAAATAAATTTTGTTCAAAAATCCTTCTGAAATAAAGCTGTAATATTTTAATATACTTCATAAAATATTTTCCAATGTTCCCAGGATTTTAATTTCCGAATTCTGGTTTGAATTCAATTTTAGTTCATCTTATTTGTATATTTCATTCATATACAAATTTTATTTGGTTATATATAACCATTCCAGTTTTATAATCTAATTTGATTATAATAATATCGAATAACACATCCATATATTATAATAATTTAAGAAAATTATTCCTTTTATATCAAAATAGAATTTTGAGTAAAATTATTTCATTTACCCGCCTTCAAACAATATTATGTCGAACTATTCTGTTCAAGTGTTTAGAAACTCCTATCGACGTCGTGGCATCCCACGATTCAATCAAAAATCATAAGCCACTCAATAAACAATCCAACACAATATAAAATAACCTTTTTATCAACAAACAAATATGCAATCTAATATACACAGACACTCAACTCATTCTAGGGTACTACCGACCCTTTCTCTAATGAGTAATCCCTACCAAAGCCTAGGTATTTGCTCAACCTAACCACTGATACAACTGTAATTGTAACACCCCACCTCCGCCAATGCCACTCTTGCAAGCACACTAGCTTTGGAGGGGCGTTAAACAAGGTAAACATGCATGCAGATATCACAAGACATAACATATAAGTAAAAACAGAGTAAGTAAAGCAGCGGATAAAAACTAACATTTCCAAACCATAGTCAAATTACATCAAAGTACTTGGTCATTATTTTCCACAAAACAAAGTCTAGAAACATAAACTGAAAACTGAAAGAAAATCATAAAGTAACTATCCCTAAGGTAGAATAAAGCCATAGCAAGCTCAAGTCCAAACCGTACATGAGCTTTCCAGAAAAGCAGCTAAAGATCCAAGCTAGGTGCTAGTGTTCCCACCCTGAAAACCTGGGGGGGGGGGGAATGGGAGAAAAGAGGCGAAAGAAAATGGGCCAGTCAAGAAGACTGGTAAGTCCTATCTACTATTAGTATAAAAACTAATAAAGTTAACTGGACATGTAAAACAGAGATGAAACATAGGAGGATAGCTGGCATGGTGAAAAGTTAACAAGATAAATCAAGTGTGGCATCGCATATACAAGGTTAAGTTTTTTGCACCAAGTGTACTAGTATTCCAACCCATGTCAAGTATAAACAAGAAGTGATCCCTTGGCCCAATCTTGGCCCAATATCACGAGATGACCTAAATCAAGGTCCAACTACTCGGTCTAGTCGATCGGCTCCCTATAAGCCTAACTCGTTGTGTATCGGTGTCATACGGCTTAATCATGGAATGTAGTTAACTGTGCAAGGTCCACCCTAGGGTGTATCCATCCCTAAGGTGTAAACCACAGACACAATTCAAGCATGCACAGTCTAAACCTACCGGTGCCCATGTTCAACTCCGGACTTAATGTGCACGACCATGGTCCGCCTGAACTTAACTGGTGCACTATTCAGCCGTCTCTTTTGGTCTCTTACAATCAGTCAGTAATCGTGCCCCACCCTAGCCTAGTCCAGGGTATCCAGATAGTCCCTAGTAGGTTACTGCTGAAAAGGACCACGTAACTAGGGTTTTAAACCGGTTAAGTGTGGTTAACCCAATCCTAACCATGTATTGAGTCGGTCAAGTGTATCCAAGCAGTTCATGACTTAACCCTACCAATCCATCGTGTTTAATTGGTTAAGTATTCAAGTAGTCCATGACTTAACCCTACCAATCCATCGTGTTTAATTGGTTAAGTATTCAAGTAGTCCATGACTTAACCCTACCATGTGGCATTAATTAACTTAATGCACCCCAACCTCTCACATTAGACTTTGTTGTGGTTACCAGTTAAGCAGGGCGGGTCCGGGTAGCTTTACACCACAACCTAGTCTAACCTCGGATTTTAAGTTCGATGTGACCAACTACTCACATTGGGTCCTATTGTTTGTAGCCACTAGTTAAGCCGGTCGGTTCCAGGTAGATTTATGCTACAAACTCAACCCAACCTCGAGTTGGCCATCCTCATGTTTTCTAGAAGTCATGTCCAAGTTCATGTTCATGTTTCAAGCATAATCACATGTCATATTTCATGTCATCTTTTCAAGTCATGTTTTTATGTCATTTTAGTTTACCCATAACGTAACCCCATCGCATGTAAATTGGCATAAACGCAATTAGATCTCAAAGAGGGAACTTAGAAGCATGACATAATTAATAAGATTTGGCCACAAGTTAATCATGGTGGCATATGAGGCAAATGTGTTCATAAACTTGCATATTACATTATAAGCCTCAAAACATGCATGATATCAACTTTAGCAAAATAGGTGAAACATGGTCATAAATGACATAGGATGGTGGCTAGTGACTCGCATATAACATCATATGCAAGATAACATAAGGGTTATGAGAGTTTCTATGTTGCTTTATGCAACATTTCAAATCAAAGCTCATAGCTTTCCATGCACAAAGTCAAGGTGATAGCTTTACAAACATGCATAGAATAAATCTATGCATAACATGATAGAATCAAAGCACAAATCATATTTAGGCCCAAACTCAAACTTGCAACATGTCATATTTAACTTCATAGTTAGAATATAAGAGTAGAATAGGGCTTACAATGCTATGAAGACTTATAAAGTAAAATAAGATTGAGACGAAGCCACTAGCAACTCTAAAAACTTCTAAATGATAAGCTCCAATGAAAACCCTTGAGAAACAAGAAGACGATCCTTGCTTTGATGAAGAAAGATTGAACTTTGGCCTTGAATCAAACTTAGAAACTCTCAAACAAGTTTAGAAACTCTCATATGAATGAAGATGGAGACTGTGACAAGAGGGTGGAGGCCGTGATTAAACATTTTGGCATAATCTAGTTGTAGGATTGATTTATGATGGTTTAGGCTAGGTGTTAGGGTCCTTTTATAGAAGTTTATGTTAGTTTAGGCCATAGGATTAACCCTAATTCAGATCTGAGCCTTTAAAATCCGTCACAAGCCTTAAAACATGTCTTAAGGAACAAGTCATGTGCACCCAGGCCTAACTGGCCGACCACCCAAGTCGACTGGGCAGTCGACACCACCTAGGGTGTGTCGACTCCCAAGTCGACTCCCCAGTCGATTTGTGGGTGGCGGGAAATCTTTCCGCCTGTCCTGCTTGGCTGATTTTGAATTCTGAATTTAGATTTGATCTGTTTTTGAACTTGAAATTTTCTGAAAACTTTGACGGGCCATAACTTGGTCATACGGACTCCGATTTTCGAAAACTCGGACTCTATTTTGCGTATTTTTCCGAGATGAACGCAATGGCACAGCCCGTTTCCCTTGATTCAGATTTTATAATTTAATTCTGCCTTGATTTATGTTATAACTTGTTATTCAAAATATGGGTTGTTACATTCTACCCACCTTAAAGGATTTCGTCCCCGAAATCTTCAAGTTAGGAAGAACATATCCTACCATCCATCATCCATCTACTCAAAACATCATCCACGAGCAGTCATTGTCCTTAAAATATTCTAAATGTTATATGATCATATGCGAAAGGTGTGTGTGTATGTACTTATCTAATGCGAAAATCAGGCGGTTACTGATTCAGTAAACCTCCTTAATGCAAAGCATGTTAGTGAAATGAGTCCATATGTATGCAAATTCCTAACATAATTTATAATCTCTACATGATTGCACATAACATTCATCCATATTCAACATCCACGTGATAGCATAACAAGTTTCAGCCATGAATAAGTATAAGCACTCATGCATATGCAATATGAAAGTGTGTGAGCCGATCTTAGTGCTTAATGTGTATCATGCATCCACAGGTATCCACGTGCAAACACTTGCAACCACTGGCAAACATCAAGCATAACATGTTTCAAATACATGTTTCATCCAAAGGGTTTCTACCTAAGGTTCTCATGACAAGATAAACATGGATAGCAAAAGAAAGATATGCTAACAAGGAAAAGAGATTGAGAATGTATCCTCAAAAAGAAATGGATAAAGCCCATGCATCTTCTCCTCGGTTTCCCAAGTTGCATCCTCTTCGGCCTCACTCCACTGAACCTTCACCAATTTGACTTCTCCATTCCTTAGCTTCTTGATCTCCGTTCTGAAGATACGAATTGGAGCTCTCCTCAAGGTTGCCTCTTTCTCTACCTCCACGTCTTCAAGAATGCTAGGTTCAACCACCTCAGCGGACTCATGTAGGCACTTTTGGAGATGCGAGACATGAAAGACATTATGCACTCCGGCCAGCTTCTCGGGCAATTGCACCTTATAAGCCATCTTCCCAATTCTCTCTATGATAGGTAAGGGTCCTACGAACGTTGGTGCCAGCTTCCCAACTGCTCCAAAACGAACCACATTACGCAAAGGAGAAACCTTCACGAAAATCATATCTCCAACTTCGAATTCCAAATCTGTCCTTCGCTTGTCAGCATAGGATTTCTGTCTGTCTTGGGCCATTTTCATCCGTCTTCTCACCAACTCAACTTTCTCGGATGTGTCCCTAATCATATCGGGCCCAAGTATAAGCCTAACCGTTGTCTCCCACCAACAAGATGGTGACCTACACGGCCTCCCATACAAAGCTTCAAATGGTTCCATCCCCATGCTAGCTTGATAGCTATTATTATAAGCAAACTCTACAAGAGGAAGGTGGTCTTCCCAAGTACCACCAAAGTCGAGAACACAAAGCCTCAAAAGATCTTCTAGCACTCTATTCACCCTTTCGGTTTGGCCATCCGTCTGGGGGTGATAGGCTGTACTTAGATTCAATCGCGTACCCATCGCTTCTTGTAAACTATTCCAGAACTGGCTAGTGAAGATTGGGTCACGATCGCTAACTATGCTAGAAGGAACTCCATGCAATCGCACTATCTCTCGAAGATAAACAGATGCTAGCCATGATGCGGTCCTCTTGCTCTTCACTGGAATGAAATGAGCACTCTTTGTAAGTCTATCAACTATGACCCATATGCTCGTATTCCCTTTCCTTGACCTAGGCAATCCATCCACAAAATCCACAGAGATACTTTCCCACTTCCATTGCGGGACCTCCAATGGATGTAATAGCCCACCGGGTTTCTTCGACTCGGCTTCCACTTGTTGGCACACCATGCATTTTGAAACATATTCTGCCACATCCTTCTTCATTCCAGCCCAAAAGAAAATGCGCTTCATATCCCTATACATCTTATCTCCTCTAGGATGTATAGTCATCTTCGAGTGATGCGCTTCTTCGAGAACTTTATGCACCAAGTCTCCTACTTGTGGAACGCATAGCCTTCCATCACGCCTTAGCCAACCCTTGTCATCAATAGTATATCTAGCAAGGTGACTAGACGTCTCACCACGAATCAACTTGTCCATGATCTCGCCTATCTGCGGGTCTTCCTTCTGCGAAGTCCCTGCTTGATCAAGAAGTGTAGGTCTAAGCTCAAGAGATGCTAACGAACCCGTCATCGACTCAACAGCCGTTGTGAAATCAAAGATTGCCAAGAACTCTAGGCTCTTCATCTCAACAAACAGGGGACTCAAAGTCAACCTTCTTCTGCTTAGTGCATCTGCCACAACATTACCCTTGCCAGGGGTATAAGCTATCTCGAAGTCATAAGATGCCAAGAATTCCATCCACCTTTGCTGCCTTAGATTCAGATCTTTCTGCGAGAAGAGGTACTTGAGTGACTTGTGATCAGTATACAACTCAAACCTTCCGCCTAGAAGATAGTGGCGCCAAGATTTGAGTGCAAAGATGATCGCCGCCAACTCCAAATCATGAGTGGGATAGTTCTTCTCATGAACTTTATGTTGCCTGCCCCCATAACATATCACTCTTCCTTCCTGCATCAGAACAGCACCTAACCCCGTGCCACATGCATCGGTGTACACGGTAAACATCTTAACGCCATCGGGTAATGCCAAAACTGGAGCTGTGGTAAGGGCCCTCTTGAGCCTTTGAAAAGCAAGCTCACATTCTAAGTCCCATGCAAAGTCTAAGTTCTTCTTCGTCAACTTAGTAAGAAGGGCTGAAATCTTAGCGAAGTCCCTAATGAACTTCCTATAATAGCCAGCCAGACCGAGAAAGCTTCTTACCTCGGTTGCATTCTTAGGAGTCTTCCAGTCTTGAACCGCAACCACTTTCGCGGGATCCACAGCTATGCCCTGCTTGGAAACTATATATCCAAGAAACCGAACTTCCCTTCTCCAAAAATGGCATTTGGAGAACTTGGCTTTCAACTGATGAGCTCTAAGCGTATCCATCACTTCCTTGAGATGTCTAGCATGTTCTTCTTCATCCTTTGAGAAGACCAGAATATCATCCACGAAGACAACCACAAACTTGTTAAGGAACTCCCTGAACACCCTACTCATCAAATCTACGAAGTAGGCGGGTGCATTAGTCAAACCGAATGGCATGACAAGCCATTTAAAGAATCCATCTGGAGTCCTAAACGCAGTCTTATCAATACTATCCTCAGCCACTCTAAGCTGATGGAATCCGGTGGCTAGATCGAGCTGAGAGAAAACAGAAGCACCAACAAGCTGGTCAAAGAGGTCATCAATCCTCGGTAATGGGTGCCTGTTCTTCTTTGTCAGCTTGTTCAACTCTCGATAATCAACACATAGACGAAGCGAACCATCCGCCTTAGTAGCGAACACCACAGGAGCACCCCATTCAGAAATGCTTCGCCTAATAAAATTCTTCTCAAGCAGCTCCTTGATTTGCTTACTGAGCTCTCTTCTTTCTCGTGGGGCCATGTGCCTAACGGGCAATGAAACTGGATTGGCATTATCACAAGGTAAATGCGGAAATCTATCTCTCGTTTAGGGGGTAACCCCTTAACCTCTTCAAAGACATAAGGATATTCTCGGACCACCCTTACAGATTGCAGATCATCGATGGACGAGTCAAGAGATTCAAGATAACATAACATGACGGGATCCAGCGGGTTGCAAGAAATCTCTAGGGTATTACCGAGGCGAGTCATGAGCCTCACCACCCTATGCTCACAATCGAGGATGGCTCCATAACTGCACAACTAATCCATGCCCAAAATCAACCCGTATCCCGTGAACCCGAGAACATAAGCATTACACGTGAATTCTGCGGTCAAGATAGAAATCTTCAAATCCACACAAATCATAGATAGATGGGCGGAACCCCCAATTGGATTTGAAACACTAACGGGATCCTCAACTAAACTAGTACTTAGGTGCAAACTTTCAACAATGTCAGAAGAAATAAAGGTATGCGATGCGCCAGAATCAAATAAAGTGCGAACAGGAAAATCAGAAATATAAACAAGGCTTTCTACAGAAATACTACCTCGGTCCTGAACTGGAGCAGTGTTGAGAGCATGCACTTGCCCTCCAGAAGGTCCTGCCCACTGAGTCTGTCCTTGCCCTTGTCCTTGCTTCTTAGGGCTATCCTTGCTAAAGTGTCCAGTCTCTACACAATGAAAGCATTCACCCAGCTTCCTCTTCTTCTTCCTACAATCTCTGGCTATGTGCCCAACAATCCCAAAGAAGTTGCACTTTCTTGGGTCCTTTGCCTTGTTGTTGTTGGCCTTGTTACCCTTGTTCTTGTTGTTCTTGTTGTTCTGATTGCTCTGATTTCCTCCCCACTTGGAGTCCGCCTTCTTGGTTTGAGTCTCATTAGGCTTGAATTCTTTCTTGCCATTCTTATCGTCTCTCTGAAGCAATGCCATGTACACTAGGCTTTCAAAAGTGGCCCCCATGGGTATATGTGACATGGCTAAACCCTGTAATGGCTCGTTCAACCCCCGTGCAAAGCGTAGAGCCTTCTTTCGGGGAGTGTTAACCATGTCCAAACCGAATCGAGCAAGCTGGTTAAACTTATTCACATACTCCCTCACTGTCATATCCCCTTGCTTCAAAGATATAAACTCCTCCAATTGCAGATTCGCCTCAGCAGATGATAGAAACTTAAGCCCAAACCTCGTCCTAAAGTCGGCCCAAGTCTCTATAGGCCTAGTAGCGTTGGTGACCTCCCACCAATAAGCAGCTTCCTCTTTCAATAGCCATACTGCCAACAAAACCTTTCTACGGTCTTCCACATCAAAGATGGCGAAGAGATCTTAAGTTTCTTTCAACCAATTTTGCGCCTCAACAAAAGTCTCCGTCCCAATAAAACTCTTGCCACCCATTGCCTTAAAGTCTTTGCAAACCTTTGCGAAATCTGCTTGGGGATGCTGAGGAGGAGGAGGAACCTCAGTTACGGTGGGAGTGTTTGCTGGGCCCACATCATTGGCCCTAGCTTCCAAGTACCTCCGGAACCATCCGGGAATGGTTACTCCCTCGGGAAGGTTAAGACCGGCCATGCTGAAAAAGGAAAAGATAGATTTAGAACAAGGAAACGAAGGATAGTGCTAATGGCTTTTTGGGGAATAACCTTTTTTAGAATAAACTAGACTTTTCTTGGAAAATATTTAATTGGTTTTGAAAATAGTTTTTCAAAAGGTAAGTTTTAAAAACCTTTTGTTCAATCTCGTAAACCTTATGCTCTGATACCAAATGTAACACCCCACCTCCGCCAATGCCACTCTTGCAAGCACACTAGCTTTGGAGGGGCGTTAAACAAGGTAAACATGCATGCAGATATCACAAGACAGAACATATAAGTAAAAACAGAGTAAGTAAAGCAGCGGATAAAAACTTACATTTCCAAACCATAGTCAAATTACATCAAAGTACTTGGTCATTATTTTCCATAAAACAAAATCTAGAAACATAATCTGAAAACTGAAAGAAAATCATAATATAACTATCCCCAAGGTAGAATAAAGCCATAGCAAGCTCAAGTCCAAACCGTACATGAGCTATCCAGAAAAGCAGCCAAAGATCCAAGCTAGGTGCTAGTGTTCCCACCCTGAAAATCTCGGGGGGGGGGGGGGGGGGGAATGGAAGAAAAGAGGCGAAAGAAAACGGGTCAGTCAAAAAGACAGGTAAGTCCTATCTACTATTAGTATAAAAACTAATAAAGTTAACTGGACATGTAAAACAGAGATGAAACATAGGAGGATAACTGGCATGGTGAAAAGTTAACAAGATAAATCAAGTGTGGCATCGCATATACAAGGTTAAGTTTTTTGCACCAAGTGTACTAGTATTCCAACCCATGTCAAGTATAAACAAGAAGTTATCCCTTGGCCCAATCTTGGCCCAATATCACGAGATGACCTAAATCAAGGTCCAACTACTCGGTCTAGTCGATCGGCTCCCTATAAGCCTAACTCGTCGTGTATCAGTGTCATATGGCTTAATCATGGAATGTAGTTAACTGTGCAAGGTCCACCCTAGGGTGTATCCAGCCCTAAGGTGTAAACCACAGACACAATTTAAGCATGCACAGTCTAAACCTACCGGTGCCCATGTTCAACTCCGGACTTAATGTGCATGACCATGGTCCGCCTGAACTTAAATGGTGCACTATTCAGCCATCTCTTTTGGTCTCTTACAATCAGTCAGTAATCGTGCTCCACCCTAGCCTAGTCTAGGGTATCCAGATACTCCCAAGTAGGTTACTGCTGAAAAGGACCATGTAACTAGGGTTTTAAATGGGTTAAGTGTGGTTAACCCTATCCTAACCATGTATTGAGTCGGTCAAGTGTATCCAAGCAGTTCATGACTTAACCCTATCAATACATCGTGTTCAACTGGTTAAGTATATTCAAGTAGTCCATGACTTAACCCTACCAATCCATCGTGTTTAATTGGTTAAGTATTCAAGTAGTCCATGACTTAACCCTACCAATCCATCGTGTTTAATTGGTTAAGTATTCAAGTAGTCCATGACTTAACCCTACCATGTGGCATTAATTAACTTAATGCACCCCAACCTCTCACATTAGACTTTGTTGTGGTTACCAGTTAAGCCGGGCGGGTCCGGGTAGCTTTACACCACAACCTAGTCTAACCTCGGGTTTTAAGTTCGATGTGACCAACTACTCACATTGGGTCCTATTGTTTGTAGCCACTAGTTAAGCCAGTCGGTTCCGGGTAGATTTATGCTACAAACTCAACCCAACCTCGAGTTGGCCATCCTCATGTTTTCTAGAAGTCATGTCCAAGTTCATGTTCATGTTTCAAGCATAATCACATGTCATATTTCATGTCATCTTTTCAAGTCATGTTTTTATGTCATTTTAATTTACCCATAACGTAACCCCATCGCATGTAAGTTGGCATAAACGCAATTAGATCTCAAAGACGGAACTTAGAAGCATGACATAATTAATAAGATTTGGCCACAAGTTAAACATGGTGGCATATGAGGCAAATGTGTTCATAAACTTGCATATTACATTATAAGCCTCAAAACATGCATGATATCAACTTTAGCAAAATAGGTGAAACATGGTCATAAATGACATAGGATGGTGGCTAGTGACTCGCATATAACATCATATGCAAGATAACATAAGGGTTATGAGAGTTTCTATGTTGCTTTATGCAACATTTCAAATCAAAGCTCATAGCTTTCCATGCACAAAGTCAAGGTGATAGCTTTACAAACATGCATAGAATAAATCTATGCATAACATGATAGAATCAAAGCACAAATCATATTTAGGCCCAAACTCAAACTTCCAACATGTCATATTTAACTTCATAGTTAGAATCTAAGAGTAGAATAGGGCTACAATGCTATGAAGACTTATAAAGTAAAATAAGATTGAGACGAAGCCACTAGCAACTCTAATAACTCCCAAATGATAAGCTCCAATGAAAACCCTTGAGAAACAAGAAGAAGATCCTTGCTTTGATGAAGAAAGATTGAACTTTGGCCTTGAATCAAACTTAGAAACTCTCAAACAAGCTTAGAAACTCTCAAATGAATGAAGATGGAGACTATGACAAGAGGGTGGAGGCCATGATTAAACATTTTGGCATAATCTAGTTGTAGGATCGATTTATGATGGTTTAGGCTAGGTATTATGGTCCTTTTATAGAAGTTTAGGTTTGTTTATGCCATAAGATTAACACTAATTCAGATCTGAGCCTTTAAAATCCGTCACAAGCCTTAAAACATGTCTTGAGGAACAAGTCATGTGCACCCAGGCCAAACTAACCGACCACCCAAGTCGACAGGGGTGTCGACTGGGCAGTCGACACCACCTGGGGTGTGTCGACTCCCAAGTCGACTCCCCAGTCGACTTGGGGGTGGCGGGAAATTTTCCTGCCTGTCCTGCTTGGCTGATTTTGAATTCTGAATTCAGATTTGATCTGTTTTTGAACTTGAAATTTTATGAAAACTTTGACGGGCCATAACTTGGTCATACGGACTCCGATTTTCGAAAACTCAGACTCTATTTTGGGTATTTTTCCGAGACGAACGCAATGGCACAGCCCGTTTCCCTTGATTTAGATTATATCATTTAATTCTGCCTTGATTTATGTTATAACTTGTTATTTAAAATATGGGTTGTTACAGTAATGGCCCGATTTTTAGTACTATCTGAGTTGACTAAATACACCACATGTGTAACCCAAATTGCACACAAAATACGAATCATTATGAAATAAAGAAGAAAAAGATAGAAAAAGAACATAAATAACAACACAAAATCTCATAACGCAGCGGAATAAAATATAATATATATAACAACTTTTGGAATACAAAAACAAGGACTGTACATATACATATACATATACTGTAAGGACCCGTAACTTCCCCGTGAAGGAAATCACGAATACTTTGAGAACAACACACAAAAGGACGCAGACGGAAGAACATTTCATGGCTATTACAACAATTCCATCAGATACAAGAATATACAAAGTATAAATGAATAAATTACATTCAACAAATATCAAAGATTTAAATTACATTTAAATACATCGCAGCGGAAAATAATATACAAAACACAACTGAAAGTGATACACGGATACAGAGCTTTCCGAGCATCGTTCCAGCTGTAAATCAGGACCCTGTGAATATAAATCTGCAAAACCAAAACTACTAGCTGCCTGTGTGGAAAATAGGGGCACCCAGAGTTTAGGTTAAAACAATAAACTCTAGGTCAGTCATGTGACTGGTGTGATAACTAAAACAGTTATTTATCTTTACTTCAAAGGATAGTAATTCAAGGGACCACGCTGTATAACACGGAACGGGTTTCCTCCCAAGAATACTAGTGCATATAACAAAACAGCGCAATGCTTTTTGGAAAAATGAAGCTATTATAAGACCCAGGTCCCATCACACAATGCAACGCAAGCCGGAGGATAGGGTTTTCCCTTATAATAGCCAAACATGCTTGGTACGTTTAAAACAAATAATTTGATACTATTATCAGTGTATAGTGTCAAAACAATTCAAATCATAAATATCAATCATAGGCGGCATGGGTACCATCTATCATGTCGCCATACTAGTTCTACAATTAAGACCGCAATATCACGTATTGGAAATTGGATTTCCGTCATGAGTCGAGGCAAGGGGCAAGGTCCTCTCCGCGTTCGAGACACTCTAGCAAATGCCTCAGGACCCCACTATGATCCTTGGATCTTCAGGGTCGGTCCTCCCTTACTTTTGAGGATTAATTATTCCTGAACACACGTTTCCCGATCCTTACAGACCTATATCTGAGGTGCCTCGTATCCAACAACCACACAGGTGAAAATTATATAAATGTCAGGGCTGGTAGGTCACTGACACCACCCTAGCTAGAAAGAAATGCCGTGCTCTCCCTGTAGTCACTATCCCGTTTTTGACTCATACCGAGGTGTGAGGCTCGCGAATTCACGTTATACACAAAGCTACGCCACACAGGCCGTGCTTTGATCATCAACCACAAGACTTTGCTTTTCAACAGAAGCCCTGATCAATTGCTACTTACGCGTGCCACACTGGCAATTCACTCCATGCGACTGATGTCCATCGATATACAACCTCTGAGCTCGTACGTCTCAGAGAAGGGCGTTAAGCAAGAGAATAAATTCTCCCTGCCAAACAGATTTATATTTAATAGAGATCAATCAACACAGAATAAAATCCAATGTCAGAAACACAATCCATTTACAAGTTCGTTCTGGGTCTGAACGAAACCGGAGGCACTTTCCTTGCATTTCCATCGATCTCCAAGTACGTCTGGACGACCACCAACCGTTTCCCTCATCTTGGGTGTACAACCCAATCGAGATCATCAGTAATCACCCAAGCGATGTGAAGACTTTCGGTCTTCAACCACCATCTTCATCTTCGACATCTCATCGAATCGGTTATTCAGAATGGGTATAAACCCGGCCTTTCTGAATATCCCACATATATGGTAAACAAGTGTCACACAAACACAACAAACGCCTCATTCCAATTCAGAATATCCTTTTATTCAAGAAATCACATTCTTAGGGAAAGGTTCCCATTAATTTTATCCAAGATAAATTCTTCTAAATTTATTCTTTAATCTTCCTTTGGATATCATTTTAAACTAGTCGGGATTAGCGAACCACACCGAAGTAATTATTTATTTTATTTCCCAATCCCAACCTATTCATCCCATGGGGCAAAACTGGTAATACTCCATATCTAACACCATGGTGTTATCGGTAAAATTAATTACCATTTCACGCTCAAATCTAAGTAAAGATTTAACTATAACTTTGGAGAAAAACTGGTGGTACTCCATTCTCGATCACCTTTCAGGTTTGATAATTTAAATTATCGATTCACATTTCAATCTAATTAAAGATTCATTAAAACTCCACTTAGTTTTAATCTTTTCAAAAATCAATATCCTGCCTCTAACTGGGTTAAAGAACCAATGTCATATAAAACACGATTCACGATAAACCCAAATCACATTCGATATTAAATACAAGGCTCTTAATAGAAATTATACCGGCTTATATTCAATATCAAATTCTGAAACCAACAAATATCGTATTGGAAATAACGATATAAAATATATCTTTCAAATTCCCATAACAATATCTGTATAGTCACGAAATCCAACATCGAAATATTCCGAAGATAATTTTGATTCAACTCCAGCCCAATTCACGTATTGGGAATATTAATTATTTTTAAAATCACTTTCAAAATAAATTTATTTATTTTAAAAATAAATTGATTTTAATTCTAGTTCAAAACTAGTTCATTTCGATAAAAATTTATTTTTATCATTTCAAATGTGGAGTTTTTCATCCCAGTTCTTTCCAATTCACTTATTATGATTTTACACAAATTATTAATATTTTTAATAATTTTATCAAGGCCCGTACAGTCGATTTCCATCAACGACCGTCGAAATGCACTTACAACGACCTTTTTCAAATTTTATTTGGACATAATTCCATATCCAACCGTTAGATTTCAAATTTCTAATATTCATTGGAAAGCTCTTTTCGACACGAACCCAACGGTTCCGGTTTTAGGAGAATCCGACAGTCGGATCTCCCGCATCGTCAATTCGAAGTCAATGGTCGAAATTCACGAACTGCCACGGCGCGGCGCGTTCTATTCAGGCCATTATATAATATATATATATATATTATATATTTTGTCGACTTCCCTTTTTAAAACGTATTTTATAAATTGTTTTAAATTCGTTTTCAAAACCATTTCAATGCTACATTCAATTTCAAATCAAAATTGAATATTTTATATCATTACTATATAAATGATAATATTTTCAAAACGTTATATTTTGAAATCACTTCTTTTCTATATTCATTATAAAAACAAATATAATCGATATAAATATCGTTCACGTCAAAATAGCGCAACTCTAATCAACACGGCTTTATGTATTTCAATAAATTCGTTATTTTATTCAACAAATGAATATTCATTCTATTCAACACATGAATCTGTATTTCTTTCAACACACGACTAATCTCAACACATGAGTACTGTCAACACATCACTATTTTTGTAATGTAAAATATTTTATAAAATTATTATCACTTCATTTCAATAAATAAAAATTATATTTTTATTTCAAATATTTTTATAGCACTTCATTCTATATAAATATTATATTTTATATTTCTACTTCATATAAAAAGATCGAATTTTTATTATCATAACCATATAAAAATCATATTTTTAATATGCCACTAGTATAAAAATTATACTCTTAACCTTTCTATATTATAAAAATTATATTTTGTTATAAAAACCAAATCTTTATATATACGATAAAATCAGATCTTCGTATACAATAAAAATCAAAACTTTATATTATATACCTCATAATAAAAATCAAACTTCAAACAAACAAAGATCTCCCCTTGAAACGGATAAACATCTCGCTTTTATACTTTTAAAAATTACATCTTTTCCCTTTTAAAAATAAAACCTTTTTCATATTAAAAATCATATATTTCCTGTACTAAAAATCGTATTTTTATTCGCTAACAAACCCATATTTTTCATAAACAAAAACCATAATTTTTCTAATTGAAAGATCTGATCTTTTTCTACTGTTCAAACCACTAAAAATCCAAAAAAAATTCTTATATAAAAACTTGTTTAAATAAACTGATTTATATAGACAAAACTGATTTATATTTACACTAAAAACTTATTTATATTTACATATACAAACTGAGATTAAAAATAAAAATAAAACAACAACAGATCTCACATGATTTTCAATGCAAGGAAGGGGGAAACTGCTCACCGCTGTTTTGGGGGTGCGGAGGTGGCTTGGGGTACTGCGGTGGCATGGCTTGGGGCTGGAGAGGTCAGAGAACGACGACGACGAGGTGATCTTGGGCGGCGTTGACTGTTTGGGTCGTGAAAGGGGGTCTCGCGCGAAGCTTTGCAGGCGCGGAGAGGAGGAAGAGAACGGGAAGGAGATCGATGAGGGGGCGTGAGGCCAGCGTCGTTGGGGGAGTCGGGGTGAAGCGCCAGAGAGGAGGGGTATCGATTTGGGTGCGGGGTCTTGTGGGAAACGGCGACGCTCGAGAGGAAAGGGGGAGCATCGATGCGGGAAGGAGAAGAGGAGGAGGGGCGCCGCGAGGTGGGGGTCTGGGCTGGGGAGGAGCGCCGATCGTCGGCGTCGCGAGGTGGTGGAGCATCCACGAGAAACGAGGGCGCGATTTGTGGATCTGTAGTTTTTTTTATTTAATTTTATTTCGTTTCAGAATGAAGAGAGAGAGGGGTTTAGGAGATTATATATAAAATATATTTTATTATTAATTTAACACTAAAAAGAAACTTTTATTTTCGAACTCGAAATCAAACCCACCGACTGTCGTCCCTAGCGTTTTACCCCCATTCCAAACACAATGTGATATGCCACGTAGGCCAATTCGACTGTTTGAATCAGTTTCCGTTGAATTTAAAGTATAATTCTTTATATATTCAATTTAAACGAACATTTCAAATTACCGGGGCCACACACTGAGTCGAAAAATCCCAGAAAAATTAGTTCTAGCTTCGTATTAACGATACGGTCATAACGAAACCAATTTTGTCAAATTCTGAGATCGTTTGAAAAATGGCCATTTTCTGGTCGACCCGATTTAATTGAAATTGTCAAAATACATTTAACTTCGCCACGCTCACATATTGATTCAGAAAATTATGCAAAAATAAACTTAGCAATAAATTGACATCCCGGATCCAACAAAAGTGGTTTCGTCGAAAACCGAGGTCATTTGCAAAATTTCCATTTTCAAGGGCCTTTATATATATTAAAATATATATAAATTCCACAGCGACTTTTCTGAATTTTAAACTGGACATATCTTTCAACTTTTAAAACGAAATCTCAGTTTCTTACATCCATTAGAAAGATATCGTCCAACAGATTCAAATATTTCTTGTTTCGTCCAATTCTGACTTAAAACGAATTCTGTATATTCATTTGAAATTCGAAATCGAATTTTCGAATTGCAGGGCCATTTCAGGCTCGTTATATAATTAAAATAAAATTATTCGTTATAACTTCGTCGAAAATAAATTTCTGGTCGTTATTATTTAAAATAATCTATTTTAAATATGCAAAATTCATTAAAATTGCCAAAATAAAAATTTTAAACTGGCCCAGATTTTCGGGTTGTTACATATACATACCATCATCAAAGTACAATATAACACAATGGAAATTAAACAGCAAATATCTATCGCTGAAGCCTCCTGCTCCAAGCTTCTCCGAGGGTATCTGTAAATACCTGAACTACTTGACTGCCCATACAAATTTAGGAACCAAGGAGTTTAGGGTAAAACAAAAGAAAATAAACTCTGGGTCAGTCATGGGACTGGTGTGAGTAAACTCCAACCACTAAGTTTAAATTTTAAAAATCCTTTTAAAAGAAAGGATAATCGTAAGACCCATCCACATATAAACACGAATAGTTTTTACCTTATAATAACCTAAGAGATTTCTTTAAAATCAATACTATTATGATATTATAAGAGTGTCTAAATCAAATAAATAACAATTTAGCGGAATGCTTGCATCCCATGCTCCACATACATAGTATATAATCAAAACCGCGAATGCTTATTGGGTAATGGATTTCCAACTATGACGAGGTATGGAACCACTTTCCGATAGTGTATCTCTAGAGAAGAATACACTGGGTTCAACAAGAACATCTTGTAACCCAGCCACATATGACCGACCACTCATTTCGTTTGAGTGTATCAAATATATATCACTAGCGGTTGGTATCAGCAATCGTTTCCCGAAAGGGACAACATCGACATATTAAAGAATGAAATGAATTTTCTCTAGATAGGTGATAATACACCCTAATTTGGAGCTACCCACTTAGCCATGCTGCCTACCCAATTTTTTTTATTCCCTGATTGTTGATGCCTGAGGCTACGATTACTTACCTTCCATTGATAGCACAATCACTTTGAATGCCACATTGTCAGATCCATTAATCACTAATTGATTTGCACAAATATAATCTTGATATTATGCTAAGAGAATAAATTCTCCACCACCATATCTATATTCGTACCGCCCAACTATGTGATTTTTGGAAATACTCTGCCAGACATTCATCCATACAAGTTCGTTCTAGGACTTAACGAAACCGAAGGCACAATTTCCATTAATTCATCATAGGCAGTTTCTACCTAGGATTAATAGAAAAAGCCCTTGCACTTTAATCCGTCTTCGATTTTCTTTATATAATCTGATTCGCAATGTTACTGCCAATACGGTGCGGTTCTTGAATAATAATCCAGCCGGTCTCTCCATATTGACAATGATATTGGTTAAAACTTTGATAGTCGGTTATTTAACAATCAAAGAAAAACAAACATTAATCTAAAGCATCAAACAATCACTGGTGTAACAACCCATATTTTTGAAACCAATTTAAAATTTATTTTTTAATTTATTTTCATATATATTAAATATTTTAGATGAATCATTTTGAGAATTAATGATTTTTAAAGTTCAGTTAAATCAAACTCGAAATGGCGCGGTAGTTTGAAAATTCGACTTTAAACTTTGAATGAATGTATAGAATTCAATATTATATTTAGCCCTTAAAATTCGCCATTTTGCAAATGACTTCTGTTTTCAACAAAACCACTTCCATTGGGTTCGAAATGCCATTTGTGAGTTTGAAAAATATAAACATTGATACCTTTGGAGTTAAAGAAATTTGGTCTCTTTCACCTGATATAGGACCAAAATATCACTTTTTACATTTGTATGAATTTGGACTCGAAACCACTTCCATTGAGTTTATAATGTTGTTTAAGTGTTTGAAAAGTATAAACTTCGATATATTCCGAGCTTCGGAGTTTTAGCACTTAGATTGGGGTTAGGTTTAGCTAACCTAGTCCAACCATTAAAGCCCCAAATCAGCCAACCCTCCCTCCTTCTCTCCCTCTCTTCAAAACACTTCATCAAAATAGAAAATTGGGGAAAAAGATGGGAAATTAAAATTCCCTATACCCTAACTAATTCTAGGAGCTCCAATCTTGTAGGAATCAAGTTCTAAATTAATTTAGAGACTCATGTAAGCTCTCTACACTCATTCTCTACCTCTCTATAATGCCAATTTTGGATTTTTGATAACCTTGGTTTTGAAAATTGCTTTATGTTCTTGCATGAGGTGATTTGATGAGGTTTAGAGAAGTTATTGATTGCTAAGAGTTCTAGAGGCTTGTTATTCCTTGTTGGAGTTCGTTCTTGTTATTCAAGAGCCAAATGTGAGTTTTTTTGTGTCTATGCACAAGCTGTTGGCTTGTTTAAGTGTAGATTAGTGTTCGTTTGGGTTGCATAAGCTAATGAATTGGATTGGCTAGTGAAACTTAGTCGGTCTCATAAATTCATGTTTCATTAAATTGGAAGTTATGATTAGAATGTCCACACAATTTAATTCATATGCTATAAGTTGATTTTGCGATATTGTGAAGTTCCGTTGTCACACCGGCAAGTTCTAAGGCTTAACAATTCATTTGTATCACATTTGATTGCTTTGGTTAGAGAATTTACTTGTTTTGGAGTTTATAATCAAAATCATTGCAATTTTATGTATATGTGTGTGTGCATGGGTTCTTGAGTGGTTTTGGCAAGCTAAAGAGGCTTCATTTAAGCTTAGAAAACAATATAAGCCATCACCATTGATCCGAGCTCGTCCGAGAATCGATTGCACATCATTACGTAAGCAAAATATAGCATTTGCGTCAATTCAAACGTCTGAACCGTCGTAACAGACGTCTGTCCAAGCTCTCAGACTAAAAATATTTATTTTCTTTAATTCTGACATCTGATCCGTTGCAACAGACATCTGTCTAAGCTCTCGGGAAGTTATTTGCTTCAGTTCAGATGTTTGAACTGTCGCAAGAGACGTTTGTCCTAGGGCAAAATAATTGAATTTCTTAAAGCGATCATAACTTTTTCATATGAACTCAGAATTCAGCAAAACCAGGTCCGTTGGAACCGTATTGACGAGATCTTTGCAATGAAAATTTAGAATGATTTGGAGCTCATGGAAATTCTTGGTGGAGAAAAACGTCCGATCTAAACAATCGAACATTCATTGTAATTTAACGACACTAGAACCGTAAATTAAAGAATGGTAGAGTGGAAACCAATGGTGAGAACTCTCTCACTCAAGATTTTGTACAGTTATTTATTTTATAACTGAACATATATTGTTTGTCTGTGATTGAAATGTTGTTTGGCGATTGATGGATGTTTACATTTTTAATGCTATTATTAATAAACTGTTTATTAATACACGTTGTCAAATGAAACTTTTATCTTATAAATGATTGGGATGACAATTTACCCACCCATCTCCCAAATATTAGATAAGTTCACATAGATTGTGATGTAAACCCTACACGGGTATTGGAACGATAATTTTACACTTCACCCAATTATGCAAATAATGATTGTTCGATGTTGATTGAAAACCACACACGGGTTTGGGGATGATAAATACTTCACACATCTCCCTTGTGTTTAGTTTTATTTCAACCAATTGATTGATAGACTATTATAAGTGTTATTTAATTGTTTAATGCTTATGCAGTTGCAAATTTGTAACAACTCGGGTTTTCAGAACCAATTTACAATTTTTATTTTGGCAATTTTAAAGGATATTGAATATTGAAAATTATTATTTTAAATAATAATGACTAAAAATTTATTTAAATCGAAGTTAAAGCGAATAAATTTATTTTAATTATAAAACGAGCCTGAAATGGCGCGGTAGTTTGAAAATTCGATTTTAAATTTCAACTAAATGTACAGGATTCAAAATAAATCGGAAACCAGAAATATTTGAATTTGTTTAATTATATCTTTCTAATGAATGTGAAAAATCCAGATTTCATAACCAGAATTGAAAGTTATGTCCTATTTAAAAATTAAAATAGTCGCTATGGAATATATATATATATATATATATATATATTATATAATATATAGCCCTTAAAAATAGCCATTTTGCAAACGACCTCCGTTTTCGATGATTGTTGGATCCGGAATGTCAAATTATTGCTAGATCCCAATTTTCATAATTTTTGAAATTAATATGTGAGCGTGGCAAAACAAAACGTGTTTGGTATATTTCAGTTGAATTGGATCAACCAGAAAATGGCTATTTTTCAAATGGTCTCCAAATTCGACGAAATTTGTTTTGTTAGGACCGTATCATCAAAACAAAGCTAGATATAATTTTACTGTAATTTTTGGAGTCAGTATGTGGCCTCGGTAATTTAAAATGTACATTTAAATTCAATATATACATATTTATATTTTAATTCTGATAAAAACTAATCGAAACAGTTGAATTGGCTTATGAAACATATCCCATTGTGTCTAGAATGGGGGTATTTAGCTAGGTGCGACAGTCATTGGGTCTGATTTGGAGTACATGACCTTAAGCAAGTAATTTACGAATTAAATAATAATAATAATTATATATATATATAATATTTTCCACTAAAACCCTAATTTTCTATTTGCTGGAAAACATCTGCCGCTCTTAGCGGTATCAAAGGCGGAAATTGTTGTAGCCTTTTTCCTCTCCGATCTCCTCTTACATTCAACCATTCCAGAAATTTCCAAACCCAAATTGAAGAGCACCTTGAGAACTTCAATCTCAACGTTGATGATCACCCATAGATCGCCGTGGCGACTAAATTTTATCCTCAAAAAGGCGCGCTTCGTACAGCATTTCCGAAGCATCCAGGGCTTCGAATTCCGAGCCCTTCTAGGTGCTGGCAGGCTATGTTGGGCCCTACGTCGTGGGAGGTTCTGATGGTTATCCGGTAGTGGCATTGGCGTGTGAGGGTGTGGGGTTTCAAGTGACGACATGGGTTCGATTTTATACGGAGGAGGAAAAGGGGAGGATGACAACGTTGGTTAAACATTATGAAAGAGGTTAATTAATATCATTAATTATCGTATTAGTTATCCAATGTATTTAAATTCAATACCTTCTCCATAAAAGGTCCAAATCACACGAAACTGGATCCATTGTGATCACGAGGACGAGAGCTTCACAACAAGATCGTATGGGCCCAATTTGGAGCACGTTAGAATTTTGGATAAATTCAAATCCAAATTGTTCAAAAATTCAAAAATAAAACTAGCGGAGTGGAAACCGACTGTGAGAACTCCTTCTCACTCTAATTACTTTACAGTTAAATATATACTAGGATGCACATGGTGCTTAGCAGCACCCGACACCATTTATTATACAAACGATGGATGTTTGTTTGAATTGACTGTATTATGGATGTTGATTGTGAATTCATGTGTTGGATAAAATATTTGATTAATAAAATTATCAATTTTATTTTATAAATGAACTATATAAAATATTCATGTGTTGAAATAAATATTCTATCATTAAAAATATAATTTTTAATGTATATATGAACGACATAAAATTCTCCTGAAATGAAAATAAATATTCATTTACAAATCGGACGGTTTGTTTATGTACACCCATTTAACTGATATTGATTGGGATGATAAATTTTACACATTGCCCAACTACACAAATAATAATCAGTATTTGTTGTTTGAATACCCCACACGGGTACTAGGATGATATTGGACGTACACTAATCCCAAAGTTAGTTGTATGTCAATCGATGGGTTGACAGGCTGTGACGAGTATTAGTTATATATTTTTAATACTTATACAATTGTAAATCTCACTCTGGATGATGGTTTATTAGGTATCATTATGGTTATGTACATGTGTTGTAGGAAATCCATATAAATAACATTATATCGTAATTGATTGTGTCTGATTCCAATTCAGAAATAAAGAATATTTTAAAACTACGAATATTTTAAAATAATACTCAGTAAGTGATTAAAATGTGAATTTGATGTCCGATTTTGGATGGACACGAAAATATTGAATGTGTGAAGCCGTGTTGATTAGATACGCGCCATTTTGACGCGAACGATATTTATATTGATTTTATTCGTTTTCCTAATGAATATCGAAAAGGAAATGACTTCAAAATCAGATATTTTGAAAATATTATCATTTAAATACTATAATGATAAGAAGTATTCAATTTTGATTTAAAATTGAAAATGAAGTTAGAATCATTTTAAAAGGAATTTATAAACGATTTATAAAATACGTTTTAAAAGGAAATCGACGAAATATATAATATATATATATATATATTTAATGGCCTGAATAGAATGCGCTGTGCCGCGACCATTCGCGAATTTTGACCATTGACTTCGAATTGACATTACAGTGATCCAACTGTCGGATTCTCCTAAAACTAGAACCATTGGGTTTGTATAGAAAAGAGCTTTCCAACGAATATAAGAGATTTGAAATCTAACAGTTGGATTTGGAATTATGTCCAAATCAAATTTGGAAAAGGTCGCTATAAGTGCAGTTTGATGACCGTTTATGTAAATCGACTGAAAGGGCCTTAATAAAATGATTAAAAATGTAAATAATTTGTGTAAAATCATAATGAATGATTTGGAAAGAATTGGGATGAAAAATTTCATATTTGAAAAGATAAAAATATATTTCTATCAAAATGAACTAGTTATTAACTAGAAAAATAATCCAATGGTTTTAAATAAATAAATTGGATTCAAAATAACCAGAATTTTCTAATGTATAAATTGGAATGGATTTGAATGGAAATAATCTTCGGAATATTTCGATATTGGATTCCGTGATTAAATGGATATTGTTTTGGGAATTTGGAAGATACAGATATCGTTATTCCCAATACGATATCCGTTAGTTTTAGAATTTGATATTGAATATAAGCGGAAATAATTTCTATTCAGAGCCTTGTATTTAATATTAAATTGGATTTTGGGTTTGTCTGAACGGTATCTTAAATAACACTTTTCTTAAACCTAGTTGAGAAAAGAATAAATATTTTAATTAAATTTAGTGAAGTTTTCCAATTAATTAATATTAAATTGGAATTGAATAAAAGAATGTGATTTTGGGTTTATCGTGAATGGTGTCTTCAATAACATTGTTCTTAAACCTCGTGTGAAAAGAATAAATCTTTTAAATAAGATTATTGGAGTTTCCAATTATATTTAGTAATTAGAATAAAATGGAATGTGAATTGGGTTTATCGTGAACTGTGTTTTAAATGACATTCGTTCTTTAACCCGATTAGCGGTGAAATGTTGTAATACCCCACCTCCGCCAATGCCACTCTTGCAAGGGCACTGGCTTTGGAGGGGCATTAAACAAGGTAAACATGCATGCAGATATCCCAAGACAGAACACATAAGTAAAACAAAGTAGTAAAGCAGCGGATAAAACTAACATTTCAAAACCATAGTCAAGTTACATCAAAGTACTTGGTCATTATTTTCCCACAAAACAAAGTCTAGAACATAAACTGGAAACAGAAAGAAAACATAAAGTAACTATCCCCAAAGTAGTAAAACCATAGCATGCTCAAGTCCAAACCGTACGTGAGCTATCCAGAAAAGCAGCTAAAGATCCATCTAGGTAACAGTGTTCCCACCTTGCAAACCTGGGGGATGGGGGGGGGAACGGAAGAAAAGAGGCGAAAGAAAATGGGTCAGTCAAAAAGACTGGTAAGTCCTATCTACTATTAGTATAAAAACTGATAAAGTTAACTGGACATGTAAAGCAGAGATGAAACATGAGGTTATAACTGGCATGGTGAAGAGACAGATCAAGTGTGGCATCGCATGTACAGGGTTAAGTTGCACCAAGTGTGTACTAGTAATCTATGTCAAGTATCAACAAGAAAAGATCCCTTGGCCCAATCTTGGCCCAATATCCCGAGATGTCCTAGTTCAAGGTCCAACAACACGGTCTAGTCGATCGGCTCCCTAAAAGCCTAACTCGTCAAGTGTCGGTGTCATACGGCCCAATCACAAAGTGTAGTCAAACTGTGTTAAGTCCACCCTAGGGTGTATCAAGCCCTAGTGTGCCAACCACGGACACAAATCAAGCACGCACAGTCTAAACCTACGTGTGCCCGTGTCTTCTTTTTCAACTCCTGACCATGTGCACGACCATAGTCCGCCTGAACCTACACCGGCGCACCTACTCAGCCATCGTTTTGGTCGCTTACATGTTAGCCCAGTAGTCGTGCCCCACCCTAGCCAAGTCCCTAGGGTATCATGATACAATCAAGAGGGTTACTGGTGAAAAGGACCACGTAACTAGGGTTTCTAGCAGGTTAAATGTGGTTAACCCTACCCCATCAAGTTGGTTAAGTGTACCCAAGGTTCATGACTTAACCCCATCAACCCATCGTGTTTCATTGGTTAAGTATTCAAGTGGTCCATGACTTAACCTTATCATGTGGCATTAATTAATTTAATGCACCCAACCTCTCACATTAGACCTTGTTGTGGTTACTAGTTAAGTCGGGCGGGTCCGGGTAGCTTTACACCACAACTTGGTCTAACCTCGGGTTTCAAGTGCGACATGACCAACTACTCACATTGGGTCCTATTGCTTGTAGCCACTAGTTAAGCCGGTCGGTTCCGGGTAGATTTATGCTACAAACTCAACCCAACCTCGAGTTGGCCACTCTCATGTTTTCTAGAAGTCATGTCCAAATTCATGTTTACAAACATAATCACAAGTCAATGTTCATGTCATATTTTAAAATCATGTTTCGTGTCATTTATATTACCCAACGCATTCCCCTCGCATTTACGTTTCGCATAACATAACATAGATCAAAAGAGGGAACTTGACAAAACATGACAAAAAGGGCATAAGGTAATAAGGTTGGCCACAAGTTAAACATGGTGGCATATGAGGCATAAACATGTTCATAAGCATGCATATTACATCATGAGCCTCAAAATATGCATGATATCAAACTTAAGCAAATAGGTGAAACATGATCATAAATGGCATAGGATGGTGGCTAGTGATTCGCATATAACATCATATGCAAGATAACACAAGGTTTATGAGAGTTTCTATGTTGCTTTATGCAACATTTCTAATCAAAGCTCATAGATTTCTATGCATAAGGCAAAGGTGATAGCTTTACAAACATGCATAGAATATATTTATGCATAACATGATAGGATCAAAACACATATCATACTTAGGCCCAAACTCAACTTGCAACATGTCATATTTAACTTCATAGTTAGAATCTAAGAGTAGTATAGGGCTTACAATGCTATGAAGACTTATAATAAATATAAATAAGATTGAGACGAAGCCACTAGCAACTCTAAAGACCCCCAAATAGCAAGCTTCAATGAAAACCCTTGAGAAATTAGAAGAAGATCCTTGCTTTGATGAAGAAAGATTGAACTTTGGCCTTAGAAACTCTCAATCAAGCTTAGGAATTCTCATATGAATGAAGATGGAGACTATGACAAGAGGGTGGAGGCCATGATTAAACATTTTGGCATAACTTAGTTGTAGGAATGATTAATGAGGGTTTAGGCTAGGTCTAGGGGTCTTTTTATAGGTATTAGGGGTAATTTAGACCATAGGATTAACCCTAAAACACATCAGGTCCGTCAAATCCCGTCAGAAACTTCTAGAACTGGACCAGAGACAAGTGCAGGTGCACCAAGCTAGGATGGCTCGGCCACCCGTGTCGACAGGGGTGTCGACTGGGCAGTCGACACCACCCCGGGTGTGTCGACACCCCAGTCGACTCCCATGTAGACTTGGGGTTTTGGTGGGAGGTTTTCCCGCCCATGCTTTCTGGCTCCAGATTTGATTTTTGAACCTGATTTTTAACTTAGAATTTTCTGAAATCTTCATTGGGCCATAACTGGGTCATACGGACTCCGATTTTCGAAAACTTGGACTCTATTTCGCGTATTTTTCCGAGACGAATGCAATGGCACAGCCCGTTTCCCTTGATTCATATTTTATAATTTAATTCTGCCTTGATTTATGTTATAACTTGTTATTCTAAATATGGGTTGTTACATCCTCCCCACCTTAAAGGATTTCGTCGCCGAAATCTCTAAGTTAGGAAGAACGTATCCTACCGTCCATCATCCATCTACTCAAAACATCATCCACGTGCAGTCAATGTCCTTAACAAATTCTAAATGCTGTATGATTATATGCAAAGGTGTGTGTATATGTACTTATCTAATGCGAAAATCAGGCGGTTACTTATCCAGTAGACCCCCTTAATGCAAAGTATGTTAGTGAAATGAGTCCATATGTATGCAAAATCCTAACATAATTTATAATCTCTACATGAGTGCACATATCATTCATCCATATGCAACATCCACGTGATAGAATAACAAGTTTCATCCATGAAGAAGTATCAGCACTCATGCATATGCAATATGAAAGTGTGTGAGTCGATCTTAGTGCCTAATGTGTATCATGCATCCATGAGTATCCACTTGCAAACACTTGCAACTATTTGCAAACATCAAGCATAACATGTTTCAAATACATGTTTCATCCAAAGGGTTTCTACTTAAGGTTCTCATGACAAAGTTAACGAGATAACAAGATAAATAGGATAAACATGGATAGCAAAAAGGAAGACATGTAAAAGGAAAAGAGGTCGAGAATGTACCCTCAAAAAGAAATGGATAAAGCCCACGCATCTTCTCCTCGGTTTCCCAAGTTGCATCCTCTTCGGCTTCACTCACTGAACTTTCACCAATTTGACTTCTCGATTTCTTAGCTTCTTGATCTCTGTTCCCAAGATACGAATAGGAGCTCTCCTCAAGGTTGCCTCTTTCTGAAACACCCCATCTCCGTTAGGGTCACTCTCAAAGGGAATGCCCTAATTTTGGTGGAGGTTTATAAGTACAAGTCACAGATATACAAGACAGATATAAGAACACATATTTGTAAACAGCGGAAGAACAACAAACTTTATTTCATAAAGTCAAATACGTGTTACAACAACATCCTTTCCAAAAACATGACATAACACTTTCATAATCTGTCTTGAGTACATTATTTAAAGAAGCATAAATAAAACATAGATAAACTGCAAAAGCCCCATAGTGGATTGTCCAAAGCCATAGTTCAAAACAGGAAAGTCCAAGCAATACATTTCTCTTCTTCAAGCTGGGTGTTGAGGTTGGTCAAGCTGCTGTGTTCCCTCCCTGAGAACCTGGGGGGGGGGGGGAAACGGAAGAAAGAAGACGAAAGAAAAGTAGAGTCAGACATAAAGCCTGAGTAAGTCTAGTACTATTTTGTCTATGAATAAAGAACTGGGTATGATAAGTATAAACAAGAAGTGGGCAAGCACTATAAACTTGGTTAAGTTGTCTAGGGTCGAATATACTATCGTACCCCATGTTAATCTCTGAACCCATATACTAGTTTCCCAACTGGCACCCCCATAATCAGGGTGATGTGATCCATTCAATGATGATCGGCTCCTACTCGCATAGTTGCATGTGTCTTACGGCCCCCGATGTTGTAGTTACCTATGCTGGTCCCACCATGGGGTGTATCAAGTCCCATAGTGGCAACCCGACACAACCTTAGAGTGCACAGGTATGCTACTGGTGTCCAGTGCCTTATTTTTCTGCGCCGGAGTGTGTGCACGCCCGCACTCCGTTAGAACCTACACTGCTACACCACCGCCGTCGCTTTGACCTCTTACAATCAGCCCAGTAATCGTGCCCCACCCTGCCTAGTTTCAGGGTATCCTGATACACCTTTTAGGGTTACTGCTGAAAAGGGTCCCCCGTTACTAGGTTTTCTATCTCTAGCCAACATGCTAAGTTGGTTAAGTGTTTTCTAACCTAACCCCCACCAGTCCGTTTAGTTTAGCATGTTCCATTTTGATTAAGTCTTTAGTTCACTTAATCCTAACAATCCTGACTCAGCCTTAATTGTCTTATTAAGGCCCTGACCTCTCACATTAGACAGGTATTGTTGTGGCTGCCTGTTGCCGGTTGGTTCCGGGCAGTCTTACGCCACAACTCAGTCTAACCTCGGGTCCTTATTGGGCTCCATGTTTAACCTCCCACATTGGATAGGTATTGTTGTGACTACTGGACAGCCGGGCGGTTCCGGGCAGGTTTACATCACAACTCAATCCAACCTCGGGTTAAACACATCGTATTTTCTACATTTACATATTTTGTCATTCTTCTTTATTTCTTATATGTAAATATTTGCGGCCCATTATTAAGTTAATGGTGTAAAGGTTACACCAATCATGGGCCCAACCCATACTTGAATTTGGGCCCTTCTATTTTATATTTTCATTCATTAATTAATTTTAACCCAACGTTATTTTCCCCCGTTTTACACGTCCGTTTATATATATATTGGGCTTAGCCTTTTAAAGCCCAATTTAGCCATGCGAAAAGGGGAGGCTTATGGCGTGATTACATACACAAAAAGGGGAAGGTGAGCGTATGAACTTGCAATATGACGTTGGGAATACAAAATAGAAACTGGTGTACTTGCATAGTAGTGACATATACTTTGGCCATAAAACATAGGTGACATGAATCAAAGCATGTGAACTTGTAATTGAGATATCATTATTGACACATGAACCTATATTTTTATTTTGGCATAATGTCAAACATAAGCATGGCATAAATATTTCTAGCATAAGCATAGCATAATGTCAAACATAAGCATGGCATAAATACTTCTAGCATAAACATGGCATAATGTCAAACATAAGCATGGCATAAGTATAGTTAAATTTGTTCATGGCATAAATATTTCTAACATGAAATCATGATTCTTACTTTAGTCATGTAAACTTACAAAAGGGACTTTTTGAACCTAACCTAGCCATGTACCACATATGTCATCATATAATTCTTGTAAACAAGATAGACTTAATCATGGATTTCAATTATGCCAAATATCATTCATAGCCTAGCCATATTCATAAGTTTGCAAATAGGTTTTCTAGTACAAAAGTATGGCTTAATACATGATGCCAAATTCTCAACATAATTTCCTATGGATTAAAATAACCAAACTTGTTCTAATTACTTACAAAATGATTTATGCACAAAAATATACATCATGATGGCATAGTAACAAAACCCCAAACTTGCATAAATTTAAATCAACTACATACATGTAGCTTCAACATGGATTACATAATTTGCGAAATATTCCAAACGTATACTTGCATAGAACTACCGCATGTAGTTCTTTATAACATGAATAACATAATTCAAGAATATCCAAACGTATATAATATTTCAAATTGATAAGAACGCACAAATATGAATAACTTAATTGCCACAATTCAAGCATACAAACCAACACAATTGTTTATTCATACCAAAGTAATACTCTACTTACAATGGTTTGATGAATTCTCTAATTTAGGGATTGAAGACGCAAATTCCTTTGTTGAATTGATTTGTTTAGGTTGCTTTAAGCTTTAGAATCTTCCTCCTATTCCTCTCTCCAATTTGGTGGCTACTCCTAGTCGTTCCTCAGCAACATGGCGGCTATGTTCTTATTTTTGAATGAATAGATTAGGGTTTAGTCTAGGGTTGTTTATATAGAGGTTAGGAACTGATTAGAGCCATTGATGTTGTCTGGATTGATCGTAGCCATTCATTCGATAGAGAGACCAATTAAAACTTGCCACCTAGCCCTAGTGACAAAGCAGACCACAGAAAATCGACCACATAGAGAATAGGCTAGCCGGGTTAGACTGGGCTCGACCTGGGTCTGGACCAGGTCGACACCCCTGTCGACAGGCCTGTCGACCTGGTTAGACCAGGTCGACAGCCCAGTCGACCTGGGTGCGTCAGGCGGGCCTGGCCCATTGGGCCCCACTTCGGAATTTTTAATTGTTTTATTCTGTTTGAATTTTAAATTTAATTCAGAAACTTCCGAAGGCCATATCTTTTTCACACGGACTCCGTTTTTCGAAAACTCGGACTCTATTTCGTGTATTTTTCCGAGACGAACGCAACGGCGTATCCCGTTTCCCTTGGTTCTTTGATTTCAAATTAATTATACTTTAATTTGTTAATTTCACAGTTACAGAATTTTCGGGGTGTTACATTCTCCCCCACTTAAAAGGATTTCGTCCCCGAAATCTTCAAGTTAGGAGGAATGTATATCCTAACATCCAATCATCCATCTACTCATCCATCAAACACGAGCATCCATTGTCCTTAAAAGACTTCTAATGCTTCATGATCATATGCGAAGTGTGTGTGTGTGTATGTACTTATCTAATGCAAAATCAGGCGGTCTACTGATTCAGTTGACCTCCTTAATGCGAATTATGTAAGTGCCATGAATCCATTATGTATGCAAATCTTCCTATTATTGATTCTACATGAGTGCACAATCATTCAATACAAATGCAGCATCCACATGACAACACATTAAAGTTCAACCATACGAATGCAAACATATATGTATATGCAATATGAAGTGACTGAGCCGATCTAAACCCTAGATTGTGTGTGTATATGCAACCACGAGCAACCACTAGCAATCACTTGCAACCACTTGCAACCATCATCCATAACATGTTTCAACTACATGTTTTCATCCAAAAAGATTCTACCTAAAGGATAAGGTCGAGGAAATATACCTAAAAAGATAGATAAAAGCGCAACTTAAGGAAAAAGGAAAGATCAAGGATGTACCCTCGAACAGAAAAGGGTAGGCAGTACGTATTCTAGCTTCAGTTTCCCAAGTCGTGTCTCCCTCGGTGTCGCTCCACTGAACTTTGACGAGCTTGACTTCACGGTTGCGTAGCTTCTTCACTTCTGTTCCTAAGATGCGGGTTGGAACTTTTCTTATGGTCGCTTCGCGTTCCACTTCGGCCTCTTCGAGTATATTTTGGCTCTACCACTTCAGCAGACTCATGCAGACATTTTCGGAGATGTGAAACGTGAAAAACGTTGTGGACTCCAGCCAACTTCTCGGGTAGCTCTAATCTATAGGCCATTTTCCCAATCTTCTCGATGATAGGGAATGGACCTACGAACCTTGGCGCTAGTTTTCCTGTGGTTCCAAAACGAACAACGTTTCTTAGCGGTGATACCTTGAGAAAAACTCTGTCTCCAACCTCAAATTCAAGGTCGGTCCTTCTCTTGTCGGCATAGGACTTTTGTCTGTCTTGGGCCGTCTTCATCCTTCTTCGTATTAAGTCTACTTTCTCTGAAGTCTCTCGGATCATGTCTGGTCCAAGTATGAGCTTATCCGTGGACTCCCACCAACAAGTGGGCGATCGGCACGGTCTTCCATATAAAGCTTCGAAGGGCGCCATTCCGATGGTTGCTTGATAGCTGTTGTTGTAGGCAAATTCCACCAAAGGAAGGTGGTCTTCCCATGTCCCTCCGAAGTCAAGGACGCATAGCCTTAAAAGGTCTTCCAAAACTCTATTCACTCTCTCTGTTTGGCCGTCGGTTTGGGGATGATAGGCTGTGCTCAAGCATAACTGCGTTCCTACTGCTTCTTGTAGACTCCGCCAAAACTCACTGGTGAAGATGGGGTCTCGGTCACTAACAATGCTAGACGGTATTCCATGGAGTCGAACGATTTCCTTGAGGTAAAGTGATGCTAGGGATGATGCAGTTCTTTTACTTTTGACAGGTAAAAAGTGGGTGCTTTTAGGAAGCCTATCCACTATTACCCAAATGCTAGTGTTGCCTCTCCTAGACCTAGGCAGCCCATCGATGAAGTCCATTGAGATGCTATCCCACTTCCACTGTGGGACCTCCAGAGGATGTAGCAGTCCGCCAGGCTTTTTCTGTTCCGCCTTAACCTGTTGGCACACCATACACTTAGAAACGAACTCTGCCACGTCCTTTTTCATGCCGTTCCAGAAGAAAGTCCTTTTTATGTCTTTGTACATTTTATCTCCACCTGGGTGTATCGTCATCTTGGAGTGATGTGCTTCCTCTAGAACCTTCTTTACTAAATCTTTTGTCTGTGGGACGCATAGTCTTCCGTCTCGCCTTAGCAAACCCTTATCGTCGATGGAGTATCTGTTGAGGTGACTTGAAGTCTCACCCCTAATTAGCCTATCAATTGTTTCCACAAGCTGAGGGTCTTCGCGTTGTGCTGTCCCTACTGAATCCACTAAAGTCGGGCGCACTTCGAGAGATGCAAGCAAGCCCGGTACGAAATCGGAGGAAGGCCTAAAGTCGAAGCTGGCTATAAACTCTAGGCTTTGTCTTTCAACAAACAACGGGCTTAGGGTCAATTTCTTTCGGCTCAACGCGTCTGCCACTACGTTGCCTTTGCCCGGAGTATAGGAGATTTCGAAATCGTACGAGGCAAGAAACTCCATCCATCTTTGTTGCCTCAAATTAAGATCCTTCTGCGAGAAAAGATATTTCAACGATTTATGGTCAGTGTAAAGTTCGAACTTCTCACCTAGGAGATAGTGTCGCCAAGACTTGAGTGCAAAGACGATGGCGGCTAACTCAAGATCGTGGGTTGGGTAGTTCTTTTCGTGCACTTTCAACTACCTCCCGCCATAAGCTACTACCCTTCCTTCTTGCATTAAGACGGCGCCTAGCCCTGTCCCACATGCATCCGTATAAACAGTGAACATCTTGCTCCCATCTGGCAGCGTCAAAACTGGGGCTGTTGTGAGAGCCCTTTTCAGTCGTTGGAAAGCAAACTCGCAATCCAAATCCCAATTAAACACTAGAATCTTCTTAGTCAATTTCGGGAGTGGAGCTGAGATTTTCGCAAAATCCCTTATAAACTTTCGATAGAAACCTACTAGTCCTAGGAAGCTTCGGACCTCAGTTGCATTCCTTGGTGTCTTCCAATCTTGTACCGCCACTACCTTAGCAGGGTCCACTGCTAACCCTTGTTTGGATACTATGTGCCCAAGGAACCTCACCTCTTCTCTCCAAAAGTGGCATTTGGAGAATTTGGCTTTTAGTTGATGGACTCGCAAAGTTTCCATGATTGCCCTTAAGTGTTGAGCATGTTCCTCTTCACTCTTTGAGAAGATAAGGATATCATCTACGAAGACTACTACGAACTTGTTGAGGAAATATCTAAATACCCTACTCATCAGGTCCACGAAGTAAGCAGGTGCATTTGTCAAGCCAAAAGGCATGACAAGCCATTCAAAGAAGCCGTCTGGGGTTCTGAACGCCGTTTTATCGATGCTATCTTCAGCCACCCTTAGCTGATGAAAACCGATTGCTAAATCGAGTTGGGAGAAAACAGACGCTCCTACAAGCTGGTCAAACAAATCGTCAATTCTAGGGAGAGGGTGCCTATTTTTTTTCGTTAGCTTGTTGAGCTCCCTATAGTCAACACATAGACGGAGTGAACCATCCGCCTTTGTAGCGAACACCACTGGAGCGCCCCATTCTGAAATGCTCCTCCTAATGAACCCCTTCTCTAGAAGCTCTTTAATCTGTTTACTGAGCTCTTTCCTTTCTCGTGGAGCCATATGTCTAATGGGCAACGCAACGGACTTTGCATTATCTACAAGATATATGCAGAAGTCTATTTCCCGCTTCGGAGGTAAGCCCTTCACCTCTTCAAAGACATCCGGATATTCCCGGACTACTCTAACTGATTGCAAATTTTCAACAGAGGCATCTAGCGATTCAAGATAACTAAGCATAACCGCATGCGAGGGATTACAAGAAATTTCCAAAGTATTACTGAGCTGGGTTAGGAGCCTAACAACCCTTTTCTCACAATCAAGGATGGCCCCATTACTGGATAACCAATCCATACCCAAAATCAAACCATACCCCGAAAATCCCAAAACAAAGGCACTACATTGAAATTCTACACTTAGAATAGAAATTTTCAATCCCACACAGATCATAGACAAATGAACTGGGCCCCCAATTGGGTTTGAAACAATTAAGGGGTCCTCTACCATACTAGTTTTTAGGTGCAGAGATTCTACTAAAGCAGACGAGATAATGGAGTGTGATGCGCCAGAATCAAATAAAGTGCGAACGGGGTGATCATAAAGATAAACTACACTTTCTACAGAAGTATTGATACCTCGCTGTTGCAGAGGTGGCGCTTCCAGCACATGAACCTGTGCCCCTGGGGTGGATCCAGCCCTCTGCCCCTGTCCTCGTTTCTTTGGGCAGTCCTTAGCCCTATGGCCCGTCTCACCGCAAGAAAAGCACCCACCATTTTCCTTGGCCTTCTTTTTCCGGCAGTCCTTTACTAAGTGCCCCACTTTGCCACAGAAATTGCACTTCCTCTTCTCTTTGTTGCCTTTCCCACCTTTCTTAAAGTCTGTCTTCTTGGGCTGCAAACCCTCTTTCTTCTTGCCCTTATCCTCTTCATTCAGCAATGCCATTTGCACCAATCTTTCATACGTGGCTCCCATGGGTATATGGGTCATGGCCAAACTGTGTAATGGCTCATTCAACCCTTTGACGAAACGGAGAGCCTTCTTGTGCGGGGTGTTGACTAGGTCAAGCCCAAACCTAGCCAGCTCATCGAACTGATTCACATACTCTCTGACTGTCTTGTCCCCTTGTTTAAGAAATAAGAATTTTTCCAACTGCAAACTTCTTTCTGCATCTGAGAGAAATTTAGTCTCAAACCTTGCCCTAAAGTCCTCCCATGTCTCCACTGGTCTTTCAGCATTAGTTACTTCCCACCAATAGGAAGCCTCGCCCTTCAATAGCCACACTGCCAACTGTACTTTTTGTCTATCCTCTACCTCAAAGATAATGAATAGGTCCTCCGTCTCTTTCAGCCAATTTCTAGCTGCCACGAAGGACTCAGTTCCATGGAAATCCCTTCCTCCCATAGCTTTAAAATCTTTACATATCTTAGCGAAAGTGTTTCCCCGAGGAGGAGGTGGAGGAAAAGGTGCTGCTGCAGCTGGATGATTTCCTTCCGCTGGGGGAGGAGGAATGGTAGGACCTGGCTGAGTGGCTCTTGCTTCTAAGAACCGTCTAAACCAACCAGGTATTGGCACCCCTTCCGGCAAGTTAAGATCTTCAGACATGCTGAAACAAAAAGGATAGATTCAAAACGAAGGATAAGAGATAGTACCTATGGCTTTGGGGAGTGGACTTTGCCTTTTTAAAATAAAATAATATTTTTCTTTAAAAATGCTTCTTTAAATTTCCTTTTTGAAAATAATTTTTCAAAACTTTTTATCTTATCTGGTAAACCTATGCTATGATACCAAGTGAAACACCCCACCTCCGTTAGGGTCACTCTCAAAGGGAATGCCCTAATTTTGGTGGAGGTTTATAAGTACAAGTCACAGATATACAAGACAGATATAAGAACACATATTTGTAAACAGCGGAAGAACAACAAACTTTATTTCATAAAGTCAAATACGTGTTACAACAACATCCTTTCCAAAAACATGACATAACACTTTCATAATCTGTCTTGAGTACATTATTTAAAGAAGCATAAATAAAACATAGATAAACTGCAAAAGCCCCATAGTGGATTGTCCAAAGCCATAGTTCAAAACAGGAAAGTCCAAGCAATACATTTCTCTTCTTCAAGCTGGGTGTTGAGGTTGGTCAAGCTGCTGTGTTCCCTCCCTGAGAACCTGGGGGGGGGGGAACGGAAGAAAGAAGACGAAAGAAAAGTAGAGTCAGACATAAAGCCTGAGTAAGTCTAGTACTATTTTGTCTATGAATAAAGAACTGGGTATGATAAGTATAAACAAGAAGTGGGCAAGCACTATAAACTTGGTTAAGTTGTCTAGGGTCGAATATACTATCGTACCCCATGTTAATCTCTGAACCCATATACTAGTTTCCCAACTGGCACCCCCATAATCAGGGTGATGTGATCCATTCAATGATGATCGGCTCCTACTCGCATAGTTGCATGTGTCTTACGGCCCCCGATGTTGTAGTTACCTATGCTGGTCCCACCATGAGGTGTATCAAGTCCCATAGTGGCAACCCGACACAACCTTAGAGTGCACAGATATGCTACTGGTGTCCAGTGCCTTATTTTTCTGCGCCGGAGTGTGTGCACGCCCGCACTCCGTTAGAACCTACACTGCTACACCACCGCCGTCGCTTTGACCTCTTACAATCAGCCCAGTAATCGTGCCCCACCCTGCCTAGTTTCAGGGTATCCTGATACACCTTTTAGGGTTACTGCTGAAAAGGGTCCCCCGTTACTAGGTTTTCTATCTCTAGCCAACATGCTAAGTTGGTTAAGTGTTTTCTAACCTAACCCCCACCAGTCCGTTTAGTTTAGCATGTTCCATTTTGATTAAGTCTTTAGTTCACTTAATCCTAACAATCCTGACTCAGCCTTAATTGTCTTATTAAGGCCCTGACCTCTCACATTAAACAGGTATTGTTGTGGCTGCCTGTTGCCGGTTGGTTCCGGGCAGTCTTACGCCACAACTCAGTCTAACCTCGGGTCCTTATTGGGCTCCATGTTTAACCTCCCACATTGGATAGGTATTGTTGTGACTACTGGACAGCCGGGCGGTTCCGGGCAGGTTTACATCACAACTCAATCCAACCTCGGGTTAAACACATCGTATTTTCTACATTTACATATTTTGTCATTCTTCTTTATTTCTTATATGTAAATATTTGCGGCCCATTATTAAGTTAATGGTGTAAAGGTTACACCAATCATGGGCCCAACCCATACTTGAATTTGGGCCCTTCTATTTTATATTTTCATTCATTAATTAATTTTAACCCAACGTTATTTTCCCCCGTTTTACATGTCCGTTTATATATATATTGGGCTTAGCCTTTTAAAGCCCAATTTAGCCATGCGAAAAGGGGAGGCTTATGGCGTGATTACATACACAAAAAGGGGAAGGTGAGCGTATGAACTTGCAATATGACGTTGGGAATACAAAATAGAAACTGGTGTACTTGCATAGTAGTGACATATACTTTGGCCATAAAACATAGGTGACATGAATCAAAGCATGTGAACTTGTAATTGAGATATCATTATTGACACATGAACCTATATTTTTATTTTGGCATAATGTCAAACATAAGCATGGCATAAATATTTCTAGCATAAGCATAGCATAATGTCAAACATAAGCATGGCATAAATACTTCTAGCATAAACATGGCATAATGTCAAACATAAGCATGGCATAAGTATAGTTAAATTTGTTCATGGCATAAATATTTCTAACATGAAATCATGATTCTTACTTTAGTCATGTAAACTTACAAAAGGGACTTTTTGAACCTAACCTAGCCATGTACCACATATGTCATCATATAATTCTTGTAAACAAGATAGACTTAATCATGGATTTCAATTATGCCAAATATCATTCATAGCCTAGCCATATTCATAAGTTTGCAAATAGGTTTTCTAGTACAAAAGCATGGCTTAATACATGATGCCAAATTCTCAACATAATTTCCTATGGATTATAATAACCAAACTTGTTCTAATTACTTACAAAATGATTTATGCACAAAAATATACATCATGATGGCATAGTAACAAAACCCCAAACTTGCATAAATTTAAATCAACTACATACATGTAGCTTCAACATGGATTACATAATTTGCGAAATATTCCAAACGTATACTTGCATAGAACTACCGCATGTAGTTCTTTCTAACATGAATAACATAATTCAAGAATATCCAAACGTATATAATATTTCAAATTGATAAGAACGCACAAATATGAATAACTTAATTGCCACAATTCAAGCATACAAACCAACACAATTGTTTATTCATACCAAAGTAATACTCTACTTACAATGGTTTGATGAATTCTCTAATTTAGGGATTGAAGACGCAAATTCCTTTGTTGAATTGATTTGTTTAGGTTGCTTTAAGCTTTAGAATCTTCCTCCTATTCCTCTCTCCAATTTGGTGGCTACTCCTAGTCGTTCCTCAGCAACATGGCGGCTATGTTCTTATTTTTGAATGAATAGATTAGGGTTTAGTCTAGGGTTGTTTATATAGAGGTTAGGAACTGATTAGAACCATTGATGTTGCCTGGATTGATCGTAGCCATTCATTCGATAGAGAGACCAATTAAAACTTGCCACCTAGCCCTAGTGACAAAGCAGACCACAGAAAATCGACCACATAGAGAATAGGCTAGCCGGGTTAGACTGGGCTCGACCTGGGTCTGGACCAGGTCGACACCCCTGTCGACAGCCCTGTCGACCTGGTTAGACCAGGTCGACAGCCCAGTCGACCTGGGTGCGTCAGGCGGGCCTGGCCCATTGGGCCCCACTTCGGAATTTTTAATTGTTTTATTCTGTTTGAATTTTAAATTTAATTCAGAAACTTCCGAAGGCCATATCTTTTTCACACGGACTCCGTTTTTCGAAAACTCGGACTCTATTTCGCGTATTTTTCCGAGACGAACGCAATGGATTATCCCGTTTCCCTTGGTTCTTTGATTTCAAATTAATTATACTTTAATTTGTTAATTTCACAATTACAGAATTTTCGGGGTGTTACACTTTCTCTACCTCCACGTCTTCAAGAATGCTTGTTTCAACCACCTCAGCGGACTCATGTAGGCACTTTCGGAGATGCGAGACATGAAAGACATTATGCACTTCGGCTAGCTTCTCGGGCAATTCCACCTTATAGGCCATCTTTCCAATTCTCTCTATGATAGGGAAGGGTCCTACGAACCTTGGTGCCAGCTTCCCAATTGCTCCAAAACGAACCACATTACGCAAAGGAGAAACCTTCACGAAAACCATGTCTCCCACTTCGAATTCCAAATCTGCCCTTCGCTTGTCAGCATAGGATTTCTGTCTGTCTTGGGCCGCTTTCATCCGTCTTCTCACCAATTCAACTTTCTCGGATGTGTCCCGTATCATATCGGGCCCAAGTATAAGCCTATCCATAGTCTCCCACCAAAAAGATGGTGACCTACACGGCTTCCCATACAGAGCTTCAAATGGTGCCATCCCTATGCTAGCTTGATAGCTATTATTATAAGCAAAATCTGCAAGAGGAAGGTGGTCTTCCCAAGTACCACCAAAGTCAAGAACACATAGCCTCAAAAGATCTTCTAGCACTCTATTCACCCTTTCGGTTTGGCCATCCGTCTGGGGGTGATAGGCTGTACTCAGATTCAATCGCGTACCCATTGCTTCTTGCAAACTATTCCAGAACTGGCTAGTGAAAATTGGGTCACGATAACTATGCTAGAAGGAACTCCATGCAACCGCACTATCTCCCGAAGATAAATAGATGCTATCCCTGGTGCGGTCCTCTTGCTCTTTACTGGAATGAAATGAGCACTCTTCGTAAGTCTATCAACTATGACCCATATGCTCGTGTTCCCTTTCCTTGACCTAGGCAATCCATCCACAAAATCCATAGAAATACTCTCCCACTTCCATTGCGGGACCCCCAATGGATGTAATAGCCCACCGGGTTTTTTGACTCGGCTTTCACTTGTTGGCACACCATGCACTTTGAAACATACTCTGCCACATCTTTCTTCATTCCAGCCCAAAAGAAAATGCGCTTCATATCTCTATACATCTTATCTCCTCCAGGATGTATAGTCATCTTCGAGTGATGCGCTTCTTCGAGAACTTTATGCACCAAGTCTCCCACTTGTGGAACGCATAGCCTTCCATCGCGCCTTAGCCAACCCTTGTTATCAATAGTATATCTAGCAAGGTGGCTAGACGTCTCACCACGAATCAGCTTGTCCATGACCTCGACTATCTGCGGGTCTTCCTTCTGCGAAGCCCCAACTTGATCAAGAAGTATAGGTCTAAGCTCAAGGGATGCTAACGAACCCGTCATCGACTCAACCGCTGTTGTGAAATCAAAAGTTGCCAAGAACTCTAAGTTCTTCATCTCAATAAACAAGGGACTCAAAGTCAACCTCCTTCTGCTTAGTGCATCTGCCACAACATTACCCTTGCCAGGGGTATAAGCTATCTCGAAGTCATAAGATGCCAAGAATTCCATCCACCTTTGCTGCCTTAGATTCAGATCTTTCTGCGAGAAGAGGTACTTGAGTGACTTGTGATCAATATACAACTCAAACCTTTCGCCTAGAAGATAGTGGCGCCAGGATTTGAGTGCAAAGACGATCGCCGCCAACTCCAAATCATGAGTGGGAGAGTTCTTCTCATGAACTTTAAGTTGCCTACCACAATAACATATCACTCTTCCCTCTTGCATCAGGACAGCACCTAACCCCGTGCCACATGCATCTGTGTACACGGTAAACATCTTACTACTATCGGGTAATGCCAAAACTGGAGCTGTGGTAAGGGCCCTCTTGAGCCTTTGGAAAGCAAGCTCACACTTTAAGTCCCATGCAAAGACTAAGTTCTTCTTCGTCAACTTAGTAAGAGGGGCCGAAATCTTAGCGAAGTCCCTGATGAACTTCCTATAGTAGCCCGCCAGACCGAGAAAGCTTCTTACTTCAGTTGCATTCCTAGGAGTCTTCCAGTCTTGAACTGCAACCACTTTCGCGGGATCCACTGCTATGCCTTGCTTAGAAACTATATGTCCGAGAAACCGAACTTCCCTTCTCCAGAAATGGCATTTGGAGAACTTGGCTTTCAACTGATGAGCTCTAAGCGTATCCATCACTTCCTTGAGATGTCTGGCATGTTCTTCCTCATCCTTTGAGAAGATCAGAATATCATCCACGAAGACAACCACGAACTTGTTAAGGAACTCCCTGAACACCCTACTCATCAAATCTACGAAGTAGGCGGGTGCATTAGTCAAACCGAATGGCATGACAAGCCATTCAAAGAATCCACCTGGAGTCCTAAATGCATTCTTATCAATACTATCCTCAGTCACTCTAAGCTGATGGAATCCGGTGGCTAGATCGAGCTGAGAGAAAACAGAAGCACCAACAAGCTGGTCAAAGAGGTCATCAATCCTCGGTAACGGGTGTCTATTCTTCTTTGTCATCTTGTTCAACTCTCGATAATCAACACATAGACGAAGCGAACCATCCGCCTTAGTAGCGAATACCACCGGAGCACCCCATTCAGAAATGCTTCGCCTAATAAAATTCTTCTCAAGCAGCTCCTTGATTTGCTTACTGAGCTTTCTTCTTTCTCGCGGGGCCATGTGCCTAACGGGCAATGAAACTGGCTTGGCATTATCAACAAGATAAATGCGAAAATCTATCTCTCGTTTAGGGGGTAACCCCTAAACCTCTTCAAAGGCATCAGGATATTCTCGAACCACCCTTACAGATTGCAGATCATTGATGGACGAGTCAAGAGATTCAAGATAACATAACATGACGGGATCCAGCGGGTTGCAAGAAATCTCTAGGGTATTACCGAGGCGAGTCATGAGCCTCACCACCCTATGCTCACAATCGAGAATGGCTCCATAACTGGACAACCAATCCATGCCCAAAATCAACCCGTATCCCGAACCCGAGAACATAAGCATTACACGTGAATTCTACGGTCAAGACAGAAACCTTCAAATCCATACAAATCATAGATAAATGGGCGGAACCCCCAATTGGATTTGAAACACTGACGGGATCCTCAACTAGACTAGTACTTAGGTGCAAACTTTCAACAATGTCAGAAGAAATAAAGGTATGCGATGCGCCAGAATCAAATAAAGTCCGAACAGGAAAGTTAGAAATATAAACAAGACTTTCTACAGAATTACTACTCGGTCCTGAGCTGGAGCAGTGTTGAGAGCATGCACTCGCCCTCCAGAAGGTCCTGCACGCTGATTCTGCCCTTGCCCTTGTCCTTGCTTCTTGGGGCAATCCTTGCTAAGGTGTCCAGGCTCTCCACAGTGAAAGCATTCGCCCAACTTCCTCTTCTTCTTTCTGCAATCCTTGGCTATGTGCCCAACAATCCCACAGAAGTTGCATTTTCTTGGGTCTTTTTCCTTGTTGTTGTTGGCCTTATTGCCCTTATTGTTCTTGTTGTTCTTGTTGTTCTGATTGCTCTGATTTCCTCCCCACTTGGAGTCCGTCTTCTTGGATTGAGTTTCATTAGTCTTGACTTCCTTCTTGCCATTCTTATCGTCTCCTTGAAGCAATGCCATGTCTACTAGGCCTTCAATAGTGGCCCCCATGGGTATATGAGATAGGGCTAAACCTTGTAATGGCTCATTCAACCCTCGTGCAAAGCGTAAAGCCTTCTTCTGGGGATTATTAACCATGTCCAAACCGAATCGAGCGAGCTGGTTAAACTTATTCACATACTCCCTCACTGTCATGTCCCCTTGCTTCAAAGATATAAACTTCTCCAATTGCAGATTCGCCTCAGCTGATGATAGAAACTTAAGCCCAAACCTCGTCCTAAAGTCGGCCCAAGTCTCTATAGGTCTAGTAGCATTGGTGACCTTCCACCAGTAAGCAGCTTCTTCTTTTAGTAGCCATGCTTCCAATAAAACCTTTCTATGGTCTTCCACATCAAAGATAGCGAAAAGATCTTCAGTTTCTTTCAACCAATTTCGTGCCTCCACAAAAGTCTCCGTCCCAATGAAATTCTTGCCACCCATCGCCTTAAAGTCCTTGCAAACCTTTGCGAAATCTTCTTATGGATGCTGAGGAGGAGGAGGAGGAGGAACCTCAGTTACGGTGGGGGTATTTGCTGGGCCTGCATCGTTGGCCCTAGCTTCCAAGTACCTCCGGAACCATCCGGGAATGGTTACTCCCTCAGGAAGGTTAAGATCGGCCATGCTGAAAAAGGAAAAGATAGATTTAGAACGAGGAAACGAAGGATAGCGCTAATGGCTTTTGGGGAATGGCCTTTTAAAATAACTAGACTTTTCTTGGAAAATACTTAATTGGCTTTGACAATAGTTTCACAAAAAGGTAAGTTTTAAAAACACTTTTGCTCACATTTTGTAAACCTTATGCTCTGATACCAAATGTAACACCCCACCTCCGCCAATGCCACTCTTGCAAGGGCACTGGCTTTGGAGGGGCGTTAAACAAGGTAAACATGCATGCAGATATCTCAAGACAGAACATATAAGTAAAACAGAGTAGTAAAGCAGCGGATAAAACTAACATTTCAAAACCATAGTCAAGTTACATCAAAGTACTTGGTCATTATTTTCCCATAAAACAAAGTCTAGAACATAAACTGGAAACTGAAAGAAATCATAAAGTAACTATCCCCAAAGTAGTAAAGCCATAGCATGCTCAATCCAAACCGTACATGAGCTATCCAGAAAAGCAGCTAAAGATCCAGCTAGGTAAAAGTGTTCCCACCCTGCAAACCTAGGGGGGGGAAACGGAAGAAAAGAGGCAAAAGAAAACGGGTCAGTCAAAAAGACTGGTAAGTCCTATCTACTATTAGTATAAAAATTGATAAAGTTAACTGGACATGTAAAGCAGAGATGAAACATGAGGTTATAACTGGCATGGTGAAGAGACAGATCAAGTGTGGCAACGCATGTACAAGGTTAGGTTGCACCAAGTGTGTACTAGTAATCTATGTCAAGTATCAACAAGAAAAGATCCCTTGGCCCAATCTTGGCCCAATATCCCGAGATGACCTAGTTCAAGGTCCAACAACACGGTCTAGTCGATCGGCTCCCTAAAAGCCTAACTCGTCAAGTGTCGGTGTCATACGGCCCAATCACGAAGTGTAGTCAAACTGTGCTAGGTCCACCGTAGGGTGTATCAAGCCCTAGGGTGCCAACCACGGACACAAATCAAGCATGCACAGTCTAAACCTACGGGTGCCCGTGTCTGCTTTTTCAACTCCGGACCATGTGCACGACCATAGTCCGTCTGAACCTACACCGGCGCACCTACTCAGCCGTCGTTTTGGTCGCTTACATGTCAGCCCAGTTAGTCGTGCCCCACCCCAGCCTAGTGTAATAACCCGGAAATCTGGGCCAGTTTAAAATTTTTATTTTGGCAATTTTAGCGAATTTTGAATATTTAAAATGAATTATTTTAAATAATATCGATGAGAAATTTATTTTGAATATAATTCGAACGTATATATTATATACGTCGCCGTTAGAATATAAATATTTATACATAATTATAAATTGAATTGAAAATGGCGCGGTAGTTCGATAATTCGATTTCAAACTTCAATTGAATGTACCGGGTGCAAAACAATCCGGATTTTAGCGAAACCAAAAACATTAGGATCTATTTGATAATATCTTTCCAACGAATCCGAAAAATCGAGATTTCATAGTGGGAATCAAAAGATATGTCCAGTGGAAAATTCTGAATAGTCGCTATAGAATTCAGGCCCTTAAAAATGGAAATTTTGCAAACGACCTCGGATTTCGACGAAACCACTTTTGTTGGATCCGCAATGTCAAATTATTTCTAGATTCCAAATTTCACAATTTTTCGAATCAATATGTGAGCGTGGCAAAGGAAAACGTGTTTGACCAGTTTCAGTTGATTTTAATCGACTGGAAAAAGGCCATTTTTTCAACGGTCTTAGAATTCGACGAAACTAGTTTTGTTAGGACCGTATCGTCAATACGAAGCTAGAAAATAGTTTTCTGGAATTTTTCTAGTTAGTATGTGACCGCAGTAAATTGAAATGCGCGTTCAAATTCAATATATAGAGTTATATGTTGATTTCGACGAAAACCGATCGAATCAGCTTATGATACATATCCCATTGTGTTCGGAATGGGGGTAAAACGCTATGGACGACAGGCGGTGGGCCTCGTTTAGAGGTCGTAAGTAAAAGTCAACGTTTTGAAATTAAATAATAAAAAAAAATTCTCCTCTCTCCCCCTTAACCCGTTGCCCCCCTCCCCCTTTATACTCCAATCGAACCAGATAATAAAAAGAAAAAAAACATCGAGCCCAATACCCTAGCCGCCTTCACCACCGGCGTCGCTCCACCGCCCCCTCCTCCATCGCCCACCTCCTCCGATCCTCCATGGCCCCCCCTCGTTCGAAACCCCCACAGCCGCGAGATGTAGTACCCCGAAACCCACCGATCAGCCTCCTCCTGAATACCAAAGCCCCCTCGAGCCTCCAGGTGGCCGCCGCCGTGCCTCTAACACCCTCTGCCAGCTCTAACGTGCCACCACCGCGAGCAAAATCCCCTCCCTCCTCTGAGAAACCAAAAACAGTAAGCCCTTTTCTTTTATTTCATATGAAAGCATGGGTTTCATCCCATTTTATTTATATAAAAGTATGAATTTCATTTAAGTAAAGATGCGATTCGTATTGTGAAAGCGAACATATAAAGATTCGATTTTTATTTATGTTCAATAACGAAAAGTTTGAATTTTTATAAGAGAAAGAATATTTTTGTAAGTAGGAAGTTTATATATTTATATTGTGAAAATTTTATATATTTATATAGTGAAAAGTTCATATATTTTTATAGCGAAAAGATTATGCTTTTATATGAGATTCATAAGAATAAAAATTAGATTTCGTTTGTAGAAAAAGGTATGATTTTTTAAAGAAGATAAAAATATGATTTTTATATTTTTAAAGAATTAAAAATACGATTTTTATATTTTTAAAGTATTAAATATATAATCTTTACTATATAGAAGTGGTAGAAATATGATTTTTGTTTATGTAGAGAATTAAAAATATCATCTTTGTATATGTGGCGAAATAAAAATCTGATTTTTATTATGTATACATTGAAATAAAGAGGTGATTTTTATAATGATATTTTTATAAAGGCGAAATCTTTATTTTTATAAAGGCAAAATCTATATTTTTGAAAAGGCGAAATCTATATTTTTGAAATGGAATTTTTACCTATATGACATCGTAGTAAAAATTCGATTTTTATTTATTGAATAGCGAAGTAAAAATTCGATCTTTATATATTGAATAGCAAAGTAAAAATTCGATTTTTATATATTGAAAAGCGAAGTAAAAATTCGATTTTTATATATGTAGTGGCTACGGGCAACGAAAGCGACAAAAGGCGGGAATGGCAAAGATTTCTATAAATGAAGTGTCGTGAAGTTGGATAGCTATCGGTGAGAATTTCTCACCTTTCAATTTCTTTTTCTAGTTATATATATATATACTAGGATGCAGACGGTGTTTAGTAGCACCCGACACGATCGTCCACAGACCATGGACTTGCTTGTTTGATTGCAAAAATTAGTTAGATTATTTGATTGAAATTTGAGTTGTTTGGTGAAATAGAATGGATTGATTGATGTGTGAACGGCGTGGGCCTTCACTAGACCGGGGATAAGGCTAGGCCTTGTCCCGTTTCTAGTATCGTGTCGTTATGCCACCGAAATTTTCTAAAATAAGTTAGAAAAAAAATATTATTTTTATTTTGTAAATGAACTAAATAAAAATTCATGTGTTAAAATAAAATGTTTTATCGTTAAAAATATAATTTTTAACGTGAATGTGAATAAATGAATATTCATTTACAAACCGGACGGTTTGTTTATATACACCTATTTGAAGGACATTGATTGGGACGATAAATTTTACACATCGCCCAACTGCACAAATAAAATCTGTGTTTGTTGATTTGAAACCCCACACGGGTGTTGGGATGAAATTTTAAGTTCACTCATCCTGATTGATCAAATATGTCGATCGATTGATTGACAGGCTGTTATAAGCATTAGATATCTATATTTGATGCTTATACAGTGTAGTGCACTTTGGATGATGGTTGATTGCTTATCGCTGCTATTATATACATGGGTTGTATGGAATCCATATAGTTAGCGCTATATGGTGATTGATTGGGCCTCATTCCAATTTAGAAAATAAAGAATATATAAAATAAAGGTTCATGTGTTGACTGTACTCATCCGTTGAGATTAGTCATGTGTTGAACGAAATATTTTAATAATAAAATTTACTTCTTTATCAATATAAAATAAAGGTTCATGTGTTGACCGTACTCATCCGTTGAGATTAGTCATGTGTTAAACGAAATATTTTAATAATAAAATTTACTTCTTTATCAATATAAAATAAAGGTTCACGTGTTGACAGTACTCATCCGTTGAGATTAGTCATGTGTTGAACGAAACATTTTGATAATAGAAATATTTGAAATAGAAATATTTGAAATAGAAATATTTTAAAAAGAAATATTTGAAATAGAATATTTGAAAATAGAAATATATGAAGCCGTGTTGATTAGATTGACGCCATTTTGACGTGAACGATATTTATATCGATTTTACTCATTTCGAAATGAATTGAATATATAACGATTTCGAAATGAATTGAATATATAATGATTTCGAAATGAATTGAATATATAACGATTTCGAAATGAATTGAATATATAACGATTTCGAAATGAATTGAATATAAAACGATTTCGAAATGAATTGAATATATAACGATTTCGAAATGAATCGAATATATAACGATTTCGAAATGAATTGAATATATAACGATTTCGAAATGAATTGAATATATAACGATTTCGAAATGAATTGAATATATAACGATTTCGAATTGAATTGAATAGAAAACGATTTTGAATTGGAGTTGAATATATAACGAATTAGATTTGATTTGAATATATAACGATTTCGAAATGAATTGAATATATAACGATTTCGAATTGAATTGAATAGAAAACGAATTCGAATTGAATTGAAAACGATTTGAATTGAATTCAAATTGAATTGAACTTTGAATCAAATAGAAATGAATTTTAAAACGAATTTATAAGGAAAAATTCAATTTTGATTTGAATTGAAATGGAAGTTGAAATTGTTTTTGAAACGAATTCAAAATTATTTATAAAATTCGTTTTAAATAGAAATCGACGAAATACATATTATATATTATATATATAATATAATGGCCTAAATAGAACGCGCCGCGCCGCGGCAGTTCGTGAATTTCGGCCATTTATTTCAAACGGACATTACGGGAGATCCGACCGTCGGATTCTCCTAAAACCGGAACCGTTGGGTTCGTATCGAAAAGAGCTTTCTAACGAATATTAGAAATTTGAAATCTAACGGTTGGATTTGGAGTTACGTCCAAATCAAATTAGAAAAAGGTCGTTGTAAGTGCAGTTCGATGGCCGTTGTTGGAAATCAACTGTACGGGCCTTGATAAAATTATTAAAAATATCAATAATCTGTGTAATCATAAGAAATGATTTGGGAAAAATTGGGGTGCAAAACTCCATATTTGAAAAGATAAAAATGGATTTTTATCGAAATGAACTAGTTTTGAACTAAATTTAAAACCCAATTATTTTTAAAATAAATAAATTAGATTTAAAAAGGGGTTTTAAATAATCGGAATTCCTAATATATTTGATTTGAATTGAATTAGAATTGATTTGTGGGTTTATCGTGAACGGTGTTTTAAATAACACTAGTTCTTTAACCCGATAATAAACAGAATGTGATTTGGGTTTGTCGTGAACTGTGTTTTAATTAACACTAGTTCTTTAACCCAGTAAAAGGAGTTTTATCGAATCTGCAATTAGGTTGAAATGTGAATCTATAATCTAAATTATCAAATTTATAAACGAGCGAGAATGGAGTATCGCCAGTTTTGCTCCAAAGCGATAGTTAAATCTTTAATTAGATTTGAACGTGAAATGGTAATTAATTTAACCGATAACACCATAGTATTAGACATGGAGTATTACCAGTTTTGCTTCATGGGATGAATAGGTTGGGATTGGGAAATAAAATAAATAATTACTTCGTTGTGGTTCGCTAATCTCGACTAGTTTAGAAAACCATAATTTGGTTTGAAATGTCATCCAAAGGAAGATTAAAGGATAAATTTCTAAGAATTTATCTTGGATAAAATTAATGGGAACCTTTCCCTAAAAATGTGATTTGGTGAATAAAAGAATATTCTGAATTGGAATGAGGCATATGTTGTGTTTGTGTAACATTTGTTTTCAATATACGCGGGTTGTTCGGAAAGTCCGGGTTTATACCCATTCTGAATAACCGATTCGACGATAAGTCGAAGAAGAAGACGGTGGTTGAAGACCGGAAGTCTTCACATCGTTTGGATAATTACTGACGATCCTAATTGGGCTGTACACCCAAGAGGATGGAAATAGTTGGTGGTCGTCCAGACGTACTTGGAGATCGATGGATATGCGAGGAAAGTGCCTCCGGTTTCGTTCAGACGCAGAACGAACTTGTAAATGGATTGTGTGTCTGACACTGGATTTTATTCTGTGTTGATTGATTTCTGTTAAATATATATCTGTTTGGCGGCGGAGAATAAATTCTCTTGCTTAACGCCCTTCTCTGAGACGTACGAGCTTAGAGGTTATATATCGATAGATACCAATCGCATGGCATGAATTGCCTGTGTGGCATGCTGAGTTGCAATGATCAAGGCTTTTGTTGAAAAGCAGAGTCTTGTGGTTGATGATCAAAGCACGGCCTACGTGGCAGCTTTGTGTATAACGTGAATTCGCAAGCCTCACACCTCGGTATGAGTCAAAAACGGGATACGGACCGTTGGGAGAACACGACGTTTCTTTCTAGCTTTGGTGGTGTCAGTGACTTACCAGCCCTGACATTTATATACTTTTCACCTATGTGGTTGTTGGAATGAGGCGCCTCGATTATAGGTCTGTAAGGACCGGGAAACGTGTGTTCAGGCATAAATAATCCTCTAACGTAAGTGAGGATCGGCCCAACCGATCCAGGATTGCCCAGAGTGTGTAGTCCTGAGGCATTTGCTAGAGTGTCTCGAGCGCGGAGAGGAGCTTGCCCCTTGCCTCGACTCATGACGGAAATCCAATTTCCAATACATGTATTTCGGTTTTAATTGTAGAACTAGTATGGCGACATGATATATGGTACCCATGTCGTCTATGATTTATATTTATGATTGAAATTGTTTTGACACTATACACTTATTATAGTATCAAATGATTTGTTTTAAACGTACCAAGCATGTTTGGCTATTATAAGGGAAAACCCTATCCTCCGGCTTGCGTTGCATTGTGTGATGGGACCTAGGTCTTATAACAGCTTCATTTTTCGAAAAAGCATTGCTTTGTTTATTCTATGCACTGGTATTCTTGGGAGGAAACCCGTTCCGTGTTATACGGCGTGGTCCCTTGAATTACTATCTTTAAAAATAAAGTTTTAATAACTGTTTTAGTTCTCACACCAGTCACATGACTGACCTGGAGTTTATTGTTTTAACCTAAACTCTGGGTGCCCCTATTTTCCGCACAGGCAGCTAGTAGTTTCGGTTTTGCAGATTTATATTCACAGGATCCTGGTTTACAGCTGGAATGATATCCGGAAAGCTCTGTATCCGTATATCACCTTCAGTTTTGCTTTGTATTATTTTCCGCTGCTATGTAATTTATTGTAATCTCTGATATTTATTGAATGTAATTTATTCTTTATACTCTGTATATTCTTGTATTCTGATGGAATTGTTGTAATAGCAATGAAATGTTCTTCCGCCTGCGTTCTATTTTGTCCTGTCCTCACAGTTATTCGTTCTTTCTCATCTCTTCGGAGACCGGGGAAGTTCGGGTCGAGTCCCTAAGGTATCATGATACAATCAAGAGAGTTACTGGTGAAAAGGACCACGTAACTAGGGTTTCTAGCGGGTTAAATGTGGTTAACCCTACCCCATCAAGTTGGTTAAGTGTACCCAAGGTTCATGACTTAACCCCATCAACCCATCGTGTTTCATTGGTTAAGTATTCAAGTGGTCCATGACTTAACCCTATCATGTGGCATTAATTAATTTAATGTACCCAACCTCTCACATTAGACCTTGTTGTGGTTACTAGTTAAGCCGGGCGGGTCCGGGTAGCTTTACACCACAACTTGGTCTAACCTCGGGTTTCAAGTGCGACATGACCAACTACTCACATTGGGTCCTATTGCTTGTAGCCACTAGTTAAGCCGGTCGGTTCCGGGTAGATTTATGCTACAAACTCAACCCAACCTCGAGTTGGCCACTCTCATGTTTTCTAGAAGTCATGTCAAATTCATGTTTACAAACATAATCACAAGTCAATGTTCATGTCATATTTTAAAATCATTTTTCGTGTCATTAATATTACCCAACGCATTCCCCTCGCATGTACGTTTCGCATAACATAACATAGATCAAAAGAGGGAACTTGACAAAACATGACAAAAAGGGCATAAGGTAATAAGGTTGGCCCCAAGTTAAACATGGTGGCATATGAGGCATAAATATGTTCATAAGCTTGCATATTACATCATAGGCCTCAAAACATGCATAATATCAACTTAAGCAAAATAGGTGAAACATGGTCATATGACATAGGATGATAGCAAGTGATTTGCATATAACACCATATGCAAGTTAGCAACTTGCATATTACATCATGAGCCTCAAAATATGCATGATATCAAACTTAAGAAAATAGGTGAAACATGATCATAAATGACATAGGATGGTGGCTAGTGATTCACGTATAACATCATATGCAAGATAACACAAGGTTTATGAGAGTTTCTAGGTTGCTTTATGCAACATTTCTAATCAAAGCTCATAGCTTTCTATGCATAAGGCAAAGGTGATAGCTTTACAAACATGCATAGAATATATTTATGCATAACATGATAGGATCAAAGCACATATCATACTTAGGCCCAAACTCAACTTGCAACATGTCATATTTAACTTCATAGTTAGAATCTAAGAGTAGTATAGGGCTTACAATGCTATGAAGACTTATAATATATATAAATAAGATTGAGACGAAGCCACTAGCAACTCTAAAGACCCCCAAATAGCAAGCTTCAATGAAAACCCTTGAGAAATTAGAAGAAGATCCTTGCTTTGATGAAGAAAGATTGAACTTTGGCCTTAGAAACTCTCAAACAAGCTTAGGAACTCTCATATGAATGAAGATGGAGACTATGACAAGAGGGTAGAGGCCATGATTAAACATTTTGGCATAACTTAGTTGTAGGAATGATTAATGAGGGTTTAGGCTAGGTCTAGGGGTCTTTTTATAGGTATTAGGGGTAATTTAGACCATAGGATTAACCCTAAAACACATCAGGTCCGTCAAATCCCGTCAGAAACTTCTAGAACTGGACCAGAGACAAGTGCAGGTGCACCAAGCCAGGATGGCTCGGCCACCCGTGTCGACAGGGGTGTCGACTGGGCAGTCGACACCACCCAGGGTGTGTCGACACCCCAGTCGACTCCCATGTCGACTTGGGGTTTTGGCGGGAGGTTTTCCCGCCCATGCTTTCTGGCTCCAGAATTGATTTTTGAAACTAATTTTTAACTTGGAATTTTCTGAAATCTTCATTGGGCCATAACTGGGTCATATGGACTCCGATTTTCGAAAACTTGGACTCTATTTCGTGTATTTTTCCGAGACGAACGCAATGGCAAATTCCGTTTCCCTTGATTCATAATTTATAATTTAATTCTGCCTTGATTTATGTTATAACTTGTTATTCTAAATATGGGTTGTTACAAATGTGATTTGGAATTTATAAATATTTTTATTAAGATTTAATGGAAAATTTTCAAAGCAAAGTTTTCCGACTTAATATATTGGAATTGAATGGAATTCGATTTGGTAATAATCGAAATGAGCTTCTGTGGAGGAAGACTATTAATATATATGGAATTTAAAAGGCTTTGTCGTTATTCCATTTATATTATCAGTCAGATACGAAAATTGATATCGATTATATATCGGTCTATTTTCCGTGAGGATTCCATGATAATGGAATATGATTTTAGGTTTATCGTGAACTGTGTTTTAAATGGCATTAGTTATTTAACCCAGTAAAGACAGGATTACATGTCTAACACTGTATTTCGAATTGTATTCGTTGATCTCTACTAAATATATATCTGTTTGGTGGCGGTGTATTTATTCTCTTGCTTAACACCCTTCTTTGAGATGTACGAGCTTAGAGGTTATATATTGGCAGAAATGAATGGTACAATGTAGATGGTCGATGTGGCATGTGTGGTTTCCCAAAGTTAAATAATCATTAATATTGATTTTTGAGAAGATTAAAACTAAGTGGAGTTTTAGTGAATCTTTAATTAGATTGGAATGTGAATGTGATAATTTAAATTATCAAATGTGTGAAATGATCGAGAATGGAGTATCACCAGTTTTGCACCAAGCGATAGTTAAATCTTTAATTGAATTTAAACGCAAAGTGGTAATTAATTTTTACCGATAACACATCGGTGTTAGATATGGAGTATCACCAGTTTTGCTCCATGGGATGAATAGGTTGGGATTGGGAAATAAAACAAATGATTACTACGATAAGGTTCGCTAATCCCGGCTAGTTTAGATAAACCTTAATTTGGATTGAATTAATATACAAAGGAAGATTAAAGAATAAATTTAAAGAATTTATCTTTGATAAAATTCATGGGAACCTTTCCCTAATGATGTGAATATTTGAATAAAAGAATATTCTGAATTGGAATGGGGCGTATGCTGTGTTTTTATAGCACTTGATTATAAAATACGCAAGTTAGTTGGAAGGACCAGGTTTATACCCATTTTGAATATTCGACGATAAGTCGACAATGAAGACGGTGGTTGAGGACCGGAGATCTTCACATCATTTGAATGATTACTGATGTCTTAATTGGGCTGTACACCCAAGATGAGGTAATAAGTGGTGATTGTCCAGACGTACTTAGAAATCGACTGGATATGCGAGGACCTATCTCCTGTATTGGACATATGGGACCATGAGTAAGGGGCCTCCGGTTTCGTTCAGACCCAAAATGAACTTGTAAATGGATGTTTGTCTGACATTGGATTTTATTCTGTGTTGATTGATCTCTATTAAATATATATCTGTTTGGTGGCAGAGTATTTATTCTCTTTCTTAACACCTTTCTCTGAGACGTACGAGCTCAGAGGTTATATATCGATAGACATTAGTCGCATGGCGTGAATTGCCTATGTGGGATGCTGAGATGCAAATGATCTAGGCTTCTGTTGAAAACAGAGGCTTGCAGTTGATGATCAAAGCATGGCTTTAAGTAGCATAGCTTTGTGTATAGCGTTAATTTGTGAGCCTCGCAGCCTAGTGTAAACCAGAAACGGGTTGAAGGACCCCAGGGAGGACGTGCGTTTCTTTCTACCTAGAAGTGGTGTCATGGTATGGAGCTCATACATTTTTACTTGTGTGGATGATAGATAGCGAGGTACCTCGGATATATCGGTCACTACGTGGCCGATGGATGGTATGGTCGACATACTGACCATTACGACCCATAGGGCGGGGAAACGCATTGTTCAGGAATTACTAATCCTCAAACATAAGAGAGGACCATCTGTGGCATTCCTATGTGCAGTTACGACTGTAGCCTGAGACATGGTAGGTTAGTTTGTCTCGAATTCGGTAAGGATAATCCCTTGCCTTGGTTCATGATTGAAATCCAACTTCCAATACGTGACTTTGTGGTTTTAATTGTAGAACTAGTATGGCGACATGATATATAGTACCCATGCCGTCTATGATTGATACATTTGTATTTGAAGTTGTTTTAACACTATACACTTATAGTAGTATCAAAATGATTTGTTTTAAACGTACCAAGCATGTGTTGCTATTATAAGGGAAAACTCTATCCTCCAGCTTGCATGCATTGTGTGATTGGACCTGAGTCTTATAATAGCTTCATTTTTCCAAAAAGCATTGGGCTGTTTGTTTTATGCACTGGTATTCTTGGGAGGAAACCCGTTCCTTGTTTTACGGCGTGGTTCCTGGATTTACCCAACTTCAAAATAAAGTTTTAAATAACTATTTTAGTTCTCACACTAGTCCCATGACTGACCTGGAGTGTATTGTTTTAACCTAAACCCTCGTTGCCCCTATTTTCCACATGGGCAACTAGTAGTTTTGGTTTTGTAGATATTATATTCACAGGATCTTGGTTTACAGTTGAAGCAATATTCGGAAAGCTCTGTATCCGTGTATTTCTTTTAGTTGTGTTTTGTATTATTTTTCCAGTGCTATTTAAATGTAATTTAAATCTCTGATATTTTCTGTTGTATATTATTTATTCATACTCTGTTATATTCTTGTACTCAGATGTAAATTGTTGTACTAGCAATGAAATGTTCTTCTGTTTGCGTTCTGATTGTCGTGTTCTCAATTCAATCCGGGCTTTCCTGTAAGGGCGAGTTTGGTTTGCTTCAAAATTGCACTCTAGATGTGAATTGAATGTTTAATAGTTGTTTATCACTATTGTTGAATACATGCGATGTATGAAATCAATATAACTAAAATTATATGGTAATTTATTGAGTCACATTCCGATTCAGAATGTGAACAAATATTTTAATGTAGTATTCAGTTAAATGCTAAAGTTTGGTTTTGATGTCCGATTTTGGATAGGCATGAAAATTATTAAAATTAACTGAACAGTGAAATGTGCAACCTTAGAGATAAACGACTGAAACGAGTTTTCAAAGATGAATATATATATATATATATATATATATATATATATATATATATATATATAATTTAGAACAATGGTTTTGATACAACCAGAAGTTTCCAACTTATGAATTGTAATGGATTTGAATAGAAATAATCTTTGGAATATTTCGATATTGAATTCCGTGATTATACGGATATCGTTGAGATATCGTTATTCCCAATACGATATCTGTTAGTTTCAGAATTTGATATTGTATATAAATCGATATGATTTCTATTCAGAGCCTTGTATTTAATATCAAAGTGGATTTTGGGTTTGTCGTGAATGGTATCTTTAATAATACTGTTCTTAAACACATTTGAGAATAGAATAAATCTTCTAATTAAGATTTAATGAGATTTTCCAATCAATGAATATATTTGGAAAGTAAATGAAAGTGGGTTTTGGGTTCTTTGTGAACGGTGTTATAAATAACATTAGTTCTTAAACCCAATTAACTGTACAGTTATGATTTGGAATTTATACTCTTTTAATTAAGATTTATAGAATTTTTCCAAGGTAAACTCTCGGGAATATCCTTTCCCGATAAACAGATGTCTGTCCATGGGGATGTCAGACATCCATTCAAGCTAAAGAAGGAAGAAAAATAAAGGTTTCAGCTCAGACATCTAGCCATATATGGTCAGACTTCTGTTCAAACTCTCGGGAATATTTTTTTTCCTGTAAACATACGTCTATCCAAAGGGGTTCAGACATCTATCAAAACTCTCGGGAAATCTTACCCTATAAGATTAGACGTTTGTGCATTTTATGTCAAACATTTGACCTGGGCAGAAACGCACAATTTTTCTTGTGCATCTTATATTATGAAATTGGAATTTATTAATCTCTTAACTAAGATTTAATAAGGATTTTCCAAAGTGAAATTTTCCAATTTGATGAACTAAATTGAAATGTGAATTAAGTAATTAAATTTACCGAATTTAAGAAATGATCGAGATATGGAGTATCATCAGTTTTACTCCACGCGATAGTCAAATCTTTAATTAGATTTGAAATGTGAAATGGTAATTAATTTTACCGATAACACGTTGGGTGTTAGATATAGAGTACCACCTGTTTTTCTCCATGGGATGAATAGGTTGGGATTGGAATAATAAAATAAATAATTATTTCGGTTAGGCATGTTAATCCCGGCTAGTTGATAAACCTTAATTTGGTTTAAGTTGTGAAGAGATATTATAAAATCTTTTAAAATGATTTCCAAGAAGATTTGAATAAAAGTATATTCTGGATTGGAATGAGGCGTATAATGTGTTTTTATAGCACTTGATTATAAAATATGCGAGTTGCTCAGAAAGATCGGGTTTAACCTATTCTAAATAATTGATACGATGACTAAGTCGAATACTTGAAGACGGTGGTGGAAGACGGAAGGTCTTCACATCGTTTGGATGATTACTGATGTCTTGATTGGGCTGTATACCCAAGAGAGGTAATAAGTGGTGATCATTAAAACATACTTGGAGATCGACTAGATATGCGAGGACCACTCTCCTATATTGGACATATGGGATGAGGAATAAGGTGCCCCCCGTTCCGTTCAGACCCAGAACGAACTTGTAAATTGATTATGACTGACATTGTATTCCATTCTGTATTGATTGATTTCTATTAAATATGTATCTGTTTGGTGGCGGAGAATTTTTTGTCTTGCTTAACACCCTTCTCTGAGACGTATGTGTTTAGAGGTTATATATTGATTGAAATCAGTTGTATGGCATGAATTGACAATGTGACATGTTAAGATGCAATTAATCAAGGCTTTTGTTGAAAATCAGAGTCTTGTGGTTGATGATCAAAGCAAGGCTTTAAGTAGCATAGCTTTGTGTATAGCGTTAATTCGCGAGCCTCACACCCAGGTATGAGTTAGAAACGGGATCGTGACTACAGGGAGTGCATGCGTTTCTTTCTAGATAGAAGTGGTGTCATGGTATGGAGCCTAGACATTATTACTTATGTGGTTGTTGGATTGTGAGGCGCCTCAGATATAGAGCCGACTAAAAGGCTTGAGTGATAGATCTGATAGGACCGGGAAACGTATTGTTCAGGAATTACTAATCCTCAAAAGTAAAGGAGGACCGACCCTGAAGATCCAAGGGCTCGCAAACATCTGAATCCTGGGCATCCCGCGAGATGGCCCGAAACCAGTGAGGAGACATTCCTTTCCTCGACTCATAGATGGAATCCAGTTTCCAATACGCGACTTTTGGTTTTAGTTGTAAACCTATGTATAGCGACATAATATATGGTACCTATGTCGTCTGTGATTGATACATTTATATTTGAAGTTGTTTTGACATTATGCACTAATAGTAATATCAAAATGATTTTCTTTAAAGCATATCAAGCATGTTTTTCTATTATAAGGGAAATATCTATCCTCCAGCTTGCATTGCATTGTGTGATGGGACCTGAGTCCTATAATAGTGTAGCTGTAACACCCCGTATTTTCTGTGAACATTAAAGTAAGGAATTAAAGAATACTAAATTTTAAAAGTGAAAATTAGGGGAAACGGGTTTCTCCATTGCATTCGTCTCGGAATTTTGCTTGAGATAGAGTTCGAGTTTGTGTGAATTGGACTCCGTACGAAGAAGTTATGTAGTTCAGAAGATTTCAAGTTTAAACGGAAATTGAATATAAATAGTAATTAAATTAAAAAGCGGTTCAAATTCAAAAATTCCGAGAGAAGCGGCTCGGCAGCAAAATTCCCGCCCATAGGGGTCGACTCCCCCCTAGGGGGGTCGACATAGGTGTCGACCACCCAAGAGGGGTGTCGACTGGGTGTTGACCCCCCCTGTAGGGGTCGACCCCCTCAGCCAGATCTGGGCTGTTTTGCCCAGTGACGTTTTTCTGAGTCAATAGGGCATATGTGGGGACTTCCGGTTGGCTCTAGTTGGTCTGGATGGTTCTGATTACTCCTAGGTTGATCTAACGGCTCTCATTAATCTAAACTTCTACATAAACAACCCCAACCCTAAACTCTAAAACCACATAAAATTGCTCTCTGAAGCCGTCATGCTTTCCATGGCAAAACTAGCATAGCCTCCATTTTTCTATAAACTACAAGCCAAGTTAGTAAGTCCCAAATCAAATCAAAACTAGAGAATCAATAGTCTACATCAAAGGATAGTTTTTCAGTTTTAGAAATCAGATCCCAGAAAATAAGATTTGTTCTTTTGTTTGTAAGTTTAGTTATTCTTTAGATCTGAACAAACAAAAGTCATTACTTGTAATGATGCGGAACTAGAACTGTGCCTAGTTGTAAGATAATCATATTCTGATTCATGTAGCAATTCTGAAATTACCTATGCCTACGTAACTATTGTAATTGATACAACCTATCATGTTATATATTAATTTGATGATGAACCAATCATGTTGTATATAAATTTGGTGATGAACCTATCATGTTGTATATTAAATTGGTTATGGACTTATCATGTTGCATATTAAATTGGTGATGAACCTCTCATGTTGTATAATAATTTGGCAATGAACCTTCATGTTGTATATAAATTTGGTGATTCCTTATGTTATGTTATATACAAGATCATAAGCTAAGTTATGTTCATATATGCTTATATGTCTAGATCTACATGCTTAGATGTTTAGATCTATGTTAATTTGATCCTACTCAAATGCAAGTTCACATTTATATGCTTAATTACATTTGTGTAGTACTATGCCAAATTTATATTACACATGCTTAGTTGATCTAAACTGTTTTATGCCGTTGGAATGTTACATGTCCCTTTTCTTGTTCTCTCTTTGTTTATGAGTTAGGCTAATTTGCGAGCCTAACGTTCTATGTAATTTATGCGAACGAATAACGGGGGATACATTGGGAAAAATATTAAACTATATGTTATTGGCATAGGTTGGCTCATAATCATGTAAATGATTAATGGCATGAAACGATATAATTTGTATACCTAAGAATTATGGACAAAATTTGGAAGGGTAAATGGGACATGACTTGAGTTGACAACATTGGTGGATAATTTACATATAAACATAAATGGTAAATATGTAAATTAATTAAAAGACGAATATGCCTAACCCGAGGTTAGATTGAGTTATGGTGTAAGACTGCCCGGAACTGCCCGACATATCTAGCAACCGTAACAATACAAATCTAATGTGAGAGGTTAGAGCATTAATCCCAAAAATCCGAGGTTAGATTAAGTTGTGGTGTAAGACAGCCCGGAACCACCCGGCACATCCAACGACCGCAACAATATAGATCTAATGTGAGAGGTTATTGCTTTAGTAAATGAATTAAAGCTAAGAAACATGCAGGCTAAGAATGGTAGGGTTAAGTTAATTAAGGCAACGCTTAACCAATACAACATGTTAACAAAACTTATGGGTGGGGTTAGGTTAATTTGGGAACACGTAACCATTTTAACCTGTTGATTGGGAAACCCTAGTAACGGGGACCTATTTCAGCAGTAACCCACATAGATGTATCATGGTACCATAAACTAGGTAGGGTGGGGCACGATTACTGGACTGATTATAAGCGGTCAAAATAATGGTGGGTGGTGCAGCAGTGTAGGTTCCAACGGAATATTGGGATGCACGTATTCCGGCATGGATAAATAAGGCATTGAGTATCCGTTGTATACACTGTGCATCTTGAATTTGTGTCGGGTTGTCACCATAGGAACTAATACACCCCATGTTGGGACCCGCATAGCTATCTACAATCAAGTGGGGCCGAATGACACAAGTCATAAATGCATGCGAGTAGAAGCCGATCGATAAAGGGAATCATTTTATCATGAACACATGGTGCTAGTTGAAAACAACTTGTTAGTAGGTGCAGAGAAATAGAAATGAGTACGACAGTATATTCAGTTTATCTTGCCTTATTTATCATTATCTTATTTCTATGTTATTGTCCTAGGTTTAATTTATTCATGTCATGATCCTTTTTCCTGTTTACATACTAAATAATCACTGGACTTGCCAGACTTATGTCTGACCCGTTTTCTTTCGCATTCTTTTCTTCCGTCCTCCCCATCCCAGGTCCGCAGGGAGGGAATACTTCAGCTTAGTGCAAACCTTTTCAAGCTTGAAGAGAGTAGATGTATTGCTTGGATTCTCTTTTCTTGGGCTATGGCTGTGGTTACACTTTTATTAGGGATTTATGTTGCTTTATTTCTACTTTATGCTTCTTTATGTACTTGGAGATTTAAATCAAGACAGATGTTTTATTGTAATAATTTAGAAGTTGGGTTTTGAGACAATGCTTGTAATGTTTTGACTGAACCATGCTATTTAATAAATAATTTCAGTTTTTCGTTGTTTCTATGTCTGTCTTGTAAATTATCTGTGTCTTTTACCTATAATACTCCACTAAAGTTAATGCATTCCCTTTGTGAGTGACCTTAACGGAGGTGGGGCATTTACACTTGGTATCAGAGCAAAGGTTTACCAGATCAGATAAAAGTTTTTGAAAACTATTTTTCTAAAAAGAAGTTTAAAGAAGCATTTTTAAGGAAAATGTTTTTTTTATTTTAAAGAGAACAATCCCCAAAGCCATATGCACTATCTTTCTATCCTTTATTTTTAACCTTTTCTTTTCGTTTGAGGATGTCTAGGGATCTTAATCTTCCTGAGGGCGTGCCGGTACTTGGTTGGTTCAGAAGGTACCTGGAAGCTAGGGTTAATGGCGCAGGCCGAGCAGACGTTCCTTCTCCCCCAGTTGCAGCTATTCCTCATCCTCCTCCTCCTCGTATGAATGCTTTCTCGAAGATATGTAGAGACATTCGAGCCATGGGTGGAAAGAAATTTAATGGGACCAAGTCATTTGTGGAAGCAATAAACTGGCTCAAGGAAACAGAAGATTTGTTTGTTATCTTTGAATTAGACGATGGGAAGAAGATACAATTGGTTGTGTGGTTACTTAAGGACGAAGCCGCTTATTGGTGGGAAGTTACTAATGCTGCGAGATCAGTTGAAACCTGGGAGGATTTTAGATTGAGGTTTGAAATGAAGTTCTTCTCGCAAGTTGAATGAAGCCTACAGGTGGAAAAGTTCTTAGCTCTCAAACAGGGAAGCCTATCGGTCAAGGAATACGTCAACAATTTCAACCAGCTGGCTAGATTCCGACTAGAGTTAGTGAACACTCCTCATAAGAAGGCTCTCTGTTTCGTTAAAGGGTTGAACGAGCCACTGCACAACCTAGCTATGTTCCATATACCTATGGGTGCGACTTATGAGAGGCTAGTGGACTTGGCACTGTTACAAGAGGAAGACAAGAATGACAAGAAAGAGACAAAGGTGGAAGTACCTCAAGACAAGAAAGTGGAGGGATCATAGTACAAGAAGACGGATTCCAAGAAAGGCGGGAAGAATAACAAACCCCTTGACAAGAGGAAGTGAAACACCCTACCTCCGTTAAGGTCACTCACAAAGGGAATGCCTTAATTTAGGTGGAGCATTATAGGTAAAAGATGCAGATAAATTACAAGACAGACAATTAAAGCAGCGACAAATAAATAAAACTTTATTTCATTGATAAACAACTTGTACAAAGATTGTTTTACAATACCAAAGTATCTTGTCTTGTTTAACAATAATAAAGAAGCATAAAATGATTTCCCCAAACAAAGCATGCGCCAGCCATAGCAGTATAAGAGAGAGAGTTCAAGGCAACACGTCAAAGAGTCTTCAATCTTGGAAAGAGTAACGGTCCAAACAAACCTAAGCTATTCCCTCCCTGACTACCTTGGGGGGTGGAAGGGAAGAAAATAAGATGAGTGAAAACGGGTCAGACAATAAGTCTGGTAAGTTCAGTGATTACTAGCATTTAAACAAGGAAAAGGGACCATGACAGGAGTAACAGAACATAGGACAATACCCTAATATAAGACAAGATAGGTTGAACATGTGATCGCACCCATTACTATAATCCCTGCACCACCTAACTAGTATCTCAACTAGTAATCTATATAATATGATCCCAACCCCCGCAGTTGTGGTAGCCTTCAGGTGTACATCTATATTTGAGGATTCCACCTCAATCAGCCCAATTGCCATGAATATGTTAGATGTACCTTTACTACCCTATCGATCGGCTCCCTACCTATGTTAACTTGCCATGTGTTTGTGTCAATCGGCCTTCTCTTGCGTGTAGCTACCCTGTGCTAGTCCCACCATAAGGTGTATCAATCCTTATGATAGCGACCCCTGACACGATCCAAGAATGCACAGTGTAAAACTACTGGTACCCAGTGCCTGCTTTTTCCCCCTCCAGAGTACGTGCACACCCGTAAACCGTCGGAACCTACACTGACGTACTCCCTGCCATTATCTTTGACCGCTTATAATCAACCCAGTAATCGTGCCCCACCCTGCCTAGTTTCAGGGTACTATGATACATATATGTGGGTTACTGCTGAAATGGGTCCCCGTTACTAGGGTTTCCTGCTGGTTAAGTTTGTGGGCCTATATATACAAATATTACCCACCTACACGAGATGTAGTTAACCCTCCCACCGATTCTAGCATGTTTTCTTAATGGTTAAGTTTTTGGGCCTATATATACTAATATTACCCACCTACACGAGATGTACTTAACCCTCCCATCGATCCATGCATGTTTATTTAATGGTTAAGCTTTGTGGGCCTATATTTACTAATATTACCCACCAACCCGATGTGTACTTAACCTTCCCACAGATTCAAGCTTGTTTATTTAATGGTTAAGCTTTGTGGGCCTATATTTACTAATATTACCCACCAACCCGACATGTACTTAACCTCCTACCCGTCAAGTCATGTTGGTTAAGTGGTTCTTATTAACTTAACCTTTCTCGCTTATCTTGTTGGATTGGTTAAGTGTGATTTATTAACTTAACCCTGTTCAGTCATCAGGTTATATTGGTTAAGTATTTCCCATTTAACTTAACCCCATTAGCTTATCAAGTTATACTAGTCAAGTGTCATTAATCAATTCAAGTTAACCTAACTCATCCACCCGTCACGTCATGTTGGTGAAGTGTTTCCTTCTGGTGTTGACTTGACCCTACCTCAATTCATGTTATATTGGTTAAGTGTTGCCCTCTCGTGTTAACTTAATCCTTCCCAGACATCATGTTATATAATTTCTTAAGTGTTTACCTCTTGTATTACTTTACCCCACCACATGTCATTATATATTTTGGTTAAGTGTTACCTTAGTTAACTTAAACTTATCATCTGCTTAATTAACATGTTACAACAGTTAAGTGTTTTAAATTTACCTAAACCTCACCCACTTGTCTAATTAACATGTTGTAACCGTTAAATGTTCTAATTTTTCTTAACCTCACCCACTTGCCTAGTTAACATGTTATTACGGTTAAGTATTCTAAATTTACTTAACCTCACCTTCTAGTCTAGTTAACATGTTATAACGGTTAAACATTTACTTAACCTTATCCACTTGTCTAGTTAACATGTTAAAATGGTTAAGTGTTTCCTTAATTACTTAACCCTATCAATCCTAACTTAGCCTTAATTTATTCATTAAAGCACCAACCACTCAAGTTAGACAGGTCTTGTTGTGGTCACTTGATGTGCCGGTCGGTTCCGGGCAGGTTTACACCACAATTAAGTCTAACTTCGGGTTCTTTTGGGCTTGATGCACTAACCACCCACATTAGACAGGTCTTGTTGTGGTCACTGGATATGCCAGTCGGTTCCGGGCAGTTTTACACCACAACCCAGTCTAACCTCGGGTTAGGCATATTTGTTTTTTCTAGACTCCCATATTTTCTATATGTGTCTAATCCTTTATGTAAATTAATCTTAATTTAATCATGCCATAATTATCCTTTTGATTATGCTCATAATAAATGGTATATCAAATATACCAAATCTATGCCATGTAATTTTCATGTTTATCCTTCATACTTATAAGTAAATTATAAATCAGTTATTGTCATGGCCCACTTTTCCCCTAAATCATATTCATAATCTTTGGTATATAAATTTTTTTTACCATTTCAATGCCACTTATAATTGGCATGTGCCAAACATGCCGGTTACATATAATTTCATATTTACCCCAACGATATCCCCCGTTTGCACGTTTGCAAAATTACAAGGAATGTTAGGCTCGATATTTTAGCCTACCTTGTAACCAAAAAAAAGGGAAAACCAAAGAACATGAAATATTCTATCAGCGTAAAAATATGTGACATATAGATTTGGCATAGGATAATGAGCTTGCAAATTTAGATCCGATTAACATGAATCATAGCATATGAATTTACATAGAACTACACAAATTAGACTTGTCAAGTAAAGGTGAACTCGTGACTAAGTTGGATCTAATTATCATGTAAACTTGATATAGGTCTGGCATGGAGGGTTAACGTATAAACACAATCTTTAAACCACAATTTAGCATATTGACTTATGTATGTCAAAACATAAGAAAGCTACTATAAACATATTTAAATCCCAACTTAGCATGATAACTTATGTGTGTTAAACATAAGAGAACTACTATAAACATATTTGAATCACAACTTAGCATGATAACTTATGTGTCAAACATAAGAGAGCTACAAATCCAAATTTTGCAACATAAATAGATTCAACTTAACATAGTTCTAAATATACATGAATGTTGATGTAAGCATGTGATTTAGATCATAAACTTGCAAGTAACCACCAAATTATAACATGACATGTTTCACCATTCAGTTGGCATAATAAATCCAATACCCAATCACAATAGATTCCAATAACTTTCAATATAGTACGCTCATAATCACAAACATATGATCAGTCACAACGGTAGTTTGAGAATCAAACTTTAATTATCTTATACGTAGGCATCATTCTATATTCGAATTACAACATGTCATGATTTCAATTAAAAGAACGTTTAAATCTACGTAATAACCAACTTACAAACTCAAAAGGGATTCTTGATTTTCTGAAATCTGAATTCTGAAATTGGTAAGCTCGCCTTTGATGTAGATCGTTGAATTTGATTACTTTAATTTGATTTTGATTTAGGTTTTTATCTTGTCTTTGAATTGGTGACGGCTACTCCAAGTTCTCTACTGACGGCATGATAGTTCTAGGATTATTTTTGTGTGATTTTTAGTTTTGAGCATTGGGTTATTTATATAGAATTTTAATTTAATTTGACCCGTTGGATGATCTTAGGGTTAACCATAACCATTCAATCAGGATAGGGTGACACCTCAGCCCTAATGACTCAGCAAGGAGTCAGAAAGGACTCAGCAATGACTCACAGTATGGATCAGATCACACCAGAAAGTCGTGCAGGCTTTCTGCTTGGCCTGGGCGCACTTGGCAAGTGCGCCAGTGTATTTTTGTACTGACGCACTTCCCAAGTGCGCCAATGCAATTTTTTTCTTCTGGTTTTCTTTGTTCGCCCATATCTCCTTCATACGGTGTCCGTTTTACGCAAACTCGGAACCTATCTCAAGCAGAATTCCGAGAAAATGCAATGGCGTAACCCGTTTCCCCTGATTCTCGCATTTGAAATTAAATATTCTTTGATTCGTTACTATAACGTTAACAGAAAATACGGGGTGTTACAGGAAGTGTAATTTTTGTGGCATACCTGGACATCTGATTAAGGACTACAGAAATAAGAAGAGGAAGATGGGTTGTTGTTTTCAGTGCGGTGAGACATGACACATGTCTAAGGACTGCCCAAGAAAGCAAGGGCAAGGGCAGAGGACTGGATCTACTTCTAGAGGGCAGGTTCACGCTCTCATAGCACCTCCACAAGAACGAGGTAGAAATATTTATGTTGAGAGTTTAGTTTATCTTTTTGATCATCCTATTCGTACTCTCTTTGATTTTGGCACATCGCACTCTTTTATATCTGTGACTTTAGTTGAATCTCTGCACCTAGACACCAGTATAGTAGAGGGTCCCTTGGTTGTTTCAAATCTAATTGAGGGTTCGGCTTATTTATCAATGATTTGTTTGGATTTGGAAATTTCTATACTAAGCGTTGGGTTTAGATGTAATGCCTATGTTTTGGGCTTCACGGGCTATGGGTTGATTCTCGGTATGGATTGGCTATCTAGTAATGGTGCCGTCCTCGACTATGAAAAGAGAGTGGTTAGACTTATGACTCGCCTCGGTAACACTCTCGAAATCTCTTATAATCCCATGAACTCTGTTATGCTTAGCTACCTAGAATCTCTTGATGCATCTGTTGAAAACCTGAAAACTTTTAGAGTGGTCCGTGAATACTCGGATGTCTTTGAAGAGGTGAAGGGTTTAGCTCTGAAGTGGGAGATAGACTTCCGCATATACCTTGTTGATAATGCAAAACCCGTGGCTCAACTCGTTAGACACATGGCTCTAAGGGAATGGAAGGAGCTTAGCAAGAAAGTTAAAGAGTTGCTTGAAAAGGGGTTTATAAGGCGGAGTATTTCTGAATGGGGTGCTCCAGCGGTGTTTGCAACCAAAGAATAATGGTTCACTTCGCCTATGCGTTGACTATAAGAAGCTAAACAAGCTGACCAAGAAGAATAGGCACCCACTTCCAAGAATAGACGATTTGTTCGATCATCTTGTAGGTGCATCGATTTTCTCCCAACTAGATCTAGCTACCGGGTTTCATCAGCTAAGAGTGGCTGAGGACGGCATTGATAAGACCGCATTCAGGACCCCGGATAGTTTCTTTGAATGGATTGTCATGCCTTTCGGCTTGACAAACGCACCTGCTTATTTCGTTGACTTGATGAGTCAGGTGTTCAGGGAGTTCCTTAATAAATTTGTGGTGGTCTTCGTGGATGACATTTTGATCTTCTTGAAAAGTGAGGAAGAGCATGCTTTGCATTTGAGGGAAGTCATGGATACTCTTCGTGCACACAAGCTAAAAGAAAAATTCTCCAAATGCCATTTTTGGAGAGAAGAAGTAATGTTTCTTGGACATGTGGTGTCCAAAGAGGGGATAGCTGTGGATCCCACAAAAGTAGTTGCGGTGCAAGATTGGAAGGTCCCCCGGAACGCAACCGAAGTACGAAGTTTTCTCGGACTAGCGGGCTTTTACCGAAAGTTCATTAAAGACTTTGCAAAGATCTTAGCCCAACTTACTAGATTGACAAAGAAGAAACAACCTTTTGCTTGGGATTTGGATTGCGATGTTTCTTTCCAATGACTGGAAAGGGCTCTGACAACAACCCCAGTTCTGACATTGCCTGATGGGAGTAAGATGTTTATAGTATACACAGACGCATGCAGAACAGGATTGGGCGTTGTCTTTATGCAAGAGGGCAAAGTAGTTTGTTATGGAGGAAGGCAGTTGAAGGTACATGAGAAGAACTACCCTACTCATGATTTGGAGCTAGCTGCCATTGTTTTCGCTCTTAAGTCATGACGTCATTACTTACTAGGAGAAAGGTTTGAATTGTTTACTGAACATAAATAGTTAAAGTACCTTTTCTCACAGAAAGATCTTAACTTTAAACAACAAAGGTGGATGGAATTTCTGGCCTCATACGATTTTGAGATTGCTTATAACCCTGGTAAGGGCAATGTTGTAGCAGATTCCTTCAGTAGGAAAAAGATGACCCAAAGTCTTCTCTTTATAGAAAGGCAAAGCTTGGAGTACATAGCAAACTTTGAATTTAGACCTTCCTTTGAGTTTGTACCTAGCTTGTTATCAACACTAGAGATGCGGCCTATGCTTTTGGACTCAGTAGGAACCGCGCAACGTGAAGACCCTCAGCTAGTTGATGTAATGGATAAGCTAATGAGAGGTGAGATTTCTAGTCACCACAATAGATACTCCATCAAGGACAAGGGTTGGTTGAGACGGGATAGAAGACTATGCGTCCCACAAGCAAGAGATTTGTTGAAAACCGTTCTTGAAGAAGCACACTATTTTAAATTGATCATACACCCAGGTGGGGACAAGATGTATAAAGACATAAAAAGGGTTTTCTTTTGGAATGGCATGAAGAAGGATGTAGCTGAATTTGTCTCTAAATGCTTGATGTGCCAGCAAGTCGGAGTGGAGCAGAAGAAGCCTGGTGGTCTGCTTCATCCTCTAGAAGTCCCACAGTGGAAATTTGATAGCATTTCGATGGACTTTATTGATGGGTTTCCCAGGTCAAGAAGGGGCAATACCAGTATTTGGGTAATAGTGGATAGACTCACTAAAAGCGCTCACTTTATACCTGTTAAGAGTAGGAGGATTGCCTCATCATTAGCATCCATTTATCTTAAAGAGGTGGTTCTACTGCATGGAATACCTTCTAGCATAGTAAGTGATCGAGATCCTATCTTTATGAGCGAGTTTTGGAAGAGTTTGCAGGAAGCTATTGGCACACAGCTATGCTTAAGCACTCCCTATAACCCTTAAACCGATGGTCAGACGGAAGGGTGAACACAGTATTAGAAGATCTTTTGAGATTGTGCATTCTTGATTATGGAGGGACATGGGAGGATCATCTTCCTTTGGTGGAGTTCGCCTACAACAATACCCACCAAGCCACCATAGGCATGGCATCCTTCGAGGCTTTATATGGAAGACCATGCTGATCGCCAACTTGTTGGTGGGAGTCTACAGACAAGCTCGTACTTGGGCCGGACATGATTAGAGAAACTTTAGAGAAGGTGGACTCGATACGAAGACGGATGAAGACTGCACAAGATAAACAGAAGTCTTACGTTGATAAAAGAAGGACCGGCCTTGAGTTTGAGGTTGGCAACAGGGTTTTCCTTAAAATATCTCATTTGAGGAATGTCATTCGCTTTGGGTCTACAGGAAAATTGGCACCAAGATTTGTAGGGCCATTTCCTATCATTGAGAGGATTGGAAAGATGGCTTATAGAGTAGAGCTTCCCGAAAGATTGGCTGGAGTTCATATTGTTTTACATGTCTCTCATCTACGAAAGCGCTTACATGAGTCTGCGGAAGTTGTGGAGCCAAGTATGCTAGAAGAAGTAGAAGTGGAACGAGAAGTGATGGTGAGGAGAGTTCCAACTCGTATCTTAGGGACAGAAGTCAAAAAATTACGCAACCGTGAAGTCAAGCTTGTTAAAGTTCAATGGACTGACGCTGAGGAAGGCGCGACTTGGGAGACCGAGTACAAGATACGCGCAGCCTACCCTTTTCTTTTTGAGGGTACATCCTTGATCTCTTTTCCATAAGTTTATCCATGCTTATATCTATCTTTTAAGTGTATCTCCTCGGTCCTATTCTTGACCCTTAGGTAGAAATCAATGGATGTAAACATGTATTTGAAACATGTTATGATTGATGGTTGCAAGTGGTTGCTCATGGATGCATATACACATACATTAGGGACTAGATCGGCTCAGTCACTTTCATGTTGCATATGCATATATGTATTTGTATATGGATTGAAACTTGATGTGTTATCATATGGACGTTGCATTTGTATGTATGATTGTGCACTCATGTAGAAGGAATGATTAGGAATAATTACATACATAATGGACTTATGGCACTATCATGATTTGCATTAAGGAGGTCAACTGAATCAGTAGACCGCCTGATTTTGCATTAGATAAGGACATATACACACACTTTGCATATAGTCATGAAAGCATTAGAAATCCGTTTAAGTACAATGGATGCCTGTGTTTGATGGTTGAGTAGATGGACGATTGGATGGTAGTATATACATTCCTCTTGACTTGAAGATTTCGAGGACGAAATCCTTTAAGGAGGGTAGAATGTAACACCTCGTATTTTCTATGAACATTAAAGTAACGAATTAAAGAATAATTAATTTTAAAAGTGAAAATTAGGGGAAACGGGTTTCTGCATAGCATTCCTCTTGGAATTCTGCTTGAGATAGAGTCCGATTTTACGTGAATCGGACTGCGTATGAAGAAGTTATGGAGTTCAGAAGATTTCAAGTTTAAACGAAAATTGAATATAAATAATAAATAAATTAAAAAGCAGTTCAAATTCAAAAATTCCGAGAGAAGCGGCTGGGCGGGAAAATTCCCGCCCATAAGGGTCGACTCCCCCCGGGGGGGTCGACATAGGTGTCGACCCCCCAAGAGGGCTGTCGACCCCCGCTGTAGGGGTCGACCCCCGCTGTAGGGGTCGACCCCCTCGGCCATATCTGGGCTGTTTTTCCCAGTGACGTTTTTCTGAGTCATTAGGGCATACGTGGCGACATCCAGTTGGCTCTGTTTGGTCTGGATGACTCTAATTACTCCTAGGTTGATCTAATGGCTCTCATTAATCTAAACTTCTATATAAACAACCCCAACCCTTAACCCTAAAACCACATAAAATTGCTCTCTGAAGCCGTCATGCTGTCCATAGCCAAACTAGCGTAGCCTCCATTTTTCTCTAAACTACAAGTCTAGTTAGGAAGTCCCAAATCAAATCAAAACTAGAGAATCAAAAGCATACATCAAAGGATAGCTTTTAAGTTTCAGAAATCAGATCCCAGAAAACAAGATTTGTTCTTTTGTTTGTAAGTTCAGTTATTCTTTAGATTTGAACAAATATAAGTCATAACCTATAATGATGCGAAAATGGAACTATACCTAGTTGCAAGATAATCGTATTCTGATTCATGTAGCAATTCTGAAATTATCTATGCCTATGTGACTATTGTGATTGATACAACCTATCATGTTGTATATTAATTTGGTGATGAACCAATCATGTTGTATATAAATTTGGTAATGAACCTATCATGTTGTATATTAAATTTGTGATGGACTTATCATGTTGTACGTTAAATTGGTGATGAACCTATCATGTTGTATAATAATTTGGCAATGAACCTATCATGTTGTATATAAATTTGGTGATTCCTTATGTTATGTTATATGCAAGATCATAAGCTAAGTCATGTTCATATATGCTTATATGTCCAGATCTACATGCTTAGATGTTTAGATCTATGTTAATTTGACCCAACTCAAATGCAAGTTCACATTTACATGCTTAATTAAATTTGTGTAGTACTGTGCTAAATTTATATTACACATGCTTAGTTGATCTAAACTATTTTATGCCGTTGGAATGTTACATGTCCCTTTTCTTTTTCCCTCTTTGTTTATGAGTTAGGCTAATTTGCGAGCCTAACGTTCTATGTAATTTATGCAAACGAATAACGGGGGATATGTTGGAAAAAATATTAAATTATATGCTATTGGCATAGGTTGGCTCATAATCATGTAAATGATTAATGGCATGAAATGGTATAATTTGTATACCTCAGAATTATGGACAAAATTTGGAAGGGTAAATGGGACATTGTGACGACAAGGAATTTCGCTCGATCCGAATTAGTAGCTAGACCGACCAAGACCGTTCGAAACGCCCGATCGTTTTGAGAACACGACAAAATAGAACGCAAACGGAAGAACATTTCATTGTTAATTACAACAACTTCATCAGATTACAAGAATATACAGAGTAATGAATAAATATTACATATTATAAAATATCGGAGATTACAATACATTACAAAGCAGCGGAAAATAATACAAAATACAACTGAATGAGATATGCGGATACAAAGTTTTCCGGCTATCGTTCCAGCTGTAAACCAGGATCCAATGAATATAAATCTGCAAAACCAAAACTACTTGCTGCCCCTGCCAAAATAAGGGCACCCAGAGTTTAGGTCAAAACAATAAACTCCAGGTCAGTCATGTGACTGGTGTGAGAACTAAAACAGTTATTAATCTTTATTTTAAAGTTAGGTAAATCGAGGGACCACGCCGTATAACACAGAACGGGTTTCCTCCCAAGAATACCAGTGCATAAATTAACAGCGCAATGCTAAATAAAGAACAATAAAGCTATTATAAGACCCAGGTCCCATCACACAATGCAATGCAAGCAGGAGGATAGGGTTTTTACCTTATAATAGCCAAAGAATGCTTGATACGCTAAATTTCATCTTTTATTATTACTATAAGTGAATAAATCAATTTCATTCATAAGTATAAATCATAGGCGGCATGAATGCCCCATATCACTATGTCGCCATACTAGTTCTACAATCAAAACCGCAAATGTCTCGTATTGGAGGTTGGATTTAATTTATGATATGAACCGAGGCTAGGGATCGTCCTCACCGATTCGAGACTCTTTAGCCCGAGCCTCAGGCAAGCGCGCAGGCAAGCCTTGGATCGTCAGGGCCGGTCCACCGATGTGGATTATTATTCCTGAACACTGCGTTTCCCCGCCCTATGGGGCGTAAGTGAGCCAACGAATGACTCCATCGGACCCGGATCGTCCGATCTAACCGAGGCGCCTCCAATTCCAACAACCACATGAGTCAAACTCGTCAGCCAGTTCAAGCACTAACGCCACTCCTAACTAAAAAGAAACGCATTCCCTCTCTGAGGTCCTTCTCCCGTTTTTGGTTCACACCGGGGTGTGAGGCTCACGAATTAATGCTACACAAAGCTACGCCACACAGGTCGTGCTTTGATCATCAACCAAAAGACTCTGCTTTTCAACAGAAGCCTTGATCATTTGCATCTTAGCATGCCACACAGGTAAACCACTCCATGCAACCGATATCCATCAATCACACAGAATGATATCCAGTGTCAGACACACAGTCCATTTACAAGTCCATTCTGGGTCTGAACGAAACCGGGGGCACCTTGTACCTCGCCTATCCATCGATCTCCAAGTATGTCTAGACGATCACCAACTGATTCCCTCCTCTCGGGTGTACGGCCCAATCAAGATCATCAGTAACCATCCAAACGACGGGAAGACCTCCGGTCTTCAACCACCGTCTTCATCTTCGACATATCGTCGTATCAGTTATTCAGAATGGGATAAACCCGGTCTTTCTGAATAACTCGCGTATATAATATATACGTGTTACACAAACACAACATTCGGCTCATTCCAGTTCATTAGTCACTAACCGTAAATTAATCAAGAGAATAATTCCCCAAATATTAACCCCGAAGGCCGAAACCAACATCAGATCAATACCCAGGAAACCATTTTGCTTAGCTAACCGACAGTTAGTTTCTAAATTTCACATTCTTAGGGAAAGGTTCCCATTAATTTTATCAAAGATAAATCCTTTAAATTTATTCTTTAATCTACTTTTGAATATCAATTCAAACTAGTCGGGATTAGCGAACCACACCGAAGTGATCGTTTATTTTATTTCCCAATCCCAACCTATTCATCCCATGAAGTAAAACTGGTAATACTTCATATCTAACACCATAGTGTTATTGGTAAATTCAATTACCATTTCACATTCAAATCTAATTAAAGATTTAACTATCGCCTGGAGCAAAACTGGTGATACTCCCTTCTCGATCTTTTCAATCTAATTAAAGATTCATTAAAACTCCAGTTAGTTTTAATCTTTAACTGGGTTAAAGAATCAGTGTTATTTAAAACACGGTTCACGATAAACCCAAAATCACCTTCCATTAATTATCGGGTTAAAGAACAAGTGTTATTTAAAACACTGTTCACGATAAACCCAAACCAATTCAATTCCAATTAAATATTATTTAATTTATACACTTCATTAAATCTAAATAGAAAGATTTAGTCTTTTTCTCCACTGGGCTTAAGAACAGTGTTAATGAAGACACCATTCACGACAAACCCAAATCACACTTGATATTAAATACAAGGCTATGAATAGAAAATATATCGGCATATTTTCAATATCAAATTCTACGACCAACAAATATCGTATTGGAAATAGTGATATATATATATATATATACATATGTATATATATATATATCTTTCAAATTTCTATAACAACATCTGCATAATCACAAAATCCAACATCGAAATATTCCAAAGACAATTTGGATTCAAATCCATTCCAATTCAATTATTGGAAATTCTAGTTACTTTTAAAACCCTTTTCAAATTCAATTTATTTATTTAAAAATAAATAGAATTATAATTTTAGTTCAAAACTAGTTCATTTCGATAAAAATCTATTTTTATCCTTTCAAATATGGATTTTTTTATCTCGATTCTTCCCAAATCATCTATTATGATTTTACACAAATTATTTCTATTTTTAATAATTTATCAAGGCCCGTACAGCCGATTTCCATCAGTGGCAATCGAACTGCTCTTACAGCGACCTTTTCCAAATTTGATTTGGACATAATTCTAAATCCAACCGTTAGATTTCAAATTTCTAATATTCGTTAGAAAGTTCTTTTTGATACGAACCCAACGGTTCCGGTTTTCGGAGAATCCGACAGTCGGATCTCCCGAAATGTCCATTCGAAGTCAATGGCCGAAATTCGCGAACTGTCGCAGCGCGGCGCGTTCTATTCAGGCCATTATATTATATATATATAATATATACTTCATCGATTTCCTTTCGAAACGAATTTTATAAATCGTTTTAAATTCGTTTTCGAAACGGTTTCAACTTCATATTCAATTTCTAATCAAAATTGAATATCCCAATATAAATTCATTTTAATTTCATTTCAAAACGATTTCAATTCAATTTCAATTTAATTCGAATTTCAATTTAATTCGAATTCATTTTTATTCAATTTCAATTCGAATTCAATTCTATTCAATTTCAATTCGAATTGATTTCTATTCAATTTCAATTCGAATTCATTTCTATTCAATATCAATTCGAATTCAATTCTATTCAATTTCAATTTGAATTCATTTCTATTCAATTTCAATTCGAATTCAATTCTATTCAATTTCAATTCGAATTCAATTCTATTCAATTTCAATTCGAATTCAATTCTATTCAATTTCATTTCGAATTCAATTCTATTCAATTTATCAGATTTTGAAATCACTTTCGATATTCATTGAAAAATGAATAAAATCGATATAAATATCGTTCGCGTCAAAATGGCGTCAATCTAATCAATACGGCTTCATATATTTCTATTTTCAAATATTCTATTTCAAATATTTCTTTTTCAAATATTTCCTTTTCAAATATTTCTTTTCAAATATTTCTATTCAAATATTTCTTTTCAAATATTTCTTTTTTAAATATTTCTATTCAAATATTTCTTTTCAAAACTAGAATGAGGACCAATCAATTACCATATAATGTTGATTATATGCGTTTTCTACCACACATGTATATATCAACAATGATAAATAATCAACCATCATCCAAAGTGCATTCTAAACTGTATAAGCATCAAATATAAATATTTAACGCTTATAACAGTCTATCAATCAATCGATCGACATACAACTAATTATTGGGATTAGTGTATGTCATATATCATCCCAACACCCGTGTGGGGTTTCAAACAATCAAACACAGATTTTATTTGTGCAGTTGGGCGATGTGTAAAATTCATCGTCCCAATCAATATCAGTTAAATGTGTGTATATAAACAAATCATCCGATTTGTTTATATTTATTTATATTTATTAATTCACATTTACGTTAAAAATTATATTTTCAACTATAAAATATTTTTAACTATATAAATATTTTAATTCTTTTCACATCACATCACACAATCAACTACACATCAAAATCAAACAAACAAGCATACAAGCCGTCCATGGTCTGTGGACGACGGGTGTCGGGTGCTACTAAACACCGTCTGCATCCTAGTATATATTTATATAACTAGAAAATTAAATTAAAAGTGAGAAGTTCTCACAGAGGGTTCCACTCCTCCAATTTTATTTCTGAATTGCCTGGATTCTGTTTTTGCTGCCAGTCAATTCCATCGCACTTTTATTCACTGTTCATAATAAAAATCACATTTTTATTTCAACGCTGAAAAAATCACATTTTTATTTCACTATATATATAATAAAAAATCAGATTTTTTATTTCGCAACATATATAAAAATTGTATTTTTATATTCTCTACCTTATAAAACTTATAATTTTATAATCTATACTATATAAAAATCATATTTTTATTATCTCTACAATATAAAAATTCTATTTTTAATTCGCCACTTATATCAAAATCGAATTTTTATTTCACTATAACACATATAAAAATCGTATTTTTATATTCGTACTTACATAAAAATTATATTTCTAGCTTACCACTTGAATAAAAATTATATTTTTAGCCTTTCTATAATATAAAAATTATATTTTGAATCTTCCTATAATGTAAAAATTATATTATTATTATCTACATATAATAAAAATCATAGTTTTATTTTTCTAAAAATATAAAGATCGTATCTTTTCTATTGTAAAAATCAAACCTTTATGTAAATTAAAAATCAAACCTTTATGTAAATTAATAAATAAATAAATAAATTTTTATACATACTAAAAATAAATAAACAAAAACAGATTTTATATAAATTAAAATAAATAAATAAAAACTTACATTGGAATTTTAGAGAGAGGGGGGGTGGAAATCTGCGTCAGTCTGAGATGGAGGGCCGGAGGTGGGTGTTGTCGTCGCTGGTGGCAGGGAGAATGGCGCCGGAGTTCACGGATTGAGGTGGAGGTCCATGGTGGGTGGCGCGTTGGGTTTTAAGGGGCTGGAGGGTTCAAATCGAGAGAGAGAGGAGAGGTTGTGGGTCGTCGGGGGTCTACAGGTGGTGATGGGGCCACGGATGGCGGTGGTAGGCCATCGTGACTGGAGGAGGGAGGTTTTGGTCGATTTGGGGAAGAGGGGTTGGAATTTGAGGAGGGGGAAGCTGGAGGCGGTGTGGGTGGCGTTAGAGGGGCGGCGGTGTTGGAGGGATCGGTGGTGACGCCGTCAGGTGGTGGCGCGATGGGAAGACAGTGGCGACGGGGAAACAGTTCAGCGAGGTTTTTTTTTTCCTTTTCTGATATGAACGAATGGTTAGGAGAGAAGGGGGTGTTGACTATATAAATATATATATATATATATATTTTATTTAAATAAATTCCAAAAAGTAACTTTTTATTTCGAACTCGAAATTAAACCCACCGACTGTCGTCCCTAGCTAATTACCCCCATTCCGAACACAGTGGGATATGTATCGTAGGCTGATTCGATCGGTTTTCGTCAAAATCAAAATATAACTCTATATATTGAATTTGAACGCGCATTTCAATTTACTGGGGTCACATACGGACTCTGAAAACTCCCGAAAAATATTTTCTAACTTCGTGTTGATGATACGGTCCTATCAAAACTAGTTTCGTCGAATTCTGAGATCGTTTGAAAAATGGCCATTTTCCAATCGATTAAAATCAACTGAAACTGGTCAAACGCATTTTCCTTTGCCACGCTCACATATTGATTCGAAAAATTATTAAATTTGAAACCTATCAATAACTTGACATCACGGATCCAACAAAAGTGGTTTCGTCGAAATCCGAGGTCGTTTGCAAAATTTCCATTTTTAAGTGCTTGAATTCCATAGCGACTATTCAGAATTTTCAACTGGACATATCTTTTGATTCCCGCTATGAAATTTTGATTTTTCGGATTCGTTGGAAAGATATTCTCAAATAGATTCTAATATTTTTGGTTTCACTAAAATCCGGTTTATTTTGCACCCAGTACGTTCATTTGAATTTTGAAATCGAATTATCGAACTACCGCGCCATTTTCAATTCCTTTTATAATTATAAATAAAATTTATATTCTAACGACAATCTATATAAATATATACGTTCGAATTCAATTCAAAATAAATTTCTCGTCGTTATTATTTCAAATAATTCATTTTAAATAATAAAAATTCACTAAAATTGCCAAAATAAAAATTTTAAATTGGCCCAGATTTCTGGGTTATTACAATCTTCCCCATTTAAAACTTTTCGTCCCCGAAAAGGAACGAAGCCGAAAGTTGTTTCGCAAATCAACTCAACTTCCATTATTTTCACTACGGCTTAAGTTCTTCAACTTTTCAGTTTCTAAGAACTTTTCAAATTTTTCAAAAATTTGGCTAACACCCTAAATTTTCGAAAAATTTCGCCATAACCTCCCCTGCACCGGGGACTTCGGGATATTTCATATAGCCTCCCATGGCCTTCTTCAATCCAAAAGAAAAAGAAAAAGCCAAGTGGCTAGCCAATCAGCTCACAAAATCACCTAAAACTCAAGAAATACAATAAACATGATCCTATTTGTCGGGCAAACAATTTTATTCCTCTTCTCTAGCCTCCTTGCTATGACCTGTTCAATGTAAGTACATGTATGCATGCAAATGCGACCAATTTTCAATACACTCACTATTTGATACGATTTGGCTTAAGGTTCAACGTTTTAATTAATCAAACTATAATCAAACAACACAACCATCAATCAATTAGCTGATTATCTTTTCAAATTCCTAACTTTGATACATAATCAAAAATCATATTTTTGATGCCAAATCACAACAATAGACCCTATCTAATTTTGGTTCTCACACCAGTCAATTGGAAATATATAGAAACCTCACTTTTGTCACTCGAACAAAAATTCTAATGATGGAGCTCCATCATCAAAATCATCTCTGGGCGATTAGAGCGTAATTCTATATCCATCTAGTATATTAAAACTTCGAATACACGCGGATCAGACGTATATGCAAAATCTATATATACTGGATTGTCCACATCAATATAAATAAATATTCAAATACGTATAAAGGGATTTAAATTTCAAAACAAAATTTGTTTTCATTTTCAAAAATATACTCTTCACACTCATTCTAGGATACTACTGATCCCATCCCTAACGAGTCATTCCCATTGGATATTACTAATCCAATTTCTGATGAATTCTTTCGTACGGTTCTAATGTGTCTTGTTCTCTGAGCTTTGTAAACCAAAGCTCTGATACCACATGTGACGACAAGGAATTTCGCTCGATCCAAATTAGTCGCTAGACCGACCAAGACCATTCGAAACGCCTGATCGTTTTGAGAACACGACAAAATAGAACGCAAACGGAAGAACATTTCATTGTTAATTACAACAACTTCATCAGATTACAAGAATATACAGAGTAATGAATAAATATTACACATTATAAAATATCAGAGATTACAATACATTACAAAGCAGCGGAAAATAATACAAAATACAACTGAATGAGATATACGGATACAAAGCTTTCCGGCTATCGTTCCAGCTGTAAACCAGGATCCTGTGAATATAAATCTGCAAAACCGAAACTACTAGCTTCCCGTGCCAAAATAAGGGCACCCAGAGTTTAGGTTAAAACAATAAACTCCAGGTCGTTCATGTGACTGGTGTGAGAACTAAAACAGTTATTAATCTTTATTTTAAAGTTAGGTAAATCGAGGGACCACGCTGTATAACACGGAACGGGTTTCCTCCGAAGAATACCATTGCATAAAACAACAGCAATGCTAAATAAAGAACAATGAAGCTATTATAAGACCCAGGTCCGATCACACAATGCAACGCAAGCCGGAGGATAGGGTTTTTACCTTATAATAGCCAAAGAATGCTTGATATGCTAAATTTCATCTTTTATTATTACTATAAGTGAATAAATCAATTTCAATCATAAATATAAATCATAGGCGGCATGAATGCCCTATACCGCTGTGTCGCCATACTAGTTCTACAATCAAAACCACAAATGTCTCGTATTGGAGGTTGGATTTAATTTATGATATGAACCGAGGCTAGGGATCGTCCTCACCGATTCGAGACTCTCTAGCCCGAGCCTCAGGCAAGCGCGCAGGCAAGCCTTGGATCGTCAGGGTCGGTCCACCGATGTGGATTATTATTCCTGAATAATGCGTTTCCCTGCCCTATGGGGCGTAAGTGAGCCAACGAATGACTCCATCGCACCCGGATTGTCCGATCTAACCGAGGCGCCTCCAGTTCCAACAACCACATGAGTCAAACTCGTCAGCCAGTTCAAGCACTAACGCCACTCCTAACTAGAAAGAAACGCATGCCCTCCCTGAGGTCCTTCTCCCGTTTTTGGTTCACACCGGGGTGTGAGGCTCGCGAGTTAACGCTACACAAAGCTACGCCACACATGCCGTGCTTTGATCATCAACCACAAGACTCTGCTTTTCAACAGAAGCCTTGATCATTTGCATCTTAGCATGCCACACAGGAAAACCACTCCATGCAACCGATATCCATCAATCACATAGAATGATATCCAATGTCAGACACACAGTCCATTCACAAGTCCGTTCTAGGTCTGAACGAAACCGGGGGCACCTTGTACCTCGCCTATCCATCGATCTCCGAGTATGTCTGGACGATCACCAACTGATTCCCTCCTCTCGGGTGTACGACCCAATCAAGATCATCAGTAATCACCCAAACGACGTGAAGACCTCCGGTCTTCAACCACCATCTTCATCTTCGACATATCGTCGTATTAGTTATTCAGAATGGGATAAACCCGGTCTTTCTAAATAACTCGCGTATATAATAAATACGTGTTACACAAACACAACATACGCCTCGTTCCAGTTCATCAGTCACTAACCGTAAATTAATCAAGAGAATAATTCCCTAAATATTAACCGCGAAGGCCGAAACCAACATTAGATCAATACCCAGGAAACCATTATGCTTAGCTAACCGACAGTTAGTTTCTAAATTTCACATTCTTAGGGAAAGGTTCCCATTGATTTTATCAAAGATAAATTCTTTAAATTTATTCTTTAATCTACTTTTGAATATCAATTCAAACTAGTCGGGATTAGCGAACCACACCGAAGTGATCATTTATTTTATTTCCCAATCCCAACCTATTCATCCCATGAAGTAAAACTGGTAATACTTCATTTCTAACACCACGGTGTTATCGGTAAATTCAATTACCATTTCACGTTCAAATCTAATTAAAGATTTAACTATCGCCTGGAGCAAAACTGGTGATACTCCCTTCTCGATCTTTTCAATCTAATTAAATATTCATTAAAAATTCACTTAGTTTTAATCTTTAACTGGGTTAAAGAATCAGTGTCATTTAAAACACGGTTCACGATAAACCCAAAATCTCCTTCCATTAATTATCGGGTTAAAGAACAAGTGTTATTCAAAACACTGTTCACGATAAACCCGAAAATCAATACCAATTCAATTCCAATTAAATATTATTTAATTGGTACACTTCATTAAATCTAAATAAAAAGATTTATCTTTTTCTCCACTGGGCTTAAGAACAGTGTTAATGAAGACACCATTCACGACAAACCCAAATCACACTTGATATTAAATACAAGGCTCTGAATAGAAAATATATTAGCTTATATTCAATATCAAATTCTACGACCAACAAATATCGTATTGGAAATAACGATATATATATATATATATATCTTTCAAATTTCCATAACAACATCTGCATAATCACGAAATCCAACATCGAAATATTCCAAAGACAATTTCGATTCAAATCCATTCCAATTCAATTATTGGAAATTCTGGTTACTTTTAAAACCCTTTTCAAATTCAATTTATTTATTTAAAAATAAATAGAATTATAATTCTAGTTCAAAACTAGTTCATTTCAATAAAAATCTATTTTTATCCTTCCAAATATGGAGTTTTTTATCTCAATTCTTCCCAAATCATTTCTTATGATTTTACACAAATTATTTCTATTTTTAATAATTTTATCAAGGCCCGTACAGTCGATTTCCATCAACGGCCATCGAACTGCACTTACAACGGCCTTTTACAAATTTGATTTTGACATAATTCCCAATCCAACAGTTAGATTTCAAATTTCTAATATTTGTTAGAAAACTCTTTTCGATACGAACCCAACGGTTCCGGTTTTAGGAGAATCCGACGGTCGGATCTCCCGCAATGTCCATTCGAAGTCAATGGTCGAAATTCTCGAACTGTCGCGGCGTGGTGCGTTCTATTCAGGCCATTATATTATATATATAATATATACTTCGTCGATTTCCTTACGAAACAAATTTTATAAATCGTTTTAAATTCGTTTTCGAAACGATTTCAACTTCATATTCAATTTCTAATCAAAATTGAATATCCTAATATAAATTCGTTTTAATTTCATTTCAAAACGATTTCAATTCAATTTCAATTTAATTCGAATTTCAATTCATTTCAATTTAATTTGAATTCATTTCTATTCAATTTCAATTCGAATTCAATTCTATTCAATTTCAATTCGAATTTATTTCTATTCAATTTCAATTCGAATTCATTTCTATTCAATTTCAATTCTATTCAATTTCAATTCGAATTCATTTCTATTTAATTTCAATTCGAATTCAATTCTATTCAATTTCAATTCGAATTCGATTCTATTCAATTTCAATTCGAATTCAATTCTATTCAATTTCAATTCGAATTCAATTCTACTCAATTTATCAGATTTTGAAATCACTTTCGATATTCATTGAAAAATGAATAAAATCGATATAAATATCGTTCGCGTCAAAATGGCGTCAATCTAATCAATACGGCTTCATATATTTCTATTTTCAAATATTCTATTTCAAATATTTCTATTTCAAATATTTCTTTTTCAAATATTTCTATTTCAAATATTTCTTTTAAAATATTTCTATTCAAATATTTCTTTTCAAATATTTCTTTTTCAAATATTTCTTTTCAAAACTGGAATGAGGCCCAATCAATTACCATATAATGTTGATTATATGGGTTTTCTACCACACATGTATATATCAATAATGACAAATAATCAACCATCATCCAAAGTGCATTCTACACTGTATAAGCATCAAATATAAATATTTAACGCTTATAACAGTCTGTCAATCAATCGATCGACATACAACTAATTATTGGGATTAGTGTATGTCATATATCATCCCAATACCCGTGTGGGTTTCAAACAATCAAACACAGATTTTATTTGTGAAGTTGGGCGATGTGTAAAATTTATCGTCCCAATCAATATCAGTCAAATGTGCGTATATAAACAAATCATCCGATTTGTTTATATTTATTTATTCACATTTACGTTAAAAATTATATTTTCAACTATAAAATATTTTTAACTATATAAATATTTTAATTCTTTTCACATCACATCACACAATCAACTACACATCAAAATCAAACAAATAAGCATACAAGCCATCCATGGTCTGTGGACGACGGGTGTCGGGTGCTACTAAACACCTTCTGCATCCTAGTATATAATTATATAACTAGAAAATTAAATTAAAAGTGAGAAGTTCTCACAGAGGGTTCCACTCCTCCAATTTTATTTCTGAATTGCCTGGATTCTGTTTTTGCTGCCGGTCAATTCCGTCGCATTTTATTCACTGTTCATAATAAAAATCACATTTTTATTCCAACGCTGAAAAAATCACATTTTTATTTCATTATATATATAATAAAAAATCAGATTTTTTATTTCACTACATATATAAAAATCATATTTTTATATTCTTTACCTTATAAAAATTATATTTTTATAATCTATACTATATAAAAATCATATTTTTATTATCTCTACAATATAAAAATTCTATTTTTAATTCGCTACTTATATCAAAATCGAATTTTTATTTCACTACAACACATATAAAAATCGTATTTTTATATTCGTACTTACATAAAAATTATATTTCTGGCTTACCACTCGAATAAAAATTATATTTTTAGCCGTTCTATAATATAAAAATTATATTTTGAATCTTCCTATAATGTAAAAATTATATTTTTATTATCTACATATAATAAAAATCGTAGTTTTATTATTCTAAAAATATAAAGATCGTATCTTTTCTATTGTAAAAATCAAACCTTTATGTAAATTAAAAATCAAACCTTTATGTAAATTAATAAATAAATAAACAAATTTTTATACATACTAAAAATAAATAAACAAAAACAGATTTTATATAAATTTAAATAAATAAATAAAACTTACATTGGAATTTTAGAGAGGGGGGGGGGGTGGAAAGTTGCGTCAGTCTGAGATGGAGGGCCGGAGGTGGGTGTTGTCGTCGTTGCGGGCAGGGAGAATGGCGCCGAAGTTCAAGGATTGAGGTGGAGGTCCATGGTGGGTGGCGCGTTGGGTTTTAAGGGGCTGGAGGGTTCAAATCGAGAGGGAGGAGAGTCTGTGGGTCGTCGGAGGTCTACAGGTGGTGATGGGGCCACGGATGGCGGCGGCAGGCCATCTTGACTGGAGGAGGGAGGTTTTGGTCGATTTGGGGAAGAGGGGTTGGAATTTGAGGAGGGGGAAAGCTGGAGGGGGTGTGGGTGGCGTTAGAGGAGGCGGTGGTGTTGGAGGGATCGGTGGTGACGCCGTCAGGTGGTGGCGCGATGGGAAGACAGTGGCGACGGGGAAACAGTTCAGCGAGGTTTTTTTTTTCCTTTTCTGATTTGAACGAATTGTTAGGAGAGAAGGGGGCGTTGACTATATAAATAAATAAATATATATTTTATTTAAATAAATTCCAAAAAGTAGCTTTTTATTTCGAACTCGAAATTAAACCCACTGACTGTCGTCCCTAGCTAATTACCCCCATTCCGAACACAGTGGGATATGTATCGTAGGCTGATTCGATCGTTTCGATCAATTTTCATCAAAATCAAAATATAACTCTATATATTGAATTTGAACGCGCATTTCAATTTACTGGGGTCACATAAGGACTCTAAAAACTCCCAAAAAATATTTTCTAACTTCGTATCAAAACTAGTTTCGTCGAATTCTGAGACCGTTTGAAAAATGGCCATTTTCCAGTCGATTAAAATCAACTAAAACTGGTCAAACACATTTTCCTTTGCCACGCTCACATATTGATTCGAAAAATTATGAAATTTGAAACCTAGCAATAACTTGACATCACGGATCCAACAAAAGAGGTTTGGTCGAAATCCGAGGTCGTTTGCAAAATTTCCATTTTTAAGGGCCTGATTTCCATAGCGACTATTCAAAATTTTCAACTGGACATATCTTTTGATTCCTGCTATGAAAATTTGATTTTTCGGATTCGTTGGAAAGATATTCTCAAATAGATTCTAATATTCTTGGTTTCAATAAAATCTGGTTTATTTTGCACCCGGTACATTCATTTGAATTTTGAAATCGAATTATCGAACTACCGTGCCATTTTCAATTCCTTTTATAATTATAAATAAATTTTGTATTCTAATGACGATCTATATAAATATATACGTTTAAATTCAATTCAAAATAAATTTCTCATCGTTATTATTTAAAATAATTCATTTTAAATAATCAAAATTCACTAAAATTGCCAAAATAAAAATTATAAATTGGCCCAGATTTCCGGGTTATTACAGACATGACTTGAGTTGACAACATTAGTGGATAATTTACATATAAACATAAATGGTAAATTTGTAAATTAATCAAAAGACGAATATGCCTAACCCGAGGTTAGATTGAGTTACGGTGTAAGACTGCCCGGAACCGCCCGGTATATACAGCAACCGTAACAATACAGATACAATGTGAGAGGTTAGCGCATTAAGCCCAAAAACCCGAGGTTAGATTGAGTTGTTGTGTAAGATTGGCCCGAACCGCCCGGCACATCCAACGACCACAACAATATAGATCTAATGTGTGAGGTTGGTGCTTTAATTAATGAATTAAAGCTAAGAAACAGGAAGGCTAAGAATGGTAGGGTTAAGTAAATTAAGGCAACACTTAACCAATACAACATGTTAACTAAACTGATGGGTGGGGTTAGGTTAATTTGAGAACACTTAACCATTTTAACATGTTGATTAGGAAACCCTAGTAACGGGGACCCATTTCAACAGTAATCCACATAGATGTATCATGGTACCTAGAACTAGGCAGGGTGGGGCACGATTACTGGGCTGATTATAAGTGGTCAAAATAACGGTGGGTGGTGCAGCAGTGTAGGTTCCGACGGAGTATGGGCGTGCATCTACTCCGGCATGGACAAATCCGGGATTAGGCATCAGTAGTATACACTGTGCATCTTGAATTTGTGTCGGGTTTCCTCCATAGGAACTGATACACTCCATGGTGGGACCAGCACAGGTATCTACAATCAAGCGGGGCCGAATGACACAAGTCATAAATGCATGCGAGTAGAACTCAATCGATAAAGGGATTCATTTTATCATGAACACATGGTGCTATTTTAAAACACTTGTTATTAGGTGCAGAGAAATAGAAATGAGTGCGATAGTATATTCAGTTTATCTTGCCTTATTTATCGTTATCTAATTTCTAGGGTATTGTCCTAGATTCGGTTTATTTATGTCGTGATCCTCTTTCCTGTTTACATGCTAAATAATCACTGGACTTACCAGACTTATGTCTGACCCGTTTTCTTTCACCTTCTTTTCTTCCGTCCCCCCCCCCCCCCCCGGGTCCGTAGGGAGGGAATACTTCTGCTTACTGCAGACCTTTTCAAGCTTGAAAAGAGTAGATGTATTGCTTGGATTCTCTTTTCTTGGGCTATGGCTGTGGTTACACTTTTACTGGGGATTTATGCCGCTTTACTTATGTTTTATGCTTCTTTATGTACTTGGAGATTTAAATCAAGACAAATGTTTTGTTGTAATAATTTAGAAGTTGGGTTTTGAGACAATGCTTGTAATGTTTTGACTGAACCACGCTATTTAATAAATAATTTCAGTTTTTCGCTGTTTCTATGTCTGTCTTGTAAATTATATGTGTATTTTACCTATAATACTCCACCAAAGTTAATGCATTCCCTTTGTGAGTGACCTTAACGGAGGTGGGGTGTTTACGGTAGCGACCCGCATTCTATGCACCAGAGGATTATAGAATATTTATTTCATTCACATGCGAAGCCATATGGTCGTGTAACTTTGGGAAACGACTATTGGGGTCGCTTCCCATGTTCCCTTTTTTTGCCGATTTTTAAATGACCATTTTACCCCCAGCAAATCTTGTTTCACCTATAACTTTTGATTGGTAAGGAGTTTTGACCTAAAACCACTTCTGTTGGATTCAGATGATGGTTTACCTTTCCATAGAGTTGTCACAATAATAAAACAGACTTACTGTTTGGGAGATATGGCTAAAATAAGGTTTGAAAGGTGAAAAACGGCTTAACCGGGCCAAGTAGGGTGATTAGCAGCTGGGCCCATTGGGGGATTTCGGGATTAGGGTTGCATAAGGGCTGAAAAGGGTTAGAGAAACCTTTCTATGTCATTTTTACAGTCGCCACTTACCTCTCTTCAACCGTAACAATGGCCTCCACCTTCTAAATTCATCCCAAATCGCATTCTAATCGTTTATTGGCTTAATCTACACAAAATCAAGTAAGATTAGTGTCAAATCAGAGTTGGAGCTGCTGTATTGCATTGGAAAATGCGCCAAAACTTTAGAGTTTCAGATCTAAAGTTTTATTTGTAGCTAAGGTGAGTGATTTGCATTGTTTTTCACTAATTACGGCTAATTAGGCATGATTAGTGTTAATTAACGAAATTATGCATGTTAAAACTCCGGAAAAATATGTAACAATTCTTAAATATTATTTTAAGCCCCTGTTCGAAATTTGGGTTAATTTGGACATGTTTTGCTAATTGTAATCTTAAATCATGATTAAGGGGATTAAGGGGAAAAACATAGATTTGGGTATGTTTGGTCCAAAATAACTCATATGATTGATGTTTGGATGTTTATAGTTGATTCTATATGTTGGTATTACTGTTTGGAATGTTAAGTAATCTTGTAGAAAAGATAGAATAGTTGAAAACGCCATCGTATGGCGAAAATGGACGATATATGCTCGTTGGAAAATGTGCAGGGTTTCAGATCGGATCAGTTTATAGGGCTCGGATCAGATAGTGGAATCCGACAAGACAGTACCGAACCGGAGCCTATGCAGAAGAAAGTGAGCATGGCAGAAAAGGGAGGCCGCTAGTTTGTAGTTGGAGTTGGGTGAGCACTGAACCGAACCGGGATCCACGAGCACCGAACCGAACAGGGGATGGTGAACTGAAGTAGAGTACAGGAACCGAACCATGAATACCGAACCGAACCAGATGAGGGCACCCAAACCGAACGTATAAAGTACCATGACTGAACCGACTCGGAGGAAGTTGATCGAACCAAACTGGATTGAAGCCAGGAGTTGAAGTATGCCATACCGAACCGGGGGAGGGCAACGGAACCGAACCGGTTTTGACCTCTTTTACTACCGCGTGACGACTCTTCTGAAGACCAACTCCAATCCGACCAAAACCCGAGATGTAAAGGAAGTGCAAATGAGAGGATATTACTCGGGATCCAAATGGGGATCAATGAGTTAATTTCATGAATTGGACTTTGCTACGGGACGTGTGCAAAGGGGTTATCGATGTCTATAGCTTTGACTCACCACTGAAAGATGGATATTGGCTATGGATCAGTGCAGTGGAGTTGTCATGACTCCATGGTTTAAAGTGATCGTAGCAGGGCTATGAGCCAGTGCAGTGGAGTTGTCATGACTCCATGGGTCAGAGTGGACATGGCAAAGTATTAGTGGTTACGGATCAGTGTAGTGGAGCCGTCATGACTCTATGGGGTGGAGTGATCGTAACAAAGAATTAGGTGATCAGAGTGGTGGATATCGTGTACTTTATGCACTGAGTGAGAGATGTGGGGATGATTGCTATATTTGATGTTTGCTATCACTATGACGTGCACACGTCCTCCCCATTATTTTCACACCATGTGTTAGTGTTAACCTATAGTATCATACATCCTGTTGTGCTAACTCTTTGGTTGCTGGTCTAGGTTCAGGTACGGTTATGTATACCTGTTATTGTTCTGTTTTTGTTGCTTATCGCTCATACCAGACTTTCGTCTGACCCAGAGTTTTATGTCTCTTCTTATTACTCTAGGTGCTCCTAAACGAGCAGACTAGTGATAGGTTAGCTGGTTATGCATGAGTAGCTGTCCGGAGATGAGCAGGAGGCTTACACGTATCATTTTCATTTGTTCTCCCTGTGTTGTTGTTGGTCGCTACTTTGGGCATTAGTAGTGTACCTTCCTATTTCGCTTTAGAGATGGTTTTAAAAGTTATAATAAAGATGGTTTAGATTATAAGCTGAATTTTGAATTTTCCGCTGCTATAATGGTTTAGTTTTCAGCTTATGCACTATCTCGCTTGTTTTATATCAAGTTATGTTATTATTATATTTTTGTTCCATGCGCTGTTAGATATACTACAGGTTCTTTGATGATTCTTTGTCTTCTTTCTTCTCTTTTGACGGCCGTCCCATGCTGGTTGGGCATCGGCACAACACATTCCATTAGAAATGTTGGCTGGTGCAAGGCAGGCCGTCACATTTGGTATCAGAGCTCTTGGTTGCATAGTTAACCTGGGGAAAGACACCAGGGAGAGATAGTACATATATGAGAGCATGTATTTGTTATATTTTGAGTGTTCAAGAGTTATATATATATATATACTATTAGTATATCTAAGTATGAAGTTGCACTGCACTAGCACCAGTGAAGAGATGGTTAATCATTTTCTCTTTACAGATTGAACGATGAGCCGATATACGGGGAATACTGGTTTATGAGCTAATAATAGGAATGCTCCTGATATGATGACGATGTTTACTACCTTCATGAGAGAGATGCTCAGGGATGTTCAGGGAGTAGTTCCTAATGCTGCTAACGGTGGTGGTGCAGCGGTGTAGGCGCCTAGGGCCGATTTCGCCAAGCTCTGTAAGGACTACACTAGTCTTGGTGGAAAGTTGTTCCACAGAACGGAATTGGCTATAGAAATTCAGGATTTGCTAGATAGTTGTGAGTGTATCTTCGAGTATCTGGGAATCGAAGACGTAATGAAGAGAAAGCTAGCATCCCGCCAGCTGCAAGAATAGTCTATGAATTAGTGGAACACTATTAAGGCAGCTACCCCTGAGGATCAAGTTACTTGGAATCAGTTTAAGACCTGATTCAGTGATAAGTTTATCCCAGCTGCCCAGAAGTCAGAGTTGTTTAGGAAGTTCTTGGAACTTAAACAGAATGGTAGGGCAGTCTCGGAATATATTGCTGAGTTCGATGCTTTATCGAAGTATGGATTATTTCTTATCGATACTGCCGAGAAGAAGAATGAGAAATTCATAACTGATTTAGATCGGTACTTGGGAGAAAGGCTCATAAACCACATCGATGAAACTTTTGAATCGATTATTGGGAAAGCATTAAGATCAGAGAGCCTTTACCCTAAGCCCAAGACTGAAGTCGCTGTAGCATCTGCAGAGGGGCTAAAGCCGTAGGCAAGCGATGGAGGCAAGAATAATTCTCAAAATAAAAGGATGCAGAGTCAGACCAAGGATGGCTAGAAAAAGAAGGATAGGAAAGATGTAGAGTGCTTTAGCTGTGGCAAGAAGGGCTAGTATGCTAAAGAATGTCGAGCAAAGCCAACGGACAGGAAGTGCTTCAATTGTTGTCAAGTGGGACATCACAAGGAAAAATGTCAACAACCTCCTAAAGAAAAGCAGATTGTGAAAGCATATGCTATTAATGTTATTCCTTCTTTGTCAATACTACGGCAGTGAAAGGAAAGAATGTCATCATTAAATGTATGCTTTCTATTTATGATGTTCCTATTTGAGTGTTGTTTGATACGGGGGCTTCCCATTCCTTCATATCTAGTGACCTGGTAGATAGGTTGGGATTGGAACCTGAGATAGTCGATAGACCTTTAGCGTTGACGAAGCCAATTGTTGGTTCGACTAGCCTTAGTATGATTTGTCAAATTTGGTCTTATCGAGTCATGGATGTATGCTTGCTTGTGATTTCTTTGTTTTGGGCATTACTGGATTTGGCATTATTTTGGGAGTCTGTTGGCTCCAAAGGTACGGGGTGGTGGTAGACTATGAGGGATTTTCAGCGACTATTAGGGCGGAAGATGGGTGGAGGTTAGTGTCTCGTGGCCTACTTCGTGGTAAGGTGATGGCCATTTTTCTAAATTCCCTTGACATTCCGCAGGACAAGTTATCAGGGGTTCCCATTGCTGGCCAGTATCCAGACATCTTCGGGGAAGTGACCGGACTTCCACCACACCGAGAGATTGATTTCCGTATTGATTTAGTGAAAGATGCCAGACCTATAGTGATGCCACTTCGTCGTATGGCACCAAGGGTCAGCAAGAGCTCGGGGTGCAAGTAAGCGATCTTTTGAAGAAGGGATTTATCCGAAGAAGTATCTCTGAGTAGGGAGCACCAGTTGTATTTTCCACTAAGGAAGATGGTTCCCTTCGTTTATGTGTGGACTATCGCGAGTTGAATAAAGTGACTAGGAAGAATAATTATCCTCTTCCACAGATAGATGATTTGTTTGATCAACTGGAAGGAGCAAGAGTATTCTCCCAGTTGAACCTCACGATAGGATTTCATCAGCTTCGAGTAGCAGTTGAGAGTATTCCTAAAATGGCCTTTCGGACACCATCTGGATTCTATGAGTGGTTGGTCATGCCATTCGAGTTGACGAATGCACTAGCATATTTTGTGGACCTTACGAATAGGGTATTCAGGGATCAACTGAATAGGTTTGTTCTTGTGTTCGTGGACGATATCTTTGTTTACTCGAGGACAGAGGAAGAACAAAAGGAACATTTGAGGATAGTGATGGAGGTGTTGAAAAAACACCAATTGAAAGCGAAATATTCTAAGTGTCACTTCTGGAAGAGGGAAGTGATATTCTTGGGCCATGTTGTCTCATAGAATGGTATTGTCGTGGACCCTGCGAAGGTGGCTACAGTACAGGATTGGTCTACGCCCAAGAATGCAACAGACGTAAGAAGTTTCTTGGGATTAGCTGGATATTATCATAAGTTTATCCAAGAATTATCCAAGATAGCGGCACCGTTAACTCAGTTACTAATAAGAATCAAGCTTTCGTCTAGGACGGAAGGTGTGAAAATGCATTCAAGAGTCTAGAGGAAAAGTTGATGCATGCACCGGTGTTAGTCATTCCTAAAAAGAATGAAGAGATGACAGTATACATGGATGCATGTTGTACCGGACTAGGTGCTGTATTGACGCAAGGAGGTAGGGCTGTAGCTTCTGCTAGTCGGCAACTGAAACCGCATGAGAAAAGTTATCCAGCCCATGATTTGGAGTTAGCAACGATCATGTTCGCATTGAAGATGGAGAGACAAAATATCTTGGGAGAAAGATTCAAGTTGTTTACCGATCATAAGTCGTTAAAGTATCTTTTCTCTCAGAAGGATCTAAATCTTCGATAGCAAAGATGGTTAGAATTCTTGGCTTCCTATGATTTCGACATCGCATATACACCAGGAAAGGGAAATGCAGTAGCTGATGCATTGTGTAGGAGACATGCCAATTTAGGGGCTATGTTTCTTTAATGGAAGCAACTGGAGTATATCGCAAGATACGATTTTAGACCTAAGTGCGAATTAGATCCAAAGATGTTAGAAAGTTTGACGATCAGACCTACTTTGATTGAGCGTGTAATAACCCGGAAATCCGAGCCAATTTAAAATTTTTATTTTGGCAATTTTAGTGAATTTTGAATATTTAAAATAGATTATTTTAAATAATAACGACGAGAAATATATTTTTAAATAGAATAGAATGTATATATTTATATACGTCGTCGTTAGAATATAAAAATTTATTTATATATATAAAAGGAATTGAAAATGGAGTGGTAGTTCGATAATTCGTTTTCAAACTTCAAATGAATGTACCGGGTGCAAAATAAACCTGATTTTAGTGAAACCAAAAATATTTGAATCTAATTGAGAATATCTTTCCAACGAATCTGAAGAATGGAAATTTCATAGCGGCAATCAAAAGATACGTATAGTTGAAATTTCAGAATAGTCGCTATGGAATTTCGGCCATTAAAAAATGGAAATTTTGCAGACGACCTCGGATTTCGACGAAACCACTTTTGTTGGATCCGTGATGTCAAGTTATTGCTAGATTCCAATTTTCATAATTTCTCGAATCAATATGTGAGCGCGGCGAAGGAGAACGCGTTTGACCAGTTTTAGTTGATTTTAATCGACTGAAAAATGGTCATTTTTCAAACGGTCTCAGAATTGGACGAAACTAATTTTGTTAGGACCGTATCGTCAACAAGAAGTTAGAAAATATTTTTCGGGAATTTTTCTAATTAGTATGTGGCCCCGGTAAATTGAAATGCGCGTTCAAATTCAATATATAGAGTTATATTTTGATTTTGGTGAAAACTGATCGAAATGAATGAATCAGCCTGCGATACATATCCCATTGTGTTCGGAATGGGGGTAATTAGCTATGAACGACAGTCGGTGGGTTTGATTTCGAGTTCAAAATAAAAAACTAACTTTTGGAGAATAAATTAATATTATAATTAAATAATTAAATAAATTCAAAACCCCCCTATCCTCTTCTACTCAAGTCAATGCCCCGCCCCACCCGTTACTTTTCACGATTGAAACAGAAAATGAAAAAAAAATATAAAACCCTCGATCTCTCGCGCGACGCCTCCTCCAATGGCCACCGCGGCCTGCCGGCGCCAGACCCCACCTCCGGCGAACTCCCCTTCCCCCTCTCGCTCCTCCGCTTCCTTCTTCCCCTCCTCTGAAAAAAACCCGTGGACCTCCAAATCTCCCCCCACCCCAAATCGAACCGCACCCAACCCGCCGCCACTGTACAGACCACCTCCACCCCACCGGCAATGCCACCGCCTATTCTCCACCCTCTTCCACCTCCATGACCGCAGCGAACACCCCCATTTCCCTATGGACCACTGTAAGATTTATTTTTATTATATTCATTTATTTATTAGTTATTTTATATATAAAAAAATTCAGTTTTCCTTTGTTATAAAGTTAAAGTTAGGATTTTTATTAGTTAAAGATAAGATTTTTATTTTATTTTTAAGCTAAAAATATGATTTTTATTTTATTGAATGAAGCAATAAAAATATAATTTTTATTATAAACAGCGAGACAAGGACTGCATAGGAATTTCAAAGGAATCCAGACGGTTCAGCAGTTCAAAAGCAAAGCACGGCGGAGTGGAACCCTCTGTGAGAACTTCTCACCTTTAATTTAATTTTCTAGTTAAAATATATACTAGGATGCAGACGGTGTTTAGTAGCACCCGACACCCGTCGTCCACAGACCATGGATGGCTTGTATGCTTGTTTGTTTGATTTTGATGTGTAGTTGATTGTGTGATGTGATGTGAAAAGAATTAAAATATTTATATAGTTAAAAATATTTTATAGTTGAAATTATAATTTTTAACGTGTATATAAAATAAATAAATATAAACAGATCGGACGATTTGTTTATATACACTGATTTGATTGATATTGATTGGGACGACAAATTTTACACATTGCCCAACTGCACAAATAAAATCTGTGTTTGATTGTTTGAAACCGCACACGGGTATTGGGATGATATATGACATACACTAATCCCAATAATTAGTTTTATGTCGATCGATTGATTGACAGACTGTTATAAGCGTTAAATATTTATATTTGATGCTTATACAGTGTAGAATGCACTTTGGATGATGGTTGATTATTTGTCATTATTGATACATATATGTGTGGTAGAAAACCCATATAATAAACATTATATGCTAATTGATTGGGCCTCATTCCGTATTATACGTGTGGTAGGAAAGCGCTGTTGTTTTATGCACTGGTATTCTTGGGAGGAAACTCGTTCCGTGTTATACGGCATGGTCCCTTGATTTACCTAACTTTAAAATAAATATTAATAACTGTTTTAGTTCTCTCACCAGTCCCATGACTGACCTGGAGTTTATTGTTTTAACCTAAACTCTGGGTGCCCTTATTTTGACACGGGCAACTAGTAGTTTTGGTTTTGCAGAATTATATTCACAGGATCCTGGTTTACAGCTGGAATGATATCCGGAAAGCTTTGTATCCGTATATCTCTTCTAGTTGTGTGTTGTATTATTTTCCGCTGCTATGTAATGTATTGTAATCTCTGATAAATTTATAATGTATATTATTTGTTAATACTCTGTATATTCTGATGGAATTGTTGTAATAAACAATGAAATGTTCTTCCGTCTGCGTTCTTTTGTGCCTTGTCCTCGACTCAATCCGCGCTTTCCTCACCAGGGAAGTTTGGGTTGTTTCAGCTAGTATCAGAGCTTTGGTTTACAAAGCTCAGAGAACAAGACACATTAGAACCATACAAAAGAATTCATCATATATTGGATTAGTAATATCCAATAAGAATGACTCGTTAGAGATGGGATCACTAGTATCCTAGAATGAGTGTGAAGAGTATATTTTTAAAATGAAAGTAAAATTTTGTTTTGAAATTTAAATCAATTAGTTGTATTTGAATATTTATTTATGTAGAATTTGGACAATCCAATATGTAAAGATTTTGCATATACGTCTTGCAAACGTGTATTCGAAGTTTTAATATATTGGATAGTTATAGAATCATACTCTAGTCGCCCGGAGATGATTCTGATGGTTGATGCATCTTCATCAGAGTTAATGTTCGAGTGCCGAAATTGTGATATTTATATATTTCCATTAGACTGGTGTGAGAACCAAAATAAAGCTAGAATACATTGTTGTGATTTGGCCTCAACAACATGATTTTCTGTATATATATCAAAGTTATGAATTTGAAATGATAATTCACTAATTGATTGCTAGTTGTGTTGTTTGATTATTGTATGAATAATTAAATGTTGAACCTTTAACCAAATTGGTCAAATATTGAACTATATTGAAAATTGGTTGGAATTGCATGCATATACGTGTATATACATTGAGCAGGTCATAACAAGGAGGCTAGACAAGAGGAATAAAATTGTTTGCCCGACAAATAGGTACATGTTTATTGTATTTCTTGAGTTTTGGGTGATTTTATGAGCCGATTGGCTAGTTGCTTGGCTTTTTCTTTTTCTTTTGGATTGAAGAAGGCCATGGGAGGCTATATGAAATATCCCGAAGTCCTCGGTGCAGGGGAGGTTATGGCGAAATTTTTCGAAAATTTAGGGTGTTAGCCAACTAAGAACTTTTCAAATTTTTGAAAAATTTGAAAAGTTCTTAGAAACTGAAAAGTTGAAGAACTTAAGCCATAGTGAAAATAATGGATGTTGAGTTGGTTTGTAAAACAACTTTTGGCTTCGTTCCTTTTCGGGGACGAAAAGTTTTAAGTGGGGGAGATTGTAATAACCCGGAAATCCGAGCCAATTTAAAATTTTTATTTTGGCAACTTTAATGAATTTTGAATATTTAAAATAGATTATTTTAAATAATAACGACGAGAAATATATTTTTAATTATAATAGAACGTATATATTTATATACGTCGTCGTTAGAATATAAAAATTTATTTATATATATAAAAGGAATTGAAAATGGCGCGGTAGTTCGATAATTTGATTTCAAACTTCAAATGAATGTACCGGGTGCAAAATAAACCAGATTTTAGTGAAACCAAAAATATTTGAATCTAATTGAGAATATCTTTCCAACGAATCCGAAAATGTTAATTTCATAGCGGGAATCAAAAGATACGTCCAGTTGAAATTTCAGAATAGTCGCTATGGAATTTCGGCCATTAAAAAATGAAAATTTTGCAGACGACCTCGGATTTCAACGAAACCACTTTTGTTGGATCCGTGATGTCAAGTTATTGCTAAATTCCAATTTTCATAATTTTTCGAATCAACATGTGAGTGTGGCGAAGGAGAACGCGTTTGACCAGTTTCAGTTGATTTTAATCGACTAGAAAATGGTCATTTTTCATATGGTCTCAGAATTGGACGAAACTAATTTTGTTAGGACCGTATCGTCAACTCGAAGTTAGAAAATATTTTTCGAGAATTTTCTAATTAGTATGTGGCCCCGGTAAATTGAAATGCGCGTTCAAATTCAATATATAGAGTTATATTTTTATTTTGGCGAAAAATGATCGAAATGATTGAATCAGCCTGCGATACATATCCCATTGTATTTGGAATGGGGGTAATTAGCTATGAACGACAGTCGATGGGTTTGATTTCGAGTTCAAAATAAAAAACTAACTTTTGGAGAATAAAATAATATTATAATTAAATAATTAAATAAATTCAAAACCCCCCTATCCTCTCCTACTCAAGTCAACGCCCCCTCCCCCCACCCGTTACTTTTCACGATTGAAACAGAAAATGAAAAAAAATATAAAACCCTCGATCTCTCGTGCGACGCCTCCCTCACTAGCCACCGCGGCCTACCGGCGCCAGACCCCACCTCCGACGAACTCCCCTTCCCCCTCTCGCTCCTCCGCTTCCTTCTTCCACTCCTCTGGAAAAAACTCGTGGACCTCCAAATCTCCCCCCCCCCCAAATCGAACCGCACCCAACCCGCCGCCACTGTACAGACCACCTCCACCCCACCGGCAACGCCACCGCCCATTCTCCACCCTCTTCCACCTCCATGACCGCAGCGAACACCCCCCTTTCACTATGGACCACTGTAAGATTTATTTTTATTTATATTCATTTATTTATTAGTTATTTTTATATATAAAAAAAATCAGTTTTTCCTTTGTTATAAAGTTAAAGTTAGGATTTTTATTAGTTAAAGATAATATTTTAATTTTATTTTTAAGCTAAAAATATGATTTTTAATTTATTGAATGAAGCAATAAAAATATAATTATTATTATAAACAGCGGGACAAGGACTGCATAGGAATTTCAAAGGAATCCAGATGGTTCAGCAGTTCAAAAGCAAAGCACGACGGAGTGGAACCCTCTGTGAGAACTTCTCATCTTTAATTTAATTTTCTAGTTAAAATATATACTAGGATGCAGACGGTGTTTAGTAGCACCCGACACCCGTCGTCCACAGACCATGGACGGCTTGTATGCTTGTTTGTTTGATTTTGATGTGTAGTTGATTGTGAGATGTGATGTGAAAAGAAATAAAATATTTATATAGTTAAAAATATTTTATAGTTGAAATTATAATTTTTAACGTGTATATAAAATAAAAAAAATATAAACAGATCGGACGATTTGTTTATATACACTGATTTGATTGATATTGATTGGGATGATAAATTTTACACATCGCCCAACTGCACAAATAAAATCTGTGTTTGATTGTTTGAAACGCCACACGGGTATTGGGATGATATATGACATACACTAATCCCAATAATTAGTTGTATGTCGATTGATTGATTGATAGACTGTCATAAGCGTTAAATATTTATATTTGATGCTTATACAGTGTAGAATGCACTCTGGATGATGGTTGATTATTTATCGTTGTTTTTTATACATGTGTTGTAGAAAATCCAAATAATTAACATTATATGGTAATTGATTGGGCCTCATTCCAGTTTTGAAATAGAGTATTTTAAATAGAAAGTTTTGAAATAGAATATTTGAAATAGAAAGTTTTGAAATAGAATATTTGAAATAGAAATTTTTGAAATAGAATATTTGAAATAGAAATATTTGAAATAGAAATATTTGAAAAAGAAATATTTGAAATAGAATATTTGAAAATAGAAATATATGAAGTCGTGTTGATTAGATTTACGCCATTTTGACGTGAACGATATTTATATCGATTTTATTCAAATTGAAATGAGTATTAAAGTGAATTGAAATTCGAATTAAATTGAATTGATTTGAAATTCGAAATAAACTGAAATGATTTGAAATTCGAATAGAATTGAAATTCGAATTAAATTGAATTGATTTGAAATTCGAAATAAACTGAAATGATTTGAAATTCGAATAGAATTGAAATTCGAATTAAATTGAAATAGAATTGAAATTGTTTTGAAATGAATTCGAGTTAAAATTGAATAGAATTGAATTCGAATTGAAATCAAATTGAATAGAATTGAATTCGAATTGAAATCAAACTGAATAGGAATGAATTCGAATTGAAATTGAATTAATTTGAAATTCAAATTGAATTGAAAACGAATTGAAATTGAATTAAAAATCGAATTGAATTGAAATCAATTTAAAATGAATTTAGAACGAATTTGTAGGGGAAAATTCAATTTTGATTTGAATTTGAAAAGGAAGTTGAAATCGTTTTGAAAACGAATTTAAAACGATTTATAAAATTCATTTCGAATGGAAATCGATGAAGTATATTATATATATATATATATATATATATATATATATATATAATATAATGGCCTGAATAGAATGCGTCGCGCCGCGGCAGTTCACGAATTTCGACCATTGACTTCGAATGGACATTACGGGAGATCCGACCGTCGGATCCTCCTAAAACCAGAACCTTTGGGTTCGTATCGAAAAGAGCTTTCTAACGAATATTAGAAATTTGAAATCTAACGGTTGGATTTGGAATTATGTCCAAATCAAATTTGGAAAAGGTCACTGTAAGTGCAGTTCGATGGCCGTTTATGGAAATCGACTGTACGGGCCTTGATAAAATTATTAAAAATAGTAATAATTTGTGTAAAATCATAAGAAATTATTTAGAAAGAATTGGGATGAAAAACTCCATATTTGAAAAGATAAAAATAGGTTTTTATCGAAATGAACTAGTTTTGAACTAGAATAGTAATTTATTTATTTTTAAAATAACTAAATTGGATTTGAAATGGTTTTGAAAATAACCAGAATTTCCAATAATTGCATTGGAATGTATTTGAATCGTAATTGTCTTCGGAATAGTTCGATGTTGGATTTCGTGATTATACAGATATTATTAGGGAAATTTGAAAGATATATTTATATCGTTATTTCCAATACGATATTTGTTGGTCATAGAATTTGATATTGAATATAAGCCGATATATTTTCTATTCAGAGCCTTGTATTTAATATCAAATGTGATTTGGGTTTGTCGTGAATGGTGTCTTCATTAGCACTGTTCTTAAGCCCAGCTGAGGAAAAGATTAAATCTTTTTATTTAGATTTAATGAAGTGTACCAATTAAATAATATTTAATTGGAATTGAATTGGTATTGATTTTTGGGTTTATCGTGAACAGTGTTTTAAATAACACTTGTTCTTTAACCCGATAATTAATGGAATGTGATTTTGGGTTGTCGTGAACGGTATCTTCAATAATACTGTTCTTAGACCCAAAGGAGTTAAGAAAATCAGAAACTGATTGGAGATTAGTTAAGTTGAATGGTTTCTGGGGTATTGATCTGGTGTTGGTTTCGGCTTTCGGGGTTAATACTTAGGGAACCGCTCACTTGCTAATTTACGGTTAGGGACTGATTGAAATGTGATGTGATTTTGGGGTTTATCGTGAACCGTGTTTTAAATGACACTGATTCTTTAACCCAGTCAAAGATTAAAACTAAGTGGAGTTTTAATGAATCTTTAATTAGATTGAAAATATCGAGAATGAAGTATAACCAGTTTTGCTCCAGGCGGTAGTTAAATCTTTATTTAGATTTAAAGTGAAATGGTAATTGAATTTACGGATAACACCGTGGTGTTAGATATGAAGTATTACCAGTCTTACTTCATGGGATGAATAGGTTGGGATTGGGAAATTAAAACAAACGATTACTTTGGTAAGGTTCGTTAATCCCGACTAGTTTGAAGTGATATTCAAAATAAGATTAAAGAATAAATTTAGAAGAATTTATCTTGGATAAAATTAATGGGAACCTTTCCCTAAGAATGTGGAATTTAGAAACTAACTGTGGGTTAGCTAAGAAGGACGGTTTCCTGGGTGTTGATTTGATGTTGGTTTCGGCCTTCTGGGTTAATATTTGGAGAATTATTCTCTTGCTAATTTACGGTTAGTGACTGATGAATTGGAATGAGGCGTATGTTGTGTTTGTGTAACACTTGTTTATTATATACGCGAGTTATTCAGAAAGACCAGGTTTATCCCATTCTGAATAACTGATTCGACGTGATGTCAAAGATGAAGACGGTGGTTGAAGACCGGAGGTCTTCACGTCGTTTGGATAATTACTGATGATCTTGATTGGGCCGTACACCCAAGAGGAGAGAATCCGTTGGTGGTCGTCCAGACGTACTTGGAGATCGATGGATATGTAGGGTACTAGATGCCTCTGGTTTCGTTCAGACCCAGAACGGACTTGTAAATGGACTGTGTGTCTGACATTGGATATCATTTCTGTGTGATTGATTGATATCGGTTGCATGGAATGGTTTGCCAGTGTGGCATGCTAAGATGCAAATGATCAAGGCTTCTGTTGAAAAGCAAAGTCTTGTGGTGATGATCAAAGCACGGCCTGTGTGGCGTAGCTTTGTGTTGCGTTGATTCGCGAGCCTCACACCCCGGTAGTGAACCAGAAACGGGAGAAGGACCCCAGGGAGGGCATGCGTTTCCTTCTAGCTAGAAGTGGAGTCAGTGGTTTTACACACCCTGGCGAGTTTGACTTATGTGGTTGTTGCTATTGCGAGGCGCCTCGGTTATATCGGTCGATCCGGGACCGATGGAGTCATTCATTGGCTCATTTACGCCCCATAGGGCGGGGAAACGTAGTGTTCAGGCATAATAATCCACATCGGTGGACCGGCCCTGACGATCCAAAGGGTTGATGCGTTCTGATCCTTATACACGGACTAGAGCGCCTCGAATCGGTGAGGACTATCTTTTGCCTTGGTTCACAGATGGAAATCCAATTTCCAATACGAAATTTTGTGGTTTTAGTTGTAAACCTATATATGGTGACATAGTGGTATGGGGCATTCATGCCGCCTATGATTGATACTTATGATTGAAATTGTTTTTGACACTATACACCTATAGTACTGTCAAAATAATCTGTTTTAAACGTATCAAGCATTCTTTGGCTATTATAAGGTAAAAACCCTATCATCCGGCTTGCGTTGCATTGTGTGATGGGACCTAGGTCTTATAATAGCTTCATTGTTCTTTATTTAGCATTGCGCTGTTGATTTATGCACTGGTATTCTTGGGAGGAAACCCGTTCCGAGTTATACGGCGTGGTCCCTTGATTTACCTAACTTTAAAATAAAGATTAATAACTGTTTTAGTTCTCACACTAGTCCCATGACTGACCTGGAGTTTATTGTTTTAACCTAAACTCTAGGTGCCCTTATTTTGACACAGGAAGCTGTTAGTTTTGGTTTTGCAGATTTATATTCACAGGATCCTGGTTTACAGCTGGAATGATATCCGAAAAGCTTTGTATTCGTATATCTCTTCTAGTTGTGTGTTGTATTATTTTCCGCTGCTATGTAATGTATTGTAATCTCTGATAAATTTATAATGTATATTATTTGTTAATACTCTGTATATTCTTGTATTCTGATGAAATTGTTGTAATAAACAATGAAATGTTCTTCCGTCTGCGTTCTTTTGTGGCTTGTCCTCGACTCAATCCGCGCTTTCCTCACCAGGGAAGTTCGGGTCGTTTCAGAGCGGATTGGTTCTAGTCCGAGGGATGATCATAATTTACTGGAAATCATCTCTGTAGCTACCCGTATTTTTACGGTATTATAATTAATTTATTTAATTATATAAATAATGATTTAGAGATTTAAATGGTCGTTGAATTAAATAATAGTGAATATTTAATTAATATAATAATTAAATAATATATTTAATTCTGAAATAGTTGAAAATAGTGAATTGACAATATAATGTGAACTGGACAATTTGTAATATATATAATCTAGTATAGAGTTGAATTATGTTAACGAATATATTATTTAAACGAAGTTTGAACATATAATTATATTATAATTAAAATCGAGCTCTAAATGGCGCGGTAGTTTGCTATTTGGCGATTTGAACTTCAACTGAATATACAGGGTCCGTTTTAAATCAGATTTCTGTGAAACAAGAAACGTTCGGAGCTGGTGGAGTATATCTTTCTAATGGAAGAGAAAAATCGGGATTTCATTATGTAGATTTTGAGGTATGTCCAAATCAAATTTTAGAAAAGTCGCTATGGAATTCGTTTATAATTTATATCGATTTATTTATATTTTAAAATGGATTTTTAAATATAAATCGAATATCGATGTAACACTGGATTTGAAATATCGAGTTATAAATCCCATTGGAGATGTATGATATTATAGTGTGGATATATACGATAATATTTATTTTTAAATATTATATTTAATTATTTTTAAATATATTTATATATTTAAATGGGTTATTTAGAGCTTTAAAAATAGCCAGTTTTGCAAACGACCTCTGTTTTCGAAGAAACTAATTTTGTTGGATCCGCAATATTAAATTATTGTTAGATTTCAATTTTCGTGATTTTTAGAGTCAATATGTGGCCGTACGGATTTTTAATGTGAAAAACAATCAGTATTTTGACGGTTAAAAATACGCTGTGTGAGCAAACGGAGTCAAAATTCGACGAAACTAGTTTCGTTGGGTTCGTAATGTTGAACTCTAGTAGTATGTCCAGTTTCGAGATTTTTGGGTATCACGTGTGATCACAGGAATTTTAGAGGACAAATAAAAATAGCGTTTGCTTAAAATTCAATATAATATTCGAATAAATAAGTATTTAAATTACTCTATAAATATCGCACTTCCTTACTTACCCTAGAATTTACTTTTCTTCGGTAATTACTAGAGCCACCACAAAAAAATTCATCCTCACATCAAAACGCAACAAAGAAAAAATCCAAACAAATGCAAATACAAGTCTATAAATTATAGTGCATATATATATGAACTCGTATCAATGTTGGCATCGATTCTGTGTAGTTTTTATAAGGTTCGAACACCGTTATGGTTTGCTGGAAATCAAGCGAGCACCTAGGGTTTTGATTTTTGGTGAAAAGGAAGCGTCGATGTAGTAAACGTGTTTTGTTTTTTAATTCTCGAGTTCGAATGGAGTTGCGCTCATGATTTTGGGGTATTATCAAACCAATACGGTTCGGTACCCCACTGTAGTGATGTGCGACGTCTTGAAGTCGCGGTAGGCCGTGGTACCCGAAGTGTTGATTCAGGTATAGGTTGAATCGGATTTTGGAAGGGAGTGGAATGGAGTTGGTTTCATGAAGAACCATGGAGTGGAAAAGGAGAAAGGGGAGATCGAATAATGGTAATGGCTGTGTAAACGTTTCCTGGAGCTCGCGTTGTGTTTGGGGAGGAAGAAAGGTAGGAGGAGTGGGCCTGGGAATTCAGGAAGGGTAATGGGCTTTATTTAAAGAGTGAGCCCATTTATATTTTAGAGGATATGTTTATTTTTAGTTAAATATTTGTATTAACTTGTTAATGTTATAACTTTAACATACGATATTTGAATTTCACGAAACAATGTCCGCTGGGATCGTATGGATGGTGGCTACACTATGGAACTGACCGGGAGTGAATTGGAGCTCGTTTGGATTTATGGTTGAATTAAACGCCTAAATCAAATCAATGACCAATAATCGTTATTTAACGATAATTGTCCAAGCTGAGTAAACGCACTAACTCTGATCAGTTCATATTTTTATAACGTATTTTTAGAATTGATAAATGATGGTTGTTTTGCTGTGTGTTGGCTGTTTGTTTGAACTGCTAGTTAATTGTTTGAAAATATAGATAACGATATAGATATAAATCGTAAATCGAATATGGATTCTGTTATCAGAATATTTCATATTCATGTTATTTATGTTGATTAACATCTATGGATGCAGGGAGATAGGTCAAAGAGACCCAACTGGGTTCCTAAACATTTATTTTACTGTATTCATATATTGTGATATATGATGTGATATATAATCTGTTGTAGATTATGTGTGTTTGGATAATATTTATCATTGTTATATGGTATGTTAAATACCATAAGAAATACCATAATGATAAAAGGGAATTTTCAAAACGTATATCGAAAATGAATTGTTTATAAAATCAAATGATTTTATAAAGAGAATATTTATAACAATAAGGGTATTATAAAAGGATTTATTTAGAAAATAAATAGAATAGAAAAGAAATATTTATAAAATGAATAGAAAAAAAATAGTTGGAAAATAAAAGGGATTAATTATGAAATCAATGGATTTTATATATGAAAGGAAAAAGGGTTTTATAGAAGAACCTATTTTTATAAAATCAAAGAACAAATATAGAGGAAATTAATTGTAAAAGGAAATATTTGTAAAACAAATGTAAAAGAAATATTTATTTGTTGAATAAATAAAATTGAAATGGGATATTTATTTGAGAAATAAATAGAAGTATAAAAGGATTATTTATTTAGAAAATAAATAGAATAAATATAAAAGGAAAACATTTACAAACAGAATTGAAAGGAAATATTTGTAAAACATTTAAAAATAGAGTTAAAAAGGGAAATATTTGTAAGACATTTACAAATGGATTTAAAAAGGGATGTTTATTTGTTAAATAAATACAAAGATAAAAGGAAATATTTATTTAGGAAAATAAAAATGATAAAATACAAAGAGGAAATATTTGTGAAAACAAATAAAAAGGGGAGTATTTGTAAAACATTTACAAATAAAGTTATAAAAGGAAATATTTATGAAATAGAATTATATAAAGGAAATATTATATGAAATAAATATAGATATTTAGAAAAGGAAGTATTTGTAATCGAATATAGTTATCAAATATAATGTAAAAACCCGTAACTTCCCCGGTAAGGAAAGCGCGGATAGTTCGTGAACAACACATGAAAGAACGCAGACGGAAGTACATTTCATTGTATATTACAACAATTCATCAGAGTACAAGAATATACAGAGTATAAATGAATACTACATTCGATAAATATCAGAGATTACAATACATTACATAGCAGCGGAAAATAATACAATACACAATTAGAAGTAATACACGGATACAAAGCTTTCCGAGTATCGTTCCAGCTGTAAATCAGGATCCTGTGAATATAAATCTGCAAAACCAAAACTACTAGCTGCCCGTGTCAAACATGCAGTGTTTAGGTTAAAACAATAAACTCCAGGTCAGTCATGGGACTGGTGTGAGAGCTAAAACAGTTATTAATCTTTATTTTTAAAGTTCGGTAATTCAAGGGACCACGCCGTATAACACGGAACGGGTTTCCTCCCAAGAATACCAGTACATAAAACAATAGCGCAATGCTAAATAAAGAACAATGAAGCTATTATATGACCCAGGTCCCATCACACAATGCAACACAAACCGGAGGATAGGGTTTTACCTTATAATAGCCAAAGAATGCTTGATACGCTAAATTTCATCTTTTATTATTACTATAAGTGTATAGTGTCAAAACAATTTCAATCATAAATATTAATCATAGTCGGCATGGGTACCATATATCATGTCGCCATACTAGGCTCTACAATCAAAACCGCAAAGTCACGTATTTGGAAATTGGATTTCCGTCTGTGAACCGAGGCAAAAGATAGTCCTCACCGAATTCGAGACGCTCTATCCCGCCCCTCAGGCAAGCGCGCAGGCAAGCCTTGGATCGTCAGGGCCGGTCCACCGATGTGGATTAAAATGCCTGAACACTGCGTTCCCCCACCCTATGGGGTGTCAATGAGCCAACGAGTGACTCCATCGGTCCCGGATCGACCGATATAACTGAGGCGCTTCGCAACAGCAACAACCACATAAGTCAAACTCGTCAGGGCGTGTAAAACCACTGACGCCACTTCTAGCTAGAAGGAAACGATTGCACTCCCTGATGTCCTCTCCCATTTCTGGTTCACAACCGGGGTCTCGCGAATTCACGTTACACAAAGCTGTGCCACACAGACTGTGCTTTGATCATCACCCACAAGACTTTGCTTTTCAACAGAAGCCTTGATCATATTGCCACTTAGGCATGCCACACAGGCAATTCACTCCATGCGTTTGATATCCATCAATATATAACCTCTGAGCTCGTACGTCTCAGAGAAGGGCGTTAAGCAAGAGAATAAATTCTCCGCTGCCAAACAGATATATATTTAACAGAAATCAACTACATAGAATAAAATCCAACGTTAAACACACAGTTCATTTACAAGTTCGTTCTGGGTCTGAAAGAAACCGGAGGCACCTAGTACCTCGCATATCCATCGATCTCCAAGTATGTCTGGACGATCACTAACTGATTCCCTCCTCTTGGGTGTACGGCCCAATCAAGATCATCGGTAATCACCCAAACGACGTGAAGACCTCCGGTCTTCGACCACCGTCTTCATCTTCGACACCACGTCGAATCAGTTATTCAGAATGGGATAAACCCGGTCTTTCTGAATAACTCGCATATATAATAAATAAGTTTTACACAAACACAACATACGCCTTATTCCAATTCAGAATATTCTTTTGTTCAAATATTCTTATACTTTGGGAAAGGTTCCCATTAATTTTATCAAAGATAAATTCTTTAAATTTATTCTTTAATCTCCTTTGAATATCAATTCAAACTAGTCGGGATTAGCGAACCACACCGGAGTAATCATTTATTTTATTTCCCAATCCCCACCTATTCATCTCATGAAGTAAAACTGGTAATACTTCATATCTAGCACCACGGTGTTATCTTTAAAATTCAATTACCATTTCATGTTCAAATCTAATTAAAGATTTAACTATCGCCTGGAGTAAAACTGGTGATACTCCATTCTCGATCTTTTCAATCTAATTAATGATTCATTAAAACTCCACTTAGTTTTAATCTTTAACTGGGTTAAAGAATCAGTGTTATTTAAAACACGGTTCACGATAAACCCAAAATCACATTCGATTAATTATCGGGTTAAAGAACAAGTGTTATTTAAAACACTGTTCACGATAAACCCAAAAATCAATACCAATTCAATTCCAATTAAATATCATTAAATTGGCACACTTCATTAAATCTAAATAAAAAGATTTAATCTTTTCCTCCACTGGGTTTAAGAACAGTGTTAATGAAGACACCATTCACGACAAACCCAAATCACATTTGATATTAAATACAAGGCTCTGAATAGAAAATATATCAGCTTATATTCAATATCAAATTCTACGACCAACAAATATCGTATTGGAAATAACGATATATATATCTTTCAAATTTCCATAACAATATCTGTACAATCCCGAAATCCAACATCGAAATATTCCGAAGACAATTTCGATTCAAATCCAGTCCAATGCAATTATTGGAAATTCTGGTTATTTTCAAAATCGTTTTCAAATTCAATTTATTTATTTAAAAATGAACAGAATTATAATTCTAGTTCAAAACTAGTTCATTTCAATAAAAAACTATTTTTATCTTTTCAAATATGGAGTTTTTCATCCCAATTCTTCGCAAATCATTTCTTATGATTTTACATAAATAATCACTATTTTTAATAATTTTATCAAGGCCCGTACAGTCGATTTCCATCAACGGCCATCGAACTGCACTTACAGCGACCTTTTCCAAATTTGATTTGGACATAATTCCAAATCCAACCATTAGACTTCAAATTTCTAATATTCGTTAGAAATCTCTTTTCGATACGAACCCAACGGTTCCGGTTTTAGGAGAATCCGACGGTCGGATCTCCCGCAATATCCGTTCGAAGTCAATGGTCGAAATTCGCGAACTTCCGCGGTGCGGCACGTTCTATTCAGGCCATTATATATTATTTATATAATATATACTTCGTCGATTTCCTTTTAAAATGTATTTTATAAATCGTTTTAAATTTGTTTTCAAAATGATTTCAACTTCATATTCAAATTCAAATCAAAATTGAAATTTTCAATATAAATTCGTTTTAAATTCATTTCAAATCGATTTCAATTCAATTTCAATTTAATTCGAATTTCAATTCTATTCAATTTCAATTTGAATTCAATTTGAATTCAATTCTTTTCAATTTAATTCGAATTTCGATTATCTTCAATATAATTCAAATTTCGAAATCACTTTCAATATAATTCAAATTTCGTAAACACTTTCAATATACATTGAAAATTGAATAAAATCGATATAAATATCGTTCACGTCAAAATAGCGTCAATCTAATCAACACGGCTTCATATATTTCTATTTTCAAATATTCTATTTCAAATATTTCTTTTTCAAATATTTCTATTTCAAAACTGGAATGAGGCCCAATCAATTACCATATAATGTTAATTATATGAATTTTCTACAACACATGTACAAAATAACAACGATAAATAATCAACCATAACCCAGAGCGCGTTCTACACTGTATAAGCATCAAATATAAATATTTAACGCTTGTAACAGCCTGTCAATCAATCAATCGACATACATCTAATTATTGGGATTAGTGTATGTCATATATCATCCCAATACCCGTGTGGGGTTTCAAACAATCAAACACAGATTTTATTTGTGCAGTTGGGCGATGTGTAAAATTTATCGTCCCAATCAATATCAGTCAAATGTGTGTATATAAACAAATCGTCCGATTTGTTTATATTTATTTATTCACATTCATGTTAAAAATTATATTTTCAACTATAAAATATTTTTAACTACATAAATATTTTATTTCATTTCACATCACATCACTCAATCAACTACACATCAACATCAAACAAACAAGCATACAAGCCGTCCATGGTCTGTGGACGACGGGTGTCGGGTGCTACTAAACACTGTCTGCATCCTAGTATATATTTTAACTATAAAATTAAATTAAAGGTGAGAAGTTCTCACCGAGGGTTCCACTCTTCCATTTCATTTCTGAATTTCTGAACCGTCTGAATTCCCTTTTGATTTCAATATGTCCCATCGCCCTATGTTTCACACAGTTGATATTAAAAATAACATTTTTATCTCGTTATTCAATATATAAAAATCAAATTTTTATCTCGTTAAAAATCAAATCTTTATAACGATGTCATTCATATAAAAATCACATCTTTGTTATGCCACAATGCAAATAAAAATCGTATCCTTGTTTGATTAAAAATCTAGTCTTTTCATATTTGAAAATATAAACTTTTCTATTATAAAAATATAACCTTTCATGAATTAAAAATCGAATTTTTACCTTTCTAAAAACATAACCTTTCATGTTGTAAAAAATTTCACCTTTCATATTATAAAAATTATATTTTTATTCTACTCTTCATACCATAAAGATTATAGTTTTATAATGTGATCTATATAATAAAAATTATATCTTTATCATTTTAAAGAAAAAAAAACTGATTTCCTTCTATGTAATATATAAAATAAAAATTGAAATTAAACGCTGTTTCATATGAATAAAACTGAATTTAAATTGAATGTAAATCAATAAAAAACTCACTTTTCTTTCGGTATTGAGCCTTCATTGGAGGAGGGAGAGAACCAACGGAGGGAGGAGGAGGCTGAGGGGGTGGAGCGGCTCGCTGATCGGCGTCGGAGGTAGGGGTTGGGGGCGGCGTTGACTGCTATGGTGGTTGCGATGTAAGGGGGATCGAGTTGGGGCTGGAGGGTGTACGGCTCGATTTAGGGTTCAAGACAAAGAGGGGGTGGTGGCTTTAGAAGGGTGGAGGCCATCGGAGGGGGTGAGCGACGGGGCTCCGGCGATGGCAGCGTGGACGGAGGCGGCGCGGGAAGGGCTGAGGGAGATCGTGCGTGGGTTCTTTTTGTTTTTATTTCTTTTTTTTTTCTTCTGTAAAACGAGAGAGAGGGAGAGAGTATTGGGGTGTTTGACTTTTTATTAAATATATATTTAATTTTATTTTAGTTCATAAAAGTTGCTTTTCTTTTCGAACTCGAAATCAAGTCCACCGACTGTCGTCCATAGCTAATTACCCCCATTCCGAACACAATGGGCTATGTATTGTAGGCTGATTCGATCGTTTCGATCAGTTTTCGTCATAATCAACATATAACTCTATATATTGAATTTGAACGCGCATTTCAATCTACCGGGGCCACATACTAACTAGAAAAATTCCCAAAAAATATTTTCTAGTTTCGTATTGACGATACGGTCCTAACAAAACTAATTTCATCGAATTCCGAGATCGTTTGAAAAATGGCCATTTTCAAGGGCCGAAATTCCATAACGACTATTCTGAAATTTCAACTGGACATATCTTTTGATTCCCGCTATGAAATTCCAATCTTTCGGATTCGTTGGAAAGATATTCTCAAATAGATTCTAATATTTTCTGTTTCACTAAAATCCGGTTTATTTTGAATCCTGTACAATCATTTGAAGTTTGAAATCGAATTATCGAACTATCGCGCCATTTTCAATTCCTTTTATAATTAAAATAAAATATTTATATTCTAACGACGACGCATATAAATATATTCGTTCTAATTCTATTCAAAATAAATTTCTCGTCGTTATTATTTAAAATAATCATTTTAAATATTAAAATTCATTAAAATTGCCAAAATAAAAATTTTAAATTGGCTCGGATTTTCGGGTTATTATACATAATTTATTTGAATAAGAGTTAGTCGATTAGAGTTAACCAGTAAAGGTTAGCTAGATAGAGTTAATTGAACATTGTTAATCGAACTAGGATTTATTGAATATTAGTTATTCAATTAGAGTTGATTGAATATAGTTATTTGAGATAGAGTTAGCCAAACATAGTTATTCAGGATGAGTTGTCATTTCGTACGACTGTTAGCGTAATTCGCAGGGCTGCAGATAGCCTACGGCGGTCGGATGTTTCCTGAGGGAATCAGGCGTAAACATTGTGATCACTACGATCTAGAGTCAGGCGAATGGAGTAAAATCGAATATTAGCCATTCGAAATAAAGTTATCCGAATATAAGTTAATCGAATATTAGTTATTCAATAGGAGTTAATTAAGTTGAGTTAAATAAGTTGAGTTAATCTAATCAAGTTGAGTTAATCGAGTTGAGTTAGTCAAGATGGGTTAATCAAACCAAGTTAATCCAAATGAGTTAATCCAAAGGAGTTATTCGAAATAGTTTATTCGAATAGAATTAAAGGAGTTGTTCGAAATAGTTTATTCAAATAGAATTAAGGGAATTAATCAAATATAGTTTATTCGAAAGGAGATTAATCGAATGTAAATCATTCAAAGAGAGTTAATTGAATGTAAATCATTCGAAGAGAGATTATCGAATATAGTTATTCGAAGGAAGAGTTACCGTATATGGTTATTCGAAGAAAGGGTTATCGAATATGGTTTATTTCGGAAAGGAGTTATCGAATAGAGATTATTCGAAAGAGAGTTATATGTTGGAATTCGATTATATCGAATTCGGGAAAGTACACTTTCCGTTTTAATCAAGATTTAATGATTTATTCATAAATTGTCTATTTAGTTCTTTAGTTAAATTAAGGAATAAAAGTTATATTTTGAAGTTAGATATTTAGGAAGAAGGGATTATAATGCCATAGTTATAATCAAATGTTTTAAAATAAAGAAGTGGATTCATAAATAGAATCCAAGTTATGTAAGAAAGTTTGTTAAAGATTTAAAAGGGTGAACTTTGTCTATTTCGATGTTAGAATTATTGTTCAGTTAAGGTCCGAGAGGTAATTATACTCCAACTTGATTGATGTTAGCCTACTTTGCGAGTTAGGCTACACAAAGTTATGATATCAAATATTGAAGAACACTTATTCCTAGAACAAGCCGGACCGGATCGGATTTTCATTGCCAAGTCAGAACAGAGTGGAACGGAAAGAAGAGAAGCCTCGCCAAGATCGGATCGGTTCAGAATGAGTTGATCCGATCCCATTCTCTCTAATACAGCCGATCTGAACCCACGCACTCAGAGCTGCAACTATCACACCCACATTCCCTTAAAATTCGGAGCGGTTAGAAGGCTACATTCCCACCTTCATCCACTAAATCAACGTGTTGGCACCATCGTGTGATATCTGAACCCACAAGTGATGGAATGGAGGCCACGTGGATCCGAACCAAAGCCATCCTAGGAGCGTTTTTCACCTATAAATACACCATCAAGAGACATTTGGAAGGATCTTTTGGCATTTTGAGAACTCAAAATCCTTTATTATCCAAATTTCGTCAACTTATTCAGATTACGATCATCTTTTGAATCATACTGTGAAGGAAATTTAGTGAATCAATGTATTATATAAGTGAGAATTGAGTGAAAATCGTTGTTGTAATTGCATTCAAGACATCAATCCAAAGAGAAGAAAGTGGAAGTAGGCTATTTAACGCTGAACCACTATAAATTGTGTGTTTTCATCATTTTTGATTTCATTTCAGTAGAATTGTTATTAGTTTGGGTGTTAGAGCCAATTATATCTAACATTTTGGTGCTTTCACAGAGAATTCTTTGAATTCTTCGCTTTTTAGGATTATCATTCTACTATTGGGACCTTCAAAGTTCAAAGAAGTTAATCCTCGGTTTTTGACATATGGTTCACCTTTTGGTGAACCATTGAAGAATTGAACACTATGGCCAAAACAAAAGGAAAAGAAGTGCAAGGCGCTAGGGGGAACGATGCTAGAGTGGATCAACAAGCCATGGTATTGACTAGGTCGCGTGGACAAGACTCTGGAGCAGGCCGCTCCGGTCAGGAAGGTCCGATCCGAGCAGGTGACTCCGATCCGAGCCGATCAGAAGACGTTGAGGTCACTCACTCCCCCATATGAACCGTTACGGTCCTACTACCTTGCTCCGATCCGATCCAAACCAGAATGAAGATGGAACTTCTACTCGAGCTCCCTCCAATGCTCCGATTCCAGCCGCTATGACCAATGATCAGCTTGACCCGTCTACACCTGTCACACAAGGAGAATTTTCACGCTGTCTTGACATGCTCCAGATAACTAAGGAGGCATTAGAAGCCCATAAGCGTGATAGTCTACGCATGCAAGAGAACATGATCACTATGAGTAGGGAACTCCAGGAGCTCCGGAGGCAAAAGACACCTTCCCCAACACACTGCCTTGCCGTAGATGATTCATCTTCTTCAGATGAGGGACATCCTCGTGAAAGAAGACCGCTGGAGCGACCTCAGAATCTTGATCAGCTAACTTTTGGATCTTTAGGATCCCACGAAGACTATGCTCGTGCGTTAGGGCTTGATGACCCAAACTTGAAAGAGCCTATGTTGTTGCCCATGCGTGGATCCCACGTTCTACCTAGGGATCCTAATATTACTAGTCCTACGCAACAACAACTTCTTCAGCCCCTCCCTCCTAAGATCGACCAGCAGCGTAGGAAGCAATGTAGAGCAGCTGTCGCTAGAAACAGGAGGTTATCCCCTAATCAGGAGCCTAGGGGTAATCCGAATATCAGACCTAGAGAACCGGTGCAGACATTAACAAATGACGGTGTATGGACGATGGTGCGTCAGATTAAGTCCGGAAGCCGGCGGTACACTAATGAGGACTGGGGTATTGAGCGAAGTCATACCCCCTTCATAGATGAAATATTGGATTTCCAGTTGCCTCGGCGGTTCAACTTGCCTCAGATGGATCGGTATTCAGGAAGAACGGACCCAGGGCAGCATCTGATGAGGTATGCATGGTTCATGAATGCCGTAGTAGCTCCAGATGTTGTAAAATGCAGAGCCTTTCCCATTTATCTTGAAGACGTGGCGTTAATGTGGTTCACCCGACTCCCTCCCCAGTCAATATCAAATTTCATAGAATTGAGTCAGCGCTTTATGAATCGTTTACAACTTCACGCCTGCAAATCCAAAAGCATCATAGAGTTATCAAGGATCAAACAGGCTCCAGGCGAATCTCTGAAATCATATTTGGACCGCTTCAACCTGGCCGTCACCGAAGTTAGTGACCCTCATAAACCCACTATTCTGTTGGCTTTAATAGAAAGAGTTGACCCGGACACAGAATTTGGGGATTATCTATCTGGGAAACTTCCCCCAACTAGGGAATTGTTCTATGAAAAAGCTAATATTCGCTTAAGGCGAGAAGAAGCTCATGCAAATAGGAAGAGAAAGTTCAAAGGGGCGTCGAGGGAAGGTGTCCAAAGTAATGTTGCTATGAAACAATCTGGTGACAGTTCAGGGAAGGTTGAAGTAAACGTTGGCAACCAGAGCGGAGGTAATAGCAACAGGAATGGGAACGACAATAGAAGGAACAGGAACCAAGGGAATAACTCTAGCAAAAGACCCAGATTCCAGACTTTTGAAAACTATACGCCATTAAGTGATACGTTGGAGAATATTTATTTGGATATATATAGCATATTGCAATACTAAAAACCACCACCCAGAGACTCCACTGAAAAAAAGATCGCAACGGGAAAGTTTTGTTTGTTCCATGGAACCCACGGTCATTCCACCAACGAATGCCGTTATTTAAGAGATATAGTTGAAAGATTGGTGCGGGAAGGGAAGTTGGACGAGTACAAGGTTGCCCCAAGGGACAGGGGGCAAGGGGGACAAGCCCCGGACCAAAACCAGCCTACTTCAAAAACTACAGCCCAGCAGAAAGGTTAGGGGATCGTTATCAATACCATTGTAGGGGGACCCCACCTAGCTAATCGTAATTTCAAAGCAATGGATCGGTATGTCAATGCCGCCAAGCATTTTGAGGTAGGAGAATGCAGTAACCTCGAAGACATCACTCCAGTAAAACAATAAAAGACGATGTCAGACGACGTCATATTTTGTAGTAGAGATGATTCCGGAGTTCAATTCCCAACTGAAGATCCACTGGTAATTACCACGACCATCGGCCCTGCTTTAGTCCATAAAGTGTTGGTGGACAATGGGAGCTCGGTCAATATCCTCTTCAAGAAAGCTTTTGAACAAATGAGACTTGAAGCAAAAGAAGTAAAGCCCTGCGAAGGATTGATACGTGGCTTCAACGGGGCGTCGACGGCTCCGATGGGCTACGTAGAATTACCAGTGACATTAGGGCAGGGAGATCGCCAGAGAGTGAGGATCCTGTCGTTTGTAGTTTTGGATGTAGAGTCACCCTACAATGCCTTCCTAGGCCGACCAGCCCTTGCCGAGTTTAGGGCATGTATTGCACCTTGGTGATTTCTATTTAAATTCCCGACTGACGCAGGAATTGGGATGATGAGAGGCGACCAAGCTACGGAACGAGCTTGTTACATGACGGAGTTGAGGATGCTAATGAAGGGGTTGAATATAAAAACTTAGGATGATTCTCCCCTTCGAAGGAAAACTTGGCATAGCAATCAAGGGGTCCAGCCCCAAGAGAGTCGCCCTTAGATGTGCTCGAGGATATGGATCCCAGAGAGGATAAAGAACCCGAGGATAGGAAGGCGACTCCCAATGAGATAACAATAGATATACCTATTGATGAGACAGATTCGACAAAAGTACTAAAGATCGGCTCGCAACTAGATCCATTTCGAGCGAAAGAGTTGGCTGATTTTTTAAGGGCAAATTTGAATGTGTTTGTCCGGACTAACGCTGACATGTGTGGGATTTCGCCTGACATTATGAGCCACTCTTTATGTATTAATCCAAAGCACCCACCAGTCAAACAGAAAAGACGGATGTTAGGCCCAGAGCGGTCAGTAGCTTTAAAAGAAGGGGTAGAGAAATTAAAAGATAATGGATTCATTAAGGATTCGAAATATCCTGACTGGATATCAATTCCTGTCGTGGTCAAAAAGTCAAACAGGAAGTGGCGTACGTGTGTCGACTTTTCTGATTTGAACAAGGCCTGCCCGAAGGATAGCTTTCCTCTTCCCATAATAGATCAGCTAGTAGATTCGACGGCTGGGCACGAGCTTTTATCCTTTATGGATGCCTATTCTAGGTACAATCAAATTCCCATGCACATACCAGATCAAGAGCATATAAGTTTCATCACAGACTTGGGGTTATATTGTTATGTGGTAATGCCATTTGGGTTAAAGAATGCAGGAGCCACGTACCAGCGCTTGGTCAATCGCATGTTTTATAATCAAATCGGGAAAACCATGGAGGTTTACGTAGATGACATGCTTGTGTAGTCTAAACAATCTTCCGACCATACAAGGGACATAGCTGAAATGTTTGATATTCTTCGAAGGTATGGAATGAAGTTAAACCCAATAAAATGCTCGTTTGGGGTCGCATCTGGAAAATTCCTTTGGTTTATCGTGAGTTCTCAAGGAATTGAGATAAATCCTAGTCAAATAGCAGCAATAAGGGATATTGAAGAACCACGAAATATCAAAGATGTTCAAAGCTTAGCCGGAAAAGTTACCGCATTGAGCAGGTTTATCTCTAAAGCTACAGATAGGTGTGTACCTTTCTTCGATCTAATAAAACGAGGAAAGCGAAATTTTGATTGAACCCCTAACTGTATGGAGGCGTTCTAGAATTTATTAGACTTATTAGAAAAGCCTCCAATATTATCAAAACCCGTGGAACATGAGGATTTGTTTGTCTACCTAGCGGTATCATCTCATGCCGTCAGTACAGCTTTGATACGTGAAGAGGATAAAGTCCAGAGGCATGTATACTACATGAGCAAAAATCTAGCCGCTGCAGAACATAATTATTCGAAGATAGAAAAACTTGCTTATGGCCTCCCGATTGCTTCCCGCAAACTTCGTCATTACTTTTAGGCTCACCCGATAGTTGTATGCACCGATCAACCATTAAGACAAGTGTTGCAAAAAACCCGAAGCATCGGGGCGGTTACTTAAATGGAACATCGAGCTGAGTCAATTTGATTTAATTTTTCAACCACGCAAATCAATAAGAGGGCAGGAATTGGCCGACTTTATAGCTAAATTCACAATTCCCGAAGAGGAAACGGTGGGTGACAAGGTAGTTAGTTTGGACCAAGAGTTAGAGCTTAGTTCGTGGAAGCTATATACGGACGGAGCCAAAAATGATTGAAGGGCCGGTGCCGGAGTTGTTTTAATAACTCCTGAAGGACGATCTATTTACTATGCATTACGATTAGAGTTTGCTGCTACCAATAACGATTCAGAGTATGAAGCCCCGATTGCCTGGCTGAAACTCGCTAAAGAACTAGGAGTAAGGACAATGGATATATGTTGCGATTCCAAGATAGTTGTATGCAAGGTCCGAGAGGAATTTATTGCTAAAGGACCTTGACTTGTTACTTATCTCAAAAAGGTAAAGGAGTTGCTGGGTAGTTTTGAGCATTACAGCATAACGCATATTCCAAGAATGGAAAATCAGAAAGCATATCGGCTGGCAAAGCTAGCAAGTTCTGACAATCCCAAAGAAACTGAAATGGTTTCGATAGAGATTTTGGAATCACCGAGTTTCGACCTGATGGAAGCGGAACTAGACTTGGAAGTCGACCCAGAGAGAGAATCATGGATGACACCGATCAAGAATTTTCTCAAGAATGGAACCCTCCCGTTGAGGAAGAGCGAAAGATGAGTTGTAAGACGCAAGGTTGCAAGAAACGTTTTATAGGACGACGTCCTTTATCGCCAAGGGTTTTCAATGCCCCTATACGGTGTATCGCGCACGACAACATCAAACGTGTACTGCAAGAAGTACATGAAGGTGAGTGTAGGGACCACACCAGGGCAAAACCCTAGCAAAGAAAGTAATATGGTATGGATATTTTTGGCCTACCGTGAATAAAGACGTGGCTGATTATTCACGACGCTGCGACAGATGTCAAAGATTTGCCAAGATCCCCAGAGCGCCTCCGACTCAGCTCAAGTTGATGGTAAGCCCATGGCCGTTTTCCATGTGGGGAATTGATATTATTGGAGTATTACCTATTGCAAGAGAAGGAGCTAAGTACGCAATCGTCGCCGTGGACTATTTCACGGAATGGGTGGAAGCTGAACCTTTAACAATGATCACAGCAAGAAAGGTGATCAGTTTTGTTCTTAGAAACGTTATATGTCCATTTGGGATACTGAAGACTATAATAAGTGATAATGGGATACAGTTTGACAGCGTCGAATTCAGAAACTTCTGCCAGAAGTACAAGATTGATAAACGGTACACTGTTGTAGCTCACCAACATAAAATGGCCAGGTCGAAGCAATAAACAAAGTCATTTGATCTATTCTCAAGAAGCGGTTGGAGCGGGCCAAAGCCAAATGGGTAGATGAGTTGCCACTAGCTTTGTGGGTCTATAGGACAACCTTTAAGACGGCCACCGGCCATACTCCCTATTCACTTTCCTTTGGGTCAGAAGAAGTCATCCCAGTAGAATTGGAAGTCCCTTCACATCGAGTCGCGTACTATGACCCGATGACAAATAGAACACTCCTCCTAGAGTCTCTTGATATGGTTGAAAAAAGAGAGGAAGCAGACTTACGTGCCTCAAGACATCGGCATCAAGTAGCACGTTATTATGACCAAAAAGTTCGCTTCGAAACCTTTGAACCAGGAGACTTAGTACTGAAGCGAGTCTTCCCGCCTTCAACCCAATTGGGTCCAAAATGGGAAGGGCCATACACCATCCAACGGAAGCTTGATACAGGAGCATTGAAGCTAACGACCGTCGATGGTGAAGAGATTCCTAGAGCTTGGAACGCTTAGCACTTACGGCAATATCTGAGCTAAATAGGAAATGACTTTCTTTTTGTTTTTGTAAACTATGTAAAAAGGCACGACTTGCGTTAAAAAGTTTGTTTATATGAACGAAGGATTATGAAGTGGATGTAAGTTATGACTTAGCTGAACCACTATAAAAATATCGTGTGTCATTTATTTTCCTGCATTATTTATGTCTTTAACCATTATTCTGTCATGACAATGAAACACAAAACACATAATTAAATTTCAAAAATTGGAGATATCCCATGTGCAGAAGCAAACAAAATGACCGCTTGCATGATAAGATGCAAAGAATGGGAAGACGACATTCCTAACTCTAACTCTCATGAAACGAGAGAGAGTATAAAGGATGGGAAGACAACGTCCCTTGAGGCATGAAGGTGCACCCCGATAAGAGACCGCCTCAGTAATACTCTAACCTAGTTATGAGACAGGAGAGTATAAGGATGCTAAAATGAATAGGCATCAATGTCGAAAGGAATATGTCCCTGCTAGAGAATCGGGGATAGCAGAATTTTAAATTTAATCGATCTTGAATAAGTCTTAATCAGTTATCCAAGATTGATTGGGGGCATATATATGTACACATGTTCCCCTTAATAACGACTTTACTATATAACTGTGATTTGACATGTTGTTCGTTTGCATTTTTATCTAAATGTTATAATTTACGGATATTAGACATTGCAGGGAACAAACCACTTTATTCACAAATATGTGAGTTTATACGGGAAGAAAAAGCAAAAGACGCGAGGGTCACACTCACTACAATATTAGCGAACCAGTGGAATATCAAAATAAAATAAAATAAAGCACATTATCACTTGGGCTTTGGAGCAGACTTGGATATTTTGGCAGCCTTAAGAGCATTTCTAGCTTCTTTTTCAGCATCAGACATGTGACGCTTTGGCCTTTTCTTCTCTGTAGTTGAAGTACCAGAATCGGTAGACTTCTTCCCAGGAGTCGGAACACTAGAATCAAGAGAATATTTTTAAGCAAGCTCTTCTGTAATTGACCTAGTTGAAAGCTTAACAACTAATCTCGATCCAGGGTCCACCACTGCAAGGGGCTTATGGATTTCGGGGTTTAAGTCCTCAACTTTCAGCTACATGCGCTTGCCTTGTTCGGCTTTCATTTCAGCCAAAGTCAAATCATCAGCACTTTTCGAATCCCCAATTATAGCAACATCAGGATCCTCTTCATGCCCTCATTACCATCATCGTCTTTCAAGGCATCTATCATTTCGTCATCATGAGAAGTGTCGGCCTTAGACAGTTCATCTTCCCCTCCGGATTCGACTATGTAGCCTTATATTGTCCTCCCTGAGCCTTTTCCACGGATTCTTCCCCAATGGAGGCTTCCCGAGGCTTATTAATCTTCTCGGCTGGTTCAGCACCTACATAATGAGAAGCAACAGTTATCAACTAAGGAGAAAATAAAGGATCCTCGATCGATTGCCCAATGATGTGATGAAAGGTGGACACGGCCTTGACAAATTGAGGTGAAAACGTAGAAATACCTTTTGATGATTTCTCAATTGGGGCGGCTACCGTCTCTGACGTTGATTCGGGTATAGAAGATAAAAGAGACGCTTTAGGAATTCCCGGATTCTCGGGATCATATCCCTCAACTCCGGTAGTTTCGGCGATAGCAGAAGAAGAACCAACTTCAAGGATATTCTTTTGTTTGGCCAGGCGTTTTTCCTCCTCCATGGCAGCAACAATGAGGCGACGCCCCTCGGCCAGGCGTGCCAGTTCATTATCTCTCAGATACTTCTCTATAAGTTTGTCTTCATTAAAAAAGTCTACCTTAAGTTCCTCTTTCTCCCATTTGATGATTTGACTCCATATGTGGACTAAGGTAGTTGGATAGTCTTCGATCCAAGAGATGTTTCAGCGACGAATTATGTGTGTAAAGAATTCAATCATTAGTTCGCCAAAACTGTGCAATTCTTCCTGAGCCTCTGATAGCTGTTTATGGGTTTCTTCAGCAGACTTAATGGCGTTATCCACATTCACCTCAGCTAGGGCAGCCCTAGTCTCAGATTCCATTAACTTGGACTCCAAGTCAGCATTTCGTTTCTCCAGCTCAGCAATTTTACTCGCTAACTCGGCCTTTTCTTGCTCAAGAGTATTGTAAGCCAGTTGCATTTTGACACTATCTGACTTAGCGTCTTCCGCTTGTTTCTTCAACTCCAAACGTTCTTGACTATGAGATTCCAGCAAGTCATGATAACGCTTTTGTAATTCCTCAAATTGTTGTTTGAAGTTGTTGGCATCTCGTTAAGCAATGACAAGTTGAGCCTGTGTATCTTCTAAGTCCTTCTCCAAATTTTTTAAAGCATTCTCATCGGAATCTGCAACCTTCTTCATTGAATCAACGTCTGTATTAAAGACCCGAATGATTCTGGAGAGATAGCATGAATACTTGTACATCTCCGTGTATTGTTTCTCAACTGCATCAATCTTTGCTTTAGCCTCATCTGCCCGCTTTGAAGAAATAGGCTCAAGTGCGGGTAAGAAAGTTAGATTCTCAAAGTAGTGATCTAGGAACTGCTTCTCCAGATATGCCAGCTTAATTTTGGAATCAGCATCCAGTGGTGGGGGCTTGAAGCATGATAGTTCAATGTGTTTCCGCTTAGTAGGGACGATGGCTGCATCACCTTTTCCAGATCGCTTCTCAGAAACTTTTTGTTTGTCTCGTGAATCGATATGTTTCGGTGGACTTTTTTCCCAATTATATTTGTCTTGAAGAGAAGTTCGATCTTTGGATTGCGACGTGTCTTCTCCACGACGACTCTGGTGGCTCTTATACCTGTCTGGATCCGACCAGACAGGGGAACGAGAGCGTGAGGTGTGTGGTCGACGAGAATCATGAGACCTTCCATCATCTCTTCCCCGACTCTCATGGCGATCATGCTCGATGTCGGAATGTAATTACCCGGAAATCCGAGGCAATTTAAAATTTTTATTTTGGCAATTTTAGTGAATTTTGAATATTTAAAATGAATTATTCTAAATAATGGCGATGAGAAATTTATTTTGAATAGAGTTAGAATGAATATATTTATTTGAATCGTCGTTAGAATATAAATATTTATTTTTAATTATAAAAGGAATTGAAAATGGCGTGGTAGTTTGAAATTTCGATTTCGAATTTCAAATGAATGCACAGGATTTAGAATAAACCGGATTTTAGCAAAACCAAAAATATTATAATCTAATTGAGATCAAATTTCCAACGAATCCGAAAAATCGAAATTTCATTACGGGAATAAAAAGTTATGCCCAATTGAAATTCTAGAATAATCGCTATGGAATTTTAAGCCCTTAAAAATGGAAATTTTGCAAACGACCTTCGTTTTCAACAAAACCAATTTTGTTGGATCCGTGATGTCGAATTATTACTAGATTCCAAAATTCATAATTTTCTGAATCGATATGTGAGCGTGGCGAAGTAAAACGTGTTTTAACAGTTTCAGTCAATTTCGATCGACCAGAAAATGGTCATTTTTCGAAAGGTCTTAGAATTTGACGAAATTAGTTTGTTAGGACCGTATCGTCAATACGAAGCTAGAAATAATTTTTCTGGAATTTTTAGTGTCCGTATGTGGCCCCGGTAAATTAAAATGTGCATTCAAATTCAATATATAGAATTATATTTTGATTTTGACGGAAACTGATCGAAACAGTCGAATTGGCTTACGGGACATATCCAATTATGTCCGGAATGGGGGTTTTTAGCTAGAGACAACAGTTGTTTGGTTTGATTTGGCGTTTGGATGTGAAAATCGACATTTTTGAAATAAAAGAATTAAATAATTAAAATAAATATATAATAGCCAATCAAAATTTTCAGAACCCTAATTCTATTATTTCAAAACCAGCCGCCGCTCTTATCTCTCGTCCTACGGCGATTATCGCTCCAACCAATCCTCCTCTAGATCCTCTAATCCGTTCAGAGAATCTCCACACTTCCAAAGCCAGTATTGATCAGCTTGAGGAGCTCCACGCATCCGACGGACAAGATCAATTTTTGTATAGAAAATCGAGAGGAATTGAGCCACAAAGTGGCGTTGCTCGTTCGCCATTTTTAACACGTCGGGGGGTTCGAACTGGCATCGATGCCTAGTGCAGGGCGGCGGCGTGGGCGGCTCTCGTATGGCGGTTATTGATTGGCTTCTAGCCATCTCGTTTAGCGTGTGTTGGCTTTTGTTTGATCGAGCGATGGGTTTCTCCTTCTGGTCCAGGCGCGGTACAGAGAATGGAGGGGAGAGGGATTTGCGGTCTCCAGGTGATGAGGTAAAAAGCTTTTAAGCCCTTATAGAGTAATTAGTTTTGACTAATTATGTTTGGTCATAAATTTAGATAATTAATGTTCATAATAGCATAAATTTTGTAAAGAAAAATAGGATTGTTTTTAAAATAAAATGAACACTATTTTTTGCATTCTTTTGAAATAAAAATTAGCATTCTTTTGGAATTAAAATTAGCATTGTTTATAAAATATAGATTAGCATTGTTTATAAAATATAGATTAGCGATGTTTATAAAATAAAATTTAAGTTGTTTTAAAATAGAAATATAAATATAAAAATATGATTTTTATTATATAAGAGGTGTTATAAAAATATATGATTTATATATATATATGAAAGCAGGATAAAAATTTGATTTTTTATCATATGAATAACGAAATAAAAATGTGATTTTTATATGTATAGTAGAAATATAAAAATACAATTTTTATATATAATACAGCAGTACAAAAATACGGTTTTTATACATAAGACTTTGTTTCAAAAATATAATTTTTATAAGGAAATAAGCGTTGTAAAAATGTATGAAGAAGAAATAAAAATATGATTTTTATTTATTAGGATAAAGCGATAAAAATATGATTTTTACTATGAACACTATGAAAAGAATTGCGATGGAACTGGGGGAAAACAAATCCAAATATGAACCATTCAGAATTAAAGAATGACGGAGTGGAAATCCAAGGTGAGAACTCCTCACTTTTAATTTATCTTCTAGTTGAAATATATACTAGGATGCAGACGGTGCTTAGCAGCACCCAACACCCGTCGTCCACAGATAATGGATGACTTTTTTGTTTGATTGATGTGTTGTGAAAATTGATTGTGTGATGCAGAATGAAAATAAACATTTTATAGTTAAAAATATAATTTTTAACGTGTATATAAAATAAATATTTATAAACAAATCGGATGATTTGTTTATGTATGCACATTTGAATGATATTGATCGGGACGATAAATTTTACACATCGTCCAACTGCACAAATAAAAATCTGTGTTTGTTGACTGAAACCCCACATGGGTATTGGGATGATATTTGCTGTACACTAATCCCGATTGTTTAGTTGTATGTCAATCGATGGGTTGACAGACTGTGTAAGCGTTAATTATTTATATTTAATGCTTATGCAGTTGTGTGGTGCACTTTGGATGATGGTTGATTATTTATCATTGCTATTATATACATGTGTTGTATAGAATCCATATAAATAACATTATATGGCAATTGATTGGTCCTCATTCCAATTTGGAAAATTAAGAAAATTCATTTGTTGAATAAAATATATATTCATGTGTTGAATAAAAGAAAATTCATGTGTTGAATAAAATATATACTCATGTGTTGAGAAAATTCATGTGTTGAATAAAATATATATTCATGTATTGAATAAAAGAAAATTCATGTGTTGAAGAAAATATTCATTTGTTGAATAAAATAACGAAGTTATTGAAATATATAAAGCCGTGTTGGTTAGATTGACGCTATTTTGACGTGAACGATATTTATATTGGTTTTATTCATTTTTATAATTAATATCGAAAAGGAATTGATTTCAAAATATAATGTTTTGAAAATATTATCATTTGTATATCGATGATATGGAATATTCAATTTTGATTTGAAATTGAATGTGAAGTTGAAATCATTTTGAAAACGAATTTAAAACGATTTATAAAATATTTTTTAAAAGGAAATCGACTAAATATATATTATATATGTATATATAATGGCCTGAATAGAACGCGCCGCTCTGCAGCAATTCGCGAATTTCGACCATTGACTTCGAACGAGGGAGATCCGACCGTCGGATTCTCCTAAAACGGAACCGTTGGGTTTGTATCGAAAAGAGCTTTCTAACGAATATTAGAGATTTGAAATCTAATGGTTGGATTTGGAATTATATCCAAATCAAATTTGGAAAAGGTCGCTGTAAGTGCAGTTCGATGGCCGTTGATGGAAATCGACTGTACGGGCCTTGATAAAATTATTATAGTAATAATTTGTGTAAAATCATAAGAAATGATTAGGGAAGATTTGGGAATAAAAATTCCATATTTGAAAAGATAAAAATATATTTTTATCGAAATGAACTAGTTTTGAACTAGAATTATAATCCACTTATTTTTAAATAAACAAAATTGGATTTGAAATGGTTTTAAAAGTAACCAGAATTTTCAATAATTGAATTGGAATGGATTTTAATTGAAATTGTCTTTGGAATATTTCGATGTTGGATTTCGAGATTATACAGATATTGTTATGGAAATTTGAAAGATATATATATATATATATATATATATATATATATCGTTATTTCCAATACGATATTTGTTGGTCGTAGAATTTGATATTGAATATAAGCCAATATAATTTCTATTCAGAGCCTTGTATTCAATATCAAAAGTGATTTTGGGTTGTCGTGAATGGTATATTTAATAATACCGTTCTTAGACCCAACGGAGTTAAGAAAACCAGAAACTAACTAGAGATTAGTTAAGTTGAATGGTTTCTTGGGTATTGATCTGATGTTGGTTTCGGCCTTCGGGGTTATTACTTAGGGAATTGTTCACTTGCTAATTTACGGTTAAAGGCTGATGGAATAGAATGTGACTTTGGATTTATCGTGAACCGTGTTTTAAATGACATTGGTTCTTTAACCCAGTTAAAGACAGGATATGATTTCCCAAGTTAAACATCATTAATATTGATTTTTGGGAAGATTAAAACCAAGGGAAGTTTTAATGAATCTTTAATTAGATTGAAATGATCGAGAATGGAGTATCACCAGTTTTGCTCCAGGAGATAGTCAAATCTTTAATTAGATTTGAACGTGAAATGGTAATTGAATTTACCGATAACACCGTGGTGTTAGATATGAAGTACTACCTGTTTTACTTCATGGGATGAATAGGTTAGGATTGAGAAATTAAAACAAATGATTACTTAGGTGAGGTTCGTTAATCCCGACTAGTTTGGATAAACCATAATTTGGTTTAAATTGATATTCAAAAGAGGATTAAAGAATTTATCTTTGATTAAATTAATGGGAACCTCTCCCAAAGTATAAGAATATTTGAATAAAAGAATATTCTGAATTGGAATGAGGTGTATGTTGTGTTGGTGTAACACTTGTTTATTATATACGCGAGTTATTCAGAAAGACCGGGTTTGTCCCATTCTGAATAACTGATTCGACGATGTGTCGAGGATGAAGACGGTGGTCGAAGACTGCAGGCCTTCACATCATTTGGATAATTACTGATGATTTTGATTAGGCTTTACACCCAAGAGGAGGTAATCAGTTGGTGATCGTCCAGACATACTTGGAGACTGATGGATATGCGAGGTACAAGGTGCCTCCGGTTTCGTTCACGACCCAAAACGGACTTGTAAATGGACTGTGTGTCTGACATTGGATATCATTCTGTGTGATTGATGGATATCAGTTGCATGGAGTGGTCTGCCTGTGTGGCATGCTAAGATGCAAATGATCAAGGCTTCTGTTGAAAAGAAGAGTCTTGTGGTTGATGATCAAAGCACAGCATGTGTGGCACAACTTTGTGTAGCGTTAATTCGCGAGCCTCACACCCTGGTTGTCAACCAGAAATGGGAGAGGACGTCAAGGAGGGCATGCATTTCCTTCTAGCTAGGGTGGTGTCAGTGACCTACCAGCCCAGACATTTATATTATTTTCACATGTGTGGTTGTTGGATTGCGAGGCGCCTCAGATATATCGGTGACTATGTGGAGCCGATGGAGTCATTTGGCTCGTTTATGCCCCAAAGGGGCGGGGAAATGCAGTGCTCAGGCAATTTAATCCACATCGGTGGACCGGTCCTGACGATCCAAGGGTCGATGCGCTCTGACCCTGAGGCTCGGGCTAGAGAGTCTCGAAGCCGGTGAGGACGATCCCTTGCCTCGGTTCATAGATGGAAACCCGACTTCCAATACGTGACTTTGCTGTTTTTGATTGTAGAGCCTAGTATGGTGACATAGTGGTATGGGGCACTTATGCCGTCTACGATTGATACTTATGATTGAAATTGTTTTGACACTATACACTTATAGTAATAATAAAACATGAAATTTCACGTACCGAGCATTCATGGTTATTACAAGGTAAAAACCCTATCCTCCGGCTTGCGTTGCATTGTGTGATGGGACCTAGGTCTTATAATAGCTTCATTGTTCTTTATTTAGCATTGCGCTGTTGTTTTATGCACTGGTATTCTTGGGAGGAAACCCGTTCCATGTTATACGGCGTGGTCCCTTGATTTACCTCACTTTAAAATAAAGATTAATAACTGTTTTAGTTCTCACTCCAGTCACATGACCGACCTAGAGTTTATTGTTTTAACCTAAACTCTGGGTGCCCCTATTTTCCGTACGGGCAGCTAGTAGTTTTGGTTTTGCAGACTTATATTCACAGGATCCTGGTTTACAGCTGGAATGATATCCGGAAAGCTCTGTATCCGTATATCTATTTCAGTTGTGTATTGTATTATTTTCCGCTGCTATGTAATGTATTTTAATCTCTGATATTTATCGAATGTATAATATTTATTTATACTCTGTTATATTCCTATATTCTGATGAATAGTTGTAATAAGCAATGAAATGTTCTTCTGTTTGTGTTCTGATTTGTCTTGTTCTCAACTCAATTTGGCCTTTCCTTCACGGGGAAGTTTGGGTTGTTTCATTTCGGTATCAGAGCTCTGGTTTACAGAGCTCGAAGAACAAGACACATTAGAACCATACGAAAGAATTCATCAGAGATTGGATTAGTAATATCCAATATGAATGACTTGTTAAAGATGGGATCAGTAGTATCCTAAAACAAGTGTGAAGAGTATATTTTTAAAATGAAAATGAATTTTGTTCTGAAAATTTAAACCTTATTCAACGTATTTGAATATTTATTTGTATTGATTTGGACAATCAAGTATATAAATCTTTTGTGTATACGTCTGATCCGCGTGTATTTGAAGTTGTAATATACTGGATAGATATAGAATCACACTCTAGTCGTCCGGGGATGATACTGGTAATTGTGATCACATTACTAGTATTTATGTTCAAGTTTCGAAAGCTGGATTTCTATATATTTCCAATTGACTGGTGTGAGAACCAAAGCTAGATAGGGCTTATTGTTGTGATTTGGCATCAAAAATTTGATTTTTGGACTATGTATCAAAGTTATGAATTTGAAAAGCTAATCAACTAATTGATTGCTGATTGTGTTGTTTGATTATTGGTTGATTAATTAAAATTTGAACCTTTAGCCAAATTGAACCAAATAGCGAGTTGTATTGAAAATTAGTCGCATTTATATGCATATACATGTACTTACATTGAACTGGTCATAGCAAGGTGTCTAGAAAGAGGAATAAAATTGTTTGCCCGACAAATAGGTACATGTTTATTGTATTTATTGGGTTTTTGATGATTTTATGAGCTGATTGGCAAGCCGCTTGGCTGTTTCTTTTTCTTTTTGGATTGGTGAGGGCCATGAGAGGGCTATTTGAAATATCCCGAAGCCCCCGGTGCAGGGGAGGTTATGGCGAAATTTTTCGAAAATTTAGGGTGTTAGACAAATTTTTGAAATTTTTGAAAAGTTCTTAGAAACTGAAAAGTTGAAGAACTTAAGCCATAATGAAAATAATCAAAGTTGAGTTGGTTTGTTAAACAACTTCCAGCTTCGTTCATTTTCGGGGACGAAAAGTTTTAAGTGGGGGAGATTGTAATAACCCGGAAATCCGAGCCAATTTAAAATTTTTATTTTGGCAATTTTAGTGAATTTTGAATGTTTAAAATGAATTATTTTAAATAATGGCGACTAGAAATTTATTCTGAATAGAATTAGAATGAATATATTTATTTGAATCGTCATTAGAATGTAAATATTTGTTTTTAATTATAAAAGGAATTGAAAATGGCGCGGTAGTTTGAAATTTCGATTTTGAATTTCAAATGAATGCACAGGATTCAAAATAAACCGGACTTTAGCGAAACCAAAAATATTAGAATCTAATTGAGAATATCTTTCCAATGAATCCAAAAAATTGAAATTTCATAGCGAGAATAAAAAGCCATGCCCAGTTGAAATTTCAGAAAAGTCGCTATCGAATTTTAAGCCCTTAAAAATGGAAATTTTGCAAACGACCTTCGTTTTCGACGAAACCACTTTTGTTGGATCCGTGATGTCGAATTATTGATAGATTCCAAAATTCATAATTTTCTGAATCGATACATGAGCGTGGCGAAGTAAAACATGTTTTAACAGCTTTATTCAATTTCGATCGTCCAGAAAATGGTCATTTTTCAAAGGTCTCAGAATTTGATGAAATTAGTCTTGTTAGGACCGTATCGTCAATACGAAGCTAGAAATAACTTTTATGGAATTTCTATGGTCCATATGTGGAACCGGTAAATTAAAATAGGCGTTCAAATTCAATATATAGAATTATATTTTGATTTTGACGGAAACTGATCGAAACAGTCGAATTGGCTTACGGGACATATCCCATTATGTCCGGAATAGGGGTATTTCGCTAAGGACAACAGTTGTTGGGTTTGATTTGGCGTTTGGATGTGAAAACCGGCATTTTTGAAATAAAAGAATTAAATAATTAAAATAAATATATAATAGCCAATCAAAATTTTCGGAACCGTAATTCTATTATTTCAAAACCAGCCGCCGCTATTATCTTTCGTCCTACGGAAATTATCGCTCTAACCAATCCTCCTCTAGATCTTCTAATCCGTTCAGCGAATCTCCACACTTCCAAAGGCAGTATTGATTAGCTTGAGGAGCTCCACGCATCCAACGGACAATATCAGTTTTTGTATAGAAAATCGAGAGGAATTGAGCTACAAAGTGGCGTCACTCGTTCGTCATTTCTGGCACGTCGACGGGTTCGAACTGGCATTGATGGCCAGTGTAGGGCGGCGGCGTGGGTGGCTCTCGTATGTCGTTTGCTGATCGGCTTCTAGTCATCTCGTTTAGCATGCTTTGGCGTTTGTTTGATCGAGCGATGGGTTTCTCCTTTTGGTCCAGGCGCGATACAGAGAATGGTAGGGGAGAGGGATTTGCGGTCTCCAGGTGATGAGGTAAAAAGGGCTTAAGCCCTAATAGAGTAATTAGTTTTAACTAATTATGTTTGGTCATAAATTTAGATATTTAGTGTTCGTAATAGCATAAATTTTATAAAGAAAATTAGGATTGTTATTAAAATAAAATGAACATTGTTTTTATGCATTCTTTTGAAATAAACATTAGCATTCTTTCGAAATAAAAATTTGCATTCTTTTGGAATAAAAATTAGCATTGTTTATAAAATATAGATTAGCATTGTTTATAAAATATAGATTAGCGATGTTTATAAAATAAAATTAACGTTGTTTTAAAATAGAAATATCAATTTAAAAATATGATTTTTATAATATATGCGGTGTTTTAAAAATATAAGATTTTTATATATATGAAAGCAGGATAAAAATTTGATTTTTTATCATATGAATAGCAAATAAAAATGTGATTTTTATATGTATAGTAGAAATATAAAAATACAATTTTTATATATAATGTAAGTATATAAATACGGTTTTTATACATAAGACTTTGTTTTAAAAATATAAACTTTATAAGGAAAGAAGCATTGTAAATGTATGAAGAAGAAATAAAAATATGATTTTTATTTATTGGGATAAAGCATAAAAATATGATTTTTACTATGAACAGTGTGAAAAGAATTGCGATGGAACTGAGGGAAAACAAATCCGAATATGAACCGCTCAGAATTAAAGAATGACAGAGTGGAAACCCAAGGTGAGAACTCCTCACTTTTAATTTATCTTCTAGTTGAAATATATACTAGGATGTAGACGGTGCTTAGCAGCACCCGACACCCATCGTCCACAGACCATGGATGACTTTTTTGTTTGATTAATGTGTTGTGAAAATGGATTGTGTGATGCGGAATGAAAATAAATATTTTATAGTTAAAAATATAATTTTTAACGTGTATATAAAATAAATATTTATAAACAAATCAGACGATTTGTTTGTGTACGCACATTTGAATGATATTGATTAGGACGATAAATTTTACACATCGCCCAACTGCACAAATAAAAATCTGTGTTTGTTGACTGAAACCCCACATTGGTATTAGGATAATATTTGACGTACACTAATCCCGATTGTTTACTTGTACGTCAATCGATGGGTTGACAAACTGTGTAAGCGTTAATTATTTATATTTAATGCTTATGCAGTTGTGTGGTGCACTTTGGATGATGGTTGATTATTTATCATTGCTATTATATACATGTGTTGTATAGAATCCATATAAATAACATTATATGGTAATCGATTGGGCCTCATTCCAATTTAGAAAATAAAGAAAGTTCATGTGTTGAATAAAATATATATTCATGTGTTGAATAAAAGAAAATTCATGTGTTGAATAAAATATATACTCATGTGTTGAGAAAATTCATGTGTTGAATAAAATATATATTCATGTGTTGAATAAAAGAAAATTCATGTGTTGAATAAAATATATACTCATGTGTTGAGAAAATTCATGTGTTGAATAAAATATATATTCATGTGTTGAATAAAAGAAAATTCATGTGTTGAAGAAAATATTCATTTGTTGAATAGAATAACGAAGTTATTGAAATATATAAAGTCGTGTTGGTTAGATTGACGCTATTTCGATGTGAATGATATTTAAATCGGTTTTATTCATTTTTATAATCAATATCGGAAATGAATTGATTTCAAAATATAATTTTTTGAAAATATTATCATTTGTATATCGATGATATGGAATATTCAATTTTGATTTGAAATTGAATATGAAGTTGAAATCGTTCTGAAAACGAATTTAAAACGATTTTATAAAATATGTTTTAAAAGGAAATCGACGAAATATATATATATTATATATACATATATTATATATATATATATATATATATATATATAATGGCCTGAATAGAACGCGCCGTGCTGCGGCAGTTCGCGAATTTCGACCATTAACTTCGAACGGATATTACGGGAGATCAGACCGTCAGATTCTCCTAAAACCGGAACCGTTGGGTTTGTATCGAAAAGAGCTTTCTAACGAATATTAGATATTTGAAATCTAACGGTTGGATTTTGAATTATGTCCAAATAAAATTTGGGAAAGGTCGCTGTAAGTGCAGCTCGATGGCCGTTGATGGAAATCGACTATATGGGCCTTAATAAAATTATTAAAAATAGTAATAATTTGTGTAAAATCATAAGAAATGATTTGGGAAGAATTGGGATGAAAAATTCCATATTTGAAAAGATAAAAATAGATTTTTATCGAAATGAAAAAGTTTTGATCTAGAATTATAATCCATTTATTTTTAAATAAACAAAATTGGATTTGAAATGGTTTTAAAAGTAACAAGAATTTTCAATAATTGAATTGGAATGGATTTGAATCGAAATTGTCTTTGGAATATTTCGATGATGGATTTCGAGATTATACAGATATTGTTACGGAAATTTGAAAGATATATATATATATATATATATATATATATATCGTTATTTCCAATACGATATTTGTTGGTCGTAGAATTTGATATTGAGTATAAGCCAATATATTTTCTATTTAGAGCCTTGTATTTAATATCAAATGTGATTTTGGGTTGTCGTGAATGGTATCTTTAATAATACCGTTCTTAGACCCAATGGAGTTAAGAAAATCAGAAACTAACTGGAGATTAGTTTAGTTGAATGGTTTCTTGGGTATTGATCTGATGTTAGTTTCGGCCTTCGGGGTTATTACTTAAGGAATTGTTCACTTGCTAATTTACGGTTAAAGGCTGATGGAATAGAATGTGACTATGGGTTCATCATGAATCGTGTTTTAAATGACATTGGTTTTTAACCCAGTTAAAGACAGGATATGATTTCCCAAGTTAAACAATCATTAATATTGATTTTTGGGAAGATTAAAACCCAGTGGAGTTTTAATGAATCTTTAATTAGACTGAAATGATCGAGAATGGAGTATCACCAGTTTTGCTCCAAGCGATAGTCAAATCTTTAGTTAGATTTGAACGTGAAATGGTAATTGAATTTACTGATAACACCGTGGTGTTAGATATGAAGTACTACCTGTTTTACTTCATGGGATGAATAGGTTGGGATTGGGAAATTAAAACAAATGATTACTTCGGTGAGGTTCGTTAATCCTGATTAGTTTGGATAAACCATAATTTGGTTTAAATTGATATTCAAAAGAAGATTAAAGAATAAATTTAAAGAATTTATCTTTGATAAAATTAATGGGAACCTTTCCCAAAGCATAAGAATATTTGAATAAAAGAATATTCTGAATTGGAATGAGGCGTATGTTGTGTTTGTGTAACACTTGTTTATTATATATGCGAGTTACTTAGAAATACCGGGTTTGTCCCATTCTGAATAACTGATCCGACGATGTGTCGACGATGAAGACGGTGGTCGAAGACTGGAGGTCTTCACATCGTTTGGATAATTACTGATGATTTTGATTGGGCTTTATACCCAGGAGGAGGGAATCAGTTGGTGATCGTCCAGACGTACTTGGAGATCGCTGGATATGCTAGGTACAAGGTGCCTCCGGTTTCATTCAGACCCAGAACGGACGTGTAAATGGACTGTGTGTCTGACATTGAATATCATTCTGTGTGATTTATGGATATCGGTTGCATGGAGTGGTCTTCCTGTGTGGCATGATAAGATGCAAATGATCAAGGCTACTGTTGAAAAGCAGAGTCTTGTGGTTGATGATCAAAGCACGACCAACGTGGCACAACTTTGTGTAGCACTAATTCACGAGCCTCACACCCCGGTTGTGAACCAGAAATGGGAGAGGACATCAAGGAGGGCATGCATTTCCTTCTAGCTAGGGTGGTGTCAGTTACCTACCAGCCCTGACATTTATATTATTTTCACCTGGGTGGTAGTTGGATTGCGAGGCGCCTCAGATATATCGGTGACTATGTGGACCCGATGGAGTCATTTGGCTCATTTACGCCCCAATGAGCGGGGAAACGCAGTGTTCAGTCATTTTAATCCACATCGGTGGACCGGCCCTGACGATCCAAGGGTCGATGTGCTCTTACCCTGAGGCTCTGGCTAGAGAGTCTCGAAGCCGGTGAGGACGATCCCTTGCCTCGGTCCATAGATGGAAACCCAACTTCCAATACGTGACTTTGCGGTTTTTGATTGTATAGCCTAATATGGCTACATAGTGGTATGGGGTACTTGTGTCGTCTATGATTGATACTTATGATTGAAATTGTTTTGAAACTATACACTTATAGTAATAATAAAACATGAAATTTCACGTACCGGACATTCTTTACTATTATAAGGTAAAAACCCTATCTTCCGGTTTGCGTTGCATTGTGTGATGGGACCTGGGTCTTATAATAGCTTCATTGTTCTTTATTTAGCATTGCGCTGTTGTTTTATGCACTGGTATTCTTGGGAGGAAACCCGTTCCATGTTATATGGCGTGGTCCCTTGATTTACCTCACTTTAAAATAAAGATTAATAACTGTTTTGGTTCTCACACCAGTCACATGACTGACCTGGAGTTTATTGTTTTAACCTAAACTCTGGGTGCCCCTATTTTCCGCACGGGCAGCTAGTAGTTTTGGTTTTGCAGACTTATATTCACAGGATCATGGTTTACAGCTGGAATGATATCCGGAAAGCTCTGTATCCGTATATCTGTTTCAGTTGTGTATTGTATTATTTTCCGCTGCTATGTAATGTATTTTAATCTCTGATATTTATCGAATGTATAATATTTATTTATACTCTATTATTTTCCTGTATTCTTATGAATTGTTGTAATAAGCAATGAAACGTTCTTCTGTTTGTGTTCTGATTCGTCTTGTTCTCAACTCAATCTGGCCTTTCCTTCACGAGGAAGTTCGGGTTGTTTCATTTCGGTATCAGAGCTCTGGTTTACAGAGCTCGGAGAACAAGACACATTAGAACCATACGAAAGAATTCATCAGAGATTGGATTAGTAATATCCAATATGAATGACTTGTTAAAGATGGGATCAGTAGTATCCTAGAACAAGTGTGAAGAGTATATTTTTAAAATGAAAATGAATTTTTTTCTGAAAATTTAAACCTTATTCAACATATTTGAATATTTATTTGTATTGATTTGGACAATCAAGTATATAAAGCTTTTGTGTATATGTCTGATCCACGTGTATTTGAAGTTTTAATATACTGGATAGATATAGAATAACACTCTAGTCGCCCAGGGATGATACTGGTAATTGTGATCACATTACCAGTATTTATGTTCGAGTTTCGAAAGCAGGATTTCTATATATTTCCAACTGATTGGTGTGAGAACCAAAGCTAGATAGGGCTTATTGTTGTGATTTGGCATCAAAAATTTGATTTTTGGACTATGTATCAAAGTTATGAATTTGAAAAGCTAATCAACTAATTGATTGCTGATTGTGTTGTTTGATTTTTGGTTGATTAATTAAAATTTGAATCTTTAGCCAAATTGAACCAAATATTGAGTTGTATTGAAAATTAGTCGCATTTGTATGCATATACATGTACTTACATTGAACAGGTCATAGCAAGGAAGCTAGAAAGAGGAATAAAATTATTTGCCTGACAAATAGGTACATGTTTATTGTATTTCTTTGGTTTTTGATGATTTTATGAGCCGATTGGCTAGCCGCTTGGCTGTTTCTTTTTCTTTTTTGATTGGTGAGAGCCATGGGAGGATATTTGAAATATCCCGAAGTTCCCAGTGCAGGGGAGGTTATGGCGAAATTTTTCGAAAATTTAGGGTGTTAGCCATAATGAAATAATCAAAGTTGAGTTGGTTTGTTAAACAACTTCCAGCTTCGTTCCTTTTCGGGTACGAAATGTTTTAAATGGGGGAGATTGTAATAACCCGGAAATCCGAGCCAATTTAAAATTTTTATTTTGGCAATTTTAGTGAATTTTGAATATTTAAAATGAATTATTTTAAATAATGGCGGCGAGAAATTTATTCTGAATAGAATTAGACTGAATATATTAATTTGAATCGTCATTAGAATATAAATATTTATTTTTAATTATAAAAGGAATTGAAAATGGCGTGGTAGTTTGAAATTTCGATTTCGAATTTCAAATGAATGCATGTGATTCAAAGAAAACCGGACTTTAGCAAAACCAAAAATATTAGTATCTAATTGAGAATATCTTTCCAGTGAATCCGAAAAATCGAAATTTCATAGCGGGAATAAAAAGTTATGCCCCGTTGAAATTTCAGAATAGTCGCTACGGAATTTTAAGTCCTTAAAAATGGAAATTTTACAAACGACCTTCCTTTTCGACGAAACCACTTTTGTTGGATCCGTGATGTCGAATTATTTCTAGATTCCAAAATTCATAATTTTCTGAATCGATATGTGAGCGTGGCGAAGTAAAACGTGTTTTTACAGTTTTAGTCAATTTCGATCGACCAAAAAATGGTCATTTTTCAAAAGGTCTCAGAATTTGATGAAATTAGTTTTGTTAGGACCGTAACGTCAATACGAATCTAGAAATAATTTTTCTGGAATTTCAATGGTTCGTATGTGGAACCGGTAAATTAAAATGTGCGTTCAAATTTAATATATAGAATTATATTTTGATTTTGACGGAAACTGATCGAAATAGTCAAATTGGGTTATGGGACATATCCCATTATGTCCGGAATGGGGGTATTTAATTAAGGACAGCAGTTGTTGGGTTTGATTTGGCGTTTGGATGTGAAAACCGGCATTTTTGAAATAAAATAATTAAATGATTAAAATAAATATATAATAGCCAATCAAAATTTTCAAAACCCTAATTCTATTATTCCAAAACTAGCCGCTGCTCTTATCTCTAATCCTACGGTGATTATCGCTCCAACCAATCCTCCTCTAGATCTTCTAATCCGTTCAGCGAATCTCCACACTTTCAAAGGCAGTATTGATCAGATTGAGGAGCTTCACGTATCCAACGGACAAGATCAGTTTTTGTATAGAAAATCGAGATGAATTGTGCCACAAAGCGGCGTCGCTCATTCGCCATTTCTGGCACGTCGGGGGGTTCGAACTGGCATCGATGGCCAGTGCAGGGCGGCGGCGTGGGTGACTCTCGTATGGCGGTTGCTGATGGGCTTCTAGCCATCTCGTTTAGCATGCTTTGGCGTTTGTTTGATCGAGCGATGGGTTTCTCCTTTTGGTCCAGGCGCGATACAGAGAATGGTAGGGGAGAGGGATTTGCGGTCTCCAGGTGATGAGGTAAAAAAGGTTTAAGCCCTAATAGAGTAATTAGTTTTAACTAATTATGTTTGGTCTTAAATTTAGATATTTAATGTTCATAATAGCATAAATTTTATAAAGAAAATTAGGATTGTTTTTAAAATAAAATGAACATTGTTTTTTTGCATTCTTTTGAAATAAAAATTAGCATTCTTTCGAAATAAAAATTAGCATTCTTTTGGAAAAAAAAATTAGCATTGTTTATAAAATATAGATTAGCATTGTTTATAAAATAAAGATTAGCAATGTTTATAAAATAAAATTAACGTTGTTTTAAAATAGAAATATCAATATAAAAATATGATTTTTATCGTATAAGCAGTGTTATAAAAATATATGATTTTTATATATATGAAAGCAGGATAAAAATTTGATTTTTAATCATATGAATAACGAAATAAAAATGTGATTTTTATATGTATAGTAGAAATATAAAAATACAATTTTTATATATAATATAGCAGTATAAAAATACGGTTTTTGTACATAAGACTTTGTTTTAAAAATATAATTTTTATAAGGAAAGAAGCATTGTAAAAATGTATGAAGAAGAAATAAAAATATGATTTTTATTTATTGGGATAAAGCGATAAAAATATGATTTTTACTATGAACAGTGTGAAAAGAATTGCGATGGAACTGGGGGAAAACAAATCCAAATCTGAACCATTCAGAATTAAACAATGACGGAGTGGAAACCCAAGGTGAGAACTCCTCACTTTTAATTTATCTTCTAGTTGAAATATGTACTAGGATGCGAACGGTGCTTAGCAGCACCCGACACCCGTTGTCCACAGATCATGGATGACTTGTTTGTTTGATTAATGTGTTGTGAAAATTGATTGTGTGATGCAGAATGAAAATAAATATTTTATAGTTAAAAATATAATTTTTAATGTGTATATAAAATAAATATTTATAAACAAATCAGACGATTTGTTTATGTACACACATTTGAATGATATTGATTGGGATGATAAATTTTACACATCGCCCTACTGCACAAATAAAAATCTGTGTTTGTTGACTGAAACCCCACATGGGTATTGCGATGATATTTGACATACACTAATCCCATTTGTTTAGTTGTATGTCAATCGATGGGTTGACAGACTGTGTAAGCGTTAATTATTTATATTTAATGCTTATGCAGTTGTGTGGTGCACTTTGGATGATGGTTGATTATTTATCATTGCTATTATATACATGTGTTGTATAGAATCCATATAAATAACATTATATGGTAATTGATTGGGCCTCATTCCAATTTTGAAAATAAAGAAAATTCATGTGCTGAATAAAATATAAATTCATGTGTTGAAGAAAATATTCATTTGTTGAATAGAATAACGAAGTTATTGAAAAATATAAAGTCGTGTTGGTTAGATTGACGCTATTTTTACGTGAATGATATTTATATTGATTTTATTCATTTTTATAATGAATATCGAAAAGGAATTGATTTCAAAATATAATGTTTTGAAAATTTTATCATTTTTATATCGATGATATAGAATATTCAATTTAGATTTGAAATTGAATATGAAGTTGAAATCGTTTTGAAAACGAATTTAAAACGATTTGTAAAATACGTTTTAAAAAGAAATCGACGAAATATATATAATATATATATTACATACATATATATATAATGGCCTAAATAGAACGCGCCGCGCTGCGGCAGTTCGAGAATTTCGATCATTGACTTCGAACGGATATTATGGAATATCCGACCATCGGATTCCCCTAAAACCGGAACCGTTGGGTTCGTATCGAAAAGTGTTTTCTAATGGATATCAGAGATTTGAAATCTAACAGTAGGAATTGGAATTATGTCCAAATCAAATTTGTAAAAGGTCGCTGTAAGTGCAGTTCGATGGCCGTTGATGGAAATCGACTGTACGGGCCTTGATAAAATTATTAAAAATAGTAATAATTTGTGTAAAATCATAAGAAATGATTTGGGAAGAATTGGGACGAAAAATTCCATATTTGAAAAGATAAAAATAGATTTTTATCGAAATGAACTATTTTTGAACTAGAATTATAATCCATTTACTTTTAAATAAATAAATTGGATTTGAAATTGTTTTAAAAGTAACCAGAATTTTCAATAATTGAATTGGAATGGATTTGAATCGAAATTGTTTTTGGAATAATTCGATGTTGGATTTCGAGATTATACAGATATTGTGATGGAAATTTGAAATATATATATATATATATATCGTTATTTCCAATACGATATTTGTTGGTCGTAGAATTTGATATTGAATATAAGCCGATATATTTTCTATCCAGAGCCTTGTATTTAATATCAAATGTGATTTTGGGTTGTCATGAATGGTATCTTTAATAATACCATTCTTAGACCCAACGGGGTTAAGAAGATCAGAAACTAACTAGAGATTAGTTAAGTTGAATTGTTTCTTGGGTATTGATTTGATGTTGGTTTCGGCCTTCGGGGTTATTACTTAGGGAATTGTTCATTTGCTAATTTTCGGTTAAAGCCTGATGGAATAGAATGTGACTTTGGGTTTATCGTGAACCGTATTTTAAATGACATTGGTTCTTTAACCCAGTTAAAGACAGGATATGATTTCCCAAGTTAAACCATCATTAATATTGATTTTTGGGAAGATTAAAACCAAGTGGAGTTTTAATGAATCTTTAATTAGATTGAAATGATCGAGAATGGAGTATCACAAGTTTTGCTCCAGGCAATAGTTAAATCTTTAATTAGATTTGAACGTGAAATGGTAATTGAATTTACCGATAACACCATGGTGTTAGATATGAAGTATTACCAGTTTTACTTCATGGGATGAATAAGTTGGGATTGGGAAACTAAAACAAATGATAACTTCGGTGAGGTTCGTTAATCCCGACTAGTTTGGATAAACCATAATTTGGTTTAAATTGATATTCAAAAGAAGATTAAAGAATAAATTTAAAGAATTTATCTTTGATAAGATTAACGGGAACCTTTCCCAAAGTATAAGAATATTTGAATAAAAGAATACTCTGAATTGGAATGAGATGTATGTTGTGTTTGTGTAACACTTGTTTATTATATACGCGAGTTATTCAGAAAGACTGGTGTAACAACCCTGAATTTTGGGGCAAAATTTAAATTTGATTTTAATAAATTTTGATGAAAAATTGCATGAATAGCTAATTAATTATTGTTAGTGTGTAATGGTTGCCAAGATAAATGCATTTAAGGCGCGTTAGTGTATAATGCGAATTTGAAATTTATTGGTTGATTACATGTAGGAATTGTTAGTGTCTCTCCATATTAACAATGTTAAAATGGACAAAAACTTCGATAGTTGGTGAGTTAACTATCAAAGAAAAACAGGTGTGAAAACAACGATATTATTTCCAGATGGAAATATTATCGATCAATCATCATTTAACATTTATCTCCTTAGTTCATTAATTTTATTATCTCATGTTTCCATATATTTTAAATTCTTATCTTCCATTATTATAAAACATTTCTGATTCTTATTTGGAAAACATTTCCAAACTCCTTCACGATCAAACCTTACCATTCCTTTGTTAAGAAGGAAGTCAATCAAGTTGGGGTATAATTACCTCTCAGACCTTAACTGAACAACGTTTTAACTTCGAAATGGTCAAAGTTTATCTTTTGATCTTTAACAAACTTCCTTACGTAACTTTCGGATTCTATTTACGAATCCACTTCTTTATTGAAAACGTTGGTTATAACGATAACGTTATAATCCCTACTTTCGAAATATCTAACTTCCATTTTAACTTTTATTCTTTAATGTGAATAAATAAATAAACACCTGATTTATGAATAAATAAATCTTGATTCAAATACCGGAAAGTATAAGCACTTTCTCGAATTCGATATAATCGAATTCGTCGATTAAATCTCTTCGAGTAATCTCTATTTGATTAACTCTTCTTCTAATAACCTATATTCGATTATCTCTCTTCGAATAACTTATATTTGATTAATTCACTTCGAATAACTTACATTCGATAATCTCCTTTCGAATAACTAAATTCGATTAACTCCATTCGGTTAAACCATAATCGATAACTCCTTTCGATTAAACTATAATCGATAACTCCTTTCGATTAAACTATAATCGATTAACTCTTTTCGAATAACTTAACTTAATTCACTTAACTTATTCACTTAACTTATTCACTTAACTCGATTTACTTATCTCGACTCGATAACTTAACTTGATTTACTTATTCGATTATCTCAGCTCGATAGCTTAACTTGAATTATCTTGACTTGATATCTTGACTCGATTACTTAACTTGATTATCTAACTCGATAATCTTTACTCGATAACTCAACTCGATTATCTAACTCTAATCGATTAACTTACTCTAATAGATTAACTCAATTGGTTAACTCTAACTCTAACTAGTTAACTTTAACTGGTTAACTCTAACTCTAACTGGTTAACTCTAACTGATCAACTCTAACCGGTCAACCCTAATTGATTAACTCTAACTGGTCAACCCTGATTGATTAACTATAACTGATCAAGTCTAACTGGTCAACCCTAATTGATTAACCCTAACTGATTAACTTTAATTGATTAACTCTAACTGATTAACTCTAACTGGTTAACTCTAACTCATTTACTCTATTTGATTAACTCTAATCGAATAACTAATATTCGATTAACTCATTTCAATTAACTCTTTTCGATTAACTCTTTTGAATCAACTCCTTTGATTTATTCCTCTGAATTATCTCCTTTAATTAAATCCTTTGAATTAACTCCTTTGATTTATTCCTTTGAATTATCTCCTTTGATTAATTCCTTTGAATTAACTCCTTTGATTTATTCCTTTTCTATTAGTTTACTTAACAAATAACTATTCCCTTTTCAATTCTATTTATTTAACAAATAAATATTTATTTTATCTTTTCTATGTATTTAACAAATATTTTCCTTTATATTTGATTTCACAAATATTTTTCTTTATATTTGATTTATTTAACAAATAAATATTTTCCCTTCAATCCTATTTGTAAGTGTTTTACAAATATTTCCTTTCAATTCTTATTTGGCTTTCCAAATATTTCCTTTATAAAATCCTTTGATTTTATAAATAGTTTCTTTTAGAAATTCTATTTATAAATAAATATTCCTTTTATAATTCTATTTACATTCTAAGTAAATATCCCTTTTTACTTCTATTTACTTACTAAGTAAATATTATTTTTATAAAACCCTTTTCGTTTTATAAATATTTTATTTCAGTGCACAGTTTGAAATCTTCCTTCTATATAAAATCTTTCGATTTTATATAATATTTTATTTCAATACTTCTTCTGGTATTTAACAGTACCAATATATCCAGACCATTGTCACTATAATCAATCTCAGATTATACATCACATCATATAACACAATGTATGAACAAAACAGTATTATAAATATTGAGGAACCCAGTTGGGTCCCTCCAACCTGTTTCCCTGCATCATAGATGTTAAACAACACGAATATAAAATATTCTGATAAACAGAATCAAAATTCGATTAACGATTTATATATATTTATATCGTTATCCATATTTTCAATCAATACATAGACAATTCAACCAAACAGTTAATACACAACAATCAGTCATCATTTATCAGTTCTAAATATACGTTATAAAAATAGAACTGTTCAAAGTTGGTGAGTTTTACTTACATTGTCCGGCAGTTGACGATTTTGCATCTGTTTTATATAGTTTCAATTAGCGACTGAATTGCATAAAATTCCAATGAAATCCTGATATATTCTGAGTTAGCCCGAGCGCGTTGTATTCGATGCCCTGATCCCCACACCATTTGTTTCGCACAGTTCCTTAGTTCCAATAATCAGTTATCAAGTAGTTTCTTCTTCCAAAATTATCATACACAACTCCTTGCTCCAGAAATTCATGAAATCACATACCCCTTTACACCGATGCTCTCTTCACTGTAAACTCCTTACTCACAGTGCAAACCCCCACCTCACCAGGCTGCTACATAAACGAACCCAACCTTTTCTTGCATCCTTCAATCATTATATAACATTTATCCCACCCGTACACTAATCCCCTTGATTACTCTTCGCCTAAACCCCTCCTTCTTCCCCATTAAACACACGCAGCCAAATCTCACTGAACCATGGCCGACCCCTTTTATTACCATCACTGTATACTCCTCATCCTCCTCATGCCATAAAACTGCAACTCGCACGCCCATCCACACTTCCGTTCTCCAGTATTTGGTTCGAACTCCATTACGCTGAGTTCACCGATACCTCCACCTTCCCAATTCTCGTTTGAACATCTACGAAAAAACTCTAGCCTCCCTTTTAATAAGATCCCAACTCCAACCCCTCCTCGATCTCACAACAGATCCCACAATAACAACAAAACCATCAACTGATGCTTGTCTCGATCCAAAGATCGAAGCCCTAGCTCGCTTTGGACAAAACTCGAGATCTGCTAAACAACACCGCACGCAAATTGAAGACTACCGGGATGAAGCTCTCTTGATACTGAATCCAACAAAGTTCATTATGAGATTTTAGGATATGTATTTGATTTTCCATGATTTTCTGGAGTTGCGTTTTCTTTGATTTTAGGAGACCAGGAACTGGCGGCTACCAATTCGATGACGAGGGGAAAACTAGATTAGGTTTAGGATGTGGGTTTAGGATTTGGTCTCCCTTTTGACCATAGAAAGAAGTTAGGCTATTTTTGTTTTTGAGTGGTAAAATTTAACGTACCTTATTTATAATTCTGTTCATATATGAGCTGCTACGGACATAAATAAAAACACCTGTGAGACGAGCAATGTCTCACGATCCCAAAAATATAATAATATTGGTAGTTCAACTCATATTGTGAGACACCAAAAATATTGTTACCGGGTGCAAAACACTTTAAATAAAAAGTGGCATATTTAATTAATTAAAAATTATAGTAAAATCCTAAAAATTAAATTATACCTACGCCTCAAAAGAATCTTCTCCAAATTCGCAACCGATATTTAATTATATTGAAAAACCCTTTTATAACGTAAATAAAGTGTTGCAAATTATAAAGGAATTCCATATCGACTTTTCTAAAATTTGATTTGGAAATCAATCAAAATCTACACGACGAAATCTCGATTTTTCACTTTTACTAGAAAAATATGCTTCACCAGCTCCTAACTTTTCTTATTTCATAGAAATCAGATTTAAAACGGCTTCTGTATATTCGTTTAAAGTTCGAATTGCCAAATCGTGAACTGCCACGCCATTTCGAGCTTGATTATAATTAAATTATAATTATACGTTCAAACTTCTTTTAAATAATATATTCGTGATTATAATTCAATTCTAAACTGAATTATATATTTTGAATTTCCCAATTCACACCATATCGTGAATTTCACTAATTCTGATTATTTCAGAATTAAGTATATTATTATATTATTTATTTTAATTAAATATTCACTATTATTTAATTAACGACCATTAAATCCTTTTAATCACCTATTAAATAATTAAATAAATTAATTATTATATCGCTGAAAATGCGGGTCATTACATTCTTCCCCACTGAAAATAATTTCATCCTCGAAATTGCTAAGGTGGAAAACAAACCCTATTGACTGGTTAGAACTTATTTGTGCACTTCTTAAATTCAGTTTCACTGAACCAATTTAATTTAAATTATTAATTAATTCTCATCAACGAAAATTTTCAAAAATTCTGAAAATTTTCTAACACTTTAACTTTTCGAAAAATTTCGCCAGCACCTCCTTTGTACTGGTCAATAGCTCAAACTCCAACTCGCCTCTCTGGGCCATCTCCAACCCAAAAGAAAATCAAATAGCCCAGCAGCTTGCCAATTCGGCTCATCAAAATCTCATATCCATATAAAATATAAACTGGTACCTTTTTGTCGGACATATCGTTATATCCTTTACACCTTCTACCAATTTAGCATATACCAAATTCCTTCTGGTCAAACTCCAATCACTTTTATCTCAATACAACCATTCGCTTTTAACTAAGCCAAATTCCATTTTCAACACAATCGTTTTGCTTTATCCGAGCCAAACTTCATTTCAAATTCAAGTATTATACTTGATTTAAAATTCTTATCAATCCAACTGACTTGATATTCTAATCCAACTCAGTTACCACTTAACTGGCTTTATTTTTAATTCCAATTTGCTTTTATAAATTTCTGTTAAATTTGTTTTTAATTCAAACAGTCTTTCCTCAGAGTTTTTAAACTTTTTACTCTTTACAAAAATCAAATTTTCCTTTTTGAAATTCAACACAACTTGTTTTTCCCAAAACAAATTCAAAACAGTATCTCTGGTAGTAATCCATCACTTACAACTCGAAAATGAACATTGATGATGCTGCATACATTATCAGAATTATTTTCCAGTTATCGAAGTGAGTTCAATACTATATCACTTTCAAAACCATTTCTAACGCTTACATTTTGAAATCAGTTCAAAATTTCATTCACAAATGCTTGGAATACAATATAAAATCTCCCATGATCTTAAAATTTCCTTATACTTAATCCAGATTCATTTACAAACACTTTTCCCAATTCTGGAATTTTAATTCCAATTCTGATTTAAATTTAGATTTTATTCATTTCGATTTCATATATTTCACTTATGTGAATTATGGTCGGTTATTTACATCACCATTTAATTTATAATCTTACTCGATTATACTAACAAATATACTTTGGGTAATTTTTTTTTCATTTACCCTCTTTTCAAAACATATCGTGTCGACCCATCATATTCGAGCATTTAAAAACTCCTACCGATACAGTGGATCAAACTGATCGACCAGAACCCATAAACAACTCAACCAGTAAATCTCCACAATATAAAATTATTTTTATATCAAATAACAAATACGTTCACTCGTATATATACACTCAAACTCAATCTAGGGAATTACTAACCCTATCTCTATGGAGTCACGCCACAGAGCCAAGTTAATTCACTTAACCTTAAGCTCTGATACCAACTGTAACGACGCGGAAAAAGTCGATCTTGGTTATCCGATATACAACCCATATCGAACATCCAAGGATCAAAAATAACCAGAAAGTTAATGAAAGAAATTAGAGGTTGAGGAAAGATAAAATAGAAACTTAGAATAGAAGAAGAAGAAGAACACTACATCAGAGTAACATGAACCTCACAGCGGAACGAATAACATATAATAAATAACATATCCTTGAAATAAAATCAGTATATGTATACAATAACATTATCAAAGCATAACACTTACAACATAGCGGAAATAAACTATAGCTATATGATCCTGAAGCCTCCTGCTCTAGCTCTTCAAGTATCTGTAAATCCCGACTACTTGACCGCCCGTACAAAATTGGGCACCCAAGAGTTTAGGGAAAACAAAACAAAATAAACTACGGGTCAGTCATGGGACTGGTGTGAGTAAAACAGTTTAAAACAGTTTGAACAAGTAAACGATATCTCATAAGGCCACGCCGTATAACGGAACAGGTTTTTCCCTTATGAGAACCCAAAATAATCTTTATATCAAAAATCATTGATATTATAATAGTGCCTATCAACCACAATATAATAATCTTCTAGCAGAAACGCTTTCATCTCATGTTCTACATATATAGTATACAATCAAAACCGCAAGCACATATTGGGTAATGGATTTCCAACTATGACAAGGTATGGAACCACCTTTCTCTAGTGTACCTCTAGAGAGGAATACACTGGGTTCAACAAGAACGTCTTGCAACCCGGCCACACATAACCGACCACTCATTTCGCTTGAGTGTATCGAATATATATCACCAATGGTTGGGATCAGCAACCGTTTCCCGAATGGGACAGCATCGACAATAGATTTTTAGAAGTAAATGAAACTCTAGATCAGGTGATTATACACCCTAATAGGTGGGACCTACATAGCCATGTTGCCTGTCCGATTACTGTCATTTCCCGGTTGTGAGGCTAGAGGCCACACTTATCTATGACAGATTACACAATTATTCACTTTGAATGTCACATTGTCATACCCGCCAAATCACAAATTGATTTCCCCAAAAATACCACGGGTATACAGCTAAGCGAAACGAATTCCTCCGTGTAACAACCCGTATTTTGAATAACAAGTTATAACATAAATCAAGGCATAATTAAATGATAAAATCTGAATCAAGGGAAATCGGCTGTACCATTGCGTTCGTCTCGGAAAAATACGCGAAATAGAGTCCGAGTTTTCGAAAATCGGAGTCCGTATGACCAATTTATGGCCCGTCAAAGTTTTCAAAAAATTTCAAGTTCAAATTTGAATTCAGAATTCAAATTTCAGCTGAGCAGGATAGGCGGGAAAAGTTCCCGCCACCCCCCCCCCCCCAAGTCGACTGGGGATTCGACTTGGGTGTCGACACACCCCAAGTTGTGTCGACTGCCCAGTCGACACCCCTGTCGACTTGGGTGGTCGGCCAGTCTGGCCTGGGTGCACCTGACTTGTTTCTCAAGACATGTTTGGAGGCTAGTGACGTGAATTGATGGCCCAGATCTGAATTAGGGTTAATCCTATGGCCTAAACTAACCTAATCATCTATAAAAGACACTAATACCTAGCCTAAATCAACATAAATCATTCCTACAACTAAACTATGCCAAAATGTTTAATCATGGCCTCCACCCTCTTGTCATAGCGTCCATCTTCATTCATATGAGAGTTCCTACGCTTGTTTGAGAGTTTCTAAGGCCAAAGTTTAATCTTTCTTCATCAAAGCAAGGATCTTCTTCGTATTTCTCAAGGGTTTTCATTGAAGCTTGCTATTTGGGGGTCTTTAGAGTTGCTAGTGGCTTCGTCTCAATCTTATTTTTATTTTACAAAGTCTTCATAGCATTGTAAGCCCTATACTACTCTTAGATTCTAACTATGAAGTTAAATATGACATGTTGCAAGTTTGAGTTTTGGCCTAAGTATGATATGTGTTTTGATTCTATCATGTTATGCATTGATTTATTCTATGCATGTTTGTAAAGCTATCACCCTTACCTTATGCATAGAAAGCTATGAGCTTTGATTGGAAATGTTGCATAAAGCAACATAGAAACTCTCATAAACCTTATGTCATCTTGCATATGATGTTATATGTGAATCACTTGCTATCATCCTATGTCATTTATGACCATGTTTCATCTATTTTGCTAAAGTTGATATCATGCATGTTTTGAGGCCTATAATGTAATATGCAAGTTTATGAACACATTTGCCTCATATGCCACCATGTTTAACTTGTGACCCCAAACCTTATTAATTATGTCATGCTTCTAAGTTTCCCCCTTTGAGATCTATTTGCGTTTATGCGAACTTTCATGCGATGGGGTTACGTTATGGGTAGATTAAAATGACATAAAAACATGACTTGAAAAGATGACATGAAATATGACATGTGAATATGCTTGAAACATGAACATGAACTTGGACATGACTTCTAGAAAACATGAGAATGGCCAACTCGAGGTTGGTTTGAGTTTGTAGCGTAAATCTACTCGGAACCGCCCGGCTTAACTAGTGGCTACAAGCAATAGGACCCAATGTGAGTAGTTGGTCATGTCGCACTTGAAACCCGAGGTTAGACTAAGTTGTGGTGTAAAGCTACCCAGACCCGCCCGGCTTAATTAGTAACCACAACAAGGTCTAATGTGAGAGGTTGGGTGCATTAAATTAATTAATGCCACATGATAGGGTTAAGTCATGGACCACTTGAATACTTAACCAATTAAACACGATGGGTTGATGGGGTTAAGTCATGAACCTTGGGTACACTTAACCAACTTGATTGGATAGGGTTAACCACGTTTAACCCGCTAGAAACCCTAGTTACGTGCTCCTTTTCACCAGTAACCCTCTTGATTGTATCATGATACCCTTGGGACTAGGCTAGGGTGGGGCACGATTACTGGGCTGACATGTAAGCAACCAGAACGACGGCTGAGTAGGTGCGCCAGTGTAGGTTCAGGCGGACTATGGTCGTGCACATAGTCCGGAGTTGAAAAAGCAGACACGGGCACCAGTAGGTTTAGACTGTGCGTGCTTGATTTTTGTCCGTGGTTGGCACCCTAGGACTTGATACACCCTAGGGTGGACCTAGCACAGTTTGACTACACTTTGTGATTGGGCCGTATGACACCGACACTGGACGAGTTAGGCTTTTAGGGAGCCAATCTACTAGACCGAGTAGTTGGACCTTGATTTAGATCACCTCATGATATTGGGCCAGCTTTGGGCCAAGGGATCCTTTCTTGTTTATACTTGACATGGATTGGAATACTAGTACACACTTGGTGCAACTTAACCTTGTATATGCGATGCCACCCTTGATCTATCTTGTTAACTTTTCACCATGCCAGTTGTCATCCTATGTTTCATCTCTGCTTTACATGTCCAGTTAACTTTATTAGTTTTTATACTAGTAGTAGATAGGAGTTACCAGCCTTTTGACTGACCCACTTTCTTTTGCCTCTTTTCTTTCGTCCCCCCCCCCCCAGGTTTACAGGGTGGGAACACTGGTACTTAGCTTGGATCTTTAGCTGCTTTTCTGGATAGCTCATGTACGGTTTGGACTTGAGCATGCTATGGCTTTATTCTACTTTGGGGATAGTTACTTTATGTTTTCTTTCCAGTTTTCAGTTTATGTTCCTAGACTGTGTTTTGTGGAAAATAATGACCAAGTACTTTGATGTAACTTGACTATGGTTTTGAAATGTTAGTTTTTACCCGCTACTTTATTTACTCTGTTTTTACTTCTATATGTTCTGTCTTGTGATATCTGCATGCATGTTTACCTCGTTTAACGCCCCTCCAAAGCCAGTGCACTTGCAAGAGTGGCATTGGCGGAGGTGGGGTGTTACATTTGGTATCAGAGCATAAGGTTTACAAGATTTGAACAAAAAAAAGGATTTTTAAAACTTACCTTTTGAAAAACTATTTTCAAAACCAATTAAGTATTTTCCAAGAAAAGTCTAGTTTATTTTAAAGGGCTATTCCCCAAAAGCCATTAGCACTATCCTTTGTTTCCTCGTTCTAAATCTATCTTTTCCTTTTTTCAGCATGGCCGATCTTAATCTTCCCGAGGGAGTAACCATTCCCGGATGGTTCCGGAGGTACTTGGAAGCTAGGGCCAATGATGCGGGCCCAGCAAACACTCCCACCGTAACTGAGGTTCCTCCTCCCCCTCCCCCTCCTCAGCATCCACAAGCAGATTTCGCTAGGGTTTGCAAAGACTTTAAGGCGATGGGGGCAAGAATTTTATTGGGACGGAGACTTTTGTGGAGGCGAGAAATTGGTTGAAAGAAACTGAAGATCTCTTCGCTATCTTTGATGTGGAAGACTGTAGAAAAGTTCTGTTGGCAGCATGGCTATTGAAAGAAAAAGCTGCTTATTGGTGGGAGGTCACCAATGCTACTAGGCCTGTAGAGACTTGGGCCGACTTTAGGACGAGGTTTGGGCTTAAGTTTCTATCATCTGCTGCGGCAAATCTGCAATTGGAGAAGTTTATATCTATGAAGCAAGTGGACATGACAGTGAGGGAGTATGTGAATAAATTTAACCAGTTTGCTCGATTTGGTTTGTACATGGTTAATACTCCCCAGAAGAAGGCTCTACGCTTTGCACGAGGGTTGAATGAGCCATTACAAGGTTTAGCCCTGTCTCATATACCCATGGGGGCCACTTTTGAAGGCCTAGTGGACATGGCATTGCTTCAAGGAGACGATAAGAATAGCAAGAAAGAAGTCAAGCCTAATGAGACTCAAACCAAGAAGACAGATTCCAAGTGGGGAGGGAATTAGAGCAACAAGAGCAATAAGAACAACAATGGCAATAAGGCCAACAACAACAAGGCAAAGGACCCAAGAAAATGCAACTTCTGTGGGATTGCTGGGCACATCGCCAAAGATTGCAGGAAGAAGAAGAGGAAGTTGGGCGAATGCTTTCATTGTGGAGAGACTGGACACATTAGCAAAGATTGCCCCAAGAAGCAAGGACAAGGGCAAGGGCAGACTCAACGTGCAGGACCTTCTGGAGGGCAAGTGCATGCTCTCAACACTGCTCCAGTTCAGGACCGAGGTATTATTTCTATAGAAAGCCTTGTATATATTCCTGATTTTCCTGTTCGCACCTTATTTGATTCTGGCGCATCGCATACCTTTATTTCTTCTGACATTGTTGAAAGTTTGCACCTAAGTACTAGTCTAGTTGAAGATCCCGTAAGTGTTTCAAATCCAATTGGGGGTTCCGCCCATTTATCTATGATTTGTGTGGGTTTGAAGATTTCTATCTTGACCGTGGAATTCACGTGTGATGCTTATGTTCTCGGGTTCACGGGATACGGGTTAATTTTGGGCATGGATTGGTTGTCCAGTTATGGAGATATCCTCGATTGTGAGCATAGGGTGGTGAGGCTCATGACTCGCCTCGGTAATACCCTAGAGATTTCTTGCAACCCGCTGGATCCCGTCATGTTATGTTATCTTGAATCTCTTGACTCGTCCATCGATGATCTGCAATCTGTAAGGGTGGTCCGAGACTATCCTGATGTTTTTGAAGAGGTTAAGGGGTTACCCCCTAAACGAGAGATAGATTTCCGCATTTATCTTGTTGATAATGCCAAGCCAGTTTCATTGCCCGTTAGGCACATGGCCCCACAAGAAAGAAGGGAGCTCAGTAAGCAAATCAAGGAGTTGCTTGAGAAAATTTTTATTAGGCGAAGCATTTCTGAATGGGGTGCTCCTGTGGTATTCGCTACTAAGGCGGATGGTTCGCTTCGTCTATGTGTTGATTATCGAGAGTTGAACAAGCTGACAAAGAAGAATAGGTACCCATTACCGAGGATTGATGACCTCTTTTACCAGCTTGTTGGTGCTTCTGTTTTCTCTCAGCTCGATCTAGCCACCGGATTACATCAGCTTAGAGTGGCTGAGGATAGTATTGATAAGACTGCGTTTAGGACTCCAGATGGATTCTTTGAATGGCTTGTCATGCCATTTGGTTTGACTAATGCACCCGCCTACTCGTAGATTTGATGAGTAGGGTGCTCAGGGAGTTCCTTAACAAGTTTGTGGTTGTCTTCGTGGATGATATTCTGATCTTCTCAAAGGATGAGGAAGAACATGCTAGACACCTCAAGGAAGTGATGGATACGCTTAGAGCTCATCAGTTGAAAGCCAAGTTCTCCAAATGCCATTTTTGGAGAAGGGAAGTTCGGTTTCTTGGACATATAGTTTCTAAGCAAGGCATAGCTGTGGATCCCGCGAAAGTGGTTGCGGTTCAAGACTGGAAGACTCCTAGGAATGCAACCGAAGTAAGAAGCTTTCTCGGTCTGGCGGGCTATTATAGGAAGTTCATTAGGGACTTCGCTAAGATTTCAGCCACTCTTACTAAGTTGACAAAGAAGAACTTAGTCTTTGCATGGGACTTAGAGTGTGAGCTTGCTTTTCAAGGGCTCAAGCGGGCCCTTACTATAGCTCCAGTTTTGGCATTACCCGATGGCGGTAAGATGTTTACCGTGTACACCGATGCATGTGGCACGGGGTTAGGTGTTGTTCTGATGCAAGAAGGGAGAGTGATATGTTATGGGGGTAGGCAACTTAAGGTTCATGAGAAGAACTATCCCACTCATGATTTGGAGTTGGCGGCAATCGTTTTTGCACTCAAATCCTGGCGACACTATCTTCTAGGCGAAAGGTTTGAGTTGTATACTGACCATAAGTCACTCAAGTACCTCTTCTCGCAGAAAGATCTGAATCTAAGGCAGCAAAGGTGGATGGAATTCTTGGCATCTTATGACTTCGAGATAGCTTATACCCCTGGCAAGGGTAATGTTGTGGCAGATGCACTAAGCAGAAGTAGGTTGTCTTTGAGTCCCTTGTTTGTTGAGATGAGGAGCCTAGAGTACTTGGCAACCTTTGATTTTGCAACAGCTATTGAGTCGATAACGGGTTCGTTAGCATCTCTTGAGCTTAGACCTATACTTCTTGATCAGGTAGGGACTTCGCAGAAGGAAGATCCACAGATAATCGAGATCATGGACAAGTTGATTCGTGGTGAGACGTCTAGTCACCTTGCTAGATATACTATTGATGACAAGGGTTGGCTAAGGCGTGATGGAAGGCTATGCGTTCCACAAGTAGGAGACTTGGTGCATAAAGTTCTCGAAGAAGCGCATCACTCGAAGATGACTATACATCCTGGGGGAGATAAGATGTATAGGGACATGAAGCGCATTTTCTTTTGGGCTGGAATGAAGAAAGATGTGGCAGAGTATGTTTCAAAGTGCGTGGTGTGCCAACAAGTGAAAGCCGAGTCGAAGAAACCCGGTGGGCTATTACATCCATTGGAGGTCCCGCAATGGAAGTGGGAAAGTATCTCTATGGATTTTGTGGATGGATTTCCTAGGTCAAGGAAAGGGAATACGAGCATATGGGTCATAGTCGATAGACTTACGAAGAGTGCTCATTTCATTCCAGTGAAGAGCAAGAGGACCGCATCATGGCTAGCATCTGTTTATCTTCGAGAGATAGTGCGATTGCATGGAGTTCCTTCTAGCATAGTTAGCGATCGTGATCCAATCTTCACTAGCCAGTTCTGGAGTAGTTTGCAAGAAGCGATGGGTACGCAATTGAATCTAAGTACAGCCTATCACCCCCAGACAGTTGGCCAAACCGAACGGGTGAATAGAGTGCTAGAAGATCTTTTGAGGCTTTGTGTTCTTGACTTTGGTGGTGCTTGGGAAGACCACCTCCCTCTTGTAGAGTTTGCTTATAATAATAGCTATCAAGCTAGCATAGGGATGGCACCATTTGAAGCTCTGTATAGGAGGCCGTGTAGGTCACCATCTTGTTTGTGGGAGACAACGGATAGGCTTATACTTGGGCCAGATATGATAAGGGACACATCCGAGAAAGTTGAATTGGTGAGAAGACGGATAAAAGCGGCCCAAGACAGACAGAAATCCTATGCTGACAAGAGAAGGAAAGATTTGGAATTCGAAGTTGGAGATATGGTTTTCGTGAAGGTTTCTCCTTTGCGTAATGTGGTTCGTTTTGGAGAAGTTGGGAAGCTTGCACCAAGGTTCGTAGGACCCTTCCCTATCACAGAAAGAATGGTGAAGATGGCCTATAAGGTGGAATTGCCCGAGAACCTGGCCGGAGTGCATAATGTCTTTCATGTCTCGCATCTCCGAAAGTGCCTACATGAGTCCGCCGAGGTGGTTGAACCTAGCATTCTTGAAGACGTGGAGGTAGAGAAAGAGGCAACCTTGAGGAGAGCTCCGATTCGTATCTTGGGAACGGAGATCAAGAAGCTAAGAAATCGAGAAGTCAAATTGGTGAAAGTTCAGTGGAGTGAAGCCGAAGAGGATGCAACTTGGGAAACCTAGGAGAAGATGCGTGGGCTTTATCCATTTCTTTTTTAGGGTACATTCTCATTCTCTTTTCCTCTTTAGCATATCTTCCTTTTTGCTATCCATGTTTATCCTGTTTATCTTGTTATCTCGTTAACCTTGTCATGAGAACCTTAGGTAGAAACCCTTTGGATGAAACATGTATTTGGAACATGTTATGCTTGATGTTTGCAAGTGGTTGCAAGTGTTTACAAGTGGATACTCGTGGATGCATGATACACATTAGGCACTAAGATCGGCTCACACACTTTCATATTGCATATGCATGAGTGCTTATACTTATTCATGGATGGAACTTGTTGTGCTATCACGTGGATGTTGCATATGGATGAATGTTATGTGCACTCATACAGAGATTATAAATTATGTTAGGAATTTGCATACATATGGACGCATTTCACTAACATACTTTGCATTAAGGGGGTTTACTGAATCAGTAACTGCCTGATTTTCGCATTAGATAAGTACATATACACACACCTTTGCATATAATCATATAGCATTTAGAATTTGTTAAGGACATTGACTGCACGTGGATGATGTTTTGAGTAGATGGATGATGGATGGTAGGATACATTCTTCCTAACTTAGAGATTTTGGGGACGAAATCCTTTAAGGTGGGGAGGATGTAACAACCCGTATTTTGAATAACAAGTTATAACATAAATCAAGGCAGAATTAAATGATAAAATCTGAATCAAGGGAAACGGGCTGTGCCATTGCGTTCGTCTCAGAAAAATACGCGAAATAGAGTCCGAGTTTTCGAAAATCGGAGTCTGTATGACCAAGTTATGGCCCGTCAAAGTTTTCATAAAATTTCAAGTTCAAATTTGAATTCAGAATTCAAATTTCAACTGAGCAGGATAGGCGGGAAAAGTTCCCACCACCCCCCCCAAGTCGACTGGGGAGTCGACTTGGCTGTCGACACACCCCAGGCTATGTCGACTGCCCAGTCGACACCCCTGTCGACTTGGGTGGTCGGCCAGTCTGGCCTGGGTGCACCTGACTTGTTTCTCAAGACATGTTTGGAGGCTAGTGACGTGAATTGATGGCCCAGATCTGAATTAGGTTTAATCCTATGGCCTAAACTAACCTAATCATCTATAAAAAGACCCTAATACCTAGCCTAAATCAACATAAATCATTCCTACAACTAAACTATGCCAAAATGTTTAATCATAGCCTCCACCCTCTTGTCATAGCCTCCATCTTCATTCATATGAGAGTTCCTAAGCTTGTTTGAGAGTTTCTAAGGCCAAAGTTTAATCTTTCTTCATCAAAGCAAGGATCTTCTTCATATTTCTCAAGGGTTTTCATTGAAGCTTGCTATTTGGGGGTCTTTAGAGTTGCTAATGGCTTCGTCTCAATCTTATTTTTATTTTACAAAGTCTTGATAGCATTGTAAGCCCTATACTATTCTTAGGTTCTAACTATGAATTTAAATATGACATGTTGCAAGTTTGAGTTTGGGCCTTAGTATGATATATGCTTTGATTCTATCATGTTATGCATAGATTTATTCTATGCATGTTTGTAAAGCTATCACCTTTACCTTATGCATAGAAAGCTATGAGCTTTGATTGGAAATGTTGCATAAAGCAACATAGAAACTCTCATAAACCTTATGTCATCTTGCATATGATGTTATATGCGAATCACTTGCTATCATCCTATGTCATTTATGACCATGTTTCATCTATTTTGCTAAAGTTGATATCATGCATGTTTTGAGGCCTATAATGTAATATGCAAGTTTATGAACACATTTGCCTCATATGCCACCATGTTTAACTTGTGACCCCAAACCTTATTAATTATGTCATGCTTCTAAGTTTCCCCCTTTGAGATCTATTTGCGTTTATGCGAACTTTCATGCGATGGGGTTACGTTATGGGTAGACTAAAATGACATAAAAACATGAATTGAAAAGATGACATGAAATATGACATGTGATTATGCTTGAAACATGAACATGAACTTGGACATGACTTCTAGAAAACATGAGAATGGCCAACTCGAGGTTGGGTTGAGTTTGTAGCGTAAAACTACCCGGAACCGCCCGGCTTAACTAGTGGCTACAAGCAGTAGGACCCAATGTAAGTAGTTGGTCATGTCGCACTTGAAACCCGAGGTTAGACTAAGTTGTGGTGTAAAGCTACCCGGACCCGCCCGGCTTAACTAGTAACCACAACAAGGTCTAATGTGTGAGGTTGGGTGGATTAATTTAATTAATGCCACATGATAGGGTTAAGTCATGGACCACTTGAATACTTAACCAATTAAACACGATGGGTTGATGGGGTTAAGTCATGAACCTTGGGTACACTTAACCAACTTGATTGGATAGGGTTAACCACGTTTAACCCACTAGAAACCCTAGCCTTTTCACTTGTAACCCTCTTGATTGTATCATGATACCCTAGGGACTAGGCTAGGGTGGGGCACGATTACTGGGCTGACATGTAAGCGACCAAAACGACGGCTGAGTAGGTGCGTCGGTGTAGGTTCAGGCGGACTATGGTCGTACACATAGTTCGGAGTTAAAAAAGCAGACACGGGCACCAGTAGGTTTAGACTGTGCGTGCTTGATTTGTGTCCGTGGTTGGAACCCTAGGACTTGATACACCCTAGGGTGGATCTAGCACAGTTTGACTACACTTCGTGATTGGGCCGTATGACACCGACACTGGACGAGTTAGGCTTTTAGGGAGCCAATCGACTAGACCGAGTAGTTGGACCTTGATTTAGATCACCTCATGATATTGGGCCAGCTTTGGTCCAAGGGATCCTTTCTTGTTTATTCTTGACATGGATTGGAATACTAGTACTCACTTGGTGCAACTTAACCTTGTATATGCGATGCCACCCTTGATCTATCTTGTTAAATTTTCACCATGCCAGTTGTCATACTATGTTTCATCTCTGCTTTACATGTCCAGTTAACTTTATTAGTTTTTATACTAATAGTAGATAGGACTTACCAGTCTTTTGACTGACCCACTTTCTTTCGCCTCTTTTCTTTCGTTCCCCCCCCCCCCAGGTTTACAGGTTGGGAACACTGGTACTTAGCTTGGATCTTTAGCTGCTTTTCTGGATAGCTTATGTACGGTTTGGACTTGAGCATGCTATGGCTTTATTCTACTTTGGGGATAGTTACTTTATGTTTTCTTTCCAGTTTTCAGTTTATGTTCCTAGACTGTGTTTTGTGGAAAATAATGACTAAGTACTTTGATGTAACTTGACTATGGTTTTGAAATGTTAGTTTTTACCCGCTGCTTTATTTAATCTGTTTTTACTTCTATTTGTTCTGTCTTGTGATATCTGCATGCATGTTTACCTCGTTTAACGCCCCTCCAAAGCCAGTGCACTTGCAAGAGTGGCATTGGCGGAGGTGGGGTGTTACACTCCACCACCAAACGTAAATATTTTTGAAGAGATCAACTTACGCGATCTATTAAATATACTCTGTCAGACATTCTTCCATACAGGTCGTCCTGGGACTAGACAAACTGAAGGCACTATTCAGTACATCCATCTTAGGCAATCTTTACCTAAGATTTATACAACAGCCCTTGCACTTCACTCCGTCTTCAATTATCTTTGGCATATATGATTCGCAACGCTTATGCCAATACGAAGTGGTTCTTCGGATAATAATACAACCAGTCTTTCCATAATAACAATGTTAAAATGGTCAAAAACTTCGATAGTTGGTGAGTTAACTGTCAAAGAAAAACAGGAGTGCAAACAACGATATTCTTTCCAGATGGAAATATTATCAATCAATCATCATTTAACATTTATCTCCTTAGTTCATTAATTTTCTTATCTCATGTTTCCATATATTTTAAATTCTTATCTTCTATTATCAGAAAATATTTCTGATTCTTATTTGGAAAACATTTCCAAACTCCTTCACGATCAAACCTTACCATTCCTTAGTTAAGAAGGAAGTCAATCAAGTTGGGGTATGATTACCTCTCAGACCTTAACTGGACAACGTTTTAACTTCGAAATAGTCAAAGTTTATCTTTTAATCTTTAAGAAACTTCCTTACGTAACTTTTGGATTCTATTTACGAATCCACTTCTTTATTGAAAACGTTGGTTATAACGATAACGTTATAATCCCTACTTTCGAAATATCTAACTTCCATTTTAACTTTTATTCTTTAATGTGAATAAATAAATAAATACCTGATTTATAAATAAATAAATCTTGATTCAAACACCAGAAAGTATAAGTACTTTCCCGAATTCGATATAATCGAATTCGCCGATTAACTCTCTTCGAGTAATCTCTATTTGATTAACTCTTCTTCGAATAACCTATATTCGATTATCTCTCTTCGAATAACTTATACTCGATTAAGTCACTTCGAATAACTTATATTCGATAATCTCCTTTCGAATAACTAAATTCGATTAACTCCTTTCGATTAAACCATAATCGATAACTCCTCTCGATTAAACTATAATCGATAACTCCTTTCGATTAAACTATAATCGATTAACTCTTTTCGACTAACCTAACTTAATTCACTTAACTTATTCACTTAACTCGATTTACTTATCTTGGTTATCTCGACTCGATAACTTAACTCGATTTACTTATCTCGATTATCTCGACTCGATAGCTTAACTTGATTTATCTTGACTTGATATCTTGACTCGGTTACTTAACTTGATTATCTAACTCGATAATCTTAACTCGATAACTCAATTCGGTTATCTAACTCTAATCAATTAACTTACTCTAATCGATTAACTCAATTGGTTAACTCTAACTCTAACTGGTTAACTCTAACTATAACTGGTTAACTCTAACTGATCAACTCTAACTGATCAACTCTAACCCTAATTGATTGACTCTAACTGGTCAACCCTAATTGATTAACTCTAACTGACCAACTCTAACTGGTCAACCCTAATTGATTAACCCTAACTGATTAACTTTAATTGATTAACTCTAACTGATTAACTCTAACTGGTTAACTCTAACTCATTTACTCTATTCGATTAACTCTAATCGAATAACTAACATTCGATTAACTCATTTCGATTAACTCTTTTGAATCAACTCCTTTGATTTATTCCATTGAATTATCTCCTTTGATTAATTCCTTTGAATTAACTCCTTTGAATTATCTCCTTTGATTAATTCCTTTGAATTAACTCCTTTGATTTATTCCTTTTCTATTAGTTTACTTAACAAATAACTATTCCCTTTTCAATTCTATTTATTTAACAAATAAATATTTCTTTTATCTTTTCTATGTATTTAACAAATATTTTCCTTTATATTTGATTTCACAAATATTTTCCTTTATATTTGATTTCACAAATATTTTCCTTTATATTTGATTTATTTAACAAATAAATATTTTCCCTTCAATTCTATTTGTAAGTGTTTTACAAATATTTCCTTTCAATTCTTATTTGGCTTTCCAAATATTTCCTTTATAAAATCCTTTGATTTTATAAATAGTTTCTTTTATAAATTCTATTTATAAATAAATATTCCTTTTATAATTCTATTTACTTTCTAATTAAATATCCCTTTTTACTTCTATTTACTTACTAAGTAAATATCCTTTTTATAAAACCCTTTTCGTTTTATAAATATTTTATTTCAATGCACAGTTTGAAATCTTCCTTCTATATAAAATCTTTCGATTTTATATAATATTTTATTTCAATACTTCTTCTGGTATTTAACAGTACCAATATAATCAGACCATGGTCACTATAATCAATCTCAAATTATACTTTACATCATATAACACAATATATAAACAATACAGTATTATAAATATTGAGGAACCCAGTTGGGTCCCTCCAACCAGTTTCCCTGGATCACAGATGTTAAACAACATGAATATAAAATATTCTGATAAATAGAATCAATATTCGATTAACGATTTATATATATATATATATATCGTTATCTATATTTTCAATCAATACACATACAATTCAACCAAACAGTAAACACACAGCAATCAGTCATCATTTATCAGTTCTAATATTCGTTATAAAAATAGAACTGTTTAGAGTTGGTGAGTTTTACTCACATTGTCCGGCAGTTGACGATTTTGCATATGTTTTATATAGTTTCAACTAGTGACTGAATAGCATAAAATTCCAATGAAATCCCGATCTATTTTGAATTAGCCCGAGCGCGTTGTATTCGATGCCATGATCCCCACTGTAACGACCCGCATTCTACGCATCGCAAGATCGTAGAATATTTATTTCTTTCACATACGAAGTCGTATGGTCATGTAACTTTGGGAGACGATTATTAGGGTCATTTCTCATGTTCATGATTTATGCCGATTTTTAAATGACCGTTTTTCCCCTAGCTGGTACTGTTTTGGCCATAACTTTTGACCAAAAAGGAATTTTGACCTGAAACTACTTCCATTAGATTCGTTTGATAGTTTACAATTCCGTAGAGTGGTTACATTAGCCAAACGGACTCACCGTTTGGGAGATATGGCTGAAACAAGTTTCAGATAGTGAAAAACAGCTTAATTGGGCTTAACCGGGTGATTAACAACTAGGCCCAATGGGGGATTTCGGGATTAGAGGTATTTGAGGACTGCTATGGTTAGGATTTCAGTTTTTCACTCATTTTCCAGCCGCCACAAACTCTCTCTTCAACTTAACAATGGTCTCCAACATCAAAATACACCTCTAATAACCTCTTAATCAAGCTTTGGCTTAAACTACATCAAATTAAGGAGAGAAAGCACCAAAGCAAGGTTAGAGCTGCTGTGTTACATTGGGAACAGCGCCAAATGGAGATTAATTTCAGATTTAAGTTTTATTTGTGGCCAAGGCGAGTGATTTGCATAGTTTTGCACTAATTACGGTTAATTAAGGGTAATTAGTGAAGATTAGCGAAATTAGACATGATAAAATTCTGGAAAAATATTTATAAATTCGAAAATAATGTTTTAGACCTCTGTTAGAAATTTGGTTTGATTTGGTTAAGTTTTACTAATCATATCGTTAGTTTTGCCTAATCACGCTTAAGGGAAAATATGGGGTTTTGGGTATGTTTGATTCATTTTAACCTACCAAATTATTGTTTTGATATTTGTGAATGATTATACATGTTACTATGACTGTATGGTATGTTTTGTGGTTGAGTAGAACTGATAGATTTGTCGAATACGCCGTCGAATGGCGTAAAACAGACGCTGGAAAGTCGTAGGAAATATGCAGGGTTTCGAACCGGATCGGATCGGATTATTGGGCTCGGATCGGATAGGAAAACCGGGCAAGTGGACTCGATTCGGATTGGAACTTAGCATAAGGGACTTGGCGGGAAGGAAGGCCATTTTCTTAGAATTGGAGTTGGGCAGGGGATCGGAAGAAAGGGCGTAGGGATCGGATCAGACTAGAGCTAGGGGGCAAGATTGGATCAGAGGATTGAGCTTGGAGTTGGAGTTGGAGCGGAGCACCGGATTGGACCGCGACATCTAGGAGAGAGAAACCACCGAACCAAGCATAGGACATCCGAACCGAACCAGGGCTGGAGGACTGAACCAAGGAGGAATGGATCAAAGCATGAGTCAGAACCACCGAACTGAACCGGATCGGGACCACCGAACCGAACCAAATGTATACTTTTACCTTATCGTGACGACTCTTTTGAAGACCTACTCTAATTCGACCAAAACTCGAGATGCAAAGGAAGTCCTAATGAGGAGCTTTAACTCAAGATCCAGATGGGAACCAATGAGTGAGCCTCACGATTGGGCTTTGATGCAGGACGTGTGCTAAGGGGTTGTTGATGTCCGTAACTTTGAATCACTATGTGTAGGGAGTACGTGAACGGATTCAGGGCCACAGTGGCCATGTACGACTAAAGGGCTGTAGACCAATAAAGTGGGGTCATTTGTAAAGATTTGGTCATGACTCCATATGGTAAGCTTGGTAGTGGCAGTAGTTGTACAAGTCAAACTCCGTCACTACTTCGATGGGTCTAGTGATTGACAGTGGTGGACATCGTATACTTTACGCACTGAGTGAGAGATGAGAGGATGGTTGTTATGGTTGATTTGTTTGCCGTCATTATGACATGCACACCCCCACCCCCGTTATCTTTACACCATTTATTCAATGGCACCTTAGAGTATTGTACGGTATGTAGTGCTAACTCTTTGGTTGCACGTCCAGGTTCATGTATGGTTAGTATACCTGTTATTGTTCTGTTTAGCTGCTTATCGCTCATACCAGACTTTTTGTCTGACCCAAGTTTTATGTCTCTTCTTATTACTCTGGGTGCTCTCACGAGCAGACTAGAGACAGGTTAGCTGGGTATGCACGGGTAGCTGATCCGGTGACGAGCAGGAGGCTTCCACTTATGATATATATTGATATTCTCCCTGTGTTGTTGAAGATCACTGCTTGGGCATTAGTAGTGCATCTTCTACTTTAGCTTTCTTTTGTTTTAGAGACAGTTTAAAGTTGTAATAATGATGTTGGATCATAAGCTGTATTTGGATTTCCACTGCTATGTTGGTTTAGTTTTCAGCTTATGCACTGTCTCGCCTGTTTTATGTCAAGATTATGTTATTATTATATTTTGTTCCATGAGCTGTGAGACATTCTACAGGTTTCTTGTTTGTTCATTCTCTTCTTTCCTTTCTTTGGCGACCGTTCCGTGCTAGTCGGGCATGTGTACATCGCACCTTCAGAGGATATGCAGGCTTGTGCGGGGCAGGCCGTCACACTTGGTATCAGAGCTCTAGGTTGCGTAGTTAACCTAGGGAAGTTATCAGGGAGAGATAGTATACGTATATGAGAGAACGTATTTGTGATTATTTTGATTTTTAAAGGCTATATATATATATACTATTAGTATAGCTAAGGACGAAGTCGCACTGCACTAGCACCACTATGGCGATGGTTAATCGTTTTCTCTTTACAGATTGAATGATGAGCCGATACGCAAGAGGTGCCAGTAGAGGAGCCAATAATGGGAATGCTGCTGACATGAGGACGATGTTTACTGACCTCATGAGGGAGATGCTTAGGGATGTGCAGAGGGCAACTCCCAATACTGGTAATGGTGGTGGTCCAATAGTGCAGGCGCCTAGGGCCGATTTCGCCAAGCTGAACAAAGATTATACTAGTCTTGGTGGAAAGCCGTTCCAAGGAACGGAATCGACCACGGATGTTCAGGATTAGTTGGATAACTGCGAGCGTATCTTCGAAGACTTGGGTATCGATGATGCGATGAAAAGAAAGCTAGCGTCCCGTCAGCTGCAAGGACGGGCAATGAATTGGTGGAATGCTATAAGGCCAGCTACTCCCGAGGATCAGATTACTTGGGATCAGTTTAAGGCTCACTTTAGCGACAAGTTCATTCCAGCTGCTCAGAATTCAGTGCTGTTTAAGAAATTTTTGGAGCTCAAGCAGAATGGCAAAGCTATCTCGGAGTACATTGCCGAATTCGACACTTTGTCGAAATATGGGTTATCTCTTATTGATACCGCCGAGAAGAAGAACGAGAAGTTCATAACTGGTTTGGATGGATACTTGGGGGAAAGGCTTATTAACCACATCAATGAGACGTTTGAATTGATTGTGGGGAAAGCATTAAGGTCAGAGAGTCTTTACCCTAAGTCGAAGACTGAGGTTGCATCTGCAGAGGAGCCAAAGCCGCAAGCAAGCGGTGGAGGAAGGAATGGTTCTCTGAATAAGAGAAAGCAGAATCAGACTAACGATGGCCAGAAGAAAAAGAATAAGAAGGATGTTGAGTGCTTCAGCTGTGGTAAGAAGGGCCATTATGCTAGTAATTGTCGAGCCAAGCCAGCGGATTGGAAGTGCTTCAACTGTGGCCAAGTGGGACATCACAAGGACAAGTGTCCGCAACCCCATAAAGAAAAGAAGATGGTGAAAACATATGCCCTTAATGCTATTCCTTCTTCGTCGAATTCCCCAACTACGGTGGAGAAGGGAAAGAATGTCGTTATTCAAGGTATGCTTTCTGTTTATGATGTTCCTGTTAGAGTTTTGTTTGATACCGGGACTTCCAGTTCTTTCATGTCTAGTGACCTGGTAGATAGGTTGGGATTGGAGCCCGAGATTGTCGATAGACCTTTAGTAGTGACGAACCCGATTGGTGGTTCGACTAGCCTTAGCATGATTTGTCGTAATGTGGTCTTATCTAGTCATGGATGCATGTTTGTTTGTGATTGCTTTGTTTTGGGCTTTACTGGGTTTGGCATTATTTTGGGAGTCGATTGGCTCTAAAGATATGAGGTGGTAGTAGACTGTGAGGGCTTTTTGGTGACAGTTAGAGCGGATGATGGGCAGAGGATAGTGTTTGGTAGTCTACCCGGTGATGGGGTAATGGCTAGTTTTCTAAATTCCTTTGACATTCCGCAAAGTGAGTTTTCAGGTTTGCCTGTGGTTGTCCAGTATCCGGAAGTTTTCGAGGAAGTGAGAGGGCTTCCTCCACATCGAGAGAATGAGTTCCGTATTGATTTAGTGAAAGTTGCCAGACCTATAGTGATGCCACTTCGTCGTATGGCACCAAGAGAGCAGGGAGAGCTCAGGGTGCAAGTCAACGATCTTTTGAAGAAGGGATTTATCAGAAGGAGTGTTTCTGAATGGGGAGCACCAGTTGTGTTGGCTACCAAGGTGGATGGTTCCCTTCGTTTGTGTGTAGACTACCGCGAGTTGAATAAAGTGACGAGGAAGAATAAGTATCCTCTACAGCGGATAAATGATTTGTTTGGTCAGTTGAGTGGCGCGAGAGTATTTTCTAAGTTGGATCTCACGACAGGTTTTCATCATCTTAGAGTGGAAGCTGAGAGTATAGCTAAAACGACATTTCGGACGCCGTCTGGATTTTATGAGTGGTTGGTCATGCCATTCGGGCTGACCAATGCCCCAGCATACTTCGTGGATCTTATGAATAGGGTATTCAGAGATCAGTTGAATAAGTTTGTCCTTGTGTTCGTGGATGATATTTTGGTCTACTCGAGGACTGAGGAAGAACACAAAGAACATTTAAGAATAGTGATGGAGGTGTTGAGAAAACACCAGTTGAAAGCAATGTTTTCTAAGTGTCACTTCTGGAGGAGGGAAGTGAGATTCTTGGGCCATGTTGTTTCAGAAAATGGTATTGCCGGGGATCCTGCGAAGGTGGCTACAGTATAAGATTGACCTACGCCCAAGAATGCAACGGACATAAGAAGTTTCCTGGGATTAGCTAGATATTATCGTAAGTTTATCCAAGATTTCTCCAAGATAGCAGCACCGTTGACTCAGTTGACCAAGAATAATCAAGCTTTCGTCTGGGACGAAAAGTGCGAGAATGCATTCAAGAGTCTAAAGGAAAAGTTGACATGTGCACCAGTGTTAGTCATTCCAAAGGGGAATGAAGAGATGACAGTATATACGGATGCATGTGGCATAGGGCTACGTGTTTATTGATGCAAGGAGGTAGGGTTGTAGCTTATGCAAGTCGGCAACTGAAACCGCACGAGAAAAATACCCTACCCATGATTTGGAATTAGCAGCGATCATATTCGCTTTGAAGATGTGGAGACATGACCTCTTGGGAGAAAGATTCGAGTTGTTTACCGATCATAAATCATTCAAGTATCTCTTCTCTCAGAAGGATCTAAATCTCCAACAGCAAAGATGGTTAGAGTTTTTGGCTTCCTATGATTTCGATATCGCATACACACTAGGAAAGGGCAATGCGGTGGCTGATGCATTGAGTAGAAGACATGCCAGTTTAGGGGCTATGTTTCTAGAATGGAAGCAACTGGAGTACATCGCTAGGTACGATTTCAGACCAAAGTGTGAATTGGATCCAGAAATGTTAGCAAGTTCAACGATCAAACCCACTTTGATTGAGCGGATTGGTTCCAGTCAGAGGAACGATCCTAACCTATTGGAAATCATCTCCAAGTTAGAGATGTGTATCGACGAGGAGATGAACAAGTATGGGCTTGATCGAGATGGATGGCTTAAAAAGAATGGAAGACTAGTTGTACCCAATGTCAATGGATAGAGAGATGAAGTGCTTAAGGAATGTCATCACTCAAAATTGACTATACATCCCGGTGGTAACAAAATGTATCGAGACATGAAGCAGACCTACTACTGGGAAGGGATGAAAAGAGACATTGGGAAGTTTATATCCAAATGCATGAATTGCCAGCTAGTTAAAGCTGAGAAAAACAAGCCTAGTGGTTTGTTACAACCATTAGAAATTCCAGAATGGAAGTGGGAACAAGTCTCAATGGATTTCATTGATGGGTTACCAAGGACTAGATCGGGCCGTGATAGCATTTGGGTGATTGTGGACCGATTTACTAAGAGTGCGAGGTTTATACCCGTCAAGTCAAACTGGACGGCAGCTATGTTAGCCGAACTGTATATAAAATGGGTAGTGAGATTCCATGGAATACCCAAAATCATTGTGAGTGACCAAGATTCGTTGTTCACTAGCGGGTTTTGGAAGAGCTTACAAGAGACGTTAGGATCAGAATTACATCTCAGTACCGCGTATCATCCTCAAACCGATGGTCAAACAGAGAGGGAGAATCGTATATTAGAAGATCTCTTAAGAGCCTGTGTATTGGATTTTGGTGGATCATGGGATGACCATTTGCATCTAATCGAGTTTGCATATAATAATAGTTATCAATCCAGTATTGGTATGGCTCCATTTGAACCTTTGTACGGAAGACCGTGCAACTCACCATCATGTTGGTTAGAAACAGGTGAGAAGTTTGTGCTTGGACCAGATGTGATAAGAGAAACTTCAGACAAGATCAAGATCATTCAACAGCGAAGAAGGCTGCCCAAGATAGGCAGAAGAGTTATGCTAATAAGAGGAGAAGAGAATTAAAGTTCATCATTGGTGATTTGGTGTTTGTCAAGATTTCTCCATTGAAGAGCGTGATACGATTTGGCAGGAGAGGCAAGTTAGCACCAAGATTCGTTGGTCCATTCCCAGTTCTAGAGCAAATTGGAAATTCAGCATATAAAGTGGAGTTACCAGAGAAGATGGCAGGAGTTCACAACGTATTTCATGTTTTCCAGTTAAGGAAATTCGTGCACGACCCAGATATGACTATTTCACCTGATCAGTTGGATGATATCGAAGTTGAATCCGAGGCGGTTGGGAACCGCAAGCCTATCTGTATTGTTGGGAGCGATACGAAGCAATTTCGAAGGAAAGCGGTGAATCTAGTCAAAGTTCAGTGGGGCGAGAATGAGAATGACTGTACTTGGGAGACAAAGGAGAGCATTAGGAAGACGTATCCAGAACTCTTCGCTTAGAAAGATTTTAACTTCGATTTAGTCTTTCCGCATGCTAGGATAGGCTTGTTTTGTTTGTTTTGCATGATTGATTGTTGTATATGGTTGGTAAGCATGCAGGATCCTTTGTATGTTTTGGGTTAAGGAATTTCAGGGACGAAATTTCTTGGGGGGAGGGGGGGGAGTGTAACGACCCGCATTCTACGCATCGCAGGATCGTAGAATATATATTTCTTTCACATACGAAGTCGTATGGTCATGTAACTTTGGGAGACGATTATTAGGGTCATTTCCCATGTTCATGATTTATGCCGATTTTTAAATGACCGTTTTGCCCCTAGCTGGTACTGTTTTGGCCATAACCTTTTACCGGAAAGGAATTTTGACCTGAAAACACTTTCATTAGATTCGTTTGATGGTTTACAATTCCGTAGAGTGGTCACATTAGCCAAATGGACTCACCATTTGGGAGATAAGGCTGAAACAAGTTTCAGATAGTGAAAAACAGCTTAATTGGGTTTAACCGGGTGATTAACAGCTAGGCACAATGGGGTATTTCGGGATTAGAGGTTTTGAGGACTGCTAGGGTTAGGATTTCGGTTTTTCACTCATTTTCCAACCGCCACAAACTCTCTCTTCAACCTAACAATGGCCTCCAACATCTAAATACACCTCTAATCACCTCTTAATCAAGTTTTGGCTTAAACTACATCAAATTAAGGAGAGAAAGCACCAAAGCAAGGTTAGAGCTGCTGTGTTACAATGGGAACAACACCAAACAGAGATTCATTTCAGATTTAAGTTTTATTTGTGGCCAAGGGGAGTGATTTCCATAGTTTTGCACAAATTACGGTTAATTAAGGGTAATTAGTGAAGATTAGCGAAATTAGACATGATAAAATTCTGGAAAAATATTTATAAATTCAAAAATAATATTTTAGACCTCTGTTAGAAATTTGGTTTGATTTGGTTAAGTTTTACTAATCATATCGTTAGTTTTGCCTAATCACGCTTAAGGGAAAATATGAGGTTTTGGGTATGTTTTATTCAATCTAACCTACCAAATTATTGTTTTGATGTTTGTGAATGATTATACATGTTGCTATGACTGTATGGTATGTTTTGTGGTTGATTAGAACTGATAGATTGGTCGAAAATGTCTTCGAATGGCGTAAAACTGTCGCTGGAAAGTCGTAGGAAATATGCAGGGTTTCGAACCGGATCGGATCGGATTATTGGGCTCGGATCGGATAGGAGAACCGAGCAAGTGGACTCGATTCGGATTGGAACTTAGCATAAGGGACTTGGCGGGAAGGAAGGCCATTTTCTTAGAATTGGAGTTGGGCAGGGGATCGGATCAGAGAGAACAACAGGGGATCGGATCGGAAGCAAGGGCGTGGGGATCGGATCGGACTAGAGCTAGGGGGCGGGATCGGATCGGAGGACCGAGCTTGGAGCTGGAGTTGGAGCGGAGCACCGGATCGGATGGGGACATCTAGGAGGGAGCAACCACCGAACCAAGCATAGGACATCCGAACCGAACCAGGGCTGGAGGACCGAACCAAGGAGGAATGGATTAAAGCATGAGTCAGAACCACCTTATCGTGACGACTCTTTTGAAGACCAACTCCAATTCGACCAAAACCCGAGATGCAAAGGAAGTCCAAATGAGGAGCTTTGACTCAGGATCCAGATGGGAACCAATGAGTGAGCTTCACGATTGGGCTTTGCTGCGGGACGTGTGCTAAGGGGTTGTCGATGCCCGTAACTTTGAATCGCTATGTGTAGGGAGTACGTGAACGGATTCAGGGCCACAGTGGCCTAGGTACGACTAAAGGGCTATAGACAAATGAAGTGGGGTCATTTGTAAATATTTGGTCATGACTCCATGTGGTAAGCTTGGTAGTAGTAGTAGTTGTACAAGTCAAACTCCGTCACTACTTCGATGGGTCTAGTGATTGACAGTGGTGGACATCGTATACTTTACGCACTGAGTGAGAGATGAGAGGATGGTTGTTATGGTTGATTTGTTTGCCGTCATTATGACATGCACACCCCCTTCCCCGTTATCTTTACACCATTTATTCAATGGCACCTTAGAGTATTGTACGGTATGTAGGGCGAACTCTTTGGTTGCAGGTCCAGGTTCATTTATGGTTTAGTATACCTGTTATTGTTCTGTTTAGCTGCTTATCGCTCATACCAGACTTTTTATTTGACCTAGAGTTTTATGTCTCTTCTTATTACTCTGGGTGCTCTCACGAGCAGAGTAGATACAGGTTAGCTGGGTATGCACGGGTAGATGATCCGGAGACGTGCAGGAGGCTTCCACGTAAGATATATATTGATATTCTCCCTGTGTTGTTGAAGATCACTGCTTGGTCATTTGTAGTGCATCTTCTACTTTAGCTTTCTTTTGTTTTAGAGACAGTTTAAAGTTGTAATAATGATGTTGGATCATAAGCTGTATTTGGATTTCCGCTGCTATGTTGGTTTAGTTTTCAGCTTATGCATTGTCTCGCCTGTTTTATGTCAAGATTATGTTATTATTTTATTTTGTTCCATGTGCTGTGAGACATTCTACAGGTTCCTTGTTAGTTCATCCTCTTCTTTCCTTTCTTTGTCGACCTTTCCATGCTAGTCGGGCATGTGTACAGCGCACCTTCGGAGGATATGCAGGCTGGTGCGGGGTGGGCCGTCACACCCACGCCGTTTGTTTCGCACAGTTCCTTAGTTCCAATAATCACTTATCAAGTGGTTTCTTCTTCCAGAATTATCATGAAACAACCCGAACTTCCCCGGTAAGGAAAGCCCGGATAGAGTTGAGGAAAAAACACAAAAGAACGCAGACGGAAGAACATTTCAATGTATATTACAACAATTCCATCAGAATGCAAGAATATACAGATTATAAATGAATAAATATTACACAGAAAATATCAGAGATTACAATACATTACATAGCTGCGGAAAATAATGCAATACACAACTAGAAGTAATACGCGGATACAAAGCTTTCCGAGTATCGTTCCAGCTGTAAATCAGGATCCTGTGAATATAAATCTACAAAACCAAAACTACTAGCTGCTCGTGTCAAAATAAGGGCACCTAGAGTTTAGGTTAAAACAATAAACTTCAAGTCAGTCATGGGACTGGTGTGAGAACTAAAACAGTTATTAATCTTTATTTTTAAAGTTCGGTAAATCAAGGGACCACGCCGTATAACACGGAACGGGTTTCCTCCCAAGAATACCAGTGCATAAAACCAACAGCGCAATGCTAAATAAAGAAAAATGAAGCTATTTTAAGACCCAGGTCCTATCACACAATGCAACGCAAGCCGGGGGATAGGGTTTTACCTTATAATAGCCAAAGAATGCTTGATACGCTAAATTTCATGTTTTTAATTCTTAATCAGACTCCAACCGCAAATTAGTAAGAAAACGATTCCCTAAGTATTAACCGCGAAGGCCGAAACCAACATCAGACCAATACCCAGGAAACCACTCATTTTAGCTCGTTTCCAGTTAGTTTCTGATTTTATATACAATCATAAATATCAATCATAGGCGACATGAATGTCCCATATCACTATGTCGCCATATATAGTTATACAATCAAAACCGCAAAATGTCGTATTGGAAGTTGGGTTATCATTTATGTTATGAACCGAGGCAAAAGATAGTCCTTTACCGATTCGAGACAATCTTGCCCATGTCTCATGGCCCAGACTCAAGTGGGCCCTTGGATCGTCAGGGCCGGTCCACATGGAGTGGATTAAAATGCCTGAACATGCGTCTCCCCGCCCTATGGGGCGTAAATGAGCCAACGAATGACTCCATCGGCTTCACATAGTCACCGATAAATCCGAGGCGCCTCGCAAACCAACAACCACATAAGTCAAACTCGTCAGGGCGTGTAAAACCACTAACGCCACTTCTAACTAGAAGGAAATGCATGCCCTCCCTGATATCCTCTCCCGTTTCTGGTTCATACCGGGTGTGAAACTCGCGAAGTAAACGTTACACAAAGCTTTGCCACAAAGGCCTTGCTTTGATCATCAACCACAAGACTTTGCTTTTCAACGGAAGCCTTGATCATTTGCCACTTAGGTATGCCACACAGGCAATTCACTCTATGCGTTTGATATCCATCAATATATAACCCCTGAGCACGTACATCTTAGAGAAGGGCGTTAAGCAAGAGAATAAATTCTCCACCGCCAAACAGATATATATTCAATAGAAATCAATCACACAGACTAAAATCCAATGTCAAACACACAGTCCATTTACAAGTTCGTTCTGGGTCTGAACGAAACCGGAGGCACCTAGTACCCCTCATATCCATCGATTTCCAATTACGTCTGGACGATCACCAACTGTTTCCATCTTCTTGGGTGTACAGCCCAATCAAGATCATCAGTAATCACCCAAACGACGTGAAGACCTCCGGTCTTCGACCATCGTCTTCATCTTCGACACCACGTCGAGTCAGTTATTCAGAATGGGATAAACCCGGTCTTTCTGAATAACTCGTGTATATAATAAACAAGTGTTACACAAACACAACATACGCCTCATTCCAATTCATCAGTCACTAACCATAAATTAACAAGAGAATAATCCCCCAAATATTAACCCCGAAGGCCGAAACCAACATCAGATCAATACCCAGGAAACCGTTCTGCTTAGCTAACCTACAGTTAGTTTCTAATTTCACATTCTTAGGGAAAGGTTCCCATTAATTTTATCAAAGATAAATTCTTTTAAATTTGTTCTTTAATCTTCCTTTTAATATCACTTCAAACTAGTCGGGATTAGCGATCCATACCGAAGTGATCATTTATTTTATTTCTCAATCCCAACCTATTCATCCCATGAAGTAAAACTGGTAATACTTCATATCTAACACCACGGTGTTATCGGTAAATTCAATGACCATTTCACGTTCAAATCTAATTAAATATTTAACTATCGCCTAGAGCAAAACTGGTGATACTCCATTCTCGATCTTTTTTCAATCTAACTAAAGATTCATTAAAACTCCACTTAGTTTTAATCTTTACTTGGGTTAAAGAATCAGTGTCATTTAATACACGGTTCACAATAAACCCCAAAATCACATCACATTTCAATCAGTCCCTAACCGTAAATTAGCAAGTGAGCAATTCCCTAAGTATTAACCCAAAAGGCCGAAACCAACATCAGATCAATACCCCAGAAACCATTCAACTTAACTAATCTCCAGTTAGTTTCTGATTTTCTTAACTCCTTTGGGTCTAAAAACATTATTATTGAAGATACCGTTCACGACAGCCCAAAATCACATTCTATTAATTATTGGGTTAAAGAACAAGTGTTATTTAAAACACTGTGCACGATAAACCCGAAAATCAATACCAATTCAATTCCAATTAAATATCATTTAATTGGTACACTTCATTAAATCTAAATAAAAAGACTTAATCCTTTTCTCAACTGGGCTTAAGAACAGTGTTAATGAAGACACCATTCACGACAAACCCAAATCACATTTGATATTAAATACAAGGCTCTGAATAGAAAATAAATCGGCTTATATTCAATATCAAATTCTACGACCAACAAATATCGTATTGGAAATACGATATGTATATATATATATATATATATATATCTTTCAAATTTCCATAACAACATCTGTATAATCAAGAAATCCAACATCGAAATATTCCACAGACAATTTCGATTCAAATCCATTCCAATTCAATTATTGGAAATTCTGGTTATTTTCAAAACCATTTCAAATACAATTTATTTATTTTTAAAAATAAATAAATTATTTTTCTAGTTCAAAACTAGTTCATTTCGATAAAAATCTATTTTTATCTTTTCAAATATGGAGTTTTTCATCCCAATTCCTCACAAATCTTTTCTTATGATTTCACACAAATTACCACTATTTTTAATAATTTTATCAAGGCCCGTACAGTCGATTTCCATCTACGGCCATCGAACTGCACTTACAGCGACGTTTTCCAAATTTGATTTGGACATAATTCAAAATCCAACCGTTAGATTTCTAATTTCTAGTATTCGTTAGAAAGCTCTTTTCGATACGAACCCAACGGTTCCGGTTTTAGGAGAATCCGACGGTCGGATCTCCCGTAATACCCGTTCGAAGTCAATGGTCGAAATTCGCGAACTGTCGCAGCGCGGCGCGGCGCGTTCTATTCAGGCCATTATATTATGTATATAATATATACCTCATCGATTTCCTTTTAAAACGTATTTTATAAATCGTTTTAAAATTCGTTTTCAAAACGATTTCAACTTCTTTTTCAAATTCAAATCAAAATTGAATTTTCCCTTACAAATTCGTTTTAAATTCATTTCAAATTGATTCCCATTCAAATCGATTTTTAATTCAATTTCAATTCGCTTTCAATTCAATTTGAATTTCAAATTAATTCAATTTCAATTCGAATTCATTTCTATTCACTTTCAATTCGAAATCAATTCTATTCAATTTCAATTCGATTCTATTCAATTTCAATTCGAATTCATTTCAAAACGATTTCAATTCTATTTCAATCTAATTCGAATTCCAATTCTATTCGAATTTCAAATCATTTCAGTTTATTTCGAATTTCAAATCTATTCAATTTAATTCGAATTTCAATTCACTTTAATATTCATTTCAATTTGAATAAAATCGATATAAATATCGTTCACGTCAAAATGGCGTCAATCTAATCAACACGGCTTCATATATTTCTATTTTCAAATATTCTATTTCAAATATTTCTTTTCAAATATTTCTATTTCAAAACTGGAATGAGGCCCAATCAATTACCATATAATGTTAATTATATGGATTTTCTATGACAAATGTATAAAATAACAACGATCAAAAATCAACCATCATCCAGAGTGCATTCTACACTGTATAAGCATCAAATATAAATATTTTATGCTTATGACAGTCTGTCAATCAATCGATCGACATACAACTAATTATTGGGAGTAGTGTACGTCATATCTCATCCCAATACCCGTGTGGGGTTTCAAACAATCAAACATAGATTTTATTTGTGCAGTTGAGCGATGTGTAAAATTTATCGTCCCAATCAATATCAGTCAAATGTGTGTATATAAACAAATCGTCCGATTTGTTTATATTTATTTCATTTTAAATACACGTTAAAAATTCTATTTTCAACTATAAAATATTTTTAACTATATAAATATTTTATTTCGTTTCACATCACATCACACAATCAACTACACATCAAATCAAACAAACAAGCATACAAGCCGTCCATAGTCAGTGGACGACGGGTGTCGGGTGCTACTAAACACCGTTTGCATCCTAGTATATATTATTAACTAAATTAAAAGGTGAGAAGTTCTCACCGAGGGTTCCACTCCGCCGTGCTTTGTTGTTGAACTGCTGAACTGTCTGCATCTGTTTGCAATTACTGAAACGACCTGAACTTCCCCGGTAAGGAATGCCCGGATAGAGTTGAGGACGAAACACAAAAGAACGCAGATGGAAGAACATTTCATTGTATATTACAACAATTCCATCAGAATGCAAGAATATACAGAGTATAAATGAATAAATAATACACAGAAAATATCAGAGATTACAATACATTACATAGCAGCGGAAAATAATACAATACACAACTAGAAGTAATACGCGGATACAAAGCTTTCCGAGTATTGTTCTAGCTGTAAATCAGGATCTTGTGAATATAAATCTGCAAAACCAAAACTACTAGCTGCCCGTGTCAAAATAAGGGCACCCAGAGTTTAGGTTAAAACAATAAACTCCAGGTCAGTATTGGGACTGGTGTGAGAACTAAAACAGTTATTAATCTTTATTTTTAAAGTTCAGTAATCAAGGGACCACGCCGTATAACAAGGAATGGGTTTCCTCCCAAGAATACCAGTGCATAAAACCAACAGCGGAATGCTAAATAAAGAAAAATGAAGCTATTATAAGACCCAGGTCCTATCACACAATGCAACGCAAGCCGGGGGATAGGGTTTTAACTTATAATAGCCAAAGAATGCTTGATACGCTAAATTTCATGTTTTTAATTCTTAATCAGACTCCAACCGCAAATTAGTAAGAGAACGATTCCCTAAGTATTAACCCCGAAGGCCGAAACCAACATCAGACCAATACCCAGGAAACCACTCATCTTAGCTCGTTTCTAGTTAGTTTCTGATTTTATATACAATCATAAATATCAATCATAGGAGGCATGAATGTCCCATACCACTATGTCGCCATATATAGGTATACAATCAAAACTGCAAAATGTCGTATTGGAAGTTGAGTTATCATTTATGGTATGAACCGAGGCAAAAGATAGTCCTCTACCGATTCGAGACAATCTAGCCCATGTCTCAGGGCCCAGACTCAGGTGGGCCCTTGGATCGTCAGGGCCAATCCACACGGAGTGGATTAAAATGCCTGAACATGCGTCTCCCCGCCCTATGGGGCGTAAATGAGCCAACGAATGACTCCATCGGCTTCACATAGTCACCGATAAATCCGAGGCGCCTCGCAAACCAACAACCACATAAGTCAAACTCGTCAAGGCGTGTAAAACCACTGACGCCACTTCTAACTAGAAGGAAATGCATGCCCTCCCTGATGTCCTCTCCCGTTTCTGGTTCATACCGGGTGTGAAACTCGCGAAGTAAATGTTGCACAAAGCTATGCAACAAAGGCATTGCTTTAATCATCAACCACAAGACTTTGCTTTTCAATAGAAGCCTTGATCATTTTCCAATTAGGCATGCCACACAGGCAATTCACTCTATGCGATTGATATCCATCAATATATAACCCCTAAGCTCGTACGTCTCAGAGAAGGGTGTTAAGAAAGAGAATAAATTCTCCGCCGCCAAACAGATATATATTCAGTCGAAATCAATCACACAGACTAAAATCCAATGTCAGACACACAGTCCATTTACAAGTTCGTTCTGGGTCTGAACGAAACCGGAGGCACCTAGTACCCCGCATATCCATCGATCTCCAAGTACGTCTGGACGATCACCAACTGTTTCCATCTTCTTGGGAGTACAACCCAATCAAGATCATCAGTAATCTTTTATCTTGCTAGTAACATAATAAAAATTATATTTCTACTTCTCCTTCATGATAATAAAAATCTCATTTTTATATGCTAGTCGTATAAATAAAAATAAAACCTTTTATTTAAAACCATATGTATAAAGATCGAATTTTTATTTCATTTCACATATAAAAATTATATCCTTTCTTATTTAAAAACCTCACCTTTCATAAATTAAAGACCTCACTTTTCTCCTGTCGGTGATCTTCCAGACATACTTGGAGATCGATGGATATGCGGGGTACTAGGTGCCACCAGTTTCGTTCAGACCCAGAACGAACTTGTAAATGGACTGTGTGTCTGACATTGGATTTTAGTCTGTGTGATTGAATTCTGTTAAATATATATTTGTTTGGTAGCGGAGAATTTATTCTCTTGCTAAATGCCCTTCTCTGAGACATACGAGCTCAGGGGTTATATATTGATGAATATCAAACGCATAGAGTGAATTGCCTGTGTGGCATGCCTAAGTGGCAAATGATCAAGACTTCTGTTGAAAAGCAAAGTCTTGTGGTTGATGATCAAAGCAAGGCCTTTGTGGCATAGCTTTGTGTAACGTTTACTTCGCGAGTTTCACACCCGGTATGAACCAGAAACGAGAGAGGACATCAGGAAGGGCATGCATTTCCTTCTAGTTAGAAGTGGCGTCAGTGGTTTTACACGCCCTGATGAGTTTGACTTATGTGGTTGTTGGTTTGTGAGGCGCCTCAGATTTATCGGTGACTATGTGAAGCCGATGGAGTCATTCGTTGGCTCATTTACGCCCCATAGGGTGGGGAGACGCATGTTCAGGCATTTTAATCCACTCCGTGTGGACCGGCCCTGACGATCCAAGGGCCCACCTGAGTCTGGGCCCTGAGACATGGGCTAGATTGTCTCGAATCGGTAGAGGACTATCTTTTTCCTCGGTTCATACCATAAATGATAACCCAACTTCCAATACGACATTTTGCGGTTTTGATTGTATACCTATATATGGCGACATAGTGGTATGGGACATTCATGCCGCCTATGATTGATATTTATGATTGTATATAAAATCAGAAACTAACTGGAAACGAGCTAAGATGAGTAGTTTCCTGGGTATTTGTCTGATGTTGGTTTCGGCCTTCGGGGTTAATACTTAGGGAATTGTTCTCTTACTAATTTGCGGTTGGAGTCTGATTAAGAATTAAAAACATGAAATTTAGCTTATCAAGCATTCTTTGGCTATTATAAGGTAAAACCCTATCCCCCGGCTTGCGTTACATTGTGTGATAGGACCTGGGTCTTATAATAGCTTCATTTTTCTTTATTTAGCATTGCGCTGTTCGTTTTATGCACTGGTATTCTTGGGAGGAAACCCGTTCTGTGTTATACGGCGTGGTCCCTTGATTTACCGAACTTTAAAAATAAAGATGAATAACTGTTTTAGTTCTCACACCAGTCCCATGACTGACCTGGAGTTTATTGTTTTAACCTAAACTCTGGGTGCCCTTATTTTGACACGGGCAGCTAGTAGTTTTGGTTTTGCAGATTTATATTCACAGGATCCTTATTTACAGCTGGAACGATACTCGGAAAGCTTTGTATCCGCGTATTACTTCTAGTTGTGTATTGTATTATTTTCCGCTGCTATGTAATGTATTGTAATATCTGATAATTCTGTGTAATATTTATTCATTTATACTCTGTATATTCTTGCATTCTGATGGAATTGTTGTAATAAACAATGAAATGTTCTTCCGTCTGCGTTCTTTTGTGTTTTGTCCTCAACTCTATCCGGGCTTTCCTTACCGGGGAAGTTCATGTCGTTTCATATCATACACAACTCCTTGCTCCAGAAATTCATGAAATCACAGACCCCTTTACACCGATGCTCTCCTCACCGTAAACTCCTTACTCACAGCGCAAACCACCACGTCACCAGGCTACTGCATAAACGAACCTAACCTTTTCTTGCATCCTTCAATCATTATATAACATTTATCCCACCCGTACACTAATCCCCTTGATTACTCTTCGCCTAAACCCCTCCTTCTTCCCCATTAAACACACGTAGCCAAATCTCACTGAACCATGGCCGACCCCTTTTATTACCATCACTGTGTACTCCTCATCCTCCTCGTGCCATCAAACTGCAACTCACATGCCCATCCACACTTCCGTTCTCCATTATTTGGTTCGAACTCCATTACGCCGAGTTCACCGATACCTCCTCCTTCCCAATTCTCGTTTGAACATCTGCAGAAAAACCCCAACCTCCCTTTTAACAAGATCCCAACTCCAACCCCTCCTCGATCTCACAACAGATCCTACATTAACAACAAAACCATCAACTGATGCTTGTCTCGATCCAAAGATTGAAGCCCTAGCTCGCTCTGGACAAAACTCGAGATCTGATAAACAGCACCGCACGCAAATCGAAGACTACCGGGATGAAGCTCTCTTGATATCGAATCCAACGAAGTTCATTTCGAGATTTTAGGATTTGTATTTGATTTTCCATGATTTTCTTGAGTTGTGTTTTCTTTGATTTTAGGAGACCAGGAACTGGCGGCTACCAATTCGGTGACGAGAGGAAAACTAGATTAGGTTTAGGATGTGGGTTTAGAAGGTATTATATAGAGATTTTTGTTTTGATTTTTAGAGGAAGAGCTTCTTCCACGTCTCTTTGTTTTTTTGCGGCTGAAGGGGATGAAAACGTGGTCTCCCTTTTGACCATAGAAAGAAGTTAGGCTATTTTTGTTTTTGAGTGGTAAAATTTAACGTACCTTATTTATAATTCTGTTCATATATGAGATGCTACGAATAGAAATAAAAACACCGGTGAGACGAGCAATGTCTCACGATCCCAAAAATATAATAATATTAGTAGTTCAACTCATATTGTGAGACGCCAAAAATATTGTTACCGGGTGCAAAACACTTTAAATAAAAAGTCGCATATTTAATTAATTAAAAATTATAGTAAAATTCTAAAAATTAAATTATACATACGCCTCAAAAGGATCTTCTCCAAATTCGATATTTAATTATATTGAAAAACCCTTTCATAACGTAAATAAAGCATCGCAAATTATAAAGGAATTCCATAGCGACTTTTCTAAAATTTGATTTGGACATAAATCAAAATCTACACGACGAAATCTTGATTTTTCTCTTCCACTAGAAAAATATATTTCACCAGCTCCTATCTTTTCTTATTTCACAGAAATCCGATTTGAAACGGCTTCTGTATATTCGTTTAAAGTTCGAATCGCCAAATCGCGAACTGCCCCACCATTTCGAGCTCGATTATAATTAAATTATAATTATACGTTCAAACTTCTTTTAAATAATATATTCGTGATTATAATTCAATTCTAAACTGAATTATATATTTTGAATTTCCCAATTCACACCATATCGTGAATTTTACTAATTCTGGTTATTTCAGAATTAAATATATTATTATATTATTTATTTCAATTAAATATTCACTATTATTTAATTAGCGACCATTAAATCCTTTTAATCACCTTTTAAATAGTTAAATAAATTAATTATTATATCGCTGAAAATGTGGGTCATTACATATATATACATACATATATACTTGATAAAATTTAATTACAATTGAAACCAAACACTGAAAATCATTGTAACAACTAACTTGAATTTTTATATGTGAATTTGTTTTTAAAAATATAGTAAATGCTTGGCAATTATTTAAGTAATCAAAGCCATATATATAGAGTGTAGCATACTAAAATAATGAAACATAAAATACTATTAACATAAATGCCCCATTCTCTCTCTTCCTTTCATATGCCAATATTCCATTATAGAACGTAATCAAAAAGGATTTTTAAAAAAAAGGAGAAATAAATTCGCCACCTCAGCCATAATTTTATTAATACCCTAATATTCTAAACTCTCCACTACATACTATCATTTCCTCTCCTCAAATTCTCATTTCTCTATTTCCTCAAAATTTAACAGCAGCCCTCTTTCTCTCTCTCCCTCTCTCTCAAAACTCTACATGAAAGCCCCTCAAAATTAAATAATTTATATCTCCCAAACCATAAGGAGTTAGGCCATGAAATTTTGTGAGCACAAGAGAATGAAGAGTGCTACTCATGCCTAAAATTAGGTGAAGAATTGGAAAGCATAACCGGTGAGATTCTTATTTTAATAATTAATTTAATTTAACTATTTTTCTCCTGATGTGAAATTGATGTTTGTTTTGAAATAAAGTTAGGTCTGTGATGAATGAGTGTTATGCTTATGTTTTTAGATTTTGTTGTTTTGTGAATTGTAATGTTTTGCGATATTCAAGTTTGTTAGATCCATAAATTTTGATGAAATCTTCATACGAGTTCTCATCTTTTTTTTTGTTTCTTGAAAGTTTAGATCTTTATTTTTATATAAATAAAAATTAGATCTTTTATTTTGAAATAAATTAAATAAATTTGGATCTTTTTTTTAAATAAAAGAAAGAAGGAAAATTTGGATCTTTATTTTTGAATAAAACAACGAAGGAAAATTTGGATCTTTTATTTTAAATAAAGGAAAGAATGAAAGTTTGATCTGTATTTCTTAATTAAGGAAATTATAAAGTTGAAATTAAAGAATTATTCTTTTATTTAGATTTACCAAATAAATAAAGATTTATTTTGTTTATTTGGATTTACTGAATAAATAAAGATTTATTCTTTTTTTTATCAAGAAAATAAAGTTTAGATCTTTGTTTTGAAATAAAAAAAGATAATAAAGTTAGAACTTTATTTTGAAATGAATAAAATTAATAAAAGTTTAGATCTTTTTAATTTACAAAATTAATAGAAGTTTAAATCTTTTTTATTTACTAAACAAATAAAGTTTAGAATTTTATTGTTGAATAAAAGAATGAAATAAAGTTTGACTTTTATTTTGAAATAAAAGAAATGAAATAAAGATTGGATCTTCATTCTGATTCAAAAAATATAATCAAGTTGGACCTTTTATTTTGATTCATGAAAACTATACACCATTTAATATGTTGTTATTGTATTGCGTTGTCATGAAAACTATACACCATTTAATATGTTGTTATTGTATTGCGTTGACATGAAAACTATACACCATCTAATGTGTTGTTATTGTATTGCATTGACATGTTAGTAAATAAAGGTTGGGTTATTTCATGTGTTATAAGTTGACATGTTGGTAACAAAAGTTGGGCGATTTCATGTATTATGAATTTACATGTTAATTGAAACAATAGCTAGCGTCATCTACTTTTATGAAAAAATAAAAAAAAATAGCATTAATGAAAAATATGTAATGTAGTTATAAAATTAGCATTAATGAAAAATATGTAATGTAGTTATAAAATTAGCGTTAATGAAAAATATGAAATGTAGATATAGAATTAACTTTAATGAGAAACATGGAATATTATCATATTTTTAGCGTTAATGGAAAAAGTGAATTATTAAGATTACTTTCACTGTTTATGTTAAAATATGAAATTAAGATTATTTTCACTGTTTATGTGTTAGTTTAGAAATTGACATTATTTTCACACCGTTACGTGATAATTTAGAAATGAACATTTTGCACCGTCATGTGTTAATAATGGAATGAATATTTTCACCGTCATCTTTGTTATAAAAAAAGTAAAAGTTACATTTTTCATGTAACTGATGTGATGACCCCAAACCCCGTACGACGGTGGCAAGGGTAATCTTTGGAATACAACACAAACAAATAACAGCAGAATAGAAATAATTAAATACACCAGATAATGTACAATAGAATACACTGGATAAACATAATCATCAGAGTTACATAGTATACAGGATCATACTTAGTACAATTATTGTTCAGCTATACATAAATGTCTACAGCGGAAAACTAAACATAATATGTACAATAGGAGCTGAACAACATAAAAAGAGATAAACGATAGAATCCATCTTCAGCTCCGGCTATCCAGAAAGAGCCTGCTAAAACCTGAATACAAGGATGCCCGTGTAGAAATAGGGGCACCCGAGTTTGCAAGTGAAACAAACTACGAGTCAGTCATAGGACTGGTATGAGAAATCTATTTAACTTACTTTATAATATGGCCAATCACAGGACCACGCCACTTTCGCGGAACGGGTTTACTCCATTGGATTGCCAGTGCTTTAAAACAAGTAAATCTTTTAAACATTGCAGTGCTTTTTATAAACATGAAGCCATTATAAGACTCAGTTCCCATCACACAATGCAACACAAACCAGAGGATAGAGTTTTACCTTATAATGGCCAAAATATGCTTGATACGAATAAAACAAATCGTTTGATATTATTGCTAGTGTTTATATGTTTCAAAAAGAATTTCAATCATAACTATCAATCATAGACGGCGTGGGTACCGTTGTCGCCATATATATATATATATATATATATATATATATATATATAATCAAAACCGCATGGTGTTGTATTTGGAAATTGGATTTCCGTCATGAACCAAGGCAAAATATAGTCCTTACCGAATTCGAGACAATCCAGCCTACCATGTCTCAGAGAAGGGCGTTAAGCAAGAGAATAAATTCTCCGCCGCCAAACAGATATATATTTAATAGAGATCAATCAGCACAGAACAAAATCCAATGTCAGACGCACAGTCCATTTACTAGTTCGTTCTAGGTCTGAACGAAACCGGAGGCACTTAATACCTCGCATATCCATACAATCAACAAGTATGTCCGGACGGCTACTACTTCAGCCCCTTCAAGGTAGCTACTCCTATCATGAGCATCAGTAGCACTCCTCCATTCGACGCGAAGATCATCGGTCTTACACCGTCTTTATATCTTCGACTTTCAATCGTCGATCAATTATTTGAAATGAGAATCAACTCGGTGTTTTCAAATAATTCACGTATATTTAGAATTTCAAATCAATTCATTTCAATGGTTAAATTACTCGATATCACTAATTCTATTCTTTAATGTAATTTTCATGCAAACACATTCAACCATCAAATATCACATAAACCGAGCAAATTCAGTTTATTTCCATTCCATATCGTTTATAATATTTTATCATGATTTATCGCTATTTTTATTTATTTAAAAATAGCTAATTCACACAAACTACGCTTCAGGCCATAGCGCGGTTATGGTGCTGTTTTTCTTCAGATTTGATTTACACATATCTGAAAATCTAACCGTTGGATCTTCACAAATTTTATATCATTAGAAAGATCTTTTCAATTGAATAAAAGTAAAAGTTACATTTTTCATGTAATTGAATAAAAGTAAAAGTTACATTTTTCATGTAATTGAATAAAAGTAAAAGTTACATTTTTCATGTAATTGAATTAAAGTGAAATTACATTTTTTATGTGAATTGAATTAAAGTGAAATTACATTTTTCATGTGAATTGAATTAAAGTGAAAGTTACATTTTCATGTAATTGGATTAAAGTAGAAAATTACATTTATCATATAATTAGTTTTTAAGTAGAAAATTTACATTTTCATGTAAATAGAATTTAAAGAAGAAAATTTACATTTTCATGTAAATAGAATTTAAAGAAGAAAATTTTCATTTTCATGTAAATGTAACTTAGGGAAGGAAATTTACATTTTAATGAATTGAATTTTCATTAAAAAGGATAACGGTATGAAATTTACGTATTTATGTAAAAAGATTTTCAGTAAAGATTATAACGATGAAATTTACATTTTAATGAATTGGATTTTCATTAAAAAGATAAAGATAGAAATTTACATTTTTATGTAGATAGATTAACACACAAAATTATTATTTTGTTTGTGATGAAAGATTAACAAAGTTATTATTTTTTGTAGAATTGAAGTTAACACCAAAATATATTGAATTTTTGTTAGAAATTGAAATGACACAAAAATTCTCAATTTTTGTTAAATTATAAATGACACACAAAAATATTCATGTTTGTTGTAATGGAAATGAAACACAAAAATACCTACTTTTGTTGAAATTGTAATGATAAATGAAATATACAATTTTGTGTAGTTTGAAAGATGATTGAAAAATATACCTTTTTGTATATAGGATGTGAATGCAAGTCGAAATAAAGATCAACATTCTTATGTGCCGTGACATTATATTTAGATAATAATTCTTGTCGTTAGCAAAATATAGTAAAATAAAATACATTTCACTCTGTATTATAAAAATGTAAATAGGTTACGGAAATATAACGTTCTTTACTTGTTGTGTTAATCACGATAACGAAATGGACGAAGGATTTATATATATATATATATATATATATATATATATATAAATTAAAAGTAAACGAATCGAGCCTGGTAGTTCGCATTTTGGAATTGTACTTTTTAATTGATTATACCGAAATATCCGACTGTCGGATTTTCTCAAAACTGAAACCGTTAGGTTCGCCTTGGGAAGATCTTTCCAACGATATGAATTGTGTTAAATTCCAACGGTTAGATTTATAGAAATGTGTAAAACAAATTTGGGTGAAAACAGCACCAGGGTCGCCTATTGACCCGAAGCGTCGTTAAATTAATTTGGGCTATTTTTATATAAATAAAAATAGTGATAGATCGTTATTAAATACTAATAACGATATGAAATGATTTTAAATATATATATATATATATATATATATATATACGAGAATCATTTGAAAGGTCCGAGTTCAATCTCATTTCAAATGATTATACGACGACATAAGTCAAAGAGTTGAAGACGGTGATTGAAGACCGACGATCTTCACATCGAATGGATTTGTTACTACCGAGGCCCATGATTGGAGTTGCTACCTTGAAGGGGAGTCAGGGGTAGCCGTCCGGATGTATCGTTGATTGTTCGGATATGCGAGGTATAAGGTGCCTCCGGTTTCGTTCAGACCCAGAACGGACTTGAAAATGGATTGTATGTCTGACGTTGTATTCCTTTATACGGTATTCTTTGATCTCTGCTAAATATATATCTGTTTGGTGTTTAACACCCTTCTCAAAGACATACGAGCTTAGAGGTTATATATTGGTAGGAATCAATGGTATGGTATGGATTGACAATGTGGCATGCTAAGATGCAAATGATCAAGGCTTTTGTTGAAAAGCAGGCCTTGTGGTTGATGATCAAAGCACGGCCTGTTTAGGCGTAGCTTTTTGTATAACGTGACTTCGCGAGCCTCAAACCCCGGTATGAGTCAAAAACGGAGCAAGGGAACACAGGGAGAGCAACACATTTCTTTCTAGCCAGAAGTGGTGTTTGGGTTTTACACGGCCCGACATTTTACTTATGTGGATGATGGAATGAGGCGCCTCAGATGTTAGGTCCTATAGGACCGGGAAATGTGTGTTCAGGAATAACTAATCCACAAACCGCAAGTGTGGACCGGCCCGGCAGCTATCCAAGGGTCACTCGAGCTTTGATCCTGATACATTAGCTAGAGTATCTCGAATCGGTAAGGAGATCGTTCCTAGCCTTGACTCATGATGGAAGCCCAATTCCCAATACGACCCTACGGACTTGATTGTATTACTAGTATAGAGGCATAGTATATGGTAGCTATGCTTCCTAGGATTGATACATTTACTTTGAAATGTTTTTGAAACCCATATACACTAGCAATAATATCAAACCTGTTTTTTTTCGTACCAAGCATGTTTAATCATCATAAGGTAAAACTCTATCCTCTGGTTTGCGTTGCATTGTGTGATGGGACTTGAGTCTTATGTTGATTCCATTTTAATAAAAAGCATTTTGTTGTTTAACGATTTACTTTAATTTATGCATTGGCAATCCATTGGAATAAAACCCGTTCCACGTTAGCGGAATTTGGATTTGCCTTATTGGTATTAGTTATATTAGTTAAGAATTCTCACACCAGTCCCATGACTGACTCATAGTTTGTTTCACTTTGCAAACTCGGGTGCCCTCTTTTCCACATGGACAGTCGAGTAGCTTTTTGCAGATATTTATCTGTTGAGCAGGATTCTGGGTCGAAGCCTAAAGCTGTATCCAGAGCATTGTTGTCTTCCGCTGCCTTAGTTATTTTATTTCTGCTGTTTATTGTATTTAATTTATTGAAATTTATCTTCTGCTGTAATTTTATTCAATGTACTCTGATATGTTCTGTACTCTGATGTAACATTATTATGATGTTTTATAAATGTCTGCTGTTGTTGTTCTAATGTGTTGTATTCCCAGAGTTAATGTATTTGGGTTTTTAACGGTCTTAGTCGATTTTGCGATCAATTGAGTCCGGGAAAAATCCAAGCCGTTACAGTTGATATCAGAACTCTGGTTAGCTCAAATCTTTGGGGTACAACTCGTTAGAACTGAACAAAATACTCATCAGAGATTGGATTAGTAATATCCAATAAGAATACTCATTAGAGATAGGATCAGGAGTATCCTAGAATGAAAAAACTCAGTAGACATGGGGTTAGTAATGCCCTAGAATGAGTTGAGAGTGCCTAGTTTATGATTAACGTATTTTTGATTATATAAAATCCGATTTTAGAAAATATGATTTTTGAATAAATAAAAGCTATATATATTTGGAAAGTTAATCAACTAATTGATTGATGGTTATGTAGTGTAATTATTAGTTCAACTAATAAAATGATAGAAATCAATTGAGAAAAAAAAGACGAGTTAGTTAATTAAACAACTTTAGCTTCGTTCCTTTTCGAGGACGAAAAGTTCTTAAGCGGGGGAGACTGTAACAACCCTGAATTTTGGGGAAAATTTTAAATTTGATTTTAATAAATTTTGATGAAAAATTGCATGAATAGCTAATTAATTATTGTTAGTGTGTAATGGTTGCCAAGATAAATGCATTTAAGGCGCGTTAGTGTATAACGCGAATTTGAAATTTATTGGTTGATTACATGTAGGAATTGTTAGCGTGTGAGGGTTAATAAAAAAATAAACGCATTTGACACGCGTTAGTATATAATGCGTATTCGTTTATTAATTGTTGTGCGCAATAAAAAGAAAGCAATAAACTGATGTAATTGATAATTAAAATTAAACCTTATTTATTAAGTTCTATTTTGATATAAATAAAGTTGATTAGTTTCTGGAATTTAATTAAAGATAATAATATAAATAGGGGATTTATGGCGAATTGTTAATGAATTGATTTTTTTTTTAAATTTAAGTCATTTAAAAATAATTTTTTTGTAGTTTTGTTTACATGAGTAAACGTGGAAAGTTAGAATTCAATATTGGTATATTTAATAAAATTTAATGGTGCATTTATTTAATTAACCTTTGAAATCCTTTCCTAAAATCCTCGCTTAAATCAACCCTTCATTTATTCACTTTCTTTGCCAAAATAATCTATCAATTTATTAATTTCTTTCCCTAACTCATTGACATAATTAAATCAAACCAAATTCAGTGGAATTAAATATATATATATATATATATACATACATACATATATACTTTGTGATAACCCCAAACTTCCGTGATTCGAAATTAAGGGTAATCATATGTAATACAACATATTTACAACAATAACAGATCTCAGATAATATCATAACACATAAACATTGCAGTAGAAGAGACAAATGTCATAAACATCAAGCAACTGAACATCAGAGTACGCAGTTTACAGGATATAACTTAGCAAAAATAGAAAGTCTGAATAAAAGGACGTAAGTCTCAACTCCAAACGTACATAAAAATACAAGATGGAATAAGGTCTCTAAAACAAAAGCAAAGATAAAAGAGAAGTCTTCGTCTTCCTCCTCAGCAGTCTTCAATCTAGACAATCCTCAAAACTTTTCACTCGGCTGCTCGTGTAAAGAGAGGGCACCCGAGTTTGCAAAGTGAAACAAACTTCGAGTCAGTCATGTGACTGGTATGAGAAATCTTTCTATACTAACTAACAATATGGAGAACCATAGGGCCACACTGCTAACGCGGAACGGGTTTACTCCATCGGGTTGTCAGTGCATAATTAAATAAAGTTGATACAAAATTATGCAATGACTTTAGAAAAATTAAATCAATATAAGACTCAAGTCCCATCACACAATGCAACGCAAACCAGAGGATATACTTTTTCCTTATAATGATAAAACATGCTTAATGCGTGTAAAATAATATTTTAATATTATTATTATTAGTGTCTAAGCAGTTTAAAAAAATATTCAAAGTAAATGTATCAATCCTAGACGGCATATTACCCCCATCCTACTATGTCGCCATATATAAGTTTACAGCTAAAGCCGTAGTGTCGTATTGGAGATTTGGTTTCCATCATGAATCGAGGCTAGGGATCGTCCTCTCCGATTCGAGACACTCTAGCAAATGCCTCAGGATTCCCCGCAGTGAACCCTTGGATCTTCAGGGCCGGTCCACACCTATCGAAAGTGGATTGGCAATTCCTGAAAACACGCTTCCCTATCATTTTGGACCTCAATATGGCCACTAACAACCTATAAAACCCGAGGTACCTCCAAATCCACCATCCACATAAGTAAAATGTCAGTGCTGGTAGGTCCCTGACGTCACTCTAGCTAGAAAGAAACGTGTTCACTCCTTGCAGTCCTAATCCCGTTTTGACTCATATCGGGGTGTGAGGCTCGTGAAGTCACGCTACACACAAAGCTACGCCTAAACAGGCCGTGCTTTGATCATCAACCACAAGGCCTGCTTTTCAACAAAAGCCTTGATCTTTTGCATCTTGGCATGCCACATTGACAATTCACGCCATGAGATCGACAACCATCAATATATAAGAGGGTGTAAAGTAAGAGGATAAATTCACTGCCACCAATAAATTATATATTAAATAGAAATCAATTTAAATACATGAAATGAATTCCAACGTCAGACACGCATCCATTTACAAGTCTGTCCTTGGTCTGAACGAAACCGGAGACACCAGAGAGGTTCTCGCCTATCCGGGCAATCAACCCACACGTCCGGAAAACTACTACTTCAACACCTTCCTAGGAGAAAGTCAGTCCAAGGTATCAGTAATCGCCGTCCATTCGACGTGAAGATCACCGGTCTTCAATTACCGTCTTCTATATTTTCGATTTAATCGTCGTGCAATTATTTGAAATGAGTTAAACTCGGTCTTTTCAAATAATTCTCACATAATTTATCATTTAAATCATTTCATATCGTTAATACTTATTTATAACGATTTATCGCTATTTTTATTTATTTAAAATAACTCAACTATAATTAAACGACGCTTCGGGTCAAAGGGCGACCCTGGCGCTGTTTTTAACAAATTTTGATTTACATATATCTTGAAATCTAACCGTTGGATTTTGACGAAATTTATATCGTTGGGAAGATCTTCCCAAAGCGGTCCTAACGGTTCCAGTTTTGGGAAAATCCGGCGGTCGGATCTTTCGGTATAACCATTTAAAGTTACGATTGCCGATACAAGAACTACCGCGGGCGTTTCGTTTAAATTCTATATATATATATATATATATATATATATATATAAATCATTTAGCGATTTCAATTATAAAAATCCATACTCTTTGTCGCATCTAAAGTGACGATAAAAATATCACTTTTAATATCTCTGTTTTATTTTTCTATCTTTCTGTTTTGTTTACACTAAATGTAAATAAATTATTCTTTTCCTATCCTTTCTTTTATTTACACTAAATGCAAATAAATTATTCTTTTCCTTTTCCTTGTTTATTTACACTAAATATAAATAAATGTAACCTTTTCCTATTTACTTATTTATTTGCACAACATGTAAATAAATGTTTCTTTTCCTATTTACATATTTATTTACACTACATGTAAATAAATGTTTCTTTTCCTATTTACATATTTATTTATAATACATGTAAATAAATGTTTCTTTTCTATATACATATTTATTTATATAAACACAATGTTATTGCAAAATTTGTTCTTTTATTCATATAGGAAATGTAAATAAAATTTCATCGCTAAATTTGTTCATTTTATTTACATAAGAAATGTAAATAAAGTTCCATCGCTAAATTTTTTCATTTTATTTACATAAGAAATGTAAATAAAATTTCATTGCTAAATTTGTTCATTTTATTTGCATAAGAAATGTAAATAAAATTCCATCGCTAAATTTGTTCATTTTATTTACATAGAAAAATGTAAATTCTTTTTATTCCTTTTATTTGCATCTAAAAATGCAAATAAAATAATGTACTTTTATATATATGCTTCATTTTTAATATATTAACATTACACCAAAAATATGTTCATTTTCAATGTTACGACATAACGCTTAAAATATGTATTCAATTTCATATTTCTACACAATGCTAAAAATATGTTTATTTTACATATATTAACACGACACTAAAAATATGGTTCACTTTTCATATTCTAACATAACGCTAAAAACATGATTCACTTTTCATATCTCTACTACATGTAAAATTCCATATTTCAATACTTGAAATAATCTAAGTTTTGGGTGTCGACTAACATGTCTAATTCAATATATGAAATCAACCTGTAATTTGGTGTGAAATTTTCATGTCAACACAAAGGATAGCAACATATAATTTGGTGTCAAGTTTCATGTCAACACATACAACAACAACATATGATTTGGTGTATAATTTTCATGAATCAAAATAAAAGGTCCCATCTTTATTTTATTTTGTGAATCAAAATAAAATATCTAAATTTTATTTATAAATCAAAATAAAAGATCTAAACTTTCTTTATTTTATAAATCAAAATAAAATATCTAAACTTTCTTTATTTTGTAAATCAAAATAAAAGTCTAAACTTTATTTATTTTGTAAATCAAAATAAAAGATTCAAACTTTTTTATTTTGTAAATCAAAATAAAAGATTCAAACTTTCTTTATTTTGTAAATCAAAAGAAAAGATTCAAACTTTCTTTATTTTGTAAATCAAAATAAAAGATCTAAACTTTCTTTGTTTTGTAAATCAAAATAAAAGATCTAAACTTTCTTTATTTTGTGAATCAAAAATAAAAGATCTAAACTTTCTTTATTTTGTAAATCAAAATAAAAGATCTAACCTTTCTTTATTTTGTAAATCAAAATAAAAGATTCTAACTTTTTTTTTGTGTGTTATATTTACAAAATAAAGATCCAAACTTAAAGAAAGGAAATAAAGAAGAAAGATGAGAACTTGTATGAAGATTACATCAAAATTTATGGATCTAGACGAACATGGCTATCTCAAGACATCACAAAGCATTACAAATCACACAACAACAAATAAATTCTAAATTACCACATCGCAAATCTATATTATTTATGTACAGACAATGGTTCAAACAATTGAGAGGAATAATTAAATTATTTAATTATCTAAAAATTAGAAATCTCACAGAAGTACCGATCCTCTTTGATTTTGGCCAAAAATTAGATTTACTCAGAATTGCTCTTAATCAGTCTAGAAAAATAGGTCTCTTTGTCATGAGTCCAACGCTTCAGAAATTGTTAAATTCTGATTCAAAACGAAGGAGATACGGATTATGTAAGTTAGAAAATTTTTTAGTTTTAAATTAATTAAATAATTAGTTAATAAGTTCACCTTTCCTCCTACACACAGTTCTTGGCCATGGGTTTCAGCTTCTGTTCGAAGCTAGGGTTCCAGTTCACGAGCAGTACAGGGTACAGGGGGGTGATCGGACGGCATAGCGGTGTCCGGCTTGGAGAGGCGCGTCGGCCTAGGGGTGAGTGGGCCCGCTCAATAGCCTATGGTGGGCGATACAGCGGTCGAGGCGGCGCTGGTTAGGAGGGTCGGTGCTCGTGCTATGGTGAACTAGAAGATGATCAACTCCTATGGAATTTTAGAGGAGGATAATCTCTTCGAAGTGGTGTAAGAATTGGATTCTAATTCGTGGAGATGGAAGAGAAATTAGAGGGAGAAGGTTAGAGCGTCGGTGGCCATGGATTTCGAAGGTGGCGGCTGCAGAAGATGAATAGTGGAACTTAGGGTTTTAGGTTATTCCAATTTTTATACTATTTTTAATGTATTTTTACAATTAAATCCATATCTTCTTAACCGTCCTGATTCCAGCCCAGCAGAAGGTGTCCTAACCCAATAGCCCCTGTTCCGGATCCAACGGGCCAGGTCCCGTTAGCCCAAACGGATGCCTGTTGCCTGAATTATTTAATTCAATAATTAAACCCTTTATTAAATTAATTCGTTGGCATAAATAAATTCACCAAGGCTACATACGGACTCAGAAAAATCAAAAAAATAATAATATTTGGCTTCGTTTTGACGATACGTTCCTAACAAAATTAATTTCATCGAATTCTGAGACCGTTTGAAAAATGGCTATTTTTTAGTTGACTAAATTTGACTGAATTGAACAAAACACATTTTCTTTCGCCATGCTCACATACTAATTCGGACAATTCTATGAATTGAAACCTAACAATAACTTGACATTCCAGTTCCAACAAAAGTGGTTTCGTTGAAAACAGAGCTCGTTTGAAAATTGACTATTTTCACTGGCTTTAATATTATTAAAAATGAAAAATTTAATTTTTGGCACATTTTCCAAGCAAATATTTTAAAATAAAATTTTTAAATTGGTTCGGATTTTCCGAGTTGTTCCAATCTCCCCCACTTAAAAGCTTTTCGTCCCGGAAAAGGAAATAAAAGTAGGAAACATAACGGAAAATGCAAATAATTGTAAATGTACCTTAACACAAGAGTTACTCGGAGATGTCCACTCTGCACTTGGGGTAAGCCTTTTTGATGCTATCCTTTGTCTCCCAAGTACAGTCTCTAGGATCCCCGCTCCACTGCACCTTGACTAGGTGTATCCTCTTGTTTCTCAGGACTCGGGTTTCTTTTCCAATGATTTTCACCGGCTCCCTCTTTAATGTTAAGCTTGGCGTGATCTCTAATTCTTGTTGTGCTGCTCCCTCCACAACTAAGTCTGGGTCATGAACTTGTTTGCGTAGTTGAGACACATGAAATACATCATGCATCCCAGGAAACCAGTCAGGCAGCTGCACTCTATAAGCGAGAGTACCGATCCCTTCGAGAATAGGAAATGGACCAATGAATCTCGGTGCCAACTTTCCAGTCTTCCCAAAACGAACTATGCCTCTCAATGGAGAAACCCTCAAGTAAACATAGTCGCCAACAGAGAATTCTAAACCTCTTCTTCGCTGGTCTACATAGCTCATCTGTCGGCTCTGAGCAGTCAATAGGAGCTTCTTAATCAGATCAACCTTATCCGATGCTTCATGAACCTTGTCGGGACCCAAGACTAATCGATTGCATGTCTCCACCCAACATGCTGGAGATCTACATGGTCTGCCATATAATAGTTCAAACGGTGACATCTTCAAGCTTGCTTGGTAGCTTTTGTTATAAGAGAACTCAACCAAGTGCAAGTGATCCTCCTATGAACCGCAATAATCAAGAATGCAAGCTCGCAAGAGGTCTTCTAAAATACGGTTCACCCTCTCAGTCTGGCCATCTGTCTGGGGGTGATAAGCAGTGCTCAGATTCAACTTGGTCCCAAGCTCTTCTTGAAAAGCTTCCCAGAATTTGCTAGTAAATATTGGATCGCGATCACTAACAATGCTTTTGGGAACCCCATGCAGTCTGACTATCTCTTTAAAATAAAGCTGCGCCAAACTCCGAGCTGTTCTATTAGACCTGACAGGGATGAAATAGGCAGGCTTTGTTAAGCGATCTACAATCACCCATATGCTATCATTCCCTTTTCTGGTTTGAGCGAAGCCGTCAATGAAGTCCATAGAGATTTCCTCCCACTTCCAACCTGGAACTCCTAGCGGTTGCAACAACCCTGCCAACTTCTGTTGATTACTTTTAACTTGCTGACAAGTGGGACATCTTGCAACGTAAATAGAAATATCTCTCTTCATCGCCTTCCACCAAAAGGTGCGTTTAAGATCATGGTACATCTTGCTTACTCCAGGATGGACGCTGAGTTTAGATTTATGGCACTCATCCATGACTTCTCTTTTTAGATCAGCAATGTCTAGCACACAAATTCGTCCTTGCAATCTAAGGGTCCCTTTACTATCAATTTGGAAGCTTGAGGCTTCGCCCTTTCGAACTCGCTCGCTAAGCATCTGGATAAATTTATCATTCTTCTGTAGAGCAGAAATTTTATCAATCAGAGTAGGAGTGATAATGAGATTGGAGAGGATAAGTTTGGTACCATCTGCATTCTTCCTGCTTAGTGCGTCGGCTACAACATTTGCTTTCCCTGGAGTATATAGAATGTCCAGGTCATATGGTGCTAGGAATTCAACCCAACGCTGCTGCCTCAAGTTCAAATCTCTCTGGCTAAATAGATGCTTCAAGGATTTTTGGCCCGTATATAGCATAATTTTCTCGCCCAAGAGATAACGCCTCCATATTTTTAGAGCAAATACGATGGCCATTATCGCAAGATCATGAACGGCGTAGTTCTTCTCATGAGGTTTTAACTGCCGGCTAGCATATGCAACTACTTTGTCCCTTTGCATTAGCACTGCACCAATACCTTCTCTGGAAGCGTCTGTCCAGACTTTCAGATCCTCGTTGCCATCAATGATGGTCAATACAGGAGCAGTGATCAATCTTTATTTCAGGTCCTGAAAAGCTGTCTCACATTCGGGTGTCCAAATGAACTTTGTGTGCTTCGTAGTCAGCTTTGTCAGTGGACAAGATATCTTCGAAAAAACTTTGATGAATTTCCAATAATAGCTAGCCAGTCCTAAGAAACTTCTGAAATCTGTGGGTGTGGTTGGCCGCTTCCAATCTTGGATGGCTGAGATCTTTCATGGATCTACTGCGATGCCTTCCTTAGATACAACATGACCGAGGAATTTCATCTCTTCTAGCCAAAATATGCACTTGGAGAATTTGGCTTTCAGCACATTTCTACGCAAAATCTCCAAGATTTCTTTCAGATGCTGCTCGTGCTCAGTTGTGGATTTAGAAAAGATTAGGATGTCAATGATGAACACCAGCACGAATTTATTTAGAACATTTCGGAATACTCTATTCATCAAATCAACGAAGTACGCCGGAGCATTACATAGACCGAAGGGTATTACCAGCCACTCATAAAATATGTTTGGAACTCTGAAAGCAGTCAAAAGAACACACTCGTCTGCGATGTGCAGTTGATGGAACCCGGTGGCTAGGTCCATCCTAGAGAATACTTTCGCTCCATTAAAGCAGTCTAATAGATCATCAATGCGGGGGAGTGGATACTTATTTTTCAGCGTTTGCTTATTGAGGTCGCGGTAGTCCACACGTAGCCTGAGGGTACCGTCTGACTTTAGGACAAATACCACTGTTGCACCCCATTCTGAGAAGCTAGGCCTGATCAGACCCTTAAACCAAAACTGCTCAGTTTGATTGCTCAACTCCTCTTTTTCTTTTGGTGCCATTCTTCGAATAGGATGTACCACTGGCCTTGCATTAGGAGCCAAGTCAATTCTGAAGTCGATTTCTCAACGCGGAGGTAAGCCTTCAACTTCCTTGAATACATTAGCGTAATCCTTGACGATAGGGATATCCTCAATAGAAGTAGGGGTGACTTCTAGAGAAGACCAGAATTCCTTTCTATCCGTGGCTGAGCCAAGGCATGGTATAGTAATATTTCCAAGCTTAGTTTTGACTTTGATAATTATTTCAGCACATATTATCTCAGCCTCATACTTGGTTAGCCAATCCATCCCCAGTATGATGTCATAACTAGAGAAATTCATGACAATCAGGTCAAAGGGGAACTAGTAGCAAGAGTGAGAAACAGTACTCTACAATACTGATCGAGAATGAGAGAACCTCCAATCGGACTATGAGCTCTAATCAATTCTTTAAGTTTTCGAGGTTTCAGTTTTAACCTTTTAATGGTGTCACTAGAAATAAAACTTCGTACTGCACCGGTGTTAAATAAAACTATAATAGGGATGTTCTTAATGTTAAGAGTACCTCCTAAAACATCGGGTTTACCTGCTCCCTCTGTAGAAGTTGCTGCAGCTGCTCACTTATAGACATGTGCCACCTGAGCATTCTTCTGCAACGGCCAATTTGGCTTGATGTGCCCCTTATGATGGCAATTGTAGCATTCCTTGTCGTTGTGATAATTCTGGCCATGATTCTGAGAACTCTGGCTACGATTCTGGCTAGGTCCCGATTCGTTCCTCTTGACCCTTTTAGGAGCTTTACACTCGGACTCAAAATGCCCAGTCTTGCCACAATTATAGCATGTCAACTTGCTCTTGTCCCTCTTCTTCCCTTGGGGCTTAGCAGCAGAAGAATTGCTTGACTCTGGTTTCTTATTATCCTGTTCCTTCTAGTTGTTGCTCTGATTTTTGGCTCTATCTTGCTGGGCAGCCTCGTCATTCTCTTCGTAGCGGCACACCATCTCTATAACTTCATTGAATGGGAGCCTGATATGAGCGGTGACTCTATTCAAATATTTCTTTGAAAGGCCCTTGATGAATCTTTTATTCTTCTCGAATGGATCTTGAATCAATCCAGGAGCATAACATGAAAGCTCATCAAACTTCCTCACATACTTAGAGACAGACATACTCCCTTGCTGTAGGTTGACGAACTGCTCGCGAAGGCACTCTCTTGCTTGTGGAGGAACATACTTGTCATTGAAAAGTTCTTTAAATTTGGCCCAAGAAATATTGGCCAGATCATTAGAAATCTTGACCGTGTCCCACCAATGTCCAGCTTCATCTTTTAATTGCCATACTGCCAGGAAATGCTTTCGGTGATCCTCTAATTCTAAGCCCTCTAAGATCTTTTCACAGTCCTTTAGCCATTACTCTGCCTGAATCGCAGACTCTTGCCCAGTGAAAGGTACACCTCCTAGATTTCTGAATTTCTTTGACATTCTCTCCAAGTCGAAGGGCTGTGGAGGTGGTTGTGCTACGACCTCAGAAGTAGGTTGTTCCTAAGTAATGGGGGTCTCGTCTCTAGTTGGCCCTCTAGCTCCCCTTCGGGCTCCACCTAGGGATCCGCCTCGGGCTCCACCTCGGGCTCTACCCTGGGCTGTTCTTGCTCTAGTGTCCATTTTAAATCAATCTGTACCATTAAGGAAAGAGTCAGGCCAATAGAAATGAAAGATTTTTATGGAAAGATAAGATAAGGATAAAGTTAAAAGATGACGATGTAACGACTGATAAGTATGTGTTATTCTGCTGTGCTTGTAATGACCCGTGTTTTTGTCGACTTTGGTTATCGCCATAAACTATATGATGACTAACCAAACATCGAAAAATACCGGTCATAAATGAAAGAAATTAGAGGGTGAGGATAGATAAGATAGAAACTTAGAATAGAAGAAGAAGATCACAACATCAGAGTAACACGAATCTCACAGCGGAACGAATAACATATTATATATGTAACATAACTTTGAAATATACATCTGTACTTGAATATACATCATTATCAAAGTACAACACTTATAACACAGCGAAAATAATTATAGCTATATGAACCTGAAGCCTCCTGCTCCAGCTCTTCAGGTATATCTGTAAATCCCGAATACTTGACTGCCCGTACAAATTTAGGCACCCAAAAGTTTAGGGAAACAAACAAATAAACTCCGGGTCAGTCATGGGACTGGTATGAGTAAAACAGTTTAAAATTTGAACAAGTAAACGATATCTCATAAGACCACGCCGTATAAAAGAATGGGTTTTTCCCTTATGAGAATCTAAAATATCTTTATATCAAAACCTTTGATATTATAATAATGTCTATGAACCACACTATAATAATCATCTAGCAGAAACGCTTTCATCTCACGTTCTACATATATAGTATACAATCAAAACCGCAAGCACGTATTGGGTAATGTATTTCCAACTATGACAAGGTATGGAACCACTGTTCACTAGTGTACCTCTAGAGAGGAATACACTGGGTTCAACAAGAACATCTTGCAACCCGGCCACACATGACCGACCACTCATTTCGCTTGAGTGTATCGAATGTATATCACCAACGGTTGGGATCAGCAACCGTTTCCCGAATGGGATAACATCAAAAATAGATTTTTAGAAGTAAATGAAACTCTAGATCAGGTGATTATACAAACTACTTCGGCGCGACCGACTTAGCCATGCTGCCTGCCCGATTTCTGTCATTTACCGGATGTGAGGATAGAAGCTATGCTTTATCATCACACCAGATTCACTTTGAATGCCACATCGTCAAATCCATCAAATCACCGATTGACATCCTCAATAATACATTATGTGTTAGCTAAAACAAGTTTCCTTCTCCACTTCCACTCTTGGTACGGTTGGAGAAATCAATATACGTGATCGTCTGGAAATACTCTGTCAGACATCCATCCATACAAGTCATCCCGGAACAGGATGAACCGAAGGTACTATTCAGTATATCCATCTTAGGCACTGTTATCTAAGACTTATACAATAGCCCTTGCACTTTATTCCGTCTTCAATTATCTTTGGCATATATGATTCGCAACGCTTATGCCAATACAGAGTGGTTCTTTGGATAATAATCCAACCGGTCTCTCCATATTAACAACGTTAAAATGGTCAAAACTTCGATAGTCGGTTATTTAACTATCGAAGAAAAATAGGTGTGCAAACAACGATATCATTTCCAAATGGAAATTTATATCGATCAAACATCATTCAACATTTATCTCTTTATTTCATTAATTTACTTATCTCCTGTTTCCCTGTATTCAATATTTCTTATTTTCTAGATTTGGAAAATATACGTTATTAACAATGGAAAACATTTCCATTTCTTGTTTTCTTTATTAGAAAACATTTCTAGTTTCTTATTTGGAAAACACTTCCAAAGCTTCTCCATTGGACTTAGACAGATGTTTAAACAAACCATCGCGATGCCAACTCAAACCATTTCCTTTAATTACTAAATTCACTTAAACATCCCTTACTATCGAACCTTAACCATTCCTTATTTAAAAATGAAGTTAATCAAGTTGGGGTAATACTACCTCTCAGACCTTAACTGAACAACATTTCTAACCTTGAAATAGACAAAGTTCACCCTTCTAATTCTTTAACAAACTTCCTTACGTAACTCTCTTTCAAATCTTTTTTATTCAATAATTCTTTCCTTCGATAAGGTATATTCGATAACTCTATTTCAATTTATTCTATTCACTTAACTCTTTTGGTTTAACTCTAACTCTATTCACTTAACTCCTATCGAATAAACTATATTCGATAACTCTTTTAATTCTATTTGAATAAACTATATATTCGATTAACTCCTTTATTCTATTCGAATAAACAATATATTCGATTAACTCCTTTATTCTATTCGAATAAACTATATATTCGATTAACTCGTTTACTCTATTCGAATAAACAATATATTCGATTAACTCCTTTATTCTATTCGAATAAACTATATATTCGATTAAATCCTTTATTCTATTCGAATAAACTATATATTCGATTAACTCCTTTATTCTATTCGAATAAACTATATATTCGATTAACTCCTTTACTCTATTCGAATAAACTATATATTCGATTAACTCTTTTACTCTATTCGAATAAACTATATATTTGATTAACTCCTTTATTCTATTCGAATAAACTATATATTCAATTAACTCCTTTATTCTATTCGAATAAACTATATATTCGATTAACTCTTTTACTCTATTCGAATAAACTATATATTCGATTAACTCCTTTATTCTATTCGAATAAACTATATATTCTTTTAACTCCTTTATTCTATTCGAATAAACTATATATTCGATTAACTCTTTTACTCTATTCGAATAAACTATATATTCGATTAACTCCTTTATTCCATTCGAATAAACTATATATTTGATTAACTCCTCTATTCTATTCGAATAAACTATATATTCGATTAACTCTTTTACTCTATTTGAATAAACTATATTCGATTAACTCTATTTGCTTTAACTCTAATTGATTAACTCCAACTAGTTTAACTCTAACTGGTTAACTCTAATTGATTCACTCCATCTGGTAAACTCTAACTGGTTAACTCTAATTGAATTAACTCTAACTGGTTAACTCTTATTCGAATAACAAATATTCGATTACTCTATTCAACTGACTCGACTCGACTAACCCCTTTCGAATAACTAATTCGATTTACTACTTTCGAATACCATATTCGATTTAACTCCTTTCGAATAACTAATTCGATTTACTACTTTCGAATACAATATTCGATTTAACTCCTTTCGAAGACAATATTCGATTTAACTCTTTTTTCGCTTTATAAATATTTCCTTTTAACAACATTTATTCATTTTAAAGATTTACTTTTAGTAACAGTTCTCCACTTTAAAAATGATTTCCTTCTTATAACAGTTTCCTTTTTATAACGTTTTCCCTTTTTCTAAATATCTCCTATTTATAAATATTCCAATTTATAAATATTTCTTATTTATAAATATTCCATTCATAAATATTTTATTTCAAGTATCACTTTGAAAATATTCCCTTATCAACATTTCGGTATGTTATGGTATTCAACATATCAAATCACGATGATCAGTATCATCCAAACACATATAATCGACAACAGATTATATATCACATCATATATCACAATATATGAAAAACAGTAAAATAAATGTTGAGGAACCCAGTTGGATTCCTCCAACCTGTTTCCCTGCATCCACAGATGTTACACAATAAAATCAACATCACTTTCAGTTCCATATGATATATTCTGTTAAACAGAATCAATATAGAAATTCAACTAACTGACTAGCAGTTCAATCAAACAATCAACACATAGTCAATCAACCAATATTTAACAGTTCTAAAAATACAACATGAAATTATAAACTATTCAGAGTTAGTGAGATTTACTCACATTTCGCGTTAACCGTTAAATACTATTTGCGTCTGTCGATTCAGACGAACAATTTATTTTGCAATAAATTGTAACGAGCTCGGATTCATTCCCAGTCAGCTCCATTGTGTAGCCATCGTCCATACGATCCCGTCGGATCTTGTTTCACTGAGTTTCGATAACGTATGAAAGAGTTATACGATTTATTAGTTTGAATAAATTATTTGAATTTAAATAAACTTAAATTCAAATCTTTGGACCTTTAACCTTACTTGATTTCTCCCGTCCCACTAAGAAAACCAACCCGACCCTTTTACTCCTCTCCTTCCCCGATGAAATCACACGCTCCAGGTATTTCCCAAAACAAAAATGGCCGATCTTCCTGAGAGCCAAACCCCTCCAAATCTTCACCGATAAACTTTGTAACACCCCAGGTATTCTATAACAGTGAAATTCACAAATTAAAGTATAATTAATTTCAAATCAAAGAATTAAGGGAAACGGGATACGCCATTGCGTTCGTCTCGGAATTCTGCTTGAGATAGAATCTGAGCTTGCGTAAAACGGACTTCGTATGAGGGAGTTATGGCCTCCAGAAGTTTCAGAATTCAGTTTAAAATTCAAACAGACGAAAACAGCTCAGAAAAACAAGCCTAAAATTCAAAAATCGGGCCCAATTGGTCAGGGCGGGAAAATTCCCGCCCAAGGCACCCAGGTCGACTTGGCAGTCGACCTGGGGCTAGCCGGGTCGACTGGGCAGTCGACCTGGGTAACCCGTGTCGACTGCCAAGTCGACACGGTGTCGACTGGGGTATCGACCTGGCCCCTGAGCCAGGTCGAACCCAGCCCACCCTGGCTGGCCTAGTCTGTGTTTGGTCGATTTTCTGAGCCTTTCCTCGTCACTAGGGCTAGGTGTCAGCTCCTGGTTGGTCTCTCCTTTGAACGAACGGCTATTATTAAACCAAGCTTCATCGACGGTCTAAATCAACTCACAAACTCTATAAAAAGGACCTAAGACTAACCCTAATACACACAAACAAAAATGGAGATGAGACCGTCATGCTGCTGAGGAGAGACTAAGGATAGCCGTCAGAAATTGGGAGACAATTAGGAGATAAATCAAAAGCTTAAAGCAACGTTAATAGAATCAAAGCAACGCCTACAACAAAGGATAGCATCTCCAAATTCAGAATTCAGATTCCTGAATTGAATATTCGTCAAACGTTGTAAGTAGAGTGCAATTCCGATATGAATAATTAATTGCGTTTGATTTGTGTAAAATGCGAAATGGAATTGTGGCGATAATAATCTATATTTGTATGTTATTTTGATTCTAAACGATTTGGGAATGTTGTGATATACGCTTGGATATTTGCAAGCATGTGATTTACGTTGGAAGTAAACAACGAAAAGGAATTGTGGCGATAATAATCTATACTTGTCTATTATTTTAATTCTAAATGATTTGGAAATGTTATACGATTGGATATTTTGCAAGTATGTGATTTGGGATTCATACAAGTATGCGATTTATGTTGACAACTATATGTTGTGGATTCATGCAAGTATATGATGCATTAATATGCCAATATGATGTACATACTTTTATGATCATTTTTAGTGTGTAATTGGACTCGACTAAGTACTATGATTTATATGAATCTATGTTGAAATTTGCAAATCATACTTTTGTATTAGAAACAAAAGTAAGCATCTTTATGAACATGACTAAACTATGTTTGGTATTATGCCTAGTTGAAACATGTTTTAGGCCTAAGTTGTTATCAAAACCATATGGTGATATATGTGACACAATTAAGTTAGATTTACATTCCAATTGCAAGTTTACATGAATAGAATGATTCATGTTTAAGAATTATTTATGCCATGATTATATGAATAGAATGATTCATGTTTAGGTATCGTTTATGCCATAATCATATGAATAGAATGATTCATGTTTAAGTATTGTTTCTGCCATGATTATATGAATAGAATGATTCATGTTTAAGTGTTGTTTATGCCATAATTATATACTGTTACAATTGCAAGTTCACATGTGCCTACTTTATGTTAATTGAATCGTTCGTTGCAAGTTCATGCGTTCACACTCCTTTTTTTCATGTTACCTTATAAACACCATGTTATAAGCCTCCCCTTTTCATATGGCTAAATTGGGTTTAAATATTAAATCCAACACACCTTACATTGTAGCGAACATGTAAAACGGGGGTAATGAAGTTTGGGTTAAAATATAGAACATATGTGTTGGCATGTTTGGCACATGCCCACAACCTTGAAAAACAATTAAGTGGCATAAATAAATTTTAACCAATAAAGATGAATTTGAATAATGGGCCGCAAATATTTACATATAAAAAGAAAAGAGACAAAATATGTATATGTAGAAAATACGATGTGTTTAACCCGAGGTTGGATTGAGTTGTGATGTAAACCCGCCCGGAACCGCCCAGCTGTCCAGTAGTCACAACAATACCTATCCAATGTGGGTGGTTAAACATGGAGCCCAATAAGGACCCAAGGTTAGACTGAGTTGTGGCGTAAGACTGCCCGGACCCAACCGGCAACAGGCAGCCACAACAATACCTGTCTAATGTGAGAGGTCAAGGCTTTAATAAGACAATTAAGGCTGAGTCAGGATTGGTAGGATTAAGTAAATTAAATTAATACTTAATCAAAATGGAACATGCTAAACTGAACAGACTGATTTGGGGTTAGGTTTATTAAACACTTAACCAACTTAGCATGTTGGCTAGAAATAGAAAACCTAGTAGCGGGGGACTCTTTTCAGCAGTAACCCTACAAGGTGTATCAGGATACCCTGAACTAGGCAGGGTGGGGCACGATTACTGGGCTGACTGTAAGAGGTCAAATCGACGGCGGTGGTGCAGCAGTGTAGGTTCTAACGGGGAGCGGGCGTGCACACACTCCAGCGTAGAAAAATAAGGCACTAGGCACAAGTAGCATACCTGTGCATTCTAGAGTTGTGTCGGGCCGCCACCATGGGACTTGATACACCCCATGGTGGGACCAGCATAGGTAACTACAACATCAGGGGCCGTAAGACACATGTAACTATGCGAGTAGGAGCCGATCATCAGAAATGGATCACTTCACCCTGATTATGGGGTGCCTGTTGGGAACTAGTTTATATGGGTAAAGAGATTAATATGGGGTACGATAGTATATTCGACCCTAGACAACTTAACTTAGTTTATGGTGCATTCACATTTCCAGTTTATGCTTATCATACCCAGTTCTTTATTCATAGACTGAATAGTCCTAGACTTACTCAGGCTTTATGTCTGACTCTACTTTTCTTTCGCCTTCTTTTCTTTCGTTCTCCCCTAGGTCCACAGGGAGGGAACACCGCAGCTTGACCAGTTTTCACATCCAGCTTGAAGAGAAAGAATGTATTGCTTGGATATTTTTCCGTTTTGGGCTATGGCTTTGGGCAACAATGATGGGACTTTTGCAGTTTATTTATGTTTTCTTTATGCTTCTTAAATAATGTAATCAAGACAGTTATGTTTTTGGAAGAATTGTAAAACAAGTATGGTATGTTTTTGTGAACACGTATTTTGATGAAATAAAAGATGTTGTTGATTTTCGTTGTTCAAAAATATGTGTTCTTATACCTGTCTTGTATATCTGTGACTTATACTTATAAACCTCCACCAAAATTAGGGCATTCCCTTTGAGAGTGACCCAAACAGAGGTGGGGTGTTTCACTTGGTATCATAGCATAGGTTTACCAGATAAGATAAAAAGTTTTGAAAATTTATTTTCAAAAAAAAAAGGAAATTTAAAGAAGCGTTTTTAAAAGATAAAATATTATTTTATTTTAAAAAAGGCAAAGTTCCCCAAAGCCATAGGTATTATCTCTTATCCTTCATTTTGAATCTATCCTTTTTGTTTCAGCATGTCCGAAGAACTTAACTTGCCAGAGGGTGTACCAATACCTGGTTGGTTTAGACGGTTCTTAGAAGCAAGGGCCACTCAGCCTGGTCCTACCATTCCTCCTCCCCCAGCTGCAGGAAATCATCCGGCTGTAACAGCACCTCTTCCTCCACCTCCTCCGCGGGGAAACACTTTTGCTAAGGTATGTAAAGATTTTAAAGCTATGGGAGGAAAGGATTTCCATGGAACTGAGTCCTTCGTGGCAGCTAGAAATTGGCTGAAAGAAACTGAGGACTTATTCATCATCTTTGAGGTAGAGGATAGGCAGAAAGTACAACTGGCAGTATGGCTACTAAAAGGTGAGGCTTCCTACTGGTGGGAAGTCACCAATGCAGAAAGACCAGTGGAAACATGGGAGGACTTTAGGGCAAGGTTTGAGGCTAAATTTCTCTCAGACGCTGAAAGGAGTTTGCAGTTGGAAAAATTCTTATTTCTTAAGCAAGGGAATATGACAGTCAAAGAGTATGTTAACCAGTTTGATCAGCTGGCTAGGTTCGGACTAGACCTAGTCAACACCCCGCACAAGAAGGCTCTCCGCTTTGTCAAGGGGTTGAATGAGCCATTACACAGTTTGGCCATGACCCATATACCCATGGGAGCTACGTACGAAAGATTGGTACAGATGGCATTGCTGAACGAAGAGGATAAAGGAAAGAAGGAGACAAAGGCAGAAAGCTCTCAAGGGAAGAAAGAGGGTTTGCAGCCTAAGAAGACAGACTTTAAGAAGGGCGGGAAAGAAAATAAAGAGAAGAGGAAGTGTAATTTCTATGGCAAAGTGGGGCACTTAGTGAAAGATTGCCGGAAAAAGAAGGCCAAGATGAATGGTGGGTGCTTTTCTTGCGGTGAGACAGGCCATATGGCTAAGGACTGCCCAAAGAAACGAGGACAGGGGTAGAGGGCTGGATCCACCTCGGGGGCGCAAGTTCATGTGCTAGAGGCGCCATCTCTGCAACAGCGAGGTATAAATACTTCTGTAGAAAGTGTAGTTTATCTTTATGATCACCCCGTTCGCACTTTATTTGATTCCGGCGCATCACACTCCTTTATCTCGTCTGCTTTAGTAGAATCTCTGCACCTAAAAACTAGTATGGTAGAGGACCCCTTAATTGTTTCAAACCCAATTGGGGGCCCGGCTCATTTGTCTATGATCTGTGTGGGATTGAAAATTTCTATTCTAAGCGTAGAATTTAAATGTAGTGCCTTTGTTTTGGGCTTTTCGGGATATGGTTTGATTTTGGGCATGGATTGGCTATCCAGTAATGGGGCCATCCTTGATTGTGAGAAAAGGGTTGTTAGGCTCCTGACCCAGCTCGGTAACACTTTGGAAATTACTTGTAATCCCTCGCATGCAGTTATGTAGTTATCTTGAATCGCTAGATGCCTCTGTCGACAATTTGCAATAGGATAGAGTAGTCCGGGAATATCCGAATGTCTTCGAAGAGGTGAAGGGCTTGCCTCCGAAGCGGGAGATATACTTCCGCATATATCTTGTAGATAATGCAAAGCCCGTTGCGTTGCCCGTTAGACACATGGCTCCACGGGAAAGGAAAGAGCTCAGTAAACAGGTTAAAGAGCTTCTAGAGAAGGGGTTCATTAGAAGAAGCATTTCAGAATGGGGCGCTCCAGTGGTGTTCGCTACAAAGGCGGATGGTTCACTCCATCTATGTGTTGACTATAGGGAGCTCAACAAGCTAACGAAAAAGAATAGGCACCCTCTCCCCAGAATTGACGATCTGTTTGATCAGCTTGTAGGAGTGTCTGTTTTCTCCCAACTCGATTTCGCAACCGGTTTTCATCAGCTAAGGGTGGCTGAAGATAGTATCGATAAAACGGCATTCAGAACCCCAGACGGCTTCTTTGAATGGCTTGTCATGCCTTTCGGCTTGACAAACGCAGCTGCTTACTTCGTGGACCTGATGAGTAGGGTATTCAGAGATTTCGTCAATAAGTTCGTAGTGGTCTTCGTAGACGATATCCTTATCTTCTCAAAGAGTGAAGAGGAACATGCTCAGCACTTAAGGGCAATCATGGAAACTCTGCGAGTCCATCTGCTAAAAGCCAAATTCTCCAAATGCCACTTTTGGAGAGAGGAAGTAAGATTTCTTGGGCACATAGTATCCCAGGAAGGGTTAGCTGTAGAGCTGGCTAAGGTAGTAGCGGTACAGGATTGGAAGACACCAAGGAATGCAACTGAGGTCCGATGTTTTCTAGGACTAGCAGGTTTCTATCGAAAGTTCATAAGGGATTTTGCGAAAATCTCAGCTCCGCTCACAAGGCTGACCAAAGAAGAATCTAGTGTTCAATTGGGACTTGGATTGCGAGTTTGCTTTCCAACGACTAAAAAGGGCTCTTACAACAGCCCCGGTTTTAACGTTGCCAGATGGAAGCAAGATGTTCACAGTTTATACAGATGCATGTGGGACAGGGCTAGGCGTTGTCTTAATGCAAGAAGGAAGGGTAGTAGCATATGGCGGGAGACAATTGAAAGTGCATGAAAAGAACTACCCAACCCACGATCTTGAGTTAGCTGCCATCGTCTTTGCACTCAAGTCTTGGCGACACTATCTCCTAGGTGAGAAGTTCGAACTTTACACTGACCATAAATCATTGAAATATCTTTTCTCACAGAAAGTTCTTAACTTGAGGCAACAGAGATGGATGGAGTTTCTTGCCTCGTATGATTTCGAGATCTCCTACACTCCGGGCAAAGGCAACGTAGTGGCAGACGCATTGAGCCGAAAGAAACTGACCCTAAGCCCACTGTTTGTTGAAAGACAAAGCCTAGAGTTTATAGCCAACTTTGACTTTAGGCCCTCCTCCGATTTTGTACCAGGCTTGCTAGCATCTCTCGAAGTACGCCCGACTTTAGTGGACTCAATAGGGACAGCACAACGCGAAGACCCTCAGCTTGTGGAAACGATTGATAGGCTAATTAGGGGTGAGACTTCAAGTCACCTCAACAGATACTCCATCGACGATAAGGGTTGGCTAAGGAGAGACGGAAGACTATGCGTCCCACAGACAAGGGATTTAGTAAAGAAGGTTCTCGAGGAAGCACATCACTCCAAGATGACGATACACCCAGGCGGGGATAAAATGTACAAGGACATAAAGAGAACTTTCTTTTGGAACGACATGAAGAAGGACGTGGCAGATTTCGTTTCTAAGTGTATGGTGTGCCAACAGGTTAAGGCGGAACAGAAAAAGCCTGGCGGTCTGCTACATCCTCTAGAGGTCCCGTAGTGGAAGTGGGATAACATCTCAATGGACTTCATTGATGGGCTGCCTAGGTCTAGGAGAGGCAACACTAGCATTTGGGTAATAGTGGATAGGCTTACTAAAAGCGCCCACTTTTTACCTGTCAAAAGTAAAAAGAACTGCCTCATCCCTAGCATCTCTTTAGCTCAAGGAAATTGTTCGACTCCATGGAATACCATCCAGCATTGTTAGTGACCGAGACCCTATCTTCACAAGTGAGTTTTGGCGGAGTCTGCAAGAAGCGGTAGGCACACATTTATGCTTAAGCACAGCCTATCATCCCCAAACCGACGGCCAAACAGAAAGAGTGAACAGAGTTTTGGAGGACCTTTTAAGACTGTGCATCCTTGATGTTTGCGAACAAATTAGACAATTGCAAACAACTGTAAAATTCGTTCGTCTTTCCTAAACAACAAGGATTGTTGTAGAGGGTGTCGAACTCTGGGACCAAATTATTTTATTAATAAATCCAATCAAGTTATCCCTAACTTTTGATTGGTGGAAAACAAAGAAAATAGCAGAAATTAAATAAAAGAGAGTTTTAACAATAAGTGAAAGCAATTAGGGGATAATGACATAGATTAGATTCATAATCATCAATAGCCAAAAGATTAACCAGATCTAATACATGTTTCTGTCACAAACATGAATCAACGATAATAGGTTTTTAGAAACAAATATGTAAATAACGACAAGCATAGCCTATGCAGGAGCTCAGCTCTACAACCATAGACTATCAGGACAGATTCACTAAATAATTTCTAAAACCCTAAAATTAGATCTAGATCTGATAAACGTTAGATCAAACACGGATATACCCTATGAAGGAGCATAGCTCTTAAACGACACAGGATATTAAGGTTCAGATCTAACCCTTGGTTCAGCTCTAGATCTATATACATGAATTCCTCATCCTTTGGCTATGTGATTCATATTGAATCATACTATCAGCGTCATCACCCCCTAATCAAAGGGGATTAGCTAGACATAGCTAAAGAAGAAGAGAAACAGAAAATAAATAACATGAACATAAATAAAATAAACAAAAAGTAAAAAGAAAGGGAGAGAATGATTTTATTCCAAGAAGAGAATTACAGAATAAAACCTAATGTGTTTTACAATGAATGAGATACAAGGTATTTATAGCTGATATGACAAAGGCTAGCTAGCTAATTACATAATGTGGGACTAAAGAAATAACCCAAATAACACATAAGCCAGTGTGAACGCAGCTTTAGAGTGAGTGGTCTAGCAAATAGGCTAGTGTGAACGCAACATGAGTAAGAAGCCTTCCAAATGAGCTAATGTGAATGCAGTTTGAGTCTTTATTGAGCCAAATCTTCTTAACTGAAATATAATTGCAACCGTTCTTCAAGCTTTAGACTCTTCAAGCTTTAGCAATTTTAAACTTCACTCTTTTTTAAGCAAATTCTTCATGCTTTTATGTGTGTACATGTACTTATCTAATGCAAAATCAGGCGGTCTACTGATTCAGTTGACCTCCTTAATGCAAATTATGTAAGTGCCATGAATCCATTTTGTATGCAAATTTTCCTATTCATGATTCTACATGAGTGCACAATCATTCACACAAATGCAACATCCATATGACAACACATTAAATTTCAACCATATATGAATATAAATACATTTATGCATATGCAACATGAAGTGACTGAGCCAATCTAACACCTAGATTGTGTGTATATGCAACCACGAGCAACCACTAGCAATCACTTGCAACCACTTGCAACCATCACCCATAACATGTTTCAATTACATGTTTTCATCCAAAGAGTTTCTTCCTAAAAGATAAGGTCGAGGAGATATACCTAAAAAGAAAGATAAAAGCGCAACTTAAGGAAAAAGGAAAGATCAAAGATGTACCCTCGAAAAGAAAAGGGTAGGCTGCGCGTATTCTAGCTTCAGTTTCCCAAGTTGCATCCTCTTCGGCGTCGCTCCACTGAACTTTGACGAGCTTGACTTCGCGGTTGCATATCTTCTTAACTTCCGTTCCTAATATGCGGGTTGGAACTTTCCTTACGGTCGCTTCGCGTTCCACTTCAGCTTCTTCTACGATATTTGGCTCTACCACTTCAGCAGACTCATGTAGTCATTTTCGGAGATGTGAAACGTGAAAGACGTTGTGAACTCCGGCCAATTTTTCGGGTAGCTCTAATCTATAGCCCATTTTCCCAATTTTCTCGATGATAGGGAATGGTCCTACGAACCTTGGTGCTAGCTTTCCTGTGGTTCCAAAACTAACAACGTTCCTTAGCGGAGATACCTTAAGAAAAACTCTGTCCCCAACCGCAAATTCAAGGTCGGTCCTCCTCTTGTCGGCGTAGGACTTTTGTCTGTCTTGGGCCGTCTTCATCCTTCTTCGTATTAAGTCTACTTTCTCTGAAGTCTCTCGGATCATATCTGGTCCAAGTATGAGCTTATCAATAGTCTCCCACCAACAAGTGGGTGATCGGCACGGTCTTCCATATAAAGCTTCGAAGGGCGCCATTCCGTTGGTTGCTTGATAGCTGTTGTTGTAGGCAAATTCCACCAAATAAAGGTGGTCTTCCCATGTCCCTCCGAAGTCAAGTGATATACACATAAATGTGTATATTTTATCCGCTTATTTATCTTATTTTCCCTTTAAAATAATTGATACTTTGTATTTATAGCTGTATTTTCATATTGTTGACAAGAAGCATGGTTTAGAGCATTTGATGGACACACTTCGCATATGATCATGAAGCATTAGAAGTCTTTTAAGGACAATGGATGCTCGTGTCTGATGGATGAGTAGATGGATGTTTGGATGTTAGGATGTATATTCTTCCTGAACTTGAAGATTTCGGGGACGAAATCCTTTTAAGTGAGGGAGAATGTAACACCCCATGTATTCTATAACAGTGAAATTCACAAATTAAAGTATAATTAATTTCAAATCAAAGAATTAAGGGAAACGGGATACGCCATTGCGTTTGTCTCAGAATTTTGCTTGAGATAGAGTCCGAGTTTGCGTAAAACGGACTCCGTATGAGGGAGTTATGGCCTCCGGAAGTTTCAGAATTCAGTTTAAAATTCAAACAGACGAAAACAGCTCAGAAAAACAAGTTTAAAATTCAAAAATCGGGCCCAATTGGCCAGCGCGGGAAAATTCCCGTCCAAGGCACCCAGGTCGACTTGGCAGTCGACCTGGGGCTAGCCAGGTCGACTGGGCAGTCGACCTGGGTAACCCGTGTCGACTGCCAAGTCGACACGGTGTCGACTGGGGTGTCGACCTGGCCCCTGAGCCAGGTCGAACCCAGCCCACCCTGGCTGGTCTAGTCTGTGTTTGGTCGATTTTCTGAGCCTTGTCTTGTCACTTGGGCTAGGTGTCAGCTCCTTGTTGGTCTCTCCTTTGAACGAACGGCTATTATTAAACCAAGCTTCATCGACGGTCTAAATCAACTCACAAACTCTATAAAAAGGACCTAAGACTAACCCTAATACACACAAACAAAAATGGAGATGAGACCGTCATGCTGCTGAGGAGAGACTAAGGATAGCCATCAAAAATTGGGAGACAATTCGGAGATAAATCAAAAGCTTAAAGCAACGTTAATAGAATCAAAGCAACGCCTACAACAAAGGATAGCATCTCCAAATTCAGAATTCAGATTCCTGAATTGAAGATTCGTCATACGTTGTAAGTAGAGTGCTATTCCGATATGAATAATTAATTGCGTTTGATTTGTGTAAAATGCGAAATGGAATTGTGGCGATAATAATCTATATTTGTATGTTATTTTGAATCTAAACGATTTGGGAATGTTGTGATATACGCTTGGATATTTGCAAGCATGTGATTTACGTTGGAAGTAAACAACGAAATGGAATTGTGGCGATAATAATCTATACTTGTCTGTTATTTTAATTCTAAACGATTTGGAAATGTTATACGATTGGATATTTTGCAAGTATGTGATTTGGGATTCATACAAGTATGCGATTTATGTTGACAACTATATGTTGTGGATTCATGCAAGTATATGATGCATTAATATGCCAATATGATGTACATACTTTTATGATCATTTTTAGTGTGTAATTGGACTCGACTAAGTAATATGATTTATATGAATCTATGTTGAAATTTGCAAATCATACTTTTGTATTAGAAACAAAAGTAACCATCTTTATGAACATGACTAAACTATGTTTGGTATTATGCCTAGTTGAAACATGTTTTAGGCCTAAGTTGTTATCAAAACCATATGGTGATATATGTGACACAATTAAGTTAGATTTACATTCCAATTGCAAGTTTACATGAATAGAATGATTCATGTTTAAGAATTATTTATGCCATGATTATATGAATAGAATGACTCATGTTTAGGTATCGTTTATGCCATAATCATATGAATAGAATGATTCATGTTTAAGTATTGTTTATGCCATGATTAAATGAATAGAATGATTCATGTTTAAGTGTTGTTTATGCCATAATTATATAATGTTACAATTGCAAGTTCACATGTGCCTACTTTATGTTAATTGAATCGTTCATTGCAAGTTCATGCGTTCACACTCCTTTTTTTCATGTTACCTTATAAACACCATGTTATAAGCCTCCCCTTTTCATATGGCTAAATTGGGTTTAAATATTAAACCCAACACACCTTACATTGTAGCGAACGTGTAAAACGGGGGTAATGAAGTTTGGGTTAAAATATAGAACATATGTTTTGGCATGTTTGGCACATGCCAACAACCTTGAAAAACAATTAAGTGGCATAAATAAATTTTAACCAATAAAGATGAATTTGAATAATGGGCCGCAAATATTTACATATAAAAAGAAAAGAGACAAAATATGTAAATGTAGAAAATACGATGTGTTTAACCCGAGGTTGGATTGAGTTGTGATGTAAACCTGCCCGGAACCGCCCGGCTGTCTAGTAGTCACAACAATACCTATCCAATGTGGGTGGTTAAACACGGAGCCCAATAATGACCCGAGGTTAGACTGAGTTGTGGCGTAAGACTGCCCAGACCCAACCGGCAACAGGCAGCCACAACAATACCTGTCTAATGTGAGAGGTCAAGGCTTTAATAAGACAATTAAGGCTGAGTCAGGATTGGTAGGATTAAGTAAATTAAATTAATACTTAATCAAAATGGAACATGCTAAACTGAACAGACTGATTTGGCGTTAGGTTTATTAAACACTTAACCAACTTAGCATGTTGGCTAGAAATAGAAAACCTAGTAGCGGGGGACCCTTTTCAGTAGTAACCCTACAAGGTGTATCAGGATACCCTGAACTAGGCAGGGTGGGGCACGATTACTGGGCTGACTGTAAGAGGTCAAATCGACGGCGGTGGTGCAGCAGTGTAGGTTCTAATGGGGTGCGGGCGTGCACACACTCCGGCACAGAAAAATAAGGCACTGGGCACCAGTAGCATACCTGTGCATTCTAGAGTTGTGTCGGGCCGCCACCATGGGACTTGATACACCCCATGGTGGGACCAGCATAGGTAACTACAACATCGGGGGTCGTAAGACACATGTAACTATGCGAGTAGGAGCCGATCATCAGAAATGGATCACTTCACCCTGATTATGGGGTGCCTGTTGGGAACTAGTTTATATGGGTATAGAGATTAATATGGGGTACGATAGTATATTCGACCCTAGACAACTTAACTTAGTTTATGGTGCATTCCCATTTCCAGTTTATGCTTATCATACCCAGTTCTTTATTCATAGACTGAATAGTCCTAGACTTACTCAGGCTTTATGTCTGACTCTACTTTTCTTTCGTTCCCCCCCCCCCCCCCCGCCCCCCCCAGGTCCACAGGGAGGGAACACCGCAGCTTGACCAGTTTTCACATCCAGCTTGAAGAGAAAGAATGTATTGCTTGGATCTTTTTCCGTTTTGGGCTATGGCTTTGGGCAGCAATGATGGGACTTTTGCAGTTTATTTATGTTTTCTTTATGCTTCTTTAATAATGTAATCAAGACAGTTATGTTTTTGGAAGAATTGTAAAACAAGTATGGTATGTTTTTGTGAACACGTATTTTGATGAAATAAAAGATGTTGATTTTCGCTGTTCAAAAATATGTGTTCTTATATCTGTCTTGTATATCTGTGACTTATACTTATAAACATCCACAAAAATTAGGGCATTCCCTTTGAGAGTGACCCTAACAGAGGTGGGGTGTTTCAAACTTCAAACAAAATCCATCGTACTCTCCCTTCCATCCTCTTTCAACTTGTACAACCATCATTCACCTCGGTCTCCCCTCGATGCTTTCGTCGCCGAACCCAGTTCAAGTACCCTGAACTGTTTTTGCACCGAAACCTCCACAAACACTATACGAGAGGCGGAAATCCACTACGAACCCGAATCTATGGTCAAAACCCACTTCGATGCACCCAAAACTCCACAACTGGAAGCCCTAATTCCCCAAAGACTGGCACTGTCCCATTCGCGATGAACCAACAGCCATCGAGCCTTCAAATACTTGTACTAGATTGAAGAGCTTTGCACCAGGAATCCAAATATAATGGTCTCGAGATTTATAGATTTCTCTAGGATTTTACTTTGATTTTATCTCCTTCCATTTAACTGTTTGAAGAAGAACAATAGAGCAACGGAAATGAATGTTGACTGAGGAATGAGAATTCTAGGTTAAGGAGGAGTTAGAGTTATTATATAAGGAAATATAATAATCAACCGCTATGTATATTTATCATTTAAAAATTGCTATGATCACATACGATACCCAAAATCACGAAAATGGACATGCAGCTACAGTTCGACATTACGGTCCCAACAAAACTGGTTTCGTCGAATTCCGACTCCGTATGCTCACACAGCGTATTTTTAACTGTCGAAATACTAACTGTTTTTCACTCTAAAAATCCGTACGGCCACACAGTGACTCTAAAAATCCAAAAACTGGAAATCTAACAACTATTTGACATTGCAGATCCAATGAAACTGGTTTCGTCGAATTCCGACTTCGTTTGCAAAAGTGGCTTATTTTTACAGCTCTAAATGACCCATTTAAATATATAAATATAATTAAATTAAATATAATAAATTTATATTTATCGTATATATTCACAGTGGAATACCATACAACTCTACAATATTCCTATATGAATTTCTAACTTGATATTTCAAATCTGGGTCAACCCGATATTCGATTTATATTGAAATTCCTTTTTAAAATATAAATAATTCCTTTATAAATTATAAAGGAACTCCACAGTGACTTTTCTAAAATTTGATTTGGACATACATCAAAATCTGCACGATGAAATCCTGATTTTTCTCTTCCACTAGAAAGATATACTCCACCAGCTCCACACGTTTCTTGTTTCACAGAAATCCGGCTTAAAAGGAATCCTGTACATTCAGTTGAAGTTCGAATCGCCAATTTACGAACTGCAGCGCCATTTTAAGCTCGATTTTAATTATTATATAATTATACGTTCAAACTGTCGTTCAAATAATATATTCGTTATTCTAATTCAATTCTGAACTGAATTAAATATCACAGATGATCCAGTTCACACCATATCGCCAGTTCAGCCAATTTTGATTATTTCAAAATTAAATATATTATTTAATTTATTATTTTAATTAAATATTCACCATTATTTAATTCAACGACCATTAAATCCTTCTAATCACCTTTTATATAATTAAATAAATTATTTATAATACCTCTACAAATGTGGGTCATTACAATCTTCCCCACTTAAAATAATTTCGTCCTCGAAATTGCTAAAGCTAGAAGACAACTCTATTAACTGGTTATAACTTATTTGTTCACTTCTTCACTTAAGTTTCAACTGAACCAATTTAATTTCAATTAAATATTAATTAATTATTATCAATGAAAATTTTCAAAAATCCTGAAAATTTTCTAACGCCTTAATTTTTCGAAAAATTTCGCCTGCACCTCCTTTGTACCGTTCAATACGTCAACCCACCACTCGCCTCTCTGGGCCATCTCCATCCCAAAAGAAAATCAAACAGCCAAGCGGCTTGCCAATTCGGCTCATAAATCTTATATCCAATAGAAATATAAACTTGTACCTTTTGTCGGCATATCATTATATCCTTTCCACCTGTTATCAATTTAGCGAATACAAGGGTCATCCCAATCAAATTCCAATCTGCTTTTATCCACAACACAACCATTCGCTTATACTCAAGCTAAATATCATTTCAACTCGAGTTTACTTCTCGATTCCCAACTCTTAACTTGATTATCACATTACACTTCAAATTTGAGTCTCACAATCTGATTTGTCTTGATATCATTCTAATTCAATCTCAGTTACCATTTTACTGGCTTTACTTTAATTAAAATTTGCTTCCATAAATTTCTGTTAAATTTGTTTTTAATTCAAACAGTCTTTCCCTGGGAGTTTTTTTTAAACAACTTACTCTTTTCAAAAATCAAATTTTCCTTTTGAACATGTCACTGAGCCCTTAATTAATATTCCATTAGTTAAATCACTTCTCTATTTCTTTATCAATATTTGTTAACCAAATATTTTCAATAAACATATTGGCCTTTTATGTTATTTGGAAAACATTTCCGAATATCACCTTCCTTTATTTTCTAAACTTTAGAAAATATATGCTATTTATAATTGGAAAAATATTCCAATTGCTTATCTCTTTTTCGATCTCGTTTATTTCTATACTCAGGAAATATCCTATTATTCTATTTCCAAGCTTACACTTATTTGGGTTAAAACGGATGTTGTGTAAAACATCGTTACGACAACCCAAATACTATATTCAACTAACTCTTATTCAACATTGATCTTCGAGCCTGAAATCTTACTATTTATTTGTTAATAATGAAATCAATCAAGTTGGGGTATAACTACCTCTCAGACCTTTGACTGAATAACATTTATAACGTCAAAACAGATATGACTACTTACTCGAATAATCAATACCATACAACTACTTATTCACTTTTAAACACATACGCTTCCTCTTTCTATTCTTACTAGATTTTATTCTTTAGTCTTCCTTTTTTATTTTACTATTCTATTTCTAAGTTCGTTTCCTTATCGACTTCTATATATATATCGATACGTTGATTTCTAACAATAAAATTATCTTAAAAATATTCTATCTCCTTAAATTCCCGGAAAAATTCGCCATAACCTCTTTTGTACCAAGAGCATCGGGATATTTCAAGTAGCCTCCCATGGCCCTTACCAATCCAAAAGAAAAAGAAAAGGCCGATATGGCGCATAAAATCCCATAGATGAATTAAATACATACCTTTTCGTCGAGCATTCTATTTATATACCTTCATACCTTATACCTTCATACCTTATCCATAACTATCTCATGTATATTTATACCTGCCCAATCTATTTTAACTATACCTGATCATTTTAACTCAATTCGTTAATTAATTTGTTAATTAACTCTTTAGTTTATTTCACTTTTATATTTGAACATGACATGTTCAAATATATTTTAACTTGCTTATTAACTAATTTGAATCCAAATTCAAATTTAAGTTCTATATTCGATTTTGAATATACATTTACAAATCCAATTTACTTTTCAAAGTTCAACTTCAAATTCAAAACTCGATTAACTAATTCCTCTTCGACTTAGTTAATTCTATTCAATTTCTATTTAAATTTTATATCACTTCTATTATTCAAATTCTATTTCTATTTCTCTTCTATATTATAAATCCCATTTGAATTTTTATATTCAAATTCCATATATTCAAATTCTATATTTGAATTCCTTTTGAATTCTATATTCAAATTCTATATTTGAATTCCTTTATATTTTCTATATTCAAACCCCATTTGAATTTCTATATTCAAATTCTATATCACTTCCATTGAATTTCATATATTCAAACTCCCTTTGAATTTCTATATTCAATTTCTATTTCAATTCCACTGAATTTCATATATTCAAACTCCCTTTGAATTTCTTTTTTCAATTTCTATTTCAAACTTTCTTTATTCATTCTTTATTATAAATCCCATTTTGAAATTCAACACAACTTGTCGTTCCCCAAAACAAATTCAAAACAGTATCTCTGGAAGTAATTCATCAATTACAACTCGAAAATGAATACTGACGATGAAGCTGTCATCATCAGAATCTATTTTCCAGCGATCGAAGTGAGTTCAATACTATTAAACCATTTCTAAACATTTCCACTTTGAAATTCATTTCAAAATATTATTCACACTGCTTGTAAAACAATTTAAAATCTCCCAGTATTTTAAATTTTCCTCATTTTTAATCCAAATCCATTTACAAACACTTATCCAATTCTCCAGAATCTTAATTCAATTTCTGGTTTAAATTTTAGATTTAACTCATCTTATTTCACGTATTTCACTTATATGAATTCTGATTGGTTATTTACATAACCATTTAATTTATAATCTTACTTGATTATAATAACAACCAATATATCCACTATATTATAATTTTGATATTTATATATATCTTCTCTATATCAAGATATACCTTGGGTAAACTTATTTTAATTTACCCTCTTTTCAAAACATATCGTGTCGACCCATCGTATTTGAGTGTTTATAAACTCCTACCGATACAGTGGATCAAATTGATCCACCAGAACCCATAAACAACTCAACCAATAAATCTTCACAATATAAAATTATTTTACATTGAATAACAAATACGTTCACTCGTATATATACACTCAAACTCAATCTAGGGTATTACTAACCCCATCTCTACTAAGTCACGCCACAGAGCTAAGTTAATCAATTAACCTTCTGCTCTGATACCAACTGTAATGACCTGGGTTTTTGTCGACTTTGGTTATCGCCATAAACTAAATGATGACTAACCAAACATCGAAAAATACCGGTCATAAATGAAAGAAATTTGAGGGTGAGGATATATAAGATAGAAACTTAGAATAGAAGAAGAAGAACACAACATAAGAGTAACACGAATCTCACAGAGGAACGAATAACATATAATATATGTAACATAACTTTGAAATATACATCTGTACTTAAATATACATCATTATCAAAGTACAACACTTACAACACAGCGGAAATAACTATAGCTATATGATCCTGAAGCCTCCAACTCCAGCTCTTCAGGTATATTTGTAAATCCAGACTACTTGATTGCCCGTACAAATTTAGGCACCCAAAAGTTTAGGGAAACAAACAAATAAACTCCAGGTCAGTCATGAGACTGGTATGAGTAAAACAGTTTAAAACAGTTGAACAAGTAAATGATATCTCATAAGACCACGCCGTATAACGGAACGGGTTTTTCCCTTATGAGAATCCAAAAATTCTTTATATCAAAACCTTTGATATTATAATAATGTCTATCAACCACACTATAATAATCATCTAGCAGAAACGCTTTCATCTCACGTTCTACATATATAGTATACAATCAAAACCGCAAGCACATATTGGGTAATGGATTTCCAACTATGACAAGGTATGGAACCACCTTTCGCTAGTGTACCTCTAGAGAGGAATACACTGGGTTCAACAAGAACATCTTGCAACCCGGCCACACATGACCGACCACTCATTTCGCTTGAGTGTATCGAATGTATATCACCAACAGTTGGGATCAACAACCGTTTCCCGAATGGGACAGCATCAAAAATAGATTTTTAGAAGTAAATGAAACTCTAGATCAGGTGATTATACACCCTACTTCGGTGCGACCGACTTAGCCATGCTGCCTGCCCGATTTCTGTCTTTTACCGGATGTGAGGGCTAGAAGCTACGCTTTATCATCACACCAGATTCACTTTGAATGCCACATCGTCAAATCCATGAAATCATTGATTGACGTCCTCAACAATACATTATGTGTTAGCTAAAAGAAGTTTGCTTCTCCGCTTCCACTCTTGGTACGGTTGGAGAAATCAATATACGTGATCGTCTGGAAATACTCTGTCAGACATCCGTCCATACAAGTCATCCCTGAACAGGATGAATCGAAGGTACTATTCAGTATATCCATCTTAGGCACTGTTATCTAAGACTTATACAATAGCCCTTGCACTTTATTCTGTCTTCAATTATCTTTGGCATATATGATTCGCAACGCTTATGCCAATACAGAGTGGTTCTTTGGATAATAATCCAACCGGTCTCTCCATATTAACAACGCTAAAATGGTCAAAACTTCGATAGTCGGTGATTTAACTATCGAAGAAAAACAGGTGTGCAAACAACGATATCATTTCCAAATGGAAATTTATATCGATCAAACATCATTCAACATTTATCTCTTTATTTCATTAATTTACTTATCTCCTGTATCCCTGTATTCAATATTTCTTATTTTCTAGATTTGGAAAATATACGTTATTAACAATGGAAAACATTTCCATTTCTTGTTTTCTTTATTAGAAAACATTTCTGGTTTCTTATTTGGAAAACACTTCCAAAGCTTCTCCATTGGACTTAGACAGATGTTTAAACAAACCATCGCGATGCCAACTCAAACCATTTCCTTTAATTACTAAATTCACTTAACCATCCCTTACTATCGAACCTTAACCATTCCTTATTTAAAAATGAAGTAAATCAAGTTGGGGTAATACTACCTCTCAGACCTTAACTGAACAACGTTTCTAACCTTGAAATAGACAAAGTTCACCCTTCTAATTCTTTAACAAACTTCCTTACGTAACTCTCTTTCAAATCTTTTCTATTCGATGATTCTTTACTTCGATAAGTTATATTCGATAACTCTATTTCAATTTATTCTATTCACTTAACTCTTTTGATTTACCTCTAACTCTATTCACTTAACTCCTATCGAATAAACTATATTCGATAACTCTTTTAATTCTATTTGAATAAAATATATATTCGATTAACTCCTTTATTCTATTCGAATAAACTATATATTCGATTAACTCCTTTACTCTATTCGAATAAACTATATATTCGATTAACTCCTTCACTCTATTTGAATAAACTATATATTCGATTAACTCCTTTATTCTATTCGAATAAACTATATATTCGATTAACTCCTTTATTCTATTTGAATAAACTATATATTCGATTAACTCCTTTATTCTATTCGAATAAACTATATATTCGATTAACTCTTTTACTCTATTCGAATAAACTATATATTCGATTAACTCTTTTACTCTATTCGAATAAACTATATACTCTATTAACTCCTTTATTCTATTCCAATAAACTATATATTTGATTAACTCCTTTATTCTATTCGAATTAACTATATATTCGATTAACTCTTTTGCTCTATTCGAATAAACTATATATTCGATTAACTCCTTTACTCTATTCGAATAAACTATATATTCGATTAACTCCTTTATTCTATTCGAATAAACTATATATTCGATTAACTCCTTTATTCTATTCGAATAAACTATATATTCGATTTACTCTTTTACTCTATTTGAATAAACTATATTCGATTAACTCTATTTTCTTTAATCTAATCGATTAACTCCAACTAGTTTAACTCTAACTTGTTAACTCTAATTGATTCACTCCATCTGGTTAACTCTAACTAGTTAACTCTAATTGATTTAACTCTAACTGGTTAACTCTTATTCGAATAACAAATATTCGATTACTCTATTCAACTGACTCGACTCAACTAACCCCTTTCGAATAACTAATTCGACTTACTACTTTCGAATACCATATTCGAGTTAACTCCTTTCGAATAACTAATTCGATTTACTACTTTCGAATACCATATTCGATTTAACTCCTTTCGAATACCATATTCGATTTAACTCCTTTTTTCGCTTTATAAAGATTTCCTTTTTAACAACATTTATTCATTTTAAAGATTTACTTTTAGTAACAATTCTCCACTTTAAAAATGATTTCCTTCTTATAAAGTTTCCTTTTTATAACGTTTTCCCTTTTTCTAAATATCTCCTATTAATAAATATTCCAATTTATAAATATTTCTTATTCTTAAATATTCCATTTATAAATATTTTATTTCAAATATCAGTTTGAAAATATTCCCTTATCAACATTTTTGTATGTTATGGTATTCAACATATCAAATCACGATGATCAGTATCGTCCAAACACATATAATCGACAACAGATTATATATCACATCATATATCACAATATATGAAAAACAGTAAAATAAATGTTGAGGAACCCAGTTGGATTCCTCCAACCTGTTTCCCTGCATCCACAGATTTTACACAATAAAATCAACATCACTTTCAGTTCTATATGATATATTTTGTTAAACAGAATCAATATAGAAATTCAACTAACTGACTAGCAGTACAATCAAACAATCAACACACACACTCAATCAGCCAATATTTAACAGCTCTAAAAATACAACATGAAATTATAAACTATTCAGAGTTAGTGAGATTTACTCACATTTCGCGTTAACCGTTAAATACGATTTGCGTCTGTCGATTCAGACGAACAATTTATTTTGCAATAAATTGTAACGAGCTCGGATTCACTCCTAGTCAGCTCCATTGTGTAGCCATCGTCCATACGATCCTGTCGGATCTTGTTTCGCTGAATTTCGATAACGTATGAAAGAGTTATACGATTTATTAGTTTGAATAAATTATTTGAATTTAAATAAACTTAACTTCAAATCTTTGGGCCTTTAACCTTACTTGATTTCTCCTGGCCCACTAAGAAAACCAACCCTACCCTTTTACTCCTCTCCTTCCCTGATGAAATCACACGCTCCAGGTATTTCCCAAAACAAAAATGGACGATATTCCTGAGACCCAAACCCCTCCAACTCTTCACCGATCAACTTCAAACAAAATCCATCGTACTCTCCCTTCCATCCTCTTTCAACTCGTACAACCATCATTCACCTCGGTCTCCCCTCGATGATTTCGTCGCCGAACCCAGTTCAAGTACCCTGAACTGTTTTTGCACCGAAACCTCCACAAACACCATACGAGATGCGGAAATCCACTACGAACCCAAATCCAAGGTCAAAACCCACTTCGATGCACCCAAAACTCCACAACTGGAAGCCCTAATTCCCCAAAGACTGGCGCTGTCCCAGTTGCGATGAACCAACAACCATCGAGCCTTCAAATACTTGTACTAGATTGAAGACCTTTGCACCAGGAATCCAAATATAATGGTCTCGAGATTTATAGATTTCTCTAGGATTTTACTTTGATTTTATCTCCTTCCATGCATTTAACTGTTTGAAGAAGAACAAGAGAGCGGCGGAAATGAATGTTGACTGAGGAATGAGAATTCTAGGTTAAGGAGGAGTTAGAGTTATTATATAGGGAGATATTTTCATTATTTTATTCGATAATAATCAACTGTTATGTATATTTATCATTTAAAAATTCCTATGATCACATACGATACCCAAAATCACGAAAATGGACATGCAGCTACAGTTCGACATTACGGTCCCAACGAAACTGGTTTCGTCGAATTCCGACTCCGTATGCTCACACAGCGTATTTTTAACTGTCAAAATACTAACTGTTTTTCACTCTAAAAATCCGTACGGCCACACAATGACTCTAAAAATCACGATACTGGAAATCTAACAACTATTTGACATTGTGGATCCAACGAAACTGGTTTCATCGAATTCCGACTTCGTTTGCAAAAGTGGCTTACTTTTACAGCTCTGAATGACCCATTTAAATATATAAATATATTTAAATATAATTAAATTAAATATAATAAATTTATATTTATCGTATATATTCACAGTGGATTACCATACAGTTCTACAATATTCCTATATGAATTTCTAACTTGATATTTCAAATCTGGGTCAACCCGATATTCGATTTATATTGAAATTCCTTTTTAAAATATAATTAATTCCTTTATAAATTATAAAGGAATTCCACAACGACTTTTCTAAAATTTGATTTGGACATACATCAAAATCTACACGACGAAATCCCGATTTTTCTATTCCACTAGAAATATATACACCACCAGCTCCACACGTTTCTTGTTTCACAGAAATCCGGCTTAAAACGAATCATGTACATTCAGTTGAAGTTCGAATCGCCAATTTACGAACTGCAGCGCCATTTCAAGCTCGATTTTAATTATTATATAATTATACGTTCAAACTGTCGTTCAAATAATATATTCGTTATTCTAATTCAATTCTGAACTGAATTAAATATCACAGATGATCCAGTTCACACCATATCGCCATTTCAGCCAATTCTGATTATTTCAAAAATAAATATATTATTTAATTTATTATTTTAATTAAATATTCACCATTATTTAATTCAATGACCATTAAATCCTTCTAATCACCTTTTATATAATTAAATAAATTATTTATAATACCTCTGCCAATGCGGGTCATTACAGTGCTTATTCTAGGACATTACTAGTCCTATCTCTAATAAGCGACTCGCCTTAGAATAATGTGGATTCTATCTAGACGAATTGTTCTAAATATGTTATATTCTGAGGCTAAGGTTAACCTTAAGCTATGATGCCAACTGTGATAACCCCAAACTTCCGTGATTCGAAAGTAAGGATAATCATATGGAATACAACATATTTACAACAATAACAGATCTCAAATAATATCATAACACATAAACATTGCAGCGGAAGAGACAAATGTCATAAACATCAAGCAACTGAACATCAGAGTACGAAGTTTACAGGATACAACTTAGCAAAAATAGAAAGTCTGAATAAAAGGACATAAGTCTCAACTCCAAACATACATCAAAATGCAAGATGGAATAAGGTCTCTAAAACAAAAGCAAAGATAAAAGAGAAGTCTTCGTCTTCCTCCTCAGCAGTCTTCAATCCAGACACTCCTCAAAACCTGTCACATGGCTGCCCGTGTAAAGAGAGGGCACCCGAGTTTGCAAAGTGAAACAAACTTCGAGTCAGTCATGGGACTGGTATGAGAAATCTTTCTATACTAACTAACAATATGGCGAACCACAGGGCCACGCCGCTAACGCAGAACGGGTTTACTCCATCTGGTTGCCAGTGCATAATTAAATAAAGTTGATACAAAATAACGCAATGACTTTTGAAAAATGAAATCATTATAAGACTCAAGTCCTATCACAAAATGCAACGCAAACCGGAGGACAGAGTTTTTCCTTATAATGATCAAACATGCTTAATACGTGTAAAATAATATTTTAATATTATTATTATTAGTGTCTAAGCAATTTAAAAAATTCTTCAAAGTAAAAATATCAATCCTAGATGGCATAGTACCCCTATCCTACTATGTCGCCATATATAAGTTTACAACTAAAGCCGTAGTGTCGTATTGGAGATTTGGTTTCCATCATGAATCGAGGCTAGGGATCGTCCTCTCCGATTCGAGACACTCTAGCAAATGCCTCAGGATTCCCCGTAGTGAACCCTTGGATCTTCAGGGCCGGTCCACACCGGTCGAAAGTGGATTGGCAATTCCTGAACACACGCTTCCCGGTCCTTTTGGACCTCAGTATGGCCACTAACAACCTATAAAACCCGAGGTACCTCAAAATCCATCATCCACATAAGTAAAATGTCAGTGCTGGTAGGTCCCTGACATCACTTTAACTAGAAAGAAACATGTGCACTCCCTGTAGTCCTAATCCCGTTTTTACTCATACCGGGGTGTGAGGCTCGTGAAGTCACGCTATACACAAAGCTACGCCTAAACAGGCCATGCTTTGATCATCAACCACAAGGCCTGCTTTTCAACAAAAGCTTTGATCTTTTGCATCTTGGCGTGCCACATTGACAATTCACGCCATGCGATCGACAACCATCAATATATAAGCAGGTGTTAAGCAAGAGGATAAATTCTCCACCACCAATCAATTATATATTAAATAGAAATCAATTTAAATACATGAAATGAATTCCAACGTCAGACACGCATCCATTTACAAGTCCGTCCTGGGTCTGAACGAAACCGGAGACACCAGAGAGGTTCTTGCCTATCCGGGCAATCAACCCATACGTCTGGACAACTACTACTTCAACCTCTACCTAGGAGCAAGTCAGTCTAAGGTATCAGTAATCGCCATCCATTCGATGTGAAGAGCGCTGGTCTTCAATCACCGTCTTCTATATTTTCGATTTAATCGTCGTGTAATTATTTGTAATGAGTTAAACTCGGTCTTCTCAAGTAATTCTCGCATAATTTATCATTTAAATCATTTCATATCGTTAATACTTATTTATAACGATTTATCGCTATTTTTATTTATTTAAAATAGCTCAACTATAATTAAACGACGCTTCGGATCAAAGGGCGACCCTGGCGCTATTTTTACCAAATTTTGATTTACACGTATCTTGAAATCTAACCGTTGGATTTTGATGAATTTATATCGTTGGGAATCTTCCCAAAGCGGACCTAACGGTTCTAGTATTGGGAAAATCCGGCGGTCGGATCTTTCGGTATAACCGTTAAAAGTTACGATTGCAGATACGCGAACTGCCGCGTGCATTTCGTTTAAATTCTATATTTATATATACATAAATCGTTTGGCAATTTCAATTATAAAAATACATTCTCTTTATCGCATCTAAAATGACGATAAAATATTACTTTTAATATCTCTGTTTATTTTTCTATCTTTTTGTTTTATTTACACTAAATGTAAATAAATTATTCTTTTCCTATCCTTTCTTTTATTTACACTAAATGTAAATAAATTATTCTTTTCCTTTTCCTTGTTTATTTACACTAAATGTAAATAAATGTAACCTTTTCGTATTTACTTATTTATTTACAATACATGTAAATAAATGTTTCTTTTCCTATTTACATAATTATTTACACTATATGTAAATAAATGTTTCTTTTCCAATTTACATATTTATTTATACTACATGTAAATAAATGTTTCTTTTCTATATACATATTTATTTATATAAACACAATGTTATCGCTAAATTTGTTCTTTTATTAATATAGGAAATGTAAATAAAATTTCATCGCTAAATTTGTTCATTTTATTTACATAATAAATGTAAAGAAAGTTCCATCACTAAATTTGTTCATTTTATTTACATAAGAAATGTAAATAAAATTCCATCGCTAAATTTGTTCATTTTATTCACATAAGAAATGTAAATAAAATTCCATCGCTAAATTTGTTCATTTTATTTACATAGAAAAATGTAAATTCTTTTTATTCCATTTATTTGCATCTAAAAATGCAAATAAAATAATGTACTTTTTTTATATATATGCTTCATTTTTAATATATTAACATTACACCAAAAATATGTTCATTTTCAATGTTACGACATAACGCTTAAAATATGTGTTCAATTTCATATTTCTACACAATGCTAAAAATATATTTATTTTACATATATTAACACGACGCTAAAAATATGTTCACTTTTCATATTCTAACATAACGCTAAAAACATGACTCACTTTTCATATCTCTACTACATGTAAAATTCCATATTTCAATACTTGAAATAATCTAAGTTTTGGGTGTCGACTAACATGTCCAATTCAATATATGAAATCAACCTGTAATTTGGTGTGAAGTTTTCATGTCAACACAAACGATAGCAACATATAATTTGGTGTCAAGTTTCATGTCAACACATACAACAACATATGATTTGGTGTATAATTTTCATGAATTAAAATAAAAGGTCTCATCTTTATTTTATTTTGTGAATCAAAATAAAATATCTAACTTTATTTATAAATCAAAATAAAAGATCTAAACTTTCTTTATTTTATAAATCAAAATAAAAGATCTAAACTTTCTTTATTTTGTAAATCAAAATAAAAGATCTAAAATTTCTTTATTTTGTTAATCAAAATAAAAGATTCTAACTTTCTTTATTTTGTAAATCAAAATAAAAGATTCAAACTTTCTTTACTTTGTAAATCAAAATAAAAGATCTAAACTTTCTTTATTTTGTAAATAAAAAATAAAAAATCTAATCTTTCTTTATTTTGTAAATCAAAATAAAAGATTCAAACTTTCTTTTATTTTGTGTTATATTTATAAAATAAAGATCCAAACTTAAAGAAATGAAATAAAAAAAAGATGAGAACTTGTATGAAGATTACATCAAAATTTATGGATCTAGACGAACATGGCTATCTCAAGACATCACAAAGCATTACAAATCACACAACAACAAATAAATTCTAAATTACCACATCGCAGATCTATATTTGTAACGACCTAGCATTTTGACAGCTTCAAGCCGATAATTAAACCAACTCGAACCGTTCAAAACAATAGATTGTTATTGCTTATGGAGTTGAAATATAGATCATCACAGAATCATATACATAGAACACAGAATATCTCACAGCGGAAGTACAATTTATACAATATTACAAAACTTTAACTTTATAGAATATCATAGTATAGAGTAAATATGAATACAGCGGAAGAAGGAATATAGAACCATACTAATATTTGGCAATAGGCCAAGATGAGCATAACTGCATGTGACATAGTAGACAGATGACTGTATCTCCAACAAACTCAAGCTCTAATAGATAGATCGTCAAGCTACAATACTTGATCTGACCCGGGCATTTTGCAAGAAATAAAACAAACAAAATACTCGAGTCCAGACTAACAGTCTCATATAAGTGAATTAACTCAAATGAAGTGTCCACTGAAATGTATAATAACTTAAAGGATGTTTGGGATTACCATCCTCTAAGAATCCGTGAAACTAATATCTATATAATAGTACGCTATTATTGTAATGTCTACTCAGTAAAATATAAATAATGAAAGTAGCGTAAGCGGGATTACATTTTTACCCTTACACAGTTTATAATACCGTAGTCTGTACAGTACCGTGAACCCACCGTAACACGATGGCATCAGAGGGCACTCCATAGGTACGATACAAATCAAAATCGTAAAGGGCTCGCTAAGGATAATATGACAAGGCACTCGAGGCAATACCCAGGGTAGGATTCTACCAGTTGCACTCCCGGACCGGTGGTAACGCATAGCAGCCACTACCGCCCACCTCGGAACACACTCCCATAATCAAAAAGGGCGCCCAAATCATCAACATAGTCATAGAAATGATATCGAAGAAGTGCATCCGATCAAAGGTGCTACCTCAATTAGTTACGGTATAGCTCCTGTTTTAGTAATTTCAATTATGACCTGAAGGTCAAGGCCATTTCGTTCTCGTTCGCCTTCTTCAACCCAGTACTCGCCTCCAAGTCATTATGCTTCGTTCTGAATATGTCATCACGTACACAGTTGTTAAAGTGGTATAGGCAATGGCAGAGAGTATGCCACTTACTGACTCCGGTCTCTTTAACAACCAACGTTTACATTTTTCACACCAAGGCCATTAGCTTTGAAATTATATTTCGAGTACTATAAATCAATTTTTCAAATATTGCCCCAAAATCAATTCCTCAAATAGTTGGTTCGATTAAGGTTGCAAATCTACTATTCAAAATTCCTTTGTCAACCATTGGTTTCAAAGTTTCAACTTCCTCGAAATATCGCTATTGCTCGAATTTCTTTATTTCACCCTTTGGATCACTATACTGGATTGGACATAGCTTTTATTTGGAATATAAAATAATTTTTTTTAAATTAAGTTTTGAAAAATAGTATAGGTATATTAAATTTAAAAATAATGCATATGCGTATATATATATATCTATATGTAGTAGAAAACATTTATAAAGTGTATATAGTTAAAGTTATCAAATTGATTTTATAAAAGTATACTTACAAAATCAAGAAATGCGGAAAAAATGCCTTTATAAAATTTATAGTACTATTGAAAATATTAGTCCATTCCAACCTAAATCCGATTTCAAAATTTCTTTTCTCATCAAAATTCCACCTTTAGATCAAATTCCCTTTTTGTTTAGTTCAAATTCAATGCTTCACAATTAACGATTTTCCAATCATTGTTTGCCTTAAATTAACATATCCATTTTTTTTAATATATAATAAACCCCAAACAACTTTAACATTAGTTGTAAATCAAAATATGATCCATTAAATTCTAACTTGTTAACTAAACCGTATTCACCATGATTTAGATAATCATATTCTTTCATACTTGAAAACACTTTCATTCCGACAAAATTCGCCTTATATTCACGTGGCAAAATTCATTTGACAAATCATATATTAAAATAAGCTTGAAACATTTATCAAGTCTTTGCAAATCCTTACATTAAACTATTCAATTCAAAGTTTATCATATTATAAACATTAAGTTATGAAAAATTCATCTAGATAGATAAAGTTTACGTGTTAACTTGAAACCCTCTTTAAAACTTATTTTCATACAAATTAGATCCCGTCAAAAAATTCAAGAAAATTTTGCACAAATTTCTTTTAAACTTTTATTTATGATATATATAAAATTTTCCAAAAATTTCAACTTCCCAAAGTCGATAAATTAGTTAAAAATAATTTTATTGACCACGGTGTCCGTATAAAATTTTCTATTCTATGGTCAAGTGATACGGATATTTATCATTTCAATCCGTTCTTTAAAATATTCGAATCCCGGGTATGTATCATTTCAACCCGCATCCCAAATCGATTCGAATACACAAGGGGTTCGGGTGTGTATTATTTCAACCCGTAGTGTTTTGTTTTCTAATCTAAAGGGGAACTTGCATGATGATAAAATAACATAGCATGTAAAACATACATCCATATCGTGTCATATGATATAATAGTGTGTGTCGCACATGCACAATCACAAAGCAAACAATTCTAGAACAACTGACATTTCATTCAACATTTCAATCTTTAATTCACTTAATAAAAATATTAGTCTGTGAGTGAGTAGAAACTCACCTTTTGTGGCTAGAAGACGAAGGTGATAAACTGACAGAAAATCGAGAATGAGACTTGACAACCCAACCATGAACATACATCCGTTAGATTTGTATACACACAGATATAGGTTCACAGATGCAGTATTGGAGATGTACGAGCAAACTCCAACTAGAATTAATCAAGAAATAAATTAAAACGATGTTTAAGTGACATGCAAACGAATCTATTGAAAATCGAAGTAGAACTCACCACCTCAGATGGAATGGTTAGCAAATCAACAATATACTTGACTTGAAATGGGGTATAACCCTCTGCTCAAATCAGCGAGACTCAAACCCTTTCACAACAGCCCTTTTCGGCATATGCTCGAACACTTGGAGTGCTATGTACGAAAGCTAATTGGCAGTTGGTTTTAAGGCGTCGTTGGCCTCAAGTATGGGTGAAGCTGGGTTTAATGACCCCTGGCAGACTAACAGGAACAACACCATTGTCTTCATCTATCTTTTTTTTCTTTTTTTCATTTTTTCTTTTTTTTTTGGTACGGTTCCATCTGAACAACGAGAGGAGGGGGATCTTGCGCGAGCCATAGCAGGGAACTGACGGCGACCTTGAGGTGGTGGATCTGGCGATTAAGGTATGGAGGTAAGCTCCGATTTAGGAAATAGGAGCTCCTCCTTTTTTTCTCTCGTTCGACGGTGGATTCGGAGGAGGACCGGTTCGGTTAAAGGGGAAGGAAGCCATTCCCATTCTTTTCCTCCTGTATTTGATTTGGAAAGTCGTTTTTTTTCTAGGTGTCGGTGGAAAGGAGGTAATGAATGGACGATAAAGTGAAAGAGAAAAGAGAAGATTTCGATTTTATTTCACTGCCATGATTTTATATTAAGGAGAGATGCTTTCTTCTCCTTTGGTTTCTGTCGCTTGATGAAAGTAAGAGGAATTGGAAGGAGAAGAATAAAGGAGACGGGAGAAGATCAGGACAGAGCGAGCACGTGTAATCAACGTGTTATTTTCCCTTTGAACTATTCAACGGATGGAGGGATAACGTGAGAATGCAGTGTACGCGTGTAATTAACCTTCTGCTAATACAGAACGTAGTGGACAGATGTTGAACGAAATAACAAGTGCCAAAAGTGTTTAATTAAATCTTCACAAGTGTCCATCATTTAAATTACAATTTTACCGATGTAGAGCAATTTGTGCTTCATTCCTACAGATGTTGATAATTTCAGAACTAGTTTACACTTGTCTAAGGGTTTTTGTTTTTGTTTCAACAAGTGTGAATAAATATATATCAACAAAACCCCCTTTATATATATATATATTATTATTTTTATAAATTAAATTTCTCCCTGAATGATAATACGGTTCGTAAATGTTGGTCAGTACTTGAGCGAAAATATGAACTAGAGAAATAAAGAAACGATGTTTATTTCATAATTTAACTAAAATTGTAAATTATAAACATTGAATACAAACATGGGTTTTCGCCATCGTATTGATCGCGTAAAATGATTTAAATGGAGCGACAACTCAAGATGTTTATGTTACATTTTTTTAATAGGTTATCATTATGCAACATATTTAAATTTCCAAACATTAACGCTACTTGTAACTTATCGATTTCTCGTTTTCTACAATACTAAATTTAACTTATACTCTTACAAGTTCAAATATATGTTAGAAATTCCAAGCCAGGCCCACCACGTAAATCAAGATTTCAAGTTCCAAACTTAGATTAAGGTTATCATCATTAACTTAACATTAAATATTTATATTTTAAGCTAACAAAATTTCCGGTTCGTTACATTCTCCCCTACTTAGCGCTTTTCGTCCTCGAAAAGGAACATCGTATAGATTCACATATATAACATATATAGCTATACATATACTTTTACTTATTTTAAAAATGTATTTAGAAAGAAAATTAAGTAACAGAATTTCAAAACTCAATTTTTTTTCTAACACCCGGATTTACGGAAAATTTCGGCAGCATCTCCCCTGCATGGTTCGCTCGGGAAAATTTTCCCATACACAAAAACAACAAAATGTACATCTCATCTATACGATGAGGCATCCCAAATTAGGGGAACCAAAACAAAATAACCCAAAAGTGATAAATAATGCGGGATACGTACCTTTTTATAGCGTTTTAATGCATATTTTCTAATTTTTCTTAGCATTTTGCGCAAAAGCAAGCATCCATAAGCAAAGTGCGCCATTGCACCTACTAATATACTCAAAACATAATGAGAACCAACATATATATGGAAAAACTTAATATGCATAACAATATGCGAAATGTGTCATGAAATGAAAGTAGCATTTGACAAATATAGAAATGTGCTAAGTAAGTACGTAATCTTATTACGGTGCAACATATGGTTCATTTTCATTGACATATTTTTCTCATTCATGTCAATTCTCATTTTGTTTTTCTTCTCTTCTTTATTTTCTATCTCACTTCTTATTTTCATGGAATTTGTTTATCTTCAAACTATCGATTTCATTTGAAAAGGAGTGAGAACTAAGCAAAAATGACATATAAACATATGTTACAAAATGTAAATGACTTCAAACAATGCTCAAATAACATGATGTTTCAACAAAAGTCTTATCTTGTTGAATACAATCCATTTACCATTCAAACCGTACTGAGTTTGATAAATTTTATTCTCTTTTTTTCTTCTTCTTTATGTTATACGTCATGCATATATGTTATTTATTCGCTTTCGATTCTCAAATCTACTTACATAAAAATTCTTTACTAAATTCATTCATTTTTTTTGCGGCGTTTGATAACAACAAAAACCGAGATTCCAATATTCACAAATTTTACGCTACATGTTCTTTTAATTTTTCTTCCTCTTTCTTTTGTTCCGCAGTTGGTTTTCGTTGTTCAATCTTTTACCTTTCATTTTAATTTATGTACATATTTGTTTCATTCGCCTTTGTTACTTACAAAATATTTATTCGCTTCAACTTTTGACTTTCTGATTACGAATCAATTTGTCTTTCCTTTCCTACTTGGCATTTATTTGTTGTGTCGAGTTTGAGTGGCTACCTATTATGTAAATTTCTCTAGCTTGTTGTGCTCATCAAATTCTCATTTCAGATATCACATCTTGTTTGCAAAGTTCACATTTCCTATCGACGGGAAAATCTCTTGTAACATTTTTATTCAAAATACCATCACGCTTCTACTACGCACTCTGATTTGGCGTATCCAGTTTCATTGTCGTCGGCCTTCATCATTTTTTTTTCAAACTCTTACTCGATTCGAAATTTTTCCGTCATTTGTTTTATTATTCCACCAAATTTTCTTCCGAGCATTTTGTGTGTACAAAATTTATTTCACCTTAAGTGAAAGTTTTGTTAAGTAACAATGAATTCATATTTTGTTCATTTTATAATGTTTCAAGCGGAGAAAATTAGTCCTCTCCCCAACTTGGAATTATAGTTCTGATTTATTCTCGAATTTTAAATACATAGCAAGAAAAAATCTGAAATAGGAAATAATATTTTTCAATATAAGTTTCCGCTTAAGTTAGCATTCCAAATTCAATTTCTTAAGTTAGCTTTCATTTCACTTATCCCGTCTCGAGAACGTAGAATTACATACTAACCTTAGTTTTTATTTTCTTCTTCCCACACATAAAAGAAAATTTTATAGTCCCATAGATACTCTTATGGATATTTTCCTTGATTTAAAACCAATTTTCCGATTCTAATACAATATCCAAACATCAAATTTCCTTATTCTTTAAAAATATGATTTCAAGTATTAATTCGACGTCTCAACTGAAAATATTTGTTCATCCCACTTTCGAAACTCGAAATAAATATTGATGATGCTGCGGTCATCGCCGGAATCAATTTCAAGCGACTAGAGTGTGATTTTACATCTATCCAGTACATGCAGGACTTTGCATATACGTTAGCTAGGCATATATTCAAAATCTTCACATACCTGATTGTCCAACTTTGACATCAAATAGAATACTCAAACTCTTCTTTTAAAACAAACGTATATACGATTTTTCGAAGTATATGACAAAAGGGTATATTGCAAAACATATCTTATTGTACGGTTTATTTTGTCATATTTTGATTTCAATTGTTTTTTTTTTCAATACCATCTTAAAGTTTACAATGAAAAATTATAAAATGTTTATTCTCAACACACATCATTTTCAAAACCTTAAATTTAGTATTCATTGTACTTATGAAATCTTATAATACACATATAATTTATTTACATAATTCACTATTCCACATTTTTATAATGCGATTTTAGTTCCAAGAGTCATGTTACTATCATTATATTTTTCTCAAAGAAAATTTAGTTTCATGAACATGCTCTAAGTATCCAATTGCTATTAAATATATTTATTTCAAACCAAATTTTGCCTCATGATCATTTAGAATTTAACTAAATCGCTTTATTATCAAATTCCAATTTACAAGTCATGCTTGAATAAGATTCCTTTAATACAACTTTATGAGTTCACAAATGTTTAAATCCATGAAATTTTATATAATTCAATGCTATTGGATTTTAGTTCCATTTATTCAATTCAACTAAGTATTTATCACTTAGTTGTTCATTCAAGTTTTATTTCATGTTCTTAAGCCTTAATCTAATTCGATTCGAGCTAAGTTGGAATATAAGGGTCTAAACAATCAGACAAACCAAATCAAATAGATTCACCAAAGATAGGTTAAACGAATCAAGGAAGATTCAAGACTTAGGGAGCGACAAATCTCAAATTTCCTAAAATGTAACAAGGCACGATCAAGACTTAGACTCGGATTCGAAAAATCAAACCTAAGAAGAATTTTAACTAAAAGAATAGGTTCAAAGGGATGAGATTTAGAAACAAGGAAGCATTTTTAAAACAATCTAAAATTCAAATTATTTTCATTTTCAAAATACGCTCTCTCTGGTATGATTCTAAGATGATTTCGCTCATTCTAGAGTATTTCTACTCTATCTCTAGTGAGTGTTCAACTTCATAAGCTAAGCTTTGTATAAACCAAAGCTCTGATACCACGTTGTAACGACCTAGCATTTTGACCGCTTCAAGCCGATAATTAAACCAATTCGAACCGTTCAAAACAATAGATTGTTATTGCTTATGGAGTTGAAATATAAATCATCACAGAATCATATACACAGAACACAGAATATCTCACAGCAGAAGTAGAATTTATACAGTATTACAAAACTTTAACTTTATAGAATATCAGAGTATAGAGTAAATATGAATACAGGGGAAGAAGGGATATAGAACCATACTAATATTTGGCAATAGGCCAAGATGAGCATAACTGCATGTGACATAGTAGATGGATGACTGTATCTCCAACAAACTCAAGCTCTAATAGATAGATCGTCAAGCTGCAATACTCGATCTGACCCGGGCATTTTGCAAGAAATAAAACAAACAAAATACTCGAGTCAGGACTAACAGTCTCACATAAGTGAATTAACTCAAATGAAGTGTCCACTGAAATGTACAATAACTTAAAGGATGTTTGGGATTTCCATCCTCTAAGGATCTGTGAAACTAATATCTATATAATAGTATGCTATTATTGTAATGTCTATTCAGTAAAATATAAATAATGAAAATAGCGTAAGCGGGATTACATTTTTACCCTTATACCGTTTATAATACCGTAGTCTATACAGTACCGTAAACCCACCGTAACACGATGGCATTAGAGGGCACTCCATAGGTACGATACAAATCAAAATCGTAGAGGGCTCGCTAAGGATAATATGACAAGGCACTCGAGGCAATACCTAGATTAGGATTCTACTAGTTGCACTCCCGGACTAGTGGTAATGCATAGCAGCCACTACCGCCCACCTCGGAACACACTCCCATAATCAAAAAGGGCGCCCAAATCATCAACATAGTCATAGAAATGGTATCGAAGAAGTGCGTCCGATCGAAGGTGCTACCTCAATTAGTCACGGTATAGCTCCTGTTTTAGTCATTTCAATTATGACCCGAAGGTCAAGGCCATTTCGTTCTCGTTCGCCTTCTTCAACCCAGTACTCGCCTCCAAGTCATTATGCTTCGTTCTGGATACGTCATCACGTACACAGTTGTTAAAGTGGTATCGGCACTGACAGAGAGTATGCCACTTACTTACTCCATTCTCTTTAACAACCAACGTTTACATTTTTCACACCAAGGCCATTAGCTTTGAAATTATATTTCGAGTACTATAAATCAATTTTTCAAATATGGCCCCAAAATCAATTCCTCAAATAGTTGGTTCGATTAAGGTTGCAAATCTACTATTCAAAATTCCTTTGTCAACCATTGGTTTCAAAGTTTCAACTTCCTCGAAATATCGCTATTGCTCGAATTTCTTTATTTCACCCTTTGGATCACTAGACTGGATTGGACATAGCTTTTATTTGGAATATAAAATATTTTTTTAAGTTAAGTTTTGAAAAATAGTATAGGTATATTAAATTTGAAAATAATGCATATGCATATATATATATATATATATATATATATCTATATGTAGTAGAAACATTTATAAAGTGTATATTGTTAAAGTAATCAAATTTATTTTATAAAAAATACTTACAAAATCAAGTAATGCGGAAAAAATGCCTTTATAATGTAACGACCCAGATTTTCGGCGACTTTGGTTATCGACATAAACACGATGTCGATAACCAAAACATCGAAAAATCCCGGTAATTAATGAAAGAAATTAGAAGGTGAGAATAGATAAGATAGAAACTTAGAATAGAAGAAGAAGAAGAACACAACATCAGAGTAACATGAACCTCACAGCGGAACGAATAACATATAATAGATAACATAACTTTGAAATATAACAGTTATGTATACAATAGCACTTATCAGAGTACAACACTTACAACACAGCGGAAATAACTATAGCTATATGATCTTGAAGCCTCCTGCTCCACGCTCTTCCAGTATATCTGTAAATTCCTGACTACTTGACTGCCCGTACAAAATTAGGCACCCAAGAGTTTAGGGAAAACAAAACAAATAAACTTCGGGTCAGTCATGGGACTGGTATGAGTAAAACAGTTTAAACAGGTATATGAACAAGTAAATGATATCTCATAAGACCACGCCGCAGAACGGAACGGGTTTTTCCCTTATGAGAATCCAAAATATCTTTATATCAAAAACCTTTTGATAATATAATAATGTCTATGTACAAATAGATATCAACTAGCAGAAACGCTTTCATCTCACGTTCTACATATATAGTATACAATCAAAATCGCAAGCACGTATTGGATAATGGATTTCCAACTATGACAAGGTATGGAACCACCTTTCGCTAGTGTACCTCTAGAGAGGAATACACTGGGTTAAACAAGAAAATCTTGTAACTCAGCCACACATGACCGACCACTCATTTCGCTTGAGTGTATCGAATGTATATCACCAACGGTTGGGATCAGCAACCGTTCCCGTATATATATGGGACATCGTTGATATATTTAAGAAACAAATGAATATTCACTAGATAGGTGATTATACACCCTACTTCGGTGCGACTGACTTAGCCATGCTGCCTGCCCGATTTCTGTCATTTACCGGTTGATGAGGCTAGAAGCTACGCTTTAATCATTACATCAGATTCACTTCGAATGCTACATTGTCAAATCCATCGAAATCACTAATTGACATTTACAACAGTACATTACGTGTCAGCTAAAAGAAGTTTCCTTCTCCGCTTCCACTCTTGGTACGGTTGAAGAAATCAATGTACGTGATCGGCTGGAAATACTCTGTCAGACATCCATCTTCATTCACTTAGAAATGTCACATCGTCATACCCGCCAAATCACAAATTGACTTATCCAAAAATAACACGGGTATACAGCTAAGAGAAACGAATTCCTCCGCCACCAAACGTGAATACGTTTGAACAGATCAACTTACGCGATCCATTGGGTATACTCTGTCAGACCTTCGTCCATACAAGTTGTCCTGGGACTGGACAAACCGAAGGCACTATTCAGTATATCCATCTTAGTCACTGTTATCTAAGACTTATACAACAGCCCTTGCATTTTACTCCGTCTTCAATTATCTTTGGCATATATGATTCGCGACGCTTATGCCAATACAGAGTGGTTCTGAAACACCCCACCTCCGTTACGGTCACTCTCAAAGGGAATGCCCTAATTTTGGTGGAGGTTTATAAGTATAAGTCACAGATATACAAGACAGATATAATAACACATATTATTGAACAACGGAAAACAACAACTTTTATTTCTTCAAAATACGTGTTACACAAACCATGCCATAATACTTCCCAAAATCTTAACTGCCTTGATTACATTATTTAAAGAAGCATGGAGAAAACATAAATAAACTGCAAAAGTCCCCTAATTTCTGTCCAAAGCCATAGTCCAAAACGGAAAAGATCCAAGCAATACATTCTTTCTCTTCAAGCTGGATGTGAAAACTGATCAAGCTGCGGTATTCCCTCCCTGAGAACCTGTGGGGGGGGGGGGGGGGAAACGAAAGAAAAAGAGGCGAAAGGAAAAGGGTCAGTCATAAAGACTGAGTAAGTTCTAGTGACTTTCAGTGTAGAAACGGTTAAAACAACCTGTCATGTATGAACTGGAACTAAACTTAAGAATGGTGTCAAGGTGAACAAGATAGACTAAGGTGATCAGGATAAGTCAAGACAAGTCAAGTAAAGCATCACATGTTCGAGATTCGTTGCATCGACTGTACTAATATACCAAGCCCATATCACAAGTTAATCACGAAATAAATCCCACGGCCCAATGTCATGAAATGACCCTGAAACGGGGTCTGACCCAAGTACGGGGTCCTACGGAGCGATTATCTAGTCGATAGGCTCCCTACAAGTTCTAGCTCGTCAAGTGTCCATGTCATACGGCTAATCACGAATGTAGTCACCTGTGCTGGGTCCACCTTCGGGTGTATCAGCCCTAGGGTGTCAACCCCTGACACGATTCAGGATGCACAGATAAATCTACGGATTCCCAGTGTCTGCCCCGGATACGTGCACGATCGTAGTCCGTCGAACCTACACTGGCGTACCCTACTGCCGTCGTTCACCTCTTACAATCAGCCCAGTAATCGTGCCCCACCCGGCCTAGCCCCAGGGTACCTTGATACTTCTAGACGGTTACTGCTGAAAGGGGTCGTGTCTAGGGTTTCGCCTAATAGATTAGGTCATGTAATTCGTGACCTAACCCGCCTAACAGATTAAGTCATGTAATTCGTGACTTAATCCTTTTCTAGTCTAGTCATGTCAAGATGGTTAAGTATGTCATTTCAGTTCGCGACTTAACCCGCCTACGTGTCATGTCAAGTTGGCTAAGTGTTGTCGTTTTCAAGTTCATGACTTAGCCATACAAACCATGTTCAAGTTGGTTAAGTTGTCTTTTCATGTTCATGACTTAACCCTAATTGGCATTAATTGATTCGTTAATGCACCGAACCACTCACATTGGATCCTACTGTTCGTAGCCACTGGATTAGCCGGGCGGTTCCGGGCAGGTTTACGCTACGAACTCAACCCAACCTCGGGTTTCAAGCGCGATGTGACCAACTACCCACATTGGATCCTATTGTTTGTAGCAACTGGATTTGCCGGGCGGTTCCGGGCAGGTTTACGCTACAAACTCAACCCAACCTCGAGTTGGCCACTTTCTTGTTTTCTAAAGTCATGCCCATGTTCTTATCAGATTTTGCTATTTCCACATCATGTTCATATGTCAACTTCGTGCCCAACTAAGGCATGTTTAAAGTCAAGTTATGGCATGTTCAAGTCAAGTTTTTGTGCCATATTTCATGTTCTACTTATGCCAAATTTCACAGTTTATTATTATAATTAATTCAAGTTTTGCCTATTCTACCCAATCGTATCCCCAACGTGTATAAACGTACTTCGTTCACAAGCATAAGCAATTCAAGAGATAAAGGGGAATAACACCAAACATGTGATAGGCATATGTGACAATTCCAACATTACTTGCATAATAAACAGGCTATAACATATCACATGGTTTCAATACTAGTATGATGATAACTTGGCATAGCAATGATTCCAACTTAATTTTACATGATGATTTCAACTTTACATCATAGGCATAATAATCATTGCGGGCATAATAATAATTTTATTATAAACATGAAACATTAAAGGCATAGTAATCCTAATAGGCATAGTGGATTCCAATTTAGCATTTTTAACATAATAATTCTCATTGACATAATGATTCCAATTTATCATAATTATTCTCATCTAACATTATAAACATAATGGTTCCAACTTAGCATTTTTAACATAATGATCCTCAACTAACATTATAGACATAATGATTCCAATTTAGCGTTTTTAACATAATGATTCTCAATTAACATTATAGACATAATGATTCCAATTTAGCGTTTTTAACATAATGATTCTCAACTAACATTATAAACATAATGGTTACAATTTAGAATTTTAACATAATGATTCTCAACTAACATTATAGACATAATGATTCCAATTTTTCATCATAACCTAGCAATACCCAATTTTTCATTAATCATGATGGGTATATTAACATCACATGCATAATTCCATCAATAGTCATAGCCATGGTTTAATTAGCACCATAGGCATGGTTTAATCAACATAAAGATTTCAATAAACATAGCGATTCCATGGACATGTATTAGTCCAACTTGCCAAACAATTAAGCCCAAGTGATTCATAACAACATCAAAATCATGACAAGTTTAACTTGCAACGTTGCCATAGCAATATCCCCAAATTATAATTCAAAGATAAACAATATAAACAATGGATTAACAATAGTTCCTAAATCCGGTTTCAATTCATGGCATGTCCATATCGTTTTAGCGTTTTTGCCTAAAAAGTAACATAGAACTTACAATATGAAGCAAATAATCCAAATAAAAATCCCAAATCAAATAGTCCCAAATTCGTTGTCTAAGGCGTCGTAGTTGTTGTAGCTTCTAGTTGTAGCCTTCAAGAATCGTCCTCTATCTTCTACAATTTTTTTTCTTTGTATTTTTAATTCAGAGCTCTAGGTTTAATGACGGCGGCCTGAGGCTAAAATGAGATAGTGTGATTTAGGCTAGGTCTTAGGTCCTTTTTATAATGTTTGTGAGTTGTTTTAGACCGTCGATGGAGCTTGATTCAATAATAGCCGTTCGTTTGAAGGAGAGGCCAATCCGGAGCTGACACCTAGCCCTAGTGACAAGGCAAGGCTCAGAAAATCGACTAAACATAGACCAGGCCAGCCAGGGTGGGCTGGGTTCGACCTGGCTCTGGGGCCAGGTCGACAACCCAGTCGACACCGTGTCGACTTGGCAGTCGACACGGGAGTCGACAGCCCTGTCGACCTCTAGCCCAGGTCGACTGCCAAGTTGACCTGGGTGCCTTAGGCGGGAATTTTCCCGCCCTGGCTAATTGGGCCCGATTTTGAATTTTAAACTTGTTTTTCTGAGCTGTTTTCGTCTGTTTTGAATTTTAACCTGAATTCAGAAACTTCCGGAGGCCATATCTTCTTCATACGGACTCCGTTTTTCGAAAACTCGGACTCTATTTCGCATATTTTTCTGAGACGAACACAATGGCGTATCCTGTTTCCCTTAATTCTTTGATTTGAAATTAATTATACTTTAATTTGTGAATTTCACTGTTATAGAATATACGGGGTGTTACATTCTCCCCCACTTAAAAGGATTTCGTCCCCGAAATCTTCAAGTTTAGGAAAAATATATATCCTAACATCCAAACATCCATCTACTCATCCATCAAACACGAGTATCCATTGTCCTTAAAAGACTTCTAATGCTTTATGATCATATGCGAAGTGTGTGTATATGTTCCTTAGCTAATGCTAATGATCAGGCCTGATTGATCTTCTAAATGCAAAATATGTTTAGTGAAATGAATCCAATATGTATGCAAATTTTTCCTATTATAATTCATAATTTCTACATGAGTGCTCGAACATTCAATCATATGAAACAACCAAATGATGGCACAACCAAGTTTCCAAAATAAACACTCATGCATATGCAACATGAAAATGTGTCTGAGCCGATCTAGTGCCTAATGTGTATTCATGCATCCACGAGCAACCACTTGCGACCACTTGCAACCATTTCGCAATCATAACATGTTTCAATTACATGTTTACATCCAAAAAGATTCTAACTATGGTTCTCAAGATAGGATCGAGGAGAGAAATAAGATAAAACAAAGCATCTAGACTAGGTTAACGATGTACCGCCAGAAGGTCCGGTCTGCTTCTCAGGGCAGTCTTTGCTGATGTGTCCAGTCTTCCCACAAAGGAAACATTCACCTTGCTTTCTCTTCCTCTTTCTACAATCCTTGGCTATGTGCCCTTCCGTACCACTGTAATTGCATTTCCTTTTTTCGCGTGAGTTGTTGTTCTTGCCTCCCTTCTCGGAGTCTACCTTCTTATTCTTAGAATCGTTAGGCTTGACCTCTTTCTTCCCTTGAGAGTTTTCTGCCTCTGTCTCCTTCTTGCCCTTATCTTCCTCGTTCAGCAATGCCATCTGCACCAACCTTTCGTACGTAGCTCCCATGGGTATATGGGTCATGGCTAAACTGTGTAATGGCTCATTCAACCCTTTGACAAAGCGGAGAGCCTTTTTGTGCGGGGTGTTGACTAGGTCTAGTCCGAACCTAGCCAGCTCGTCGAACTGATTAACGTACTCTTTGACTGTCATATTTCCTTGCTTAAGAAATAAAAATTTCTCCAACTGCAAACTCCTTTCGGCTTCTGAGAGAAATTTAGCCTCAAACCTTACCCTAAAGTCCTCCCATGTTTCCACTGGTCTTTCTGCATTAGTGACTTCCCACAAGTAGGAAGCCTCGCCCTTTAGTAGCCACACTGCCAATTGTACTTTCTGCCTATCTTCTACCTCAAAGATGACTAATAAGTCCTCGGTTTCTTTCAGCCAATTCCTAGCTGCCACGAAGGACTCAGTTCCATGAAAGTCCTTTCCTCCCATAGCCTTAAAATCTTTACATATCTTAGCAAAACTGTTTCCCCGCGGGGGAGGTGGAGGAAGAGGTGCTGCTGCAGCTGGATGATTTCCTGCAGCTGGGGGAGGAGGAACGGTAGGACCTGGCTGGGTTGCCCTTGCTTCTAAGAATCGTCTAAACTAACCAGGTATTGGTACACCCTCTGGCAAGTTAAGTTCTTCGGACATGCTGAAACAAGAAGGATAGATTCAAAATGAAGGATAAGAGATAGTACCTATGGCTTTGGGGGACTTTGCCTTTTTAAAATAAAATAATATTTTATCTTTTAAAAATGCTTCTTTAAATTTTCTTTTAAAAATAATTTTTCAAAACTTTTATCTTATCTGGTAAACCTATGCTCTGATACCAAGTGAAACACCCCACCTCCGTTAGGGTCACTCTCAAAGGGAATGCCCTAATTTTGGTGGAGGTTTATAAGTCACAGATATACAAGACAGATATAATAACACATATTATTGAACAGCGAAAAACAACAACTTTTATTTCTTCAAAATACGTTTTACACAAACCATGCCATAATACTTCCCAAAATCATAAATGCCTTGATTACATTATTTAAAGAAGCATGGAGAAAACATAAATAAACTGCAAAAGCCCCCTAATTGCTGTCCAAAGCCATAGTCCAAAACGGAAAAGATCCAAGCAATACATTCTTTCTCTTCAAGCTGGATGTGAAAACTGATCAAGCTGCGGTATTCCCTCCCTGAGAACCTTGGGGGGGGGGGGGAACGAAAGAAAAAGAGGCGAAAGGAAAAGGGTCAGTCATAAAGACTGAGTAAGTTCTAGTGACTTTCAGTGTAGAAACGGTTAAAACAACCTGTCATGTATGAACTGGAACTAAACTTAAGAATGGTGTCAAGGTGAACAAGATAGACTAAGGTGATCAGGATAAGTCAAGACAAGTCAAGTAAAGCATCACATGTTCGAGATTCATTGCATCGACTGTACTAGTATACCAAGCCCATATCACAAGTTAATCACGAAATAAATCCCGCGGCCCAATGTCATGAAATGACCCTGAAACGGGGTCCGACCCAAGTACGGGGTCCTACGGAGCGATTATCTAGTCGATCGGCTCCCTACAAGTTCTAGCTCGTCAAGTGTCCGTGTCATACGGCTAATCACGAATGTAGTCACCTGTGCTGGGTCCACCTTCGGGTGTATCAGCCCTAGGGTGTCAACCCCTGACACGATTCAGGATGCACAGATAAATCTATGGATACCCAGTGTCTGCCCCGGATACGTGCATGATCGTAGTCCGTCGAACCTACACTGGCGTACCCTACTGCCGTCGTTCACCTCTTACAATTAGCCCAGTAATCGTGCCCCACCCGGCCTAGCCCCAGGGTACCTTGATACTTCTAGAGGGTTACTGCAGAAAGGGGTCGTGTCTAGGGTTTCGCCTAATAGATTAGGTCATGTAATTCGTGACCTAACCCGCCTAACAGATTAAGTCATGTAATTCGTGACTTAATCCTTTTCTAGTCTAGTCACGTCAAGATGGTTAAGTATGTCATTTCAGTTCGCGACTTAACCTGCCTACGTGTCATGTCAAGTTGGCTAAGTGTTGTCGTTTTCAAGTTCATGACTTAGCCATACAAACCGTGTTCAAGTTGGTTAAGTTGTCTTTTCATGTTCATGACTTAACCCTAATTGGCATTAATTGATTCGTTAATGCACCAAACCACTCACATTGGATCCTACTGTTCGTAGCCACTGGATTTGCCGGGCGGTTCCGGGCAGGTTTACGCTACGAACTCAACCCAACCTCGGGTTTCAAGCGCGATGTGACCAACTACCCACATTGGATCCTATTGTTTGTAGCAACTGGATTTGCCGGGCGGTTCCGGGCAGGTTTACGCTACAAACTCAACCCAACCTCGAGTTGGCCACTTTCTTGTTTTCTAAAGTCATGCCCATGTTCTTATCAGATTTTGCTATTTCCACATTATGTTCGTATGTCAACTTCGTGCCCAACTAAGGCATGTTTAAAGTCAAGTTATGGCATGTTCAAGTCAAGTTTTCGTGCCATATTTCATGTTCTACTTATGCCAAATTTCACAGTTTATGCTTATAATTAATTCAAGTTTTGCCTATTCTACCCAATCGTATCCCCAACGTATATAAACGTACTTCGTTCACAAGCATAAGCAATTCAAGAGATAAAGGGGAATAACACCAAACATGTGATAGGCATATGTGAAAATTCCAACATTACTTGCATAATAAACAGGCTATAACATATCACATGGTTTCAATACTAGTATGATGATAACTTGGCATAGCAATGATTCCAACTTAATTTAACATGATGATTTCAACTTTACATCATAGGCATAATAATCATTGCGGGCATAATAATAATTTTATTATAAACATGAAACATTAAAGGCATAGTAATCCTAATAGGCATAGTGGATTCCAATTTAGCATTTTTTACACAATAATTCTCATTGACATAATGATTCCAATTTATCATAATGATTCTCATCTAACATTATAAACATAATGGTTCCAACTTAGCATTTTTAACATAATGATCCTCAACTAACATTATAGACATAATGATTCCAATTTAGCGTTTTTAACATAATGATTCTCAATTAACATTATAGACATAATGATTCCAATTTAGCGTTTTTAACATAATGATTCTCAACTAACATTATAAACATAATGGTTACAATTTAGCATTTTAACATAATGATTCTCAACTAACATTATAGACATAATGATTCCAATTTTTCATCATAACCTAGCAATACCCAATTTTTCATTAATCATGATGGGTATATTAACATCACAGGCATAATTCCATCAATAGTCATAGCCATGGTTTAATTAGTACCATAGGCGTGGTTTAATCAACATAAAGATTTCAATAAACATAGCGATTCCATGGACAGGTATTAGTCCAACTTGCCAAACAATTAAGCCCAAGTGATTCATAACAACATCAAAATCATGACAAGTTTAAGTTGCAACGTTGCCATAGCAATATCCCCAAATTATAATTCAAAGATAAACAATATAAACAATGGATTAACAATAGTTCCTAAATCCGGTTTCAATTCTTGGCATGTCCATATCGTTTTAGCGTTTTTGCCTAAAAAGTAACATAGAACTTACAATATGAAGCAAATAACCCAAATAAAAATCCCAAATCAAATAGTCCCAAATTCGTTGTCTAAGGCGTCATAGTTGTTGTAGCTTCTAGTTGTAGCCTTCAAGAATCGTCCTCTATCTTCTATAAATTTTTTTCTTTGTATTTTTAATTCAGAGCTCTAGGTTTAATGGCGGCGGCCTGAGGCTAAAATGAGATAGTGTGATTTAGGCTAGGTCTTAGGTCCTTTTTGTAATGTTTGTGAGTTGTTTTAGACCGTCGATGGAGCTTGATTCAATAATAGCCGTTCGTTTGAAGGAGAGCCCAATCCGGAGCTGACACCTAGCCCTAGTGACAAGGCAAGGCTCAGAAAATCGACTAAACATAGACCAGGCCAGCCAGGGTGGGCTGGGTTCGACCTGGCTCTGGGGCCAGGTCGACAACCCAGTCGACACCGTGTCGACTTGGCAGTCGACACGGGAGTCGACAGCCCTGTCGACCTCTAGCCCAGGTCGACTGCCAAGTCGACCTGGGTGCCTTAGGCGGGAATTTTCCCGCCCTGGCCAATTGGGCCCGATTTTGAATTTTAAACTTGTTTTTCTGAGCTGTTTTCGTCTGTTTTGAATTTTAACCTGAATTCAGAAACTTCCGGAGGCCATATCTTCTTCATACGGACTCCGTTTTTCGAAAACTCGGACTCTATTTCGCGTATTTTTCCGAGACGAACACAATTGCGTATCCCGTTTCCCTTAATTTTTTGATTTGAAATTAATTATACTTTAATTTGTGAATTTCACTGTTATAGAATATACGGGGTGTTACAGGTTCTATGGATAATAATCCAACCGGTCTCTCCATATTAACAATGTTAAAATGGTCAAAAACTTTGATAGTCTGTGAGTTAACTATCAAAGAAAAACAAGTGTGCAAACAACGATATTATTTCCAGATGGAAATTATATCAAACAAACATCATTTAACATTTATCTCTTTAGTTCATTTATTTACTTATCTCCTGTTTCCCTATATTCTAAATTCTTATTTTTCTTTTATCAGAAAACATTTCTGATTCTCATTTGGAAAACATTTCCAAAACTCCTTTACGATCAAACCTTACCATTTCTTAGTTAAGAAGGAAGTCACTCAAGTTGGGGTATAATTACCTCTCAGACCTTAACTGAACAACGTTATAATTTCGAAATGGTCAAAATTTATCTTTTAATCTTTAACAACTTTTTTACGCCTTTCTCGGATTCAATTTTACTAATCCACTTCTATATTTAAAACATTGGTTATAACGATAACGTTATAATCCCTCCTTCCGTATTATCTAACTTAAATTATAACTTCTATTCTTATTAGTGAATAATTAACCTAACACTTATTTATTTATAAATAAATAAATCTCTATTTAAACACTGGAAAGTATAAGTACTTTCCCGAATTCGATATAATCGAATTTGCCGATTAACTCTCTTCGAGAAATCACTATTTGATTAACTCTTCTTCGAATAACCTATATTCAATTAACTCCTTCTCGAATAAACGATATTCGATAATCTCTCTTCGAATAACTAATATTCGATAATCTCTCTTCCTTTTCAAATATCTCATATTTGAAAATTTCACTTCGATTAAACTATAATCGATAACTCCCTTCGATGAAACTAACATCGATAACTCCTTTCGATGAAACTAACATCGATTTATTTAACTCGACGAACTTAAATCGACTAACTTAACTTGACTCGACTTACTTGGTTCGACCAATTCGATTCGATTAATTAGGCACGACTAACTTGACTAACTTAAATCGACTTACTTGGTTTGACCAATTCGATTCGATTAACTAGGCTCGACTAACTTGACTAACTTAACTCGACTTACTTTGTTCGACCAATTCGATTCGATTAACTAGGCTCGACTAACTTGGTCGAACCACCCGATCAACTCAACTTATTTAACTTAACTTATTTCTCAACTCGTTCAACTCGATTAACTCCTATCGAATAACTAATATTCGATTAAACTCCATTCGCTTGACTCTAGATCGCAGCGATCACAATGGTTACGCCTGACTCCCTCAGGAAACATCCGACCGCCGTAGGCTATTTACAGCCCTGCGAATTACGCTAGTAGTCGTACAAGATGGCAACCTACCCTGAATACTATGTTTGACTAACTCTGTCTCAAATAACTATATTTGGTTAACTCTAGTTCGTTTTAACTCTAATCGATTAATTCTAACTGATTAACTCCAACTGGTTAACTCTAACTGATTAACTCTAACTGGTTAACTCTATTTGACTAACTCGACTGGACTAACCCCTTTCGAATAACATATTCGATTAACTAACTTTCGAATACCATATTCGATTAACTAACTTCGAATACCATATTCGATTAACTCCTTTCGAATGTCTATATTCGATTAACTAACTTCGAATACCATATTCGATTAACTCCTTTCGAATGTCTATATTCGATTAACTAACTTCGAATACCATATTCGATTAACTTTCGAATGTCTATATTCGATTAACTAACTTCGAATACCATATTCGATTAACTCCTTTCGAATGTCTATATTTGATTAACTAACTTCGAATACCATATTCGATTAACTCCTTTCGAATGTCTATATTCGATTAACTAACTTCGAATACCATATTCGATTAACTCCTTTCGAATGTCTATATTCGTTTAACTAACTTCGAATACCATATTCGATTAACTCCTTTCGAATGTCTATATTCAATTAACTAACTTCGAATACCATATTCGATTAACTCCTTTCAAATGTCTATATTCGATTAACTAACTTCGAATACCATATTCGATTAACTTCTTTCGAATGTCTATATTCGATTAACTAACTTCGAATACCATATTCGATTAACTTTATTCACTTTATAAAGATTTCTTTTTTATAATGTTCCCTTTCCAATTCTATTTGTAAATGGTTTACAAATATTTCTTTTCTCTATTTTATTCTATTTGCAAATGGTTTGCAAATATTCCCTTTTTCAAATTTATTCTTAAAAATATTCTAACTCCTTAAATTCCCAGGAAAATTCGCCATAACCTCCTTTGTATCGGGAGCATCGGGAAAATCCCCAAACCCGCCACACAGGCCTTTCCATTCAAAAAGAAATGTTTTGAATTTATTTCCTTTTCAAATATCTCCTATTTATAAATATTCCAATTTATAAACATTTCTTATTTATAAATATTCCACTTTATAAATATCTCTTATTTATAAATATCCCATTTTATAAATATGCTATTTTCAATATCACTTTGAAAATTCCCTTATCTACATTCCGGTATGTTATGGTATTCAATCATATCAACTCACGATGTTCAATATCGTCCAAGCACATATAATCGCCCACAGATTTTATATCACATCATATAACAATATATGAAAAACAATAAAATAACTGTTGAGGAATCCAGTCGGATTCCTCCAACCTGTCTCTCTGCATCATAGATGTTACACAATAAAATCAACATCACTTTCAGTTCAGTACGGATTATTCTGATAACAACATCAATATATAAATATTTAACGGTTTATATATATATATAATTATATATATATATATATAATTTCCACTAACTAACTAGCAGTTCAATCAATCAACCAATACATAGAAATCAACAGATGATTAATAGTTCTAAGAATACATTATAAAAATATAACTGTTCAGAGTTGGTGAGTTTTACTCACATTTGCGCGTTAACCGATAAATATCGGTTTGTGTTCATTGATTGCGACAGACAATTTATTTCGCCATAAATTGTGACGGACTCCAATTGACTTACGGTCAGTTCCAGTGTGTAGCCACCGTCAATATGATTCCAACGCAATTGACGGTTCGTGATTCTGACTTCATATGACCGAGATATACTATTTAGAAGTTAATACACTATTTGAATTTAAATTAAAACATGATTTAATAAATAATTGGGCTTAACTTTCTTTGACTGGCCCATCACCCCTTTTGACCATCCAACCCGTACTGCCCTCTTCTTATATTCCTTGTTGTATCCTTTTACCAACACGGTTTGGGCCTTCTCCTCATAGAAAATTCTAACTTCATTAAAAGGTCCACCATGCATCTCCTTAAATTTCTCATCCCGGCCCATCAATACACCCGAAGGCCCAATACTCTACCACCACTCACGTTGGTCCTTCCCTCCTTCTTGCGTCAACACAGTAAAAACTCTCCACATGCACATCATTTGCCACCCATTTGCAAACGTTACTTCATTAACTTTAACTAAAAAACTTTGGACTTAATATAATTTGTACAAAAGGCCTCACCCACCAATACTCCTCGGCCCATCCAAATACAAAAGCCCAGACCGTAAAACTGCTCTTCCCCCAAACAAGTTTTTGCCGTGACCTCCCTATACCCATCGATGTCCATTACCCAACTTCACCAGTAGCTTTCTTCCTCCCTCTTCACCTTGAACACAAACCGAAATCACCATCATCTTCAACTCCTATTTCTCTTCCCCCTTAACCCATTTTCATCGAGCTCGAATAGCTCTGGGAAGATGCGACTCTGACCACGAAGATGCCAGGTCCGAACTCGACTTCCACAGATTTTCACACAAACTTGCCACAAAGTGCCAATCTCCTCTACGAACACAAACCTACGAACTAGAACTCGAATTGATGATCCAAGAACTCGAAAATCGAAAACCCTAGAAAACGCTGTAGCAAAAACAGCGAACCCCATGAAGTCGAACACCCCAAATCGCATATAAGAAGGGAGAGAATCATCTAAGGATTCGATATATGTGTGTTTGGAAATTTCTAGGAATTGTTTGAATTTGTTTTGAATTTTTCTTCTCGTGATTTTTGAACGAGATGTTTTGCTGTGGAGAACAAGAAAGTGACGACGCAGAAAAATATGAGGGATTAGGTTTTAAGGAAGGTAAGGGAGGGTATTTATAGCCAATAAAAATATCTAGATATTTTTATATTAATATTTTAATATTTAATTTAATCTTTTATATTCATTTCTGACTTCTAAAAATCCGTGTGATCACACATGATACCCAAAAATCACGAAACTGGACACGTAGCTATAGTTCGACATTACGGTCCCAACAAACTGGTTTCGTCAAATTCCGACTTCGTATGCTCACACAGCGTATTTTTAAATATCAAAATACTGACTGTTTTACACTCTAAAAATCCGTACGGCCACACAGTGACTCTAAAAATCACGAAACTGGAAATTTAACAACTATTTGATATTGCGGATCCAACAAAACTGGTTTCGACGAATTTCGACTTCGTATGCTCGCACAACGTATTTTTAAAGCTCTGGATGACCCATTTAAATATATAAATATATTTAAATATAATTAAATAAATTATTAATAAATTTATATTATCGTATATCTTCACATATGATATCGTACAGCTCTAGAATATCATATCAGAATTTACAGCTTGATATTTCAGATTCCAGGTTATCCCGATATTTAATTTATATTGAAAATCCATTTATAACGTAATTAAAGCGTCGCAAATTATAAAGGAATTCCACAACGACTTTTCTGAAATTTGATTTGGACGTACATCAAAATCTACCCGACGAAATCCCGATTATTCTCTTCCACCAGAAAGATATACTCCACCAGCTCCACATGTTTCTTGTTTCACAGAAATCCATCTTAAAACGAATCCGGTACATTCAGTTGAAGTTCAAATCGCCAAATAGCAAACTGCCGTGCCATTTCAAGCTCTATTTTAATTATATTATAATTATACGTTCAAACCGTCGTTGATTGAATATATTCGTTATTATATTTTGAATCGAAACTCCACCAAATCTCGTATGCTATTCAATTCACATGATATTGTGAATTTCACTATTTCCGACTATTTCGACATTATAATATATTATTATATTATAATTATTAATTAAATATTCAATATTATTTAATTAAACGATCATTAACTTCTCTAAATCACCAATTATATAATTAAATAAATTAATTATATATCGTAGAAAAATGCGGGTCATTACATATAAAATTTATAGTACTATTGAAAATATTAGTCCAATCCAACCTAAATCCAATTTCACAATTTCTTTTCTCATCAAAATTCCACCTTTAGATCAAATTCCCTTTTTGTTTAGTTCAAATTCAATGCTTCACGATTAACGATTTTCCGATCATTGTTTGCCTTAAATTTACATATCCATTTTTTTTAATATATAATAAACCCCAACCAACTTTAACATTAGTTGTAAATCAAAATATGATCCATTAAATTCTAATTTGTTAACTAAACCGTATTCACCATGATATAGATAATCATATTCTTTCATACTTGAAAACACTTTCATTCCGACAAAATTCGCCTTACATTCACGTGGCAAAAATTCATTTGACAAATCATATATTAAAATAAGCTTGAAACATTTATCAAGTCTTTGCAAATACTTACATTAAACTATTCAATTCAAAGTTTATCATATTATAAACATGAAGTTATGGAAAATTCATCTAGATAGATAAAGTTTACGTGTTAACTTGAAACCCTCTTTAAAACTTATTTTCATACAAATTAGATCCCATTAAAAAATTCAAGAAAATTTGGCACAAATTTCTTTTAAACTTTTCTTTATGATATATATAAAATTTTCCTAAAATTTCAACATGCCAAAGTCGATAAATTAGTTAAAAATAATTTTATTGACCACGGTGTCCGTATAAAATTTTCTATTCTATGGTCAAGTGATACGGATATTTATCATTTCAATCCGTTCTTTAAAATATTCGAATCCCGGGTATGTATCATTTCAACCCACATCCCAAATCGATTCGAATACACAAGGGGTTCGGGTGTGTATTATTTCAACCCGTAGTGTTTTGTTTTCTAATCTAAAGGGGAACTTGCATGATGATAAAATAACATAGCATGTAAAACACACATCCATATCGTGTCATGTGATATAATAGTGTGTGTCGCACATGCACAATCATGAAGCAAACAATTCTAGAGCAACTGACATTTCATTCAACATTTCAATCTTTAATTCACTTAATAAAAATATTAGTCTGTGAGTGAGTAGAATCTCACCTTTCGTGGCTAGAAGACGAAGATGATAAACTGACAGAAAATCGAGAATGAGACTTGATAACCCAACCATGAACATACATCCGTTAGATTTGTATACACACAGATATAGGTTCACAAATGCAGTATTGGAGATGTACGAGCAAACTCTAACTAGAATTAATCAAGAAATAAATTAAAACGATGTTTAAGTGACATGCAAACGAATCTATTGAAAATCGAAGTAGAACTCTCCACCTCAGATGGAATGGTTAGCAAATCAACAATATACGTGACTTGAAATGGGGTATAACCCTCTTCTCAAATCAGCGAGACTCAAACCCTTTCACAACAACCCTTTTCGGCATATGCTCGAACACTTGGAGTGCTATATACGAAAGCTAATTGGCGGTTGGTTTTAAGGCGTCGTTGGCCTCAAGTATGGGTGAAGCTGGGTTTAATGACCCCTGGAGGACTAATAGGAACAACACCATTGTCTTCGTCTATCTTTTTTTTTGGTACGGTTCCATCTAAACGACGAGAGGAGGGGGATCTCGCGCGAGCCATAGCAGGGAACTGACGACGACCTTGAGGTGGTGGATCTGGCGATTGAGGTATGGAGGTAAGCTCCGATTTGGGAAAGAGGAGCTCCTCCTTTTTTTTCTCGTTCGATGGTGGATTCGGAGGAGGACCGGTTCGATTAAGGGGGAAGGAAGCCATTACCATTCTTTTCCTCCTGTATTTGATTTGGGAAAGTCGTTTTTTTTCTAGGTGTCGATGGAAAGGAGGTAATGAATGGACGATAAAGTGAAAGAGAAAAGAGAGGATTTCGATTTTATTTCGCTGCCATGATTTTATATTAAGGAGAGATGCTTTCTTCTCCTTTTGTTTCTGTCGCTTGATGAAAGTAAGAGGAATTGGAAGGAGAAGAATAAAGGAGACGGGAGAAGATCAGGAGAGAGCGAGCACGTGTAATCAACGTGTTGTTTTCCCTTTGAACTATTCAACGGGTGGAGGGATAATGTGAGAATGCAGTGTACGCGTGTAATTAACCTTCTGCTAATACAGAACGTAGTGGACAGATGTTGAACGAAATAACTAGTGCCAAAAGTGTTTAATTAAATCTTCACAAGTGTCTAACATTTAAATTACAATTTTACCGATGTAGAGCAATTTGTGCTTCATTCCTACAGATGTTGATAATTTCAGAACTAGTTTACAGTTGTCTAAGGGTTTTTTTTGTTCCAACAAGTGTGAATAAATATATATCAACAAAACCCCCTTTATATATATAATATTATTTTTATAAATTAAATTTCTCCCTGAATGATAATACGGTTCGTAAATGTTGGTCAATACTTGAGCGAAAATATGAACTAGAGAAATAAAGAAACGATGTTTATTTCATAATTTAACTAAAATTGTAAATTATAAACATTGAATACAAACATTGGTTTTCGCCATCGTATTGATCACGTAAACTGATTTAAATGGAGTGATAACTCAAGATGTTTATGTTACATTTTTTTAATAGGTTATCATTATGCAACATATTTAAATTTCCAAACATTAACGCTACTTGTAACTTATCGATTTCTCGTTTTCTACAATACTAAATTTAACTTATACTCTTACAAATTCAAATATATGTTAGAAATTTCAAGCCATGCCCACCACGTAAATCAAGATTTCAAGTTCCAAACTTAGATTAAGGTTATCATCATTCACTTAACATTAAATATTTATATTTTAAGCTATCAAAATTTCCGGTTCGTTACAATATTATTTACATACAAACAATGATTCAAACAATCGAGAGGAATAATTAAATTATTTAATTATCTAAAAATTAGAAATCTCACAGAAGTACTAATCCTCTTTGAATTTGGCCAAAAATTAGATTTGCTCAGAATTGCTCTTAACCAGTCTAGAAAAATAGGTCTCTGTGTCACGAGTCCAACGCTTCAGAAATCATTAAATTCTGACTCAGAACGAAGGAGATACGGATTATTTAAGTAAGAAAATATTTTAGTTTTAAATTAATTAAATAATTAATTAAGAATTTCACCTTTCCTCCTACACAAAGTTCTTGGCTGTGGGTTTCAGCTTATGTTCGAAGCTAGGGTTCCAGTTCACGAGCAGTACAGGGTATAGGGGGATGATCGGACGGCACAGCGGCGTCCGTCTTGGAGAGGCGCGTCGGCCTAGGGGTGAGTGGGCCCGCTTGGTAGCATGTGTTGAGCGATACAGCGGTCGAGCCGGCGCTGGTTTGGAGGGTTGGTGCTCGTGCTACGTTGAACTAGAAGATGATCAACTCGTATGGAATTTTAGAGGAGGATTATCCCTTCGAAGTGGTGTAAGAATTGGATTCTAATTCATGGAGATGGAAGAGAAATTAGAGGGAGAAGGTTAGAGCATCGGTGGCCATGGCTTTCGAAGGTGGCGGATACAGAAGATGAACAGTGGAACTTAGGGTTTTAGGTTTTTCCTATTTTTATACTATTTTTAATGTATTTTTACAATTAAATCCATATCTTCTTAACCGTCTTGATTCCAGCCCAGGAGAAGGTGTCATTACCCAATAGCCCCTGTTCCGGATCCAACGGGCTAGGTCCCGTCAGCCCAAAAGGCTGTCTGTGGCCTAAATTATTTAATTAAATAATTAAATCCTTTATTAAATTAATTCGTTCGCATAAATAAATTCACCAAGGCCACAAACGGACTTAGAAAAATCCAAAAAAAAAATATTTGGCTTCGTTATGACGAGACGGTCCTAACAAAATTAATTTCGTTGAATTCTGAGACTGTTTGAAAAATGTCTATTTTTCAGTCGATTAAATTTGACTAAATTGAACAAAACACATTTTATTTCGCCATGCTCACATACTAATTCGGCCAATTCTATAAATTGAAGCCTAACAATAAATTGATATTCTGGTTCAAACAAAAGTGGTTTCGTCGAAAACAGAGCTCGTTTGAAAATTGACTATTTTCAATGGCTTTAATATTATTAAAAATGAAAATTTTAATTTCTGGCACATTTTCGAACCAAATTATTTAAAATAAATTTTTTAAATTGGTTCAGATTTTCTGGGTTGTTACATACTTGATAAAATTTAATTACAATTGAAACCAAACACCGAAAATCATTGTAACAACTAACTTGAATTTTTATATGTGAATTTGTTTTAAAAAATATAGTAAATGCTTGGCAATTTTTTAAGTAATCAAAGCCATATATATAGAGTGTAGCATACTAAAATAATGAAACATAAAATACTATAACATAAATACCCCATTCTCTCTCTTCCTTTCATATGCCAACATTCCATTATAGAACGTAATCAAAAGGGATTTGAAAAAAAAAGAAGGAGAAATAAATTCGACACCTCAGCCATAATATTATTAATACCCTAATATTCTAAATCTCCACTACATACTATCATTTCCTCTCCTCAAATTCTCATTTCTCTTTTTCCTCAAAATTTAACAGCAGCCCTCTTTCTCTCTCTCCCTCTCTCTCAAAACTCTGCATGAAAGCCCCTCAAAATTAAATAATTTATATCTCCCAAACCATAAGGAGTTAGGCCATGAAATTTTGTGAGCACCTAGAGAATGAAGAGTGCTACTCACACCTAAAATTAGGTGAAGAATTTGAAAGCATAACTAGTGAGATTCTTATTTTAATAATTAATTTAATTTAACTATTTTTCTCGTGATGCGAAATCGATGTTTGTTTGGAAATAAAGTTAGGTCTGTGATGATTGAGTGCTATGCTTGTGTTTTCAGATTTTGTTGTTTTGTTAATTATAATGTTTTGTGATATTCAAGTTTGTTAGATGCATAAATTTTGATGAAATCTTCATACGAGTTCTCATCTTTATTTTTATTTTGTTTCTTGAAAGTTTAGATCTTTATTTTTATATAAATAAAAATTAGATCTTTTATTTTGAAATAAATTAAATAAATTTGGATCTTTAATTTTAAATAAAATAAAGAAGGAAAATTTGGATCTTTATTTTTAAATAAAAGAAATAAGGAAAAAATGGATCTTTTATTTTAAATAAAGGAAAGAATGAAAGTTTGATCTGTATTTCTTAATAAAGGAAATAATAAAGTTGAAATTAAAGAATTATTCTTTTATTTAGATTTAGCAAATAAATAAAGATTTATTTTGTTTATTTTGATTTACTGAATAAATAAAGATTTATTCTTTTTTTTATCAAGTAAATAAAGTTTAGATCTTTGTTTTGAAATAAAAGAAGATAATAAAGTTAGATCTTTATTTTGAAATGAATAAAATTAATAAAAGTTTAGATCTTTTTAATTTACAAAATTAATAGAAGTTTACGTCTTTTTAATTTACAAAACAAATGAAGTTTAGATTTTTATTATTGAATAAAAGAATGAAATAATGTTTGACTTTTATTTTGAAATAAAAGAAATGAAATAAAGATCGGATCTTCGTTCTGATTCACAAAATATAATCAAGTTGGACCTTTTATTTTGATTCATGAAAACTATACACCATTTAATATGTTGTTATTGTATTGCATTGACATGAAAACTATACACCATTTAATGTGTTGTTATTGTATTGCGTTGACATGTCAGTAAATAAAGGTTGGGTTATTTCATGTGTTATAAGTTAACATGTTGGTAACAAAAGTTGGGCTATTTCATGTATTATAAATTTATATGTAAATTGAAACAATAGTTAGCGTCATATAATTTATGAAAAAATGAAAATAAAATTAGCATTAATGAAAAATATGTAATGTAGTTATAAAATTAGCATTAATGAAAAATATGTAATGTAGTTATAAAATTAGCGTTAATGAAAAATATGAAATATAGATTAAGAATTAACGTTAATGAGAAACATGGAATATTATCATATTTTTAGCGTTAGTGGGAAAAGTGAATTATTAAGATTATTTTCACTGTTCATGTTAAAAATATGAAATTAAGATTATTTTCACTATTTATGTGTTAATTTAGAAATTGACATTATTTTCACACCGTTATGTGATAATTTAACATTTTGCACCGTCATGTGTTAATAATGAAATGAATATTTTCACTGTCATGTTTGTTATAAAAAACAGTAAAAGTTACATTTTTCATGTAATTGAATAAAAGTAAAAGTTACAATTTTCATGTAATTGAATAAAAGTAAAAGTTACATTTTTCAGGTAATTGAATAAAAGTAAAAGTTACATTTTTCATGTAATTGAATAAAAGTAAAAGTTACATTTTTCATGTAATTGATTAAAAGTAAAAGTTACATTTTTCATGTAATTGAATAAAAGTAAAAGTTACAATTTTCACGCAATTGAATTAAAGTGAAATTACATTTTTCATGTGAATTGAATTAAAGTGAAATTACATTTTTCATGTGAATTGAATTAAAGTGAAAGTTACATTTTCATGTAATTGGATTAAAGTATAAAATTACATTTTTCATGTTATTAGTTTTTAAGTAGAAAATTTACATTTTCATGTAAATAGAATTTAAAAAAAAATACATTTTCATGTAAATAGAATTTAAAGAAGAAAAATTACATTTTCATGTAAATGGAACTTAGGGAAGGAAATTTACATTTTAATGAATTGAATTTTCAATAAAAAGGGCAACGGTCTGAAATTTACATACTTATGTAAAAAGATTTTCAGTAAAGATTATAACGATGAAATTTACATTGTAATGAATTGGATTTTCAATAAAAAGATAAAGATAGAAATTTACATTTTTATGTAGATAGATTAACACACAAAATTATTATTTTGTTTGCGATAAAAGATTAACAAAGTTATTATTTTTGTAGAATTGAAGTTGACACCAAAATATATTGCATTTTTGTTAGAAATTGAAATGATACAAAAATACTCATTTTTTGTTAAATTATAAATGACACACAAAAATATTCATGTTTGTTGTAATGGAAATGAAACACAAAAATACCTACTTTTGTTGTAATTGTAATGATACATGAAATATACAATTTTGTGTAGTTTGAAAGATGATTGAAAAATATACCTTTTTGTATATAGGATGTGAATGCAAGTCGAAATAAAGATCAACATTCTTATGTGCCATGACATTATATTTATATAATAATTCCTATCTTTAGCAAAATATAGTAAAATAAAATACATTTCACTATGTATTATAAAAATGTAAATAGGTTACGAAAATATAACGTTCTTTACTTATTGTGTTAATCATGATAACGAAATGGATGAAGCAATTATATTTATATATATATATAAAAATTAAAAGTAAACGAATCGAGTGTGGTAGTTTGCATTTTGGAATTGTACTTTTAATTGATTATACCGAAATATCCAACCGTCGAATTTTCTCAAAACTGAAACCGTTAGGTTTGCCTTGGGAAGATCTTTCCAACGATATGAATTATGTTAAATTCCAACGGTTAGATTTAGAGAAATGTGAAACAAATTTGGGTGAAAATAGTGCCAGGGTCGCCTATTGACCCGAAGCATCGTTAAATTAATTTGGGCTATTTTTATATAAATAAAAATAGTGATAGATCGTTATTACATACTAATAACGATATGAAATGATTTTAATATATATATATATACGAGAATCATTTGAAAGGTCCGAGTTAAATCTCATTTCAAATGATTATACGACGACATAAGTCAAAGAGTTGAAGACGGTTATTGAAGACCGACGATCTTCACATCGAATGGATGTGTTGCTACTGAGGCCCATGATTGGAGTAGCTACCTTGAAGGGGAGTCAGGGGTAGCCGTCCGGAAGTATTGTTAATTGTTCGGATATGCGAGGTATAAGGTGCCTCCGGTTTCCTTCAGACCCAGAACGGACTTGAAAATGGATTGCATGTCTGACGCTGTATTCCTTTATACGGTATTTGTTGATCTCTGCTAAATATATATCTGTTTGATGTTTAACACCCTTCTCTAGGACGTACGAGCTTAGAGGTTATATATTGGTAGGAATCAATGGTATGGTACAGATTGACAATGTGGCATGCTAAGATGCAAATGATCAAGGCTTTTGTTGAAAAGCAGGCCTTGCGGTTAATGATCAAAGCACGACCTGTTTAGGCGTAGCTTTGTGTATAGCGTGACTTCGCGAGCCTCACACCCCGTTATTAGTCAGAAACGGAGCAAGGGAACGCAGGGAGAGCAGCACGTTTCTTTCTAGCAAGAAGTGGTGTTTCGGTTTTACACGACCTGACATTTTACTTATGTGGATGATGGAATGAGGCGCCTCGGATGTTAGGTCCTATAGGACCGAGAAACGTGTGTTTAGGAATAGCTAATCCACAAACCGCAAGTGTGGACCGGCCCTGCAGCTATCCAAGGGTCACTCAAGCTTTGATCCTAAGACATTAGCTAGAGTGTCTCGAATCGATAAGGAGATCGTTACTAGCCTTGACTCATGACGGAAACCCAATTCCCAATACGACCCTACGAACTTGATTATATTACTAGTATGGAGGCATAGTATATGGTAGCTATGCTTCCTAGGATTGATACATTTACTTTGAAATGTTTTTGAAACCTATATACGCTAGCAATAAGATCAAACCCGTTTTTTTTCGTACCAAGCATGTTTAATCATCATAAGGTAAAACTCTATCCTCTGGTTTGCATTGCATTGTGTGATGGGACTTGAGTCTTATGATGATTCCATTTTTCTAAAAAGAATTACGTTGTTTAATGATTTACTTTAATTTATGCACCGGCAATCCATTGGAATAAAACCCGTTCCGCGTTAGCGGCGTGGTCCTTGGATTCGCCTTATTGCTATTAGTTATATTAGTTAAGAATTCTCACACCAGTCCCATGACTGAATCGTAGTTTGTTTCAATTTGCCAACTCGGGTGCCCTCTTTTCCACACGGGCAGTTGAGTAGCTTTTTGCAGATATTTATCTCTTGAGCAGGATTCTGGATCGAAGCCTAAAGCTGTGTCCAGAGCATAGTTGTCTTCCGCTGACTTAGTTATTTTATTTCCGTTGTTTATTATATTTAATTTATTGAAATTTATCTTCTGCTGTAATTTTATTCAATGTACTCTGATATGTTCTGTACCCTGATGTAACATTATTATGATGTTTTATAAAAGTCTGTTGTTGTTGTTCTGATGTGTTGTATTCCCAGAGTTAACGTATTTGGGTTTTGAACGGTCTTAGTCGATTTTGCGATCGATTGAGTCCGTGCAAAATCTGAGTCGTTACACCGGGTTTGTTCCATTCTGAATAACTGATTCAATGATGTGTCGAGGATGAAGACAGTGGTCGAAGACCGGAGGTCTTCACATCGTTTGGATAATTACTGATGATCTTGATTGGGTTGTACACCCTAAAGGAGGGAATCGGTTGGTGATTGTCCAGACGTACTTGGAGATCGATGGATATGCGAGGTACAAGGTGCCTCCGGTTTCGTTCAGACCCAGAACGGACTTGTAAATGGACTGTGTATCTGACATTGGATATCATTCTGTGTGATTGATGAATATCGGCTGCATGGAGTGGTCTACCTGTGTGGCATGCCAAGATGCAAATGATCAAGTCTTCTGTTGAAAAGAAGAGTCTTGTGGTTGATGATCAAAGCACAGCCTATGTGGCACAGCTTTGTGTAACGTTAATTCGCGAGCCTCACACCCTGGTTGTGAACCAGAAACGGGAGAGGACATCAGGGAGGGCATGCGTTTCCTTCTAGCTAGGGTAGTGTCAGTGACCTACCAACCCTGACATTTATATTAATTCCACCTGTGTGGTTGTTGGATTGCGAGGCGCCTCGGATATATCGGCGACTATGTGGAGCCGATGGAGTCATTTGGCTCATTTACGCCCCAAAGGGCGGGGAAACGCAGTGTTTAGGCATTTTAATCCACATCGGTGGACCGGCCCTGACGATCCAAGGGTCGATGCGCTCTGACCCTGAGGCTCGAGCTAGAGAGTCTCGAAGCTGGTGAGGACGATCCCTTGCCTCGGTTCATAGATGGAAACCCAACTTCCAATACGTGACTTTGCGGTTTTTGATTGTAGAGCCTAGTATGGCGACATAGTGGTATGGGGCACTTATGCGGCCTATGATTGATACTTATGATTGAAATTGTTTGGACACTATACACTTATAGTAATAATAAAACATGAAATTTCACGTATCGAGCATTCTTGGCTATTATAAGGTAAAAACCCTATCCTCCGGCTTGCGTTGCATTGTGTGATGGGACCTGGGTCTTATAATAGCTTCATTGTTCTTTATTTAGCATTGCGCTGTTGTTTTATGCACTGGTATTCTTGGGAGGAGACCCGTTCCGTGTTATACGGCGTGGTCCCTTGATTTACCTAACTTTAAAATAAATATTAATAACTGTTTTATTTCTCACACCAGTCACATGACTGACCTGGAGTTTATTATTATAACCTAAACTCTGGGTGCCCCTTTTTTCCGCACGGGCAACTAGTAGTTTTTGTTTTGCAGATTTATATTCACAGGATCTTGGTTTACAGCTGGAATGATATCCGGAAAGCTCTGTATCCATATGTCTATTTCAGTTGTGTATTGTATTATTTTCCGCTTCTATGTAATGTATTTTAATCTCTGATATTTATCGAATGTATAATATTTATTTATACTCTGTTATATTCCTGTATTCTGATGAATTGTTGTAATAAGCAATGAAATGTTCTTCTGTTTATGTTCTGATTCGTCTTGTTCTCAACTCAATCCGGGCTTTCCTTCACGGGGAAGTTCGGGTCGTTTCACGGAAGGAGGTCTAGACATGCTACGGCGCATTTTTCTGACATCATAGTAAGGGCGAGGCATTTTACCTGCACAACAATATAAGTAGAATTCAGAATCAATGCTCACATAAGACATGAGTGTTATGATGTACGGTGCTAATGTGTTATGTGCAGCCTAAGTGGTGTTCCCCCCAACAAACCCGAGTTTGAAGCCAGACTAGCATGAGCGGGCTCTTTGGCCTTCACAGGAGTAGTCTCCTCTGAAGAAGTGAAGGTTAAAGGATTCGTGCCAAAGTCCTCTGAAGTATAGATGGTTTCAGGCGGGGGATGATTTCCTGAACCCTTAAATATGGAATCGTCGGTAGTAGGAGCATCTCCTTGAGAAGCATCTGTTGGCAGCTCTTTAGGGGATGTTGACTTCTCAGGAGAAATAGCGTCATCAGGGACGGTATACCCTTCTCTGTGCTCTTCAGCAATGTTGGCTAACTCATCGTCCTAAGTTGAAGATGGAGAAGGTGAAGTCCAAAGAGGTATTGTTGGACCTTTCAAGCACTCGCCCGTCTCAGGAATAATGTCTACCGGGGGTATGTACACATATGGACCCGTCCCATGACCTATACTACAAGTAATAGATAGTAACCCGTGATGATGGAGATACTCATCCTTAAGAACTTCGTCGATGGTTAGGAACCTTTGATTCCCATTGAGAAGCCGATGCAAACGATCTAAGTATAATTGATCCGATATTTGCTTTGGGTTATCAACTGCTAATCAAAAAGAAAGCAAGTTAACGTGTTGACATGAGCATTTAAAATTAAGATCTAGAAAGTCGGTGCTTTACTTGATTTGGTCCATCTCCTGGCGCAACCCGGCTGCTGTCTGATATAAAACCATTCAAGAATAGAATCGCCAGCCTTGCTGCTAAATGGAACAGTAATAATTTTCCTTTTCGGGACTGATTCAAAATATGAGAAGGAGGGAGTCTCTTGAGTCCGATGCTTGAAATTATAAAAAAAGTTGACGTCATTGAAGGTAGGCTCTATACCTAAAACCTCTTTGTATGCCATATAGAAGGTGTATAAATAAGCATAAGAGTTGGGATGTAATTGCATGGGGGCAATCCGCATCTGTCTAAGAAAATCGACAACAATAGGCGGAAACAGTGGAATAGCCCCAACCAGACACATTAATCGGGTAACTGCCATAAATCCTTCCGGTGGATTGTGGGGGCGATCTGTTTTTGACGGCACCAGGGTATCTCTTTTTAATATTCCGTGCTTTGGACATATTCGGACGAGTCTATCATCATCGATCGTCGACTCAACAGAATCTTTGGGTAACTCCCGTATGGTGGTTGTTTCAAACTCATCGGGAGCACGATCATCTCCTACCCCTCCTCCCTCTTCATCACCAAGAGAAACTTCACTATCAGAAGGTATTTCACTATTGTGTGCTTCCACTTCATAATCTGGGCCCTCATCATCCCATTCAGAGTCTGAGGGAGAGGATATGTCATCAAGAGTGAGTTTCTCGGAAGTTTCTGCAACTTCTCTCTTTTCTGCTAACCTAGATGAATGTCTCTCTACCATGATCGCTAAACTACTGAAGAAGCAATAACATAAGTTAGAGTAAGATAGCCTGTATCCTCCCGTGTACATGTGTGAACTAAAGTGTGTGCTATGTGTGCAAAGGATGCAAAGTAAACACATGAGAGCATAATGTAAAAGTTTGACGAAGTAATAATATGGTCACAATAGTCTTAAATGTTCTTTCATGTTTATAAGGCACTATCCTACTGTTCATTAAGTTATAGATCACGGCAAGCAATGACCGAGCCGGTTGAACAGATTTTTCTGCATTAAGTTAGATGAGTTCGGTTCAGATGTGTATTTTGGGATCGGATCGAGGGCAAAATCACGTTTCAGTTTGAAGCAAAAGTTAAGCTGTATATGCAAATCGGATCGGTTCGGGAATGAATATTCTGAATGGTCCGGATCGGCTTGGGTGCCCATTCTTTTTTCTCTTTGCTCTTCATTCTGATCCGACCCGGTTGAGTAAGCCTTGTTTTCCTTTTACCCTTCGCTTTTCAATCCAATCCGATCTGGTTAGATGAAACCCCTATCCTCTTCACTCTTATATCTCTCCACCCGAGCCAATCCCAAATCCTCCTCTTTTCTTCTTCTTCTCCATCCTTCCTCTTCCTCGGTCAACACCGAACCCAACTTTGTGCCAAGAACCAAGTCAAAACCGAATGTTCATACATTGGCTTGGCAAGTATAAGACTTTGGTCTCGTCTGTAACTGCCTCGAGATAGTGACAACGCCATCGATGACGATGGCGATGGGAGGAGGTCATGACGTCAAGGTCAAACAAAAACCATACCCAAATCATCCAAATAAACCACAAATCCTAAACTCTTGGGTGCCCAAATTTGTACGGGTAGTCAAGTAATTCAGGTCTTTACAGATATACTTGGAGGAGATTGAAGCAAGAGGCTTCAGGATTATATAGCTATTGTTATTTCCGCTGTGTAAGTGTTGTACTCTGATAATCTTATTCTATATATATATATATACACTATTTTATTGCAAAGTTATGTTATATATTATATTTTATTCGTTCCGTTGTGAGATTCGTATTACTCTGATTCTATTCTGTGGCGACCTTCTTCTTCTTCTATTCTAATTTTCCGTCTTATCTATTCTCACCCTCTAACTTCTTTCTATTAATGATCAGAGATTTCCGATGTCTGAATAGTCAACATGGTAGTTATTTGTTGATTTTCGGAGTTGAAAATCCCAGTTCTTTACAATCTCCAAGTTAGAGATGGGTATCGACGAGTAGATGAACAAGTATGGGTTTGATCGAGAAAGATGGCTTAGAAAGAACGGGAGGCTAGTTGTGCCCAATGTCAATGGATTGAGAGATGAAGTGCTTGTAGAATGTCATCACTCAAAACTGACTATATAAATCCGTGATAACAAAATATATCGAGACATGAAGCAGACCTACTACTGGGAAGGGATGAAAAGAGACATTGGGAAGTTTATATCTAAATGCATGAACTTCCAGCTAGTTAAAGCCGAGCAAAAGAAGCCTAATGGGTTGCCGCAACCATTGGAAATTCCAGAATGGAAATGGGAACAAGTCTCAATGGATTTCATTGATGGGTTAGCAAGGACTTGATCAGGCCATGATAGCATTTGGGTTATTGTGGACCGAATAACCAAGAGTGCAAGGTTTATACCCGTCAAGTCGAATAGAACAACTGCTAAGTTAGCAGAACTGTATATGAAGTGGGTAGTGAGATTTCATGGAGTACCCAAGGGCATTGTGAGTGACCGAGATCCGTTGTTTACTAGTGGATTTTGGAGGAGCTTATAAGAGGCTTTAGGGTCAGAATTGCATCTCAGTACCGTGTACCATTCTCATACCGATGGTTAAACAAAGAGGGTGAATCGAGTATTAGAAGATCTCTTGAGAGCTTGCATATTATATTTTGGAGGATCGTTCGATGACCATTTGCATTTGGTTGAATTCGCATATAATAATAGTTATCATTCTAGTATTGGTATAGCTCCATTTGAAGATTTATATGGAAGACCGTGCAACTCACCATCATGTTGGTTAGAAACTGGTGAGAAGTTTGTGCTTGGACCGGATGTGATAAGAGAAACCTAAGAAAAGATCAAGGTTATCCAACAGCGAATGAAGACGTCCCAAGATAGGAAGAAGAGTTATGCTGATAAGAGACGAAGAGAATTGAAATTCTCCGTTGGCGACTTGGTATTCATCAAGATTTCTCCATTAAAGTATGTAATTCTTTTTGGTAGGAAAGGTAAATTGGCACCAAGTTTTGTTGGTCCATTTCCAATCTTCGAGCAAGTGGGGAATTTGGCATACAAAGTTGGGTTGCCTGACAAGATGGCAGGAGTTCACAACGTATTTCATGATTCCCAGTTAAGGAAGTTCGTGCACGGACCACGATATGACTATTTCACCGGATCTGTTAGACGACATCGAAGTAGAACCTGAGGCAGTTGGGAACCGCAGGCCGATCCGCATTGTCGAGTACGATACGAAGCAACTTTGAAGGAAGGCGGTGAAACTTGTCAAGGTTCAGTGGGGTGGTAATGAGCACGACTGTACTTGGGAAACCGAGGAGAGCATAAGGGAGTCGTATCCAGAACTTTTTTCCTGGTAAGATTTTAATTGCAATTTAGCTATTCCGCATACTAGGATAGATTTGTTGTGTTATTATGTGTGTTTGATTGTTTGTAAATGGCTGATAGGCATGTGGGAACCATTGTATGTTTTGGTTAAGGAATTTTGGGGGCGAAATTTCTTGAGGGGGGAGAGTGTAACGACCTGCATTCTACGCACCGAAGGATCGTAAAATATTTATTTCATTCACATGCAAAGCCATATGGTCGTGTAACTTTGGGAAACAACTATTAGGTTTATTTCCCATGTTCTCGATTTTCGTCAATTTTTAAATGACTATTTTACCCCTGGCGAATCTTGTTTTGCCTACAACTTTTGATTGGCAAGTAGTTTTGACCTGAAACCACTTCCATTGGGTTCGGATGATGGTTTACTGTAACAATCCTCTAATAACCCGAAAATCCAAACCAATTTAAAAATTTTATTTTGGCAATTTTAGTGAATTTTGAATATTTAAAATGGTATATTTTAAATAATGACGACGAGAAATTTATTTTGAATAGAATTAGAACGTATATATTTATTTGAATCGTCATTGGAATATAAATGTTTATTTATAATTATAAAAGGAATTAAAAATGGCGCGGCAGTTCGAAAATTCGATTTCAAATTTCAAATGAATGAACAAGATTCAAAACAAACTAGATTTTAGCGAAACCAAAAATATTAGAATCTAATTTAAAATATCGTTCTAACGAATCTGAAAATTTTAAATTTCATAGTGGGAATAAAAAGGTATGCCCAGTTGAAATTTTAGAATAGTCGCTATGGAATTTTGGCCCTAAAAATTTCCATTTTTCAAATGACCTCTGTTTTCGACGAAACCACTTTTGTTGGATCCGGAATATCAAATTATTGCTAGATTCAAATTTTCATAATTTTTGAAAGCAATATGTAAGTGTGGAGAAGTAAAACGTGTTTTGACAGTTTCAGTCAATTTCGATCGACTAGAAAATGGCCATTTTTCAAACGGTCTTCAAATTTGATGAAATTAGTTTTATTAGGACCATATCATCAATGCGAAGCTAGAAATAAGTTTTTTGAAATTTTTAGGGTTCGTATATGGCCCTGGTAAATTGAAATGTACGTTTAAAATTCAATATATAGATTTATATTTTAATTTCAATAAAAACTGATCGAAACGATAGAATTGGATAACCGGACATATCCCATTATGTTCAGAATATGGGTAATTGGCTAGGGACGACATTCGTTGGGGTTCATTTGGAGTAAAAGCATTAAACAAGTTAATTTGGAATTTATTGAATTAAATATTAATATATATTTTATATAAAATTCCCCCATCGAAACCCTAGCTCCCTCTCATTAAAAATCCGCCGCCACCAGTTAAAATAAATGGGCGAAATCGTTAGAAATTCAAGACCAAAATTTTCCCAATCGGATTCAAATTAAACCCCAACCCTAAAACAAAATTCGAAGGAAATTCTACAATCTTTCTATTGATGTAAGGGTGGTCGGTTGTCGTGATCGGCTGTGGAAGAATTTGGGTTTCAAAGAGGCGTTGTTCGAGGTCAATTTCCGGCGCAGTGGTGAACTCGAACTTGTCGTGGTTCCTGGAGGAGGTCGAGGGCATGACGCCCTTCGACGCCATCAGCTCCGATCAGATTCCGGCAGCTCAGGGAGGGCGTTCGATCCAATTTTCTGATGCGAGCAAATGGGTTTCAGTGGCCGGAAAATAAACAAAGGGGGTGATTAAATTTGGTTAAGTAATTTTGTTAATTATAGTGTTAATGAAAATTAAAGCAGCATTGTTTTTAGAAATAAAAATATACATTGTTTTAAGAAAAAGAAAACGGATTTGATTTTTAATTTGTTAAATGACATAAATTTTAATTATATAAAATTATGGTTTTTAAATATATAGAAAATATGGTTCCTATATATGTATTAAAGTAAAAGTATGATTTTCATTTATATTACAACGTATAAGAAAGGTGATTTTGATTATATAAATAGCATTTTAAGAAAGTGATATTTGTTTATATATATATATATATATATATATATATATATATTATAGAAAAGACGAGATATATATTATAGAAAAGGCAAGATATATATAATAGAAAAGATGAGATCTTTGAATATGAATTGTATTTTTCTTTGAATATAAATCTGATTTTTCTTTGAATATGAATGGGATTTTTCTTTGAATAAAAATATAGATTCTTCTTTGAATAAAATATATATTTTTCTTTGAATAAAAATATGATTTTCATTGTTTAAAAATATGTTTGAAATATTTTTATCGTACAGAAAAATATGATTTATAACATATATATGTTATTTATGAAATAGACGTGCTGGAGTTCTGGGAAAATCTAAAATTGACAACCAAAGAATGGCGGAGTGGATCCCAAAGGTGAGAAGTCCTCACTTTTATTTTGTTTTCTAGTTGAAATATATACTAGGATGCAGACGGTGCTAAGCAGCACCCGACACCCGTCGTCCACAGACCATGGATGACTTGTTTGCTTGATTGATGTGTTGTGAAAATTGATTATGTGATGCGGAATGAATAAATAATTTATAGTTAAAAATATAAATTTTAACGTGTATATAAAATAAATATTTATAAACAAATCAGACGATTTGTTTATGTACACACATTTGACTGATATGGATTGGGACGATAAATTTTACACATCGCCTAACTACACAAATAAAATTTGTGTTTGTTGTTTGAAAACTCCACACGGGTATTGGGATGAAATTGGACATACACTAATCCCAATAATTAGCTGTATTTCAATCGATTGATCGATAGGCTATTGTAAGCGTCAAATATTTATATTTAATGCTTATACAGTGTAGAATGCACTCTGGATGATGGATTGTTGTTTTCATTGTTGTTATACACATTTGTTGTGAGAAATCCGTATAATCAAATTATATGGTAATTGACTGTGTCTGATTCCAGTTCAGAAAGAAAGAATATTTTAAAATAACGATTATTTTAGAATAACAAATATTTTAAAATAATATTCAGTAAAAGATCAAAATTTGATATTGATGTCCGATTTGGGATGGACACGAATATATTTAAATATATAAAGACGTGTTGATTAGATTAACTCCATTTTGACATGAACGATATTTATATCGATTTATTCATTTATATAATGAATAACGAAAAGGAATTGATTTCAAAATCTAATGTTTTGAAAATATTATCATTTATATATCAATGATATGGGATATTCAATTTTGATTTGAATATGAAGTTGAAATCATTTTGAAAATGATTTATAAAATATGTTTTAAAAGGAAATCGACGAAATATATATAATATATATATATATATATATATATATATATATATATATATAATGGCCTGAATAGAACGCGCCACACTGCGGTAGTTCATGAATTTCGACCATTGACTTCGAATGGGCAGTACTGGAGAACCGACCGTCGGATTCTCCTAAAACTAGAACCGTTGGGTTCGTATCGAAAAGAGATTTCTAACGAATATTAGAAATTAGAAATCTAACGGTTGGATTTGGAATTATGTCCAAATCAAATTTGGAAAAGGTCATTGTAAGTGCAGTTCGATCGCCGTTTATGGAAATCGACTGTACGGGCCTTAATAAAATTATTAAAAATATCAATAATTTGTGTAAAATCATAAGAAATGATTTGGAAAGAATTGGGATGAAAAATTCCCTATTTGAAAAGATAAAAATAGATTTTTATCGAAATGAACTAGTTTTGAACTAGAATTATAATTCAATTATTTAAAAAAAAAGAAATTGGATTTGAATTGGTTTTAAAAATAACCATAATTTCTAATATATAAATTGGAAATGGATTTGAATCGAAATTGTCTTTGGAATATTTCAATGTTGGATTTCGTGATTATATAGATACAAGTGTGTGGCCCATGCTACGCATACGTGTAGTTTGTAAATATAGAAATGTTGATGGTGTAATAGTCATTGTTGATTGCAATTGCAGTATTTAATTCACTGGAAATTACCAGCGTGTGCCAATGTGTGAAGTTGTTGTAATTTGATGTTGTTCTTCACTGATGTTTATCATTAAAGAGCAGATGTTGTGCATCTTCAACTGGTGTCCAATGGCGTGGATGATGGTATTAGTGCATGTAATCATGGAATAAAAACTGTAGTTCTGAAATAATGTGAAACTTTCTAACCGATGTAGCTGAATGGGAATGAAATATTGTAAATAAAGAAAGTGGGCAAGTTGCATTGGCAAGCATGTGGATGATAGCTGGCGTATATATTTGCAGTTTTTTTGTTCAAATGGCCATTTTTCACTTGTGCATCTGTAAATAAATTGTTTTTGGACAGTGGACCAAACTGGTGTGACGTTAAAGTTGCATCTAGTTTTCAATAAATAAAAAATCATATTTAGACCCGTCGATCAGTACTGAAAAAATTAGAAGCAATAAGGGAACTATTTTGTCACACAATGGCCTCAATTTTGTCACACAATGGAGTCACGTGGCTTAAAATATAGACCCATTCCAACAAAATCCTTTCACATGTTGCAAACTACAAAGTCTTACAAATTGTACATACTATACACAGAGAAATGGGAAATGCAGTAAAATAATTTACTGGACAGAGCAATTACAAATTCAGTAGGTGGAAAAGAAAAAAAACTGGTACAACATTACAAAATGCAATGCGAATAAAAAGATACATGATACAATTAAGTTGGGAAACTGCAGGTAGCCTACTGAAAGTAGGTCGTCTATTTTTTCTCTTCTTCAATGTCTAATGATAGGACTTTGTTTTACCATGTTTCTAAGTCATTACAACCTGAAAAAGAAAGCATATTCAGTTTAAACATATAAAGAGCAGTTTTGGATATGAATTTAAGTCAAGAAACAATGTGCTGATAGGGTAAGTTGTGTAATAAGATAGAGTAGAGAACATTGTCCCGTTGAGTTTATCAATTATCCACATGTGATGAACTTCTAGGCACAGCACTGTGTCCACTTTCTTTGGGAACAATATCAGCATCATCGGGTTCCTACACATACGCAGAAATTGAGGTGTTGTATGCATAAGTTAGTAAAGGAATCTGGAAGATATGGGTTGCGAACCTCATAAGTTTTCCGCTACCCCTAATAGCAACATGGGTCTACTGTAAAGTGTAAATAGAATTGTGAATGAGTTGATGTTAAGGTGTAATGTGAATATAAGCATAAGAGACAGAAAGACATTTTTAAGATTTGATTTTCAAGTTTATATGTTGGGTATAAACACAAATAAGGACAAATGTGATTTTAAAATTTTCATACAAATTGTACACTACTGATTCACTTTTGTAAACAAAAAAAAACTGAAAATAATGGCAAGAAAGTGGAAACGGGTAAGAATTCAAAGACTGCTGCAGATTGTATCTTTATTTTATTCGTAAGAAAATAGCCTATTTCACTCACTTTCAACCAGTTGATTGGAAAAAGGTTTCATTAGCAAGTAATTTTCAAAGCGTATCGTGTTTTTGGTAAGCAATTATTGGGTGATTAAAAAAACAGTAACTGCATAGAAGAACTATATTTTGAAATAAAGTGTCAAGAGATGTTCACGTATACGGAGCCATGTTACTATTTTTACAATTTATGCAATAGAAATCAATACTTATTTTCAGGTTTACTTGATCCCAACTATTAACTCCTTGAAATATCGTAAATAAAATAGAGATATGTTTTCACAGAATAATAGGCCAACCTGTTTTTCAACCCAAAACAACTTAATATTCAAACAAAAGTCCATCCATAATTTCAGTATGAGCTAAAACTCGAATAAGATCATTGAGAAAGTTGATGGGAAGTAGGAGAACATCTACTCATTAAATAATCATCATACTCACCATCATCATCAGACCTATGGGCACATCAGTGTAAAAGAGTGGATGGTAACACGATCTCCAAAGTATCACTACAGTTGCCTGATTACTGTCAAGAGGAAGCACAAAGGTGAGAAACTTTAGCATTTTAAGTCGAAACTTTGTTCCAGATTCCATCAGCAACCGCCTGACAGTAACTGCTACATCACTGAATATCATCCTTAGATCAACGATACTATAGTCATATTTTCACCATCCAGACTCCACCATATCACCAGGTCATTACTCAACATCATCATTTTAAAATTTGATAACTCCGGATCTGAGAATGCTCCTTGTAGCAGCATTATTCAAAGGCAGGCAAAAAATCAGATCTGACACATTGACTTCATCTCTAGTCTTGAACGACACAGAATCATTAGGTAGTAAATTAAGTTACAGGTGGCGATTATTAGATCAAGACGCTGCCGAAATAAGATTATTTTAGAAGTAAAATAAACCATGTTGATTTTTTTGAAAGAAGAAAAGATTCGACAGTTAGCTAAAGCTTGATAATACCTATCTATTGTTATTGATTTTTTTTATTTGCTCTATAACTACATATATGCCATCAGCTGACCAAACAAATTTAAGAGCAGAACCGAAAGATATACGCCTCCATGCTAGTGAACTGTGTATGTTATATTTACCATCACCAAAGACAACCACAAAATTAGTCCAGGTTAGGTACAGATTTAGTACAAAAAACAGATGAAATCAGAGCAATAAGAGTATGAATTGTTAACAATAAGGTTTACATAAAGTACCGACTTTGAGATGTGGCAAGCAGCATGTTGAGAAATAGGAGGCGGAAGTTCCCCTATCGACATAATGAAACATTTTGTAATTTCTCACTATTACTCATCGCCAATTTTCAGATCAAAGAGTATTTCGTTCAGAATTTGGTAGAAAAGAGAGTAAGTAAATAAATAAGTGGCTTGGGGGTTGTTGTTCAAAAAAATTGGTCATTGACAAAATGAAAATGACAGGCTTACCCTGAAAATTTAGATGTTGTTCAAAATAGAGCAATGATATTTTGTGCAGTGGTTTTGCAACAGTGATAAGATATACAGAGTGAAATAATTTCATTACAAATTAGTAAACAGAAGTTGGTATATGAAAACTTGTCATTCTCAATTATATATGTCAATTTAGGTTATTAACCAAATCATTTATATAAATATCACTCAACAGCCGTAATGTTTTTGTACAAATTTTTATATATTATCAAATAATGAATACCTACATTGGCTTATATTTCTGCTATATATTAAGTCCTTTTCTTGTTTAATTTATTGTAGAGATAGTTAGAGAAGAAATGTGTTTCTTATGTATGCAGTTTAGTTAATTCACAATTAAATGAAAATATTTAATATTTTCTTCAAAATATGATTACTTCATTTCAGTTTATGGGTGACTTAAACCTATTTTGATATGAAAAAATCAGATACATTAGATAATCCTATAACATACTGTCTCGTAGTTACGGGAAAGGAAATGAAACATGAGAGTATTATATTTGTTGATCAAGTAATATTTACAAAGTAATCCAAACACGTTTAATGTAAATAAATTTGTATACCAATGAGATCTAAGGTAATGTAATAATAGCTGCATATAAATAAAAGTGTAATGCAAAGAAATGCAGGAAAAGTAGAAGGTATATGAAAAAGAACTATATAAATCTGTGATAATTCAATACAAATGATACCATTACAGTACTTATATGAAAAAATAAACATACTAACTTACATCTTGCCTCAGTAAGGTTTGATTCCGTATGACTTATTCCCTTCAGTATGAAAAATTGTATAACATACCAAGCAAAGAGGAGTTCCACCTATTTTGCAACAACAAAATGCGACAAAAATATCTCACTATATATGATAGTTACTTGCATAGTCCAAACGCATATATCACTATAGATGCCTGATTAGTGATTACTGTAAAGAGGAAGCACGATGGTGAGAAACTTCAGCATTTAAAGTCTAAACTTTCTTCCATATTCCCCCAGAAACCGCCCGACAGTAACTGCTACATCACTGAATATCATCCCACAAATCAAAGATACTATAGTCATATTTTCACCATCCAGACTCCCATCACCAGGTCATCACTCAACATCATCATTTCAAATTTTGATAACTCCAGATCTGAGAATGCTCCTTGTAGCAGTATCGTTCAAAATCGGGCAAAAAAATCAGATCAGACACATTGACTTCATCTCTAGTCTTGAACGACACAAAATCATTAGGTAGTAAATTAAGTTCCAGATGGCTGTTATTAGATCAAGACGCTGCCGAAATAAGATTATCTTAGAAGTAAAATAAACCATGTTGATTTTTCTAAAAGAAGAAAAGATTCGACAATTAGCTAGAGCTTGATAATACCTGTCTATTGTTACTGAATTTTTTTGATTTTTTATTTTCTCTCTCTAACTACATACATGCCATCAACTGACCAAACAAATTCAAAAGCAGATCCGAAAGACATACGCCTCCATGCTAGTGAATTGTGTATGTTATATTTACCATCACCAAAGACAACCACAAATTAGTATAAGTTAGGTACAGATTAGTACACAAAACAGATGAAATCAAAGCAATTAGAATATGAATTGTTAACGATTAGGTTTACATAAAGTACTGACTTTTAGATGAGGCAAGCAGCATGTCGAAAAATAGGAGGTGGAAGTTCCCCTGTCATTATAAAGAAACATTTTGTAATTTCTCACTATTTCTAATCACTAATTTTCAGATCGAAGAGTATTTCGTTCAGAAGTTGGTAGAAAAGAGAGTAAGTAATAAATAAGTGGCTTGGGGGTTGTGCTTCAAAAAATTTGGTCATGGACAAAATGAAAATGACAGGCTTACCCTGAAAATTTAGATGTTGTTCAAAATTGAGCAATAATATTTTGTGCAGTGGTTCTGCAACAGTGATAAGATATACAGGGTGAAATAATTTCATTACAAATTAGTAAACAGAAGTTGGTATTTGAAAACTTGTCATTCTCAATTATATATGTCAATTTAGGTTATTAACCAAATCATTTATATAAATATCACTCAACATCCGTAATGTTTTTGCACAAATATTTGTTTATTATCAAATAATGAATACCTACATTGGCTTATATTTCTGCTATATATTAAGTCCTTTTCCTATTTAATTTGTTGTAGAGATAGTTACAGAAGAAGTGTGTTTCTTATGTATGTAGTTTAGTTAATTCACAATTAAGTGAAAATAGTTAATTTTTTCTTCAAATATGATTACTTCATTTCAATTTATGGGTGACTTAAACCTATTTTGATACGAACAAAAAGAATCAGATACATTAGATAATCCTATAACATACTGTCTCGCAGTTACGGGAAAAGAAATGGAACATGAGAGTATTATATTTGTTGATCAAGTAATATTTATAAAGTAATTCAAACACGTTTAATGTAAATAAATTTGTTTGGAAATGAGATCTAAGGTAATGTAATAATAGCTACATATAAATAAAAGTGTAATGCAAAGAAATGCAGGAAAAGTAGAAGGTATATGTAGAAGAACTATATAAATCTGTGATAATTCAATACAAATGATACCATTACATTACTTGTATAAAAAAAATAAACATACTAACCTACATCTTGCCTCGTTAAGGTTTCATTCCATATGACTTATTTCCTTCAGTATGAAAAATTGTATAACATAGCAAGCGAAGAGTTCCACCTATATTGCAATGACAAAATGAGAAAAATATTTCATTATATATGATAGTTACTTGCACAGTCCAAACACATATGTAATATGATAAAGAACCCAGTTAAGAGATTACATAATGTCTAAAAGTCATTAATGAATCATCGAAGATGTATATTACGGTATTGTCTATAAGTCATTAATGAAGAAACTAATATACATATGAACACCTGGGTTAGAAATGCAAGTGATAAAAAGTTAACCACTACATTCTACAATTACTGTTCCATTTGCAGATTGATGTATAACCTCAAGTAGCGACACCAATAGCAAGAATACTGGATAAATATAAAAAAGGAACCGAGCTATTTAAACAAAACAATATAAGCAATCAAAGTCTTATTCCATATTCTCGTTTGAAGCGTATGTCTACATACTCAAGTATTAGATGTAAATCAAAATAACATAATGAGATTAATAATTATGAACCTATACATATAAAATTTTCCAACCTAATAATACAGATTGCTTGTCTAGCGCCATACTGAATAAGAATGTTGATTATGATTTAATCAGTACGTAACATATGTTTGCATGTCATATATTTACAGTATATTTTAGCCAAGAGAAAAGAGGTATAGGATAAAAAATTATTTGTAGGAACACATATATAGTACTCGAAACGAATAATTTTACAGTAAGTTATTTTTAGATATAGTTATTACAAATTTCTCTTATCTAGTACCAAATAAGATATTTTTGGAATAGTATAATAAAGAACAAAAAGGAGCTTGTTATCAATTTGGTTATTATCTCAAATTACTTGTAGTCATCATCAGTAAATGAATTAGTCAGCCAATCTATGTTTAAATATCGATTAATGTTAGAGTTACATAATGAAAACATTGCTTTTAATAATGTATAACTATGAGCATGTATGCAATTTAATTAATTTCAAAAGTGTGGATTCATAGTTTCAAAATCCTTATATGGTTTTCAGTGTAAAAAATTTCTATTAATGGAACAAAATACATATTAATATATACACATATAATGCCTCATGATATGAAGTGATTTTAAAGGCCGTATTTTTTTTCTTTCTATTTAGACATTATGAAAGCTTCTTCCAAGAGTATAAGTGAGCACTCAGCTATGACTGGTATCCAAAAGTATAACTAAAGTAGTTTGCTAATGGACGCAATTTCCAACTTTGATCATTTATATTTGGCATGTTAGGTCTAACAATCGACATAAATAAATAGATATAGGAAATAAAATGACAGACCTAAAATAAGAGAATCATAGTCAATTTATGTAGAGCATAACAGTGATCATAGAATATCTCACCAACAATACAACAGGTGTGTTTTGAAATCAAGGAAGGATAGAGTAGAGCTTACCTTTAATGGACAATCACCAGATTAGGATGTTTGGAAATCGCGTCGATGATGCCTTTCCAAAGACGGAAATCAAGTAGATGAATTATTATTAGATATCAGTCTTCAATCCCAGATTGGTTTGAACATGTACCTAATAGGTTCATCAGATTAGGCTGTTTGAATATGTATTTCCATCAAGCTAGTTAGCAAAACCTCGAACAAAATTCATATTACATAAAACTTAATCATTTATTATCCACAGGGAAAACACATAGAACGCACATGACAGGGTTGTCTTAAAAGGTAATTAGCACCTTATGACAAAGCATACAAAAAGTAATAAAATTAAAACTTCCTTTCTGACTCAAAATTTATGGATCTTATGATAACGGAGTATGTCCTATTTTTCCTAATATAACAAAAGCAACATAATGTTCATATATCAAAATATTTTTCACCTTCCATTTATCCTTCTCTTGGTTAAAAAATATTACTTTCAAATGTTCAATTAAATAAAGAAAATGAACTACCTTTGGAATAACAAACTTATATATGGATGCTTTATAACATAGAACATGTGTCATGATTACTTATTCTTACTCATATAATTTAGAATCTTCCATAGTTGATATCAACACATCACATAAAGAAAAAAAACAATTATAATCATAATAGTTTGAGGACAATAAGCACCTTTACCACTACACCTAATATTGCTATACACATAGTATTAGAGGGGTTTTACCAGGTAATATATACATCTAAAAGGTTTATTATTCAAAATAAGAATAAGGATTTGACGGAATTTTGTAGAACATCATAATTTTTATCAACTGCAACAAATTAAGAAACTGTAAGGAATAAAAATACGGAAAATCTAACAGCATCTTATGTGGTCACGGACATAGAAAACAATAACATAGATGTAGAAGCAAGCAGTAATTCATAATATGAAAGCACAGTAAAAAAAAAGTAGGGTAGAACATACAATTCACCCTAGATGGGATAAGGTTGTTACCTGAGCAACTCCTCTTTCTGCCAAAGTACCAAATGTATGTGATAAACGCTTCAATACCAAACTATCCATAACTCACAAAATTACTGTTCTACCACGTGTTCTGTGTATGCACGTATATTGTGGTGATTGATGATGGCTCAAAATCAACTGCACCGAAAATAAGCAATTTGTTGGTTACACAACCATTTGTAGGCTTCGATTTTTTTGACCTTGTAGTTGCATCCATTGTGTCTTCTACCCTGTTGATTAACAGTTAAATTCAAGATTAGCAAGTGTGGTTCAACAATAAAAGTTGCACTAATATATTAAGTTAACTATGTTAAGATAACATGATTGGAGAGTTTCAATGTGAAAGGTAGAAATCAAACCAATAATCAGAATTAAGGTAGATAAGAAACTACATAACCTACCTAATCATTCAGCTAATGACAAATGGCATAGGAAATTTATACATGACTATAATAGGATATTTATCTACCATAAAACTCGGTTATTTAATAGGATAACGGGTTAAATATACCCAAATCTGTGACACATATATGAGCGAAAAATGTCAGAATCAAACTTAGATATAAAAATAAACTTGAACTTGGAAGAACTGGTTGAAAATTCATATGAAAGACAATCACATTTATACATGACTATATTAGATGTTATGATAAAAGCTTCATATGATATAAATGCTGAATAGCACATGAACCCATTGAGGGAGAATAAACATCAGTAGGCATATTAGCCGTAGGTGATTAGATCCTTGTAGTATCAGCGTCCTTTTTTGTTGGTAAATAGGTAGAATAGTTATTAAAGCAATATAAGCCCAAAAAATAATTTGTAAAACCAACCAACCCAAAAGGATGAATGAGAAATTGGGCAGAAATTAGACGTTACAAAGATAATAGGAAATCGAGCAGATAATGCTGACCAACTAATAACTTGAATTTACAATATATTCAGTACATACTGATATAGATGTAATTTGAAATGCAAAAATTTTGAGACTGGATGCAGAATTGTTGAACAGAATTTAAACAAACCCCATCAACTTCCTCGACCAATTTATGGACAATATTAAATTCAGGAAGGGAAAAACGTTCATGACCAATCAGGGCAAGAACAGCAGACCTCAGATCAGCAAAGAATCAATGGCTCAGTATAAAATTAAATGAACCCTATCCATTATACCCTCAGATCAACGAAGAATCTAAGATTTTAATATGAAATTAACAAAAGTACCGACCTTAAAAAAACTAACTATCTGAATTGGATAAATCTGTGCTTGAACCAACTGTTGGATAGAGCAGCGCAGAGATTCGTAAGTACAATTGTCAACGTGCAAAGAGAAGAAGAGACCGGTTGTAAACTTGTAATAGGATCTCCTGTGTACGATTCTAATATTGGGAAAGTAATAGGAAATGAGAAAAGAGTGTGTAAATGTGAAGGAACGAACCAAAATTAACGCCAGTGGTTATGCTTTAAATTCAACTCTACAAAATGGGTCAGAGTAAAGAAAATCAGTGTAGTTCCTAGTCGGTTGCCTAACTACGTAATGCCATATTTCTTACATTAAAAACCTAGTCAACATCACAATAAAATTGAGAATTATTGGGTTATATGTATATCTTTACTGGTATAACTATTTGCAACTGAAATTAATTAACCACTGACTCATGATAAAGAGCAGAGTTCTCAATGATCATAACTTTCTTACGACTTAAGTTATAAATTTGCATCCAAGCACTAACAGGACATGTGAAATATTAATCGATCGAATTTGCAGCCAAATATTAACAATTGATTTTTGGATGCATATAGTTAATATGGTCAATTCAAAATCCTATTTGATCTTTACTTAAGAATGCATACATATAACTGTGTTGCATTAAAAATAATATGATTTTTATCTTATAGTGCTCAACATATATACATCAAAATCATTCCTTCAACGGTTATTCATATAGCAAGAATTGGTTGCGCTATAGAACCCTGAATATTATATGTAGGACCATATGGAAGAAAAGTACATAAAAATCATGTTAAAAACTATCACTTTATATGTTTCTTCTCTTCAGTTTAGATTGCGACAGTTTAAATTTTGACTTTTACTATAGAAGACGGTATAAGACAGTCATAATTCAATTTAAATCCATTGTAATATTTGAAAAAGAGTCAGGAATTTCCCTTATTAATAGTTTGGTTTTCTCTTTAGAGAAATAAAAAAGATAAATTAGAATCTACAACCTTAAAGATAATCTTTTTCAGTTCACAGGCTGTAAATCATCCAAATGCTTCATTTGGTCTTCAAGAAAAAAATCAAAGAGGAACAGTATTGCTACAATAGGATTAGCATGTCCAGATTTTTAATTCAATAACCATCGTTTATGATGTTCTAAAAGGTCCGAGTCCAACATATATGTCAATAGGGAAACTTAGGATGTTAATATATATTATACAACAATTTTTTTTATAAACATGCTAATCTACAGTTTAGGACAAAAACACAACATTGACATAATGGATTTAGCACTAGATGTATTTCAATATCAACTTTTTAAATATCAGGGAAACATAAGTGAATTATCTGAACAAAAAAAAGTGCAATGTTTACATAATAGTAACAGATAAGATAGTCAAAATCAAGTTTTTTAATAGCACAGAATCATAACTGATTGATTTATAGAACAGAAAAATACCTAAAACATTTAGTGAGTAATATCAAATGGGACGATAAATTTAGGTTCAATACCTCAGATGAACGAAACACATGAACAATTAAGTGTTAACATCTACAGATGCTGCAGTACAATCAAACCAATTAACATGTAGATATGTAATGAGAAGTCATTGAAATTGTAGGAAACAAATAAATCGGATATTGGTAGAAAAATAGCGAACAGCGGTACCTTAATAAGAGGAATATTGCATATTTTTAATCAGCAGGTAACCAAATAGCAAAATCAACATACCTTGTTTCTCCAAACAATAGGTGGATACCCAGTGCCGTAGGCTCCCATACTCAAGCGTGAGGACTTCCTAGACAGTCTCCCATCTGGTACTATTCTCACGGCTTTCCGGGCTCTGGGGGTGGTCGATTAGTGCGCGCAGCCTTTCCCTCACATTATGTGAAGAGGCCGGGGCTCGAACCTGTGCGCTCCAGATTACCAGCCCGGTAACCTTACCGTTTGCGCCAGGCACCACCTTTATTTCTCCAAACAATAACAAAATAATTTTAAACTGGGAAGCAGAATAAATTTTGGGAATATATGAATATACAAAAATCATCAACAGTGGAATGTGATTTACAAAAGGTGCCGGTATGCATAAGCCTAAAATTGATTTTGTGGAGCATATTTGGTAGCAAGTAATTACAAATTGGCATTGAATCGATGGCTCAACAAAACCTATTTAAATGACAATGGCTAACCGTAAAGTATATAACTATGTTCAAGCCTCAGAGTGGCGCACAATCCGTATCAAAAGGTGGATTGAATTGTGAAACAATTTAATCGAGTTTGATAGTTAGAGCATTATTGTTTGGTAAGAAAATATTTGTATGCAGAAAGTGAATATAAATAGCAAAGAACTTATTAATACTGATAGGTAACAGTAACCCATTGAATTTGATAAACTTTACAGCAAGAACACAGGCATAAACCACGGAAACATTTATATGGTTAAATTAAAGCATATTGCTGCTGTATTACGAAAGGGTATAGTGAAATTAAATGTGTAAATGACGCCAATAGTATGAATAATCTAAATTTCATATAGTCCATTTTCTTAAAAAGAAAAACATCTGTTTTAATTCAAGCAGAAGCTTTTTTTCAGGTTAAAGTAGACAAGAAAAACATTAATTTAGGTTACCTTCCGACAATCAACTGCATGTGAAGACAGTTAGATGTATTTCAGTATCAACTTTTGAAATATCAGGGGAACATAAATGAATTTTCTGAAGAAAAAAATTGCAACATTTACATAATAGTAACACATAAGACAATCAAAATCAAGTTTTTAAACAGCACAGACTCATAACTGATTGATTTGAAGAAAAAAAATACTTGAAACATTAGTGAATAATAAGAAATAGGACGGTCAATTTAGGTTCAATACCTCAGATGACTTAAAATCACGAACAATTTAGTACTAACATCAATGCGGTACACTCAAACCAATTGACATGTAGATATGTAATAAGAAGTCGTTAAATTCGTAGGAAACAGTTAAATCGGATATTGGTAGAAAAATAGGGAAGGACAGTACCTTAATAAGAGAAATATTGCAGAATTTTAATCGGCAGCGTAGAAGGGTACAATTAGAGCGTGGGGAAAGTTAAAAGGATATAAGTCGGTTTGTTGAGGAAATCTGGGGTTGATAACAAATCGGGAGAGGCATTGGGTTAGGAACGAAGGTATTGGCTGAGTAGAAAGTAGTCAGCCAGAAGGGCGGTGGTGAAGAGGGTTAATAACGACTGATAAGGTCGACAAAGCAACGGATTAGCGTAGGTGGAGAAATCAATTGTGGAGGAAATAGGGAAGGTGATTGAAGGGTTAGTTACGTAATCGATCAGAAACGAAAAGGAGAAGTGCTTGAATAATAAAAAGGACAGATGTCACAAGCTAAATGTCTTGGATTCTGCTATCCATTACAAGTAACAGATTGTTATGGAAATTTGAAATATATATTTATATCGTTATTTCTAATACGATATTTGTTGGTCGTAGAATTTGATATTGAATATAAGCCGATATATTTTCTATTCAGAGCCTTGTATTTTATATCAAATGGGATTTGGGTTTGTTGTGAATGGTGTCTTCATTAACATTATTCTTAAACCCAGTCGAGAAAAGATTAAATCTTTTTATTTGGATTTAATGAAGTATACCAATTAAATAATATTTAATTGGAATTGATTTGAGGGTTTATCGTGAACGGTGTTTTAATTAACATTTGTTCTTTAACCCGATAAGTTATGAAATGTGAACTGGGTTTGTTGTGAACTGTGTTTTAACGACATTCGTTCTTTAACCCAATTCACAGTGAAATGTGATTTGGAATTTATAAATCTTTTGTTAAGATTTAAAGGAGATTTTCCAAAGTAAAATTTTCCAGTTTAAATAAAATAAATTGGAATGGAATGGAATTCTATTTGGTAATAATCGAAGTGAATTTCTACGGATGAGGACTGCTAATATATATGGAATTTAAAAGGCTTTGCCGTTATTCCATTTATATTGTTGGTCGGATATGGAAGTTTATATCGATTATATATATCGATTTGTTTTCCATGAAGATTCCATCATTAATGGAATGTGATTTTGGGTTTATCGTGAACCGTGTCTTAAATGACATTGGTTTTTTTTAACCTAGTTAAAGACAGGATATGATTTCCCAAGTTAAACAATCATTAATATTGATTTTAGGGAAGATTAAAACCAAGCGGAGTTTTAATGAATCTTTAATTAGATTCAAATGATCGAGAATGGAGTATCACCAGTTTTGCTCCAGGCGATAGTTAAATCTTTAATTAGATTTGAATGTGAAATGGTAATTGAATTTACCGATAACACCGTGGTGTTAGATATGAAGTACTACCTGTTTTACTTCGTGGGATGAATATGTTGGGATGGGAAATTAAAAAAAATGATTACTTCGGTAAGGTTCGTTAATCCCGTCTAGTTTGGATAAACCATAATATGGTTAGAATTGATATTCAAAGGAAGATTAAAGAATAAATTTAAAGAATTTATCTTTGATAAAATTAATGGGAAACTTTCCCAAAGTAAAATAATATTTGAATAAAGGAATATTCTGGATTGGAATAAGGCGTATGTTGTGTTTTTATAACACTTGTTTATTATATACGTGAGTTATTCGGAAAGACCGGGTTTATCCCATTCTAAATAACTGAATCGACGAGAAGTCGACGATAAAAACGGTGGTTGAAGACCGGAGGTCTTCACATCGTTTGGATAATTACTGATGATCTTGATTGGGCTGTACACCCAAGAGGAGGGAGTCAGTTGGTGATCGTCCAGACGTACTTGAAGATCGATGGATACGCGAGGAATAAGGTTCCTCCGGTTTCGTTCAGACCCAAAACAGACTTGTAAATGGATTGTGTGTCTGACATTGGATTTTATTTTGTGTTGATTGATTTCTGTTAAATATATATCTGTTTGGCAGCGGAGAATTTATTCTCTTGCTTAATGCCCTTCTCTGAGACGTACAAGCTTGGATGTTATATATCGATAGATATCAGTCGCATGGCATGAATTGCCTGTGTGGCATGCTGAGATGCAAATGATCAAGGCTTCTGTTGAAAAGCAGAGTCTTGTGGTTTATGATCAAAACACGGCTTTAATACAGCGTAGCTTTTTGTAGCTTTAATTCGTAATCCTCACACCCCAATGTGAACAGAAATGGGAGAAGGACCTCAGGGAGGGCATGCATTTCCTTCTAGCTAGGGGTGGTGTTTTCTGTTTTACACGGCCGGACATTTTACTTATGTGGACGATGGATAGCGAGGCACCTCGGTTATATTGGTCGATCTGGGACCGATGGAGTCATTTTGCTCATTGACGCCCCATAGGGCGGGGAAACGTTGTGTTCAGGGTTTAAGTTTAATCCACATCGAGTGGACCGGCCCTGACGATCCAAAGGTCACTCGAGCTCTGAGCTGAGGGGCGGGCTAGAGCGTCTCGAATTCAGTGAGGACGATCCCATGCCTCAGTTCACAGATGGACACCCAACCTCCAATACGCGACATTGCGGTTTTAGTTGTAATCCTATATATAGCGACATAGTGGTATGGGGCACTTATGTCGTATATGATTGATACTTATGATTAAATTGTTTTGAACTATGCACTTATAATAGTATCAAATGATTTGTGTTAACGTACCAAGCATTTTTGGCTATTATAAGGGAAAACCCTATCCCCCGGCTTATGTTGCATTGTGTGATAGGACCTGGGTCTTATAATAGCTTCATTTTTCTAAAAAGCATTGCGCTATTTTGTTATATGCATTGGTATTCTTGGGAGGAAACCCGTTCCGTGTTATACGGCGTGGCCTCTCGATATATCTGATTTAAAGTAATGTTTTGAATAACTGTTTTAGTTCTCACACCAGTCACATGACTGATCTAGAGTTTATTGTTTTAACCTAAACTCTGGGTGCCCTTATTTTTGACACAGGCAGCTTGTAGTTTTGGTTTTGCAGATTTATATTCACAGGATCCTGGTTTACAGCTGGAACGATATTTGAAAGCTCTGTATCCGTTTATCTCTTTCAGTTGTGTATTGTATTATTTTTCCTCTTCTATGTAATATATTGTAAATATCTGATATTTCTCTGATGTATAATATTTATTCATACTCTGTATATTCTTGTATTCTGGTGGGATTGTTGTAATAAGCAATGAAATGTTCTTATGTTTGTGTTCTGATTCGTCTTGTCCTCAAAGCGATCCGTGATTTCCCATAAGGGGGATTTTGAGTCGTTATAGGTGGTATCAGAGCTACGGTTTACAAAGCTTGGAGAATAAGACACATTAGAACCAAACAAAAGCATTCATCAGAGATTGGATTAGTAATATCCAATATGAATGACTCGTTAGAGATAGGATCAGTAGTATCCTAGAACGAGTGTGAAGAGTGTATTTTTAAAAATAAAAATGAAAACAATTTTTGTTTTGAAAATTTAAATCAATTATTCATATTTGAATATTATTTTTATATTGATTTGGACAATCAATTATATACAGATTTTGCGTATACGTCTGATCCGCGTGTATTTGAAGTTTTAGTATACTGGATAGATATAGAATCACACTCTAGTTGCCCGTAGATGTTCTGATGGTGGTTCGAAACATCATCAGAATTTATGTTCGAGTTTCGAAAGTGGGATTTCTATATATTTCCAATTGACTGGTGTGAGAACCAAAACTAGATAGGGCTTATTGTAGTGAATTGGCATCAAAAATCTGATTTTAGGACTATGTATTATAATTATGAATTTGAAAAGCTAATCAACTAATTGATTGTTGGTTATGTTGTTTGATTAATTAAAATGTTGAACCATGTAGCCAAATTGAACCAAATATTGAACTGTATTGAAAATTGTTTGGAAATGCATATATGTACATGTATATACATTGAACAGGTCATTGACAAGAGGCTAGAGAAGAGGAATAAAATTGTTTTCCCGACAAATAGGTACATATTTATTGTATTTCTTAGGGATTTGGATGATTTTATGAGCCGATTGGCTAGCCGCTTGGCTGTTTCTTTTTCTTTTTGGATTGGGGAGGCCTGTGTGGCAATTTCGGGATTTTCCCGGTGCTCCCGTGTAGGGGAGGTTATGGCGAATTTTTTCGAAAATTTAGGGTGTTAGACAAATTTTTGAACAATTTGAAAAGTTCTTAGAAACTGAAAAGTTGAAGAATTTAAGCCGTAATGAAAATAATGAAAGTTGAGTTGATTTGTAAAACAACTTTCAGCTTCGTTCTTTTTTGGGGATGAAAAGTTTTAAGTGGGGGAGATTGTAATAACCCCGAAATCCGAACCAATTTAAAATTTTTATTTTAGCAATTTTAGTGAATTTTGAAAATATTATCATTTATATATCGATGATATAGGATATTCAATTTTGATTTGAAATTGAATATGAAGTTGAAATCGTTTTGAAAACGAATTTAAAACGATTTATAAAATATGTTTTAAAAGGAAATCGACAATATATATATATATATATATATATATATATATAATGGCCTGAATAGAACATGCCGCGCTGCGGCAGTTCGCGAATTTCGACCATTGACTTCGAATGGGCAGTACGGGAGACCCGACTGTTAGATTCTCCTAAAACCGGAACTATTGGGTTCGTATTGAAAAGTGCTTTCTAAAGAATATTAGAAATTAGAAATCTAATGGTTGGATTTGGAATTATGTCCAAATCAAATTTGGAAAAGGTCGTAGTAAGTGCAGTTCGATGGCGTTTATGAAAATTGACTGTATGGGCCTTGATAAAATTATTAAAAATATCAATAATTAGTGTAAAATCATAAGAAATGATTTGGAAAGAATTATGATGAAAAATTCCCTCTTTGAAAAGATACAAATAGATTTTTATCGAAATGAACTAGTTTTGAACTAGAATTATAATTCAATTATTTTTAAAAAAATAAATAAATTGGATTTGTATTGGTTTTAAAAATAACCAGAATTTCCAATATATAAATTGGAAATGGATTTGAATCGAAATCGTCTTTGGAATATTTCGATGTTGGATTTCGTGATTATACAGATATTGTTATGGAAATTTGAAAGATATATTTATATCGCATTTCTAATACGATATTTGTTGGTCGTAGAATTTGATATTGAATATAAGCCGATATATTTTCTATTCAGAGCCTTGTATTTTATATCAAATGGGATTTGGGTTTATTGTCAATGGTGTCTTCATTAACACTATTCTTAAACCCCATCGAGAAAAAGATTAAATCTTTTTATTTGGATTTAATGAAGTATACAAATTAATTAATATTTAATTGGAATCGAATTGGAATTGATTTGAGGGTTTATCGTGAACGGTGTTTTAAATAACATTTGTTCTTTAACCCGATAATTTATGGAATGTGAATTGGGTTTGTTGTGAACTGTTTTTTAACGACATTCGTTCTTTAACCCAATTCACAGTGAAATGTGATTTGGAATTTATAAATCTTTTGTTAAGATTTAAAGGAGATTTTCCAAAGTAAAGTTTTCCAATTTAAATAAAATAAACTGGAATGGAATGGAATTCGATTTGGTAATAACCGAAGTGAATTTCTATGGATGAGGACTGCTAATATATATGGAATTTAAAAGGCTTTGCCGTTATTCTTATATTGTTGGCCGGATATGGAAGTTTATATCGATTATATATATCGATTTGTTTTCCATGAAGATTCCATCATTAATGGAATGTGATTTTGGGTTTATCGTGAACCGTATTTTAAATGACATTGGTTTTCTAAACCCAGTTAAAGATAGGATATGATTTCCCAAGTTAACCAATCATTAATATTGATTTTTGGGAAGATTAAAACCAAGCGAAGTTTTAATGAATCTTTAATTAGATTGAAATGATCGAAAATGGAGTATCACCAGTTTTGCTCCAGGCGATAGTTAAATCTTTAACTAGATTTGAACGTGAAATGGTAATTGAATTTACCGATAACACCATGGTGTCAGATATGAAGTACTACCTTTTTTACTTCATGGGATGAATAGGTTGGGTTTGGGAAATTAAAACAAATGATTACGTTGGTAAGGTTCGTTAATCCCGACTAGTATGGATAAACCATAATATGGTTTGAATTGATATTCAAAGGAAGATTAAAGAATAAATTTAAAGAATTTATCTTTGATAAAATTAATGGGAACCTTTCCCAAAGTAAAAGAATAATTGAATAAAGGAATATTCTGGATTGGAATAAGGCGTATGTTGTGATTTTATAACACTTGTTTATTATATACGCGAGTTATTCGGAAAGACCGGGTTTATCCCATTCTGAAAAACTGAATCGACGAGAAGTCGACGATGAAGATGGTGGTTGAAGACCGGAGGTCTTCACATCGTTTGGATAATTATTGATGATCTTGATTGGGCTGTACACCCAAGAGGAGGGAGTCAGTTGGTGATCGTCCAGACGTACTTGGAGATCGATTGATATGCGAGGAATAAGGTTCCTTCGGTTTCGTTCAGACCCAGAACGGACTTGTAAATAGATTGTGTGTCTGACATTGGATTTTATTCTGTGTTGATTGATTTCTATTAAATATATATTTGTTTGGCGGTGGAGAATTTATTCTCTTGCTTAATGCCCTTCTCTGAGACGTACAAGCTCAGAGGTTATATATCGATAGATATCAGTCGCATGGCATGAATTACCTATGTGGCATGTTGAGATGCAAATGATCAAGGCTTCTGTTGAAAAGCAGAGTCTTATGGTTGATGATCAAAGCACGGCTTTAATACAGCGTAGCTTTGTGTAGCGTTAATTGGCGAACCTCACACCCCGGTGTGAACCAAAAACGGGAGAAGGACCTCAGGGAGGCATGCGTTTCCTTCTAGCTAGGAGTGGTGTTTTGGGTTTTACACGTATTTTACTTATGTGGATGATGGATAGCGAGGCGCCTCGGTTATATCGTTCAATCCGAGACCGATGGAGTCATTTGGCTCATTGACGCCCCCATAGGGGGGAACGTAGTGGTCAGGGTTTAAGTTTAATCCACATCGAGTGGACCGGCCTTGACGATCCAAAGGTTACTCGAGCTCTGACTTGAGGGGCGGGCTAGAGCGTCTTGAATTCGGTGAGGACGATCCCTTGCCTCGGTTCACACATGGAAATCCAACTTCCAATACGCGACTTTGCTATTTTAGTTGTAATCCTATATATGGCGACATAGTGGTATGGGACACTTATGCCGTCTAAGATTGATACTTATGATTAAATTGTTTTGACACTACACACTTATAATAGTATCAAATGATTTATTTTAACGTACCAAGCATGTTTGGCTATTATAAGGGAAAACCTGTAATGACCCGCATTTTTACTGTTGAATAATTAATTAATTTAATTATTAATTATCGATTTAACGATATCGATAACTGGAATTGAATAATATTTATATTTAATTAATATAAATAATAGAATAATATATTTAATTTCTGAAATAATCAGAAATAATGAATTGACAATATAATGTGAACTGGAAATTCAAAGTATATATTTTAGTTTAGAGTTGAATTGTAACGACCCAGATTTTTCGTCGATTAATTTTAAATATTTAATATAGTTTTAAATATTGATTCAAAAAAAAAAATATAAATGGATTTTATTATGGAATTTATCAGTTTAAAAATCATTATATGATTTAATATCGAATAGAACGATAATAATAGATTTTTATCAATGGATTTAATGTTTAAAATCAAGTTATATTTTAAATCGTATTTAATATAATTCGTTAATTTAAAATAGGGGTTTGGGATTGAGGTTGGGGACCGTAAAATATCTTGGAATAGAAAACTAATTAAAAATTCAAATCAAATTTAATTACTGTCTGTACTTAACCCCGCATACGTTCTTCAAGCCGACCTAACCATTTTTGGCGCAGACCTAAATTTGCTTCCTCGAGCAGGAAAAATGGTCTTCCACTTTCAAATCACAAGAAACATCATTTTAATGGCCGTATACTACTGTCTCCCTCCGCCCTTATAAAAACCGCAGCTACCTCCTCATTCTTCTCTGGAAATCAAAAATCACGGTTCCTCCTTTTCATTCTTTCGAGTTCTTTCCCAAACCATTTCTAAATCGAAATCAAAATCTCCTTCAAAATCGGAAGCTCCATCCTCCCTTACATCCGAAAACGATCACGTCTGAATCACCAGAGTCAGGCGCGATCACCTGGACGTCGACTGAGGGAACGAACTAGGGCTGTGATTTCGGGATTCAAAAGGGGATGTCTGCTCGAGTTCGGAGGCGAGGTCAGTGATGTCGGGGTTCGAATTCAAGGTCGCGACTTTCAGAAGAGGGTGCGATGGAGATTGGGTGTTCGGTAGGGTGGTTCTGGTCAACTGCGGTGGCTTTTGGGGGATGATGCTGAGTAGTTGATGGAGTCGGAACTTGTGGACTTCGAGGGTTGGATGTCGTGTTCTACTGTGAGGAGATCGGTTTTATTTTGGGATGACAGTCTTCGAACTTGAAGGGTGAGAAGGCCGACGCTGTGAAGTCAAACCAGTGGACGATGGCGCTGAGGTTGAATGGTGAAGTCGCGATGGGTTCTGCAGTACGTTGGTACTAGTAGCTTGGTGATGTCGAAGTGTCTTGGACAAGGATTTCAGTGGCGATTAGGTCGATGATGTTTGAAGATATAATTCGATATAGGTAGTAACATCGAGGTATACATTTTTCTTTAATTTAATTATACATGGGATAATTTATTTAATTATTTTAATAATTATTTAAATTAATAACAACTTAATCGATTAATGAAAATAAATAAATCGTGATGTTAGGTATCATTTGAGACGACACAAGTAAATGGGTAGCTGAGATGATAAGGAGTAAATTGGAGATTAACTGGATATATCAGAAAAAGGAAATTTAGGTGAGTAAATCTCACTCACCTTTTATTTATAATTATTTTTATTTCGTTAAAAATAATTGTTGTTGCTCGATTGGATTTTTCTGCTTGTTTTATATATATTAGTTATTTAGGCTATATATATATATATTGGGTTGATTGGTTGGTTGGATTCCCGCAGTCTCATTAGCGGATGCCCGCAGTTTCATAGCGGATGATTACCCTATACGCCCCACGCTATGATTAGTGGATGACCTTCTATACCGCGATATTCTGCCACGAAGCAGAATTGGTATTATTTATGTGCTAACATCTGTGGATGCAGGAAAACAGGTTGGAGGAATCCAACTGGATTCCTCAAAAATATATTATCTGTTTGTTTATTTGTTTGCATATATATTGTTATATATGATGTGTTAGAAAAATAAATAATTTGTTGCTTTGTGTGTTTAAATATCACTGGGCTTAAGTAATGATATTTAAAAATATCGTGGAAGGATATTTAAGATTTAAAAAGGGAAAATTCTATTTTTAAATAGAATTTGAATTTTTAATGGAAATAAAAGTATAAACTTGTTTTTGATAAATAAAACAAGTAGTTCTTTATAAACGAAGTTTATAAATAGTCTTTTATAACGAGGTCATAAATGAAGTGGAAAAGAATTATCATTTGATAATTCAGAAATAGAAATAAAAGCGTGAAATTGGGATTTGAAATGGAATTTCAAAATAAGATGTGAAAAGGAAATTTTAATATATAACTCAAATGAAATTTGAGTATAACCTTTGAATTTTAAAGAAGAGTTTGAATGTTTGCATTCTAGAAGGAGATGGAATATTTGAAATTCAAATAGTAGTTCCAATAGAATTTGAATAGACGAAATTAGAATGGAAAAATAGAATTTGAATTCAAGGAATAAAAATAAAATTTGAATTCAAAGGAATTCGAATAAAGAAATTCAAATAGAGATTTGAATGTAGAATTTCAAAATAGAATTTGAAATATAATATTTCAAAGAAGAATTTAAATATGAAGTTTGAATAGAAATTTGAAATAGAAATTCGAGTATTGAAATTGAACATGGAATTGAATACAGAAATTCAAGTAGAATTTTAATATGAGATTTCAAAATAGAAGTTGAAATAAACTTTGAAATAGGATTTTCAAAGTAGAATTGGAAATAGAATTTTCAAATAGGATTTCAAAATAGGAAATCCAAATGATTTTGAAATGGAATTTGAATTCAAGGGAATTCAAATGGCTTTGAGTGAAGAAATTCAAACGGCGTTGAAAATAAGTTTGCATATTAGAATTCAAATGGGATTGGAATAAAAGAAATTCAAAAATGGAATTTCAAATAAAAAGAAGAATGTAATTTGAAATTTTGGGAATTTCAAATAAGAGAAATGGAATCTGAAACATTTAGAATTTCAGAATAGAAATTTAAATGGTGTTTGGATATTTGAATTCAAGTATGAATTTCAAGTATGAATTTGAAATGGAATTTCAAGTATGAATTTCAAATATAGAAATTCAAAAGGAATTGAATTAAAGTGAAAATTAAATAAAGGATTTGAAATAGAATTCAAATGAATGATTTGAAATGGAATTCGAATAAAGGGTTTCAAATGGGATTTGAATACAGGATTTAAAACTATGGAATTTGAAATGTAAAGATTCAAATGGAATTTGAAATATATATATGAATATATATATAACGGTGGAGTTGAATTCATTTAAACGAAGTTTAAAGTTTTATATATATAAATATAATTAAAACGAACTCGCCGCAGCGCTGCAGTTCGTAAATTGGCAATTCGAACTTCAATTGAATATACAGAACTCAATTGAAATCGAAATTCTTTGAAACAAGAAACGTCAGGACCAGTTTGATAATAGTTTTCTAATGAAAGAGAAAAATATGAATTTCGTCGTATAGATTTTGGGTTATGTCAAAATCAAATTTTCAGAAAAACAGCGCCAGAACCATTATAAAACCATAACGGTTTATTTAATTAAATTAAAGGATTTTAAGCAAATAAAAATCGAAATTTCTATTTAGGAAAATCCAGATGTGAGTTATAAAATATATGTGAACTCCAGTGGAGTAATGAGTTGATTTTTGAAACAGAAATCAGATTTTTGATTTATTAAATAGAGTTAACTAATTCGAATAGAAATTAGTTAAGGAGATTTCGACTTAATATTGGGCCTTAAATAAGTGAGTTCGATTTGAAAATTTATATTCGAAATAGAAAAGGAAACTAGAATTGAAATTCGATTTGGTTATGAACGAGTTAAATATTTTGTTCGAACATGTTATGTTCAACAAAGAAGTGAAATAGGCAAAAAGGCTAATTTAAGAATAAATGGGCGAAACTGAATTCAAACGATTTGATGGTATTGAATTGAATTGCAAACAGGTGAATATGTGTTAAGCAGGTTTGGGATGAAGTATATGAAGTTATAAATGTAGTGCTCGACAAAAAGGTACATGTTTAATTCATATATGAGATTTTATGCGCCGTATCGGCAAGCCGCTTGGCTTTTCCTTTTTCTTTTTGATTGAGGAAGATACCGGGAAGCTATTTGAAATTTCCCGATGCTCCCGATACAGGGGAGGTTATGGCGAATTTTTCCGGAAATTTAAGGAGATAGAATATTTTTAAGAATTTGACAATTAGAAACCTATAGATCGATATATATAGAATTCGATAAGGAAACGAAATCAAAAATAGCGTAAAGGGCCAAGATTGATTATTGAAAATATTTGGTTAACAAATATTGATAGAGGAAATGGAGAAGAGATTTAATTAATGAATATTAATTAAAGAGCCCAGTGATTTGTTTGATATGTTGGATGAACACTTGTTTTATTCGATAGTTAAATCACAGACTATCGAAGTTTTGACCATCGTTGTCAATATGGAGAGACCGGTTGGATTATTATCCGAAAAACCACTCCGTATCGGCATAAGCGTTGCGAACCAAGTATGCTGAATATATTGAAGACGGAGTAAAGTGCAAGGGCTTTTCTATTTATAGAAATGGTGCCTTCGGTTTCGTTCAGTCCCAGAACGAACGTAAATGGACGAATGTCTGACAGAGTATTTCCAATGATCAAATTGGTTGGTCTGTATGAATATATATGGTTGCAACGGATTTATCCCTTAGCATAATATCCAGAATATTTGTGCAAACTCAATTAGTGATTAACGGATCTGACAATGTGGCATTCAAAGTGATTGTGTTATCAAGGAATGGTAAGTATGCGTAGCCTCAGGCCTCAACAACCGGGAAAGGACAAAAATCGGGCAGGCAGCATGGCTATGTGGGTCGCACCCATTAGGGTGTATAATCACCTATCTAGAGAAATTCCTTTTGTTTCTAAATCTATCGATTCTGCCCATTCGGGAAACGGTGGTTTGAGTCCAACCGTTGGTGATATACATTCGATACACTCAAGCGAAATGAGTGGTCGGTCATGTGTGGGCCGGGTTGCAAGATGTTCTTGTTGAACCCAGTGTATTCCTCTCTAGAGATACATCATCGGAAGGTGGTCCCATACCTTGTCATGTTGGAAATCCAATCTCCAATAAGCGCCATGCGGTTTGTGATTTTATACTATTTATGTGGAGCGTGAAATGCAAGCGTTCTGCTATTTGGTTATTTACTTGATTGTAGACATTATTATAATATCACTGGATTTTCGTATCAAAGTGTTTTGGGTTATAGTAAGGTAAAAACCGTCCGTGTTTATGTGTGGGCTGGTCTTACTATTACCTTTTCTTTTGAAAGGATTTTTAAAGTTAATCAAGTGGTTGGAGTTTACTCACACCAGTCCCATGACTGACCCAGAGTTTATTTTGTTTTTGTTTTCCCTAAACTCTTGGGTGCCCAAATTTGTACGGGCAGTCAAGTGTTTCAGGCTTTTACAGATACACTTGGAGGAGCTTGAAGCAGGAGGCTTCAACGTTAGTTATTTAGAGTTACTTCCGCTGGATCAAATGTTATGTGTACTCTGATGATGGTATGTATGTATGTACAAAACAGATTTGTATTTCGAAGCTTATGTTATATAATATATTTTATTCGTTCCGCTGTGAGTTTGTGATCTTCGTTTTTCTTCTATTCTAATATTTCTTTCTTTCTATTTCTCATCCTCTAACTTCTTTCTAATAATGAGTCGTATTTCTGTGTTATTTGGGTTGGACGTGTGGTGTATTTAGTCAACTCAGATAGCACGGATTTGCGGGTCGTTACAGTTGGTATCAGAGCTTAGGTTGAGCGAATACCTAGGCTTGTGTGGCATGTGCTCGTTAGAGATAGGGTCAGTAGCACCCTAGAATGGGTTGAGTGTATATACGAGAGAGCGTATTTGTAAATTGATATAAAAGTTGTTTTATATTGTGTTGGCTAGTCTGTTGAGTGGTTTATGAATTCTGGTCGAATCGTGGGACGCCACGAAGTCGATAGGGATTTCTAAACAATTGAACAGAAGATTGAACATGATATTGTTTTCAAGAGGGTAAATGAAATAATTTTACCCAAATTTCTATTTTTGATATAGAAAGAATAATTTTCTAGAATTATTATATGGATGTGTTGGATGTTGATTTTATAATCAAACGAGATTATAATATTAGAATGGTTATTTATAACCAAATGGAATTTGTATAAGAATTAAATATTCAAATGAGATGAATTAGAATAAAATTCAAACCAGAATTAAGAATTCAAAATCCTGGGAAGTTGAAAAATATTTTTCAAAGTATATTAAAATGATATAGATTTGTTTTAAAGGATTTGAAAGAAAATCATGGATTTTGAAATAATAAAGCACTGAACTCACTTCAGTGGCTGGGAAATAATTCTGATGATGATTGCAACATCATCAGTGTTCATTTCCGAGTTTCTAAGTGATGGATTGCTACCTTAGAAAAGTTTTGATGGGAATTTGTTTTGAAAGAAAACAAATTGGTTTGAAAATTCAAATGTTTTGAATTTGGAATGAAAATAAATATATGTATATATTTATGGGATTTCAAAAGAATTTGAAAAGAAAAACCCAGGGATTTGAATTCTGAAATTTAAATTTAACTTAAATAAATTGACTAGAATCAATTTGAAATAAATTGAAATGAATATGAATTAGAATGCATATGAATGGAAACCAAAAGCTTTGGTTGAAAATAAGGTCATAGAAATATGAGGAGTTGGGTTTCAACATAAGAGAGATGTTGAAAAAGTAATGGATTTGTACCATTTTTCCTACCTTAGCAATTTCGAGGACGAAATTATTTTAAGGGGGGAAGAATGTAACGACCCAGATTTTTCGTCGATTAATTTTAAATATTTAATATAGTTTTAAATATTGATTCAAAAAAAAAATATAAATGGATTTTATTATGGAATTTATCAGTTTAAAAATCATTATATGATTTAATATCGAATAGAACGATAATAATAGATTTTTATCGATGGATTTAATGTTTAAAATCAAGTTATATTTTAAATCGTATTTAATATAATTCGTTAATTTAAAATAGGGGTTTGGGATTGAGGTTGGGGACCGTAAAATATCTTGGAATAGAAAACTAATTAAAAATTCAAATCAAATTTAATTACTGTCTGTACTTAACCCCGCATACGTTCTTCAAGCCGACCTAACCATTTTTGGCGCAGACCTAAATTTGCTTCCTCGAGCAGGAAAAATGGTCTTCCACTTTCAAATCACAAGAAACATCATTTTAATGGCCGTATACTACTGTCTCCCTCCGCCTTTATAAAAACCGCAGCTACCTCCTCATTCTTCTCTGGAAATCAAAAATCACGATTCCTCCTTTTCATTCTTTCGAGTTCTTTCCCAAACCATTTCTAAATCGAAATCAAAATCTCCTTCAAAATCGGAAGCTCCATCCTCCCTTACATCCGAAAACGATCACGTCTGAATCACCAGAGTCAGGCGCGATCACCTGGACGTCGATTGAGGGAACGAACTAGGGCTGTGATTTCGGGATTCAAAAGGGGATGTCTGCTCGAGTTCGGAGGCGAGGTCAGTGATGTCGGGGTTCGAATTCAAGGTCGCGACTTTCAGAAGAGGGTGCGATGGAGATTGGGTGTTCGGTAGGGTGGTTCTGGTCAACTGCGGTGGCTTTTGGGGGATGATGCTGAGTAGTTGATGGAGTCGGAACTTGTGGACTTCGAGGGTTGGATGTCGTGTTCTACTGTGAGGAGATCGGTTTTATTTTGGGATGACAGTCTTCGAACTTGAAGGGTGAGAAGGCCGACGCTGTGAAGTCAAACCAGTGGACGATGGCGCTGAGGTTGAATGGTGAAGTCGCGATGGGTTCTGCAGTACGTTGGTACTAGTAGCTTGGTGATGTCGAAGTGTCTTGGACAAGGATTTCAGTGGCGATTAGGTCGATGATGTTTGAAGATATAATTCGATATAGGTAGTAACATCGAGGTATACATTTTTCTTTAATTTAATTATACATGGGATAATTTATTTAATTATTTTAATAATTATTTAAATTAATAACAACTTAATCGATTAATGAAAATAAATAAATCGTGATGTTAGGTATCATTTGAGACGACACAAGTAAATGGGTAGCTGAGATGATAAGGAGTAAATTGGAGATTAACTGGATATATCAGAAAAAGGAAATTTAGGTGAGTAAATCTCACTCACCTTTTATTTATAATTATTTTTATTTCGTTAAAAATAATTGTTGTTGCTCGATTGGATTTTTCTGCTTGTTTTATATATATTAGTTATTTAGGCTATATATATATATATTGGGTTGATTGGTTGGTTGGATTCCCGCAGTCTCATTAGCGGATGCCCGCAGTTTCATAGCGGATGATTACCCTATACGCCCCACGTTATGATTAGTGGATGACCTTCTATACCGCGATATTCTGCCACGAAGCAGAATTGGTATTATTTATGTGCTAACATCTGTGGATGCAGGAAAACAGGTTGGAGGAATCCAACTGGATTCCTCAAAAATATATTATCTGTTTGTTTATTTGTTTGCATATATATTGTTATATATGATGTGTTAGAAAAATAAATAATTTGTTGCTTTGTGTGTTTAAATATCACTGGGCTTAAGTAATGATATTTAAAAATATCGTGGAAGGATATTTAAGATTTAAAAAGGGAAAATTCTATTTTTAAATAGAATTTGAATTTTTAATGGAAATAAAAGTATAAACTTGTTTTTGAAAAATAAAACAAGTAGTTCTTTATAAACGAAGTTTATAAATAGTCTTTTATAACGAGGTCATAAATGAAGTGGAAAAGAATTATCATTTGATAATTCAGAAATAGAAATAAAAGCGTGAAATTGGGATTTGAAATGGAATTTCAAAATAAGATGTGAAAAGGAAATTTTAATATATAACTCAAATGAAATTTGAGTATAACCTTTGAATTTTAAAGAAGAGTTTGAATGTTTGCATTCTAGAAGGAGATGGAATATTTGAAATTCAAATAGTAGTTCCAATAGAATTTGAATAGACGAAATTAGAATGGAAAAATAGAATTTGAATTCAAGGAATAAAAATAAAATTTGAATTCAAAGGAATTCGAATAAAGAAATTCAAATAGAGATTTGAATGTAGAATTTCAAAATAGAATTTGAAATATAATATTTCAAAGAAGAATTTAAATATGAAGTTTGAATAGAAATTTGAAATAGAAATTCGAGTATTGAAATTGAACATGGAATTGAATACAGAAATTCAAGTAGAATTTTAATATGAGATTTCAAAATAGAAGTTGAAATAAACTTTGAAATAGGATTTTCAAAGTAGAATTGGAAATAGAATTTTCAAATAGGATTTCAAAATAGGAAATCCAAATGATTTTGAAATGGAATTTGAATTCAAGGGAATTCAAATGGCTTTGAGTGAAGAAATTCAAACGGCGTTGAAAATAAGTTTGCATATTAGAATTCAAATGGGATTGGAATAAAAGAAATTCAAAAATGGAATTTCAAATCAAAAGAAGAATGTAATTTGAAATTTTGGGAATTTCAAATAAGAGAAATGGAATCTGAAACATTTAGAATTTCAGAATAGAAATTTAAATGGTGTTTGGATATTTGAATTCAAGTATGAATTTCAAGTATGAATTTGAAATGGAATTTCAAGTATGAATTTCAAATATAGAAATTCAAAATGAATTGAATTAAAGTGAAAATTAAATAAAGGATTTGAAATAGAATTCAAATGAATGATTTGAAATGGAATTCGAATAAAGGGTTTCAAATGGGATTTGAATACAGGATTTAAAACTATGGAATTTGAAATGTAAAGATTCAAATGGAATTTGAAATATATATATGAATATATATATATAACGGTGGAGTTGAATTCATTTAAACGAAGTTTAAAGTTTTATATATATAAATATAATTAAAACGAACTCGCCGCAGCGCTGCAGTTCGTAAATTGGCAATTCGAACTTCAATTGAATATACAGAACTCAATTGAAGTCGAAATTCTTTGAAACAAGAAACGTCAGGACCAGTTTGATAATAGTTTTCTAATGAAAGAGAAAAATATGAATTTCGTCGTATAGATTTTGAGTTATGTCAAAATCAAATTTTCAGAAAAACAGCGCCAGAACCATTATAAAACCATAACGGTTTATTTAATTAAATTAAAGGATTTTAAGCAAATAAAAATCGAAATTTCTATTTAGGAAAATCCAGATGTGAGTTATAAAATATATGTGAACTCCAGTGGAGTAATGAGTTGATTTTTGAAACAGAAATCAGATTTTTGATTTATTAAATAGAGTTAACTAATTCGAATAGAAATTAGTTAAGGAGATTTCGACTTAATATTGGGCCTTAAATAAGTGAGTTCGATTTGAAAATTTATATTCGAAATAGAAAAGGAAACTAGAATTGAAATTCGATTTGGTTATGAACGAGTTAAATATTTTGTTCGAACATGTTATGTTCAACAAAGAAGTGAAATAGGCAAAAAGGCTAATTTAAGAATAAATGGGCGAAACTGAATTCAAACGATTTGATGGTATTGAATTGAATTGCAAACAGGTGAATATGTGTTAAGCAGGTTTGGGATGAAGTATATGAAGTTATAAATGTAGTGCTCGACAAAAAGGTACATGTTTAATTCATATATGAGATTTTATGCGCCGTATCGGCAAGCCGCTTGGCTTTTCCTTTTTCTTTTTGATTGAGGAAGATACCGGGAAGCTATTTGAAATTTCCCGATGCTCCCGATACAGGGGAGGTTATGGCGAATTTTTCCGGAAATTTAAGGAGATAGAATATTTTTAAGAATTTGACAATTAGAAACCTATAGATCGATATATATAGAATTCGATAAGGAAACGAAATCAAAAATAGCGTAAAGGGCCAAGATTGATTATTGAAAATATTTGGTTAACAAATATTGATAGAGGAAATGGAGAAGAGATTTAATTAATGAATATTAATTAAAGAGCCCAGTGATTTGTTTGATATGTTGGATGAACACTTGTTTTATTCGATAGTTAAATCACAGACTATCGAAGTTTTGACCATCGTTGTCAATATGGAGAGACCGGTTGGATTATTATCCGAAAAACCACTCCGTATCGGCATAAGCGTTGCGAACCAAGTATGCTGAATATATTGAAGACGGAGTAAAGTGCAAGGGCTTTTCTATTTATAGAAATGGTGCCTTCGGTTTCGTTCAGTCCCAGAACGAACGTAAATGGACGAATGTCTGACAGAGTATTTCCAATGATCAAATTGGTTGGTCTGTATGAATATATATGGTTGCAACGGATTTATCCCTTAGCATAATATCCAGAATATTTGTGCAAACTCAATTAGTGATTAACGGATCTGACAATGTGGCATTCAAAGTGATTGTGTTATCAAGGAATGGTAAGTATGCGTAGCCTCAGGCCTCAACAACCGGGAAAGGACAAAAATCGGGCAGGCAGCATGGCTATGTGGGTCGCACCCATTAGGGTGTATAATCACCTATCTAGAGAAATTCCTTTTGTTTCTAAATCTATCGATTCTGCCCATTCGGGAAACGGTGGTTTGAGTCCAACCGTTGGTGATATACATTCGATACACTCAAGCGAAATGAGTGGTCGGTCATGTGTGGGCCGGGTTGCAAGATGTTCTTGTTGAACCCAGTGTATTCCTCTCTAGAGATACATCATCGGAAGGTGGTCCCATACCTTGTCATGTTGGAAATCCAATCTCCAATAAGCGCCATGCGGTTTGTGATTTTATACTATTTATGTGGAGCGTGAGATGCAAGCGTTCTGCTATTTGGTTATTTACTTGATTGTAGACATTATTATAATATCACTGGATTTTCGTATCAAAGTGTTTTGGGTTATAGTAAGGTAAAAACCGTCCGTGTTTATGTGTGGGCTGGTCTTACTATTACCTTTTCTTTTGAAAGGATTTTTAAAGTTAATCAAGTGGTTGGAGTTTACTCACACCAGTCCCATGACTGACCCAGAGTTTATTTTGTTTTTGTTTTCCCTAAACTCTTGGGTGCCCAAATTTGTACGGGCAGTCAAGTGTTTCAGGCTTTTACAGATACACTTGGAGGAGCTTGAAGCAGGAGGCTTCAACGTTAGTTATTTAGAGTTACTTCCGCTGGATCAAATGTTATGTGTACTCTGATGATGGTATGTATGTATGTACAAAACAGATTTGTATTTCGAAGCTTATGTTATATAATATATTTTATTCGTTCCGCTGTGAGTTTGTGATCTTCGTTTTTCTTCTATTCTAATATTTCTTTCTTTCTATTTCTCATCCTCTAACTTCTTTCTAATAATGAGTCGTATTTCTGTGTTATTTGGGTTGGACGTGTGGTGTATTTAGTCAACTCAGATAGCACGGATTTGCGGGTCGTTACATGAATTATAATAAAAAATATATTATTTGAATAAAGTTTGAACTTATAATTATATTATAATTAAAATCGAGCTTAAAATGGCGCGGTAGTTCGTTATTGGTGATTTGAACTTCAACTGAAGGTACATGATTCGTTTTAAATCGGATTTCTGTGAAACAAGAAACGTTAGGAGCTGGTGAAGTATATTTTTCTAGTGGAAGAGAAAAATCGGGATTTCATCGTGTAGATTTTGATTTATGTCCAAATCAAATTTTTAGAAAAATCGCTGTGGAATTCCAATATAATTTAATTATATTTTAAAAAGGAATTTCATTATAAATCGAATATCGATTTATATCGGGATTTGAAATATCAAGTTAGAAATTAATATAAGAATATTGTGGAGCTAAATAATAGTATATGTGAATATATATACGAGAATAATTATTTATAAATATTAAATTAAAATGTTTTTAAATATATTTATATATTTAAAAGGGTTATTTAGAGCTTTAAAAATAGCCAGTTTTGCAAACAACCTCAGAATTCGACGAAACTAATTTTGTTGGATCCGCAATATTTAATTATTGCTAGAGTTCAGTTTCCGTGATTTTTGATGTCAATATGTGGCCGTTCTGATTTTTAGAGTGAAAAACAGTCAGTATTTTGATAGTTAAAATTACGTTGTGTGAGCATACGAAGTCGGAATTCGACGAAACCAGTTTCGTTGGGACCGTGATGTCAAACTGTAGTTGCATGTCCATTTTCGTGATTTCTAGGTATCGTATGAAATAATAGGGATTTTTAGAAGGTGGATACCATAAGAAATTGGCAAAATAAAATGTAAAATATTAATAAAAAAAATAATATCCTAACATATGAACTCAAACAATACACGTCTCCTCCCTTCTCAACCACAACCTCCCCTTTATAAACACAAAGAAATCCGCTGCCACTTTCTTCATTTCTTTTTCAGCAAACGCAACTTGTAAAATTCCAAACAAATGGAATAAATTTCTGTAAATCGAAATTCAAACATCTGTACAATCCATAGGAGTTCCTCTTCAATTCGATGATAGTGTTACAGAGTGCGATTCGGTTTTTGGGGCATCGAATTTAACAGCTTTCATCTAGGGTTAAATCTTTTGAGAAATTAAAGATGTTATAAATCATTTCGAGTTCATTTTCGAGTTGAGGGGATGAAAAAGAGTTGTGTACACGGTTTTTGTGGAGTTCGGTGATCAGTTTTGTCGTGGGTATTCCTGTAGAGGCGGTCGTTAGGTGGGAACCACAAGGAAGAGGAGGCTATCGAGTGGGTTATTGTGGCTATGAGTAGAAGGAGAAGATGAAGAGAAGTTTAATGGTGGAGTCCTTGTTGCACTCGATGATGTATAAAGGGAGATAAATGAAGATGAACGTCGGCCATTTTTGTTTTGGTTTTTCCTGGAGTTACGGTAATTCATTTGGGAAGAAGGATCGGGTTCTGAGTAGGTCGTGGGTCAAGTAGTGGAGTGGGCCGACTTATTGAAAGGTTAAGGCCCGGTTTAAAATAAAAGTCCAAGTTTTATTTCATTTAAATATATATTAACCTGTATAACGTATATCTTACTCATACTTTATCAGAATTTCAAACCGTCGGATCCGTTGGGATCTAATGGAAGAGCACTACACGATGGAACTGATGGGGAGTGAATCGAAGCTCGTTACAATTTATTGCAAAATAAATTGTCTGTCTAAATCAAAGATGGTTAATCGTTATTTAACGATAACTGTCCAATGTAAGTAAAAATCACCAACTCTGAACAATTATATTTTTATAACATATTCTTAGAACTGATAATCATCTGTTGATTGTTGTGTGTTAACTGTTTGGTTGAATTGCTTGTGTATTGATTGAAATTATGGATAACGATATATATATATACATATATATATATATATATATCGTTAATCAAATATTGATTCTGTTTAGCAGAATATTTCATATTGAAATGAAATCGATGTTTATTATATTGTTTAACATCTGTGATGCAGGGTAACAGGTTGGAGGAGTCCAACTGGATTCCTCAACATTTATTTTACTGTTTTTCATATATTGTAATATATGATGTGATATATAATCTGTTGATGATTATGTGTGTTTAAATGATATCGATCATTGTGAATTGGTATTTTAAATACCAAAAGAACTACCAAAATGATAAAAGGGGATTTTCAAAGTATATTTTGAAAAATAATTTATTTATATAAAATCAATGGATTTTATATATAAAAGGAAAAAGGATTTTATAAAAGGAAATAATTTTAAAATCAAAAGAGTTAAAAAGAATATATTTGTTAAACAAATATAAAGGAATATTTGTAAAACAATTACAAATAGAGATAAAAAGGGAAAACATTTGTAAACATTTACAAATGGAATTGGAAAGAAAATATTTGTAAAACATTTACAAATAGGATTTAAAGGGAAATATTTGTAAAAACATTTACAAATAGATTAAATGAAAATATTTATTTATAAAATAAATAGGAAAGATAAAGGAAATATTTATTTGTTATATAAATAGGAAAGATAAAGGAAATATTTATTTGTTAAATAAATAGAATTGAAAAGGGAATAGTTATTTGTTAAGTAAACAAATAGAATAGGAATAATCAAAGGAGATAATTAAAGGGAATAAATCAAAGGAGTTAGTTCAAAAGAGTAATTCGAAAAGAGTTAATCGAAATGAGTTAATCAAATATTAGTTATTCGATTAGAGTAAATCAAATAGAGTAAATGAGTTAGAGTTAACCAGTTAGGGTTAATCAATTAGGGTTGACCAGTTAGAGTTAGTCAATTATGGTTGACCAGTTAGATTTAATCAATTAGGGTTGACTAGTTAGAGTTGATTAGTTAGAGTTAACCAGTTAGGGTTAATCAACTAGGGTTGACCAGTTAGGGTTGATCAGTTAGAGTTAACCAGATAGGGTTAATCAACTAGGGTTGACCAGTTAGGGTTGCTAAGCTAGAGTAAACCAGTTAGGGTTAATCAACTAGGGTTGACCAGTTAGAGTTGATCAGTTAGAGTTAACTAGTTAGAGTTAATCAATTAGAGTTAACCAGTTAGAGTTAACCAGTCAGAGTTATTCGATTAGAGTAAGAGTTAATTGATTGGAATTAGAGTTAATTGATTAGGGTCGAGTTAACTGAATATTAGTTATTCAATTAGAGTTAATCAAATATTAGTTATTCGACAGGAGTTAGTTAAGTTAAGTTAAATAAGTTGAGTTAAATAATTTGAGTTAATCAGGTTAGAGTTAGTCGAGTATTAGTAATCGAATTTAGTTATTCGAAAGGAGTTAATCGATGTAAGTTTAATCGAAAGGAGAATCAATGTTAGTTCAATCGAAAGGAGAATCGATGTTAGTTTAATCGAAATGAGTTAATCGATGTTAGTTTAATCGAAAGGAGTTATCAATTACAGTTAAATCGAAAGGAGAATCAATGTTAGTTTAATCGAAAGGAGTTAATCGATGTTAATTTAATCGAAAGGAGTTAATCGAATTTAGTTATTCGAAAGTGTAACAACCCGTATTTTTATAACATGTTAAAGTCATAAATCAAGGCAGAATTAAATTTTAAAATAAGAATAAAGGGAAACAGGTTATGCCATTACGTTCGTCTCGAAATTTTACATGAAATAGAGTCTGAGTTTTCGAAAATCGGAGTTCGTATGACCAAGTTATGACCTCTAGAAGTTTCAGAAATATTCAAAATCAAAGATAGCTCGAATTTCGAATTCGAAATCCGAATTCAAACCCCGCAGCAGGCAGGGCGGGAAAAATCCCGCCCATAGACCAGGTCGACCTGGGGGTCGACCATAGTGTCGACCTCTCAGGGACCAGGTCGACCATAGTGTCGACCTGGGGGTCGACCTGCCTCCCGAACCCACTTCTTGAACCAGATGCATCCTGATGTATTTAGACTTGTTTTCTGTCCAAATTCGTCTGCCAAATCCTATTTAAACAGCCTCCTAGCCTCATTCTCTCCACACCATTTCATTCTGTCCTTATGCTGCTTCTAAGATAATCAAAATAATAAGATAAAAAGGAAGAAAAAGGACTGCTCCTTCTCCATCAAGACTACGCTTAGAGATTTGCAAATTGGGGGATTTCAATTATAACACGATCAATCAAATAGAGATTCAACAATCAAATTCTTCTTTCTAATTCTCGATCCATGCACTGTAAGTTCTAGTTACTTTGAGATCTAAACTTGTTAATTGTAATTTGGACATGAGATAAAGTGAAATTTGACATAAGCATGATAATCGATTCATATCTATTCTTGTTCTTCTTGGATCTTGACATTTGGAATATTGCCTTGAAATTAATTTGGGCCTATTCGCGTTGTAAATCAAATATTATCAGTCCTATGACATTGAAACTATGGCCAAGTACTATAACCGTGAACATAAGACTATGCCTATGCCTATGACTGAGGACATAAGACCATTGCCTATGACTATGACAAGGAAAATTGTGGCTAACAACCTAGAACTCGTGACTATGAATTATTGCCTATGGGTATGAACATAAGACTATGACCTTGACTTTGAAAACTATTACAGTTAATTGCCTATGACTATTAGGGTAGTTGCCTAGAACTCTTTTGGATAATTATCAATGACTATTGTATAACTATTTTGGTTAATTGACTATTATAGTGAGTGCTCATAACACTATAGTTGAAAACCATGTTGAACACCGAATTGGCATTTAGTTGGATCCCATACCTAGGGTGTGACTTGCTTAGTTTATTTGTTATTATGTACACCAAAAACCATTTACCCATTATCCTTGTATTTGGCTTGCTTTTGCATGCTGATTCTTTTATGTCAAGTTTATATCAGGACTATCGCCTTATTTTGCTAGATTTGAAACCCTGTTAATTTCTATATGCCAGTGATGTTGTAACCGATTATTTCAAGTTATATCATGCCAGTCCTGTAATCTCTTTTATCGCTTTATGCTTGTCCCTTTTGCCAATCATAGTTTTGATGTTATTCCCTTTATCTCTAGATTTAGATTTGCTTGTAATTTAGATCGATTAACGTTTACATGCGATGGGAATATGATTTGTGCAAAGACCCGCAAATTCCCGCTCTTTGAATCGACCATAAACCACACAGGTCTGACCCAAAGGTTGGAAATCTTCGAATACTTTAACTTTGGGAATACAATACATCAGAACAATAACAGCAGACTTTTATTATAATAATGTTACATCAGAGTACAGAATATATCAGAGTACATTGAAATAAAATTACAGCGGAAGATAAAATTACAATACTTTTAATACATTAAACAGCGGAAGACTACAAAGCTCTGGACACAGCTTTAGGCTTCAATCCAAGGTCCTGCTAAAGAGAAAGATATCTGCAAAAAGCTACTCGACTGCCCGTGTGGAAAAGAGGGCACCCGAGTTTGCCAGTGAACAAACTACAGGTCAGTCATGGGACTGGTGTGAGAATTCTAAACTAATATAACTAATAAGACAAATCCAAGGACCACGCCACTTTCGCGGAACGGGTTTACTCCTATGGATTGTCAGTGCATAAACCAAAGTAAATCGAGGAATAACGCAATGTCTTTTTGGAAAAATGAAACCATTATAAGACCCAGGTCCCATCACACAATGCAACGCACACCAGAGGATAGGGTTTTACCTTATAATGGTCAAAAGATGCTTGATACGTATAAAACGGATTTGATATTATTATTAGTGTATATATGTTTTAATAAAAAGATTTGAATCATAAGTATCAATCCTAGACGGCATGGTTACCATATAGCATGTCGCCAATACTAGTTCTACAATCAAAACCGCAAGGGCGTATTGGAAATTTGGATTCCATCATGAGTCGAGGCTAGGGGCAAGATCCTCTCCGATTCGAGACACTCTAGCAAATGCCTCAGGATTCCCCGCAGTGAACCCTTGGAAGCGGTAGGGCCGGTCCCCGCCTATGGGCAGTGGATTAGTTATGCCTGAACACACGTTCCCCGGTCCCTTTGGACCTATAGTATGACCACCAACGGCCTATAAAAATAACGAGGCGCCTCAAAATCCATCATCCACATAAGTAAAATGTCAGGGCTGGCAGGTCGCTGACACCACTCTAGCTAGAAAGAAACGTGTGCACTCCCTACGGTCCGTATCCCGTTTTTGACTCATACCGGGGTGTGAGGCTCGCGAAGTCACGATATACACAAAGCTATGCCGTAATAGGCTATGCTTTGATCATCAACCACAAGGCCCTGCTTTTCAACAAAAGCCTTGATCATTGCATCTTAGTACGCCACATTGTCAGTCCATACTATACCATTGATTTCTGCCAATATATAACCTCTAAGCTCATATGTCTCAGAGAAGGGTGTTAACCACCAAGCAGATATGTATTAACAGAGATCAACGAATGTAGTATAAAGGACTACGACGTCAGACATACATTCCATTTATAAACTTATGCTCTGGGTCTGAGCGAAAGTCAAATCCGTACAAATCAACACTACGTCCGGATAACTACCATCTTAGCCCCGTCTTGGGAGCAAATCAATCAAGGACCTCAACGCTAGTTACCCATTCGATGTGAAGATCGTCGGTCTTCAATCGCCGTCTTCAACTCTTAGATTTAAAACGTCGTATAATCATTTGAAATGAGATTGAACTCGGTCTTCTCAAATGATTCTCGCATATATTTATAATTTGAAAACATTTCATATCGTTATTAATATTTGATAACGACCTATTGCTATTTTTATTTATATAAAAATAGCTCGAATAAATTTAACGACGCTTCGGGTCAATGGGCGACCCTGGCGCTGTTTTCACCCAAATTTGACTTATGCATATCTAACCGTTGGATTTTGATGAAATTTATATCATTGGAAAGATTTTCCCAAAGCGGTCCTAACGGTTCCTGTTTTGGGAAAATCCGACGGCCAGATCTTTCGGTATAACCGTTTAAAGTTACGATTGTCGATACGCGAACTACCGCGCGTGTTTCGTTTAATTTATAATTTATATTTATATATATATAAATATAAATCGTTTGGCGATTTCAACTATTAACATCTATTCTTTTATCGCATTTAAAATGACGATCAAAATATCACTTTTATTTTACTCTGTTTTTATTTACATTTAAAATGTAAATAAAATGTGCTTTTTCAATTCACTTTAATTCATGCTTTATTTACACCAAATATAAATAGATATTCTTTTTCTGTCTTTGGTTTATTTACACTAAATGTAAATAAATAATTAAATAATCTTTTCTATCTTTTGATTTATTCACTCTAAATGTAAATAAATATTATTTCTTACCATTTATTTATTTACCTAGATATAAATAATGTTTTCATTTTCCTTTTCTTATTTCTTTACCCAAATGTAAATAAATGGTTTTTCTACTTCTACTTTTTCTTATTTATTTACCCTATTTGTAAATAAATGTTTTTACTTTTCTTTTATCTTATTTATTTACACTATTTGTAAATAAATGTTTTACTTTTACTTTTGCTATATTTATTTACATTCATTGTAAATAAATGTATCTAATTTCCTATTCATATTTATTTACACTATTTGTAAATAAATGGTTTCAATTTCCTTTGCAAATCCTATTTACATAGCAAATGTAAATAATTGTATTTCTTTAATTCTTTTCTAATATTTCTTTTTAACATAAAAAGAATATCTTATGTTAATTCTTTTCTAACATTTCTTTTTATTATTTACATAAGAAAATGTTAATAATTACTATTTACAAATTGATTCTTTTTATTTACATAAGAAAAATGTAAATAAATACTTATTCACATAATTATTATTTTTTTATACTTTTTATATACATAAGAAAATGTAAATAAATTCTTATTCACATATTTGTTCTTTATTTTCTATTTATTCTTAATTACATAAATGTAATTTTCTTCCTTATAATCTTAATTACATAAAAATGTAATTTTATTTCTTATAATCTTAATTACATATAAATGTAAATTTCTTTACAGTGTAAAATATATTCTTTTAATTACATATAAAAATGTAATTTATTTAATCTCTTATTTACCTAATGTAAATATATATGTCTTCCTTTGTCTATGTTTTATTTATTTACACTAAATATTTTGAAGTAATTTACATATGTAAAATGTAAATTTAGAAAATTAATATATATGCTTTAACCTCTCACATTGGATAGGTATTGTTGTGATTACTGGACAGCCGGGCGGGTCCGGGCAGGTTTACATCACAACTCAATCCAACCTCGGGTTAATCATACTAATTCATACTGGAAATGGAATAAATGTTTTCTTCTTTTTTTTTATTTCAAATGACAAAATATTATTTTTCATACAATGCATGTCTTATTTTAACATAACAAAAATATTCTTTTACCTACAATGCATTTATTATTTTCTAACGTAACAAAATAATAGTTTCATACAATGCATTTCTATTTCTCTAACATGACAAAATAATATTTTATGCAATGCATTTCTATTTCTCTAACATAACAGAATAATATGTTCATACAATGCATTTCTATATAACGTTCTAACTTGACAAAATATTATTTGCATACAATGCACTTCTATATAACGTTCTAACTTGACAAAATATAATATGCATACAATGTATTTTTTTATTTTTCTAACTTGACAAAAATAATATGCATACAATGTATTTTCTATTTTTCTAACTTGACAAAAATAATATGCATACAATGTATTTTCTATTTTTCTAACTTGACAAAAATAATATGCTATGCATACAATGCATTAATTTTTTCTATTTTGACAAAAATAATATGCAATACATAAAATGCATTATATTTTCTATTTGATAACATGACAAATATGCTATTTTTATATAGTGCCATCTTCTATTTATATATAATGGACAAAATATAGTTCATTAACATACTATGCTATTTTTATTTTTAATAATGAACAAAATATAGTTCATTAACATACGATGCTTTCTTCTTTTGATAATGAACAAAATATTATTCATTAACATACGGTGCTTGCTTATTGTTACTAATGAACAAAATATATTCATTACATATAGCGACTAATTCTATTTTTATTAACGAACAAAAAAATGGTTCGTTTCACATAGCGACAAATTTTATTTTGAATAATGACACAAAATATAATTCTTTACCATAGCGACAAATTCTATTTTGTTAATGACACAAAATATAATTCTTTGACATATAGTGCTTTCTTATTTTATAAATGAACAAAATATAATCATTCACATATAACGACCAATTCTATTTTATAAATACACAAATTTGTTCATTCAACATACTGTGCAAATTTTCTTATTTTGATATTGACAAAAGTGTCAATTTACATACGGTGTTCATTTTCTTATTTTGATATTGACAAAAGTGTCAATTTACATACGGTGTTCATATTCTTATTTTGATATTGACAAAAGTGTCAATTGACATACGGTGTTCATATTCTTATTTTGATATTGACAAAAGTGTCACTTTACAACATACATGAACAATTTCTTATTTTAATATTGACAAAAATGTCACTTTACAACATACATGAACAATTTTAATATATTTAATTTTGACATATCAACATGTCACACAACATACATGAACGATTTTAATATATTTAATTTTTATGTTGTAACATCTCAACATACTGTGGGTTTTGACCTAGCATACGCATACAGATTAAGTCATAGCAGATTCACATACAGTTTATATCATAGCAGATTCACAAACATATATGATTATGAATGCGAACATCCATAATTAAAACATAATTACTTAAATAAAATAAATAGGATTCTCACCTCAATTAGATTAGAGTTTGTTCCCCATTGCTCTGTATTAAAGTGGTATTCGAAGTCACGGTTCCACCGGATCTGAAATTTTCAGAATCGGTGTTCATATGCATAAGTTATTGATGTTTTAAATCAAACAGACTTTTAACAACTGCTTCTGTCACGCTTAAAAGCGTTACAAAATCTGAAGCATACCTCAATTTCAGAATTTGTTCAAAACTTCAAATCGCGATAACTTTTGATTTACTGAACGGTTTTGAGTGCGGTTTTTTGGAGAATGACCGCCTTGGAGAGATCTTTGTACGGCCAGAAGGGGGTGGAGTTCGGTCGAGCGTGGTGGGCCCGGCGTGGCTGCGACCGGCGGAGCTTTGCGGCGATGGTGGCGGCGCTACAGGGCACGGGGGAGGCGGAGATTGGTACCAAATTAAAGGTCTCGGAAAGAGCTTCGAATCGGTATATGGTATGCTGAATTCCGTCGAGAGATGAGGGAGAAAAGTGAGTTTGAAATTTTGATCACTTATGGGTTTCGGCGGCTTAAACATACGGAGGAAGAAGAAGGCACTGTTCACGTATACGGCCCGTATTTATACGTGTATTTCTAGGGTTTTTATTTTTTTAATTAATTAATTAATTCTAGAAAATACAGTTTTCACATATGGTCTCTGATTCGCGCTCAACGAGTGTCGAACTTAATGTTTTGACGTCTTCTGAACGCGATGGCGCTATTCCCATGGTCCAATTCTGAAGTTACAGTATGGTTTTCTTTTATTTTCAAATAAATCCTTTATTTTAAATTCGAACGTAAATATAATTTTGCCGGGGCCACATACGAAGTCAGAAAAATCCGGAAAAATTATTTTTGGCTTTCTTATGCTGATACGATCACAACAAAATTTGTTTCGTTCAATTCTGAGACCGTTTGAATTTTTAATGAATTTTTAAAGTCAAAAATTGTCCGTTTATGCTGAAAAATCAATTATAATTATATATTAATTCTAAAAATTACCAAAAAATCATTTTTAGCTTTGTTTTGATGATACGAACCCAACAAAATTTATTTCGTTCGATTCTGAGACTTTTTGAAAAATGGCAATTTTCAAGGCGAATATATTTAATATTAAAAAAAATACATTTTTAAACAAATATTTTCTGAAACTCGAAACATATAAGTGTTTACTGTTTTTCAAAGCAGAAACGTCATTCTGAAACCAATGGAAGTGGTTTCAAGTTCAAATTCCTACATATGTGAAAAGTAGCATTTTTGTCCTATGCAAATTACCCACCGACCTTTCTAAAAATTGAATTGGCCATAACTTTTGATTTCCGCTATGAAATTTCGATTTTTCGGATTCGTTGGAAAGATATTTTTAAATAGATTCTAATATTTTTGGTTTTACTAAAATCCGTTAAATTTTGCATCCTGTATGGTTAGTCAAAGTTCAAGTTTGACTTTTCAAACTACCGCGCCATTTCTAGCTCTTTTTATATTTAAAATTAATTTATTCATTCTAACTTCGATTTGAACCAAATTTGTGATCCTTATTATTTAAAATAGATTATTTTAAATATCAAAACTCATTTAAAATCACTTAAAATAAATTTTAACTTGGCCCCAAAATCCTGGGTCGTTACAGTCTCCCCCACTTAAAAACTTTTCGTCCCCGAAAAGGAAAAAGAAAAATAGAAGAGGAAAAGAGGAAGAATAAACACAGAGAATGTTTTTAACAGAGATGGTACCGTCTATAACATCAGGCTTTCTACCGAAGAAGTTGGTCCTTTCGCTCCTTCGTAAACATGTGCCAATTGAGCATCGCCACTTCTCTTAGTCTTCTTCGAATGCACGATCAAGGGAAGAGTCAAAACAACTGAAATGGTGATTCTAAAAGATCGAAGGATGAATGAAAAGATGACGATAAAGTGACTGGCTATTATGTATCTCAAGAACTGTTCGCCATAGAATATAGTGATTCTATGTAAACGAATTATTATAGATATGTTGTACTCCGCTTTGTAAACCAAAGCTCTGATACCACCTGTAAAGACCCGCAAATTCCCGCTCTTTGAATCGACCATAAACCACACAGGTCTGACCCAAAGGTTGGAAATCTTCGAATACTTTAACTTTGGGAATACAATACATCAGAACAATAACAGCAGACTTTTATTATAATAATGTTACATCAGAGTACAGAATATATCAGAGTACATTGAAATAAAATTACAGCGGAAGATAAAATTACAATACTTTTAATACATTAAACAGCGGAAGACTACAAAGCTCTGGACACAGCTTTAGGCTTCAATCCAAGGTCCTGCTAAAGAGAAAGATATCTGCAAAAAGCTACTCGACTGCCCGTGTGGAAAAGAGGGCACCCGAGTTTGCCAGTGAACAAACTACAGGTCAGTCATGGGACTGGTGTGAGAATTCTAAACTAATATAACTAATAAGACAAATCCAAGGACCACGCCACTTTCGCGGAACGGGTTTACTCCTATGGATTGTCAGTGCATAAACCAAAGTAAATCGAGGAATAACGCAATGTCTTTTTGGAAAAATGAAACCATTATAAGACCCAGGTCCCATCACACAATGCAACGCACACCAGAGGATAGGGTTTTACCTTATAATGGTCAAAAGATGCTTGATACGTATAAAACGGATTTGATATTATTATTAGTGTATATATGTTTTAATAAAAAGATTTGAATCATAAGTATCAATCCTAGACGGCATGGTTACCATATAGCATGTCGCCAATACTAGTTCTACAATCAAAACCGCAAGGGCGTATTGGAAATTTGGATTCCATCATGAGTCGAGGCTAGGGGCAAGATCCTCTCCGATTCGAGACACTCTAGCAAATGCCTCAGGATTCCCCGCAGTGAACCCTTGGAAGCGGTAGGGCCGGTCCCCGCCTATGGGCAGTGGATTAGTTATGCCTGAACACACGTTCCCCGGTCCCTTTGGACCTATAGTATGACCACCAACGGCCTATAAAAATAACGAGGCGCCTCAAAATCCATCATCCACATAAGTAAAATGTCAGGGCTGGCAGGTCGCTGACACCACTCTAGCTAGAAAGAAACGTGTGCACTCCCTACGGTCCGTATCCCGTTTTTGACTCATACCGGGGTGTGAGGCTCGCGAAGTCACGATATACACAAAGCTATGCCGTAATAGGCTATGCTTTGATCATCAACCACAAGGCCCTGCTTTTCAACAAAAGCCTTGATCATTGCATCTTAGTACGCCACATTGTCAGTCCATACTATACCATTGATTTCTGCCAATATATAACCTCTAAGCTCATATGTCTCAGAGAAGGGTGTTAACCACCAAGCAGATATGTATTAACAGAGATCAACGAATGTAGTATAAAGGACTACGACGTCAGACATACATTCCATTTATAAACTTATGCTTTGGGTCTGAGCGAAAGTCAAATCCGTACAAATCAACACTACGTCCGGATAACTACCATCTTAGCCCCGTCTTGGGAGCAAATCAATCAAGGACCTCAACGCTAGTTACCCATTCGATGTGAAGATCGTCGGTCTTCAATCGCTGTCTTCAACTCTTAGATTTAAAACGTCGTATAATCATTTGAAATGAGATTGAACTCGGTCTTCTCAAATGATTCTCGCATATATTTATAATTTGAAAACATTTCATATCGTTATTAATATTTGATAACGACCTATTGCTATTTTTATTTATATAAAAATAGCTCGAATAAATTTAACGACGCTTCGGGTCAATGGGCGACCCTGGCGCTGTTTTCACCCAAATTTGACTTATGCATATCTAACCGTTGGATTTTGATGAAATTTATATCATTGGAAAGATTTTCCCAAAGCGGTCCTAACGGTTCCTGTTTTGGGAAAATCCGACGGCCAGATCTTTCGGTATAACCGTTTAAAGTTACGATTGTCGATACGCGAACTACCGCGCGTGTTTCGTTTAATTTATAATTTATATTTATATATATATAAATATAAATCGTTTGGCGATTTCAACTATTAACATCTATTCTTTTATCGCATTTAAAATGACGATCAAAATATCACTTTTATTTTACTCTGTTTTTATTTACATTTAAAATGTAAATAAAATGTGCTTTTTCAATTCACTTTAATTCATGCTTTATTTACACCAAATATAAATAGATATTCTTTTTCTATCTTTGGTTTATTTACACTAAATGTAAATAAATAATTAAATAATCTTTTCTATCTTTTGATTTATTCACTCTAAATGTAAATAAATATTATTTCTTACCATTTATTTATTTACCTAGATATAAATAATGTTTTCATTTTCCTTTTCTTATTTCTTTACCCAAATGTAAATAAATGGTTTTTCTACTTCTACTTTTTCTTATTTATTTACCCTATTTGTAAATAAATGTTTTTACTTTTCTTTTATCTTATTTATTTACACTATTTGTAAATAAATGTTTTACTTTTACTTTTGCTATATTTATTTACATTCATTGTAAATAAATGTATCTAATTTCCTATTCATATTTATTTACACTATTTGTAAATAAATGGTTTCAATTTCCTTTGCAAATCCTATTTACATAGCAAATGTAAATAATTGTATTTCTTTAATTCTTTTCTAATATTTCTTTTTAACATAAAAAGAATATCTTATGTTAATTCTTTTCTAACATTTCTTTTTATTATTTACATAAGAAAATGTTAATAATTACTATTTACAAATTGATTCTTTTTATTTACATAAGAAAAATGTAAATAAATACTTATTCACATAATTATTATTTTTTTTATACTTTTTATATACATAAGAAAATGTAAATAAATTCTTATTCACATATTTGTTCTTTATTTTCTATTTATTCTTAATTACATAAATGTAATTTTCTTCCTTATAATCTTAATTACATAAAAATGTAATTTTATTTCTTATAATCTTAATTACATATAAATGTAAATTTCTTTACAGTGTAAAATATATTCTTTTAATTACATATAAAAATGTAATTTATTTAATCTCTTATTTACCTAATGTAAATATATATGTCTTCCTTTGTCTATGTTTTATTTATTTACACTAAATATTTTGAAGTAATTTACATATGTAAAATGTAAATTTAGAAAATTAATATATATGCTTTAACCTCTCACATTGGATAGGTATTGTTGTGATTACTGGACAGCCGGGCGGGTCCGGGCAGGTTTACATCACAACTCAATCCAACCTCGGGTTAAGCATACTAATTCATACTGGAAATGGAATAAATGTTTTTTTTTTTTTATTTCAAATGACAAAATATTATTTTTCATACAATGCATGTCTTATTTTAACATAACAAAAATATTCTTTTACCTACAATGCATTTATTATTTTCTAACGTAACAAAATAATAGTTTCATACAATGCATTTCTATTTCTCTAACATGACAAAATAATATTTTATGCAATGCATTTCTATTTCTCTAACATAACAGAATAATATGTTCATACAATGCATTTCTATATAACGTTCTAACTTGACAAAATATTATTTGCATACAATGCACTTCTATATAACGTTCTAACTTGACAAAATATAATATGCATACAATGTATTTTCTATTTTTCTAACTTGACAAAAATAATATGCATACAATGTATTTTCTATTTTTCTAACTTGACAAAAATAATATGCATACAATGTATTTTCTATTTTTCTAACTTGACAAAAATAATATGCTATGCATACAATGCATTAATTTTTTCTATTTTGACAAAAATAATATGCAATACATAAAATGCATTATATTTTCTATTTGATAACATGACAAATATGCTATTTTTATATAGTGCCATCTTCTATTTATATATAATGGACAAAATATAGTTCATTAACATACTATGCTATTTTTATTTTTAATAATGAACAAAATATAGTTCATTAACATACGATGCTTTCTTCTTTTGATAATGAACAAAATATTATTCATTAACATACGGTGCTTGCTTATTGTTACTAATGAACAAAATATATTCATTACATATAGCGACTAATTCTATTTTTATTAACGAACAAAAAATGGTTTGTTTCACATAGCGACAAATTTTATTTTGAATAATGACACAAAATATAATTCTTTACCATAGCGACAAATTCTATTTTGTTAATGACACAAAATATAATTCTTTGACATATAGTGCTTTCTTATTTTATAAATGAACAAAATATAATCATTCACATATAACGACCAATTCTATTTTATAAATACACAAATTTGTTCATTCAACATACTGTGCAAATTTTCTTATTTTGATATTGACAAAAGTGTCAATTTACATACGGTGTTCATTTTCTTATTTTGATATTGACAAAAGTGTCAATTTACATACGGTGTTCATATTCTTATTTTAATATTGACAAAAGTGTCAATTTACATACGGTGTTCATATTCTTATTTTGATATTGACAAAAGTGTCACTTTACAACATACATGAACAATTTCTTATTTTAATATTGACAAAAATGTCACTTTACAACATACATGAACAATTTTAATATATTTAATTTTGACATATCAACATGTCACACAACATACATGAACGATTTTAATATATTTAATTTTTATGTTGTAACATCTCAACATACTGTGGGTTTTGACCTAGCATACGCATACAGATTAAGTCATAGCAGATTCACATACAGTTTATATCATAGCAGATTCACAAACATATATGATTATGAATGCGAACATCCATAATTAAAACATAATTACTTAAATAAAATAAATAGGATTCTCACCTCAATTATATTAGAGTTTGTTCCCCATTGCTCTGTATTAAAGTGGTATTCGAAGTCACGGTTCCACCGGATCTGAAATTTTCAGAATCGGTGTTCATATGCATAAGTTATTGATGTTTTAAATCAAACAGACTTTTAACAACTGCTTCTGTCACGCTTAAAAGCGTTACAAAATCTGAAGCATACCTCAATTTCAGAATTTGTTCAAAACTTCAAATCGCGATAACTTTTGATTTACTGAACGGTTTTGAGTGCGGTTTTTTGGAGAATGACCGCCTTGGAGAGATCTTTGTACGGCCAGAAGGGGGTGGAGTTCGGTCGAGCGTGGTGGGCCCGGCGTGGCTGCGACCGGCGGAGCTTTGCGGCGATGGTGGCGGCGCTACAGGGCACGGGGGAGGCGGAGATTGGTACCAAATTAAAGGTCTCGGAAAGAGCTTCGAATCGGTATATGGTATGCTGAATTCCGTCGAGAGATGAGGGAGAAAAGTGAGTTTGAAATTTTGATCACTTATGGGTTTCGGCGGCTTGAACATACGGAGGAAGAAGAAGGCACTGTTCACGTATACGGCCCGTATTTATACGTGTATTTCTAGGGTTTTTATTTTTTTAATTAATTAATTAATTCTAGAAAATACAGTTTTCACATACGGTCTCTGATTCGCGCTCAACGAGTGTCGAACTTAATGTTTTGACGCCTTCTGAACGCGATGGCGCTATTCCCATGGTCCAATTCTGAAGTTACAGTATGGTTTTCTTTTATTTTCAAATAAATCCTTTATTTTAAATTCGAACGTAAATATAATTTTGCCGGGGCCACATACGAAGTCAGAAAAATCCGGAAAATTTATTTTTGGCTTTCTTATGCTGATACGATCACAACAAAATTTGTTTCGTTCAATTCTGAGACCGTTTGAATTTTTAATGAATTTTTAAAGTCAAAAATTGTCCGTTTATGCTGAAAAATCAATTATAATTATATATTAATTCTAAAAATTACCAAAAAATCATTTTTAGCTTTGTTTTGATGATACGAACCCAACAAAATTTATTTCGTTCGATTCTGAGACTTTTTGAAAAATGGCTATTTTCAAGGCGAATATATTTAATATTAAAAAAAATACATTTTTAAACAAATATTTTCTGAAACTCGAAACATATAAGTGTTTACTGTTTTTCAAAGCAGAAACGTCATTCTGAAACCAATGGAAGTGGTTTCAAGTTCAAATTCCTACATATGTGAAAAGTAGCATTTTTGTCCTATGCAAATTACCCACCGACCTTTCTAAAAATTGAATTGGCCATAACTTTTGATTTCCGCTATGAAATTTCGATTTTTCGGATTCGTTGGAAAGATATTTTTAAATAGATTCTAATATTTTTGGTTTTACTAAAATCCGTTAAATTTTGCATCCTGTATGGTTAGTCAAAGTTCAAGTTTGACTTTTCAAACTACCGCGCCATTTCTAGCTCTTTTTATATTTAAAATTAATTTATTCATTCTAACTTCGATTTGAACCAAATTTGTGATCCTTATTATTTAAAATAGATTATTTTAAATATCAAAACTCATTTAAAATCACTTAAAATAAATTTTAACTTGGCCCCAAAATCCTGGGTCGTTACAATTTGGGTAGATTAGGCAAAACATGAACTGGCTATAAACATGAATCATGAACTTGATAATAGGCATTATTTGAAACATGAAACTTGACACGAACTTGACATGAAACTTGAACATGGTCATGACACTAGAATGAACTTGAAAATGGCCAACTCGAGGTTGGGTTGAGTTTGCAGTGTAAATCTGCCTGGAACCGCCCGACAAATCCAGTTACTGCAAACAATAGGATCCAATATGAGTAGTTGGTCATATCGCACTTGAAACCCGAGGTTAGACTGAGTTGTGGTCTAAATCTGCCCGGAACCGCCCGGCATATCTAGTGACCACAACAACAGGTCTAATGTGAGAGGTTGGGGTGCATTAATGAATTAATGCCACCGGATAGGGTTAAGTCATGAACATGAAAGACAACTGTAACATCCCGCATTTTTGGTCGGTTTGAATGTGAATATTTAAATCATTTTAAATATTGAATTCTAAATATAAGTGGATTTATATTTTAATTATAACAAAGTTGAACGTATATAAATATATATTAATTATAATCGAGCTCAGAACGACCCTGCAGTTCGTAATTTAACATTCTAAACTTCAACTAAGTGTACCGGACTCGTTTTGAATCGGATTTCTTCAAAACGAGAAACGTCGGAATCTGTTTAACTGTATCTTTCTAATAGAAGCGAAAAACCAAGATTTCGTCGCACCGACTGCAAGATATGTCTAAATCAAATATTCAAAAAGTCGCTGTAGAAGCATATATCGACCGTAATAGTTATTTGAATATAACTTGATATTTGGTGCAAATCGGGACAAGGTTCTTTTGAGGCACAGCGATAATTTAATTTTTAGAATTTTACTGTAATTTTTAAATAATTAAATAAGCAACTTTTTATTTTGAGTATTTCGCACCCTATATCGATATTTCGGGGTTTCAAAATATAAGTCAAACTACCGGTATTATTATATTTTTGGGATCGTGACACCTCGTTAAGCACGACTGTACTCTTACTTCTGTCCGTGCGTGAGCAGAATTTGTAACTTAAAAACATAGTGCATATTAATGTCCTGGTATTATCGATGCTCGAGAAAATTGACAGTGTATTTATGTTGATTTTCTGGGTCGAAAATCCCCGACGTTACAGTTGGTATCAGAGCTGAAGGTTAAGTGATTACCTTGGCTCTGTGGCGTAACTCAATAAAGATGGAGTTAGTAATACTCTAGATTGAGTTGAGTATATATATATATATATATATGAGTGCGTATTTGTAAATTAATATAAAAATATTTTATATTGTGTTGACTGGTCAGTCGAGTGGTTTATAAATTCTGGTCGAAACAGTAATGCAAACTGCGTCGATAGGTGTTTCTAAACCCTTGAACAGAGTAATTCGACACAGTATGTTTTGAAAGCTGGGGAAATGAAATAATTTTACCCAAAATATATTTTGATATAAAGAAAACATATATATTGGAATTATCTAATATATATTGAATATGTTGATTGAAATTATGATCGAATGAGATCTATAATTGAGATGGTTATATAAATAACCAATCGAAAAAGTATATAAGTATAATATGCAAAAATCCAATGAACTGAATCTGAATTTAAAAACCAGAATTGAAATAAAACTCTAGAAACTTGGAAAAGAGTTGGAAATAATGTTTTGAAATAAATATATGGAATTTTAAGATCCTGGGTGAATTTAGAAATGTTTTCTAAACGTTGTGAAGTATATTTTGTAGTGATTTTCAAAATGGAAGTGTTTCAAAATGAATTTTGAAAAGTAATATAGTATTGAACTCACTTCGATCACTGGAAAATAATTCTGATGATGCTGGCCACATCATCAGTGTCATTTTCGAGTTGCAGAGTGACGGATTACTACCAAAGATTTTGTTTGAATTATTGTGAGGAAACAAGTTGCTAGAAATTCAAATGTTTTGAATTACCATTATTATATGCAAATATATGATTTCGAACTGATTTGAAAAATTCCAGGAATTTGAACTCTGAAATAAAGGATTTAACTTATGAAGTTAAAATGGTAAAAGTGGAACTTAAAACTAAGTTAAATAAATTTTTAATTGAATTGAAGACAGTTAAGTAAAAATCGTGTTGGAGTAGAAATTAATTTGATGAAGGAATTGAATTTGTGAAATAAGAGTTTGAATAGAACTTAACTTGGTTGAAGTATTGGACTCAAATAGATAAAAGTTTGAAACCAAGAATGAAACGGGAGTTTGAAATGGTGTCGGCGTGGAAATAAGTGAATTGGATTTGAAGATAAATTGACTGAAGATCAGTTGGAAATGTTTGGATATATGCTAGTTTAATAGCAGATGGCAGAGATAGAGTTGAATGCCCAACAGAGAAGGTACACGTTTATATACGAGTATGAGATTTTATTGAGTCAGTTTGGGCAAGCCGTTTGGCTGTCTGATTTTCTTTTGGATTGGAGAAGGCCCAGAGTGGCAAGTTGTTGTAGTACCGAGTGAGCCGTGCAGAGGTGATGTTGACGAGATTCTCTGAAAATTTAAGCTGTTAGAAAATTTTCAGAATTTTCGAAAATATTCGAAATAAGAAGGAATTAATATTTAATTGGAATTAATCAGTTCAGTTGAAACTGAAATTATGAAGTAAACCAAAAAGATTTTTAAACCTGTTTATAACAGAAATTGTAGCATTTTCCCTATCTTAGCAATTTCGAGGACGAAATTATTTTAAGGGGGAAGGACTGTAACGTCCCGCATTTTTGGTCGGTTTGAATGTGAATATTTAAATCAGTTTAAATATTGAATTCTGAATATAAGTGGATTTATATTTTAATTAAAACAAAGTTGAACGTATATAAATATATATTAATTATAATCGAGCTCAGAACGACCCTGCAGTTCGTAATTTAACGTTCTGAACTTCAACTGAGTGCATCGGACTCGTTTTGAATCGGATTTCTTCGAAACGAGAAACGTCGGAATCTGTTGAACTGTATCTTTCTAATAGAAGCGAAAAACCAAGATTTCGTCGCACCGACTGCAAGATATGTCTAAATCAAATATTCAAAAAGTCGCTGTAGAAGCATATATCGACTGTAACGGTTATTTGAATATAACTTGATATCTGGTGCAAATCGGGGCAAGGCTCTTTTGAGGCGCAGCGATAATTTAATTTTTAGAATTTTACTGTAATTTTTAAATAATTAAATAAGCAACTTTTTATTTTGAGTATTTCGCACCCTATATCGATATTTCGGGGTTTCAAAATATAAGTCAAACTACCGGTATTATTATATTTTTGGGATCGTGACACCTCGTTAAGCACGACTATACTCTTACTTCTGTCCGTGCGTGAGCAGAATTTGTAACTTAAAAACATAGCGCATATTAATGTCCTGGTATTATCGATGCTCGAGAAAATTGACAGTGTATTTATGTTGATTTTCTGGGTCGAAAATCCCCGACGTTACAACAACACTTAACCGACTTGAAACATGATCGGTTGGGTTAGGTCATGAACTTGAACGACAACACCTAACCAACTTGACACGTGAATTGTAGGGCTAAGTCACGAACTTAAATGACAACACTTAGCCTATTTGACATGATAGACTGATAAGGGTTAAGTCTCGAATTTAAATGACAACACTTAACCTACTAGACGGAAACCCTAGTTACGCGGTCCGTTTCAGCAGTAACCCACTAGATGTATCACGGTACCCTGGGACTAGGCAGTGTGGGGCACGATTACTGGGCTGATTGTAAGCGACCAGAACGATGGCTATGTGTGTGCGCCAGTGTAGGTTCAGGCGGGCTATGGTCGTGCACGTGGTGTGGAGTTGAAAAAGCAGGCATTGGGCATCGGTAGGTTTATCTGTGCATGCTTGATTTGTGTCGGTGGTTGGCACCATAGGGCTTGATACACCCTATGGTGGACCTAGCACAGGTGACTACATTCGTGATAGGGCCGTATGACATTGAAACACAACGAGCTAGAACTTGTAGGGAGCCGATCATTTAGTGGATCGTTCCGTTGGACGTAGTAATGGGTCATTCACGATTTTGGGCCAAGGGATCATTTCTTGATTAATACGTGACATGGGTTGGGCTACTAGTACAGTTGGTGCAACGAACCTTGAACATGCGATGCTATACTTGACCTATACTTGATTCATCATGTTATCTTAGTCTATCTTGACATCATACTTATGTTTACTTTTAGTTTATACATGTCATGTTACCTTTACCAGTTTTTATGCTGAAAGTCACTAGGACTTACCAGTCTTTATGACTGACCCGTTTCCTTTCGCCTCTTTTTCTTTCGTTTCTTCCCCCAGGTTCTTAGGGAGTAAACTCTAGCTCTTAGCTTGGATTTAGCTTGCTTTCTGTCAGCTCATGTACGGTTTGGTCTTGAGCTATGCTATGGCTGCACGTTTGCTATTTTTGGGGAAAATTTTATTTTTTTTATTTTAAGTTTATGCTTCTTTATTTAGAACTTGGTGTAAGGGAATAATGGCAACTTGTACTTTGGATATATGAGGTTTTGACTCTTTTCTTTAAAGTAACAAGACTTGGTTTTTAATTTCTATCGCTGTTTTATTTATGTTTTGTCTTGTGATGTCTCTGTGTATGTTTACCTAGATAATGCTCCACCAAAACTAGGGCATTCCCTTTGTGAGTGACCCTAGCGGAGGTGGCGTGTTACATTTGGTATCAGAGCAGAAGGTTACCAGACTGGGCAAAAGCTTTTAAAAACCTTCTGAAACTATTTTCAAAACCGTTTATAAAGAAGCATTTTTCAATAAAAGTTTATTTTGAAAAGGCTATTCCCCAAAATCCATTAGCTCTTTCCTTAGTTTCCTCGTTTGAATCTCAATCTTTTCGTTTTTCAGCATGTCTGAGAATCTTAACATTCCAGAGGGCGTGCCTATACCTGGCTGGTTCAGGAGGTACTTAGAGGCTAGTGCCAACGATACAGACCCAACAGATATTCCTCCTCCAGCTGCAGCGATTCCTCCTCCTCCTCCTCCTCCTCGTGGAAATGCTTTCGCAAAGATGTGTAGAGATTTCAAGGCTGTGGGTGGTAAGGACTTCTATGGGACTGAATCCTTTGTGGAAGCGAGGAACTGGCTGAAGGAGACCGAAGATTTGTTCGTCATCTTCGAAGTTGACGACTGGAAAAAGATACAGCTAATAGTGTGGTTGCTTAAAGATGAAGCTTCGTATTGGTGGGAGATTACCCATGCTGATAGGCCAATGGAATCTTGGGAAGACTTCCGAATGAGATTTGAGATAAAATTTCTCTCCCAAGCTGAAAGAAGCCTGAAAATAGAGAAGTTCCTAACTCTTAAGCAAGGAAGCATGAAAGTCAGGGATTACGTCAATCCGTTTAATCAGCTGGCCAGATTTGGGCTGGATTTAGTGAACACCCAACACAAGAAGGCTCTTCTCTTCGTCAGAGGTTTGAATGAGCCACTACACAGCCTTGTTATGACTCATGTACCTATGGGGGCGACCTTTGAGAGCTTGGTTGATATGGCCCTACTTCGTGAAGAAGACGAGAATGGCAAGAAGGAGGTCAAGGCGAATGATTCTAAAAACAAGAAGAAAGACTCCGAGAAAGGAGGCAAGAACAACAACGACAATAAGGATAACAAGACACGTGAGAAAAGAAAATGCCACTTCTGCGGTATTTAAGGGCATATAGCTCAGGATTGTAGAAAGAAGAAGATGAAGATAGGAGCATGCTTTCAGTGTGGTGAAACTGGACATATCAGCAAGAACTGCCCTAAGAAGCAAGGGCAAGCCCCAAAAGCAGGACCTTTTGGGGGTACATCTTTAACTTCTTCTCCTTGATGCTTTATTTTATCTTGCTTATCTTCTCGATCCTATCTTGAGAACCTTAGGTAGAACCATATGGATGGAAACATGTATTTGAAACATGTTATGGTTGATGTTTGCAAATGGTTGCAAGTGGTTGCTCGTGGTTGCATAACACACATTAGGCACTAGATCGGCTCAGATACGTTTTCATATTGCATATGCATGAGTGTTTATACTTGTTTATTGATGAAATTGAATGTGTTATCATGTGGATGTTGCATATGGATGAATGTTTGTGCACACATATAGTGTTTATATTGCTAGGACTATTCGCATACATGTTGGACTCATGGCACTAAAACATATTTTGCATTAAGAAGATCAATCAGGCCTGATCATTTGCATTAGATAAGGAACATGTACACACACTTTCTGCATATTTTCATACAGCATTAGAAATCTCTTAAGGACAATGGATACCTTTGATTGATGGTTGTGTAGATGGATGATAGGATATATTCTTCCTAACTTAGAGATTTCGGGGACGAAATCCTTTAAGGAGGGGAGAATGTAACAACCCATATTTTTATAACATGTTAAAGTCATAAATCAAGGCAGGATTAAATTCTAAAATAAGAATCAAGGGAAATGGGTTATGCCATTGCGTTCGTCTCGAATTTTACATGAAATAGAGTCTGAGTTTTTGAAAATCGGAGTTCGTATGACCAAGTTATGACCTCTAGAAGTTTCAGAAATTTTCAGAATCAAAGACAGCTCGAATTTCGAATTCGAAATCCAAATTCAAACCCCGCAGCAGGCAGGGCGGGAAAAGTCCTGCCCATAGACCAGGTCGACCTGGGGTCGACCATAGTGTCGACCTCCCAGGGACCAGGTCGACCATAGTGTCGACCTGGGGGTCGACCTGCCTCCCGAACCCACTTCTTGAACCAAATGCATCCTGATGTATTTAGACTCGTTTTCTGTCCAGATTTGTCTGCCTAATCCTATTTAAACAGCCTCCTAGCCTCATTATCTCCACACCATTTCATTCTATCCTTATGCTGCTTCTAAGATAATCAAAATAATAAGATAAAAAGGAAGAAAAAGGACTGCTCCTTCTCTATCAGGACTACTCTTAGAGATTTGCAAATTGGGGGATTTCAATTAGAACACGATCAATCAAATAGAGATTCAGCAATCAAATTCTGCTTTCTAATTCTCGATCCATGCACTGTAAGTTCTAGTTACTTTGAGATCTAAACTTGTTAATTGTAATTTGGACATAAGACAAAGTGAAATTTGACTTAAGCATGATAATCGATTCGTATCTATTCTTGTTCTTCTTAGATCTTGACATTTGGAATATTGCCTTGAAATCAGTTTGGGCCTATTTGCGTTGTAAATCAAATATTATCAGGCCTATGACATTGAAACTATGGCCAAGTACTATAACCGTGAATATAAGACTATGCCTATGCCTATGACTGAGGACATAAGACCATTGCCTATGACTATGACAAGGACAATAGAGGCTAACCACCTATGACTCGTGACTATGAATTACTGCCTATGGTTATGAACATAAGACTATGACCTTGACTTTGAAAACTATTACAGTTAATTGCCTATGACTATTAAGGTAGTTGCCTAGAACTCTTTTGGATAATTATCCATGACTATTGTATAACTATTTTGGTTAATTGACTATTATAGTGAGTTCTCATAACACTATAGTTGAAAACCATGTTGAACACCGAATTGGCATTTAGTTGAATCCCATACCTAGGGTGTGACTTGCTTAGTTTATTTGTTATTATGTACACCAAAAACCATTTACCCATTATCCTTGTGTTTGGCTTGCTTTTGCATGCCTATTCTTTTATGTCAAGTTTATATCAAGACTATCGCCTTATTTTGCTAGATTTGAAACCCTGTTAATTTCTATATGCCAGTGATGTTGTAACCGATTATTTCAAGTTATATCATGCCAGTTTTGTAATCTCTTTTATGCTTTATGCTTGTCCCTTCTGCCTGTCATAGTTTTGATGTTATTCCCTTTATCTCTAGATTTAGATTTACCTGTAATTTAGATCGATTAACGTTTACATGCGATGGGAATATGATTTGGGTAGATTAGGCAAAACATGAACTGGTTATAAACATGAATCATGAACGTGATAATAGGCATAAGTTGAAACATGAAACTTGACACGAACTTGACATGAAACTTGAACATGGTCATGACACTAGAATGAACTTGAAAATGGCCAACTCGAGGTTGGGTTGAGTTTGAAGTATAAATCTGCCCGGAACCGCTCGGCAAATCCAGTTACTACAAACAATAGGATCCAATGTGAGTAATTGGTCATATCACACTTGAAACCCGAGGTTAGACTGAGTTGTGGTCCAAATTTGCCCGGAACCGCCTGGCATATCCAGTGACCACAACAACAGGTCTAATGTGAGAGGTTGGGGTGCATTAATGAATTAATGCCACATGATAGGGTTAAGTCATGAACATGAAAGACAAAACTTAACCAACTTGAAACATGATCGGTAGGGTTAGGTCATGAACTTGAACGACAACACCTAACCAACTTGACACGTGAATTGTAGGGCTGAGTCACGAACTTAAATGACAACACTTAGCCAATTTGATATGCTAGACTGATAAGGGTTAAGTCTCGAATTTAAATGACAACACTTAACCTACTAGACGGAAACCCCAGTTACGCGGTCCGTTTCAGCAGTAACCCACTAGATGTATCATGGTACCCTGGGACTAGGCAGGGTGGGGCACGATTACTGGGCTGATTGTAAACGACCAGAACAACGGCTGTGTGGGTGCGCCAGTGTAGGTTCAGGTGGGCTATGGTCGTGCACGTGGTACGGAGTTGAAAAAGCAGGCATTGGGCATCCGTAGGTTTATCTGTGCATGCTTGATTCATGTCGGTGATTGGCACCATAGGGCTTGATACACCCTATGGTGGACCTTGCACAGGTGACTACATTCTTGATAGGGCCGTATGACACACAAACACAATGAGCTAGAACTTGTAGGGAGCCGATCGATTAGTGGATCGTTCCGTTGGACCTAGTAATGGGTCATTCACGATTTTGGGCCAAGGGATCATTTCATGATTAATACTTGATATGGGTTGGGCTACTAGTACAATTGGTGCAGCGAACCTTGAACATGCGATGCTATACTTGACATATACTTGATTCATCATGTTATCTTAGTCTATCTTGACATCATACTTATGTTTACTTTCAGTTTATACGTGTCATGTTTCCTTTACCTGTTTTTATGCTGAAAGTCACTAGGACTTACCAGTCTTTATGACTGACCCGTTTCCTTTCGCCTCGTTTTCTTTCGTTTCTTCCCCCTGGTTCTCAGGGAGGAAACTCTAGCTCTTAGCTTGGATTTAGCTTGCTTTCTGTCATCTCATGTACGGTTTGGTCTTGAGCTATGCTATGGCTGCACGTCTGCTATTTTTTGGGGAATAATTTACTTCTGTTGTTTTAAGTTTATGCTTCTTTATTTAGAACTTGGTGTAAGGGAATAATGGCAACTTGTACTTTGGATATATGAGGTTTTGACTCTTTTCTTGAAAGTAACAAGATTTGGTTTTTAATTTCTACCGCTGCTTTATTTATGTTCTGTCTTGTGATATCTCTGTGTATGTTTACCTAGATAATGCTCCACCAAAACTAGGGCATTCCCTTTGTGAGTGACACTAGCGGAGGTGGGGTGTTACAGAAAGTGATATTATCGAATATAAGTTATTCGAAAGGTGATTATCGAATATAGCGTATTCGAAAGAAAGAGATCGAATATAAGTTATTCGAAGAGTGATAATCTAATATAAGTTATTCGAAGAGAGATAATCGAATATAGGTTATTCAAAGAAGAGTTAATCAAATAGAGATTACTCGAAAGGGAGTTATACGTCGAATTCGATTATATCGAATTCGGGAAAGTATTATTTACTTTCTGGTTTTTAAATCAGGATTTATTTACTTATAAATAAATTAGAGTAGGTTAATTATTCAAATTAAAGAATAAAAGTTTTATTTGAAGTTACATACTTCGAAAGTAGGGATTACAACGTTATCGTTATAACCAATGGTTTTTATAAAAGAAGTGGATTCGTAAATTGAATCCGAGAGAGTTGTAAGGAAGTTTGTTAAAGATTTAAAAAATAAACTTTGACTATTTCCAAAGTAAAAACGTTGTTCAGTTAAGGTCTGAGAGGTAATTATACCCCAACTTGATTGACTTCCATCTTAACTAAGGAATGGTAAGGTTTGATAGTGAATGATGGTTAAGTGGATTTAGTAAATGGTTTGAGTTAGCATGGCGGTGTTTGATTTAAACATCAGTTTAAATCCAGAAAAGGAGTTTGCAAATGTTTTCCAAATAAGAATCAGAAATGTTTTCTGATAACGGAGAATAAGAATTTAGAATATATGGAAACAGGAGATAAACAAATTAATGAACTAAAGAGATAAGTGTTAAATGATGATTGATCAATATAATTTCCATCTGGAAATAATATCGTTGTTTGCACACGTGTTTTTCTTTGATAGTTAACTCACCGACTATCGAAATTTTCGACCACTTTGACGTTGTTAATATGGAGAGATCGGTTGGATTATTATCCGAACCACTCTGTATTGGCGTAACGTTGCGAATCATATATGCCAAAGATAATTGAAGACAGAGTAAAGTGCAAGGGCTTTTATATAAATCTTAGGTAAAGATTGCCTAAGATGAATGTACTGAATAGTGCCTTCGGTTTGTCCAGTCCCAGGACGACCTTTATGGAAGAATGTATGACAGAGTATATTTAATAGATCGCGTAAGTTGATCTCTTCAAACGTATTTACGTTTGGTGGTGGAGGAATTTGTTTTGTCTTAGCTGTATACCCGTGGTATTTTGGGGAAATCAATTTGTGATTTGGCGGGTATGACGATGTGACATTCAAAGTGAATAAATGGGTGATCTGTCAGAGATAAGCATAGCCTCTAGCCTCACAACCGGGAAATGACAGAAATCGGGCAGGCAGCATGGCTATGTGGGTCGCACCTATTAGGGTGTATAATCACCTAATCTAGAGTTTCATTTACTTCTAAAAATCTATTGCCGATGTTGTCCCATTCGAGAAATGGTTGCTGATCCCAACCGTTGGTGATATACATTTGATACACTCAAGCGAAATGAGTGGTCCGTCATGTGTGGCCGGGTTGCAAGATGTTCTTGTTGAACCCAGTGCATTCCTCTCTAGAGGCACACTAGCGAAAGGTGGTTCCATACCTTGTCATAGTTGGAAATCCATTACCCAATACGTGCTTGCGGTTTTGATTGTATACTATACATGTAGAACGTGAGATGAAAGCGTTCTGCTAGATGATTATTATATTGTGGTTGATAGATATTATTATAATATCAAAAGGTTTTTGATATAAAGATAAATTTGGATTCTCATAAGGGAAAAACCCGTTCCGTTATATGGTGTGGTCTTATGAGATATCGTTTACTTGTTCAAACTGTTTTAAACTTGTTTACACATACCGGTCCCATGACTGACACGGAGTTTATTTGGTTTTATTTTCCCTAAACTCTTGGGTGCCCAATTTTGTATGGGCAGTCAAGTAGTCAGGATTTTACATATATACTTGGAGAACTTGGAGCAGGAGGCTTCAGGATCATATAGCTATAGTTTATTTCCGCTGTGTTGTAAGTGTTGTACTCTGATAATGTTATTGTATACATATAATGATTTTATTTCAAGGATATGTTATCTATTATATGTTGTTCATTCCGCTGTGAGATTCGTGTTACTCTGATGTTGTATGTTCTTCTTCTTCTTCTATTCTAAGTTTCTATCTTATCTATTCTCACACTCTAATTTCTTTCATTAACTACCAGTATTTTCGATCCTTGGATGTTCGATATGTGTTGTATATCAAATAACCAAGGTCGGCTTTTTCCGGGTCATTACAAAACCCTATCCCCCGACTTGCGTTGCATTGTGTGATAGGACCTGGGTCTTATAATAGATTCATTTTTTCTAAAAAGCATTGCACTGTTTTGTTATATGCAATAGTATTCTTGGGAGGAAACCAGTTTCGTGTTATAAGGCATGGTCCCTCGATATATCTGATTTAAAGTAAAGTTTTAAATATCTGTTTTAGTTCTCACACCAGTCACATGACTGATCTGGAGTTTATTGTTTTAACCTAAACTCTGGGTGCCCTTATTTTCGACACGGGCAGCTAGTAGTTTTGGTTTTGCAGATTTATATTCACAGGATCCTGGTTTACAGCTGGAAGATATTCGGAAAGCTCTGTATCTGTAAATCTCTTTCAGTTGTGTATTGTATTATTTTTCCGCTGCTATGTAATATAATGTAAATCTATGATATTTCTCTGATGTATAATATTTATTCATACTCTGTATATTCTTGTATTCTTGTGGGATTGTTGTAATAAGCAATGAAATGTTCTTATGTTTGTGTTCTGATTCGTCTTGTCCTCAAAGCGATCCGTGATTTCCCGTAAGGGGGATTTCGGGCCGTTATAAATCCGGAAAATCAGAACCAATTTAAAATTTTATTTTAAGAAATTTTGTTAGAAAATGTGTCAGAATTTAAAAATTCCATTTCATAATTTAAATTATTAAATTTAAAAAGGTTTTTAAATTAAACTATGATGTTATTAATGAGATTTATTAATATATGCTAATAGGTTGATTTAAAATAATATGTAGATTCTAAATGGTATAAGTTATGACAACATACATCTGTATATCTTTAGCCATTCACTTTAATACTTTCCCTATCTATTCAAAGTGTAACGTTCATCAATTAATAAATTTTTAAATATGAATAGTTGCATTCGTTTTCAATGCCTTCCCCTCATTGTTGTTTCCTTAATGCAGCATTCATTTCTTTACTTAATTATATTAAATTTGTTTTCCTTTATTTATTAATTTCTTTCCTTACTTTTACATTCATGCATCTTATTTCATTTACATGTTCTCATTCCTTATATTTTCATCCCCTTATTTCTTTTCCCCTTTTGTTTCCTATTATTATTATTATTATTATTATTATTATTTATTCTTCCAAAAACAAACAATCCTCATATATATATAATATATATATTATTCCCTTATAATTATATTATTGTTTACATTATCTGTGCGTATTTGTAGACATTTTCGTTGCCTTATTCTTGTTTGTCCAATTTAATATGTTCCCTACAATTGTGATATTATATGTTTTGAAATTTAAGAAGACACACAAATTTATAATGATTAGAATTAAACAATTCATCATGCATTCATTTCTTTTCTTTTTTTCTCTTTCTCTTCGTGATTTATTTTTAAATTTTGAATGAGAAATAATTATTTCCAACTCAGCCTCAATCAACCACATATAATTTGTTAGTAAATTGCATATGTTTCCAGTTTTATTCATTTCAATGCATAACCAGAAGCATTGATGGAAGAGAAAAAAAGGGAAAGTCACCACCTTAATAAATAAATAAAATTTGAAATCATATTCAATAGAAATTAAAGACGGGTCATTCGTTGCGAGAAAAAATAATAATGATAATAATAATTGTCGCATGCATTTCATCCATGTCCTTTATTTCTTTTATGTTCTCTCTCTTCTTTTCATATGCATATATGCCATATTTTACGCCTTTTATAAATATAAAAAAAATTAATTAAGGAATGAAATAATAATAATGAAAGTCATAAATGCATGCACCATGCATGTTTCAATTATGCTTCAATTCCTCTTGGAGTTCCCATCTAACGTTTCATTCATTTACCACCGAAGATTGTCATTTTCTTTTTTTTTATATAATATACTTTTCACTTTCTTAACCCTAATTTCATAAACAAAGCAGCTGCCATTTCTAAAATCCATGGCTGCGCTCTTCCCATCTTCTTTTTTCTTTCTCTCTTAATCTACTCAACGTGTAATAGCCCGGATTCCGACAGACCGAAATTTTCAAATTCTATTTATCGAAACCCGAGTTGGGTGCTCTGGTATCCTACAGAAAAAGACAGAGATAAAGAAACATGTTAGAATTCGTAAAGCATCTCACAGCGGAAGGAAATAAAGTATAATATTAAAATATTGCTTTACCTTACTAACAATACTGCTAAACCAGTATCCAAAGCTATAATATCTCTGTCATGAACCTAACCTGGAAGTATGTAATGAGGAGGTGGTCAGAACATAAGTTCTGTGTGAGTGGACGTAGAATAAACTTTTGTATAATCCTACATATACTGTTCAGTTATATTTTCTTGTTTATTAGGTTATTCGTGATATTAACTCTCTAGGATATACTCATGTCCCACTAGTAGGTTAACCTAATACAATGTATATGTAGATAACCCCAATTCGTCTAATCCTTTCCATGTATATATACAGTCCCTTGCCGTATGTCGTACGGGCCTCATCATGTAAATCTATACTACTTTAGTGTAGTGCCACCATTCTCGAAATTGTTTGGACTGCCACTCTTGATCTTTTTAGATTCCATGCATCATCTAGATCTAATCGAAGGTTTACTATCGAGCGCTTCCTAGATTCAACCAGGATTTATGCTACCTAGGGCCACTGGGTTTATGCTACCTATTGAACGCTTCTTGGATTCAGGGTTTACACGACCTAGGTCCAACTAGGGATTAAGCTACCTATCGAACGATGCCCCCTTGTCTAGGACACACTACCAAGAGAGATATATGTTCCTAGACTTTCCCCACGTATGTGTCATGAATCGTTATCGATGTCTAGTTGCACATGTCCTCTATAAGTGCGGCCCGAGTCCCGTGGCAAGGCTAATCAAGAAACACGGAACTCGATCGGGAGCTTTAAGTTATCTGCCGACGCAGATGCTAAGGTCTCTTTTTATCTGTGTGTGGCTATGGTTCCACTTGACCTCTCCCTCAACTAATGAAAGGCACCCAAGAAAATCAAGAATGAGAACCTATTGGCCAACCTCACCCATAACAAGATAGCAAGTATATGGTCTTTTGGAGTTCTCCGCCTTTCCGCTTCACGTGCTCGATTGACTCAAGATAGTAGGTAGAATACGATGTGCTATCACAGGGCTATACAAGATATCGCCGCCTCACGCTGGTCCATCCTAGTCTTTAGGTTGCCTTATATTGCAACCAACGCATACTCTTGGTTCTTCTAACGCATACCTTAACCTCTGTAAGCCCGGAGGATCATCTGCAACCTCACAGAGGGACACCAAGAGTACCCTTACGTCCCGTCGAAGCCGCGTGCTTCGTAACCCAGACCGTTTGTGCCTTCTTCATGATCAGATGGACGTTCGCTCCTCCTCGTGTTTACTTGGTTTTATTGACTAAGGTTTACTACTTAGTTCTCTTAACTAAGGTTTACTACTTATTTTCCTGAATCGTTAGCTTTCTTAACTAAGGTTTACTACTTAGTCCTCTTAACTAAGGTTTACTACTTAGTTGTAACGACCCCGCATTCTACGCATCGAAATATCGTAGAATATTTATTTCTTTCACATACGAACTCGTAGGGGCATGTAACTTTGGAAGACGACTATTGGGGTCATTTCCCATGTTCATGATTTTTGACGATTTTTAAATGACTGTTTTGCCCCTAACCGATCTTGTTTTGGCCATAACTTTTGATTGGAAAGGAGTTTTGACTTGAAACTACTTCCATTGGATTCGGATTATGGTTTACCTTTCCGTAGAGTGGTCACCTTAACCAAACAGACTCACCGTTTGGGAGATATGGCTGAAACAAGTTTCAGAAGGTGAAAAACTGCTTAACCGGGCCAAATGAGGTGATTAGTAAATGGGCCCATAAACCATTTTTGGATTAGGGTTATGGTGAGGCTGAAATGAGTTAGGTTTTCATTTCATTTCAGTTTTCCAACCACCACAAACCCTCTCTTCAACCTAGCAATGGCCTCCAACATCTAAATACACCTCTAATCACTTCTTAATCAAGTTTTGGCTTAAACTACATCAAATTAAGGAGAGAAAGCACCAAAGCAAGGTTTGAGCTGTTGTGTTACATTGGAAACAGCGCCAAACAGGGGATCATTTCAGATTTGGTATTTTATTTGTGGCCAAGGTGAGTGACTAGCATTGTTTCGAAACTTATTACGGCTAATTAGGGGTGACTAGTGATAATTAGCGAAATTATAGCTCAGAAAAATCTGGAAAAATTTGTAAAATTCTAAAATGATATTCTAGGGCTCTGATAGAAATTTGGGTTGATTTGGTTAAGTTTTCTAATCTCATCATTAGTTTTTGTTAAACATGATTAAGGGGAAAACATGGGTTTTTGGGTATGTTTGATCCTTATAAACATGTCATATTGTTGTTTTAGTGTTTGTGGATGATTATACATGTTGCTATGACTGTATGGTATGTTTTGTGATTGCATAGAAAAGTTAGAATGGTTGAAAATGCCGTCGTTTGGCGAAAATAGCTTAATGGAAAAACTTGCAACAAACCGGATAGGAGCATTCAGATAGGAGCATTCGGATAGGAGCATCCGGATAGGAGCATTCGGATAGGGGCATCCGGATAGGAGCATCCGGATAGGAGCATTCAGATAGGAGCAACCGGATAGGGGCATCTGATCCGAACCGGATAGGGGCATCCGATCCGAACAGGATAGGGGCATCCGATCCGAACCGGATAGGGGCATCCGACCCGAACCAAATAAGAGCATCCGAGCACCCGAACTGAACTAGAAAGGAGCATTCGAGCCGAACCAAGCAGGAGGGGGCGAACCGAACCGGAGGATCGAACACGAAGTAGACCTAAACCCGAGATGCAAAGGAAGTCCAAATGAGGAGTTGTACCTCAGGATCCAGATGGGAACCAAGGAGGGAACTTCGTGAGTTGGTCTTTGCTGCGGGACGTGTGCTAAGGGGTTGTCGATGTCTGTAACTTTAGATCACTATGTGTAGGGGGTACGTGAACAGATTCAGGGCCATAGTGGCCTAGGTACGACTAAAGAGCTATAGACCAATGAAGTGAGGTCATGTGTAATGATTTGGTCATGACTCCATGAGATAAGCTTGGTAGTAGCAGTAGTTGTACAAGTCGAACTCCGTCACTACTTCGATGGGTCTAGTGATTGACAGTGGTGGACATCGTATGCTTTACGCACTGAGTGAGAGATATGAGAATGGTTGTTATGTTTGATTGTTTGCCTTCATTATGACATACACACCCCCACCCCGTATTCTTTATACCATGTGTTAGTGGCACCTTAGAGTATTGTACAGTATGTAGTGCTAACTCTTTGGTTGCAGGTCCAGGTTCAGGTACGGTTTAGTATACCTGTTATTGTTCTGTTTAGCTGCTTATCACTCATACCAGACTTTTTGTCTGATCCAGAGTTTTATGTCTCTTCTTATTACTCTCGGTGCTCTCTCGAGCAGACTAGAGACAGGTTAGGTGGTATGCACGAGTAGCTGTACCGGAGACGAGCAGGAGGCTTCCACGTATGAATATCATATATATATATAGACATTCTCCCTGTGTTGCTACGGTCACTACTTTGGGCATTAGTGGTGTACTTTTCTTTCTTTTGTTTAGAGACAGTAAATTAGGAAGTTGTAATAAGCTGTATTTGGATTTCCGCTACTCTGATGATGATGTTGGTTTTAGTTATCAGCTTATGCACTGTCTCACCTGTTTTATGTCAAGTACATTATTAGTATATTTTTTCCCTACGCTGTGAGACATTCTACAGGGTTTCCGATTAGTTCATTCTCTTCTTTCCTTTCTTTGGTGACCGTTCCGTGCTAGTCGGGCATGTGTACAACGCTCTTTCGGAGGAAATGCCGGCTGGTGCGGGGCGGGTCGTCACACTTGGTATCAGAGCTCTAGCTTGCGTAGTTAACCTAGGGAAAGACACCAGGGAAAGATAATACATATATGAGAGCACGTATTTGTGATTATTTTGGTTTTCAAAAGCTATATATATACTATTAGTATATCTAAGGATGAAGTCGCACTGCACTGACACCACAAAGAGGATGGTTAATCATTTTCTCTTTACAGATTGAACGATGAGCCGATACGCAAGAGGTGCCGGTAGAGGAGCCAATAATGGGAATGATGTTGACATGAGGACGATGTTTACTGACCCCATGAGAGAGATGCTTAGAGATGTTCAGAGGGCAGCTCCCAATGCTGGTAATGGTGGTGGTCCAATAGTGCAGGCGCCTAGGGCCGATTTCGCCAAGCTGAATAAGGATTATACGAGTCTTGGTAGGAAGCCATTCCATGGGACGGAGTCGGCTACGGATGTTCAGGATTGGTTGGATAGCTGTATATTCGAAGATTTGGGTATCGAGGATGCGATGAAGAGATGGCTAGCATCCCATCAGCTGCAAGGACGGGCAATGAATTGGTGGAATGCTATAAAGGCTGCTACTCCCGAGGATCAGATTACTTGGGATCAGTTTAAGGCTCGCTTTAGCGATAAGTTCATTCCAGCTGCTCAGAAGTCAGTGCTATTTAAGAAATTCTTGGAACTCAAGCAGAATGGTAGAGCTATCTCAGAGTATATTGCCGAATTCGACACTTTGTCGAAATATGGGTTATCTCTTATTGATATTGCCGAGAAGAAGAACGAGAAGTTCATAACTGGTTTGGATGGATAATTGGGGGAAAGGCTTATTAACCATATCGAAGAGACGTTTGAATCGATTGTGGGGGAAAGCATTGAGGTCAGAGAGTCTTTAATCTAAGTCGAAGACTGAGGTTGCATCTTCAGAGGAGCCAAAGCCGCAAGCAAGCGGTGAAGGCGAGAATGGTTCTCAGAATAAGAGAAAGCAGAATCAGACCAAGGATGGCCAGAAGAAAAAGAATAAGCAAGATGTTGAGTGCTTCAGCTATGGTAAGAAAGGCCACTATGCTAAAGAGTGTCGGGCCAAGCCAGCTGATAGGAAGTGCTTCAAATGTGGCCAAGTGGGACATCACAAGGACAAGTGTTCGCAACCCCCTAAAGAAAAGCAGATGGTGAAAGCATATGCCCTTAATGTTGTTCCTTCTTCGTCGAATGCCCCAACTGCAGCGGAGAAGGGAAAGAATGTCGTTATTCAAGGTATGCTTTCTGTTTATGATGTTCCTGTTAGAGTTTTGTTTAATACCCGAGCTTCCAATTCTTTCATATCTAGTGACCTAGTAGATAGGTTGGGATTGGAGCCCGAGATTGTCGATAAACCTTTAGTAGTGACGAACCCGATTGGTGGTTCAACTAACCTTAGCATGATTTGTCGTAATGTGGTCTTATCGAGTCATGGATGCATGTTTGTTTGTGATTGCTTTGTTTTGGGCTTTACTGGGTTTGGCATTATTTTGGGAGTCGACTGGCTCTAAAGATACGGGGTGCTGGTAGACTATGAGGGCTTTTTGGTGACAGCTAGAGTGGATGATGGGCAGAGGGTAGTTTTTGGTGGTCTACCTAGTGATGGGGTAATGGCTAGTTTTCGAAATTCCCTTGACATCCCACATGGTGAGTTGTCAGGTTTGCCCGTGGTTGGCCAGTATCCGGACGTCTTCGAAGAAGTGACCGGGTTTCCATGACACCGAGAGATTGAGTTCCGTATTGATTTAGTGAAAGATGCCAGACCTATAATGATGCCACTTCATCGTATGGCACCAAGGGAGCAGTGAGAGCTCGGGGTGCAAGCCAGCGATCTTTTGAAGAAGGGATTTATCAGAAGGAGTGTTTCTGAATGGGGAGCACCAGTTGTGTTTGCTACCAAGGCGGATGGTTCCCTTCGTTTGTGTGTAGACTACCGCGAGTTGAATAAAATGACGATGAAGAATAAGTATCCTCTACCGCGGATAAATGATTTGTTTGATCAATTGAGTGGCGCGAGAGTATTCTCTCAGTTAGATCTCGCGACAGGTTTCCATCAGCTTAGAGTGGAAGCTGAGAGTATAGCTAAAACGGCATTTCGGACGGCGTTTGGATTTTATGAGTGGTGGTCATGCCATTCGGGCTGACCAATAGCCCAGCATACTTTGTGGATCTTATGAATAGGGTATTCAGAGATCAGTTGAATAAGTTTGTCCTTGGGTTCGTGGATGATATTTTGGTTTATTCGAGGACAGAGGAAGAACACAAGGAACATTTGAGGATAGTGATGGAGGTGTTGAGAAAACACCATTTGAAAGAAAAATTCTCTAAGTGTCACTTCTGGGGGAGGGAAGTGAGATTCTTGGGCCATGTTGTTTCAGAGAATTGTATTGCCATGGACCCTGCGAAGGTGGCTACGGTACAAGATTGGTCTACGCCCAAGAATGCAACGGACATAAGAAGTTTCTTGGGATTAGCTGGATATTATCGTAAGTTTATCCAAGACTTCTCCAAGATAGCAGCACCGTTGACTCAGTTGACCAAGAAGAATCAAGCCTTCGTCTGGGTTGAAAGGTGAGAGAATGCATTCAAGACCCTAAAGGAAAAGTTGAATGTGCACCAGTGTTAGTCATTCGTAAGGGGAATGAAGAAATGACGGTATATACGGATGCATGTGGTACCGGACTAGGTGCTGTATTGATGCAAGGAGGTAGGGTTGTAGCTTATGCAAGTCGGCAACTGAAACCGCATGAGAAAAGATACCCTACCCATGATTTGGAATTGGCAGTGATCGTGTTTGCACTGAAGATGTGAAGACATTATCTCTTGGGATAAAGATTCGAGTTGTTTACCGAACATAAATCGTTAAAGTATCCCTTCTCTCAGAAAGATCTAAATCTCCGGCAGCAAAGAAGGTTAGAATTCTTGGCTTCCTATGATTTCGACATCGCATATACACCAGGAAAGGGCAATCCGGTGGCTGATGCATTGAGTAGAAGACATGCCAGTTTAGGGGCTATGTTTCTAGAATGGAAGCAACTGGAGTACATCGCTGGGTATGATTTCAGAACAAAGTGCGAATTGGATCCAGAAATGTTAGCAAGTTTGACGATCAGACCCACTTTGATTGAGCAGATTGGTTCCAGTCAGAGGAACGAACCTAACCTATTGGAAATCATCTCAAAGTTAAAGATGGGAATCAACGGAGATAGGAACAAGTATGGGCTTGATCGAGGTGGGTGGCTTAGAAAGAATGGAAGACTAGTTGTACCCAATGTCAACGGATTGAGAGATGAAGTGCTTAGAGAATGTCATCACTAAAAACTAACTTTAAACCCCGGTGGTAACAAGATGTAATGAGACATGAAGCAGACCTACTACTGGGAAGGGATGAAAAGATACTTTGGGAAGTTTATATCCAAATGCTTGAACTGCCAGCTAGTTAAAGCTGAGCAAAAGAAGCCTAGTGGTTTGCTACAACCATTAGAAATTCCAAATTGGAAATGGGAACAAGTGTCAATGGATTTCATTGATGGGTTACCAAGGACTAGATCGGGCCATGATAGCATTTGGGTGATTGTGGACCGATTGACTAAGAGTGCAAGGTTTATACCCGTCAAGTCAAACAGGACGGCAGCTAAGTTAACGGAACTGTATATAAAGTGGGTAGTGAGATTTCATGGAATACCCAAAGGCATTGTGAGTGACCGAGATCCGTTGTTCACTAGTGGATTTTGGAGGAGCTTACAAGAGGCGTTAGGATCAGAACTACATCTCAGTACTGCGTATCATCCTCAAACTGACGAAAAGACAGAGAGGGTGAATCGATTGTTAGAAGATCTCTTGAGAGCTTGCATATTGGATTTTGGTGGATCATGGGATGACCATTTGCATCTAGTAGAGTTTGCATATAATAATAGTTATCAATCCAGTATTAGTATGGCTCCGTTTGAAGCTTTGTACGGAAGACCGTGCAACTCACCGTCATGTTGGGTAGAAACTGGTGAGAAGTTTGTGCTTGGACCCGATGTGATAAGAGAAGCTTCAGACAAGATTAAGGTTATCCAACAGCGAATGAAGGCTGCCCAAGATAGACAGAAGAGTTATGCTGATAAAAGGAGAAGAGAATTAAAGTTCTCCATTGGCGACCTGGTGTTTATCAAGATTTCTCCGTTGAAGAGCGTGATACGATTTGGCAGGAGAGGCAAGTTATCACCAAGATTTGTTTGTCCATTCCTAGTTCTCAAGCAAATTGGGAATTTGGCATACAAAGTTGAATTACCAGAGAAGATGGCAGGAGTTCACAACGTATTTCATGTTTCCCGGTTAAGGAAGTTCGTGCACGACCCAGATGTGACTATTTCACCTGATCAGTTGGATGATATCGAAGTTGAAGCCGAGCCGGTTGGGAACCGCAAGCCTATGCATATTGTTGGGAACGATATGAAGCAACATCGAAGGAAAGCGGTGAATCTAGTCAAAGTCCAGTGGGGCGAGAATGAGAATGACTGTACTTGGGAGACAGAGGAGAGCATTAGGAAGACGTATCCAGAACTCTTCGCCTGGTAAGATTTTAACTTCGATTTAGTCTTTCCGCATGCTAGGATAGGCTTGTTTGTTTGTTTTGCATGTTTGATTGTTGTATGTGGCTGGTAGGCATGCAGGATCCTTTGTATGTTTTGGCTTAAGGAATTTCGGGGATGAAATTTCTTAAGGAGGGAGCGTGTAACGACCCGCATTCTACGCATCGAAGGATCGTAGAATATTTATTTCTTTCACATACGAAGTCGTAGGGTCATGTAACTTTGGGAGACGACTATTGGGGTCATTTCCCATGTTCATGATTTTTGCCGATTTTTAAATGACCGTTTTGCCCCTAGTTAATCTTGTTTTGGCCAAAACGTTTGATTGGAAAGGAGTTTTGAACTGAAACCACTTCCATTGGCTCCGGATGATCATTTACCTTTCCGTAGAGTGGTCACATTAACCAAACGGACTCACCATTTGGGAGATATGGCTGAAACAAGTTTTAGAAGGTGAAAAACTGCTTAATCGGGCCAAATGAGGTGATTAGTAAATGGGCCCATAACCCATTTCAGGATTAGGGTTATGGGGAGGCTGAAATGAGTTAGGTTTTCATTTCATTTCAGTTTTCCAGCCGCCACAAACGCTGTCTTCAACCTAACAACGGCCTCCAACATCTAAATACACCTCTAATCACTTCTTAATCAAGTTTTTGCTTAAACTACATCAAATTAAGGAGAGAAAGCACCAAAGCAAGGTTATAGCTGTTGTGTTACATTGGGAACAGCGCCAAATAGGGGATCATATCAGATTTAGTATTTTATTTGTGGCCAAGGTGAGTGATTAGCATTGTTTTGACACTAATTATGGCTAATTAGGGGTGATTAGTGATAATTAGCGAAATTATAGCTCCGAAAAATCTGGAAAAATTTGTAAAATTCTAAAATAACATTCTAGGGCTCTAATAGAAATTTGGGTTAATTTGGTTAAGTTTGCTAATCCTATCATTAATTTTTCTTAAACATGATTAAGGGGAAAACATGGGTTTTTGGGTATGTTTGATCCTTATAAAAATGTCATATTGTTGTTTTAGTGTTTGTGGATGATTATACATGTTGCTTGGACTGTATGGTATGTTTTGTGATTGCATAGAAAAGTTAGAATGGTTGAAAACGTCGTCGTTTGGCGAAAATAGCTTGCTGGAAAAACTTGCAGCAAACTGGATTGGAGCATTCGGGTAGGAGCATCCGGATAGGAGCATTCGGATAGGAGCAACCGGATAGGGGCATCCGATCCGAACCGGATATGGGCATCCGATCCGAACCAGATAGGGGCTTCCGACCTGAACCAAATAAGAGCATCCAAGCAACCAAACTGAACTAGAAAGGAGCACTCGAGCCGAACCAAGCAGGAGGGGGCAAACCAAACCGAACTGGAGGATCGAACACCAAGTAGACCTAAACCCGAGATGCAAAGGAAGTCCAAATGAGGAGTTGTACCTCAGGATCCAGATGGGAACCAAGGAGGGAACTTCGTGAGTTGGGCTTTGCTGCAGGACGTTTGCTACGGGGTTGTCGATGTCTGTAACTTTAGATCACTATGTGTAGGGGGTACGCGAACGGATTCAGGGCCACAGTGGCCTAGGTACGACTAAAGAGCTATAGACCAATGAAGTGGGGTCATTTGTAAAGATTTGGTCATGACTCCATGAGATAAGCTTGGTAGTAGCAGTAGTTGTACAAGTCGAACTGTGTCACTACTTCGATGGGTCTAGTGATTGACAGTGGTGGACATCGTATGCTTCACGCACTGAGTGAGAGATGTGAGAATGGTTGCTATATTTAATTGTTTGCCTTCATTATGACATACACACCCCCACCCCGTATTCTTTTTACCATGTGTTAGTGGCACCTTAGATTATTGTACAGTATGTAGAGCTAACTCTTTGGTTGCAGGTCCAGGTTCAGGTATGGTTTAGCATACCTGTTATTGTTCTGTTTAGCTGCTTATCGCTCATACCAGACTTTTTGTCTGACCCAGAGTTTTATGTCTCTTCTTATTACTCTGGGTGCTCTCTCGAGAAGACTAGAGACAGGTTAGGTGGTATGCACGAGTAGCTGTACCGGAGACGAGCAGGAGGCTTCCACGTATGGATATATATATAGACATTCTCCTTGTGTTGCTACGGTCACTACTTTGGGCATTAGTGGTGTACCTTTCTTTCTTTTGTTTAGAGACAGTAAATTGGGAAGTTGTAATAAGCTGTATTTAGATTTCCGCTACTCTGATGATGATGTTGATGTTGGTTTTAGTTATCATCTTATGCACTGTCTCACCTGTTTTATGTCAAGTACATTATTATTATATTTTGTTCCCTGCACTGTGAGACATTCTACAGGGTTTCCGATTAGTTCATTCTCTTCTTTCCTTTTTTTGGTGACCATTCCGTGCTAGTCGGGCATGTGTACAGCGCACTTTCGGAGGAAATGTCGGCTGGTGCAGGGCGGGCTGTCACATTAGTTCTCTTAATCGTTCGTTTTCTTAACTAAGGTTTATAACTTAGTCCTCTTAACTAAGGTTTACTACTTAGTTCTCTTTCTCGTTATTTACTTAGTTCTCTTAACTCAGTTTTATTACTTGCTTCTCTTAACCATGGTTGGATACTTAGTTTTTGTTACTTAGTTCTCTTTGACTAAGGTTTGTTACTTAGTTCCTTTTAACTAAGGTTTACTGATGAATTCAAGCATGACTTAAGTTCTCTTTATTAAATGATGGCGTACAGGTATTTTCCCACATTTCCAGCTTAGATTAACTTATTTCATGGTATAAATCGTCCCACCCTTCGAGTCTTGTATTACATCTTAAGTCATATTCATTTCTTATCCCTAGGATAAGTTTATCTATTATTTAATCTTATCATTCCCCACTTTTCCTTGCTTTGATACTGTTATATTGGTTAAGTTTGCCCATGTGTCCAAGTTGACTTAACCCCCAATCACATATTCAATTCAACCCATGTACCATGCCAAATTGGTTAAGTGTTCGCTATCAGTTCATGTTGACTTAAGCCACCCATATATCATGTCAAATTGGTTAAGTGTTGTCTAGCGGTTCACATTGACTTAACCCACCCATATATCATGTCAAATTGGTTAAGTGTTGTCCAGCGGTCCACATTGACTTAACCCACCCATATATCATGTCAAATTGGTTAAGTGTTGTCTAGTATTTCATGTTCACTTAACCTTACCATACTAGCATGTGTTATTAGCATTAATTAATTATTAATGCCCAACCTCTTACATTAGACCTATTGTTGTGATCACTGGATATGTCGTTTGGTTCCGGGCAGGATTACACCAAAACTCAATCTAACCTCAGGTTTCAAGCACGTTATGAATAAATTCTCACATTAGAACTTATTGTTTGCGCTCACTGGATGTGCCGGGCGGTTCCGAGCAGGATTACACCGCAAACTCATTCGAACCACGAGTTAGCCATGTTTCATGTTTATCCAATTAACAATTCATGTCTATTCTAGGTGTCATAGGCCAATTATAAATTTACAAGCATGTTCATGTTCATTCTAGATATAAAATGTCAATTACCAATTCACAAGCGTGTTCATGTTCAAGTTATGCAACTATTGTCAATTTCATGTAATGTGTCGAGTTCCATAATTACATAAGAACATGGTTTGTCCAACATATTCCATTTTTAATTATGTCTCTAGGATCTTAATGGCATATCCAATTTTCAAGTCTTAAATTTAAGCTTTACCCAAAAACCCCAATTTATGTTCATGCTTATAATCCCGTTAATGGGCTATACCTATTATTCCAAATTCCCAAACATCTGTTCCTAATAGGTTGCTATCATTCCTCATATGTTGATTAAGCTTATTCATATGTCAAGTGCTACTTAACCCATTTCTACTTTGCTTATACAACCATTCGTGTAATAATCTTTTTACCCAAATTGCCTAATTCATCGATTGAATCTCAAGATCTTCCCAGTTAACTATAATTTACACGTTGTCGACCTTGGCTCGAAGGTAGCCAAAGTTTCAAAAATAAAAAGGTAGAATAGGGAAGAGGAATAGATTAAGTATACAAAGATTATTTTAAATTGCAACATGAATTTTAACAGAGGAATGACAAACGATAATAGTACTATTATGCATGAAGTGTACTGTAATCCCACTCACTGTGTTTTTGCGCTCCAGTTCGTAGATCTTTGATTTTCTTCTTCAGTTCGTGGATTAGATTGATTTCCCCCCCTTTTTGTTGCGTAGCTTGAATTACATATCTGAATTTCTTTTCTGTTCTTGTGCAGTACTTTAGATCTGAATCTCTCCTTTGTTTTATTCGCGGTAGTTGAATTCCTAAATCTAATTATTTTAAATTTAGGAATAGATTTATAGAGAGAGAGTTGAGAGAAGATAGAACTAAGATCTAGTGGAGAAGAAGAAAGGAGCAGCATAGAAGCATCAGAGAGTTGTGCGGGAAAAATATGAGGGTTAGGGGTTGTTAATATAGGTAGGTACCAACGAATCTAGTCAGAAATTGCGTCCAGGTGCAAAAAAGTGAATTCTGCCCAAATCTGGGGGTTGGTCGACCCCTAGGTCGACCTCCCTGGGTAGGTCGACCCCCAGGTCGAGCTGCCTGGGTATTTTCCTATATAAATTCTGAATTTTTGTTGAATCTTCCGAAGGCCATAACTCTTCCATACGGAGTCCGATTTTCTAAAACTTGGACTCTATTCCAGGTAGAATTCCGAGATGAACGCAATGGTGATGTCCATTTTACTTAATTCCTGATATTTAAATTAAGTATACTTATTTTATTATTTTCTCTGTTACGTACACTGTTATCGAATTAATTTTTCCTTCTCTTCCATATATTATTAAATTTTCATTGTACATCACCATTATTTACCTAGCTATGTATATATACATTTATGTACATTTTTTAATTCTATTAAAAATGCGGGGTGTTACATTCTCCCACCCTTAAAGAATTTCATCCTAGAAATTCGATAAGAGAAAAATAGATAATCCCTCGCAATATCCATCCATCAAGTGTGCATCCAATTGTTGCAAACATTGTGCACATGTGCAAAGTGAGATACATCATAATAAAGTATGTATGCCTAATTTGGATCCACCTATATGTATGCAAATTTTAAAAACTCTTTCAAAACATGGTGCTCACATCCTAAATATACTTGCAGTTCTATATGAATGCAATATTCTTGAAAAATCAAAATATATTTCATCCAAGTTTTCCCATACTCTTATAGAATAAGAGCATAGTTCACCCAATTGTCGCATCCAAAAACCTATCATCCATCATTAAATTCGAAATTTAGAAAAATCTAATTTTCCAAACTCGATTTCTTATGTTATGAAAAGGTATAAAACGGAAAATTCACATCCTCTGTTTTTCTTTTCTAATCATACTTGGATTTTTATATGACTATTCTACGAGGATTTTCTATTTTACTATCCAAGCATAATCACATAAGAAAATTTCTTCTGTTTTTACACTTATGTTGGAAAAAAATTCATATTTATTCATCTTTTTCTTAAGATTTCCATTTTCTTTTCCCGTCTCGTTTTGTTGCTTAATTGATTCTGTTGTTTTCTTGTTAGTTAGGCTAGTCTTCTTCTTAAGTTTATTTTTCAAACAAGCTCTTCTGTTTTCAACTCAAACAGTATCCTACACAGCTACAATTATGGGCCAAGAATCTTAGGACTTTGTTACCTCTGACAATCGCGAGTCCACACAACAGGATCTATATACTTGCTTGCCCTTCACTACCTAGTAGTCACTACTAGTCCCTGCTGTGTATTACTAGTCTATACTTCTCTTTCCAGCAACAATCCTAGACTTATACGGCTTATGCATTCTACGGGAAATTTTCCACTAGTTCAATATTATCTAATCCCTGATTGTAAATTGGCAAGAAAATAACTCCCTAAGTATGAACCCCGAAGACCGAAATTAACAACAGATTGACACTCAGAGAATTACTCAACTCAACCAGTCCCCATTTGGTTCTAATAGCTTTAACTTTATCTCGTTCTTTCTAGGCCTTAATCCTTAACTACTCCATTTTTAAAACATGGTTTGGCCTTCCTTCTTTTTATTATATTCTTCTTCCAAAAACTAAAAGTGTTAAAACTTTTATTCTTTTCTCAAAAACTTATTTTTGCCAAACCATTAAAAAAACATGTCACAAAATAAAATGCACAACATTTTCTTCAAATCACGAAACTGGAGTAGACAAGGACAACTATCGAGGTTACATTGTTCCTATTTACAATGTTAACTTTGGTTGCTAAGGTGCAAGCATCTACTCTATTCTTACACTCTACCGCTTATTTTGTTCACTGAACAAAAATTTCTTTCTAAAACAATAATCAAAATTTATTGTTAACAGAATAGAGATTTCAAAACTTCTTTTCAATCCTTTTATATATGAAAACTAGCGAGCTATACCTGCTCTATAATATGCACCTTTTCATCATAGAATTCTTTTAAAACAATAAATCATTGTTTTACACAATATACCCTACTTTACTTTAAAACCCATCATGCATTTATCATAATACTTTTAAGATTAAATCTTGGAAAAATACCACAAACTCTTTTACAGATTCAAGTTCTTAAAAGCTTATCATTGGATTAGACTCAAAGCGGGTCTTCAACTCACTAGGCTTTCCTAGGCACTTTCGCGAATTCAATTCTCTCGACTATATATATTACTAATCCATTTTCATTTTTCAATGTTTTCTAGTTTCTAAGGTTACACTTCTAAACCCACTACTCTGAAATACTAACATTTCAGTTTCTATCCTATGGGATATTTTCTTTCTCTAACATCAAGTCATATTGTACACTTCTCAACCAATCCTCTTAAGGGTCTCAAAATTCCTATGTTCATTCCTTTAGTGTACAAACTAGATATCCCAACTCTTTTCATGTCTAGTGGGCCACTATATGGATCTAGGTTTATATATATATTTTGTAACGACCCGTATTCTACGCATCATAGGATCGTAGGATATTTATTTCTTTCACATACGAAGTCGTATGGTCACGTAACTTTGGGAGAGGACTACTGGGGTCATTTCCCATGTTCATGATTTTTCCTATTTTTAAATGACCATTTTACCCCTAGTTGGCACTGTTTTGGCCATAACTTTTGACTGGAAAGGAATTTTGACCTGAAACCACTTCAATTGGCTCCGGATGATGGTTTCTCTTTCCGTAGAGTGGTCACATTAGCCAAACGGACTCACCGTTTGGGAGATATGGCTGAAACAAGTTTCAGATGGTGAAAAACAGCTTAATTGGGCTTAACCGGGTGATTAACAGCTAGGCCCAAAGGGGAATTTCGGGATTAGGAGTTTAAAAGGGTTGTTAGGGTTTGGAGAATACCTTTTTCTCATTTTTCAGCCGTCACTTTCCATCCCTCTTGACCTAGCCATGGACTCCACTCTCTAAATCTCTCTAAAACACCCAAAATCACTTCCTAATCAAGGATTAAGGCTTAGAGGCATCAAATCAAGGAGGATTAGCACAAGGACCAAGGTAGAGCTGCTGTTATATATTGGAATTCGTGCAAATCAGAGGTTCACTTCAGATCTGAAAGTTTTATTGTGGCAAAGGTGAGTGATTAGCATTGTTTTGACACTAATTACAGTTAATCAGGGTGATTAGTGATAATTAGTAAATCCTTACACTTTGTATCAGAGCTCTAGGTTGCGTAGTTAACCTAGGGAAGTTATCAGGGAGAGATAATATACGTATACGGGAGAGCGTATTTGTGATTACTTTGGTTTTTAAAAGCTATATATATATATATATATATATACTATTACTAGTATAAGGATGAAGTCGTACTGCACTAGCACCACTATGGAGTCGTTAATCGTTTCCTTTTTTTTAGATCGACGATGAGCCGATATACTAGAGGTGCTGGTAGGGGAGCCAATAATGGGAATGCTGCTGACATGAGGACGATGTTTACTGACCTCATGAGAGAGATGCTTAGAGATGTACAGAGGGCAGCTCCCAATGGTGGAAATGGTGGTGGTCCAATAGTGCAGGCGCCAAGAGTCGACTTCGCCAAGTTGAATAAGGATTATACTGGCCTTGGTGGAAAGCCGTTCCACGGAACGGAGTCGGCCACGGATGTTCAAGATTGGTTGGATAGTTGCGAACGTATCTTCGAGGATTTGGGTATCGAGGATGCGATGAAGAGAAAGCTAGCGTCCCGTCAGCTGCAAGGGCGGGCAATGAATTAGTGGAATGCTATAAAGGCAGCTACTCCCGAAGATCAGATTACTTGGGAGCAGTTTAAAGCTCGCTTTAGCGAGAAGTTCATTCCAGCTGCCCAGAAGTCAGTGCTGTTTAAGAAATTCTTGGAGCTCAAGCAAAATGGCAGAGCTGTCTCGGAGTACATTGCTGAATTCGACACTTTGTCGAAGTATGGGTTATCTCTTATTGATACTGCCGAGAAGAAGAATGAGAAATTCATAACTGGTTTGGATCAGTACTTAGGGGAAAGGTTTATTAACCACATCGATGAGACGTTTGAGTCGATTGTGGGGAAAGCATTAAGATCAGAAAGTCTCTACCCTAAGCCGAAGACTGAGGTTGCATCCGCAGATGAGCCAAAGCCACAAGAAAGTGGTGGAGGCAAGGGTGGTTCCCAGAATGAGAGAAAGCAGAATCAGATTAAGGATGGCCAGAAGAAAAAGAATAAGCAAGATGTTGAGTGCTTCAGCTGTAGTAAGAAGGGCCATTATGCTAGTAATTGTCGGGCCAAGCCAACGGATAGGAAGTGCTTCAACTGTGACCAAATGGGACATCACAAGGACAAGTGTCCGCAACCCCCTAAAGAAAAGCAAATGGTGAAAGCATATGCTCTCAATGCTATTCCTTCTTCGTCGAATGCCCCAACTGCGGCGGAGAAGGGAAAGAATGTTGTCATTCAAGGTATGCTTTCTGTTTATGATGTTCCTGTTAGAGTTTTGTTTGATACCGGAGCTTCCAGTTCTTTCATATCTAGTGACCTGGTAGATAGGTTGGGATTGGAGCCCGAGATTGTCGATAGACCTTTAGTAGTGACGAACCCGATTGATGGTTCGACTAGCCTTAGCATGGTTTGTCGTAATGTGGTCTTATCGAGTCATGGATGCATGTTTGTTTGTGATTGCTTTGTTTTGGGCTTTACTGGGTTTGGCATTATTTTGGGAGTAGATTGGCTCCAAAGATACGGGGTGGTGGTAGACTGTGAGGGCTTGTTGGTGACAGCTAGAGCGGATGACGGGCGGAGGATAGTGTTTGGTGGTCTACCCAGTAAGTGGGTATTGGCTAGTTTTCTAAACTCCCCCGACATTCCGCTTAGTGAGTTGTCAGGTTTGCCCGTGGTTGGCCAGTATCCGGATGTTTTCGAAGAAGTGACCGGACTTCCACCACACCGAGAGATTGAGTTTCGTATTGATTTGGTAAAGGATGCCAGGCCTATAGTGATGCCACTTCGTCGTATGGCACCAAGAGAGCAGCGGGAGCTCGAGGTGCAAGTCAGCGATCTTTTGAAGAAGGGATTTATCAGAAGGAGTGTTTCTGAATGGGGAGCACCAGTTGTGTTTGCTATCAAGGCGGATGGTTCCCTTCGTTTGTGTGTAGACTACCGCGAGTTGAATAAAGTGACGAGGAAGAACAAGTATCCTCTACCGCGGATAGATGATTTGTTCGATCAGTTGAGTGGCGCGAGAGTATTTTCTCAGTTGGATCTCGCGACAGGTTTTCGTCAGCTTAGAGTGGAAGCTGAGAGTATAGCTAAAACGGCATTTCGGACGCCGTCTGGATTTTATCAGTGGTTGGTCATGCCATTCGGGCTGACCAATGCCCCAGCATATTTTGTGGATCTTATGAATAGGGTATTCAGAGATCAGTTGAATAAGTTTGTCCTTGTGTTCGTTGATGATATTTTGGTCTATTCGAGGACAGAGGAAGAACACAAGGAACATTTAAGAGTAGTGATGGAGGTGCTGAGAAAACACCAATTGAAAGCAAAGTTTTCTAAGTGTCACTTCTGGAAGAGGGAAGTGAGGTTCTTGGGCCATGTTGTATCAGAGAATGGTATTGCCGTGGACCCGGCAAAGATGGCTACGGTACAAGATTGGCCTACGCCCAAGAATGCAACAGACGTAAGAAGTTTCTTGGGATTAGCTGGATATTATCGTAAGTTTATCCAAGGTTTCTCCAAGATAGCAGCACCATTGACCCAGTTGACCAAGAAGAATCAAGCTTTTGTCTGGGATGAAAGGTGCGAGAATGCGTTCAAAAGTCTAAAGGACAAGTTGACAAGCACACCAGTGTTAGTCATTCCTAAGGGGATGAAGAGATGACGGTATACACGGACGCCTGTAGTACCGGACTGGGTGCTATATTGATGCAAGGCGGTAGGGTTATAGCTTACGCAAGTCGGCAATTGAAACCGCACGAGAGAAGATACCCTACCCATGATTTAGAATTGGCAGCGATCGTGTTCGCATTAAAGATGTGGAGACACTATCTCTTGGGAGAAAGATTTGAGCTGTTTACAGATCATAAGTCGTTAAAGTATCTCTTCTCTCAGAAAGATCTGAATCTCCGTCAGCAGAGGTGGTTAGAATTCTTGGCTTCCTATGATTTTGACATCGCATATACACTGGGAAAGGGTAATGCGGTGGCTGATGCATTGAGTAGGAGACATGCCAGCCTAGGGGCTATGTTTCTAGAATGGAAGCAACTGGAGTATATCGCGGGGTTTGATTTCAGACCAAAGTGCGAGTTGAATCCAGAAATGTTAGCAAGTTTGACGATCAGACCCACTTTGATTGAGCGGATCGGCTCTAGTCAGAGGGACGATCCTAACCTATTGGAAATCATCTCCAAGTTAGAGATGTGTGTCGATGAGGAGATGAACAAGTATGGGCTTGATCGAGATGGATGGCTTAGAAAGAATGGAAAGCTTGTTGTACCCAATGTCAATGGATTGAGGGATGAAGTGCTTAGAGAATGTCATCACTCAAAACTGACTATACACCCCGGTGGTAATAAGATGTATCGAGACATGAGACAGACTTACTACTGGGAAGGGATGAAAAGAGACGTTGGGAAGTTTATATCCAAGTGCATGAATTGCCAGCTAGTTAAAGCTGAGCAAAAGAAGCCTAGTGGGTTGTTACAGCCCTTAGAAATTCCCGAATGGAAATGGGAGCAAGTCTCGATGGATTTCATTGATGGTTTGCCAAGGACTAGATCGGGACATGATAGCATTTGGGTAGTTGTGGATCGACTGACTAAAAGTGCAAGATTTATACCAGTCAAATCGACCAGGACAGCAGCCAAGTTGGCAGAATTGTATATGAAGTGGGTAGTGAGATTTCATGGAGTACCCAAAAGCATTGTGAGCGACCGAGACCCGTTGTTCACTAGTGGGTTTTGGAAGAGCTTACAAGAGGCTTTAGGGTCAGAGTTACATCTCAGTACCGCATATCATCCTCAGACCGACGGTTAGACGGAGAGGGTGAACCGTATTTTGGAAGATCTCTTGAGAGCATGTATATTGGATTTTGGTGGATCATGGGATGACCATTTGCATCTAGTAGAGTTTGCATATAATAATAGCTACCAATCCAGTATCGGTATGGCTCCGTTTGAAGCTTTGTATGGAAGACCATGCAACTCACCATCATGTTGGATAGAGACTGGCTAGAAGTTTATGCTTGGACCAGATGTGGTGAGGGAAACTTCAGATAAAATCAAGACCATTCAACAACGAATGAAGGCTGCCCAAGATAGGCAGAAGAGTTATGCTGATAAGAGGAGAAGAGACTTAAAATTCTCCGTTGGTGACTTGGTGTTTGTCAAGATTTCTCCGTTAAAGAGCGTAATACGATTTGGCAGGAGAGGCAAGTTGGCACCAAGATTTGTTGGCCCATTCCCTGTTCTTGAACTAGTTGGGAATTTGGCATAGAGAATTGACTTACCGAAGAAGATGGCGGGAGTTCACGACGTATTTCATGTTTCCCAACTAAGGAAGTTCGTTCACGACTCAGATATGACAATTTCACCTGATCAGTTAGAGGACTTCGAAGTAGAACCCGAGGCGGTTGGGAACCGCAAGCCGGCCCGTATTGTCGAGCACGACATGAAGCAACTTCAAAGGAAGGCGGTGAAGCTAGTCAAGGTTCAGTGGGGCGAGGACGAGAATGATTGTACTTGGGAGACAGAGGAGAACATTAGGAAGACACACCCAGAACTCTTTGCCTGGTAAGATTTTTACTTTGATTTAGTTTTCCGCATGCTAGGATAGGCTTGTTTGCTTGTTTTGCATGTTTGATTGTTGTATGTGGTTGTTAGGCATGCGGGATCCTTTGTATGTTTTGGGTTAAGGAATTTCGGGGACGAAATTTCTTAAGGGGGGGAGAGAAGTGTAAGGATTTACTAATTATCACTAATCACCCTGATTAACTGTAATTAGTGTCAAAACAATGCTAATCACTCACCTTTGCCCAATAAAACTTTCAGATCTGAAGTGAACCTCTGATTTGCACGAATTCCAATATATAACAGCAGCTCTACCTTGGTCCTTGTGCTAATCCTCCTTGATTTGATGCCTCTAAGCCTTAATCCTTGATTAGGAAGTGATTTTGGGTGTTTTAGAGAAATTTAGAGAGTGGAGGCCATGGCTAGGTCAAGAGGGATGGTAAGTGACGGCTGAAAAATGAGAAAAAAGTATTCTCCAAACCCTAACAGCCCTTTTAAACTCCTAATCCCGAAATTCCCCTTTGGGCCTAGCTGTTAATCACCCGGTTAAGCCCAATTAAGCTGTTTTTCACCATCTGAAACTTGTTTCAGCCATATCTCCCAAACGGTGAGTCCGTTTAGCTAATGTGACCACTCTACGGAAAGAGAAACCATCATATGGAGCCAATGGAAGTGGTTTCAGGTCAAAATTCCTTTCCAGTCAAAAGTTATGGCCAAAACAGTTCCAACTAGGGGTAAAATGGTCATTTAAAAATCGGGAAAAATCATGAACATGGGAAATGACCCCAATAGTCCTCTCCCAAAGTTACGTGACCATACGACTTCGTATGTGAAAGAAATAAATATCCTATGATCCTATGATGCGTAGAATACGGGTCGTTACACTTGGTATCAGAGCTGGTTAGAGAACGTGATAGGGGGTTCTCGCTTGGCTGTTTGGTGGCGAGCAGGAGACTCTTACCCCTACATGTCCCAATGGGAAGATTGGGTTGGTTGTTGCAGTCGAGAGGCTGGCCGTAAAATCAGTTCTGAGGTATCACTGCATGTCACGGTGGGAGCTAGCCCACTGCCTGATGGTTGCAAAGCCTAAGGTCGTTACATATTTATACATTTGAAAACACAAATACGTTCACTCATTATCGCCCTAAGATCACTAAACTGAAGCTCAGATACCAGATGTAACAAGCGGATTCCGACAGACTTAATTTTTCAAATTCTATCTATCGAAACCCGAGTTAGGTGCTCTGGTATCCTACAGAAAAAGACAGAGATAAAGAAACATGTCAGAATTCGTAAAGCATCTCACAGCGGAAGGAAATAAAGTATAATATTCAAATATTGCTTTACCTTATTAACAATACTGCTAAACCAATATCCAAAGGTATACCATCTCTTTCATGAACCTAACCTGGAAGTATGTAATAAGGAGGGGGTCAAAACTTAAGTTATGTGTGAGTGGACTTACAATAAAATTCTGTATAATCCTACATATACCGTTCAGTTATATTTTCTTGTTTATTAGGTTATTCGCGATATTAGCTCTCTAGGCTATACTCTGTCCCACTAGTAGTTTAACCTAATACAACGTATATGTAGATAACCCCAACTCCTCTAATCCTTTCCATGTATATATACAGTCCCTTTCCATATGTCGTACGGGCCTCATCATGTAAATTTATACTACTTTAGTGTAGTGCCACCATTCTCGAAATTGTTTGGACTGCCACTCTTGATCTTGCTAGATTCCATGTATCATCTAGATCTAATCTAAGGTTTACTATCGAGCGCTTCCTAGATTCAACCAGGGTTTACGCTACCCAGGGCTACTGGGGTTTATGCTACCTATTGAACGCTTCTCGGATTAAGGGTTTATGTGACCTCGGTCCAACTAGGGATTATGCTACCTATCGAACGATGCCCCCTAGTCTAGTACACACTACCTAGAGGGATGTATGTTCCTAGACTTTCCCCACGTACGTGTCATAAATCATTATCGATGTCTAGTTGCACATGTACTCTATATGTGCGGCCCTAGTCCTGTGGCAGGGCTAATCAAGAAACACGGAACTCGATCAGGAGCTTTAAGTTATCTGTCGACGCAGATGCTAAGGTCTGTTTTTATCTGTATGTGGCTATGGTCCCACTTGACTGCTCCCTCAACTAATTAAAGGCACCCAAGAAAATCAAGAATGAGAACTGTACGCACGCCCTCTATGCCCCCACAAACCTATTGGCAACCTCACCCATAACTAGATAGCAAGTATATTGTCTTTTGGAGTTCTCCGCATTTCCGCTTCACGTGCTCGATTGACTCAAGATGGTAGGTAGACGACGATGTGCTATCACAGGGCTATACAAGATATCGCCGCCTCACGCTGGTCCATCCTAGTCTTTAGGTTTCCTTATATTGCAACCAAGGCATACTCTTGGTTCTTCTAACGTAGACCTTAACCTCTGTGAGCCCAGGAGGATCATCTACAACCTCATAGAGGGATACCAAGAGTACACTCACGTCCCCTCGAAGCCGCGTGCTTCGTAACCCAGACCGTTGGAGCCTTCTTCATGATCAGATGGACGTTCGCTCCTCCTCGTGTTCTACTTGGTTTTCTTGACTAAGGTTTACTACTTTGTTCTCTTAACTAAGGTTTACTACTTAGTTTCCTGAATCGTTAGCTTTCATAACTAAGGTTTACTACTTAGTCCTCTTAACTAAGGTTTACTACTTAGTTCTCTTAATCGTTCGTTTTCTGAACTAAGGTTTACAACTTAGTCCTCTTAAGTAAGGTTTACCAATTAGTTCTCTTTCTCGTTATTTACTTAATTCTCTTAACTAAGATTTATTACTTGGTTCTCTTAACCAAGGTTTGATACTTAGTTTCTGTTACTTAGTTCTCTTTGACTAAGGTTTGTTACTTAGTTCCTTTTAACTAAAGTTTACCAATGAATTCAAGCATGACTTAAGTTCTCTTTATCAAATGATATCGTACGGGTTTTTTCCCACATTTCCAGCTTAGATTAACGTATTTCATGGTATAAGTCATCCCACACTTCGATTCTTGTATTACATCTTAAGTTATATTCATTTCTTATCCCTAGGATAAGTTTATCTATTATTTAATCTTATCATTCCCCACTTTTCCTTGCTTTGATACTGTTATATTGGTTAAGTTTGCCCATATGTCCAAGTTGACTTAACCCCCAATCACGTATTCAATTCAACCCACGTACCATGCCAAATTGGTCAAGTGTTCTCTATTAGTTCATGTTGACTTAAACCACCCATATATCATGTAACGACCCGCATTCTACGCATCATAGGATCGTAGAATATTTATTTCTGTCACATACGAAGTCGTATGGTCATGTAACTTTGGGAGACGACTATTGGGGTCATTTCCCATGTTCATGATTTTTCCCGATTTTTAAATGACCATTTTACCCCTAGTTGGCACTGTTTTGGCCATAACTTTTGACTGGAAAGGAATTTTGACCTGAAACCACTTCCATTGGCTTCGGATGATGGTTTCTCTTTCCGTAGAGTGGTCACATTAGCCAAACGGACTTACCGTTTGGGAGATATGGCTGAAACAAGTTTCAGATGGTTAAAAACAGCTTAATTGGGCTTAACCGGGTGATTAGCAGCTAGGCCCAAGGGGAATTTCGGGTTTAGGAGTATATGGAGGCTGATTAGGGTTAGAAAACATTTCTTTAGACATTTTCCAGCCGCCACTTTCATTTCTCTTGACATAGCCATGGCCTCCACTCTCTAAATCTCTCTAAAACACCCAAAAATCACTTCCTAATCAAGGATTAAGGCTTAGAGGCATCAAATTAAGGAGAAGAGCACCAAAGCACGGTTGGAGCTGCTGTTGGACATCAGTACTCGCCCAAATCAGAGGAGTTTCAGTCCTGAGGATTTTGTTTGTGGCCAAGGTGAGTGATTTGCATAGTTTTTGCACTAATTACGGTGATTAGGGGTAATTAGTGAAGATTAGCGAATTTATACGTAAATAAATTCTGGAAAAATTCTTAAAATTCTAAAATAATGTTTTAAGGCTCTGTTAGAAATTTGGGTTAATTTCGATGTGTTTTGCTAATCGTATGCTTAAACATGATTAAGAGGGATTATAGGCAAATGTGAGGTTTTAGCCACTTTTGATTCATTTTGATTCATTTAAATTGTTGTTTGCTGTTTGTGGTTGCTATTACATGTTGCTATGACTCTATGGTATGTTTCATGATTGATTAGAATAGTTAAATTGCTCGAAAACGTCGTCGAATGGCGTAGAAAGCTCGCTGGAAAGTTGCAGAAGTGTGCAGGTTCCGAACCGGTTCGGATCGGAGAAAAGGGGTCGGATCGGACTAGGGAACTGACCAAGGGAATCCGAACTGGATGGGGACTCGCCACTGGAAGAAGTTTGGCAGGAAGGAAGGCCATTGCTTAGAGTTGGAGTTGGACAGAAGATCGGATCGGAGTGATGGAGCAGATCGGATCGGAACTATGGAGCGGATCGGATCGGAAGCATAACAGAGGCCAGATTGGATCGACTCACGAATGGGAGGCTACGACTGGAGCAAGACGAAGGGATCGGATCGGATCGGAGTAGATGGGAAACGAGGAAGCTGGTCGAAGGAGGAGCAGGAACTCGAAGGGAAGCAGCAACCCGACCCGACCCGGAGAAGGACACCGACCCGACCCGGAGTGAAGAAACCCGAACCGAACAGACGAGGGCAATGATCACCGAACCGAACCGAATTCTAGGACTGTTACTGCGTGACAACTCTTCTGAAGGCCCCCTCCAATTCGACCAAAACCCGAGATGCAAAGGAAGTCCAGATGAGAAGTTAGAGCTCAAGATTTAGATGGGAATCAATGAGTTCGCTTCATGGTTGGGCTTTGCTGCGGGACGCGTGCCAAGGAGTTATCGACGTCTATAGCTTTGAACCACTATGGTAGGAGGTACGAAGGCGGATTCAGGGCCATTATGGCATCGGTAGAACCAAGGGCTACGACCAATGAAGTGGGTCATTGAAATGTTTGGTCATGACTCCAAGTGTTTGGCTTGGTCATAGCAGGGTTTCTACAAGTCGGGATTCGTCGTTACCTCAGTTTGTCTAGTGTTCCAAAGTGGTAGATGTCGTACGCTTTACGCACTGAGTGAGAGATGTGAGGATGGTTGCTATGGATGAATTGTTTGCTATCATTGTGACATGCACACCCCACCCCCGTATTCTTACACTATTTACTATTGGCACCTTGGAGTATTGTACGGTATGTGGTACTAACTCTTTGGTTGCAGGTCCAGGTTCAGGTATGGTTTAGTATACCTGTTATTATTCTGTTTAGATGCTTATCGCTCATACCAGGCTTTATGTCTGACCCAGAGTTTTATGTCTCTTCTTATTACTCTGGGTGCTCACACGAGCAGACTAGAGACAGGTTAGCTGGTGATGCACGGGTAGATGATCCGGAGACGAGCAGGAGGCTTCCACGTAATATACATATATAGTATTCTCCCTGTGTTGTTGAAGATCACTGCTTGGGCATTGTTGGTGTATCTTCTACTTCAGCTTTCTTTTGTTTAGAGACAGTAAATTTGGAAAATTGTAATAAGCTGTATTTGGATTTCCGCTGCTTTGAGATTGATGTTGGTTTTAGTTATCAGCTTATGCACTGTCTCGCCTGTTTTATGTCAAGTATGTTATTATTATATTTTATTCCATGCGCTGTGAGACATTCTATAGGTTCTTTGATTAGTTCATTCCCTTCTTTCCTTTCTTCTGACGACCGTCTTGTGCTAGTCGGGCATGTGTACAGCGCACTTTTGGAAGAAATGCAGGCTGGTGCGGGACGGGCCGTCACACTTGGTATCAGAGCTCTAGGTTGCGTAGTTAACCTAGGGAAGTTATCAGGGAGAGATAATATACGTATACGAGAGAGCGTATTTGTGATTACTTTGGTTTTTAAAAAGCTATATATATATATACTATTAGTAGTATAAGAATGAAGTTGTACTGCACTAGCACCACTATGGAATCGTTAATCGTTTCCTTTTTCAGATTGACGATGAGCCGAGATACTAGAGGTGCTGGTAGGGGAGCCAATAATGGGAATGCTGCTGACATGAGGACAATGTTTACTGACCTCATGAGAGAGATGCTTAGAGATGTACAGAGAGCAGCTCCCAATGGCGGAAATGGTGGTGGTCCAATAGTGCAGGCGCCGAGGGTCGACTTCGCCAAGTTGAATAAGGATTATACTAGCCTTGGTGGGAAACCGTTCCACGGAACGGAGTCGGCCACAGATGTTCAAGATTGGTTGGATAGTTGCGAACGTATCTTCGAGGATTTGGGTATCGAGGATGCGATGAAGAGAAAGCTAGCGTCCCGTCAGCTGCAAGGGCGGGCAATGAATTGGTGGAATGCTATAAAAGCAGCTACTCCCGAAGACCAGATTACTTGGGTTCAGTTCAAGGCTCGCTTTAGTGAGAAGTTCATTCCAGCGGCCCAGAAGTCAGTGTTGTTCAAGAGGTTCTTGGAACTCAAGAAGAATGGAAGGGCAGTTTCTGATTATATTGCTGAATTCGACACTTTGTCAAAGTATGGGTTATCTCTTATTGATACTGCCGAGAAGAAGAATGAGAAATTCATAACTGGGTTAGATCAGTACTTAGGGGAAAGGCTTATTAACCACATCGATGAGACGTTTGAGTCGATTGTGGGGAAAGCATTAAGATCAGAGAGTCTCTACCCTAAGTCGAAGACTGAGGTTACATCCGCAGATGAGCCAAAGCCACAAGCTAGTGGTGGAGGCAAAGGTGGTTCTCAGAATAAGAGAAAGCAGAATCAGGCTAAGGATGGCCAGAAGAAAAAGAATAAACAAGGTGTGGAGTGCTTCAGCTGTGGTAAGAAAGGCCATTATGCTAGTAATTGTCGGGCCAAGCCAGCGGATAGGAAGTGCTTCAATTGTGGCCAATTGGGACATCACAAGGACAAGTGTCCACAGCCCCCTAAGGAAAAGCAAATGGTGAAAGCATATGCCCTTAATGCTATTCCTTCTTCGTCGAATGCCCCAACTGCGGCGGAGAAGGGAAAGAATGTCGTCATTCAAGGTATGCTTTCTGTTTATGATGTTCCTGTTAGAGTTTTGTTTGATACCGGAGCTTCCAGTTCTTTCGTATCTAGTGACCTGGTAGATAGGTTGGGATTGGAGCCCGAGATTGTCGATAGACCTTTAGTAGTGACGAACCCGATTGGTGGTTCGACTAGCCTTAGCATGATTTGTCGTAATGTGGTCTTATCGAGTCATGGATGCATGTTTGTTTGTGATTGCTTTGTTTTGGGCTTTACTGGGTTTGGCATTATTTTGGGAGTAGATTGGCTCCAAAGATACGGGGTGGTGGTAGACTGTGAGGGCTTGTTGGTGACAGCTAGAGCGGATGATGGGCGGAGGATTGTGTTTGGTGGTCTACCCAGTAAGGGGGTATTGGCTAGTTTTCTAAACTCCCTTGACATTCCGCATAGTGAGTTGTCAGATTTGCCCGTGGTTGGCCAGTATCCGGATGTTTTCGAAGAATTGACCGGACTTCCACCACACCGAGAGATTGAGTTTCGTATTGATTTGGTAAAGGATGCCAGGCCTATAGTGATGCCACTTCGTCGTATGGCACCAAGAGAGCAGCGAGAGCTCGAGGTGCAAGTCAGCGATCTTTTGAAGAAGGGATTTATCAGAAGGAGTGTTTCTGAATGGGGAGCACCAGTTGTGTTTGCTACCAAGGCGGATGGTTCCCTTCGTTTGTGTGTAGACTACCGCGAGTTGAATAAAGTGACGAGGAAGAACAAGTATCCTCTACCGCGGATAGATGATTTGTTCGATCAGTTGAGTGGCGCGAGTGTATTTTCTCAGTTGGATCTCGCGACGGGTTTTCATCAGCTTAGAGTGGAAGCTGAGAGTATAGCTAAAACGGCATTTCGGACGCCGTCTGGGTTTTATGAGTGGTTGGTCATGCCATTCGGGCTGACCAATGCCCCAGCATATTTTGTGGATCTTATGAATAGGGTATTCAGAGATCAGTTGAATAAGTTTGTCCTTGTGTTCGTTGATGATATTTTGGTCTATTCGAGGACAGAGGAAGAACACAAGGAACATTTAAGAGTAGCGATGGAGGTGTTGAGAAAACACCAATTGAAAGCAAAGTTTTCTAAGTGCCACTTCTGGAAGAGGGAAGTGAGGTTCTTGGGCCATGTTGTATCAGAAAATGGGATTGCCGTGGACCCGGCGAAGGTGGCTACGGTACAGGATTGGCCTACGCCCAAGAATGCAACAGATGTAAGAAGTTTCTTGGGGCTAGCGGGATATTATCGTAAGTTTATCCAAGGTTTCTCCAAGATAGCAGCACCATTGACCCAGTTGACCAAGAAGAATCAAGCTTTTGTCTGGGATGAAAGGTGCGAGGATGCGTTTAAAAGTCTAAAGGACAAGTTGACAAGCGCCCCAGTGTTAGTCATTCCTAAAGGGGATGAAGAGATGACGGTATACACGGATGCCTGTGGTACCGGACTGGGAGCTGTATTGATGCAAGGCGGTAGGGTTGTAGATTACGCAAGTCGGCAATTGAAACCGCACGAGAGAAGATATCCTACCCATGATTTAGAATTGGCAGCAATAGTGTTCGCGTTAAAAATGTGGAGACACTATCTCTTGGGAGAAAGATTTGAGCTGTTTACAGATCATAAGTCGCTGAAGTATCTATTCTCCCAGAAGGATTTAAATCTCCGTCAGCAGAGATGGTTAGAGTTCTTGGCTTCCTATGACTTTGACATCGCATACACACCAGGAAAGGGTAATGCGGTGGCCGATGCATTGAGTAGAAGACATGCCAGCTTAGGGGCTATGTTCCTTGAATGGAAGCAACTGGAGTTTATCGCGGGGTTTGATTTCAGGCCAAAGTGCGAATTGGATCCAGAAATGTTAGCAAGTTTGACGATCAGACCCACTTTAGTTGAACGGATCGGCTCTAGTCAGAGGGACGATCCTAATCTATTGGAAATCATCTCCAAGTTAGAGATGGACATCGATGAGGAGATGAACAGGTATGGGCTTGATCGAGATGGATGGCTTAGGAAGAATGGAAAGCTTGTTGTACCCAATGTCAATGGATTGAGGGATGAAGTGCTTAGAGAATGTCATCACTCAAAGTTGACTATACACCCCGGTGGTAACAAGATGTATCGAGATATGAAGCAGACTTACTACTGGGAAGGGATGAAAAGAGACGTTGGGAAGTTTATATCCAAGTGCATGAATTGCCAGCTAGTTAAAGCCGAGCAAAAGAAGCCTAGTGGGTTGATACAGCCTTTAGAAATTCCCGAATGGAAATGGGAGCAAGTCTCGATGGATTTCATCGATGGTTTACCAAGGACTAGATCGGGATATGACAGCATTTGGGTAATTGTAGATCGACTGACTAAAAGTGCAAGGTTTATACCAGTCAAATCGACAAGAACGGCAGCTAAGTTAGCAGAATTGTATATGAAGTGGGTAGTGAGATTTCATGGAGTACCTAAAGGCATTGTGAGCGACCGAGACCCGTTGTTCACTAGTGGGTTTTGGAAGAGCTTACAAGAGGCTCTAGGGTCAGAGTTACATCTTAGTACCGCATATCATCCTCAGACCGACGGTCAGACGGAGAGGGTGAATCGTATTTTGGAAGACCTCTTGAGAGCATGTGTATTGGATTTTGGTGGATCATGGGACGACCATTTGCATCTAGTAGAGTTTGCATATAATAATAGCTACCAATCCAGTATCGGTATGGCTCCGTTTGAAGCTTTGTACGGAAGACCGTGCAACTCACCATCATGTTGGATAGAGACTGGCGAGAAGTTTGTGCTTGGACCAGATGTGGTGAGAGAAACGTCGGATAAGATTAAGATCATTCAGCAACGAATGAAAGCTGCTCAAGATAGGCAGAAGAGCTATGCTGATAAGAGGAGAAGAGACTTGAAATTCTCCGTTGGCGACTTGGTGTTTGTCAAGATTTCTCCGTTGAAGAGCGTAATACGATTTGGCAGGAAAGGCAAGTTGGCACCAAGATTCGTTGGCCCATTCCCTATTCTTGAACTAGTCGGGAATTTGGCATATAGAATTGACTTACCAGAGAAGATGGCGGGAGTTCATAATGTATTTCATGTTTCCCAACTAAGGAAGTTCGTTCACGACTCAGATATGACTATTTCACCTGATCAGTTAGAGGACTTCGAAGTAGAACCCGAGGCGGTTGGGAACCGCACGCCGGCCCGTATTGTCGAGCACGACATGAAGCAACTTCGAAGGAAGGCGGTGAAACTAGTCAAGGTACAGTGGAGCGAGGACGAGAGTGATTGTACTTGGGAGACAGAGGAGGACATTAGGAAGACTCACCCAGAACTCTTTGCCTGGTAAGATTTTGACTTCGATTTAGTTTTCCGCATGCTAGGATAGGCTTATTTGCTTGTTTTGCATGTTTGATTGTTGTATGTGGTTGTTAGGCATGCGGGATCCTTTGTATGTTTTGGGTTAAGGAATTTCGGGGGCGAAATTTCTTAAGGGGGGGAGAGTGTAACGACCCGCATTCTACGCATCATAGGATCGTAGAATATTTATTTCTGTCACATACGAAGTCGTATGGTCATGTAACTTTGGGAGACGACTATTGGGGTCATTTCCCATGTTCATGATTTTTCCCGATTTTTAAATGACCATTTTACCCCTAGTTGGCACTGTTTTGGCCATAACTTTTGACTGGAAAGGAATTTTGACCTAAAACCACTTCCATTGGCTTCGGATGATGGTTTCTCTTTCCGTAGAGTGGTCACATTAGCCAAACGGACTTACCGTTTGGGAGATATGGCTGAAACAAGTTTCAGATGGTTAAAAACAGCTTAATTGGGCTTAACCGGGTGATTAGCAGCTAGGCCCAAGGGGAATTTCGGGTTTAGGAGTATATGGAGGCTGATTAGGGTTAGAAAACATTTCTTTAGACATTTTCCAGCCGCCACTTTCATTTCTCTTGACATAGCCATGGCCTCCACTCTCTAAATCTCTCTAAAACACCCAAAAATCACTTCCTAATCAAGGATTAAGGCTTAGAGGCATCAAATTAAGGAGAAGAGCACCAAAGCAAGGTTGGAGCTGCTGTTGGACATCAGTACTCGCCCAAATCAGAGGAGTTTCAGTCCTGAGGATTTTGTTTGTGGCCAAGGTGAGTGATTTGCATAGTTTTTGCACTAATTACGGTGATTAGGGGTAATTTGTGAAGATTAGCGAATTTATACGTAAATAAATTCTGGAAAAATTCTTAAAATTCTAAAATAATGTTTTAAGGCTCTGTTAGAAATTTGGGTTAATTTCGATGTGTTTTGCTAATCGTATGCTTAAACATGATTAAGAGGGATTATAGGCAAATGTGAGGTTTTAGCCACTTTTGATTCATTTTGATTCATTTAAATTGTTGTTTGCTGTTTGTGGTTGCTATTACATGTTGCTATGACTCTATGGTATGTTTCATGATTGATTAGAATAGTTAAATTGCTCGAAAACGTCGTCGAATGGCGTAGAAAGCTCGCTGGAAAGTTGCAGAAGTGTGCAGGTTCCGAACCGGTTCGGATTGGAGAAAAGGGGTCGGATCGGACTAGGGAACTGACCAAGGGAATCCGAACTGGATGGGGACTCGCCACTGGAAGAAGTTTGGCAGGAAGGAAGGCCATTGCTTAGAGTTGGAGTTGGACAGAAGATCGGATCGGAGTGATGGAGCAGATCGGATCGGAACTATGGAGCGGATCGGATCGGAAGCATAACAGAGGCCAGATTGGATCGACTCACGAATGGGAGGCTACGACTGCAGCAAGACGAAGGGATCGGATCGGATCGGAGTAGATGGGAAACGAGGAAGCTGGTCGAAGGAGGAGCAGGAACTCGAAGGGAAGCAGCAACCCGACCCGACCCGGAGAAGGACACCGACCCGACCCGGAGTGAAGAAACCCGAACCGAACAGACGAGGGCAATGATCACCGAACCGAACCGAATTCTAGGACTGTTACTGCGTGACAACTCTTCTGAAGGCCCCCTCCAATTCGACCAAAACCCGAGATGCAAAGGAAGTCCAGATGAGAAGTTAGAGCTCAAGATTTAGATGGGAATCAATGAGTTCGCTTCATGGTTGGGCTTTGCTGCGGGACGCGTGCCAAGGAGTTATCGACGTCTATAGCTTTGAACCACTATGGTAGGAGGTACGAAGGCGGATTCAGGGCCATTATGGCATCGGTAGAACCAAGGGCTACGACCAATGAAGTGGGTCATTGAAATGTTTGGTCATGACTCCAAGTGTTTGGCTTGGTCATAGCAGGGTTTCTACAAGTCGGGATTCGTCGTTACCTCAGTTTGTCTAGTGTTCCAAAGTGGTAGATGTCGTACGCTTTACGCACTGAGTGAGAGATGTGAGGATGGTTGCTATGGATGAATTGTTTGCTATCATTGTGACATGCACACCCCACCCCCGTATTCTTACACTATTTACTATTGGCACCTTGGAGTATTGTACGGTATGTGGTACTAACTCTTTGGTTGCAGGTCCAGGTTCAGGTATGGTTTAGTATACCTGTTATTATTCTGTTTAGATGCTTATCGCTCATACCAGGCTTTATGTCTGACCCAGAGTTTTATGTCTCTTCTTATTACTCTGGGTGCTCACACGAGCAGACTAGAGACAGGTTAGCTGGTGATGCACGGGTAGATGATCCGGAGACGAGCAGGAGGCTTCCACGTAATATACATATATAGTATTCTCCCTGTGCTGTTGAAGATCACTGCTTGGGCATTGTTGGTGTATCTTCTACTTCAGCTTTCTTTTGTTTAGAGACAGTAAATTTGGAAAATTGTAATAAGCTGTATTTGGATTTCCGCTGCTTTGAGATTGATGTTGGTTTTAGTTATCAGCTTATGCACTGTCTCGCCTGTTTTATGTCAAGTATGTTATTATTATATTTTATTCCATGCGCTGTGAGACATTCTATAGGTTCTTTGATTAGTTCATTCCCTTCTTTCCTTTCTTCTGACGACCGTCTTGTGCTAGTCGGGCATGTGTACAGCGCACTTTTGGAAGAAATGCAGGCTGGTGCGGGACGGGCCGTCACATATCATGTCAAATTGGTTAAGTGTTATCTAGCGGTTCACGTTGACTTAATCCACCCATATATCATGCCAAATTGGTTAAGTGTTGTCTAGCGGTGTACGTTGACTTAACCCACCCATATATCATGTCAAATTGGTTAAGTGTTGTTTATTATTTCATGTTGACTTAACCTTACCATACTAGCATGTGTTATTAGCATTAATTAATTATTAATGCCCAACCTCTCACATTAGACCTATTATTGTGGTCACTGGATATGTCTGTCGGTTCCAGGCAGGATTACACCACAACTCAATCTAACCTTGGGTTTCAAGCACGTTATGACTAACTTCTCACATTAGAACCTATTGTTTGCGGTCACTGGATGTGCCGGGCGGTTCCAGGCAAGATTACAACGCAAACTCATTCTAACCTCGAGTTAGCCATGTTTCATGTTTAGCCAATTAACAATTCATGTCTATTCTAGGTGTCATAGGCCAATTATAAATTTACAAGCATGTTCATGTTCATTCTAGATATAAAACGTCAATTACCAATTCACAAGCATGTTCATGTTCAAGTTATGCCACTATTGTCAATTTCATGTTATGTGTCGAGTTCCATAATTATATAAAAACATGGTTTGTCCAACATATTCCATTTTTAATTATGTTTCTAGGATCTTAACGGCATATCCAATTTTCAAGTCTTAAATTTAAGCTTTACCTAAAAACCCCAATTTATTTTCATGGTTATAATCCCGTTAATAAGCTATACCTATTATTCCAAATTCCCAAACATGTGTTCCTAATAGGTTGCTATCATTTCTCATATGTTGGTTAAGCTTATTCATATGTCAAGTGCTACTTAACCCATTTCTACTTTGTTTATACAACCATTCATGTAATAATCTTTTTGCCCAAATTGCCTAATTCATCAATTAAATCTCAAGACCTTCCCAATTAACTATAATTTACACGCTGTCGACCTTGGCTCGAAGGTAGCCAAAGTTTCAAAAAAAAAAAGGAAGAATAGGGAAGAGAAATAGATTAAGCATACAAAGATTTTTTTAAATTGCAACATGAATTTTAACAGAGGAATGGCAAACGATAATAGTACTATTATGCATGAAGTGTATTGTAATCCCACTCACAGTGTTTTTGCCCTCTAATTCGTAGATCTTTGATTTTCTTCTTCAATTCATGGATTAGATTGATTTTCCCCCTTTTTGTTGCGTAGCTTGAATTACAGATCTGAATCTCTTTTCTGTTCTTGCGTAGTATTTTAGATCTGAATCTCTCCTTTGTTTTATTCGCAGTAGTTGAATTCCTAAATCAAATTATTTTTAATTTAGGAATAGATTTATAGAGAGAGAGTGGAGAGAAGATAGATCTAAGATCTAGGGAAGAAGAAGAAGAAAGGAGCAGCAAAGAAGCATCAGAGAGTTGTGCGGAGAAAATATGAGGGCTAGGGATTGTTTATATAGGTAGGAACCAACGAATCTAGTCAGAAATCGCGTCGAGGTGCGAAAAATTGAATTCTGCCCGAATCTGGTGGTAGGTCGATCCCCAGGTCGACCCCTAGGTCGACCTTCCTGGGTAGGTCGACCCCCAGGTCGAGCAACCTCGGTATTTTCCTATGTAAATTCTGAAACTTTGTTGAATCTTCCGAAGGCCATAACTCTTCCATACGGAGTCCGATTTTCGAAAGCATAGACTCTATTCCAAGAAGAATTCCGAGATGAACGCAATGGTGATGTTGATTTTACTTAATTCATGATATTTAAATTAAGTATCCTTATTTTATTATCTTCTCTATTACGTACACTGTTATCGAATTAATTTTTCCTTCTCTTCCATATATTAATAAATTTTCATTGTACATCACCATTATTTACCTAGCTATGTATATATACATTTATGTACATTTTTTAATTCTATTAAAAATGCGGGGTGTTACACAACGAATTCCTCAACTCCAAAAATAAAATAAAAAATCGAAGAGCTTGTTATGATCTCTGATTACATTCCGGTGGGCTGAGGCGCGATGCGCAGGTGGATGTTGGGGCGGAACTTTTTGGATTTCAATGGTGCTTAGTTAAATCACGTTGAGGAAGAAAGGTTTAAGGGAAATTAAATTAATTAATTTAATTATTATTCTAATTATATAATTAATTTTTTAAACTTCAAACTATCATAGATTTTGCAAATGAAAACGGAATTAGACGTTTTTTGATGCGTTGGAATCATAAACTCAAGATCTACGTGACGGAACAGGTTTAGACAAAAAAAGAAGTAGTTGGAATTTATGATAAAATTAAACATTCGTTTAATTTTGTTAAAACAATCGTTATATAAACGATTTCTGAAACCGATCAATGTGAGAAATCCTCACCGAAAACTCTGCACATTTATTTATTTATTTACATAACTGAAAAAATATATTTAGAATTGCCTGTGAGAATTCTATTTTTTTTATATATAATTAAAATTAATTAATTATGATTGTATTATTACCAATCCGCTGTTAAATTCTATGTGTTGTTATACATGATTTGATCTGGGAATGATGTTGTTAGGTAGATCTGTGAATTTGATGATTGTTGTGTTGAAACAAAATATATCATTTTTGTTAAAATAAAATAGTTGAAACTAAAAGGACATTTTTGTTGAAACAAAATAGTTAAAAACAAAATTAACATTATTGTTGAAACAAAATAGTTGAAACAAAATTTACATTTTTATTGAAATAAAATAGTTGAAATAAGGAGGACATTTTGGTTGAAACAAATTAGTTGAAAACAAAAATATCAAATTTTGTTGAATAAAACTATTGAGACAAAATTTACATTTTTGTCAAAATAACAAGTTTTATTTTTGTAAAAATAAATTATTTGAAACAAATTTGTCATTTTTGTCAAAATAAATTAGTTGAAACAAATTTGTTATTCTTGTCAAAATAAAATAGCTGAAACAAATTTGTCATTCTTGTCAAAATAAATTAGTTGAAACAAAATTTACATTTTCGTTAAAATAAACCTTGTCAAACAAGAATATCATTTTTGTTGAAATTAATTAGTCAACAAAAATATCATTTTTGTTAAATAGATTTGTGATAAAACAAAAATAACCTTTTTGTTAAATAGATTTGTGTTAAAACAAAATTAACATTTTTGTTAAATAGATTTGTGTTAAAACACAAATTACATTTTTGTTAAGTAGGTTTGTGTTAAAACAAAAATAACATTTTTGTTAAACAGATTTATGTTAAAACACAAATTACATTTTTGTTAAGTAGGTTTGTGTTAAAACAAAAATAACATTTTTGTTTAATATATTCATGTTAAAACATGTAACACCCCACCTCCGCTAGGGTCACTCACAAAGGGAATGCCCTAGTTTTGGTGGAGCATTATCTAGGTTAACATACACAGAGATATCACAAGACAGAACATAAATAAACCAGCGGTAGAAATTAAAAACCAAATCTTGTTACTTTCAAGAAAAGAGTCAAAACCTCATATATCCAAAGTACAAGTTGTCATTATTCCCTTACACTAAGTTCTAAATAAAGAAGCATAAACTTAAAATAACAAAAGTAAATTATTCCCCAAAAATAGCAGACGTGCAGCCATAGCATAGCTCAAGACCAAACCGTACATGAGCTGACAGAAAGCAACCTAAATCCAAGCTAAGAGCTAGAGTTTCCTCCCTGAGAAACTGGGGGAAGAAACGAAAGAAAAAGAGGCGAAAGGAAACGGGTCAGTCATAAAGACTAGTAAGTTCAAGTGACTTTCAGCATAAAAATAGGTAAAGGTAACATGACATGTATAAACTGAAAGTAAACATAAGTATGATGTCAAGATAGACTAAGATAACACGATGAATCAAGTATAGGTCAAGTATAGCATCGCATGTTCAAGGTTCGCTGCACCAACTGAACCAGTAGCCCAACCCATGTCATGTATTAATTATGAAATGATCCCTTGGCCCAAAATCGTGAATGGCCCATTACTAGGTCCAACGGAACGATCCACTAATCGATCGGCTCCCTACAAGTTCTAGCTCGTTGTGTTTCTGTGTCATACGACCCTATGACGAATGTAGTCACCTATGATAGGTCCACCATAGGGTGTATCAAGCCCTATGGTGCCAACCACCGACTCGAATCAAGCATGCACAAATAAACCTACGGATGCCCAATGCCTGCTTTTTCAACTCCGGACCACGTGCATGACCATAGCCCGCCTGAACCTACACTGGAGCACCCACACAGCCGTTGTTCCGGTCGCTTACAATCAACCCAGTAATCGTGCCCCACCCTACCTAGTTCCACGGTATCATGATACATCTAGTAGGTTACTGCTGAAATGGACCGCGTAATTAGGTTTTCCGTCTAGTAGGTTAAGTGTTGTCATTTAAATTCGAGACTTAACCCCTTCAGTCTAGCATATCAAGTTGGCTAAGTGTTGTCATTTAAGTTCGTGACTTAGCCTTACAATTCACGTGTCAAGTTGGTTAGGTGTTGTCGTTTAAGTTCATGACCTAACCCTACCAATCATGTTTCAAGTTGGTTAAGTGTTGTCATTCATGTTCATGACTTAACCCTATCATGTGGCATTAATTCATTAATGCACCCCAACCTCTCACATCAGACCTGTTGTTGTGGTCACTGGATATGCCGGGACGTTCCTGGCAGATTTACACCACAACTCAGTCTGACCTCGGGTTTCAGGCGCGATATGACCAACTACCCACATTGGATCCTATTGTTTGCAGTAAATGGATTTGCTATGCGGTTCCGGGCAGATTTACACTGCAAACTCAACCCAACCTCGAGTTGGCCATTTTCAAGTTCATTCTAGTGTCATGACCATGTTCAAGTTTCATGTCAAGTTTCATGTTTCAAATTATGCCTATTATCAAGTTTATGATTCATGTTTATAACCAGTTCATGTTTTTCCTAATCTACCCAAATCGTATTCCCATCGCATGTAAATGTTAATCGATCTAAATTACAAGCAAATCTAAATCTAGAGATAAAGGGAATAACATCAAAACTATGATAGGCAGAAGGGACAAGCATAAAGCGATAAAAGAGATTACAAGACTGGCATGATATAACTTGAAATAATCGGTTACAACATCACTGGAATGTAGAAATTAACAGGGTTTCAAATCTAGCAAAATAAGGCGATAGTCCTGATAAAAACTTGACATAAAAGAATAGGCATGCAAAAGCAAGCCAAACACAAGGATAATGAGTCAATGGTTTTTGGTGTACATAATAACAAATAAACTAATCAAGTCACATCCTAGTTATGGGATCCAACTAAATGCCAATTCGGTATTCAACATGGTTTTCAACTATAGTGTTATGAGCACTCACTATAATAGTCAATTAACCAAAATAGTTATACAATAGTCATGGATAATTATCCAAAAGAGTTCTAGGCAACTATCATAATAGTCATAGGCAATTAACTATAATAGTTTTCAAAGTCACGGTCATAGTCTTATGTTCATAACCATAGGCAGTAATTCATAGTCACGTGTCATAGGTGGTTAGCCACAATTGTCCTTGTCATAGTCATAGGCAATGGTCTTATGTCCTCAGTCATAGGCATAGTCTTATGTTCACGGTTATAGTACTTGGCCATTGTTTCAATGTCATAGGCATGATAATATTTGATTTACAACGCGAATATGCCCAAACTGATTTCAAGGCAATATTCCAAATGTCAAGATCCAAGAAGAACAAGAATAGATATGAATCGATTATCATGCTTAAGTCAAATTTCACTTTATCTCATGTCCAAATTGCAATTAACAAGTTTCAATCTCAAAGTAACTAGAACTTACAGTGCGTGGATCGGGAATTAGAAAGCATAATTTGATTGTTGAATCTCTATTTGATTGATCGTGTACTAATTGAAATCCCCCAATTTGCAAATCTCGAAGCGTAGTCTTGATGGAGAAGGAGCAGTCCTTTTTCTTCCTTTTTATCTTATTATTTTGATTATCTTAGAAGCTGCATAAGGACAGAATGAAATGGTGTGGAGAGAATGAGGCTAGGAGGCTATTTGAATAGGATTAGGCAGACGAATCTGGACAAAAAACAAGTCTAAATACATCAGGATGCATCTGGTTCAAGAAGTGGGTTCGGGAGGCAGGTCGACCCCCAGGTCGACATTATGGTCGACCTGGTCCCTGGGAGGTCGACACTATGGTCGACCCCAAGATCGACCTGGTTTATGGGTGGGATTTTTCCTGCCCTGCCTGCTGCGGGGTTTGAATTCGAATTTCGAATTCGAAATTCGAGCTGTCTTTGTCTGACGACCCCATTTCCCGTACAGACGGATACAAGGGTAATCTTTGGAATATAACACAGAAACAGATAAAAGCAGAACAGAATTAAATAAATACACCAGATAATGAACAATAGAATATACTGGATAAAAGTAATCATCAGAACTACACAGTATATAGGATCTTACTTAGTACAAATACAGTTCAACTATACATATATGTCTACAGCGTAAAAACAAACATAATGTACAATAGGAGCTGAACAACATAAAAAGAGATAAATGATAGAATCCATCTTCAGCTCCAGCTATCCAGAGAAAGCCAGCTAAACCTGAATACAAGGCTGCCCGTATAGAAAAAGGGGCACCCGAGTTTGAAAGTGAAACAAACTACGAGTCAGTCATGGGACTGGTATGAGAAATCTACTCAGCACATTTATAATATGGCTAATCAAAGGACCACTCCACTTTCGTGGAACGGGTTTACTCCATTGGATTGCCAGTGCTTTAAAACAAATCATTCTTTTAAACATCGCAATGCTTTTTATAAAACTGAAGCCATTATAAGACTCAGTTCCTATCACACAATGCAACGCAAACCGAAGGATAGAGTTTTACCTTATAATGGCCAAAATATGCTTGATACGAATAAAACAAAAGCATTTGATATTACTACTAGTGTTTATATGTTTCAAAAACAATTTCAAATCATAACTATCAATCATAGACAACATGGGTACCATATATCATGTCGCCATATATATATATATATATATATATATATATATATATATATATATACAATCAAAACCGCACGATTTCGTATTTGGAAATTGGATTTCCATCATGAACCAAGGCAAAAGATAGTCCTTACCGAATTCGAGACAATCTAGCCTACCATGTCTCAGGATCAGAACACATCGACCCTTGGAGCGATAGGGTCGGTCCACCGATGTGGATTAAAATGCCTGAGCAATACGTCTCCCCGCCCTATGGGGCGCAAATGAGCCAACGAATGACTCCATCGGACCAGGATCGTCCGATCTAACCGAGGCGCCTCGCAACAATAACAACCACATAAGTAAAATGTCAGGCCGTGTAAAAACACTGACACCACTCCGAGCTAGAAAGAAACGCATGCCCTCCCTGAGGTCCTTCTCCCGTTTCTGGTTCATATTGGGGAGTGAGGCTCGTGAATTCACGTTATACAAAAAGCTACGCCACACAGGCAGTGCTTTGATCATCATCACAAGACTTTGCTTTTCAACAGAAGCCCTGATCACTGCATCTTAGTATGCCACACAGGCAATTCACACCGTGCAACTGATGGCTATCAATCACACAGAATAAATGTCAGACACACTGTCCATTTGTAAGTCCGTTCTGGGTCTGAACGAAACCGGAGGCACTATATACCTCGCAAACCCATCGATCACCACGTACGTCTGGACGATCACCACTCATTATCCATATTTCGGGATGCCTCCCAATCAGGACCTCGGTTACCATCCAAACGAGGTGAAGATCTCCGGTCTTCGACCACCGTCTTCATCTTCGATTTCTTATCGCCGATTCAGTTATTCAGAATGGGATAAACCTGGTCTTTCTGAGCAACTCGCGTATATAATAAACAAATGCAACAATAACATACACGCATCATTTCAATTCATTAGCCACTAACCGTCAATCAGTAAGAGAACGATTTTTCAAATATTAACCCCGAAGGCCGAAACCAACATCATATCAAAATCCAGGAAACCATTCGACTTAGCTAACCTTCAGTTAATTTCTAAATCACATCCATATCGTTTATAATATTTTACAATGATTTATCGCTATTTTTATTTATTTTAAAATAGCCAATTTATTCAAAACGACGCTTCGGGCCATAACCCGGCCGTGGCGCTGTTTTTCTTCAGATTTGATTTACACATATTTGAAAATCTATTCGTTGGATCTTCACAAAATTTGCATCTTTAGAAAGATCTTTTCAAAATGAATCCAACGGTTCCAGTTTCGGGAAAATTCGACGGTCGGATCTCCCGGTATAATCGTTTGAAGTTTCGATTTCAAAATACGAACTGCAGCGTCGTTATTCGATTAAATATAATTATATATATATATATATATAATCGATTCTGGCGTAGTTTTTCTTCAGATTTGAATTAAACATTCCAGACAATTTGTAACACCCCACCTCCGCCAATGTCACTCTTGCAAGCACACTAGCTTTGGAGGGGCGTTAAATAGGGTAAATATGCATGCAGATATCACAAGACAGAACATATAAGTAAAAACAGAGTAAATAAAGAAGTGGGTAAAACTAACATTTCAAAACCATAGTCAAGTTACATCAAAGTACTTGGTCATTATTTTCCCACAAAACAAAGTCTAGAAACATCAACTGAAAACTGGAAAAAAATCATAAAGTAACTATCCCCAAATTAGAATAAAAGCCATAGCAAGCTCAAGTCCAAACCGTACATGAGCTATCCAGAAAGCAGCTAAAGATCCAAGCTAGGTGCTAGTGTTCCCACCCTGTAAACCTAGGGGGGGGACGAAAGAAAAGAGGCGAAGGATAATGGGTTAGTCAAAAGACTGGTAAGTCCTACCTACTATTAGTATAAAAACGAATAAAGTTAACTGGACATGTAAAACAGAGATGAAACATAGGATGATAACTGGCATGGTGAAAAGTTAACAAGATAGGTCAAATGTGGCATCGCATATACAAGGGCAAGTTTTTGCACCAAGTGTACTAGTATACCAACCCATGTCAAGTATAAACAAGAAGTGATCCCTTGGCCCAATCTTGGCCCAATATCACGAGATGACCTAAATCAAGGTCCAACAACACGGTCTAGTCGATTGGCACCCTAAAAGCCTAACTCGTCAAGTGTCGGTGTCATATGGCCCAATCACGAAGTGTAGTCAAACTGTGCTAGGTCCACCCTAGGGTGTATCAAGCCCTAGATTGCCAACCACGGACACAAATCAAGCACGCACAGTCTAAACCTACTGGTGCCTGTGTCTGCTTTTTGAACTCCGGACCATGTGCACGACCATAGTCCGCCTGAACCTACACCGGTGCACCTACTCAGCCATCGTTTTGGTCGCTTATATGTCAGCCCAGTAATCGTGCCCCACCCTAGCCTAGTCCCTAGGGTATCATGATACAACCAAGAGGGTTACTGGTGAAAAGGACCACGTAACTAGGGTTTCTAACGGGTTAAACGTGGTTAACCCTATCCAATCAAGTATCAAGTTGGTTAAGTGTACCCAAGGTTCACGACTTAACCCTATCAACTCATCGTGTTTAATTGGTTAAGTATTCAAGTGGTCCATGACTTAACCCTATCATGTGGCATTAATTAATTTAATGCACCCAACCTCTCACATTAGACCTTGTTGTGGTTACTAGTTAAGCCGGGCGGGTCCGGGTAGCTTTACACCACAACTTAGTCTAACCTCGGATTTCAAGTGCGACATGACCAACTACTCACATTGGGTCTTATTGCTTGTAGCCACTAGTTAAGCCGGTCTGTTCCGGGTAGATTTATGCTACAAACTCAACCCAACCTCGAGTTGGCCATTCTCATGTTTTCTAGAAGTCATGTCCAAGTTCATGTTCATTTCTCAAGCATAATCACATGTCATATTTAGTGTCATCTTTTCAAGTCATGTTTTTATTTCATTTTAGTTTACCCATAACGTAACCCCCTCGCATGTAAGTTCGCATAAACGCAAATAGATCTCAAAGAGGGAACTTAGAAGCATGACATAATTGATAAGGCTTGGCCACAAGTTAAACATGGTGGCATATGAGGCAATTGTGTTCATAAACTTGCATATTACATTATAAGCCTCAAAACATGCATGATATCAAACTTTAGCAAAATAGTTGAAACATGATCATAAATGACATAGGATGATAGCTAGTGATTCGCATATAACATCATATGCAAGATAACATAAGGGTTATGAGAGTTTCTATGTTGCTTTATGCAACATTTCAAATCAAAGCTCATAGCTTTCTATGCACAAAGTCAAGGTGATAGCTTTACAGACATGCATAGAATAAATCTATGCATAACATGATAGAATCAAAGCACAAATCATACTTAGGCCCAAACTCAAACTTGCAACATGTCATATTTAACTTCATAGTTAGAATCTAAGAGTAGAATAGGGCTTACAATGCTATGAAGACTTATAAAATAAAATAAGATTGAGACGAAGCCACTAGCATCTCTAAAACCCCCCAAATAACAAGCTCCAATGAAAACCCTTGAGAAATAATAAGAAGATCCTTGCTTTGATGAAGAAAGATTGAACTTTGGCCTTGAATCAAACTTAGAAACTCTCAAACAAGCTTAGAAACTCTCATATGAATGAAGATGGAGACTATGACAAGAGGGTGGAGGCCATGATAAAACATTTTGGCATAACCTAGTTGTAGGATTGATTTATGATGGTTTAGGCTAGGTATTAGGGTCCTTTTATAGAAGTTTAGGTTAGTTTAGGCCATAGGATTAACCCTAATTCAGATCCGAGCCTTTAAAATCCGTCACAAGCCTTAAAACATGTCTTGAGGAACAAGTCAGGTGCTCCCAGGCCAAACTGGCCGACCACCCAAGTCGACAGGGGTGTCGACTGGGCAGTCGACACCACCTAGGGTGTGTCGACTCCCAAGTCGACTCCCCAGTCGACTTGGGGGTGGCGGGAATTTTTCCCGCCTGTCTTGCTTGGCTGAATTTGAATTTTGAATTCAAATTTGAACTGTTTTTTTTTTTTTTTTTTGAAATTGAAATTTTTTGGAAACTTCGACGGGCCATAACTTGGTCATACGGACTCCGATTTTCGAAAACTTGGACTCTATTTCGCGTATTTTTCCGAGACGAACGCAATGGCAAAGCCCGTTTCCCTTGATTCAGATTTTATCATTTAATTCTGCCTTGATTTATGTTATAACTTGTTATTCAAAATACGGGTTCTTACATTCTCCCCACCTTAAAGGATTTCTTCCCCGAAATCTTCAAGTTAGGAAGAACATATCCTACCATCCATCATCCATCTACTCAAAACATCATCCACGTGCAGTCATTGTCCTTAAAAGATTCTAAATGTTGTATGATCATATGCGAAAGGTGTGTGTATATGTACTTATCTAATGCGAAAATCAGGCGGTTACTGATTCAGTAAACCTCCTTAATGCAAAGCATGTTAGTGAAATGAGTCCATATGTATGCAAATTCCTAACATAATTCGTAATCTCTACATGAGTGCACATAACATCCATCCATATGCAACATCCACGTGATATCATAGCGAGTTTCATCCATGAATAAGTATAAGCACTCATGCATATGCAATATGAAAGTGTGTGAGCCGTTCTTAGTGCCTAATGTGTATCATGCATCCACGAGTATCCACTTGCAAACACTTGCAACCACTTGCAAACATCAAGCATAACATGTTTCAAATACATGTTTCATCCAACGGGTTTCTACCTAAGGTTCTCATGACAAGGTTAACGAGATAACAAGATAAACATGGATAGCAAAAGAAAGATACGCTAACTAGGAAAAGAGATTGAGAATGTACCCTAAAAAAGAAATGGAAAAAGCCCACGCATCTTCTCCTCGGTTTCCCAAGTTGCATCCTCTTCGGCCTCACTCCACTGAACCTTCACCAATTTGACTTCTCGATTTCATAGCATCTTGATCTCCGTTCCCAAGATACGAATCAGAGCTCTCCTCAAGGTTGCCTCTTTCTCTACCTCCACGTCTTCAAGAATGCTAGGTTCAACCACCTCAGTGGACTCATGTAGGCACTTTCGGAGATGCGAGACATGAAAGACATTATGCACTCCAGCCAGCTTCTCGGGCAATTCCACCTTATAGGCCATCTTCCCAATTCTTTCTGTGATAGGGAAGGGTCCTACGAACCTTGGTGCCAACTTTCCAACTGCTCCAAAACGAACCACATTACGCAAAGGAGAAACTTTCACGAAAACCATATCTCCAACTTCGAATTCCAAATCTGTCCTTCGCTTGTCAGCATAGGATTTCTGTCTGTCTTGGGCCGTTTTCATCCGTTTTCTCACCAATTCAACTTTCTCGGATGTGTCCCGTATCATATCGGGCCCATGTATAAGCCTACCCGTTGTCTCTCACCAACAAGATGGTGACCTACATGGCCTCCCATACAAAGCTTCAAATGGTGCCATCCCTATGCTAGCTTGATAGCTGTTATTATAAGCAAACTCTACAAGAGGAAGGTGGTCTTCCCAAGTACCACCAAAGTCAAGAACACAAAGCCTCATAAGATCTTCTAGCACTCTATTTACCCTTTCAGTTTGGCCATCCGTCTGGGGGTGATAGGCTGTACTTAGATTCAATCGCGTACACATCGCTTCTTGCAAACTATTCCAGAACTGGCTAGTGAAGATTGGGTCACGATCGCTAACTATGCTGGAAGGAACTCCATGCAATCGCACTATCTCTCGAAGATAAACAGATGCTAGCCATGATGCGGTCCTCTTGCTCTTCACTGGAATGAAATGAGCACTCTTCGTAAGTCTATCAACTATGACCCATATGCTCGTATTTCCTTTCCTTGACCTAGGCAATCCATCCACAAAATCCATAGAGATACTTTCCCACTTCCATTGTGGGACCTCTAATGGATGTAATAGCCCACCGGGTTTCTTCGACTCGACTTTCACTTGTTGGCACACCATGCACTTTGAAACATACTCTGCCACATCCTTCTTCATTCCAGCCCAAAAGAAAATGCGCTTCATATCCCTATACATCTTATCTCCTCTAGGATGTATAGTCATCTTCGAGTGATGCGCTTCTTCGAGAACTTTATGCACCAAGTCTCCCACTTGTGGAACGCATAGCCTTCCATCACGCCTTAGCCAACCCTTGTCATCAATAGTATATCTAGCAAGGTGACTCGATGTCTCACCATGAATCAACTTGTCCATGATCTCGACTATCTGCAGGTCTTCCTTCTGCGAGGTCCCTACTTGATCAAGAAGTGTAGTTCTAAGCTCAAGAGATGCTAACGAACCCGTCATCGACTCAACAGCCGTTGTGAAATCAAAGGTTGCCAAAAACTCTAGGCTCTTCATCTCAACAAACAAGGGACTTAAAGTCAACCTTCTTCTGCTTAGTGCATCTGCCACAACATTAACCTTGCCAGGGGTATAAGCTATCTCGAAGTCATATGATGCCAAGAATTCCATCCACCTTTGCTGCCTTAGATTCAGATCTTTCTGCGAGAAGAGGTACTTGAGCGACTTGTGATCAGTATATAACTCAAACCTTTCGCCTAGAAGATAGTGGCGCCAGGATTTGAGTGCAAAGACGATCGCCTCCAACTCCAAATCATGAGTGGGATTGTTCTTCTCATGAACTTTAAGTTGCCTACCCCCATAACATATCACTCTTCCTTCTTGCATCAGAACAGCACCTTACCCCGTGCCACATGCATCGGTGTACATGGTAAACATCTTACCGCCATCGGGTAATGCCAAAACTGGAGCTGTGGTAAGGGTCCTCTTGAGCCTTTGAAAAGCAAGCTCACACTCTAAGTCCCATGCAAAGACTAAGTTCTTCTTCGTCAATTTAGTAAGAGGGGCTGAAATCTTAGTGAAGTCCTTAATGAACTTCCTATAGTAGCCTGCCAGACCGAGAAAGCTTCTTACTTCGGTTGCATTCCTAGGAGTCTTCCAGTCTTGAAACGCAACCACTTTCGCGGGATCCACATCTATGCCTTGCTTAGAAACTATATGTCCAAGAAACCGAACTTCCCTTCTCCAAAAATGGCATTTGGAGAACTTGGCTTTCAACTGATGAGCTCTAAGCGTATCCATCACTTCCTTGAGATGTCTAGCATGTTCTTCCTCATCCTTTGAGAAGATCAGAATATCATCCACGAAGACAACCACAAACTTGTTAAGGAACTCCCTGAACACCCTACTCATCAAATCTACGAAGTAGGCGGGTGCATTAGTCAAACCGAATGGCATGACAAGCCATTCAAAGAATCCATCTGGAGTCCTAAACGCAGTCTTATCAATACTATCCTCAGCCACTCTAAGCTGATGGAATCCGGTGGCTAGATCGAGCTGAGAGAAAACAGAAGCACCAACAAGTTGGTCAAAGAGGTCATCAATCCTCGGTAACGGGTGCCTATTCTTCTTTGTCAGCTTGTTCAACTCTCGATAATCAACACATAGACGAAGCGAACCATCCGCCTTAGTAGCGAACACCACAGGAGCACCCCATTCAGAAATGCTTCGCCTAATAAAATTCTTCTCAAGCAACTCCTTGATTTGCTTACTGAGCTTTCTTCTTTCTCGTGGGGCCATGTGCCTAACGGGTAATGAAACTGGCTTGGCATTATCAACAAGATAAATGCGGAAATCTATCTCTCATTTAGGGGGTAACCCCTTAACCTCTTCAAAGACATCAGGATATTCTCGGACCACCCTTACAGATTGTAGACCATCGATGGACGAGTCAAGAGATTCAAGATAACATAACATGACGGGATCCAGCGGGTTGCAAGAAATCTCTAGGGTATTACCGAGGCGAGTCACGAGCCTCACCACCCTATGCTCACAATCGAGAATGGCTCCATAACTGGACAACCAATCCATGCCCAAAATCAACCCGTATCCCATGAACTCGAGAACATAAGCATTACACGTGAATTCTACGGTCAAGATAGAAATCCTCAAATCCATACAAATCATAGATAGATGGGCGGAACCCCCAATTGGATTTGAAACACTAATGGGATCCTCAACTAGACTAGTACTTAGGTGCAAACTTTCAACAATGTCAGAAGAAATAAAAGTATGCGATGCGCCAGAATCAAATAAAGTGCGAACAGGAAAATCAAAAATGTAAACAAGGCTTTCTACAGAAATACTACCTCGGTCCTGAACTAGAGCAGTGTTGAGAGCATGCACTTGCCCTCCAGATGGTCCTGCACGCTGAGTCTGCCCTTGCCCTTGCCCTTGTCCTTGCTTCTTAGGGCAATCCTTGCTAAAGTGTCCAGTCTCTCCACAATGGAAGCATTTGCCCAAGTTTCTCTTCTTCTTTCTACAATCTTTGGCTATGTGCCCAACAATCCCACAGAAGTTGCACTTTCTTGGGTCCTTTGCCTTGTTGTTGTTGGCCTTATTACCCTTGTTGTTCTTGTTGTTCTGATTGCTCTGATTTCCTCCCCATTTGGAGTCCGCCTTATTTGTTTGAGTCTCATTAGGCTTGACTTCTTTCTTGCCATTCTTATCGTCCCCCTGAAGCAATGCCATGTCCACTAGGCTTTCAAAAGTGGCCCCATGGGTATATGTGACATGGCTAAACCTTGTAATGGCTCATTCAACCCTCGTGCAAAGCGTAGAGCCTTCTTCTGGGGAGTATTAACCATGTCCAAACCGAATCGAGCAAGCTAGTTAAACTTATTCACATACTCCCTCACTGTCATGTCCCCTTGCTTCAAAGATATAAACTTCTCCATTTGGAGATTCTCCTCAGCAGATGATAGGAACTTAAGTCCAAACCTCATCCTAAAGTCGGCCCAAGTCTCTATAGGCCTAGTAGCGTTGGTGACCTCCCACCAATAAGCAGCTTCCTCTTTCAGTAGCCATACTGCAAACAGAACTTTTCTATGGTCTTCCACATCAAAGATGGCGAAGAGATCTTCAGTTTCTTTCAACCAATTTCGCGCCTTAACAAAAGTCTCCGTCCCAATAAAATTCTTGCCACCCATCGCCATAAAGTCTTTGCAAACTTTGCGAAATCTGCTTGGGGATGCTGAGGAGGAGGAGTAGGAACCTCAGTTACGGTTGGAGTGTTTGCTGGGCCCACATCGTTAGCCCTAGCTTCGAAGTACCTCAGGAACCATCCGGGAATGGTTACTCCCTCGGGAAGGTTAAGATCAGTCATGCTGAAAAAAAAGGAAAAGATAGATTTAGAACGAGGAAACAAGGATAGTGCTAATGGCTTTTGGGGAATAGCCTTTTAAAATAAACTAGACTTTTCTTGGAAAATACTTAATTGGTTTTGAAGATAGTTTTTCAAAAGGGTTTTAAAACTTTTGTCCGGTCTAGTAAAACCTTATGCTCTGATACCAAATGTAACACCCCACCTCCGCCAATGTCACTCTTGCAAGCACACTAGCTTTGGAGGGGCGTTAAACAGGGTAAACATGCAAGAAGATATAACAAGATAGAACATATAAGTAAAAACAGAGTAAATAAAGCAGCGGGTAAAACTAACATTTCAAAACCATAGTCAAGTTACATCAAAGTACTTGGTCATTATTTTCCCAGAAAACAAAGTCTAGAAACATCAACTGAAAACTGGAAGAAAATCATAAAGTAACTATCCCCAAAGTAGAATAAAAGCCATAGCAAGCTCAAGTCCAAACCGTACATGAGCTATCTAGAAAAGCAGCTAAAGATCCAAGATAGGTGCTAGTGTTCCCACCTTGTAAACCTGGGGGAGGGGGGGGGGAAACGAATGAAAAGAGGCGAAGGAAAATGGGTCCATCAAAAGGATGGTAAGTCCTACCTACTATTAGTATAAAAACTAATAAAGTTAACTGGACATGCAAAACAGAGATGAAACATAGGATGATAACTGGCATGGTGAAAAGTTAACAAGATAGGTCAAATGTGGCATCACATATACAAGGTTAAGTTTTGGCACCAAGTGTACTAGTATACCAACCCATGTCAAGTATAAACAAGAAGTGATCCCTTGGCCCAATCTTGGCCCAATATCAAGAGATAACATAAATCAAGGTCCAACAACACGGTCTAGTCGATCGGCTCCGTAAAAGCCTAACTCGTCAAGTGTCGGTGTCATATGGCCCAATCACGAAGTGTAGTCAAACTGTGCTAGGTCTACCCTAGGGTGTATCATGCCCTAGGGTGCCAACCACGGACACAAATCAAGCACGCACAGTCTAAACCTACTGGTGCCCGTGTCTGCTTTTTCAACTCCGGACCATGTGCACGACCATAGTCCGCCTGAACCTACACCGGTGCACCTACTCAGCCGTCGTTTTGGTCGCTTACATGTCAGCCCAGTAATTGTGCCCTACCCTAGCCTAGTCCCTAGGGTATCATGATACAACCAATAGGGTTACTGGTGAAAAGGACCATGTAACTAGGGTTTCTAACGGGTTAAACGTGGTTAACCCTATCCAATCAAGTATCAAGTTGGTTAAGTGTACCCAAGGTTCATGACTTAACCCTATCAACCCATCGTGTTTAATTGGTTAAGTATTCAAGTGGTCCATGAATTTACCCTATCATGTGGCATTAATTGATTTAATGCACTCAACCTCTCACATTAGACCTTGTTGTGGTTACTAGTTAAGCCGGGCGGGTCCGAGTAGCTTTACACCACAACTTAGTCTAACCTCGGGTTTCAAGTGCGACATGACCAACTACTCACATTGGGTCTTATTGCTTGTAACCACTAGTTAAGCCGGTCGGTTCCGGGTAGATTTATGCTACAAACTCGACCCAACCTCGAGTTGGTCATTCTCATGTTTTCTAGAAGTCATGTCCAAGTTCATGTTCATTTCTCAAGCATAATCACATGTCATATTTCGTGTCATCTTTTCAAGTCATGTTTTTATGTCATTTTAGTTTACCCATAACGTAACCCCCTCGCATGTAAGTTCGCATAAACGCAAATAGATCTCAAAGAGGGAACTTAGAAGCATGACATAATTGATAAGGCTTGGCCACAAGTTAAACATGGTGGCATATGAGGCAATTGTGTTCATAAACTTGCATATTACATTATAAGCCTCAAAACATGCATGATATCAAACTTTAGCAAAATAGTTGAAATATGGTCATAAATGACATAGGATGATAGCTAGTGATTCGCATATAACATCATATGCAAGATAACATAAGGGTTATGAGAGTTTCTATGTTGCTTTATGCAACATTTCAAATCAAAGCTCATAGCTTTCTATGCACAAAGTCAAGGTGATAGCTTTACAAACATGCATAGAATAAATCTATGCATAACATGATAGAATCAAAGCACAAATCATACTTAGGCCCAAACTCAAACTTGCAACATGTCATATTTAACTTCATAGTTAGAATCTAAGAGTAGAATAGGGCTTACAATGCTATGAAGACTTATAAAATAAAATAAGATTGAGACGAAGCCACTAGCAACTCTAAAAACCCCCAAATAACAAGCTCCAATGAAAACCCTTGAGAAATAAGAAGAAGATCCTTGCTTTGATGAAGAAAGATTGAACTTTGGCCTTGAATCAAACTTAGAAACTCTCAAACAAGCTTAGAAACTCTCATATGAATGAAGATGGAGACTATGACAAGAGGGTGGAGGCCATGATAAAACATTTTGGCATAACCTAGTTGTAGGATTGATTTATGATGGTTTAGGCTAGGTATTAGGGTCCTTTTATAGAAGTTTAGCTTAGTTTAGGCCATAGGATTAACCCTAATTCAGATCTGAGCCTTTAAAATCCGTCACAAGCCTTAAAACATGTCTTGAGGAACAAGTCAGGTGCACCCAGGCCAAACTGGCCGACCACCCAAGTCGACAGGGGTGTCGACTAGGCAGTCCACACCACCTGGGGTGTGTCGACTACCCAGTCGACTTGGGGGTGGCGGGAATTTTTCCCGCCTGTCCTGCTTGGCTGAATTTGAATTCCGAAATCAAATTTGAACTGTTTTTTTTTTTTTTTGAAATTGAAATTTTCTGAAAACTTCGACAGGCCATAACTTGGTCATACGGACTCCGATTTTTGAAAACTCGGACTCTATTTCGCGTATTTTTCCGAGACGAACGCAATGGCACAACCCGTTTCCCTTGATTCAGATTTTGTCATTTAATTCTGCCTTGATTTATGTTATAACTTGTTATTCAAAATACGGGTTGTTACACAATTCAACCGTTGGATTTTTACAAAGTTGGTGCCGTTGGAAAGATACTTCCAAAGCGAACCCAACAGTTGCGATTTCAGGAAAATCCGATGGTCGGATCTCCCGTACTAATCGTTTGAAATGACGGTTTCAAAATACGAACTGCAGCGTCGTTATTCGATATATTTCAATTCTATTTATATATATATATCGATTCTTCGATTTCAAAACTATATTCTTTTCATTCATATGATAAAAATTATATTTTTATCTAACTGTCTTCTATTTCAACACTTCACTATTTTTAACGATTAGTGCATATAATAAAAATGTGATTTTTATTGTAAAACAATTCATTTCAAAACACTATTATTTTATATAGTTAATATAGGTGATAAAAATAGGATTTTTATTATAAAACAATTTATTTCAAAACAAGACTATTTTATACATTTCATATTGATGTTAAAAATGGGATTGTTATTATAAAACAATTTGTATCAAAATATGAATACCATTCAACACATGAATTTCAATTCAACGAATGAATTTCGATTCAACGCATGAAGGCTTTCTATAGTTTATATAAATCAGTAAAAAGGTGATTTTTATATTTAAAACACAAATACCATTCAACACATGAATTTCAATTCAACGAATGAATATCGATTCAACACATGAAGGTTTTCTATAGTTTCTATATATAGATAAAAATGTGATTTTTATTTTTAAAACACGAATACCATTCAACACATGAATTTGAATTCAATGAATGAATATCGATTCAACACATGAAGGTTTTCTATAGTTTCAATATATAGATAAAAATGTGATTTTTATATTTAAAACATGAATACCATTCAACACATGAATTTCTATCCAACGAATGAATATCGACTCAACACATGAAGTTTTTCTATTCAACGAATAAATATAGTTTCAACAAATGAAAATAATTCAAACCCAAGAATATTATTCAAAATTTCGGCAGCATAACAGAAGGCCGAAACCAACATCAGATCAAAATCCAGGAAACCATTCGACTTAGCTAACCTTCATTTAATTTCTAAATCACATACATATCGTTTATAATATTTTACAACGATTTATCGCTATTTTTATTTATTTTAAAATAGCCAATTTATTCAAAACGATGCTTCGGGCCATAACGCGGCCGTGGCGCTGTTTTTCTTCAGATTTGATTTACACATATCTGAAAATCTATCCGTTGGATCTTCACAAAATTTGCATCATTACAAAGATCTTTTCAAAACGAATCCAACGGTTCCAGTTTCGGGAAAATCCGATGGTCGGATTTCCCGGTATAATCGTTTGAAGTTTCGATTTCAAAATACGAACTACAGCGTCGTTATTCGATTAAATATAATTATATATATATATATATATAATCGATTCTGGCGCTGTTTTTCTTCAGATTTGAATTTACCATTCCAGAAAATCCAACCGTTGGATTTTTACAAAGTTGGTGTCGTTGGAAAGATATTTCCAAAGCGAACCCAACGATTGCGATTTCACGAAAATCCGATGGTCGGATCTCCCGTACTAATCGTTTGAAATCACGGTTTCAAAATACAAACTGCAGCGTCGTTATTCGATATATTTCAATTCTATTTATATATATATCGATTCTTTGATTTCAAAACTATATTCTTTTCATACATTTGATAAAAAATATATTTTTATCTAACTGTCTTCTATTTCAACACTTCACTATTTTTAACGATTCGTGCATATAATAAAAATGTTATTTTTATTGTAAAACAATTCATTTCAAAACACTATTATTTTATATAGTTAATATAGGTGATAAAAATAGGATTTTTATTATAAAACAATTCATTTCAAAACAAGATTATTTTATACATTTCATATTGATGTAAAAAATGGGATTTTTATTATAAAACAATTTCTTTCAAAATATGAATACCATTCAACACATGAATTTCAATTCAACGAATGAATTTCGATTCAACACATGAAGGTTTTCTATAGTTTATATAAATCAATAAAAAGGTGATTTTTATATTTAAAACACGAATACCATTCAATACATGAATTTCAATTCAACGAATGAATATCGATTCAATACATGAAGGTTTTCTATAGTTTCTATATATAGATAAAAATGTGATTTTTATTTTTAAAACACGAATACCATTCAACACATGAATTTCAATTCAACGAATGAATATCGGTTCAACACATGAAGGTTTTCTATAGTTTCTATATATAGATAAAAATGTGATTTTTATATTTAAAACACAAATACCATTCAACACATGAATTTCTATCCAACGAATGAATATCGACTCAACACATGAAGGTTTTCTATTCAACGAATAAATATAGTTTCAACAAATGAAAATAATTCAAACACATGAATATTATTCAAAATTTCGGCAGCATAACGGCAGGGTAGTTAAAACCGGGACCGTCCCTAGTACGGCTCCTCGCTCTACCTTAAAACCTCGCAGTTTTTGACAATGGGGAATCATGCATCTAGTTCGCACGTAGGCGACATGTATATTAATTTCATTTCCAAAAACTAATCCTATGTGGTTTCAACCAAATATTTCTCAACCACAAATGGGTATTTTTCAACCACAATCAATCAATATCAACCACAAACAATTCCAACCAACCATTTGCTATCAATCAATTTTCACACCAATCACAACCAATAAATACCGTCCATGGTTTGTGGACGAGGGGCGTATATATATATGTATAGCAATTCACTTCTATTTCAACACATATATAATTTTTACAATGCCTATATAACTTATACATCGAACGTACAACCTATACAACGCTTATACAAGGGGTATACAACGCTTATATAACTCGTACATCGACTATATAATATATACATCGTCGTTTTCCATACCGTTTATAAATTAGAAATCTCACATTGGGTTCCACTCCACCAAAAATAACATAAGGCTCAGAAAAATATGCGGTCTCTTCTGGAAGGTAGAAGATGTCCACACGAGTCCACTGTCTCTTGTTTCACTGAATTTCGATAACACAGCAAAAAGATATGATTTTTCAAAGTTTGCAACGGTTTAAAGGTGTTAAAATCAGATTAAATAAAATCAGCCGTACCTTCAATAAAACGTTCAAAACTAGGTTTGCAATTTTCGATCAAACCGTGAATCGATAGGAGGATCGGTCGGTGCAGCGACGAAGAGGGGGGAGGCGCGCGCCTGCGTGTGGTGGTGGGGGCCCACTCGGTGGTGCCAGGCGGTGGCGGCGGCGAATTGAAGTCGTCGACTTCAGGGAGGTGGTTCTCTCTCCACAGGCCACGAAAAATTCCAAACTTTATATGGATTTGAAGATCTCGAGAAGATCTTCAAAAAGTTCAACTGTGGCACGAGCTAATTCGACGTGGATTGATCAGAAAATGAGGGGGAAGGTTTAGAGCGGTTTCCGCCTTCGATCGGGGAGAGAGAAAAAAGGATTTTTCTTTTCTTTTTTTAAAAAAAAATTATGATTGGCCGGTGTGTTTTAAAGGGGTTTTCTGACACGACCACCAATCTAAACCCAACGACTATCGTCCCTAGCATTTTACCCCCATTCCGAACACAATGGGATATGTTTCGTAGGCCCATTCGGTTGTTTTGGTCAGTTTTCCTTCAAATTAAAATATAAAACATTCAATATTCAATTTGAACGTACATTTCAATTTGCCAGGGCCACAAACTGATTCGAAAAATTCCAGAAAAATAAATCTGACTATGTTTTGATGATACGGTCCCAACAAAACTAGTTTCGTCGAATTCTGAGACCGTTTGCAAAAAGGCCCATTTCTGGTCGATCCAATTTAACTATAATTGATCAAAACACGTTTTCCTTTGCCACGCTCACATACTAGCTTCAAAAATTATGAAATTTGAAACCTAGCAATAACCTCACATCCCAGATCCAACAAAAGTGGTTTCGTCGAATTCCGAGGTCGTTTGCAAAATGACCAATTTCACGGGCTATATAAATTCCATAGCGACCTTTCTGAAAATTCATTTGGCCATAACTTTTGGTTTCCGCTATGAAACTTCGATTTTTCAGATTTGTTAGAAAGGTATTCACAAACAGATTTAAATATTTTTGGTTTCACTCAAATCCATTTTGTTTTGCACCCGGTACAGTCCGACAAAGTTTGAATTCAATTTTTGAAACTGCAGTGCCATTTCACGCCTTGTTTATAATTAGAATTAATTATATTCGTTTTCAAACGTCGATTCAAACTCACTTTTCATTGCTATTATTTAAAATATTTATTTTAAATATTTAAAATCCATTATTTTAGCCAATTTAAAAAATTTAAATTGGTCCAGATTTTCTGGGTCGTTACACTTTGATTCTGAAAATTTCTGAAACTTCTAGTGGTCATAACTTGGTCATACTAACTCCGATTTTTGAAAACTCAGACTCTATTTCATGTTAAATTTTGAGACGAACGCAATGGAGTAACCTGTTTCCCTTGATTCTTATTTTAAAATTTGATTCAACCTTGATTTATGACTTTAACGTGTTATAAAAATACGGGTTGTTACATTCTCCCCTCCTTAGAGGATTTCGTCCCCGAAATCTCTAAGTTAGGAAGAATATATCCTATCATCCATCTACTCAACCATCAATCACAGGTATCCATTGTCCTTAAGAGATTTCTAATGTTGTATGAACATATGCAGAAAGTGTGTGTACATGTTCCTTATCTAATGCAAATGATCAGGCCTGATTGATCTTCTTAATGCAAAATATGTTTAAGTGCCATTAGTCCAACATGTATGCGAATAGTCCTAGCCATATAAACACTATATGTGTGCACAAACATTCATCCATATGCAACATCCACATGATAACACATTCAATTTCATCCATAAACAAGTATAAACACTCATGCATATGCAATATGAAAACGTGTCTAAGCCGATCTAGTGCCTAATGTGTGTTATGCAACCACGAGCAACAACTTGCGATCACTTGCAACCATTTGCAAACATCAACCATAACATGTTTCAAATACATGTTTCCATCCATATGGTTCCACCTAAGGTTCTCAAGATAGGATCGAGAAGATAAGCAAGATAAAACAAAGCATCAAGGAGAAGAAGTTAAAGATGTACCCCCAGAAGGTCCTGCTTGTGGGGCTTGCCCTTGCTTCTTAGGGCAGTTCCTGTTGATATGTCCAGTTTCACCACACTGAAAGCATGCTCCCATCTTCATCTTCTTCTTTCTACAATCCTGAGCTATATGCCCTTCAATACCGCAGAAGTGGCATTTTCTTTTCTCACGTGTCTTGTTATCCTTATTATCGTTGTTGTTCTTGCCTCCTTTCTTGGAGTCTTTCTTCTTGTTTTGAGAATCATTCGCCTTGACCTCCTTCTTGCCATTCTCGTCTTCTTCATGAAGTAGGGCCATATCCACCAAGCTCTCAAAGGTCGCCCTCATGGGTACATGAGTCATAGCAAGGCTGTGTAGTGGCTCATTCAAACCTCTGACGAAGCGAATAGCCTTCTTGTGTTGGGTGCTCACTAAATCCAGCCCAAATCTGGCCAGTTGATTAAACTAATTGACGTACTCCCTGACTGTCATGCTTCCTTGCTTAAGAGTTAGGAACTTCTCCATCTGTAGGCTTCTTTCAGCTTGGGAGAGAAATTTCATCACAAATCTCATTTGGAAGTGTTCCCAAGTTTCCACTGGCCTCTCAGCATGGGTAATCTCCCACCAATACGAAGCTTCATCTTTAAGCAACCACACTTTTAGCTGTATCTTTTGCCTGTCATAAACTTCAAAGATGACGAACAAATCTTCGGTCTCCTTCAGCCAGTTCCTCACTTCCACAAAGGATTCAGTCCCATAGAAGTCCTTTCCACCAGTAGCCTTGAAGTCTCTACACATCTTTGCGAAAGCATTTCCACGAAGAGGAGGAGGAGGAGGAATCGCTGCAGCTGGAGGAGGAATATCTGCTGGGCCTGCATCGTCGGCCCTAGCCTCTTAGTACCTCCTGAACCAGCCAGGTATTGGCACGCCCTCTGGAAAGTGATGATTTCCAGACATGCTGAAAAACGAAAAGATAGAGATTCAAATGAGGAAACAAAGGAAAGTGCTAATGGCTTTTGGGGAATAGCCTTTTCAAAATAAACTTTTCTTGAAAAATGCTTCTTTATAAACGGTTTTGAAAATAGTTTTAGAAGGTTTTAAAAGCTTTTGCCCAGTCTGGTAACCTTCTGCTCTGATACTAAATGTAACACCCCACCTCCGCTAGGGTCACTCACAAAGGGAATGCCCTAGTTTTGGTGGAGCATTATCTAGGTAAACATACACAGAGATATCACAAGACAGAACATAAATAAAGCAGCGGTAGAAATTAAAAACCAAATCTTGTTACTTTCAAGAAAAGAGTCAAAACCTCATATATCCAAAGTACAAGTTGCCATTATTCCCTTACACCAAGTTCTAAATAAAGAAGCATAAACTTAAAATAACAAAAGTAAATTATTCCCCAAAAATTGCAGACGTGCAGCCATAGCAATGCTCAAGACCAAACCGTACATGAGCTGATAGAAAGCAAGCTAAATCTAAGCTAAGAGCTAGAGTTTCCTCCCTGAGAACCTGGGGGAAGAAACGAAAGAAAAAGAGGCAAAAGGAAAGGGTCAGTCATAAAGACTGGTAAGTTCAAGTGACTTTCAGTATAAAAACGGGTAAAGGTAACATGACATGTATAAACTGAAAGTAAACATAAGTATGATGTCAAGATAGACTAAGATAACATGATGAATCAAGTATAGGTCAAGTATAGTATCGCATGTTCAAGGTTCGCTGCACCAACTGTACTAGTAGCCCAACCCATGTCAAGTATTAATCATGAAATGATCCCTTGGCCCAAAATCGTGAATGACGCATTACTAGGTCCAACGGAACGATCCACTAATCTATCGGCTCCCTACAAGTTCTAGCTTGTTGTATTTCTGTGTCATACGACCCTATCACAAATGTAGTCACCTGTGCTAGGTCTACCATAGGGTGTATCAAGCCCTATGGTGACAACCACCGACACGAATCAAGCATGCATAGATAAACCTACGGATGCCCAATGCCTGCTTTTTCAACTCCGGACCACATGCATGACCATAGCCCGCCAGAACCTACACTGCCGCACCCACACAGCCGTCTTTCTGGTTGATTATAATCAGCCCAGTAATCGTGCCCCACCCTGCCTAGTTCCAGGGTACCATGATACATCTAGTGGGTTACTGCTGAAATGGACCGCGTAACTAGGGTTTCCGTCTAGTAGGTTAAGTGTTGTCATTTAAATTCGAGACTTAACCCCTTAAGTCTAGCATATCAAGTTAGCTAAGTTCGTGACTTAGCCCTACAATTCACATGTCAAGTTTGTTAGGTGTTGTCGTTCAAGTTCATGACCAAACCCTACCAATCATGTTTCAAGTTGGTTAAGTGTTGTCTTTCATGTTCATGACTTAACCCTATCATGTGGCATTAATTCATTAATGCACCCCAACCTCTCACATCAGACCTGTTGTTGTGTTCACTGGATTCCGGGCGGTTCCGGGCAGATTTACACCACAACTCAGTCTGACCTCGGGTTTCAGGCGCGATATGACCTACTACCAACATTGGATCCTATTGTTTGCAGTAACTGGATTTGCTGGGCGGTTCCGGGCAGATTTACACTGCAAACTCAACCCAACCTCGAGTTGGCCATTTTCAAGTTCATTTTAGTGTCATGACCATGTTCAAGTTTCATGTCAAGTTCGTGTCAAGTTTCATGTTTCAACTTATGCCTATTATCAAGTTCATGATTCATGTTTATAACCAGTTCATGTTTTGCCTAATCTACCCAAATCGTATTCCCATCGCATGTAAACGTTAATCGATCGAAATTACAAGCAAAACTAAATCTAGAGATAAAGGGAATAACATCAAAACTATGATTGGCAGAAGGGACAAGCATAAAGCGAGAAAAGAGATTACAAGACTGGCATGATATAACTTGAAATAATCGGTTACAACATCACTGGCATATAGAAATTAACAGGGTTTCAAATCTAGCAAAATAAGGCGATAGTCCTGATAAAAACATGACATAAAAGAATAGGCATGCAAAAGCAAGCCAAACACAAGGATAATGAGTCAATGGTTTTTGGTGTACATAATAACAAATAAACTAAGCAAGTCACACCCAAGGTATGGGATCCAACTAAATGCCAATTCGGTATTCAACATGATTTTCAACTATAGTGTTATGAGCAGTCACTATAATAGTCAATTAACCAAAATAGTTATACAATAGTCATGGATAATTATCCAAAAGAGTTCTAGGCAACTACCCTAATAGTCATAGGCCATTAATTGTAATAGTTTTCAAAGTCATGGTCATAGTCTTATGTTCATAACCATAGGTAGCAATTCATAGTCACGAGTCATAGGTGGTTAGCCGCAATTGTCCTTGTCATAGTCACTGGCAATGGTCTTATGTCCTCAGTCATAGGTGTAACACCCCACTTCCATTAATGTCACTCACAAAGGGAATGCATTAACTTCCATGGAGCATTTTAAGTAAGTATATAACAGAAAATCACAACAAGACAGATATAAAGCAGTACTTGAAAATTAAAACTTTATTTCATTGTAGCGGAAAAACCCATATGTTTGATTACATCATCAAAACCATAAACCAAAGTCAAGTACATCATATCCATCTTTATAAAACAAAGTACATAAACTAAAAGACATAATCACCAACATTAAAACAGCTATAAATAAAGAGAAGCTGAACTTTACTTCAGCGGTCCAAGAAATCTTCTAAAAGCAGTCCAAGATCAAGCTCCACTGGTGCTAGTTCCAACCTGAGCACCTTTGGGGGGGGAAGAGATGGAAAAATGGGGGCCAGACATAAAGTCTGGCGAGTACGATAATTCTAACAATATAATTAACAAAGTAACTAGGCTAAGGCATAAGTTGGAAAATAAGGAAATGACCATGAACCGTTGAATATGGCAGAGTAAACAAGGAAATAAGATGAACAACGATATCGTTAAAGCGTACCTAACCCAATAAGATAAATTTACTAAACTACACCAACACTATAGGATAATTGCTATACTGCACCGCCACTAGAATACTGCACCACCACTAGTCACCCTAAGGATGATCCTGCCTACAGACTTAATAATGATATTGGTAGTTTCGTGCACCCCTTGCTACCTTCATAGGTGCCGTCTGCCCCTATCTCCACTAGGTGTACCCACTACCCCTAAGCGATCGGCTCCCTAACTTGTTGATACCCGTGCTGGCCCCACAGTGGGGTGTATCACTCCCCAAAGTGGCAACCCGATACAACCAAGAATGCACGGCTTATACCTACACGATGCAACAACGTCTTACCTTCCAACCCGGGTCCACACACGCATATGAACCCGTTGGACTTGCGTTGCCACCGCTAACCCGGTTTGGCCTCTTACAGTCAAGCCCAGTATGCGTGTCCCGTCCTCGACTTGGGTCGAGCCCACAAAGATACGTATGGGTTACTGGTTGAAACGGGCCCCCATTACTTGACACAAGCTATCCACCTAAGCTTGGTCCCCTCTAGTACATCCCACTTAACCCACTTCTTATTCATGTTTCAATTACATGTTTCAATTTTGGTTAAGTGTTTCTAATCGTATTTCCAAAGGCCACCCAAGGCACCCACTAGATTCCACGTGCCACCCAAGGCACCCACTTAGCCCCCTTATGTCCCACTACATGCTTATCTGGTTAAGTGTTTCTTAATTCATTAAGACCGTAACCTCATAAAGACCTCTTACATTAGACTGGCATTTGTGGCAGTTGGATTTGCCGGGCAGGTCTGGGCAGTCTTACAGCACAAAAGAGCCTAACCTCGTGTCTTTACAATTGTTACGTATTTAGTTTGTGCCTAAAATCTCCCACATTAGACCGACATTTTTGGCAGTTGGATTTGTCGGGCGGGTCCGGGCAGTCTTACACCACAAAAGAGTCTAACCTCTTGTCTTAGACGATTAATTACTGCTAATTAATCACCCCCAATTTGAATTACTTTCCCTATTCAAATTATCAATCAATTCCAAATTTAGCGATGTCCATAATTGACTCAATTATGTCCATCCATTTATGGTATGTAAAATCGTACCAATTTCACCACAATTTTATTTTATGCCTTTTAAGGCATTTATGCCAATTAAATATTTTCAATATTATCCCCTTTTACCCCACGTAGTACGTTTGTTCATTTAATGTAAAAATATACGTTAGACTCGAATAGTCTAACTCATGAAATAAAAGAAAATATCACATATATACATAATTAAAACGTAGATCAAACATAGGGGTGAACTTGCATATGTGAATGATGTTCTACATCTAAAACTTGCATAGGCCAAGATTACAACTTGCATAAACAACATATGTCATGGATCCAGGTTTAAAGGGGTGAACTTGATGAGAAAATGGCCACAAACTTGCATAAACATCATATGTCATAGATCTATATATAAAGGTGTGAACTTGATGAAATAATAGCCACAAACTCGCATAAACATCATATGTCATAGATCTATAACTAAAGGTGTGAACTTGATGAATTAATGGCCACAAACTTGAATAGGTAATAACATAACATGATTCATATCTAACTCATAAACTCACATATGTTGATTTATACATCACAACAATGGTGTAAACTAATATCTAGCATGTAAAGTATCATGTAGAATTTAGCATATGTCATAGCCTAACTTTCAATTAAATTTCACATAAACTAGGTGCCACAATCATGGAAGGTCACATATAATTCTACCCAAACTTGTATATGGTTCATGTTTGAATCAACATCTAAACTTTCCTACATATGATTTATCATATGAATCAATATCACAAACTAGCATAAGAAACATGACGATTTGATTGTATATAAAATTACAACATGGATGATAGCAACATAACTTTACATCGTAAATGATAGCATTATAACACAACATCAAAAGATAATTACGATACGCAATCAATACTTCATATCACATCCATACAATCCGCGTTATAATTTAATCTAATTAAATTACTAATTATTTTGCTAAAACTATCGAACTCACAACTCAAAAGCAGTCTTGAGTTCTGATTTCTGTTTTTTGAAGTTGAATTAGCGCTCCTTTGATGAAGATTCGCTGTTAGGGTTGAGTAGTTCTGATTTGGTTGCTGTTTTTCCTCTTAATTCTGGTGGCGGCTGCTCTAGAGTTCAAGACAACAGCATGACGGCCATAGGTTTAGTTTTAATTCTGATTTAGGGTTTGAGTCTATGGGTCTTTTTATAGAATTCTTAATTAATTTAAGTTGTCAGATGATCTTAGGGTTAATCAAAACCATTCAATCATGATAGGGTGATGAGTCAGCCCTAATGACTCAGCAAGGAGTCAGAAAGAACTCAACAACATGGGTCAGTCTGAACAAGAAAGCTGTGCAGGCTCCAGCCTCGGCCTGGGCGCACTTGGCAGGTGCGCCAGTGTAAATATGTACTGGCGCACTTCCCAAGTGCGCCAGTGCATTTATATTTTTTTTCTCTACTTTTGGCCACCAATCTTCGTTCGTCCATAACTCTTTCATCTGGTACTTGTTTCCCGCAAACTCGGACTCTATTTCAACCAGAATTCCGAGACGAACACAATGGCGCAACCCCATTCCCTTAATTCTCACGTCTGAGATTAATTATTCTTTAATTTAGTTAATTTGATTATTCAAAAATCCGGGGTGTTACATTCTCCCCTCCTTAAAGGATTTCGCCCCCAAAATCTCCAAGTTAAGGAGAATGCATATCCTACCATCCAAACAACCATCTACTCAACCATCAAACACGGGCATCCATTGTCCTTATAAAATTTCTAATGCTGTATGAACATATGCAAAAAGTTTGTGTATATGTTCCTTATCTAATGCAAAATCAGGCGGTCTACCGATTTAGTTGACCTCCTTAATGCAAACCATGATAGTGCCATGCATCCATTATGTATGCGAAAGAACCCTATCGATACATATCATTTCTACATGTGTGCACAATCATTCACCAAAATGCAACATCCATATGATGATACAACCATTATACATCCATTACTTAAATATGTACACACATTTATATGCAATATGCAATATGAAGTGACTGAGCCGATCTAGTGCCTAAAGTGTGTGTATATGCATCCACGAGTAACCACTAGCAAACAATTGCATCTACATGCATCCATCATACATAACATGTCTCAAACACATGTTTCAACCGTAGGACTATCCTATTTAAAGGTCAAAGATACTAGCGAGAGGACGTACTAAAAATAAGATAAGTACAAGGTAAGCGATAAAGGAGAAATCAAAGGACATACCCTTGAAAAGAAAAGGGTACAATGAACGCATCTTCGCTTCCATCTCCCAAGTAGCATTGCTCCCATCATCTCCCCATTGCACTTTGACTAGTTTGACCTCTCGATTCCTCAACTTCTTAATCTCCGACCCAAGAATGCGCGTAGGAGCTCGTCGAATCGTTGCATCATGCTCGTTCTCCACCTCTCGGCTCTACCACTTCCGCGATCTCGTGCAAGCACTTCCTCAAATGTGATACATGGAATACGTCGTGTACGCCACTAAGTCTCTCAGGCAACTCCCCTCTATACGCCATCTGCCCAATCCTTTCCTTAATAGGAAACGGCCCTACGAACCTTGGTGCTAACTTTCGAACGGACCCAAAGCGAACGACGTTCCGTAATGGAGACACCTTGACAAAGACCATGTCCCCAACATCAAACTCAAGATCTGACCTTCTCTAGTCCGCATAAGATTTCTGCCTATCTTGCGCCGTCTTCATCCTCCTTCGAATCAAATCGATCTACTATGAAGTCTCTCTAATCATATCGGGTCCAAGCAAGATCTTATCCGTAGATTCCCACCAACATGTAGGCGAACGACACGGCCGTCCATAAAGAGCTTCGAACGGTGCCATGCCAATGCTAGACTGAAAGCTATTATTATATGCGAACTCTACCAACGGAATATGTTCTTCCCATGTACCTCCGAAATCTAAGACACATAATCTCAATAGGTCCTCTAGAATACGATTCACCCTCTCGGTCTGGCCGTCCGTCTGAGGATGATATGCGGTGCTAAAACATAACTGAGTCCCTACCGCCTCTTGTAAGCTTTTTCAAAATTTGCTAGTGAAGATGGGATTGCGGTCGCTCACTATGCTAGAAGGAACACCGTGCAAACGAACAATTTCTCGAATGTATACGGAGGCTAACCATGGAGCAGTCCTCTTACTCATTACGAGAATGAAATGGGAGCTCTTAGTAAGTCTGTCTACCACGACCCAAATCCCCGTATTACCCTTCCTCGATCTCGGTAATCCATCAATAAAGTCCATCGAGACGCTTTCCCACTTCCATTGTGGGACCTCCAATGGATGAAGCAATCCACCGGGCTTCTTTTGCTCCGCTTTTTCTTGTTGGCACATTAAGCATCTAGCGACATACTCGGCCACATCTTTCTTCATGCCGGCCCAAAAGTAAACTCGTCTCATGTCCATGAACATCTTGTCCCCGCCAGGATGAATGGTCATCTTCAAACGATGGGCATCATTAAGAATGGTCTTCCTCAAATTCTCGTCCCGTGGTACACAAAGTCAACCGTCCCTATGCAACCAACCCTTATCATCTAGGGTATATCTACGGAGATGGATCGATGACTCCCATCCTTTGAGCTTTTCTACTAACTCAACCAACTGTGGGTTGTCTCGCTGTGCCTCACCAATCCGTCCCAAAAGCGTAGGCCTAACCTCTAAGGATGCTAGCAAACCTAGTACGAAGTCAATGGAAGGTGTGAAGTCAAACGTAGAGATGAACTCTAAGCTTCGTCGCTCAACAAACAATGGACTCAAGGACAACCTTTTTCTACTTAAGGCGTCTGCCACCACGTTACCCTTGCCAGGGGTATATGCTATCTCAAAGTCATAGGATGCTAAGAACTCCATCCACCTTTGCTACCTTAAGTTCAAATCCTTCTGAGAGAATAAGTATTTTAGCGATTTGTGGTCAGTGAATAATTCGAATTTTTCGCCAAGAAGATAATGACGCCAAGACTTAAGCGCGAAGACAATAGCGGCCAACTCTAGGTCATGTGTAGGGTAACTTCTTTCATGCACTCCCAACTGCCTTCCACCATAGGCTATTACCCTTCCCTCTTGCATTAAGACTGCGCCTAGTCCTGTCCCACAAGCGTCAGTATAAATGGTAAATGGCTTACTCCCATCCGGCAACACTAAGACTGGGGCTGTGGTCAAAGCTCTCTTTAAACGTTGGAACACATCATCACAATCTAGGTCCCACATGAAAACTAAGTTTTTCTTCGTCAAGCGTGTTAAAGGAGCTGATATTTTTGTGAAGTCTTTGATAAACTTCCTATAGTAGCCAGCCAACCCTAAGAAACTCCTCACCTCGGTTGCATTTTTAGGAACCTTCCAATCTTAGATGGCCACTATCTTCGCGGGATCCACGACTATCCCTTCCTTGGAAACCACATGCCCTAAGAATCGCAATTCCTTCCTCCAAAAGTGACATTTAGAAAATTTAGCTTTAAGGCTATGCGCTCGAAGAGTCTCCAACACTTCCCTAAGATGTAGGGCATGCTCTTCTTCGCTTTTAGAAAAGATCAAGATGTCGTCCACAAAGACTACCACGAATCTATTAAGGTACTCCCTAAACGCCCTACTCATCAAATCAACAAAGTATGCGCGAATGTTTGTCAAACCGAAGGGCATCACCAGCCACTCGAAGAAACCGTCTGGAGTCCTAAAGGCATCTTGTCTATGCTATCCTCAGCCACTCTCAGCTGATGGAAACCAGTGGCTAAGTCCAACTACGAAAACACTGAGGCGCCAACTAACTGATCGAAAAGATCGTCAATCCTCGGCAATGGGTGTCTATTCTTCTTACTAAGCTTATTAAGTTCTCTATAGTCCACACAAAGTCTAAGGGACCCATCCGCCTTCGTGGCAAATACTACTGGAGCACCCCACTCTGATATACTACGTCCGATGAACCCCTTCTCAAGCAATTCTTTCACTTGTTTACTGAGTTCTCTTCTCTCTCTTGGAGCCATGTGGCGCACTGGCAATGCAACTGGCTTTGCATTGTCCAGTAGATATATTCGAATGTCTATCTCACGTTTTGGGGGTAAACCCCTCACCTCCTCAAAGACATCAGCATATTCACGGACTATGGGAATAGAATGTAAATCATCATCGGATGCGTCAAGCGATTCTAGGTAATTAAGCATTACTGGACCTCTAGGTTCACAAGAAATATCAAGGGTCTTTCCAGAACAAGCCAACAATCTAACTACCCTTCTTTCACAATCTAGGATGGCCCCATATCTAGTTAGCCAATCCATACCTAGAATTAAGCCGTAGCCCATGAAGCCAAGAACAAAAACGTTGCACTCAAACTCAACGCCCAAAATAAACACTCTCAAATCCCGACAAATCATAGAAAGATGAGCCGAACCACCGATAGGATTTAAGAATACTAAGGGATCAGTAACAAGACTAGTATCTAGGTGCAGTGTTTCAATTAATGATGTAGAGATAAACGAATGCGATGCGCCAAAATCAAATAAAGTACGGACAAGATGATAAAACAGAAAAACTAAACTTTCAATGGAAATTGCTCTACCTCGTTCTTGCAGTGGTGGGAGCACGAGAGCCTGAACTTGTCCCCTTGCCTGCCCTGGTGCCATAAGAGCTTGCACCTATCCTCCAGAGGTAGATCCTGCCCTCTGCCCTTTCTTTGGGCAGTCCTTAATAAGATGTCCCGCCTCGCCACAGTGGAAACAACCAGTCTTCTTCTTCTTCCTACAATCTTTGCTTAGATGGACGGGTGTCCCACAGTTAAAGCATTTCTTCTTTCCTTTAGCATTGTTGCCTTTTCCACTTTTCTTGTTCTGTTGTTGCTGTTGCGGCTTCTTCTAATCCCCTTTCTTCTCGGGTGCCTTATTAGCATTGGCGCCCTTCTCCTCTTCATGCATGAGTGCCATGTCAACTAACCTCTCAAAGGTATCCCCCATGGGAATGTGGGTCATAGCTAACCCATGAAGCGGCTCGTTTAACCCTTAACAAATCTTAGAGCCTTCTTTTCTGGAGTGTTCACCAAGTCTAAGCCAAACCTTGCCAATTGGTTGAATTTGTTAACGTACTCTTTCACCAATAGATTCCCTTGTTTCAGCGACAAAAATCTTTCCATGTATAGATTCTCTTTAGCCCGCGAGAGAAACTTCGCCTCAAACCTCTGCCTAAAATCTAGCCATGTATCAATTGGGCGACCCCCATTTGTGACCTCCCACCAAAACGAGGCCTCATCCTTCATTAGCCACGCAGCTAGCTGGACTTTTCTTCCATCATCCACTTCAAAAATTGCAAACAATTCTTCTACCTCCTTCAGCCAATTACGAGCTTCAACAAATGTCTCCGTCCCGTGAAAAGGTTTCCACCCATTGCCCTAAAATCCTTGCATATCTTTGCGAAATTATCGACACGAGGAGGAGGAGGAAGAGTGTAACGAACTGGGTTTTTCGACTCCGAAAATCAACATCAGACTACCGTGTTGACAATTCAGACATCGAACATTCCAGATCATTAATAGAAAGAAGTTAGAGGGTGAGATAAGAAAGAAATATTAGAATAGAAGAAGAAGAAACACCACAACACAGAGTCTCACATCGCATCGGAACAAAATATAACACAGAAATAAATCTTTATTGAGAGCTTTAAAAATACTTATAGTATCAGAGTACATCACACAATGGGACAGTTATAATGATCTGTTCCCATATACAACACACAGCGGAATAGTAGATATATAATATCATACGTCTAAACATCTCCAGCTCGTCTCTGGACTTCACAGCATTCGATAACCTGAACCTGTACAACCCGGTCTAACCCGAGCATTTACAAAACACCGGGTCAGTCTGGTGAACCAGAGTGAGATAAACTCGCACAGTATAAGGGTAAATCATCCAATCATGATTTTAAAGTTAAAAATCTTTTCGAAGAAAAGGATAATCGTAAGACCAAATCCACACATAAACACGGACAGTTTTTACCTTACGATAACCCAAAACAGTTTTGAAACCAATATCTTTTCTGATATTATAATAATGTCTAAATACAAGTAAACAGAATCTAGTGGAACGCTTGCATCTCACGCTCCACATATATAGTATACAATCAAAACCGCAGGCGCTTATTGGAAATTGGATTCCGACCTTGACAAGGTATGGGACCACCTGCCGATAATGTATCTCTAGAGACAAATACACTGGGTTCAACAAGAACGTCTTGCAACCCGGCCCTCACATGACCGACCCCTCATTTCGCTTGAGAGTATCGAATGTATATCACCGACGGTTGGGATCAGCAACCGTCTCCCGATAAGGGACAGCATCGAAACATAGATACAAGAAACAATAGGATTTTCCCTAGATAGGTGATTTACACCCTAATGGGAGCAACCCACATAGCCATGCTGCCTGCCCGATTTTTGTCATTTCCCGGCTGATGAGGCTTGAGGTCAGAGTTTATTCTTGAAACATCTGATCACCATTCTCTTTGAATGCCACATCGTCAGATCCGTCAGATGTCACTAATTGACGTCCACAAAAATACTCTAGCAGTTAAGCTAAGAGAACGGCAATTCTCCGCCAACATTATAGCACATTTGAAGAAATCAACGTACGTGATCCTTTGGAAATACTCTGTCAGACATCCGTCCATACAGGTCATCCAGGAAAAGGATGAACCGAAGGCACTCTCCTACCGCATCCATATAGGAATCACCCCATGGATCAGTAGCGAGAAGTCCTTGCAACCCGTAGATTCCAACTACGACAGAATCACAACTTATCTCTGCTTGCCAGGCAGAGAATATTAGTGATTCTTCCGTTTATGAAAATCCACGGTCTTCAATGCTCCATCTTGATCATCTTCTGGTATCTTCACGTATTTGTTGGTCGGAATGGTTTTCGAATATAAATTCGATCCCGGTCTTTCCATACCAACAATCGTATTGGACAGATTTGATAGTCGGTGTTTTAACTATCAAAATAAAGTGTTTCAATCATGACACTCCAATGAGTTCACTAGTTCAGTATTCAGCATCATTTGGCCTTTACAAACTGATTTACTTTTGTTAAATTAAAACTTCTAACTCCTTTAAATATTCAAAAATATGATATTTGAATACTTCTAATTCGATTTAACTCTAATCGATTAACTCTAATTGATTAACACTAATTGGTTTATTCTAACTGACTAACTCGACTTATTTAACTAATATTCGACTTAACTCCATTCGCTTGACTCTAGATCGCAGCGATCACAATGGTTACGCCTGATTCCTTCAGGAAACATCCGACCGCCGTAGGCTATCTACAGCCCTGCGAATTACGCTAGCAGTCGTACGAAATGGCACTCGTCTTGAAAAAAACTATGTTTGACTGACTCTATCTTGGGTAACTATATTTTTATATACAAATGTCTTCGGAATCCATTACGATACAATACATAGTAAAATACTTATAACCTTATTCAATTCCCTACTTAATTCTCCCTTCCCACATATTTGTTACACCATTCTTTGTTATTTAAATCGAGAAATCCATTAGTTTTAGTAAGGGAATTTATATCACATATGTTATAACGCTGTTTAGATTTTATAGCACGTATGTCATAACCATAGCGTTATAATTACTATTTAGATTTACAAAACAACAGCGCTATAATCGCTGTTTAAGTTTACAAAACATTACCATAGCAACAACGCTAAAATCGCTATTAGATTCACAAAACATATATTATAACAACAGCGCTAAAATCGTTGTTTAGATTTTCAAAACATATTCACTAACGTCTCTTACGATTACCAACTAATACTATCTTCAGATAATCCCGATGTTGTTCAAGTTGGGGTATTCTAATTACCTCTCAGACCTTGATCAAACAATGTTCTTATCCTCAGGTAGATATCAGTTGTAACCTAAACACCAAAATTCCACTCCAGTCTCAAAACAATTCCCTTTATAACTTGAATTTGGATAAACAACCCTATAATCCACTTCTTTAACCAAATTTCCTTATTTCCAATCCCTTTTAAAATCTATTCGACCAATCCTTACTTTGGAAATTCTCATTTCAATCCTTCGATCGTACTTAATCCATTATTAAGTAGTGTTAATGCCAAATTTACTCTTTAACACTTTAAATCCCATTTATAACATCCTGGTTTATTTCAAAACCTTCTTATCTTAATTCTCTCTAACTTAATTCAAATAATTAAGTGACATTTAAATTTAAAGTTATTACCTTTGCCTAAAATTCTCTTATAACTTTGTTATATAAAGCTCGGGTTTTCAAATATAAATCCCGTCCATACATTCCTTACCAATTCCAATTGGATTACATTTCACCTTTGTCATCTTCTTAAATGCATCTTCGTTTAAAAAGAACTTTTATAAATTTTCCTTAATCAGAATAAAAATTCCTTAATTCACTAGCTAGTGTAAAAGTAGTTAATTCCTTTGTTAACTAAATAAATAATAAATCTCTTTAAAAACCTATTTAACTCGAACAATATTCATTTAACTATTTTAATCACAACACATTAATTTGATAATCAAATCCAATTCAAACGGTCGATTGAATTAACTCAAAACTCGATTATTCCAATAACCGATTCCAATTAATTCTCACTTAAAATTAATTAAAAATATATAATTTAAATAAATCCCTTAACTGTTTTCTTTACAAAACAATTATCAAAGTTAACCGTTTAATTCTTTTCTTATCCTTCTATGTGTAAATCTGACTAACATCAGCATTTAATTTATAAATAAATTAATAACAAGTCAAGGTCTTAAATAAATAAAATATTTATTTATTTCTCTTAAATAACTTTTATCCCAAATAATATATTCCAAAATCTGTCTCTAATTATAAAATAATTCTTATAACTTCATTTCTATCGATTGGCCTGACGGTGAATCACTATCTATAACCGATTGATTTTAAAGGCCATACTCTGCCAAACACTTAACCAATATCGCCCATTGGTTCAAACCAAACAGATGTTGAATATTTCGTTAATAACAGCAATCAAATAAATCACAATTAACTGATGATAAATAACAACCATTTAACATCAACCAAATAACAAAACAATTCAAACAATTTAGCACGTTTATAAATAAACTTGACCAACAGGGTGAGTTACCTCTGTTGGATCCAATCGTTAACATAACGATTTGGTATTTCACTGAAATTAAACACGGTTTAATTTCATTGGTTAAATCAACAGATAAATAGATAACCAGCAAAACAGTCAACCATTGGCAAACAGAGCACACAAAATAAAAATACCCAATTTATGTAAAATATAAAAAGGGTAACTGAGTGAGTTTAACTCACCTTGAGTTTAATTCACTTCTGAAATGGTTTGGTTACAGTTAAATTAAACAGTTGTTTTAATTTAACTGTAAATTCCCGGTATCTCTGAATCTGTCCAACCTGTTTCCAGAATATAACGTTCGAGAAGGTGATTCCGGCATTGATCGTTTTGCTCCATTCTAATAAGATATGAAAAAGGTCTTATGATTATAACCGTTCATGATTTAAAATCATACCATCAACTGATAATAATTTATAATCAAAATTTAGTATTTTAATTAAAACAAGTTTTTAAGTCTATACCCTAATTAAGGTCGGTCAAGGGAATACTGGCCGATGCCCTTTCTGTTCTCGTTCCCTTTTTAAACTCCTACAAAGGCTTCAGCAACTAAATCTCCATACTCGACATAGTTTCCTGCATCCAACGTTATTAAATTAACCACCGATTTGTTAATTATATAATTATTTAAGACTAATTATATCAAAGTAGCAGGTTACGTTTAAATTCCATAAGGCCGATTATTCCCAAAACCTCTCAGGCCTTCACTGCTTTGTTTCCTCAAGAACTTCCACTCACACTTCACCCTTTCGATACTATCCTTTGTTCAAACCCAAAACACGTTCACTTTCCTTCTTCCAAACAGTATGCCACTCCCTCGTTCCAGCATCAACCAAGCCCACGCACTAACTTCCCTCATGAACTTCGGCCAACCTTCACTTGAAGAACCCCACGCGAGTTGATCTGCACGACTCCCCAAAACTCACCACAAACCGGAAAAACGCACCACTTCTCCGCACCGAAACAAACCTAGAGCCCATGTTCTCTCACGTTCCCACTAGTGATCACCGAACTGTGCTCCAACCTCACCACCTGAGAACCATCTAAGGTCCCCACCCCGTGCCATGTTTAACCATCCAACTGCTTGCGTCCTCCCATTTCCGTTCTGCACCCTTTCGCCCTTTTTTCTTTTTCTTTTTATTTTCTCTTTTTTTTCTGCAACTTTTCTTTTATATAAGCTTCAGGTTTTGTTTTTGTTTGAGAATCGAAAACAAACTATGAGTATTTAAAGAAGGGTGGAACTTGGGGAACACGGTTGGGATGGTTTGGGAAGCACGAAATTTGGTACACTTTTAGGATAGGTAGCTGCAAATACAGCTAGCTGTATGTCTGGGAATCCACGACCCTTGGTCGGCAAGGCTTCACAAATTTGGGACAGGAGTTTGTACGTCAGAACAGCTAAGATTTTGATTTTGATGTATCACTTAGCTTGCATGGGTAGGAAATATTATATAAGTATTATAATGAATTTGGGCGTAAACTAACACACAAATTCTACTTCATATGATTTCTGTTTACTGATTAAAAGGCTAATCCTGGTGTAAAAAGGTATTCTGAACCCAATGGGACAAGTTTCGTCGAAATCCGATATCGTTTGAAAAAAATTCCTTTATAAAACCAGAAATGAACATGCGTTTAATTTTACCACGATCACCAGATAAATCAAATCAACTTGAAACCTTGAAATCCTACAATAACTTTTCGATACGAACCCAACGGCACTAGTTTCGTCGCATTCTGAGACTGTTTGCCCGATAGGCTGTTTTTACCCCGAACCGCCCTACCCTTTTTAACGCCAAATTTCCCGATCTCTAAAAATAACAAACTATATACCTATCCTGACTCTAATCGACGATACGAACTCAACGGAACTAGCTCTGCGGCCTAATTCGATCGTCTGCTCAAGTTACGCCCAAATACTCCTTATATTTATTTGAATGTGCGCTATAGAATTTGAACGGGCGTTTACGGTTGCTGTGGTCACATACGACATCTGTTTGCCACGCTGTTTGACTTTCTGACAATAATTTAGCGATACGGTCCCAATGAAACTAATTTCATCGAAAACAGAGTCCGTTTGCAAAAAGGCTATTTTAACGGCCGATAACGATTTCCACAGCGTTTTTTCCAAAATTCGATTTAGCCATAATTCGCAACCAATAACACGGAATCTGGATTTTTCTCTTTCATATGAAAGCTATCGTCAACACGCTCCCAAAGTTTCTTGTTTCACAGAAATCCGACTTATATCGGACTCTGTATGTCCAGTTGAAGTTCAAACTCAAATTTTCGTACTGCAGCGCTATATTTCAAGCTCTATTTATAATTATATAAATATATAACGTCGAACTTTGTTTTAAATAGCAAATTAGATATTAATTCCATCGATATTCCAAATATAATATTTAAATTAAATAAATTAAATTACATATTCGAGTGCCAAAAACACGGGTCGTTACATTCTTCCCCCCTTAAAATAATTTCGTCCTCGAAATTGCTAAGGTAAGGAAGAATGTTATAAACTCATTAATTTCAAATCTAATTTTATATTAAATTAGAAACCAATTCAATACTGTAAATAAATATTTTCAAAAATATCGAAAATTTTCTAACACTTTAAATGTTCGAAAATTTCGCCAGCACCTCCTCTGTACGGCTCAATCGGTACAACTCCAACTCGCCTTTCTAGGCCTTCTCCAATCCAAAGGAAAATAAAACAGCCAAGCGGCTTGCCAAATAGGCTCATAAATCTCCAAACCCATATAAAAATAAACGTGTACCTTTTGGTCGGGCATATCATTATATCCTTTCCATCTGCTGCCCTGTCAGCATATACAAATGCATTCCCCAAACAAAATTCCAATTTTATCCTCAAACCCAAATCCTTCATGCGTCCAAACCAAATCCCATTCTTAACTCAATTTCCATCCATCCTCAATTTCAACTCTTAACTTACCAGTCCAATATCATTTCAGATGCCAGTCTCACAAATTCAAAATCTGACTCTACTCGATATATTATATCCCGATTCAAATTCCAGTTAATTGGTTTCAATTCAATTCATGTTTGTTTTCCCAATTTCTGTTTAATTTTTTTTCCTTTGTTCAACAAATTCCCTAGGAGTTTTTAAACAGTTTAGCTCTTTTAAAACCAAATATTCCTTTTCAGGATTCAAAACAGCTTGTTTTTCTCAAAGCAATTCAAACCAAAAATTTTGGTAGTAATCCGTCACTTAGAACTCGAAAATGAACACTGACGATGTGGCCAGCATCATCAGAGTTATTCCCCAGCGATCAAAGTGAGTTCAATACTATATCATTTACCCAAAACCGAATTCAAACATTTTCATTTCGAAATCTATTTCAACATACCAAACACAATGCTCGTAAACAAATTTAAAATCTCCCAGGATCTTAAATTTCTCATATATTCAATCCAAGTTTATTTGCAACCGTCTTTCCTATTTTTAGGAATTTTAATTCCAATTCTGATTTTAATTTCAGATTTAATAGATCTGCTTTTATATTATACGAATTCTAATTGGTTACTTATATAACCATTTCAATTAAAATCAACCAACACATCCAATATACTATATTACTTCAAATATTAATCATTCTTTTATATTAAAATATAACCTGGGTAAAATTATTTCATTTACCCTCTTTCAAAACATAGTGCGTCGGTTTATCGTATTTGAGCGTTTGGTAATCCCTATCGATACGGTGGATCAAACTGATCGACCAGAACTCACAGACAGCTCAAACAAATAAATCTCCACAATACAAAACAAATTTTTATAAAATCTACAAATACGTTCACACGTATATATATACACTCAAACTCAATCTAGGGTATTGCTAACCCCATCTCTATTGAGTCACGTCACAGAGCCAAGGTAATTACTTAACCAACAACTCTGATACCACTGTAACGAACTGAGTTTTTCGACTCCGAAAATCAACATCAAACTATCGTGTTGACTATTCAGACATCGAACATTCCAGATCATTAATAGAAAGAAGTTAGAGGGTGAGATAAGAAAGAAATATTAGAATAGAAGAAGAAGAAACACCACAACACAGAGTCTCACATCGCAGCGGAACAAAATATAATACAGAAATAAATCTTTATTGAGAGCTTTAAAAATACTTACAGTATCAGAGTACATCACACAATGGGACAGTTATAATGATCTGTTCCCATATACAACACACAGCGGAATAGTAGTTATATAATATCATACGTCTAAACATATCCAGCTCGTCTCTGGACTTCACAGCATTCGATAACCTGAACCTGTACAACCCGGTCTAAACCGAGCATTTACAAAACACCGGGTCAGTCTGGTGAACCAGAGTGAGATAAACTCGCACAGTATAAGGGTAAATCATCCAATCATGATTTTAAAGTTAAAAATCTTTTCGAAGAAAAGGATAATCGTAAGACCAAATCCACACATAAACACGGACGGTTTTTACCTTACGATAACCCAAAACAGTTTTGAAGCCAATATCTTTTCTGATATTATAATAATGTCTAAATACAAGTAAATAGAATCTAGTGGAACGCTTGCATCTCACGCTGCACATATATAGTATACAATCAAAATTGCAGGCGCTTATTGGAAATTGGATTCCGACCTTGACAAGGTATGGGACCACCTGCCGATAGTGTATCTCTAGAGACGAATACACTGGGTTCAACAAGAACGTCTTGCAACCCGGCCCTCACATGACCGACCCCTCATTTCGCTTGAGAGTATCGAATGTATATCACCGACGGTTGGGATCAGCAACCGTCTCCCGATAAGGGACAGCATCGAAACATAGATACAAGAAACAATAGGATTTTCCCTAGATAGGTGATTATACACCCTAATGGGAGCGACCCACATAGCCATGCTACCTGCCCGATTTTTGTCATTTCCCGGCTGATGAGGCTTGAGGTCAGAGTTTATTCTTGAAACATCTGATCACCATTCACTTTGAATGCCACATCATCAGATCCGTCAGATATCACTAATTGACGTCCACAAAAATACTCTAGCAGTTAAGCTAAGAGAACGGCAATTCTCCGCCAACACTATAGCACGTTTGAAGAAATCAACGTACGTGATCCTTTGGAAATACTCTGTCAGACATCCGTCCATACAGGTCATCCTGGAACAGGATGAACCGAAGGCACTCTCCTACCGCATCCATATAGGAATCACCCCATGGATTAGTAGCGAGAAGTCCTTGCAACCCGTAGATTCCAACTACGACAGAATCACAACTTATCTCTGCTTGCCAGGCAGAGAATATTAGTGGTTCTTCCGTTTATGAAAATCCACGGTCTTCAATGCTCCATCTTGATCATCTTCTGGTATCTTCACGTATTTGTTGGTCGGAATGGTTTTCGAATATAAATTCGATCCCGGTCTTTCCATACCAACAATCGTATTGGACAGATTTGATAGTCCGTGTTTTAACTATCAAAATAAAGTGTTTCAATCATGACACTCCAATGAGTTCACTAGTTCAGTATTCAGCATCATTTGGCCTTTACAAACTGATTTACTTTTGTTAAATTAAAACTTCTAACTCCTTTAAATATTCAAAAATACGATATTTGAATACTTCTAATTCGATTTAACTCTAATCGATTAACTCTAATTTATTTACACTAATTGGTTTATTCTAACTGACTTACTCGACTTATTTAAATAATATTCGACTTAACTCCATTCGCTTGACTCTAGATCGCAGCGATCACAATGGTTACGCCTGATTCCCTCAGGAAACATCCGACTGCCATTGGCTATCTACAGCCCTGCGAATTACGCTAGCAGTCGTACGAAATGGCACTCGTCTTGAAAAAAACTATGTTTGACTGACTCTATCTTGGGTAACTATATTTTTATATACAAATGTCTTCGGAATCCATTACGATATAATACTTAGTAAAATACTTATAACCTTATTCGATTCCCTACTTAATTTTCCCTTCCCACATATTTGTTACACCATTCTTTGTTATTTAAATCGGGAAATCCATTAGTTTTAGTAAGGGATTTTATATCACATATGTTATAACGCTGTTTAGATTTTATAGCACGTATGTCATAACTATAGCATTATAATTACTATTTAGATTTACAAAACAACAGTGCTATAATCGCTGTTTAAGTTTACAAAACATTACCATAGCAACAACGCTAAAATCGCTATTAGATTCACAAAACATATATTATAACAACAGCGCTAAAATCGTTGTTTAGATTTTCAAAACATATTCACTAACGTCTCTTACGATTACCATCTAATACTATCTTCAGATAATCCCGATGTTGTTCAAGTTGGGGTATTCTAATTACCTCTCAGACCTTGATCAAACAATGTTCTTATCCTCAGGTAAATATCAGTTGTAACCCAAACACCAAAATTCCACTCCAGTCTCAAAACAATTCCCCTTATAACTTGAATTTGGATAAACAACCCTATAATCCACTTCTTTAACCAAATTTCCTTATTTCCAATCCCTTTTAAAATCTATTCGACCAATCCTTACTTTGGAAATTCTCATTTCAATCCTTCGATCGTACTTAATCCATTATTAAGTAGTGTTAATGCCAAATTTACTCTTTAACACTTTAAATCCCATTTATAACATCCTGGTTTATTTCAAAACCTTCTTATCTTAATTCTCTCTAACTTAATTCAAATAATTAAGTGACATTTAAATTTAAAGTTATTACCTTTGCCTAAAATTCTCTTATAACTTTGTTATATAAAGCTCGGGTTTTCAAATATAAATCCCGTCCATACATTCCTTACCCCATCCAATTGGATTACATTTCACCTTCGTCATCTTCTTAAATGCATCTTCGTTTAAAAAGAACTTTTATAAATTTTCCTTAATCAGAATAAAAATTCCTTAATTCACTAGCTAGTGTAAAAGTAGTTAATTCCTTTGTTAACTAAATAAATAATAAATCTCTTTAAAATCCTATTTAACTCGAACAATATTCATTTAACTATTTTAATCACAACACATTAATTTGATAATCAAATCCAATTCAAACGGTCGATTGAATTAACTCAAAACTCGATTATTCCACTAACCAATTCCAATTAATTCTCACTTAAAATTAATTAAAAATATATAATTTAAATAAATCCCTTAACTGTTTTCTTTACAAAACAATTATCAAAGTTAATCGTTTGATTCTTTTCTTATCCTTCTATGTGTAAATCTAACTAACATCAGCATTTAATTTATAAATAAATTAATAACAAGTCAAGGTCTTAAATAAATAAAACATTTATTAATTTCTCTTAAATAACTTTTATCCCAAATAATATATTCCAAAATCTATCTCTAATTATAAAATAATTCTTATAACTTCATCTCTATCGATTCGCCTGACGGTGAATCACTATCTATAACCAATTGATTTTAAGGCCATACTCTGCCAAACACTTAACCAATATCGCCCATTGGTTCAAACCAAACAGATGTTGAATATTACGTTAATAACAGCAATCAAATAAATCATAATTAACTGATGATAAATAACAACCATTTAACATCAACCAAATAACAGAACAATTCAAACAATTTAGCACGTTTATAAATAAACGTGACCAACAAGGTGAGTTACCTCTGTTGGATCCAATCGTTAACATAATGATTTGGTATTTCACTGAAATTAAACACGGTTTAATTTCATTGGTTAAATCAACAGATAAATAGATAACCAGCAAAACAATCAACCATTGGCAAACAGAGCACACAAAATAAAAATACCCAATTTATATAAAATATAAAAAGGGTAACTGAGTGAGTTTAACTCACCTTGAGTTTAATTCACTTCTGAAATGGTTTGGTTACAGTTAAATTAAACAGTTGTTTTAATTTAACTATAAATTCCCGGTATCTCTGAATATGTCCGACCTATTTCCAGAATATAACGTTCGAGAAGGTGATTCCGGCATTGATCGTTTCGCTCCATTCTAATAAGATATGAAAAAGGTCTTATGATTATAACCGTTCATGATTTAAAATCATACCATCAACTGATAATAATTTATAATCAAAATTTAGTATTTTAATTAAAACAAGTTTTTAAGTCTATACCCTAATTAAGGTCAGTCAAGGGAATACTGGCCGATGCCCTTTCTGTTCTCGTTCCCTTTTTAAACTCCTACAAAGGCTTCAGCAACTAAATCTCCATACTCGACATAGTTTCCTGCATCAAACATTATTAAATTAACCACCGATTTGTTAATTATATAATTAGTTAAGACTAACTATATCAAAGTAGCAGGTTACGTTTAAATTCCATAAGGCCGATTATTCCCAAAACCTCTCAGGCCTTCACTGCTTTGTTTCCTCAAGAACTTCCACTCACACTTCACCCTTTCGATACTATCCTTTGTTCAAACCCAAAACACGTTCACTTTCCTTCTTCCAAACAGTATGCCACTCCCTCATTCCAGCATCAACCAAGCCCACGCACTAACTTCCCTCATGAACTTCGGCCAACCTTCACTTGAAGAATCCCACGCGAGTTGATCTGCACGACTCCCCAAAACTCACCACAAACCTGAAAAACGCACCACTTCTCCGCAACGAAACAAACCTGGAACCCATGTTCTCTCACGTTCCCACTAGTGATCACCGAACTATGCTCCAACCTCACCACCTGAGAACCATCTAAGGTCCCCACCCCATGCCATGTTTAACCATCCAACTGCTTGCGTCCTCCCATTTCCGTTCTGCACCCTTTCGCCCTTTTTTCTTTTTCTTTTTCTTTTCTCTTTTTTTTTCCGCAACTTTTCTTTTATATAAGCTTCAGGTTTTGTTTTTGTTTGAGAATCGAAAACAAACTATGAGTATTTAAAGAAGGGTGGAACTTGGGGAACACGGTTGGGATGGTTTGGGAAGCACGAAATTTGGTACACTTTTAGGATAGGTAGCTGCAAATACAGCTAGCTGTATGTCTAGGAATCCACGACCCTTGGTCGGCAAGGCTTCACAAATTTGGGACAGGAGTTTGTACGTCAGAACAGCTATGATTTTGATTTTGATGTATCACTTAGCTTGCATGGGTAGGAAATATTATATAAGTATTATAATGAATTTGGGCGTAAACTAACACACAAATTCTACTTCATATGATTTCTGTTTACTGATTAAAAGGATAATCCTGGTGTAAAATGGTATTCTGAACCCAATGGGACAAGTTTCGTCGAAATCCGATATCGTTTGAAAAAAATTCCATTATAAAACCAGAAATGAACACACGTTTAATTTTACCACAATCACCAGATAAATCAAATCAACTTGAAACCTTGTATTCCTACAATAACTTTTTGATACGAACCCAACGACACTAGTTTCGTCGCATTCTGAGACTGTTTGCCCGATAGGCTGTTTTTACCCCGAACCGCCCTACCCTTTTTAATGCCAAATTTCCCGATCTCTAAAAATAACAAACTATATACCTATCCTGACTCTAATCGACAATACGAACTCAACGGAACTGGTTCTGCGGCCTAATTCGATCGTCTGCTCAAGTTACGCCCAAATACTCCTTATATTTATTTGAATGTGCACTATAGAATTTGAACGGGCGTTTACGGTTGCTCAGGTCACATACGACATCTGTTTGCCACGCTGTTTGACTTTCTGACAATAATTTAGCGATACGGTCCCAATGAAACTAATTTCATCGAAAACAGAGTCCGTTTGCAAAAAGGCTATTTTAACGGCCGATAACGATTTCCACAGCGTTTTTTCCAAAATTCGATTTAGCCATAATTCGCAACCAATAACACGGAATCTGGATTTTTCTCTTTCGTATGAAAGCTATCGTCAACACGCTCCCAACATTTCTTGTTTCACAGAAATCCGACTTATATCGGACTCTGTATGTCCAGTTGAAGTTCAAACTCGAATTTTCGAACTGCATCGCTATATTTCAAGCTCTATTTATAATTATATAAATATATAACGTCGAACTTTGTTTTAAATAGCGAATTAGATATTAATTCCGTCGATATTCCAAATATAATATTTAAATTAAATAAATTAAATTACATATTCGAGTGCCAAAAACACGGGTCGTTACAAAGAGGATTTGCTGGATCTGCGGCGGCGGCCCTAGCCTCAAGATATTGACGGAACCAACCGGGCACATGAACGCACTCTGGTATCTCAGATGCTTCAGACATGCTGAAACGAAAAAGGAAAGATTCAATACAAAAAGACCTGAAGGAAAGATATATGGCTCTTGGGGTTATGCTTTCCAAAATATACTTTTCTCTTGAAAATACTTTCCTTAAAACATACTTTTGAAAGTACTTCTTTATAAAAATTGTTTTGAAAAATAGTTTTTCAAAAATTCATATCCGTTTTGGTAACCTTCAGCTCTGATACCACGTGTAACACCCCACTTCCATTAATGTCACTCACAAAGGGAATGCATTAACTTCCATGGAGTATTTTAAGTAAGTATAGAACAGAAAATCACAACAAGACAGATATAAAGCAGTACTTGAAAATTAAAACTTTATTTCATTGCAGCGGATAAACCCATATGTTTAATTACATCATCAAAACCATAAGCCAAAGTCAAGTACATCATATCAATCTTGACAAAACAAAGTACATAAACTGAAAGACATAATCCCCAACATTAAAATAGCCATAAATAAAGAGAAGCTGAACTTTACTTCAGCGGTCCAAGAAATCTTCTAAAAGCAGTCCAAGATCAAGCTCCACTGGTGCTAGTTCCAACCTGAGCACCTGGGGGGGAAGGAAAGAGATGGAAAAAGGGGGGCCAGACATAAAGTCTGGCGAGTACGATAATTCTAACAATATAATTAACAAAATAACTAGGCTAAGGCATAAGTTGGAAAATAAGGAAATGACCATGAACCGTTGAATATGGCAGAGTAAACAAGGAAACAAGATGAACAACGATATTGTTAAAGCGTACCTAACCCACTAAGATAAATTTACTAAACTACACCAACACTATAGGATAATTGCTATACTGCACCGCCACTAGAATACTGCACCACCACTAGTCACCCTAAGGTTGATCCTGCCTGCAGACTTAATAATGATATTGGTAGTTTCGTGCACCCCTAGCTGTCTTCATAGGTGTCGTCTGCCCCTATCTCCACTAGGTGTACCCACTACCTCCAAGCCATCGGCTCGCTAACTCGTAGATACCCATGCTGGCCCCACAGTGGGGTGTATCACTCCCCAAAGTGGCAACCCGATACAACCAAGAATGCACGGCTTATACTTACACGATGCAACAACGTCTTACCTACCAACCCGGGTCCACACACGCATATGAACCCGTTGGACTTGCACTGCCACAGCTAACCCGGTTTGGCCTCTTACAGTCAAGCCCAGTATGCATGTCCCGTCCTCGACTTGGGTCGAGCCCACAAAGATACGTATGGGTTACTGGTTGAAACGGGCCCCCATTACTCTATACAAGCTATCCACCTAAGCTTGGTCCCCTCTAGTACATCCCACTTAACCCACTTCTTATTCATGTTTCAATTTTGGTTAAGTGTTTCTAATCGTATTTCCAAATGCCACCCAAGGCACCCACTAGATTCCACATGCCACCCAAGGCACCCACTTAACCCCCTCATGTCCCACTACGTGCTTATCTGGTTAAGTGTTTCTTAATTCATTAAGACCGTAACCTCATAAAGACCTCTCACATTAGTCTGGCATTTGTGGCAGCTGGATTTGTCGGGCGGGTCTGGGCAGTCTTACACCACAAAAGAGCCTAACCTCGTGTCTTTACAATTGTTACGTATTTAATTTGTGCCTAAGAACTCTCACATTAGACTGGCATTTGTGGCAGCTGTATTTGCCGGGTGGGACCGGGCAGTCTTACACCGCAAAAGAGTCTAACCTTGTGTCTTAGACGATTAATTACTCCTAATTAATCACCCCCAATTTGAATTACTTTCCCTATTCAAATTATCAATCAATTCCAAATTTAGCGATGTCCATAATTGACTCAATTATGTCCATCCATTTATTGTATGTAAAATCATACCAATTTCACCACAATTTTATTTTATGACTTTTAAGGCATTTATGCCAATTAAATATTTTTAATATTATCCCTTTTTACCCCCACGTAGTACGTTTGTTCGTTTAACGTAAAAATATACGTTAGACTCGAATAGTCTAACTCATGAAATAAAAGAAAACATCACATATATACATAATTAAAACGTAGATCTAACATGGGGGTGAACTTGCATATGTGAATGATGTTCTACATCTAAAACTTGCATAGGCCAAGATTACAACTTGCATAAACAACATATGTCATGGATCCAAGTTTAAAGGGATGAACTTGATGAGAAAATGGCCACAAACTTGCATAAACATCATATGTCATAGATCTATATCTAAAGGTGTGAACTTGATGAAATAATAGCCACAAACTCGCATAAACATCATATGTCATAGATCTATATCTAAAGGCGTGAACTTGATGAATTAATGGCCACAAACTTGCATAGGTAATAACACAACATGATTCATATCAAACTCATAAACTCACATATGTGATTTATACATCGCAACAATGGTGTAAACTAATATCTAACTTGTAAAGTATCATGTAGAATTTAGCATATGTCATAGCCTAACTTTCAATTAAATTTCGCATAAACTAGGTGCCACAATCATGGAAGGTCACTTATAATTCTACCCAAACTTGTATATGGTTCATGTTTGAATCAACATCTAAACTTTCCTACATATGATTTATCATATGAATCAATATCACAAACTAACATAAGAAACATGACGATTTGATTGTATATAAAATTACAACATGGATGATAGCAACATAACTTTACATCGTAAATAATAACATCATAACACAACATCATAACATAATTACGGTACGCAATCAATACTTCATATCACATCCATACAATCTGCGTTATAAATTAATCTAATTAAATTACTAATTATTTTGCTAAAACTATCGAACTCACAACTCAAAAGCAGTCTTGAGTTCAGAGTTCTGATTTTTGGAGTTGAATTAGCGCTCCTTTGATGAAGATTTGCTGCTAGGGTTGAGTAGTTCTAATTTGGTTGCTGTTTTTCCTCTTAATTCTGGTGGCGGCTGCTCTAGGGTTCAAGACAACAGCATGACGACCATAGGTTTAGTTTTAATTCTGATTTAGGGTTTGAGTCTATGGGTATTTTTATAGAATTCTGAATTAATTTAAGCCATCAGATGATCTTAGGGTTAATCAAAACCATTCAATCATGATAGGGTGATGAGTCAGCCCTAATGACTCAGCAAGGAGTCAGAAAGAACTCAACAACACGAGTCAGCCTGAACCAGAAAGCTGTGCAGGCTCCAGCCTCGGCCTGGGCGCACTTGGCAGGTGCGCCAGTGTAAATATGTACTGGCACACTTCCCAAGTGCGGTAGTGCATTTATATTTTTTTTTCTACTTATGGCCACCAATCTTCGTTCGTCCATTACTCTTTCATCCGGTACTCGTTTCCCGCAAACTCGGACTCTATTTCAACCAGAATTCCGAGACGAACACATTGGCGCAACCCCATTCCCTTAATTCTCACATCTGAGATTAATTATTCTTTAATTTAGTTAATTCGATTATTCAAAAATCCGGGGTATTACAATAGGCATAGGCATAGTCTTATGTTCATGGTTATAGTACTTGGCCATAGTTTCAATATCATAGGCACGATAATATTTGATTTACAACGCGAATAGGCCCAAACTGATTTCAAGGCAATATTCCAAATGTCAAGATCCATGAAGAACAAGAATAGATATGAATCGATTATCATGCTTAAGTCAAATTTCACTTTATCTCATGTCCAAATTACAATTAACAAGTTTAGATCTCAAAGTAACTTGAACTTACAGTGCGTGGATCGGGAATAAGAAAGCAGAATTTGATTGTTGAATCTTTATTTGATTGATCGTGTTCTAATTGAAATCCCCCAATTTGCAAATCTCTAAGCGTAGTCTTGATGGAGAAGGAGTAGTCCTTTTTCTTCCTTTTTATCTTATTATTTTGATTATCTTAGAAGCTGCATAAGGACAGAATGAAATGGTGTGGAGAGAATGAGGCTAGGAGGCTGTTTAAATAGGATTAGGCAGACGAATCTAGACAGAAAACGAGTCTAAATACATCAGGATGCATCTGGTTCAAGAAGTGGGTTCGGGAGGCAGGTCGACCCCTAGGTCGACACTATGGTCGACCTGGTCCCTGGGAGGTCGACACTATGGTCGACCCCCAGGACGACCTGGTCTATGGGCGGGATTTTTCCCGCCCTGCCTACTGCGGGGTTTGAATTCGAAATTCGAATTTGAATTTCGAGCTGTCTTTGATTCTGAAAATTTCTGAAACTTCTAGAGGTCATAACTTGGTCATACGAACTCCGATTTTTAAAAACTCGGACTTTGTTTCTTGTAAAATTTCGAGACGAACGCAATGGCATAACCCGTTTCCCTTGATTCTTATTTTAAAATTTAATTCTGCCTTGATTTATGACTTTAACATGTTATAAAAATACGGGTTGTTACAAAACAAAAATTACATTTTTGTTAAATAGGTTTGTGTTAAAACAAAATAACATTTTTGTTAAATAGATTTGTGTTAAAACACAGATTTCTTTTTTGCTAAGTAGGTTTGTGTTAAAACAAAAATAACATTTTTGTGAAATAGATTTTGTTAAAACCCAAATTACATTTTTGTTAAGTAGGTTTGTGTTAAAACAAAAATAACATTTTTGTTAAATAGGTTTGTGTTAAAACAAAAATAGTATTTTTGTTAAATAGATTTGTGTTAAAACAAAAATAGCATTTTTGTTAAATAGATTTTTGTAAAAACACAAATTACATTTCTGTTAAATATGTTTGTGTTATAACAAAAATAACATTTTTGTTAAATAGATTTGTGTTAAAACAAAAATAACATTTTTGTTAAATAGATTTATGTTAAAACAATAATATCATTTTTGTTAAATAGATTTGTTTTAAAAAAAATATCTTTTTTTGTTAAATAGGTTTGTGTTAAAACAAAAATAATATTTTTGTTAAATAGATTTGTGTTAAAACAAAATATCATTTTTTGTTAAATAGAAATTATAAAAAAATAAAATTATCATTTTTATTTGGTAAGTTGAATTAGAAATTGTAAACAAATAAAATTATCATTTTATTTGTTAAGTTGAATTAGAAATTGTAAAAAAATAATATTATCATTTTTTTTATTTGTTATGTTGAATAGAAAAATGTGTACATATAAATTATTCTTTTCTTTGTCATTAGAATACATAGAAAAATGTATGCAAATAAATATGTCATTTATGTTAGAAAACAAATGTATGCAAATAAATATGTCATTTATGTTAGAAAACAAATGTATGCAAATAAATACGTCATTTATGTTAGAAAACATATTTTGTAAATAAATATGTTATTTTGTTAGAAAACATATTTTGTAAACAGATATATTATTTAGTTGGAAAACATATTTTGTAAATAAATATTTCATTTAGTTAGAAAACATAATTTGTAAATAAATATGTCATTTAGTTAGAAAACATATTTTGTAAATAAATATGCCATTTAGATAGAATATGTTTTTGTTTAATAAAAATATCATTTAGTTAGAATATGTTTTTGTCAAATAGAAATGTCATCTTGTTAGAATACGTTTTGTTGAATAAGAAGAATCGTGTCTTGAAATATGTGTTTGTGATGTTGAAATAGAATTGTTAACAAAATGAAGTTATCGTTTTTATCCATTTTGAAATGGAATTGTTAACAAAATAAAGTTATCACTTTTATTCATTTTGTTAAAATAGAATTGTTAACAAAATGAAGTTGTCACTTTTATTCATTTTGTTAAAAAGGAATTGTTAATAAAATAAAGTTATCACTTTTATTCAATTTGCAAAATAGAATTGTTAACAAAATGAAGTTGTCACTTTTATTCATTTTGTTAAAATGGAATTGTAGATAAAATTAAGTTATCATTTTTAATTGTTTTGTTGAAACAGAATTGTCAACAAAATACAAGAATCATTTTTAATCATTTTGTTGTAATAGAAGTGTCAGGCAAATAATTTATCATTTTTAATCTATAACGTCCCATGTTTTGTCACTTAAATGTTGAAGATTTAAATTAGTTTAAATATTGAAATCATAATTTGAATGGATTTTCATAATAATTAAACGAGTTTGAAAACATATAAACATATATATTATATAATAAACCGATTTTAAATAAATAGAATATTGGTTTAACATGAAAGTAGAATATAGAGTTTGAAATTCCGAGTTAGTGTAGGTTGGAAAATTTTATATAATTCAGTTTGTAATATATATGCTGGTGAGAATTTATTTTGAATAGAATTGTTCGTATTTGAATCAGTTTATATTAAATCGAATCAAATGTTAAATTGTTAATTTAATTTAATATCTCTTGTATATGGTCGAATTATATCGTGGAAACTGTTCCGGTGTGTTCAGAATGGGGGTAGAACGCTAGGAATATCGTTCGTTACGCTCAAATAGGGGTTCGTAGTCGTAGAACATTTTAATTTGAAGTCACCGATTAAAATAAATAAACTAATTTAAAATAAATCAATTAAATAAATAATATATATAGGGGACGACTTAGAAATTATAGCACAGGCTATTCTACCCGTTTTCTCTTTTCATTTCCAGTCCGAATTTATTTCCTTCTCGTCTGTTCATATCGAGATCTTTCCTTCCTCCCAAAAAGCTTCAGCACTGAAAATCTACTTCCCCATTTGTCAACGCCTAAAGCTACCTATCTTCGGTGTCTTATCTGTTCTTCCATTTCAGCTAGATTTGCGCCAAGACACTGCAAATCTATTCCTACCTAAACCTACGATTACTCGCTAAAATGGACGTTGCCCTCATCTACCTATCGTTTGCCTATATAAGGACCTGTTACCTTCTTTACTCCTCAATCCCAAATCCACGAAACATCCAATTCCTCTATGCCTTTTTCTGTTAACTCGCGAAATCCTTTGAAAAAAAGTATAAATCAAAATCGCGAGTTGCGATTGGATCTATGAAATGTTGGGATCCCCAGCGTCAACTAGAAGCTCGCGAATTAGAAGAGCTCGGTGATGGCGACTGTATCATGAAGGACTAAGGGATGTACTGGATTGAGTTTTCTGATAAGGAGTTCGAAGGGTAATTTCAGATTTGGCAGGATAAGTTGGATTTGGGTAGTGCGAATTTGTTTATGGTTGTATGAGTGAAGCATGTAATCTGTTTGTGAGGATGGTGGATTATATGTAACGCGATCAGTGTATGAAGGGGGATTTCGATTTGCTTAATTAAACCGAGGTATGCGATTTTCTCCCTTAGAGGGATAGCGTGATGCTGGAACCTAATCTGGAGTTGACGGTGGTATGGAGTTCGGCCTGTTGATCTTGATGTGTAATAACCCGGAAAATCTGGGCCAGTTTAAAAATTTTATTTTTTTGCCAAATATAGCGAATTTTCTATATTGAAAATGAATTATTTTAAATAATATCTATGAGAAATTTATTTTGAATATATTTAGAACGTAAATATTATATACGTCGTCATTAGAAAATAAATAATTATATATAATTATAAATAGAATTGAAAATGGCGTGGTAGTTCGATAATTCGATTTCAAACTTCAATTGAATGTACCGGGTGCAAACCAATCCGGATTTTAGTGAAACCAAAATCATTAGGATCCATTTGATGATATCTTTCCAACGAATCAGAAAAATCAAGATTTCATAGCGGGAATCAAAAGATAAGTCCAGTTGAAAATTCTGAAGAGTCGCTATAGAATTCAGGCCCTTAAAAAAATGGAAATTTTGCAAATGACCTCGGATTTCGACGAAACTAGTTTTGTTGGGTCCGTGATGCTAAATTATTACTAGGTTCCAAATTTCATAATTTTTCGAATCAATATGTGAGCGTGGCAAAGGAAAACGCGTTTGACCAGTTTTAGTTGATTTTAATCGACTTGAAATTGGCCATTTTTCCAACGGTCTCAGAATTCGACGAAACTAGTTTTGTTAGGACCGTATTGTCAATACGAGGTTAGAAAATATTTTTCTGGAATTTTTAGGGTTAGTATGTGACCCCGGTAATTTGAAATGTACGTTTAAAATTCAATATAGTGATTTAAATGTAAATTTAACGGAAACTGATTGTAACAGCCAAACCAGCCTATGATACATATACCATTGTGTTTGGAATGGGGGTAAAACGCTATAGACGACAGGCGGTGGGCCTCGTTTCGAGGTCGTATGTGAAAGTCAACTTTCTGGCAAAATAAAATAAAATATATTATATTATATCTTCCCTCCCCCCCCCTTATTTCATTCTGCCCCCCCCCTATTTCTTCATTCGCTCAGAAACAAAAAGAAAAAAAAAACAAATCAACGCGTCGCTCCTCCAGCCTCCACGAGCGCTGCAATGCGCCACCACCGCCGAAGACCTCGTCGCCCCGTCCACCTCAGATCGGCCACGGCCACCCCTGTCTCCTCCCTCTTCAATCAAAGCCCACCCCAAAACCGGTCTGAAGCCACCGCTCCACCTTGCTCCGGCCGCCAGGGCCTTCACGACCACCAGTCAGGCGGCCGCCCGCTGCTCCGGGCCCCTTCTTCCTCCTCCTCCAGTCTCCATCCACTATTGAAAACCCTACCGCCCCTTGAACCCAAAACCACTGCACCCGAGACCACTGGAAGGCACCGCCGCTTCGTGCCCTACCCCCCCCCCCTCCGGCCTCCAGCGCCCTGAGACGCCCCTGCTACCACGAGCGACACTCCAGATCGAAGAGTGGTGAGTTTTAATTTTTAAAAATCAATTTTATTTAATTTAGTTCTTAATATAAATCAGTTTTATTTTATAGTAAGCATGGATTTAAAATTCTGATTTACATATGTAAAGCGTAGGAAAGTTTCTACTTTTAAATATAGAAAAGATTTGATTTTTGAACAATTAAAAATATAATCTTTATTATGTAGAAGACGTAAAAATATAATTTTTATATAAGCAAGAGGTTAAAAATATAATCTCTACATGATAGGAATATTAAAAATATCATCTTTATATGTGTAGAAAAATAAAAATGAGATTTTTATAAAGATGAAATCTTTGAATTTGAAAAGGCAAATTCTATGTTTTTATAAAGGCGAAAACTATATTTTATAAAGGCGAAATCTTTATATGGAAAATAGCATGATAAAAATATAATTTTTATCTATATAACATAGTAGTAAAAATTCGATTTTTATATATTTAATAACGAAGTAAAAATTCGATTTTTACATATGTAGAGAATACGGGCAACGAATGTGATAAAAAGGCGAGAACGTTGAAGATTTCCTGCATTGGAAGTGCCGTGAAGTTGGATAGCTATCGGTGAGAATTTCTCACCTTTCAATTTCTTTTCTAGTTATATTTATATACTAGGATGCAGATGGTGCTTAGTAGCACCCGACACAATCGTCCACAGACCATGGACTTGTTTGTTTGGTTGCATAGATTAGTCAGATTATTTGATTTGAATTTGGTTGTTTGGTGAATTTGATTGATGTGTGAATGGCGTGGGCCTTCACTGGACCGAGGATAAGGCTAGGCCTCGTCCCGTTTCTAGTATCGTGCCTTTATGCCGTCGAAATTTTCTAAAATATGTTAGAAAAATAAAAATATCATTTTATTTAAAGAATGAACTGAATAGAAATTTATGTGTTAAAATAAGATGTTTTATCGTTAAAAATATAATTTTTAACGTGATGTGAATAAAATAAAATATTCATTTACAAACCGGACGGTTTGTTTATGTACACCTATTTGAATGACATTGATTGGGTCAATAAATTTTACACATCGCTCAACTGCACAAATAAGATATGCGTTTGATTGTTTGAAACCCCACACGGGTGTTGGGATGAAATATGAAGTTCACTCATCCTGAGTTATTAAATATGTCGATCGAATGATTGACAGGCTGTTATAAGCGTTAGATATCTATATTTGATGCTTATACAGTGTAGTGCACTTTGGTTGATGGTTGATTATTTTTCAATGCTATTATATACATGTGTTGTATGAAAATCCATATAATTAATTTTATATGGTGATTGATTGGGCCTCATTCCAATTTAGAAAATAAAGAATATTATAAAATAAAAGTTCATGTGTTGACTGTACTCATCCGTTGAGATTAGTCATGTGTTGAACGAAATATTTTAATAATAAAATTTGCATCTTTATCAATATAAAATAAAGGTTCATGTGTTGACTGTACTCATCCGTTGAGATTAGTCATGTGTTGAACGAAATAATTTAACAAAAATTGTCACACGTGGACAGTACTCATTCGTTGAGATTAGTCGTGTGTTGACAAAAATAAATATTCATTTATTGAATAGAATATTTGAAAATAGAAATATATGAAGCTGTGTTGGTTAGATTGACGCCATTTTGACGTGAACGATATTTATATCGATTTTATTCATTTCGAAATGAATTGAATATATAACGATTTCGAAATGAATTGAATTGAAAATGATTTCGAAATGAATTGAAAAAGATTTCGAAATGAATTGAATATATAACGATTTCAAAATGAATTGAATTGAATTGAATTGAATATATAACGATTTCGAAATGAATTGAATTGAAATGAATTGAATTGAAAACAATTTCGAAATGAATTGAATTGTAAACGATTTCGAAATGAATTGAATTGAAAACGATTTCGAAATGAATTGAATTGAAAAAGATTTCGAAATGAATTGAATTGAATTGAATTGAATTGAAAACGATTTCGAAATGATTTGAATTGAAAACGATTTCGAAATGAATTGAATTGAAAAAGATTTCGAAATGAATTGAATTGAAAACGATTTCGAAATGAATTGAATTGAAAACGATTTCGAAATGAATTGAATTGAATTGAATTGAATTGAAAAAGATTTCGAAATGAATTGAATTGAAAACGATTTCGAAATGAATTGAATTGAAATGAATTGAATTGAAAAAGATTTCGAAATGAATTGAATTGAATTGAATTGAAAACGATTTCGAAATGAATTGAATTGAAATGAATTGAATTGAAAAAGATTTCGAAATGAATTGAATTGAATTGAATTGAAAACGATTTCGAAATGAATTGAATTGAAAACGATATCGAAATGAATTGAATTGAAAACGATTTCGAAATGAATTGAATTGAAAACGATATCGAAATGAATTGAATTGAAAACGATTTCAAAATGAATTGAATTGAAAACGATTTCGAAATGAATTGAATTGAAAACGATTTCGAATTGAACTGAATTGAAAACGATTTCGAAATGAATTGAATTGAAAACGATTTCGAAATGAATTGAATTGAAAACGATTTCGAAATGAATTGAATTGAAAACAATTTCGAAATGAATTGAATTGAAAACGATTTCGAAATGAATTGAATTGAAAACGATTTCGAAATGAATTGAATTGAAAACGAATTCAAATTGAATTGAAAACGAATTGAAATGAATTGAAATTGAATTGAAATTTGAATTGAATAGAAATGAATTTTAAAACGAATTTATAAAGAAGAATTCAATTTTGATTGGAATTGAAAAGGAAGTTGAAATTGCTTTTGAAACGAATTTAAAACTATTTATAAAATTCGTTTTAAATAGAAATCGATGATATATATATTATACATATTATATATATAATATAATGGCCTGAATAGAACGCGCCGCGCCGCGGCAGTTCGCGAATTTCGACCATTTATTTCAAACGGACATTACGGGAGATCCGACCGTCGGATTCTCCTAAAACCGGAACCGTTAGGTTCGTATCGAAAAGAGCTTTCTAACGATTATTAGAAATTAGAAATCTAACGGTTGGATTTGGAATTATGTCCAAATCAAATTTGAAAAAGGTCGCTGTAAGTGCTGTTCGCTGACCGTTGATGGAAATCGACTGTACGGGCCTTGATAAAATTATTAAAAATAGTAATAATTTATGTTAAATCATAAGAAATGATTTAGAAAGAATTGGGATGAAAAACTCTATATTTGAAAAGATAAAAATAGATTTTTATCGAAATGAACTAGTTTTGAACTAGAACTATAATTCTATTTTTTTTTTTTAAATAAATAAATTGAATTTGAAAAGGGTTTTAAAAATAACCAGAATTTCCAATAATTATATTGGAATGGATTTGAATCGAAATTGTCTTCGGAATATTTCGATATTGGATTTCGTGATGATACAGATATTGTTATGGGAATTTGAAAGATATAGATATATATATCGTTATTTCCAATATGATATTTGTTTGTCGTGGAATTTGATATTGAATATAAGCCGATATATTTTCTATTCAGAGCCTTGTATTTAATATCAAATGTGATTTGGGTTTGTCGTGAATGGTGTCTTCACTAACACTGTTCTTGAACCCAGTTGAGAAAAGATTAAATCTTTTTATTTAGATTTAATGAAGTGTACCAATTAAATAATATTTAATTGGAATTGAATTGATATTGATTTTTGGGTTTATCGTGAATAGTGTTTTAAATAACACTCGTTCTTTAACCCGATAATCAATGGAATGTGACTTTGGGTTTATCGTGAACCGTGTTTTAAATGACACGGATTCTTTAACCCAGTTAACGATTAAAACTAAGTGGAGTTTTAATGAATCTTTAATTAGATTGAAATGATCAAAAATGGAGTATCACCAGTTTTGCTCCAGGCGATAGTTAAATCTTTAATTAGATTTGAACGTGAAATGGTAATTGAATTTACCGATAACACTGTGGTGTTAGATATGAAGTATTACCAGTTTTACTTCATGGGATGAATAGGTTAGGATTGGGAAATTAAAATGAATGATTACTTCGGTAAGGTTCGCTAATGCCGACTAGTTTGAATTGAGATTCAAAAATAGAATAAAGAATAAATTCAAGGAATTTATCTTGGATAAAATTAATGGGAACCTTTCCCTATGAATGTGAAATTTAGAAACTAACTGTCGGTTAGCCAAGTAGAATGGTTTTCTGGATATTGATCTGATGTTGGTTTCGGCCTTCGGGGTTAATATTTGGGAAATTATTCTCATGATTAATTTGCGGTTAGTGACTGATGAATTGGAATGAGGCGTATGTTGTGTTTGTGTAACACTTATTTAAAATATACGCAAGTTATTCGGAAAGACTGGGTTTATCCCATTTTGAATAACTGATACGACGATAAGTCGAAGATGAAGACGATGGTCGAAGACCGGAGGTCTTCACGTCGTTTGGGTAATTACTGATGATCTTGATTGGGCTGTACACCCAAGAAGATGGAAACAGTTAGTGATCGTCCAGACGTACTTGGAGATCGATGGATATGCGGGGTACTAGGTGCCTCCGGTTTCGTTCAGACCCAGAACGGACTTGTAAATGGACTGTGTGTCTGACATTGGATTTTAGTCCGTGTGATTGATCTCTATTAAATATATATCTGTTTGGCGGCGGAGAATTTATTCTCTTGCTTAACGCCCTTCTCTGAGACGTACGAGCTCAGGGGTTATATGTTGATGGATATCAAACGCATGGAGTGAATTGCCTGTGTGGCATGCCTAAGATGCAAATGATCAATGCTTCTGTTGAAAAGCAAAGTCCTGTGGTGACGATCAAAGCACGGCCTGTGTGGCATAGCTTTGTGTAACGTTTACTTCGCGAGTTTCACACCCGGTATGAACCAAAAACGGGAGACGAACCTCAGGGAGGGCATGCGTTTCTTTCTAGTTAGAAGTGGCGTCAGTGGTTTTACACGCCCTGACGAGTTTGACTTAAGTGGTTTTTGCTGTTGCGAGGCGCCTCGGTTTGATCGGACGATCCAGGTCCGATGGAGTCATTCGTTGGCTCATTTACGCCCCATAGGGCGGGGGAACGCATGTTCAGGGTTTAAGTTTAATCCACATCGGTGGACCGGCCCTGTCGCTCCAAGGTCACTCGAGCTCTGACCTGTGGCTCGGTCTAGAGAGTCACGAATCGGTTGAGGACGATCTTTTACCTCGGTTCATAGACGGAAATCCAATTTCCAAATACGTGCCATTTGCGGTTTTATTTGTAAACCTATATATGGCGACATAGTGGCATGGGACGCTCATGTCGCCTATGATTGATACTTATGATTTGAAGTTGTTTTATACACTATGCACTTATAATAGTATCAAATGATTTGTTTTAAACGTATCAAGCATTCTTTGGATGTTATAAGGGAAAACCCTATCCCCCGGCTTGCGTTGCATTGTGTGATAGGACCTGGGTCTTATAACAGCTTCATTTTTCTTTAATTAGCATTGCGCTGTTGTTTATGCACTGGTATTCTTGGGAGGAAACCCGTTCCATGTTATACGGCGTGGTCCCTTGATTTACCTAACTTTAAAATAAAGATTAATAACTGTTTTAGTTCTCACGCCAGTCCCATGACTGACCTGGAGTTTATTGTTTTGACCTAAACTCTGGGTGCCCTTATTTTGACACGGGCAGCAAGTAGTTTTGGGTTTTGCAGATTTATATTCACAGGATCCTGGATTACAGCTGGAATGATATCCGGAAAGCTTTGTATCTGTATATCTCTTCTAGTTGTGTATTGTATTATTTTCCGCAGCGATGTATTTAAATGTAATTTAAATCTCTGATATTTTTGTGTAATATTCATTTATACTCTGTATATTCTTGTATCTGATGGAATTGTTGTAATATACAATGAAATGTTCTTTTGTATGCGTTCTGTTGTGGCTTGTTCTCGAACTATCCGACACTTTCCTTTACGGGGAAGTTACGGGTTTTTACAGTTGGTATCAGAGCTTTGGTTTACAGAGCTCGAGAACAAGGCACATTAGAACCATACGAAAGAATTCATCAGAGATTGGATTAGTAATATCCAACGAGAATGACTCGTTAGAGATGGGATCAATAGTGTCCTAGAACGAGTGTGAAGAGTAAATTTTTAAAGTGAAAACAAATTTTTGTTTTAAAAATTTAAATCAATTATTCGTATTTGATTATCTATTTATAATGATGTGGACAATCCAGAATATATAGATTTTGCGTATACGTCTGATCCGCGTGTATTCAAAGTTTTAATATATTGGATAGATATAGCATCACACTCTAGTCGCCGAAGATGATATTGATGATAGCGATCGCATCATCAACATTTATGTTCAAGTTTCGAAGGTGTGATTTTCTATATATTTCCATTAGACTGGTGTGAGAACCAAAACAAATATAGCTAGAATACATTGTTGTGATTTGGCATCAAAGCATGATTTTCTTTATATATACCAAAATTATTAATTTGAAACGTTAATTCACTAATTGATTGATGTTTGTGTTGTTTGTTTAATTGTTTGGTAATTTTGAACCATTATGCCTAATTTGATCAAATATTGAATTGTATGGAAAATTGGTCGCATTTGCCTGCATATACATATACTTACATTGAACAGGTCATAGCAAGGAGGCTAGAGCCAGAGAATAAAATTTGTTTGCCCGACAAATAGGTACATGTTTACTACATAATTTACTGTTTGTTTGGGTGATGATGATTTTATGAGCCTATTGGCTAGCCGCTTGGCTTTTTCTTTTTCTTTTTGAGATTAGAAGGACCGGGGAAGCTATTTGAAATTCCCCGATGCTCCTGGTGCAGGGGAGGTTATGGCGAAATTTTTCGAAAATTTAGGGTGTTAGCCAAATTTTTGAAAATTTGAAAATTCTCAGAAACTGAAAAGTTGGAGAATGGAAGCCAAATCGAGCGTAGAGTTGATTAATCAAACCACTTTCGACTTTGTTCCTTTTCGGGGACGAAAAGTTTTAAGTGGGGGAGATTGTAATAACCCGGAAAATCTGGGCCAGTTTAAATTTTTTATTTTTTTGGCAAATATAGCGAATTTTCTATATTGAAAATGAATTATTTTAAATAATATCTACGAGAAATTTATTTTGAATATATTCAGAACGTAAATATTATATGCGTCGTCGTTAGAAAATAAATAATTATATATAATTATAAATAGAATTGAAAATGGCGCGGTAGTTCGATAATTCGATTTCAAACTTCAATTGAATGTACCGGGTGCAAACCAATCCGAATTTTAGTGAAACCAAAATCATTAGGATCCATTTGATGATATCTTTCCAACGAATCAGAAAAATCAAGATTACATAGCAGGAATCAAAAGATAAGTCCAGTTGAAAATTCTGAAGAGTCGCTATAGAATTCAGGCCCTTAAAAAAAATGGAAATTTTGCAAATGACCTCGGATTTCGACGAAACCAGTTTTGTTGGGTCCGTGATGCTAAATTATTACTAGGTTCCAAATTTCATAATTTTTCGAATCAATATGTGAGCGTGGCAAAGGAAAACGCGTTTGACCAGTTTTAGTTGATTTTAATCGACTTGAAATTGGCCATTTTTCCAACGGTCTCAGAATTCAACGAAACTAGTTTTGTTAGGACCGTATCGTCAATACGAGGTTAGAAAATATTTTTCTGGAATTTTTAGGGTTAGTATGTGACCCCGGTAATTTAAAATGTACGTTTAAAATTCAATATAGTGATTTAAATGTAAATTTAACGGAAACTGATTGTAACAGCCGAACCAGCCTATGATACATATACCATTGTGTTCGGAATAGGGGTAAAACGCTATAGACGACAGGCGGTGGGCCTCGTTTCGAGGTCGTATGTGAAAGTCAACTTTTGGGCAAAATAAAATGAAATATATTATATCTTCCCTCCCCCCCTTATTTCATTCTGCCCCCCCCCCCCTATTTCTTCATTCGCTCAGAAACAAAAAGAAAAAAAAAACAAATCAATGCGTCGCTCCTCCAGCCTCCACGAGCGCTGCAACGCGCCACCACCGCCGAAGACCTCGTCGCCCCGTCCACCTCAGATCGGCCACGGCCACCCCTGTCTCCTCCCACTTCAATCAAAGCCCACCCCAAAACCGGTCTGAAGCCACCGCTCCACCTTGCTCCGGCCGCCAGGGCCTTCACGACCACCAGTCAGGCGGTCGCCCGCTGCTCCGGGCCCCTTCTTCCTCCTCCTCCAGTCTCCATCCACTATTGAAAACCCTACCGCCCCTTGAACCCAAAACCACCGCACCCGAGACCACTGGAAGGCACCGCCGCTTCGTGCCCTACCCCCCCTCCGGCCTCCAGCGCCCTGAGACGCCCCTGCTACCACGAGCGACACTCCAGATCGATGAGTGGTGAGTTTTAATTTTTTAAAATCAATTTTATTTAATTTAGTTCTTAATATAAATCAGTTTTATTTTATAGTAAGCATGGATTTAAAATTCTGATTTACATATGTAAAGCGAAGGAAAGTTTCTACTTTTAAATATAGAAAAGATTTGATTTTTGAACAATTAAAAATATAATCTTTATTATGTAGAAGACGTAAAAATATAATTTTTATATAAGCAAGAGGTTAAAAATATAATCTTTACATGATAGGAATATTTAAAATATCATCTTTATATGTGTAGAAAAATAAAAATGAGATTTTTATAAAGATGAAATCTTTAAATTTGAAAAGGCGAAGTCTATGTTTTTATAAAGGCGAAAACTATATTTTAGAAAGGCGAAATCTTTATATGGAAAATAGCGTGATAAAAATATAATTTTTATCTATATAACATAGTAGTAAAAATTCGATTTTTATATATTGAATAACAAAGTAAAAATTCGATTTTTACATATGTAGAGAATACGGGCAACGAAGGTGATAAAAAGGCGAGAACGTTGAAGATTTCCTGCATTGGAAGTGACGTGAAGTTGGATAGCTATCGGTGAGAATTTCTCACCTTTCAATTTCTTTTCTAGTTATATTTATATACTAGGATGCAGACGGTGCTTAGTAGCACCCAACATAATCGTCCACAGACCATGGACTTGTTTGTTTGGTTGCATAGATTAGTCAGATTATTTGATTTGAATTTGGTTGTTTGGTTAATTTGATTGATGTGTGAATGGCGTAGGCCTTCACTGGACCGGGGATAAGGCTAGGCCTCGTCCCGTTTCTAGTATCGTGCCGTTATGCCGTCGAAATTTTCTAAAATATGTTAGAAAAATAAAAATATCATTTTATTTAAAGAATGAACTGAATAGAAATTCATGTGTTAAAATAAGATGTTTTATCGTTAAAAATATAATTTTTAACGTGATGTGAATAAAATAAAATAAAATATTCATTTACAAACCGGACGGTTTGTTTATGTACACCTATTTGAATGACATTGATTGGGTCGATAAATTTTACACATCGCTCAACTGCACAAATAAGATATGCGTTTGATTGTTTGAAACCCCACACGGGTGTTGGGATGAAATATGAAGTTCACTCATCCTGATTTATTAAATATGTCGATCGATTGATTGACAGGCTGTTATAAGCGTTAGATATCTATATTTGATGCTTATACAGTGTAGTGCACTTTGCTTGATGGTTGATTATTTTTCAATGCTATTATATACATGTGTTGTATGAAAATCCATATAATTAATTTTATATGGTGATTGATTGGGCCTCATTCCAATTTAGAAAATAAAGAATATTATAAAATAAAAGTTCATGTGTTGACTGTACTCATCCGTTGAGATTAGTCATGTGTTGAACGAAATATTTTAATAATAAAATTTCCATCTTTATCAATATAAAATAAAGGTTCATGTGTTGACTGTACTCATCCGTTGAGATTAGTCATGTGTTGAACGAAATAATTTAACAAAAATTGTCACACGTGGACAGTACTCATTCGTTGAGATTAGTCGTGTGTTGACAAAAATAAATATTCATTTATTGAATAGAATATTTGAAAATAGAAATATATGAAGCCGTGTTGGTTAGATTGACGCCATTTTGACGTGAACGATATTTATATCAATTTTATTCATTTCGAAATGAATTGAATATATAACGATTTCGAAATGAATTGAATTGAATTGAATTGAAAACGATTTCGAAATGAATTGAAAAAGATTTCGAAATGAATTGAATATATAACGATTTCGAAATGAATTGAATTGAATTGAATTGAATATATAACGATTTTGAAATGAATTGAATTGAAATGAATTGAATTGAAAACGATTTCGAAATGAATTGAATTGAAAATGTTTTCGAAATGAATTGAACTGAAAACGATTTCGAAATGAATTGAATTGAAAAAGATTTCGAAATGAATTGAATTGAATTGAATTGAAAACGATTTCGAAATGAATTGAATGGAAAACGATTTCGAAATGAATTGAATTGAAAAAGATTTCGAAATGAATTGAATTGAATTGAATTGAAAACGATTTCGAAATGAATTGAATTGAAAACGATTTCGAAATGAATTGAATTGAAAAAGATTTCGAAATGAATTGAATTGAATTGAAAACGATTTCGAAATGAATTGAATTGAAATGAATTGAATTGAAAAAGATTTCGAAATGAATTGAATTGAATTGAAAACGATTTCGAAATGAATTGAATTGAAAACAATATCGAAATGAATTGAATTGAAAACGATTTCGAAATGAATTGAATTGAAAACGATATCTAAATGAATTGAATTGAAAACGATTTCGAAATGAATTGAATTGAAAACGATTTCGAAATGAATTGAATTGAAAACGATTTCGAAATGAATTGAATTGAAAACTATTTCGAAATGAATTGAATTGAAAACGATTTCGAAATGAATTGAATTGAAAACGATATCGAAATGAATTGAATTGAAAACGAATTCAAATTGAATTGAAAACGAATTGAAATGAATTCAAATTGAATTGAAATTTGAATTGAATAGAAATGAATTTTAAAACGAATTTATAAAGAAGAATTCAATTTTGATTGGAATTGAAAAGGAAGTTGAAATTGCTTTTGAAACGAATTTAAAACTATTTATAAAATTCGTTTTAAATAGTAATCGACGATATATATATTATATATATTATATATATAATACAATGGCCTGAATAGAACGCGCCGCGCCGCGGCAGTTCGCGAATTTCGACCATTTATTTCAAACGGACATTACGGGAGATCCGACCGTCGGATTCTCCTAAAACCAGAACCGTTGGGTTCGTATCGAAAAGAGCTTTCTAACGATTATTAGAAATCTAACGGTTGGATTTGGAATTATGTCCAAATCAAATTTGAAAAAGGTCGCTGTAAGTGCAGTTCGATGACCGTTGATGGAAATCGACTGTACGGGCCTTGATAAAATTATTAAAAATAGTAATAATTTGTGTAAAATCATAAGAAATGATTTAGAAAGAATTGGGATGAAAAACTCTATATTTGAAAAGATAAAAATAGATTTTTATCGAAATGAACTAGTTTTGAACTAGAACTATAATTCTATTATTTTTTTTAATAAATAAATTGAATTTGAAAAGGGTTTTAAAAATAACCAGAATTTCCAATAATTATATTGGAATGGATTTGAATCGAAATTGTCTTCGGAATATTTCGATATTGGATTTCGTGATGATACAGATATTGTTATGGGAATTTGAAAGATATAGATATATATATCGTTATTTCCAATATGATATTTGTTTGTCGTGGAATTTGATATTGAATATAAGCCGATATATTTTCTATTCAGAGCCTTGTATTTAATATCAAATGTGATTTGGGTTTGTCGTGAATGGTGTCTTCACTAACACTGTTCTTGAACCCAGTTGAGAAAAGATTAAATCTTTTTATTTAGATTTAATGAAGTGTACCAATTAAATAATATTTAATTGGAATTGAATTGATATTGATTTTTGGGTTTATCGTGAACAGTGTTTTAAATAACACTCGTTCTTTAACCCGATAATCAATGGAATGTGACTTTGGGTTTATCGTGAACCGTGTTTTAAATGACACGGATTCTTTAACCCAGTTAACGATTAAAACTAAGTGGAGTTTTAATGAATCTTTAATTAGATTGAAATGATCGAAAATGGAGTATCACCAGTTTTGCTCCAGGCAATAGTTAAATCTTTAATTAGATTTGAACGTGAAATGGTAATTGAATTTACCGATAACACTGTGGTGTTAGATATGAAGTATTACCAGTTTTACTTCATGGGATGAATAGGTTGGGATTGGGAAATTAAAATAAATGATTACTTCGGTAAGGTTCGCTAATGCCGACTAGTTTGAATTGAGATTCAAAAATAGAATAAAGAATAAATTCAAGGAATTTATCTTGGATATAATTAATGGGAACCTTTCCCTATGAATGTGAAATTTAGAAACTAACTGTCGGTTAGCCAAACAGAATGGTTTTCTGGATATTGATCTGATGTTGGTTTCGGCCTTCGGGGTTAATATTTGGGAAATTATTCTCATGATTATTTTGCGGTTAGTGACTGATGAATTGGAATGAGGCGTATGTTGTGTTTGTGTAACACTTATTTAAAATATACGCGAGTTATTCGGAAAGACCGGGTTTATCCCATTTTGAATAACTGATACGACGATAAGTCGAAGATGAAGACGATGGTCGAAGACCGGAGGTCTTCACGTAGTTTGGGTAATTACTGATGATCTTGATTGGGCTGTACACCCAAGAAGATGGAAACAGTTAGTGATCGTCCAGACGTACTTGGAGATCGATGGATATGCGGGGTACTAGGTGCCTCCGGTTTCGTTCAGACCCAGAACGGACTTGTAAATGGACTGTGTGTCTGACATTGGATTTTAGTCCGTGTGATTGATCTCTATTAAATATATATCTGTTTGGCGGCGGAGAATTTATTCTCTTGCTTAACGCCCTTCTCTGAGACGTACGAGCTCAGGGGTTATATGTTGATGGATATCAAACGCATGGAGTGAATTGCCTGTGTGGCATGCCTAAGATGCAAATGATCAAGGCTTCTGTTGAAAAGCAAAGTCCTGTGGTGACGATCAAAGCACGGCCTGTGTGGCATAGCTTTGTGTAACGTTTACTTCGCGAGTTTCACACCCGGTATGAACCAAAAACGGGAGACGAACCTCAGGGAGGGCATGCGTTTCTTTCTAGTTAGAAGTGGCGTCAGTGGTTTTACACGCCCTGATGAGTTTGACTTAAGTGGTTTTTGCTGTTGCGAGGCGCCTCGGTTTGATCGGACGATCCAGGTCCGATGGAGTCATTCGTTGGCTCATTTACGCCCCATAGGGCGGGGGAACGCATGTTCAGGGTTTAAGTTTAATCCACATCGGTGGACCGACCCTGTCGCTCCAAGGTCACTCGAGCTCTGACCTGTGGCTCGGGCTAGAGAGTCACGAATCGGTTGAGGACTATCTTTTACCTCGGTTCATAGACGGAAATCCAATTTCCAAATACGTGCCATTTGCGGTTTTATTTGTAAATCTATATATGGCGACATAGTGGCATGGGACGCTCATGTCGCCTATGATTGATACTTATGATTTGAAGTTGTTTTATACACTATGCACTTATAATAGTATCAAATGATTTGTTTTAAACGTATCAAGCATTCTTTAGCTGTTATAAGGGAAAACCCTATCTCCCGGCTTGCGTTGCATTGTGTGATAGGACCTGGGTCTTATAACAGCTTCATTTTTCTTTATTTAGCATTGCGCTGTTGTTTATGCACTGGTATTCTTGGGAGGAAACCCGTTCCATGTTATACGGCGTGGTCCCTTGATTTACCTAACTTTAAAATAAAGATTAATAACTGTTTTAGTTCTCACACCAGTCCCATGACTAACCTGGAGTTTATTGTTTTGACCTAAACTCTGGGTGCCCTTATTTTGACACGGGCAGCTAGTAGTTTTGGGTTTTGCAGATTTATATTCACAGGATCCTGGTTTACAGCTGGAATGATATCCGGAAAGCTTTGTATCCGTATATCTCTTTTAGTTGTGTATTGTATTATTTTCCGCTGCGATGTATTTAAATGTAATTTAAATCTCTGATATTTCTGTGTAATATTCATTTATACTCTGTATATTCTTGTATCTGATGGAATTGTTGTAATATACAATGAAATGTTCTTTTGTATGCATTCTGTTGTGGCTTGTTCTCGAACTATCCGACACTTTCCTTTACGGGGAAGTTACGGGTTTTTACAGTTGGTATCAGAGCTTTGGTTTACAGAGCTCGAGAACAAGGCACATTAGAACCATACGAAAGAATTCATCAGAGATTGGATTAGTAATATCCAACGAGAATGACTCGTTAGAGATGGGATCAATAGTATCCTAGAACGAGTGTGAAGAGTAAATTTTTAAAGGGAAAACAAATTTTTGTTTTAAAAATTTAAATCAATTATTCGTATTTGATTATCTATTTATAATGATGTGGACAATCCAGAATATATTGATTTTGCGTATACGTCTGATCCGCGTGTATTCAAAGTTTTAATATATTGGATAGATATAGCATCACACTCTAGTCGCCCGAAGATGATATTGATGATAGCGATCGCATCATCAACATTTATGTTCGAGTTTCGAAGGTGTGATTTTCTATATATTTCCATTAGACTGGTGTGAGAACCAAAACTAATATAGCTAGAATACATTGTTGTGATTTGGCATCAAAGCATGATTTTCTTTATATATACCAAAATTATGAATTTGAAACGTTAATCCACTAATTGATTGATGTTTGTGTTGTTTGTTTAATTGTTTGGTAATTTTGAACCATTATGCCTAATTTGATAAAATATTGAATTGTATGGAAAATTGGTCGCATTTGCCTGCATATACATATACTTACATTGAACAGGTCATAGCAAGGAGGCTAGAGCCAGAGAATAAAATTTGTTTGCCCGACAAATAGGTACATGTTTACTACATAATTTACTGTTTGTTTGGGTGATGATGATTTTATGAGCCTATTGGCTAGCCGCTTGGCTTTTTCTTTTTCTTTTTGAGATTAGAAGGACCGGGGAAGCTATTTGAAATTCCCCGATGCTCCCGGTGCAGGGGAGGTTATGGCGAAATTTTTCGAAAATTTAGGGTGTTAGCCAAATTTTTGAAAATTTGAAAATTCTCAGAAACTGAAAAGTTGGAGAATGGAAGCCAAATCGAGCGTAGAGTTGATTAATCAAACCACTTTCGACTTTGTTCCTTTTCGGGGACGAAAAGTTTTAAGTGGGGGAGATTGTAATAACCCGGAAAATCTGGACCAGTTTAAATTTTTTATTTTTTTGCAAATATAGCGAATTTTCTATATTGAAAATGAATTATTTTAAATAATATCTAAGAGAAATTTATTTTGAATATATTTAGAACGTAAATATTATATACGTCGTCGTTAGAAAATAAATAATTATATATAATTATAAACAGAATTGAAAATGGCGCGGTAGTTCGATAATTCGATTTCAAACTTCAATTGAATGTACCGAGTGCAAACCAATCCGGATTTTAGTGAAACCAAAATCATTAGGATCCATTTGATGATATCTTTCCAACGAATTAGAAAAATCAAGATTTCATAGCGGGAATCAAAAGATAAGTCCAGTTGAAAATTCTGAAGAGTCGCTATAGAATTCAGGCCCTTAAAAAAATGGAAATTTTGCAAATGACCTCGGATTTCGACGAAACCTGTTTTGTTGGGTCCGTGATGCTAAATTATTACTAGGTTCCAAATTTTATAATTTTTCGAATCAATATGTGAGCTTGGCAAAGGAAAACGCGTTTGACCAGTTTTAGTTGATTTTAATCGACTTGAAATTGGCCATTTTTCCAACGGTCTCAGAATTCGACGAAACTAGTTTTGTTAGGACCGTATCGTCAATACGAGGTTAGAAAATATTTTTTTGGAATTTTTAGGGTTAGTATGTGACCCCGGTAATTTGAAATGTACGTTTAAAATTCAATATAGTGATTTAAATGTAAATTTAACGGAAACTGATTGTAACAGCCGAACCAGCCTATGATACATATACCATTGTGTTCGGAATGGGGGTAAAACGCTATAGACGACAGGCGGTGGGCCTCGTTTCGAGGTCGTATGTGAAAGTCAACTTTTTGGCAAAATAAAATAAAATAAAATATATTATATCTTCCCTCCCCCCCCCCCCTTATTTCATTCTGGCCCCCCCTATTTCTTCATTCGCTCAGAAACAAAAAGAAAAAAAACCAAATCAACGCGTCGCTCCTCCAGCCTCCACGAGCGCTGCAACGCGCCACCACTGCCGAAGACCTCGTCGCCCCGTCCACCTCAGATCGGCCACGGCCACCCCTGTCTCCTCCCTCTTCAATCAAAGCCCACCCCAAAACCGGTCTGAAGCCACCGCTCCACCTTGCTCCGGCCGCCAGGGCCTTCACGACCACCAGTCAGGCGGCCGCCCGCTGCTCCGGGCCCCTTCTTCCTCCTCCTCCAGTCTCCATCCACTATTGAAAACCCTACCGCCCCTTGAACCCAAAACCACCGCACCCGAGACCACTGGAAGGCACCGCCGCTTCGTGCCCTACCCCCCCTCCGGCCTCCAGCGCCCTGAGACGCCCCTGCTACCACGAGCGACACTCCAGATCGATGAGTGGTGAGTTTTAATTTTTAAAAATCAATTTTAGTTAATTTAGTTCTTAATATAAATCAGTTTTATTTTATAGTAAGCATGGATTTAAAATTCTGATTTACATATGTAAAGCGAAGGAAAGTTTCTACTTTTAAATATAGAAAAGATTTGATTTTTGAACAATTAAAAATATAATCTTTATTATGTAGAAGACGTAAAAATATAATTTTTATATAAGCAAGAGGTTAAAAATATAATCTTTACATGATAGGAATATTAAAAATATCATCTTTATATGTGTAGAAAAATAAAAATGAGATTTTTATAAAGATGAAATCTTTAAATTTGAAAAGGCGAAGTCTATGTTTTTATAAAGGCGAAAACTATATTTTAGAAAGGCGAAATTTTTATATGGAAAATAGCAAGATAAAAATATAATTTTTATCTATATAACATAGTAGTAAAAATTCGATTTTTATATATTGAATAACGAAGTAAAAATTCGATTTTTACATATGTAGAGAATACGAGCAACGAAGGTGATAAAAAGGCGAGAACATTGAAGATTTCCTGCATTGGAAGTGCCGTGAAGTTGGATAGCTATCGGTGAGAATTTCTCACCTTTCAATTTCTTTTCTAGTTATATTTATATACTAGGATGCAGACGGTGCTTAGTAGCACCCGACACAATCGTCCACAGACCATGGACTTGTTTGTTTGGTTGCATAGATTAGTCAGATTATTTGATTTGAATTTGGTTGTTTGGTGAATTTGATTGATGTGTGAATGGCGTGGGCCTTCACTGGACCGGGGATAAGGCTAGGCCTCGTCCCGTTTCTAGTATCGTGCTGTTATGCCGTCGAAATTTTCTAAAATATGTTAGAAAAATAAAAATATCATTTTATTTAAAGAATGAACTGAATAGAAATTCATGTGTTAAAATAAGATGTTTTATCGTTAAAAATATAATTTTTAACGTGATGTGAATAAAATAAAATATTCATTTACAAACCGGACTGTTTGTTTATGTACACCTATTTGAATGACATTGATTGGGTCGATAAATTTTACACATCGCTCAACTGCACAAATAAGATATGCGTTTGATTGTTTGAGACCCCACACGGGTGTTGGGATGAAATATGAAGTTCACTCATCCTGATTTATTAAATATGTCGATCAATTGATTGACAGGCTGTTATAAGCGTTAGATATCTATATTTGATGCTTATACAGTGTATTGCACTTTGGTTGATGGTTGATTATTTTTCAATGCTATTATATACATGTGTTGTATGAAAATTCATATAATTAATTTTATATGGTGATTGATTGGGCCTCATTCCAATTTAGAAAATAAAGAATATTATAAAATAAAAGTTCATGTGTTGACTGTACTCATCCGTTGAGATTAGTCATGTGTTGAACGAAATATTTTAATAATAAAATTTGCATCTTTATCAATATAAAATAAAGGTTCATGTGTTGACTGTACTCATCCGTTGAGATTAGTCATGTGTTGAACGAAATAATTTAACAAAAATTGTCACACGTGGACAGTACTCATTCGTTGAGATTAGTCATGTGTTGACAAAAATAAATATTCATTTATTGAATAGAATATTTGAAAATAGAAATATATGAAGCCGTGTTAGTTAGATTGACGCCATTTTGACGTGAACGATATTTATATCGATTTTATTCATTTCGAAATGAATTGAATATATAACGATTTCGAAATGAATTGAATTGAACTGAATTGAAAACGATTTCGAAATGAATTGAAAAAGATTTCGAAATGAATTGAATATATAACGATTTCGAAATGAATTGAATTGAATTGAATATATAACGATTTCGAAATGAATTGAATTGAAATGAATTGAATTGAAAACGATTTCGAAATGAATTGAATTGAAAACGATTTCGAAATGAATTGAACTGAAAACGATTTTGAAATGAATTGAATTGAAAAAGATTTCGAAATGAATTGAATTGAATTGAATTGAATTGAAAATGATTTCGAAATGAATTGAATTGAAAATGATTTCGAAATGAATTAAATCGAAAAAGATTTCGAAATGAATTGAATTGAATTGAATTGAAAACGATTTCGAAATGAATTGAATTGAAAACGATTTCGAAATGAATTGAATTGAAATGAATTGAATTGAAAAAGATTTCGAAATGAATTGAATTGAATTGAATTGAAAACGATTTCGAAATGAATTGAATTGAAATGAATTGAATTGAAAAAGATTTCGAAATGAATTGAATTGAATTGAATTGAAAACGATTTCGAAATGAATTGAATTGAAAACGATATCGAAATGAATTGAATTGAAAACGATTTCGAAATGAATTGAATTGAAAACGATATCGAAATGAATTGAATTGAAAACTATTTCGAAATGAATTGAATTGAAAACGATTTCGAAATGAATTGAATTGAAAACGATTTCGAAATGAATTGAATTGAAAACGATTTCGAAATGAATTGAATTGAAAACGATTTCGAAATGAATTGAATTGAAAACGATTTCGAAATGAATTGAATTGAAAACGATTTCGAAATGAATTGAATTGAAAACGATTTCGAAATGAATTGAATTGAAAACGATTTCGAAATGAATTGAATTGAAAACGAATTCAAATTGAATTGAAAATGAATTGAAATGAATTCTAATTGAATTGAAATTTGAATTGAATAGAAATGAATTTTAAAACGAATTTATAAAGAAGAATTCAATTTTGATTGGAATTGAAAAGGAAGTTGAAATTGCTTTTGAAACGAATTTAAAACTATTTATAAAATTCGTTTTAAATAGAAATCGACGATATATATATTATATATATAATATAATGGCCTGAATAGAACACGCCGCGCCGCGGTAGTTCGCGAATTTCGTCCATTTATTTCAAACGGACATTACGGGAGATCCGACCGTCGGATTCTCCTAAAACCGGAACCGTTGGGTTCGTATCGAAAAGAGCTTTCTAACGATTATTAGAAATTAGAAATCTAACGGTTGGATTTGGAATTATGTCCAAATCAAATTTGAAAAAGGTCGCTGTAAGTGCAGTTCGATGACCGTTTATGGAAATCGACTGTACGGGCCTTGATAAAATTATTAAAAATAGTAATAATTTGTGTAAAATCATAAGAAATGATTTAGAAAGAATTGGGATGAAAAACTCTATATTTGAAAATATAAAAATAGATTTTTATCGAAATGAACTAGTTTTGAACTAGAACTATAATTCTATTTTTTTTTAAATAAATAAATTGAATTTGAAAAGGGTTTTAAAAATAACCAGAATTTCCAATAATTATATTGGAATGGATTTGAATCGAAATTGTCTTCGGAATATTTCGATATTGGATTTCGTGATGATACAGATATTGTTATGGGAATTTGAAAGATATAGATATATATATATCGTTATTTCCAATATGATATTTGTTTGTCGTGGAATTTGATATTGAATATAAGCCGATATATTTTCTATTCAGAGCCTTGTATTTAATATCAAATGTGATTTGGGTTTGTCGTGAATGGTGTCTTCACTAACACTGTTCTTGAACCCAGTTGAGAAAAGATTAAATCTTTTTATTTAGATTTAATGAAGTGTACCAATTAAATAATATTTAATTGGAATTGAATTGATATTGATTTTTGGGTTTATCCTGAACAGTGTTTTAAATAACACTCGTTCTTTAACCCGATAATCAATGGAATGTGACTTTGGATTTATCGTGAACCGTGTTTTAAATGACACGGATTCTTTAACCCAGTTAACGATTAAAACTAAGTGGAGTTTTAATGAATCTTTAATTAGATTGAAATGATCGAAAATGGAGTATCACCAGTTTTGCTCCAGGCGATAGTTAAATCTTTAATTAGATTTGAACGTGAAATGGTAATTGAATTTACCGATAACACTGTGGTGTTAGATATGAAGTATTACCAGTTTTACTTCATTGGATGAATAGGTTGGGATTGGGAAATTAAAATAAATGATTACTTCGGTAAGGTTCGCTAATGCCGACTAGTTTGAATTGAGATTCAAAAATAGAATAAAGAATAAATTCAAGGAATTTATCTTGGATAAAATTAATGGGAACCTTTCCCTATGAATGTGAAATTTAGAAACTAACTGTCGGTTAGCCAAGCAGAATGGTTTTCTGGATATTGATCTGATGTTGGTTTCAGCCTTCGGGGTTAATATTTGAGAAATTATTCTCATGATTAATTTGCGGTTAGTGACTGATGAATTGGAATGACGCGTATGTTGTGTTTGTGTAACACTTATTTAAAATATACGCGAGTTATTCGGAAAGACTGGGTTTATCCCATTTTGAATAACTGATACGACGATAAGTCGAAGATGATGACGATGGTCGAAGACCGGAGGTCTTCACGTCGTTTGGGTAATTACTGATGATCTTGATTGGGCTGTACACCCAAGAAGATGGAAACAGTTAGTGATCGTCCAGACGTACTTGGAGATCGATGGATATGCGGGGTATTAGGTGCCTCCGGTTTCGTTCAAACCCAGAACGGACTTGTAAATGGACTGTGTGTCTGACATTGGATTTTAGTCCGTGTGATTGATCTCTATTAAATATATATCTGTTTGGCGGCGGAGAATTTATTCTCTTGCTTAACGCCCTTCTCTGAGACGTACGAGCTCAGGGGTTATATGTTGATGGATATCAAACGCATGGAGTGAATTGCCTGTGTGGCATGCCTAAGATGCAAATGATCAAGGCTTCTGTTGAAAAGCAAAGTCTTGTGGTGACGATCAAAGCACGGCATGTGTGGCATAGCTTTGTGTAACGTTTACTTCGCGAGTTTCACACCCGGTATGAACCAAAAACGGGAGACGGACCTCAGGGAGGGCATGCGTTTCTTTCTAGTTAGAAGTGGCGTCAGTGGTTTTACACACCCTGACGAGTTTGACTTAAGTGGTTGTTGCTGTTGCGAGGCGCCTCGGTTTGATCGGACGATCCGGGTCCGATGGAGTCATTCGTTGGCTCATTTACGCCCCATAGGGCGGGGGAACGCATGTTCAGGGTTTAAGTTTAATCCACATCGGTGGACCGGCCCTGTCGCTCCAAGGTCACTCGAGCTCTGACCTGTGGCTCGGGCTAGAGAGTCACGAATCGGTTGAGGACTATCTTTTGCCTCGGTTCATAGACGGAAATCCAATTTCCAAATACGTGCCATTTGCGGTTTTATTTGTAAACCTATATATGGCGACATAGTGGCATGGGACGCTCATGTCGCCTATGATTGATACTTATGATTTGAAGTTGTTTTATACACTATGCACTTATAATAGTATCAAATGATTTGTTTTAAACGTATCAAGCATTCTTTGGCTGTTATAAGGGAAAACCCTATCCCCCGGCTTGCGTTGCATTGTGTGATAGGACCTGGGTCTTATAACAGCTTCATTTTTCTTTATTTAGCATTGCGCTGTTGTATATGCACTGGTATTCTTGGGAGGAAACCCGTTCCGTGTTATACGGCGTGGTCCCTTGATTTACCTAACTTTAAAATAAAGATTAATAACTGTTTTAGTTCTCACACCAGTCCCATGACTGACCTGGAGTTTATTGTTTTGACCTAAACTCTGGGTGCCCTTATTTTGACACGGGCAGCTAGTAGTTTTGGGTTTTGCAGATTTATATTCACAGGATCCTGGTTTACAGCTGGAATGATATCCGGAAAGCTTTGTATCCGTATATCTCTTTTAGTTGTGTATTGTATTATTTTCCGCTGCGATGTATTTAAATGTAATTTAAATCTCTGATATTTCTGTGTAATATTCATTTATACTCTGTATATTCTTGTGTCTGATGGAATTGTTGTAATATACAATGAAATGTTCTTTTGTATGCGTTCTGTTGTGGCTTGTTCTCGAACTATCCGACACTTTCCTTTACGGGGAAGTTACGGGTTTTTACATGATGGTGCGAGATTTTGTGGTGATCTGGGGTGTTCGGATATGTGAGGATAGGCTCAATACTGAAAATAGCTGATTGATGGGTCACTGTGTTATATTTGTTGAAGGGATGAGGCAGTAATGGAATGATGTTGAATGGGAGAAGTATGGACTGTGAGTAGCTTGGGAGCAAGTTGTTGTTCCTGGGTGCAATGGTGGGATTGTGGAGGGTGTGAATCAGTGTATTGAGGAAGATGGTGCAAACTAGGATGATGGACTGGATGTGTATTAGGGCAGTGAGGTGTTGTGAAGCTCAAATGGACTGTAAGTGAACCGAAGTTCATTTCTTTTATGATGGACAGTGGCATTTTTGAGACAGTACAGAAGTGATGGAATTGGATTCTGGTTCAGGGTGAATGTCTGGTGGAGTTTATGGGCTGTAGTGGCTGATGCAGGTTTGCGGTAGTGAGGATCGTTGATCGGGGTGGTGCTGCTTAGCCATACAAATCGGTTATGAATGGTAAAGAGGAGATGGTAGTTTGATTATGACATGTTTGTTGAATTGCCAAAGTAGGGTGGAATGTTATTTTGGAGCTATTCGGGATTTATTCTAGGAACCGTCGACGTGTGCAAGCCGAGTAAGGTAAACGTTTTAAATAAATTTAAATTTGCATAAGAAGATTTAATTAAATGGCTTATTTAAATTAATAAATTGTTTGACCAATGAATAAAAATTTAAAATAATCGTAGGTGAAAAATAAATTCATGTGGACAATTCAAGTAGACATGGTGTTGAGACGATAAGGAATTAAACTGGATATTCGACAATGGAAATCGAGGTGAGTTAACTCACTCATTTAATTTTTGAACTGTTTTTAATAGTTCAAAATTTATTTTATTGCTTGCTGGTTGCTAACTTGATTGATATAAAGTGATAATATATTATAATAATAATATATAAAAATAATATTGGTGATTGGAAAATTCCCGCAGTATCATTAGCGGATGCCCGCAGTATCATTAGCGGATGATTTCCCTATGCGCCCCACAATATATATAGTGGATGACCTTCTATACCGTGATATCCTGCCTCGAAGCAGGATGGGTATTATTATTGTTGACTAACATCTGTGGATGCAAGAAAAACAGGTTAGAGGAATCCAACAGGATTCCTCAACATTTATTTATTTATTTGTTTCCATATATATATATGTTGATCGATCACCTGTGATAGTGTATGACATGTGTGGGTGTGTGATAACATTTAACCTTGATTTTTGATGATTCTTGAGTGTCAATATATATATATATATATATGGATTTTAAAGTAAAATTTAAATAAATAAAAGTATCTAAAGAATGATTTTTATTTTCAAATAAAAATGTCATTTGAAACCAAATTATAAATGGAATTGAACAGTAAAAGTTTATATTGACAAATAAGACGAGAAGTTGAATTTTGTAAGCGACATGCACGAAGAAGTGAAATTATTATTATTTTTAGAAAATATAATCTGATTATGAAGATAAATGAAAATTTATAAATTGGATTATATAAAATAACTTTATAATTTAGAAGTAATAGCCGAATTGAAACTTGGAATGTGATTTATGAAATCAAGTCTAGTATAGATATGTATTGAATTATTATTCATGACTAAGGTGAATAAAGTGAGTGGTGTGGAAAATAGAATTTGAGATGTAAAACGAGCTTAAAAGAAAATATTTATTTTAAAATAGAAATTTTCAATTTAAATTTGAATTATAAGAATAATTCAAAAATAAATATTTGTTCAAACAAATAAGAGGAAAAAGGGATTTTATGGGAAGTGGAATTATTATTATCAAGGAACTTGATGAAAGGTAAATTATGTGGAAAATTGGGAAAGAGATGGAAATCGTAAACCGTTATTTGAAAGTAAATTGGAATTTTCCCATTTGCAAAGGAAAATATAAAGAAGTTATAAATAGATATGAAATTTGAAGTTGCAAGTATGAAATCATATCGACCAAACAAGTCAAGTATGAATTAAGGAATATCACTCACTGTTGAGATGAATAAAGGAGTAAGGCAAATAGTTTGCAAATGGAAATCGTTTGAAGGAAGAGTTTTCTTAAGATTTTAAATTTTAATTGAACTCAAATTGAACTAGTAAGGATAATATCGTTTTTAATAAAGAGATTATATAAGATTTTATATATTAAATATTCATAATAAAGGATTCACAAAGGATACTTATATACGTATGTTTTTAATATAGAATGTGATTTGTGGAAACAAATGTGGAGATGAATAAACCTATAAAGATGTGTATGAAGATGATTTATATAAACTTGGTTTTTACAAAGATTAAACCAAAATTGATTTGGTTAATGGGAATGATATCATTTTAAATAAAACTTTCTTTCAATTTAGAAATATAAAGACATGTAGCAAGTATTTGCAAAGCGTATCTTCGATAATGGTGATAGTAAATGGATTGCAATAAGTACAATATTTTAAATGATTAGTAGTTGAGATAAATATCTCGTTTGAAGTGAAAGTGAATAAATAGAACTTCTAGTTGTTAAAAGTTACGAAAAAGAGATTAGGAAATTAAAATTCCATTTATTGGAAAAATAGAAAAGTTTTGAATAACGAATGGTAAATCAAAAAGATGCTAAAATGAGAATGAATATTGAATCAGTGAATTAAATTTTCTTTATGGATAAATGGTTGTTTTATTTGATAGTTGAATAACCGACTATCAAATCTGGCCTATACGATGGTTAGTACGGAAAGACCGGGATCGAATTTATTCGAAAACCATTCCGAACTAACTAATACGCAAACGTAGAATACACGAATCGAAGATGGAGCAGTGAAGGCCGTGGATCTTAATAATCGAAAGGACTATGCCGAATTCTCGGGAGTCGCGCCCGGAGATATTCTAATAGTGATCCTGTCGTGGTTGAAATTGACGGAGTGCAAGGACTACTCGCTACCGATCTATAGGGTGATTCCTAGGATGCGGTAGGAGAGTGTGACGAGAAGGAATTTCGCTCGGTCCGAACCAGTCGTTAAACCGATCCAGGCCGTTCGAAACGCCCTATCGTTTGAGAACAAGCCACAACAGAACGCATACAAAAGAACATTTCATTGTATATTACAACAATGCATCAGATTACAAGAATATACAGAGTATAAATGAATATTACACAGAAATGTCAGAGATTTAAATTACATTTAAATACATTACAGCGGAAAATAATACAATACACAACTAGAAGAGATATACGGATACAAAACTTTCCGGATATCGTTCCAGCTATAAACCAGGATCCTGTGAATATAAATCTGCAAAACCAAAACTACTAGCTGCCCGTGTCAAAATAGGGGGCACCCAGAGTTTAGGTTAAAACAATAAACTCCAGGTCAGTCCTTTGACTGGTGTGAGAACTAAAACAGATATTAATCTTTATTTTTAAAGTTAGGCAAATCAAGGGACCACGCCGTATAACACGGAACGGGTTTCCTCCCAAGAATACCAGTGCATAAAACAAACAGCGCAATGCTAAATAAAGAAAAATGAAGCTGTTATAAGACCCAGGTCCTATCACACAATGCAACGCGAGCCGGGGGATAGGGTTTTCCCTTATAACAGCCAAAGAATGCCTGATACATTTAAAACAAATCATTTGATACTATTATAAGTGCATAGTGTATAAAACAACTTCAAATCATAAGTATCAATCATAGGCGACATGAGCGTCCCATGCCACTATGTCGCCATATATAGGTTTACAAATAAAACCGCAAAGTCACGTATTTGGAAATTGGATTTCCATCTATGAACCGAGTCAAAAGATAGTCCTCAACCGATTCGAGACAATCTAGCCCATGTCTCAGGACCCAGACTCAGGTGGGCCTTGGATCGTCAGGGCCGGTCCACCGATGTGGATTATTATGCCTGAACAATACGTCTCTCCACCCTTTGGGGCGTAAATGAGCCAACGAATGGCTCCATCGGACCCGGATCGTCCGATCTAACCGAGGCGCCTCGCAACAGCAACAACCACATAAGTCAAACTCGTCAGGGCGTGTAAAACCACTGACGCCACTTCTAGCTAGAAAGAAACGCAAGTCCTCCCTGAGGTCCGTCTCCCGTTTTTGGTTCATACCGGGTGTGAAACTCGCGAAGTAAACGTTACACAAAGCTACGCCACAAAGGCCGTGCTTCGATCATCAACCACAAGACTTTGCTTTTCAACAGAAGCCTTGATCATTTGCCACTTAGGCGTGCTACACAGGCAATTCACTCCATGTGTTTGATATCCATCAATATATAACCCCTGAGCTCGTACGTCTCAGAGAAGGGCGTTAAGCAAGAGAATAGATTCTCCGCCGCCAAACAGATATATATTTAATAGAGATCAATCACACGGACTAAAATCCAATGTCAGACACACAGTCCATTTACAAGTCCGTTCTGGGTCTGAACGAAACCGGGGGCACCTAGTACCCCGCGTATCCATCGATCTCCAAGTACGTCTGGACGATCACCAACTGTTTCCATCTTCTTGGGTGTACAGCCCAATCAAGATTATCAGTAATTATCCAAACGACGTGAAGACCTCCGGTCTTCGACCATCGTCTTCATCTTCGACTTATCGTCGTATCAGTTATTCAGAATGGGATAAACCCGGTCTTTCCGAATAACTCGCGTATTATTTTAAATAAGTGTTACACAAACACAACATACGCCTCATTCCAATTCATTAGTCACTAACCGTAAATTACTCAAGAGAATAATTTCCCAAATATTAACCCCGAAGGCCGAAACCAACATCAGATCAATATCCAGAAAACCATTCTGCTTGGCTAACCGACAGTTAGTTTCTAAATTTCACATTCATAGGGAAAGGTTCCCATTAATTTTATCCAAGATAAATTCCTTGAATTTATTCTTTATTCTATTTTTGAATCTCAATTCAAACTAGTCGGGATTAGAGAACCTTACCGAAGTAATCATTTATTTTAATTTCCCCATCCCAACCTATTCATCCCATGAAGTAAAACTGGTAATACTTCATATCTAACACCACAGTGTTATCGGTAAATTCAATTACCATATCACGTTCAAATCTAATTAAAGATTTAACTATCGCCTAGAGTAAAATTGGTGATACTCCATTCTCGATCTTTTCAATCTAATTAAAGATTCATTAAAACTCCACTTTGTTTTAATCTTCAACTGGGTTAAAGAATCAATGTCATTTAAAACACGGTTCACGATAAACCCAAAATCACATTAATTAATTATCGGGTTAAAGAACGAGTGTTATTTAAAACACTATCCACGATAAACCCAAAAATCAATATCAATCCAATTCCAATTAAATATTATTTAATTGGTACACTTCATTAAATCTAAATAAAAAGATTTAATCTTTTCTCAACTGGGTTCAAGAACAGTGTTAGTGAAGACACCACTCATGACAAACCCAAAAATCACATTTGATATTTAATACAAGGCTCTGAATAGAAAATATATCGGCTTATATTCAATATCAAATCCTACGATTAACAAATGTCGTATTGGAAATAACGATATAAATATATATCTTTCAAATTTCCATAACATCATCCGTATAATCACGAATTCCAACATCGAAATATTCCGAAGACAATTTCGATTCAAATCCACTCCAATGCAATCATTGAAAATTCTGGTTATTTTTAAAACCCTTTTCAAATTCAATTTATTTATTTAAAAATAAATAGAATTATATTTCTAGTTCAAAACTAGTTTACTTCGATAAAAATCTATTTTTATCTTTATAAATATGGAGTATTTCATCCCAATTCTTTCTAAATCATTTCTTATGATTTTACACAAATTATTACTATTTTTAATAATTTTATCAAGGCCCGTACAGTCGATTTCCATCAATGGCCATCGAACTGCAGTTACAGCGACCTTTTTCGAATTTGATTTGGACATAACTCCAAATCCAACCGTTAGATTTCAAATTTCTAATATTCTTTAGAAAGCTCTTTTCGATACGAACCCAACGGTTCCGATTTTAGGAGAATCCGACGGTCGGATCTCCCGTAATGTCCGTTTGAAATAAATGGTCAAAATTCACGAACTGCCGCGGCGCGGCGCGTTCTATTCAGGCCATTATATTATATATATAATATATATAATATATATTTCGTCGATTTCTATTTAAAACGAATTATATAAATAGTTTTAAATTCGTTTCAAAAGCAATTTCAACTTCCTTTTCAATTCAAATCAAAATTGAATTCTTCTTTATAAATTCGTTTTAAAATTCATTTCTATTCAATTCAAATTTCAATTCAATTTGAATTCATTTCAATTCGCTTTCAATTCAATTTGAATTCGTTTTCAATTCAATTCATTTCGAAATCGTTTTCAATTCAATTCATTTCGAAATCGTTTTCAATTCAATTCATTTCGAAATCGTTTTCAATTCATTTCGAAATCGTTTTCAATTCAATTCATTTCGAAATCGTTTTCAATTCAATTCATTTCGAAATGAATAAAATCGATATAAATATCGTTCACGTCAAAATGGCATCAATCTAATCAACACGGCTTCATAAATTTCTATTTTCAAATATTCTATTTCAAATATTTCTTTTTCAAAATAGTTGTTATTATCAAAATATTTCGTTCAACACATGACCAATCTCAATGGATGAGTACTGTCAACACATGAACCTTTATTTTATATTGATAAAGATGTAAATTTTATTACTAAAATATTTCGTTCAACACATGACCAATCTCAACGGATGAGTACTGTCAACACATGAACCTTTATTTTATATTGATAAAGATGTAAATTTTATTACTAAAATATTTCGTTCAACACATGACCAATCTCAACGGATGAGTACTGTCAACACATGAACCTTTATTTTATATTATTCTTTATTTTTTAAATTGGAATGAGGCCCAATCAATCACCATATAATGTTAATTATATGGATTTTCATAAATTACACAGATATAATAGCATTGAAAAATAATCAACCATCAACCAAAGTGCACTACACTGTATAAGCATCAAATATAGATATCTAACGCTTATAACAGCCTGTCAATCAATTGATCGACATATTTAATCAATCAGGATGAGTGAACTTCAAATTTCATCCCAACACCCGTGTGGGGTTTCAAACAATCAAACACAGATTTTAGTTGTGCAGTTGGGCGATGTGTAAAATTTATCGTCCCAATCAATGTCCTTCAAATAGGTGTACATAAACAAATCGTCTGGTTTGTAAATGAATATTTATTTATTGACATTCACGTTAAAAATTATATTTTTAACGATAAAACATTTTATTCCAACATATGAATTTCTATTCAGTTCATTCTTTAAATAAAATGATATTTTTTTTTCTAACTTATTTTAGAAAATTTCGGCGGCATAACGGCACGATACTAGAAACGGGACGAGGCCTAGCCTTATCCCCGGTCTAGGGAAGGCCCACGCCATTCACACATCAATCAAATCCATTCATTTCACCAAACAATTCAATTTCAAATCAAATCATCTAACTACTCTATGCAACCAAACAAACAAGTCCATGGTCTGTGGACGATTGTGTCGGGTGCTACTAAGCACCGTCTACATCCTAGTATAAATATATAATTAGAAAAGAAATTGAAAGATGAGAAATTCTCACCGATAGCTATCCAATATCACGACTCTTCTTTGATAGAAATCTTTGCCATTCTCGCATTTTGTCGCTTTCCTTGACCGCTTTCACTACATATGTAAAAATCACATTTTTATTTCGCTATTCAATATATAAAAAATCAAATTTTTACTTCGATGTTCAATATATAAAAATCATATTTTTACTTCGATGTTCAATATATAAAAATCATATTTTTAGTTCGATGTTCAATATATAAAAATCATATTTTTACTTCGATGTTCAATATATAAAAATCATATTTTTATTTCGATGTTCAATATATAAAAATCATATTTTTCCACTTTCTACATAATAAAGATTATATTTTTAATACTTTAAAAATATAAAAATCATATTTTTAATTGAATAAAAATCTTTTCTACCTCCTCCTTATATAAAAAAAATCGAATTTTAATTTCAAATTCATAGAGAGAAAAATCGAGTTTTCATACTCCATTCCCGATCATTTCAGTTTCGACATAGTAAAAATTTCAGTTTTACCATAATAAAAATTTCAGTTTTAACACCGTATTAATTAAATAAATTACACAAAAGAAAATAACATCGTTAAAAACTCACTGTTGCTTTCCAGAAGGGGGCCGTTCGGTTCGTCGGAGGTGCGGTTTCAGGGCGGCGTCGGGATCAGCAGGGGGTGGAGGAGGCTCGCAGTAGGCGTTCGGCGGTGGTGACAAGGCCTTCACGGCGGCGGAGTTCGAGGTTTGGGGGTTTCAGGGGGGCGTCGGGTTTGTAGCAGCGGAGGGGAGGTTCGCGAGGGAAGGGGGTCGGTCATCGGGGTGGGGTCGCTGTGCGCAGGCGGCGCGATGTACGAGGGGGGGAGGCGGCTGTCGATCTCGATTCGTTTTTTTTTTCTTTTTGTTTCTGAGCGAATGAAGAAATAGGGGGGCCAGAATGAAATAAGGGGGGGGGGGTGAGGGAAGATATAATATATTTTATTTTATTTTATTTTATTTTGCCAAAAAGTTGACTTTCACATACGACCTCGAAACGAGGCCCACCGCCTGTCGTCTATAGCGTTTTACCCCCATTCCGAACATAATGGTATATGTATCATAGGCTGGTTCGGCTGTTACAATCAGTTTCCGTTAAATTTACATTTAAATCACTATATTGAATTTTAAACGTACATTTCAAATTACCGGGGTCACATACTAACCCTAAAAATTCCAGAAAAATATTTTCTAACCTCGTATTGACGATACGGTCCTAACAAAACTAGTTTCGTCGAATTCTGAGACCGTTGGAAAAATGGCCATTTTCCAGTCGATTAAAATCAACTGAAACTGGTCAAACGCGTTTTCCTTTGCCACGCTCACATATTGATTTGAAAAATTATGAAATTTGGAATCTAGCAATAATCTAACACCACGGACCCAACAAAACTGGTTTCGTCGAAATCCGAGGTCATTTGCAAAATTTCCATTTTTAAGGGCCTGAATTCTATAGCGACTATTCAGAATTTTCAACTGGACTTATCTTTTGATTCCCGCTATGAAATCTTGATTTTTCGGATTCGTTGGAAAGATATCATCAATTAGATCATAATGTTTTTGGTTTCACTAAAATCCGGATTGTTCTGCCCCCGGTACGTTCAATTGAAGTTTGAAATCGAATTATCGAACTACCGCGCCATTTTCAATTCTATTTATAATTATATATAAATATTTATTTTCTAACGACGACGTATATAATATATACGTTCGAATATATTCAAAATAAATTTCTCGTCGATATTATTTAAAATAATTCATTTTAAATATGCAAAATTTGTTAAAATTGCCAAAATAAAAATTTTAAACTGGCCCAGATTTTCGGGTTGTTACAATCTCCCCCACTTAAAACTTTTCGTCCCCGAAAAGGAACAAAGTCGAAAGTGGTTTGATTAATCAACTCTACGTTCGATCGGGCTTCCATTCTCCAACTTTTCAGTTTCTGAGAATTTTCAACTTTTCAAAAATTTGGCTAACACCCTAAATTTTCGAAAAATTTCGCCATAACCTCCCCTGCATCGGGAGCATCGGGGAATTTCAAATAGCTTCCCCCGGTCCTTCTAATCTCAAAAAGTAAAAGAAAAAGCCAAGCGGCTAGCCAATAGGCTCATAAAATCATCATCACCCAAACAAAACAGTAAATTATGTAGTAAACATGTACCTATTTGTCGGGCAAACAAATTTTATTCTCTGCTCTAGCCTCCTTGCTATGACCTGTTCAATGTAAGTATATGTATATGCAAGCAAATGCGACCAATTTTCAATACAGTTCAATATTTGGTTCAATTAGGCATAAATGGTTCAAAAATTAGCAAACAAATAAACAAACAACACAAACATCAATCAATTAGTGGATTAGAGTTTCAAATTCATAATTTTGATACATATACAAAAAATCATGTTTTGATGCCAATTCACAACAATGTGTTCTAACTATATTAGTTTTGGTTCTCACACCAGCCTAATAGAAATATATAGAAATCACACCTTCGAAACACGAACATAAATATTGATGATGCGATCGCTATCATCAATATCATCTCCGGGCGACTAGAGTGTAACCCTATATCTATCCAATATATTAAAACTTCGAATATACGTTCATGACGCGTATATGCAAAATCTTTATATATTGGATTGCCCATATTCAATATAAATAAATAATCAAATACGTTTAAAACGATTTAAATTTTCAAAACAAAATTGTTTTCTTTTGAAAAATATACTCTTCACACTCGTTCTAGGATACTACTGATCCTATCTCTAAAGAGTCATTCTAATTGGATATTACTAATCCAATATCTGATGAATTCTTTCGTATGGTTCTAATGTGTCTTGTTCTCGAGCTCTGTAAACCAAGGCTCTGATACCAACTGTGACGAGAAGGAATTTCGCTCGGTCCGAACCAGTCGTTAAACCGATCCATGCCGTTCGAAACGCCCTATCGTTTGAGAACAGGCCACAACAGAACGCGTACAAAAGAACATTTCATTGTATATTACAACAATGCATCAGATTACAAGAATATACAGAGTATAAATGAATATTACACAGAAATGTCAGAGATTTAAATTACATTTAAATACATCGCAGCGGAAAATAATACAATACACAACTAGAAGAGATATACGGATACAAAGCTTTCCGGATATCGTTCCAACTGTAAACCAGGATCCTGTGAATATAAATCTGCAAAACCAAAACTACTAGCTGCCCGTGTCAAAATAGGGGGCACCCAGAGTTTAGGTTAAAACAATAAACTCCAGGTCAGTCCTGTGACTGGTGTGAGAACTAAAACAGTTATTAATCTTTATTTTTAAAGTTAGGCAAATCAAGGGACCACGCCGTATAACACAGAACGAGTTTCCTCCCAAGAATACCAGTGCATAAAACAAATAGGGCAATGCTAAATAAAGAAAAATGAAGCTGTTATAAGACCCAGGTCCTATCACACAATGCAACGCAAGCCGGGGGATAGGGTTTTCCCTTATAACAGCCAAAGAATGCTTGATACGTTTAAAACAAATCATTTGATACTATTATAAGTGCATAGTGTATAAAACAACTTCCAATCATAAGTATCAATCATAGGCGACATGAGCGTCCCATGCCACTATGTCGCCATATATAGGTTTACAAATAAAACCGCAAAGTCACGTATTTGGAAATTGGATTTCCATCTATGAACCGAGTCAAAAGATAGTCCTCAACCGATTCGAGACAATCTAGCCCATGTCTCAGGACCCAGACTCAGGTGGGCCTTGGATCGTCAGGGCCGGTCCACTGATGTGGATTATTATGCCTGAACAATACGTCTCTCCGCCCTTTGGGGCGTAAATGAGCCAACGAATGGCTCCATCGGACCCGGATCGTCCGATCTAACCGAGGCGCCTCGCAACAGCAACAACCACTTAAGTCAAACTCGTCAGGGCGTGTAAAACCACTGACGCCACTTCTAGCTAGAAAGAAACGCAAGTCCTCCCTGAGGTCCGTCTCCCGTTTTTGGTTCATACCGGGTGTGAAACTCGCGAAGTAAACGTTACACAAAGCTACGCCACAAAGGCCGTGCTTCGATCATCAACCACAAGACTTTGCTTTTCAACAGAAGCCTTGATCATTTGCCACTTAGGCGTGCCACACAGGCAATTCACTCCATGTGTTTGATATCCATCAATATATAACCCCTGAGCTCGTACGTCTCAGAGAAGGGCGTCAAGCAAGAGAATAGATTCTCCGCCGCCAAACAGATATATATTTAATAGAGATCAATCACACGGACTAAAATCCAATGTCAGACACACAGTCCATTTACAAGTCCGTTCTGGGTCTGAACGAAACCGGGGGCACCTAGTACCCCGCATATCCATCGATCTCCAAGTACGTCTGGACGATCACCAACTGTTTCCATCTTCTTGGGTGTACAGCCCAATCAAGATTATCAGTAATTATCCAAACGACGTGAAGACCTCCGGTCTTCGACTATCGTCTTCATCCTTGACTTATCGTCATATCAGTTATTCAGAATGGGATAAACCCGGTCTTTCCGAATAACTCGCGTATTATTTTAAATAAGTGTTACACAAACACAACATACGCCTCATTCAAATTCATTAGTCACTAACCTAAATTAATCAAGAGAATAATTTCCCAAATATTAACCCCGAAGGCCGAAACCAACATCAGATCAATATCCAGAAAACCATTCTGCTTGGCTAACCGACAGTTAGTTTCTAAATTTCACATTCATAGGGAAAGGTTCCCATTAATTTTATCCAAGATAAATTCCTTGAATTTATTCTTTATTCTATTTTTGAATTTCAATTCAAACTAGTCGGGATTAGCGAACCTTACCGAAGTAATCATTTATTTTAATTTCCCCATCCCAACCTATTCATCCCATGAAGTAAAACTGGTAATACTTCATATCTAACACCACAGTGTTATCGGTAAATTCAATTAGCATTTCACGTTCAAATCTAATTAAAGATTTAACTATCGCCTGGAGTAAAACTGGTGATACTCCATTCTCAATCTTTTCAATCTAATTAAAGATTCATTAAAACTCCACTTAGTTTTAATCTTCAACTGGGTTAAAGAATCAGTGTCATTTAAAACACGGTTCACGATAAACCCAAAATCACATTCATTAATTATCGGGTTAAAGAACGAGTGTTATTTAAAACACTGTCCACGATAAACCCAAAAATCAATATCAATCCAATTCCAATTAAATATTATTTAATTGGTACACTTCATTAAATCTAAATAAAAAGATTTAATCTTTTCTCAACTGGGTTCAAGAACAGTGTTAGTGAAGACACCACTCACGACAAACCCAAAAATCACATTTGATATTCAATACAAGGCTCTGAATAGAAAATATATCGGCTTATATTCAATATCAAATCCTACGATTAACAAATGTCGTATTGGAAATAACGATATAAATATATATCTTTCAAATTTCCATAACAACATCCGTATAATCACGAATTCCAACATCGAAATATTCCGAAGACAATTTCGATTCAAATCCACTCCAATGCAATCATTGGAAATTCTGGTTATTTTTAAAACCCTTTTCAAATTCAATTTATTTATTTAAAAATAAATAGAATTATATTTCTAGTTCAAAACTAGTTTACTTCGATAAAAATCTATTTTTATCTTTATAAATATGGATTATTTCATCCCAATTCTTTCTAAATAATTTCTTATGATTTTACACAAATTATTACTATTTTTAATAATTTTATCAAGGCCCGTACAGTCGATTTCCATCAATGGCCATCGAACTGCACTTACAACGACCCTTTTCGAATTTGATTTGGACATAACTCCAAATCCAACCGTTAGATTTCAAATTTCTAATATTCTTTAGAAAGCTCTTTTCGATACGAACCCAACGGTTCCGATTTTAGGAGAATCCGACGGTCGGATCTCCCGTAATGTCCGTTTGAAATAAATGGTCAAAATTCACGAACTGCCGCGGCGCGGCGCGTTCTATTCAGGCCATTATATTATATATATAATATATATAATATATATTTCATCGATTTCTATTTAAAACGAATTATATAAATAGTTTTAAATTCGTTTCAAAAGCAATTTCTACTTCCTTTTCAATTGAAATCAAAATTGAATTCTTCTTTATAAATTCGTTTTAAAATTCATTTCTATTCAATTCGAATTTCAATTCAATTTGAATGCATTTCAATTCGCTTTCAATTCAATTTGAATTCGTTTTCAATTCAATTCATTTCGAAATCGTTTTCAATTCAATTCATTTCGAAATCGTTTTCAATTCAATTCATTTCGAAATCGTTTTCAATTCAATTCATTTCGAAATCGTTTTCAATTCAATTCATTTCGAAATCGTTTTCAATTCAATTCATTTCGAAATGAATAAAATCGATATAAATATCGTTCACGTCAAAATGGCATCAATCTAATCAACACGGCTTCATAAATTTCTATTTTCAAATATTCTATTTCAAATATTTCTTTTTCAAAATAGTTGTTATTATCAAAATATTTCGTTCAACACATGACCAATCTCAATGGATGAGTACTGTCAACACATGAACCTTTATTTTATATTGATAAAGATGTAAATTTTATTACTAAAATATTTCGTTCAACACATGACCAATCTCAACGGATGAGTACTGTCAACACATGAACCTTTTTTTTATATTGATAAAGATGTAAATTTTATTACTAAAATATTTCGTTCAACACATGACCAATCTCAACGGATAAGTACTGTCAACACATGAACCTTTATTTTATATTATTCTTTATTTTCTAAATTGGAATGAGGCCCAATCAATCACCATATAATGTTAATTATATGGATTTTCATAAATTACACAGATATAATAGCATTGAAAAATAATCAACCATCAACCAAAGTGCACTACACTGTATAAGCATCAAATATAGATATCTAACGCTTATAACAGCCTGTCAATCAATCGATCGACATATTTAATCAATCAGGATGAGTGAACTTCAAATTTCATCCCAACACCCGTGTGGGGTTTCAAACAATCAAACACAGATTTTAGTTGTGCAGTTGGGCGATGTGTAAAATTTATCGTCCCAATCAATGTCCTTCAAATAGGTGTACATAAACAAACCGTCTGGTTTGTAAATGAATATTTATTTATTGACATTCACGTTAAAAATTATATTTTTAACGATAAAACATTTTATTCCAACATATGAATTTCTATTCAGTTCATTCTTTAAATAAAATGATATTTTTATTTTTCTAACATATTTTAGAAAATTTCGGCGGCATAACGGCACGATACCAGAAACGGGACGAGGCCTAGCCTTATCCCCGGTCTAGTGAAGGCCCATGCCATTCACACATCAATCAAATCCATTCATTTCACCAAACAATTCAATTTCAAATCAAATTATCTAACTAATCTATGCAACCAAACAAACAAGTCCATGGTCTGTGGACGATTGTGTCGGGTGCTACTAAGCACCGTCTGCATCCTAGTATAAATATATAACTAAAAAAGAAATTGAAAGGTGAGAAATTCTCACCGATAGCTATCCAATATCACGACTCTTCTTTGATAGAAATCTTCGCCATTCTCGCATTTTGTCGCTTTCGTTGACCGCTTTAACTACATATGTAAAAATCACATTTTTATTTCGCTATTCAATATATAAAAAATCAAATTTTTACTTCGATGTTCAATATATAAAAATCATATTTTTACTTCGATGTTCAATATATAAAAATCATATTTTTATTTCGATGTTCAATATATAAAAATCATATTTTTACTTCGATGTTCAATATATAAAAATCATATTTTTATTTCGATGTTCAATATATAAAAATCATATTTTTCCACTTTCTACATAATAAAGATTATATTTTTAATACTTTAAAAATATAAAAATCATATTTTTAATTGAATAAAAATCTTTTCTACCTCCTCCTTATATAAAAAAAAATCGAATTTTAATTTCAAATTCATAGAGAGAAAAATCGAGTTTTCATACTTCATTCCCGATCATTTCAGTTTCAACACAATAAAAATTTCAGTTTTACCATAATAAAAATTTCAGTTTTAACAACATATTAATTAAATAAATTACACAAAAGAAAATAACATCGTTAAAAACTCACTGTTGCTTTCCAGAAGGGGGCCGTTCGGTTCGTCGGAGGTGCGGTTTTAGGGCGGCGTCGGGATCAGCAGGGGGTGGAGGAGGCTCGCAGCAGGCGTTCGGCGGTGGTGACAAGGCCTTCACGGCGGCGGAGTTCGAGGTTTGGGGGTTACGGGGGGGCGTCGGGTTTGTAGCAGCGGAGGGGAGGTTCGCGAGGGAAGGGGGTCGGTCATCGGGGTGGGGTCGCCGTGCGTAGGCGGCGCGATGTACGAGGGGGGGGGGCGGCTGTCGATCTCGATTCGTTTTTTTTTCTTTTTGTTTCTGAGCGAATGAAGAAATGGGGGGGCCAGAATGAAATAAGGGGGGGGAGGGAAGATATAATATATTTTATTTTATTTTATTTTATTTTGCCAAAAAGTTGACTTTCACATACGACCTCGAAACGAGGCCCACCGCCTGTCGTCTATAGCGTTTTACCCCCATTCCGAACACAATGGTATATGTATCATAGGCTGGTTCGGCTGTTACAATCAGTTTCCGTTAAATTTACATTTAAATCACTATATTGAATTTTAAACGTACATTTCAAATTACCGGGGTCACATACTAACCCTAAAAATTCCAGAAAAATATTTTCTAACCTCGTATTGACGATACGGTCCTAACAAAACTAGTTTCGTCGAATTCTGAGACCGTTGGAAAAATGGCCATTTTCCAGTCGATTAAAATCAACTGAAACTGGTCAAACGCGTTTTCCTTTGCCACGCTCACATATTGATTTGAAAAATTATGAAATTTGGAATCTAGCAATAATCTGACACCACGGACCCAACAAAACTGGTTTTGTCGAAATCCGAGGTCATTTGCAAAATTTCCATTTTTAAGGGCCTGAATTCTATAGCGACTATTCAGAATTTTCAACTGGACTTATCTTTTGATTCCCGTTATGAAATCTTGATTTTTTGGATTCGTTGGAAAGATATCATCAATTAGATCCTAATGTTTTTGGTTTCACTAAAATCCGGATTGTTCTGCACCAGGTACGTTCAATTGAAGTTTGAAATCGAATTATCGAACTACCGCGCCATTTTCAATTCTATTTATAATTATATATAAATATTTATTTTCTAACGACGACGTATATAATATATACGTTCGAATATATTCAAAATAAATTTCTCGTCGATATTATTTAAAATAATTCATTTTAAATATGCAAAATTCGTTAAAATTGCCAAAATAAAAAATTTAAACTGGCCCAGATTTTCGGGTTGTTACAGAGAGAGCCTTCGGTTTTTCCAGTCCCAGGACAACTTGTATGGATGAATGTCTGACAGAGTATTTCCAAAGGATCACGTACATTGATTTCTTCAAACGTACCATAGTTGATGGCGGGGAAAAGGTTTTCTTTGGCATGATAAATAGATTATTTTTGTGGACGTCAATTAGTGATATCTGATGGATTTGACGATGTGGCATTCAAAGTAATGGTGGCCAGATGATCTAGAAATACGATTATGAGCTCAAGCCTCACAATTGATAAATGACAAAAATCGGGCAGGCAACATTACTATGTGTGTCGCGCCCATTAGGGTGTATTGTAACCATCTAGAGAATATTTATATTTGTTACTTCTTTCGCTTCTGTATCTCCCGGGAACGGTTATGTTGCTAGCAAACATAGGTGACAATATATTCGATACACTCAAGAGAAGTGAGTGGTCGGTCATGTGTGGGCCGGATTGCAAGACGTTCTTGTTGAACCCAATATATTCGTCTCTAAAGATGCACTATCGGCAGGTGAACCCATACCTTGTCATAGTTGGAATCCAATCTCCAATAAGTGCCCATGGTTTTAATTGTATACTATATTTGTAGAGCGTGAGATGCAAGCGTACTGCTAGATTCTATTTATTTGTATGTAGACACCATTATAATATCAGAAAAGATATTGATTTCAAAAATGGTTTGGGTTATCGTAAGGTAAAACCATCGGTGTTTATGTGTGGATTGGTCTTACGATTATTCTTTTCTTTCAAAAAGATATTTAACTGTAAGATCAAGATGGATGATACTAATAATCTAGTGGGTTTTTCTCACACTGGTTCACCAGACATACCTTGGCGTTTGTAATGCTCAGGTCTGACCCTGCTGGGTCCGACCGATTTGTACAGGTTCAAGGCAAGATGATACAGATTTCAGGAGATGAGCTAGAGTAGATCAGACGTATGATATATATAGTATTCCGCTATGTGTTTTAAATGAGGACAGACTGTTATAACTGTCAAGATGAATTGAATGTCCGATGTACTCTGATAAATTATAAGTATTGTTCTTAAAGTTTTCAATAAAGATTTATTTTTGTATTATATTTTATTCCACTGCGATGTGAGTCTGATATTTTGGTTAGTTGTTCTTTCTTTTCTTCTATTCTAATATTTCTTTCTTTCTTATATCACCCTCTAACTTCTTTTTTAAACGGTCTGTATTTTCGATACTCGAGTTGGGACACGGGATGTATTTGTGTCAAATTCGAATGTCGAATTTTCCGGTTCGTTACAGTGGTATCAGAGCAATGGTTCAGGAATAACCTTGGCTCTATGGCATAACTCGACAGAGATGGGATTAGTAATATCCTAGATTGCGTTGAGTGTATATATATGAGAGCGTATTTGTAGATTTCATATACAAGTATTTTGTATTGTGTTGGTTGATCGGTTCAACTGTTGAAAAGCATTGAACTGAAAATTGATGCACTATTATTTTGAATAAAGGGTAAATGAAATAATTTTGCTCAAATTTATTTTTGAATATAAAAGAAATAGTTTTCTTAAACTTTGTTGGGTTTGGTTGCTTGATTAATTCAAATGGAATTATTGAATCAAAATTGTTAAGTATAACCAAAAGATGAAGTAAATGATTTTGAAATAAAAATCAGAATGGGAAGTTAAGGAAAACAAATTCCAATGTAAATGAATTGTATGGATTAAAATTTGACTAAAAAGGTAAGTTAAACGAGTTTAGATTTGAAAGTGAAGCCATACTGAACTAAAACAAATTATTGAGTCAATATCGAATGAAAACACTTGAATTCAAGTTGAAATACAAATAAAGTGGATGTTGATAACCTAAATAGATCTCGACACATATTATTTACATGTCCCGATTGAAAAAAAAATTGAATTGCAATAAATAATTGAATATGGCTTGAAAATTGAGTTTTGAAATAGAAGTGAATGTGTATCGAATAGTGAATATAAACTTGGATTGTATAAATTTGAGTTGATTACAAATTGAGTGAAAAATGAATCAAATTAAGTTTAATTGAACTTGAAACTCAAGTGAAAATGTAAATGAACTTGTGTATTGAAATCAAACATGGAACTTGAGTTATAAATAGAATTGGACTTATAGATTTGAACTTGGATCACAAATTAAACCTCGACTTGTTTATAAACAAATATATACACATTTGAACATACCTGTTTCACTATCACGAGTTAAGCAAATACATGGATAAATTGGCAAAGTGGAAGGAAAAATCAAATGGATTGTGACCGAATAGGAATGGATATGCATGTGGTTATACAGGTTTATTGGATGAAAGCAAGTATGAAGAATTAATATGAGATGCCCGACAAAAAGGTACACGTTTAATTCAATATGAGATTTTATGCGCCGAATCGGCAAGCCACTTGGCTTTTTGATTTTCTTTTTGGAAGGAAAGGGCCTAGAGAGGCTAGTTGAGGTTTGAACTATTGACCAGTACAAGGAAGGTGCTGGCGAAATTTTTCAACAGTTTGGAAAATATTTGTTAACTAAAAGTTAATCGAAGTTAAGATTTTTTTGAGTGGAATTGGAAACAAGCAAGTGGTTGAGTAGTGACGTTGTTAAGGTTAGTTTCGAGTTGCATGAATGAATTAGGAGAAATTAATGGGGCATAGCTACATTTCCTACTTAGCAATTTCAGGGACGAAATTCTTTTAAGGGGGAAGGAATGTAACGTCCCGTGTTTTGTCACTTAAGTGTCGAATATTTAAGTTAGTTTAAATATTGAAATCATAATTTGAATGGATTTTCATAATAATTAAACGAGTTTGAAAATGTATAAACATATATATTATATAATAAATCGATTTTAAATAAATAGAATATTGGTTTAACATGAAAGTAGAATATAGAGTTTGAAATTCCGAGTTAGTGTAGGTTGGAAAATTTTATATAATTCAGTTTGTAATATATATGATGGTGAGAATTTATTTTGAATAGAATTGTTCATGTCAGTTTATATTAAAATGAATCAAATGTTAAATCATTAATTTAATTTAATATCTCTTGTATATGGTCGAATTAGACAGTGGAAACTGTTCCGGTGTGTTCAGATTGGGGGTAGAACGCTAGGAATATCATTCGTTACGCTCAAATAGGGGTTCGTAGTCGTAGAACATTTTAATTTGAAGTCACCGATTAAAATAAATAAACTAATTTAAAATAAATAAATCAATTAAATAAATAATATATATATAGGGGACGACTTAGAAATTATAGCACAGGCTATTCTACCCGTCTTCTCTTTTCATTTCCAATCCGAATTTATTTTCTTCTCGTCTGTTCACATCGAGATCTTTCCTTCCTCCCAAAAAGCTTCAGCACTGAAAATCTACTTCCCTATTTGTCAACGCCTAAAGCTACCTATCTTCAGTGTCTTATCTTTTCTTTCATTTCAGTTTGATTTGCGCCAAGACATTGCAAATCTATGCCTACCTAAACCTACGAGTACTCGCTGAAATGGGCGTTGCCCTTATCCACCTATCGTTTGCCTATATAAGGACCTGTTACCTTCTTTACTCCTCAACCCCAAATCCACGAAACATCCAATTCCTCTGTGCCTTTTTCTGTTAACTCGTGAAATCCTTTGAAAAAAAAGTATAAATCAAAATCGCGAGTTGCGGTTAGATCTACGAAATGTCGGGATCCTCGGCGTCAACTAGAAGCTCGCGAATTGGAAGAGTTCGGTGATGGCGACTGTATCGTAAAGGACTAAGGGATGTACTGGAGTGCGTTTTCTGATAAGGAGTTTGAAGGGTAATTTCAGATCTGGGAGGACAATTTGGATTTGGGTAGTGCGAATTTGTTTATGGTTGTATGAGTGAAGCGTGCAATCTGTTTGTGAGGATGGTGGATTATATGTAACACGATCAGTGTATGAAGGGGAATTTCGATTTGCTTAATTAAACCGAGGTATGCGATTTTCTCCCTTAGAGGGACAGTGTGATGCTGGAAACTAATCTGGAGTTGATGGTGGTGTGGAGTTCGGCGTGTTGATCTTGATGGTGCGAGATTTTTTGGTGATCTGGGGTGTTCGGATATGTGAGGATAGGGTCAATACTGAAAATAGCTGATTGACGGGTCACTTTTTTATATTTGTTGAAGGGATGAGGCAGTAATGGAATGATGTTGAATGGGAGAAGTATGGACATTGAGAAGCTTGGGAGCAAGTTGTCGCTCCTGGGTGCAACGGTGGGATTATGGAGGGTGTGAATCAGTGTATTGAGGAAGATGGTGCAAACTAGGATGATGGACTGGATGTGTATTAAGGCAGTGAGGTGTTGTGAAGCTCAAATGGACTGTAAGTGAACCGAAGTTCATTTCTTTTGTGATGGACAGTGGCATTTTTGAGATAGTACAGAAGTGATGGAATTGGATTCTGGTTCAAGGTGATTGTCTGGTGGAGTTTAGGGGCTGTAGTGGCTGATGCAGGTTTGCGGCAGTGAGGATCGTTGATCGGGGTGCTGCTGCTTAGCCCGACAAATCGGTTATGAATGGTAAAGAGGAGATGGTAGTTTGATTATGACATGTTTGTTGAATCGCCAAAGTAGGGTGGAATGTTATTTTGGAGCTGTTCGGGATTTATTCCAGGAACCGTCGACGTGTGCAAGCCGAGTAAGGTAAACGATTTAAATAAATTTAAATTTGCGTAAGAAGATTTAATTAATGGCTCATTTAAATTAATAAATTGTTTGACCAATTAATAAAAAATTAAAATAATCGTAGGTGAAAAATAAATTCATGTGGACAATTCAAGTAGACACGGTGTTGAGACGATAAGGAATTAAACTGGATATTCGACAAAGAAAATCGAGGTGAGTTAAGCTCACTCAGTTAATTTTTGAAGTGTTTTTAATAGTTCAAAATTTATTTTATTGCTTGCTGGTTGCTAACTTGATTGATATAAAGTGATAATATATTATAGTAATAATATATAAAAATAATATTAGTGATTGGAAAATTCCCGCGGTATCATTAGCTGATGCCCGCAGTATCATTAGCGGATGATTTCCCTATGCGCCCCACAATATATATATAATGGATGACCTTCTATACCGCGATATCCTACCTCGAAGCAGGATGGGTATTATTATTGTTGACTAACATCTGTGGATGCAGGAAAAACAGGTTGGAGGAATCCAACAGGATTCCTCAACATTTATTTATTTGTTTGTTTCCATATATATATGCTGATCGATCACCTGTGATAGTGTATGACATGTGTGGGTGTGTGATAACATTTAGCCTTTATTTTTGATGATGCTTGAGTGTCAATATATATATATATATATATATATATATATATATATATATATGGATTTTAAAATAGAATTTAAATAAATAAAAGTATTTAAAGAATGATTTTTATTTTCAAATAAAAATTTTATTTGAAACCAAATTATAAATGGAATTGAACGGTAAAAATTTATTTTGACAAATAAGACGAGAAGTTGAATTTTGTAAGCGACATGCACGAAGAAGTGAAATTATTATTATTTTTAGAAAATATAATATGAATATGAAGATAAATGAAAAGTTATAAATTGGATTATATAAAATAACTTTATAATTTAGAAGTAATAGCCGAATTGAAACTTGGAATGTGATTTATGAAATCAAGTCTAGTATAGATTTGTATTGAATTATTATTCATGACTAAGGTGAATAAAGTGAGTGGTGTGGAAAATAGAATTTGAGATGTAAAACGAGCTTAAAAGAAAATATTTATTTTAAAATAGAAAAGTTCATTTTAAATTTGAATTATAAGAATAATTCAAAAGTAAATATTTTTTCAAACAAATAAGATGAAAAAGGGATATTATGAGAAGTGGAATTATTATTATCAAGGAACATGATGAATGGTAAATTATGTGGAAAATTGGGAAAGAGATGGAAATCGTAAACCGTTATTTGAAAGTAAATTGGAATTTTCCCATTTGCAAAGGAAAATATAAAGAAGTTATAAATAGATATGAAATTTGAAGTTGCAAGTATGAAATCATATCGACCAAATGAGTCAAGTATGAATTAAGGAATATTACTCACCGTTGAGATGAAAAAAGGAGTAAGGCAAATAGTTTGCAAATGGAAATCGTTAGAAGGAAGAGTTTTCTTAAGATTTTAAATTTTAATTGAACTCAAATTGAACTAGTAAGGATAATATCGTTTTTAATAAAGAGATTATATAAGATTTTATATAATAAATATTCATAATAAAGGATTCACAAAGGATACTTATATATGTATGTTTTAAATACAGAATGCGATTTGTGGAAACAAATGTGGAGATGAATAAACCTATAAAGATGTGTATGAAGATGATTTATATAAACTTGGTTTTTACAAAGATTAAACCAAAATTGATTTGGTTAATGGGAATGATATCGTTTTGAATAAAACTTTCTTTCAATTTAGAAATATAAAGACATGTAGCAAATATTAGCAAAGCGTATCTTCAATAATGGTGATAGTAAATGGATTGCAATAAGTACAATATTTTAAATGATTAGTAGTTGAGATAAATATCTCGTTTGAAGTGAAAGTGAATAACTAGAACTTCTAGTTGTTAAAAGTTACGAAATAGAGATAAGGAAATTAAAATTCCATTTATTGGAAAAATAGAGAATTTTTGAATAATGAATGGTAAATCAAAAAGAGGCTAAAATGAGAATGAATATTGAATCAGTGAAATTAAATTTTATTTATGGATAAATGGTTGTTTTATTTGATAGTTGAATAACCGACTATCAAATCTGGCCTATACGATGGTTAGTACGGAAAGACCGGGATCGAATTTATTCGAAAACCATTCCGAACTAACTAATACGTAAACGTAGAATACACGAATCGAAGATGGAGCAGTGAAGATCGTGGATCTTCATAAGCGAAAGGACTACGCCGAATTCTCTGGAGTCGCGCCCGGAGATATTCTAATAGTGATCCTGTCGTGGTTGAAATCGACGGAGTGCAAGGACTACTCGCTACCGATCTATAGGGTGATTCCTAGGATGCGGTAGGAGAGTGCCTTCGGTTTGTCCAGTCCCAGGACAACTTGTATGGACGAATGTCTAACAGAGTATTTCCAAAGGATCACGTACATTGATTTCTTCAAACGTACCATAGTTGATGGCGAAGAAAAGGTTTTCTTTCGCCTGATAACTAGAGTATTTTTGTGGACGTCAATTAGTGATATCTTATGGATTTGACGATGTGGCATTCAAAGTAATGGTGGCCAGATGATCTAGAAATACGATTATGACCTCAAGCCTCACAATCGAGAAATGACAAAAATCGGACAGGCAACATTACTATGTGGGTCGCGCCCATTAGGGTGTATTGTCACCATCTAGAGAATATTTATATTTGTTACTTCTTTCGCTTCTGTATCTCCCGGGAACAGTTATGTTGCTAGAAACCGTAGGTGACAATATATTCGATACACTCAAGAGAAATGAGTGGTCGGTCATGTGTGGGCCAGGTTTCAAGACGTTCTTGTTGAACCCAGTGTATTCGTCTCTAGAGTTGCACCATCGGCAGGTGGTCCCATACCTTGTCATAGTTGGAAATCCAATCTCCGATAAGCGCCCGGGGTTTTAATTGTATACTATATTTGTAGAGCGTGAGATGCAAGCATTCTTCTAGATTCTATTTATTTGTATGTAGACACCATTATAATATCAGAAAAGATATTGATTTCAAAAATGGTTTAGGTTATCGTAAGGTAAAACCCGTTCGTGTTTATGTGTGGATCGGTCTTACGATTATTCTTTTCTTTCAAAAAGATATTTAACTGTAAGATCAAGATGGATGATACCAATAATCTAGTGGGTTTTTCTCACACTGGTTCACCAGACTGACCTTGGCATTTGTAATGCTCGGGTCAGACCCAGTTGGGTCCGACCGAGTTGTACAGGTTCAAGGCAAGATGATATAGATTTCAGGAGATGAGCTGGAGGAGATCAGACGTATGATATATATAGTATTCCGCTGTGTGTTTTAAATGAGGACAGACTGTTATAACTGTCCAGATGAATTGAATGTCCGCTGTACTCTGATAAATTGTAAGTATTGTTCTTAAAGTTTTCAATAATGGTTTATTTCTGTATTATATTTTATTCCACTGCGATGTGAGTCTGATATTATGGTTAATTGTTCTTTCTTTTCTTCTATTCTAATATTTATTTCTTTCTTATCTCACCCTCTAACTTCTTTCTTAAACGGTCTGGATTTTCGGTACTCGAGTTGGGACACAGGATGTATTTGTGTCAAATTCGAACGTCGAATTTTCCGGTTCGTTACATAATCATTTTGTTGAAATAGAATTGTCAACAAAAATGAAAGAATCATTTTCATTCATTTTGTTGAAATAGAATTGTCAACAAAATAAGTTATCATTTTTATTCATTTTGTAGAAATAGAATTATCAACAAAAATGAAAGAATCATTTTTAATCATTTTGTTGCAATGAAATTGTCAACAAAGTAGAAATATCGTTTTTATTTGTGTTGTTGAAATAGAATGGTCGACAAAATATAAATATCGATTATTGTTAGAATTTTTATCGTTATGTTATATATTAGAATTTGTATAAAAATTAAAAGGACATTTTTATACATTAGAATTTGTATACAAATTAAAAGGACATGTTTATTGTCAAGTTATACATTAGAATTGTATATAATTTAAACGAAGCATTTTTATCGTCATGTTATACATTGAAATTATATACAAATAAAAATCTTTCATTTATTTGTTAAAGTTAAAAATAGAAATTGCATACAAATAATGAAAATAAAAATTAACTTTTTATTTGTCATTAACAAAAATGTCATGCAAATAAATACATTTTTATTCGACATTAGAGAACATGTAGTGAACGTATGCAAATAAATTACATTTTTATTTGACATTTGTAACACCCCACGAATTCTATAACTGTGAAATTCACAAATTAAAGTATAATTAATTTCAAATCAAAGAACTAAGGGAAACGGGATACGCCATTGCGTTCGTCTCGGAAAAATACGCGAAATAGAGTCCGAGTTTTCGAAAAACGGAGTCCGTATGAAGAAGATATGGCCTTCGGAAGTTTCTGAATTAAGTTTAAAATTCGAACAGAATAAAACAGCTCAGAAAAAAATTAATAATCGGGCCCAATTGGCCAGGGCGGGAAAACTCCCGCCTAATGCACCCAGGTCGACTGGGCCGTCGACCTGGTCTAGCCAGGTCGACAGGGCTGTCGACAGGGCTGTCGACCTGGTCCAGAGCCAGTTCGAACCCAGCCCAACCTGGCTGGCCTATTCTATGTTGGTCGATTTTCAGAAGACTGCTTTGTCATTAGGGCTAGGTGGCAGGCTCTAATTGGTCTCTCTTTAGAATGAATGGCTACGATCAAACCAAGCAACATCGATGGTCCTAATCAGTTCATAAACCCTATAAAAATGACCCTAGACTCAACCTAATCTATTCATTCAAAAATAAGAACAAGGCCATCATGTTGCTGAGGAACGACTAAGAGTAGCCACCAATTGGAGAGAGGATTAGGAGGCAAATTCTAAAGCATAAAGCAACTTAATCAAATCAAATCAACAAGGAATCGCATCTCCAAATTCCTAAATTGGAGAATTCGCCACACAATTGTAAGTAGAGTATTATTTTGGTATGAACAAATAACTGTGTTGGTTTGTATACTTGATTGTGGTGATAAATAATTCATATTTGTGCGTTACTATGATTCTTATCGATTTGGAATATTATATATGTTTGGATATTCACGAATTATGTTATTCATTATAAAAAACTACATGTTTGCGGTAGTTTTATTCAAGTATACGTTTGGAATATTCGCAAATTATGTAATCCATGTTGAAGCTACATGTATGTAGTTGATTAATTGAAATTCATGCAAGTTTGGGGTTTTGCTACTATGTCATCATAATGTATATTTTTGTACAAAAATCATTTTGTACGTAATTGGAACAAATTTGGGTTATTATAGTTCATATGAAACTATGTTGAAATTTTGGCATATGATCTATGTATTAAGCCATGCTTTTGTACTAGAAAACCTATTTGCAAATATGACTAGGCTATGATTGATATTTTGCATAATTGAAATCCATGTTAGGTCTATATTGTTAACAAGAATTATATGATGACATATGTGGTACATAGCTAGGTTAGATTCAAAAATCCATTTTGCAAGTTTGCATGACTAAAGTAAAAATCATGATTTCATGTTAGAAATATTTATGCCATGGTTATGTGAATAGATTTAAAATCATGATTAAGTTGAACTATACTTTTGTGTTAGTAACAAAAGTAAGCACCTTTGTAAACATGTAGTAATCTTATGAACATGATTTGCTTATGTTTGACATTATGCCTGAATAAAAAATATAGGTTTATGTTGTAGTTAAGCCTATGTGTCAATAGTGATATTCTTAACTTAACTACAAGTTTACATGGTTTGATTCATGTCACTTATGCTTTATGACCAAAGTATATGTTACCACTATGCAAGTACACCACTTTCTATTTTGTAGTTCTAACGTCACATTGCAAGTTCATGCGTTCACATTCCCCTTTTTTGTGTATGTAATCACGCTTTAAGCCTCCCCTTTTTCTCATGGCTAAGTTGGGCTTAAAAGCCTAAGCCCAACATATATTATGATAAACGAACGTATTAAACGGGGAAAAATAGCGTTGGGCCAAATTAATTAATAAATGAAAATATAAAGTAGAAGGGCCCAAATTCAAGTATGGGTTGGGCCCATGATTGGTGTAACCTTTACACCATTAACTTAATAATGGGCCGCAAATATTTACATATAAGAAAATAAAGATGAAAGACAAAATATGTAAATGTAGAACATACGATGTGTTTAACCCGAGGTTGGATTGAGTTGTGATGTAAACCTGCCCGGAACCGCCCGGCTGTCCAGTAGTCACAACAATACCTATCCAATGTGGGAGGTTAAACATGGAGCCCAATAAGGACCCGAGGTTAGACTGAGTTGTGGCGTAAGACTGCCCGGAACCAACCGGCAACAGGCAGCCACAACAATACCTGTCTAATGTGAGAGGTCAATGCTTTAATAAGACAATTAAGGCTGAGTCAGGATTGTTAGGATTAAGTGAACTAAAGACTTAATCAAAATGGAACATGCTAAACTAAACGGACTGGTGGGGGTTAGGTTAGAAAACACTTAACCAACTTAGCATGTTGGCTAGAGATAGAAAACCTAGTAGCGGGGGACCCTTTTCAGCAGTAACCCTAGAAGGTGTATCAGGATACCCTGAAACTAGGCAGGGTGGGGCACGATTACTGGGCTGATTGTAAAAGGTCAAATCGACGGCGGTGGTGTAGCAGTGTAGGTTCTAACGGGGTGCGGGCGTGCACACACTCCGGCGCAGAAAAATAAGGCACTGGACACCAGTAGCATACCTGTGCATTCTAGGATTGTGTCGGGCCGCCACCATGGGACTTGATACACCCCATGGTGGGACCAGCATAGGTAATTACAACATCGGGGGCCATAAGACACATGTAACTATGCGAGTAGGAGCCGATCATCATAGAACGGATCACATCACCCTGATTATGGGGTGCCAGTTGGGAACTAGTTTATATGGGTTCAGAGATTAACATGGGGTACGATAGTATATTCGACCCTAGACAACTTAACCAAGTTATAGTGCTTTCCCACTTCTTGTTTATACTTATCATACCCAGTTCTTTATTCATAGACAGAATAGTCCTAGACTTACTCAGGCTTTATGTCTGACTCTACTTTTCTTTCGTCTTCTTTTCTTCCGTTCCCCCCCCCTAGGTCCACAGGGAGGGAACACTGCAGCTTGACCAGCCTTAACATCCATCTTGAAGAGGAGAAATGTATTGCTTGGACCTTTTCGTTTTGAACTATGGCTTTGGACAACCACTATGGGGCTTTTGCAGTTTATCTATGTTTTCTTTATGCTTCTTTAAATAATGTAATCAAGACAGATTATGAAAGTGTTATGTTATGTTTTTGGAAAGGATGTAAGACAATCATGGTGATGTTGTTGTAACACGTGTTTGCTTTTATGAAATAAAAGTTGTTGTTTTTCCGCTGTTTACAAATATGTGTTCTTATGTCTGTCTTGTATATCTGTGATTTATACTTAAAAACCTCCACCAAAATTAGGGCATTCCCTTTGAGAGTGACCCTAACGGAGGTGGGGTGTTTCACTTGGTATCAGAGCATAGGTTTACCAGATAAGATAAAAAGTTTTGAAAAATTATTTTCAAAAAGGAAATTTAAAGAAGCATTTTTAAAAGATAAAATGTTATTTTATTTTAAAAAAAAGAGGCAAAGTCCACTCCCCAAAGCCATAGGTACTATCTCTTATCCTTCGTTTTGAATCTATCCTTTTTGTTTCAGCATGTCCGAAGAACTTAACTTGCCGGAAGGGGTACCAATACCTGGTTGGTTTAGACGGTTCTTAGAAGCAAGGGCCATTCAGCCAGGTCCTACCGTTCCTCCTCCCCCAGCTGCAGGAAATCATCCAGCTGCAGCAGCACTTTTTCCTCCACCTCCTCCACGGGGAAACACGTTTGCTAAGATATGTAAAGATTTTAAAGCTATGGGAGGAAAGGATTTCCATGGAACTGAGTCCTTCGTGGCAGTTAGGAATTGGCTGAAAGAAACTGAGGACCTATTCATCATCTTTGAGGTAGAGGATAGACAAAAAGTACAATTAGCAGTGTGGCTATTGAAGGGTGAGGCTTCCTACTGGTGGGAAGTCACTAATGCTGAAAGACCAGTGGAGACATGGGAGGACTTTAGGGCAAGGTTTGAGACTAAATTTCTCTCAGATGCGGAAAGAAGTTTGCAGTTGGAAAAATTCTTATTTCTTAAGCAAGGGGACAAGACAGTCAGAGAGTATGTGAATCAGTTCGATGAGCTGGCTAGGTTTGGGCTTGACCTAGTCAACACCCCACACAAGAAGGCTCTCCGTTTCGTCAAAGGGTTGAATGAGCCATTACACAGTTTGGCCATGACCCATATACCCATGGGACCCACGTATGAAAGATTGGTGCAAATGGCATTGCTGAATGAAGAGGATAAGGGCAAGAAGGAGACAAAGGCAGAAAGCTCTCAAGGGAAGAAAGAGGGTTTGCAGCCTAAGAAGACAGACTTTAAGAAAGGCGGGAAAGGCAACAAAGAGAAGAGGAAGTGCAATTTCTGTGGCAAAGTGGGGCACTTAGTAAAGGACTGCCGGAAAAAGAAGGCCAAGGAGAATGGTGGGTGCTTTTCTTGCGGTGAGACAGGCCACAGGGCTAAGGACTGCCCAAAGAAACGAGGACAGGGGCAGAGGGCTGGATCCACCCCAGGGGCACAGGTTCATGTGCTAGAAGCGCCACCTCTGCAACATCGAGGTATAAATACTTCTGTAGAAAGTGTAGTTTATCTTTATGATCACCCCGTTCGCACTTTATTTGATTCTGGCGCATCACACTCCTTTATCTCGTCTGCTTTAGTAGAATCTCTGCACCTAAAAACTAGTATGGTAGAGGACCCCTTAATTGTTTCAAACCCAATTGGGGGCCCAGCTCATTTGTCTATGATCTGTTTGGGATTGAAAATTTCTATTCTAAGTGTAGAATTTCAATGTAGTGCCTTTGTTTTGGGCTTTTCGGGTTATGGTTTGATTTTGGGTATGGATTGGCTATCCAGTAATGGGGCCATCCTTGATTGTGAGAAAAGGGTTGTTAGGCTCCTAACCCAGCTCGGTAATACTTTGGAAATTTCTTGTAATCCCTCGTATGCGGTTATGCTTAGTTACCTTGAATCGCTAGATGCCTCTGTTGAAAATTTGCAATCAGTTAGAGTGGTCCGGGAATATCCGGATGTCTTCGAAGAGGTGAAGGGCTTGCCTCCGAAGCGGGAAATAGACTTCCGCATATATCTTGTAGATAATGCAAAGCCCGTTGCGTTACCCGTTAGACACATGGCTCCACGAGAAAGGAGAGAGCTCAGTAAACAGATTAAAGAGCTTCTAGAAATGGGGTTCATTAGGAGGAGCATTTCAGAATGGGGCGCTCCAGTGGTGTTCGCTACAAAGGCGGATGGTTCACTCCGTCTATGTGTTGACTATAGGGAGCTCAACAAGCTAACGAAAAAGAATAGGCACCCGCTCCCTAGAATTGACGATTTGTTTGACCAGCTTGTAGGAGCGTCTGTTTTCTCCCAACTCGATTTAGCAACCGGTTTTCATCAGCTAAGGGTGGCTGAAGATAGCATCGATAAAACGGCGTTCAGAACCCCAGACGGCTTCTTTGAATGGCTTGTCATGCCTTTCGGCTTGACAAATGCACCTGCTTACTTCGTGGACCTGATCAGTAGGGTATTTAGAGATTTCCTCAACAAATTCGTAGTGGTCTTCGTAGATGATATCCTTATCTTCTCAAAAAGTGAAGAGGAACATGCTCAGCACTTAAGGGCAATCATGGAAACTTTGCGAGTCCATCAACTAAAAGCCAAATTCTCCAAATGCCACTTTTGGATAGAAGAGGTGAGGTTCCTTGGGCACATAGTATCCAAACAAGGGTTAGTTGTGGACCCTGCTAAGGTAGTGGCGGTACAGGATTGGAAGACACCAAGGAATGCAACTGAGGTCCGAAGTTTTCTAGGACTAGCGGGTTTCTATCGAAAGTTCATAAGGGATTTTGCGAAAATCTCAGCTCCGCTCATGAAATTGACTAAGAATAATCTAGTGTTCAATTGGGATTTGGATTGCGAGTTTGCTTTCCAACGACTGAAAAGGGCTCTTACAACAGCCCCAGTTTTGACGCTGCCAGATGGGAGCAAGATGTTCACTGTTTATACGGATGCATGTGGGTCAGGGCTAGGCGCCGTCTTAATGCAAGAAGGAAGGGTAGTAGCTTATGGCGGGAGGCAGTTGAAAGTGCACGAAAAGAACTACCCAACCCACGATCTTGAGTTAGCCGCCATCGTCCTTGCACTCAAGTCTTGGCGACACTATCTCCTAGGTGAAAGTTCGAACTTTACACTGACCATAAATCGTTGAAATATCTTTTCTCGCAGAAGGATCTTAACTTGAGGCAACAAAGATGGATGGAGTTTCTTGCCTCGTACGATTTCGAAATCTCCTACACTCCGGGCAAAGGCAACGTAGTGGCAGACGCGTTGAGCCGAAAGAAATTGACCCTAAGCCCGTTGTTTGTTGAAAGACAAAGCCTAGAGTTTATAGCCAGCTTCGACTTTAGGCCTTCCTCCGATTTCGTACCAGGCTTGCTAGCATCTCTCGAAGTGCGCCCAACTTTAGTGGATTCAGTAGGGATAGCACAACGCGAAGACCCTCAGCTTGTGGAAACAATTGATAGGATAATTAGGGGTGAGACTTCAAGTCATCTCAACAGATACTCCATCGACGATAACGGTTTGCTAAGGCGAGACGGAAGACTATGCGTCCCACAGACAAAAGATTTAATAAAGAAGGTTCTCGAGGAAGCACATCACTCCAAGATGACGATACACCCAGGCGGAGATAAAATGTACAAAGATATAAAAAGGACTTTCTTCTGGAACGACATGAAAAAGGACGTGGCAGAATTCGTTTCTAAGTGCATGGTGTGCCAACAGGTTAAGGCGGAACAGAAAAAGCCTGGCGGACTGCTATATCCTCTAGAGGTCACGCAGTGGAAGTGGGATAGCATCTCAATGGACTTCATCGATGGGCTGCCTAGGTCTAGGAGAGGCAACACTAGCATTTGGGTAATAGTGGATAGGCTTACTAAAAGCGCCCACTTTTTACCGGTCAAAAGTAAAAGAACTGCCTCATCCCTAGCATCACTTTACCTCAAGGAAATCGTTCGACTCCATGGAATACCATCTAGCATTGTTAGTGACCGAGACCCCATCTTCACCAGTGAGTTTTGGCGGAGTCTGCAAGAAGCAGTAGGAACGCAGTTATGCTTGAGCACAGCCTATCATCCCCAAACCGACGGCCAAACAGAGAGAGTGAACAGAGTTTTGGAAGACCTTTTAAGACTATGCGTCCGCGACTTCGGAGGGACATGGGAAGACCACCTTCCTTTGGTGGAATTTGCCTACAACAACAGCTATCAAGCAACCATCGGAATGGCGCCCTTCGAAGCTTTATATGGAAGACCGTGCCGATCGCCCACTTGTTGGTGGGAGTCTACGGATAAGCTCATACTTGGACCAGATATGATCCGAGAGACTTCAGAGAAAGTAATCTTAATACGAAGAAGGATGAAGACGGCCCAAGACAGATAAAAGTCCTATGCCGACAAGAGAAGGACCGACCTTGAATTTGAGGTTGGAGACAGAGTTTTTCTCAAGGTATCACCACTAAGAAACGTTGTTCGTTTTGGAACCACAGGAAAACTGGCACCAAGGTTCGTAGGGCCATTCCCTATCATCGAGAAAATTGGGAAAATGGCCTATAGATTAGAGCTACCCGAGAAGTTGGCTGGAGTCCACAACGTTTTTCACGTTTCACATCTCCGAAAATGTCTACATGAGTCTGCTGAGGTGGTAGAGCCAAATATCCTCGAAGAGGCCGAAGTGGAACGCGAAGCAACCATAAGAAAAGTTCCAACCCGCATATTAGGAACGGAAGTGAAGAAGCTACGCAACCGCGAAGTCAAGCTCGTCAAAGTTCAGTGGAGCGACGCCGAGGGAGACACGACTTGGGAAACTGAAGCTAGAATACGCACTGCCTACCCTTTTCTGTTCGAGGGTACATCCTTGATCTTTTCTTTTCCTTAAGTTGCGCTTTTATCTATCTTTTTAGGTATATTTCCTCGACCTTATCTTTTAGGTAGAAACCCTTTGGATGGAAACATGTAATTGAAACATGTTATGGATGATGGTTGCAAGTGGTTGCAAGTGATTGCTAGTGGTTGCTCGTGGTTGCATATACACACACAATCTAGGGTTTAGATTGGCTCAGTCACTTCATATTGCATATGCATATATGTTTGCATTCGTATATGGTTGAACTCTAATGTGTTGTCATATGGATGTTGCATTTGTATTGAATGATTGTGCACTCATGTAGAATCATGAATAGGAAAATTTGCATACATAATGGATTCATGGCACTTACATAATTCGCATTAAGGAGGTCAACTGAATCAGTAGACCGCCTGATTTTGCATTAGATAAGTACATGTACACACACACTTCGCATATGATCATGAAGCATTAGAAGTCTTTTAAGGACAATGGATGCTCGTGTTTGATGGATGAGTAGATGGATGATTTGATGTTAGGATATACATTCCTCCTAACTTGAAGATTTCGGGGACGAAATCCTTTTAAGTGGGGGAGAATGTAACACCCCGCGAATTCTATAACTGTGAAATTCACAAATTAAAGTATAATTAATTTCAAATCAAAGAACTAAGGGAAACGGGATACGCCATTTCGTTCGTCTCGGAAAAATACACGAAATAGAGTCCGAGTTTTCGAAAAACGGAGTCCGTATGAAGAAGATATGGCCTTCGGAAGTTTCTGAGTTAAGTTTAAAATTCGAACAGAATAAAACAGCTCAGAAAAAAATTAATAATCGGGCCCAATTGGCCAGGGCGGGAAAACTCCCGCCTAATGCACCCAGGTCGACTGGGCTGTCGACCTGGTCTAGCCAGGTCGACAGGGCTGTCGATAGGGCTGTCGACAGGGCTGTCGACCTGGTCCAGAGCCAGGTCGAACCCAGCCCAACCTGGCTGGCCTATTCTATGTTGGTCGATTTTCAGAAGACTGCTTTGTCATTAGGGCTAGGTGGCAGGCTCTAATTGGTCTCTCTTTAGAATGAATGGCTACGATCAAACCAAGCAACATCGATGGTCCTAATCAGTTCATAAACCCTATAAAAATGACCCTAGACTCAACCTAATCTATTCATTCAAAAATAAGAACAAGGCCATCATGTTGCTGAGGAACGACTAAGAGTAGCCACCAATTGGAGAGAGGATTAGGAGGCAAATTCTAAAGCATAAAGCAACTTAATCAAATCAAATCAACAAGGAATCGCATCTCCAAATTCCTAAATTGGAGAATTCGCCACACAATTATAAGTAGAGTATTATTTTGGTATGAACAAATAACTGTGTTGGTTTGTATACTTGATTGTGGTGATAAATAATTCATATTTGTGCGTTACTATGATTCTTATCGATTTGGAATATTATATACGTTTGGATATTCTCGAATTATGTTATTCATTATAAAAAACTACATGTTTGCGGTAGTTTTAGGCAAGTATACGTTTGGAATATTCGCAAATTATGTAATCCATGTTGAAGCTACATGTATGTAGTTGATTAATTGAAATTCATGCAAGTTTGGGGTTTTGCTACTATGCCATCATAATGTATATTTTTGTACAAAAATCATTTTGTACGTAATTGGAACAAATTTGGGTTATTATAGTTCATATGAAACTATGTTGAAATTTTGGCATATGATCTATGTATTAAGCCATGCTTTTGTACTAGAAAACCTATTTGCAAATATGACTAGGCTATGATTGATATTTTGCATAATTGAAATCCATGTTAGGTCTATATTGTTAACAAGAATTATATGATGACATATGTGGTACATAGCTAGGTTAGATTCAAAAATCCCTTTTGCAAGTTTGCATGACTAAAGTAAAAATCATGATTTCATGTTAGAAATATTTATGCCATGGTTATGTGAATAGATTTAAAATCATGATTAAGTTGAACTATACTTTTGTGTTATTAACAAAAGTAAGCACCTTTGTAAACATGTAGTAATCTTATGAACATGATTTGCTTATGTTTGACATTATGCCTGAATAAAAAATATAGGTTTATGTTGTAGTTAATCCTATGTGTCAATAGTGATATTCTTAACTTAACTACAAGTTTACATGGTTTGATTCATGTCACTTATGCTTTATGACCAAAGTATATGTTACCACTATGCAAGTACACCAGTTTCTATTTTGTAGTTCTAACGTCACATTGCAAGTTCATGCGTTCACATTCCCCTTTTTTGTGTATGTAATCACGCTTTAAGCCTCCCCTTTTTCTCATGGCTAAGTTGGGCTTAAAAGCCTAAGCCCAACATATATTATGATAAACGAACGTATTAAACGGGGAAAAATAGCGTTGGGCCAAATTAATTAATAAATGAAAATATAAAGTAGAAGGGCCCAAATTCAAGTATGGGTTGGGCCCATGATTGGTGTAACCTTTACACCATTAACTTAATAATGGGCCGCAAATATTTACATATAAGAAAATAAAGAAGAAAGACAAAATATGTAAATGTAGAACATACGATGTGTTTAACCCGAGGTTGGATTGAGTTGTGATGTAAACCTGCCCGGAACCGCCCGGCTGTCCAGTAGTCACAACAATACCTATCCAATGTGGGAGGTTAAACATGGAGCCCAATAAGGACCCGAGGTTAGACTGAGTTGTGGCGTAAGACTGCCCGGAACCAACCGGCAACAGGCAGCCACAACAATACCTGTCTAATGTGAGAGGTCAAGGCTTTAATAAGACAATTAAGGCTGAGTCAGGATTGTTAGGATTAAGTGAACTAAAGACTTAATCAAAATGGAACATGCTAAACTAAACGGACTGGTGGGAGTTAGGTTAGAAAACACTTAACCAACTTAGCATGTTGGCTAGAGATAGAAAACCTAGTAGCGGGGGACCCTTTTCAGCAGTAACCCTAGAAGGTGTATCAGGATACCCTGAAACTAGGCAGGGTGGGGCACGATTACTGGGCTAATTCTAAGAGGTCAAATCGACGGCGGTGGTGTAGCAGTGTAGGTTCTAACGGGGTGCGGGCGTGCACACACTCCGGCGCAGAAAAATAAGGCACTGGACACCAGTAGCATACCTGTGCATTCTAGGATTGTGTCGGGCCGCCACCATGGGACTTGATACACCCCATGGTGGGACCAGCATAGGTAACTACAACATCGGGGGCCATAAGACACATGTAACTATGCGAGTAGGAGCCGATCATCATAGAACGGATCACATCACCCTGATTATGGGGTGCCAGTTGGGAACTAGTTTATATGGGTTCAGAGATTAACATGGGGTACGATAGTATATTCGACCCTAGACAACTTAACCAAGTTATAGTGCTTTCCCACTTCTTGTTTATACTTATCATACCCAGTTCTTTATTCATAGACAGAATAGTCCTAGACTTACTCAGGCTTTATGTCTGACTCTACTTTTCTTTCGTCTTCTTTTCTTCCGTTCCCCCCCCAGGTCCACAGGGAGGGAACACTGCAGCTTGACCAGCCTTAATATCCAGCTTGAAGAGGAGAAATGTATTGCTTGGACCTTTTCGTTTTGAACTATGGCTTTGGACAACCACTATGGGGCTTTTGCAGTTTATCTATGTTTTCTTTATGCTTCTTTAAATAATGTAATCAAGACAGATTATGAAAGTGTTATGTTATGTTTTTGGAAAGGATGTAAGACAATCATGGTGATGTTGTTGTAACACGTATTTGCTTTTATGAAATAAAAGTTGTTGTTTTTTCGCTGTTTACAAATATGTGTTCTTATATCTGTCTTGTATATCTGTGATTTATACTTATAAACCTCCACCAAAATTAGGGCATTCCCTTTGAGAGTGACCCTAACGGAGGTGGGGTGTTTCAACATTCGAAAACATGTGGAAAGTCATGCAAATAAAACTTCTCCTTGTATTTGACATTAGAATACATTGGAAATGTATGCAAATAAAACTTCTCTTTTATTTGTTATTATAAAATATAGGAATTTGTTTGCAAATACAATATCTCTTCCATATATCACTAGAAACAATTAAATGGTTATGTAAAATAAAACATCCTTTTATTTGGCATGATAAACATGTTAGTGGGATCGTCGAATAATTTATATTTAAATATAATTATATATATATATAATTATAAATTAAAATTAAACAAATCACGCGCCGTAGCTCGCGTTTCGGAATCGTAACTTTAAACGATTATACCGAAAGATCCAACCGTCGAATTTTCCCAAAACTGAAACGGTTAGGTCCGCTTTGGGAAGATCTTTCTAATGATATAATTTTTTTTAAAATCCAACGGTTAGATTTCGAGGAATGTATAAATCAAATTTGGGTAAAAACAGCCTCAGGGCCGCCTATTGATCTGAAGCGTCATTAAATTAAATTTGGCTATTTTTATTTAAATAAAAATAGCGATAAATTGTTATAAAATAATATTAATGATATGAAATGATTTTAAATTATATATATTCGAGAATTATTTGAAAAGACCGAGTTCAATTTCATTTCAAATAATTATACGATGATTTAAAGTTGAAGATATTGAAGACGGTGGTTGAAGACCGGTGATCTTCACATCGAATGGATGTAACAACTCGGAAAATCTGAACCAGTTTAAAAATTTTTTAATTGGCTAAAATGGTGAATTTTAAATATTTAAAATAAATATTTTAAATAATAATGATGAAAAATAGTTTTGAATCAATGTTTGAAAATAAATATAATTAATTTTAATTATAAACAAGGCTTGAAATGGCACTGTAGTTTCAAAAAGTGAATTCAAACTTCAAACGACTGTACTGGGTGCAAAATAAAACGAATTTGAGCGAAACCAAAAATATTTAAATCTGTTTGTGAATATCTTTCTAACGAATCCGAAAAATCGAAGTTTCATAGTGGGAATCAAAAGTTATGGCCAAATCAATTTTCAGAAAGGTCACTATAGAAATTATATCGCCCTTGAAAATAGACATTTTGCATACGACCTCAGAATTGGACGAAACCACTTTTGTTGGATCCGGGATGTCAAATTGTTGCTAGGTTTCAAATTTCATAATTTTTGAAGCTAGTATGTGAGCGTGGCAAAGGAAAATGTGTTTTGATCATTTAAAGTTAAATTGGATCGACCTAAAAAAGGGCCATTTTACAAACGGTCTCAGAATTCGACGAAACTAGTTTTGTTGGGACGGTATCGTCAAAACATAGCTAGATTTATTTTTCGGGAATTTTTAGAACCAGTATGTGGCCTCGACAAATGGAAATGTACGTTCAAATTAAATATTGAATGTTTTATATTTTAATTTGAATGAAAACTGACTGAAACATTCGAATGGGCCTTCGAAACATATCCCATTGTGTTCGGAATGGGGGTAGAACGCCAGGGACGACAGTCGTTGGGTTTGGATCGGGGTTCGTGTGGGAAAGGGGTATTTTTGAAATTTTAAAAATATATAAATTAATAAAAAACCTCATTGGCCCATATTTTTTTTCTCTCTCCCCGACAGCTCAAATTGATCGGCGGCTACCCCTTCTTTCCTTCTCTCCTCCGTTCCTCCTCCTACACGCGGAATTAGGTATGGGTTCTTTGGAGCTTTTTGAAGGGCTCGAGACAAGCTTCAAATCCATGTAGGGATTGGATTTTTTAGTTCAGCATTGAAGGACAACGGAAGCCAGGAAGTTTGGGACTTCAACCCACCGCCACCGCGCTGTCTGACCACCGAGCTGGACCACACCACCTCGCGCAGACGCGACACCCCTCCCCCTTCGACCTCGCGCAACCCGATCGTGGAACCATTGCACGGATTGATCGAAAAATCCAAACCTAGTTTGGAACCATTTTAGAAAAGGTTCGGCTATTTATTTTGAACTGATTTTTACACTTTTAAGTCTTGCAAACTTGTAAAAATTGTATCTTTTTCGTTCCTTGTCGAAATCCAATGAAACAAGAGACACCGGGACCGTGATGACGTCTTTTACATTTTAGAAGAGACCGCATATTTTTCTGAGCCTTCTGCTATTTTTGGTGGAGTGGAACCCAAAGTGAGATTTCTAATTTATAAACGATATGGAAAACAACGATGTATAAATTATATAGTTGATGTATGAGTTATATAAGCGTTGTACATCTCATGTATAAGCGTTGTATAAGTTGTATAGTCGATGTATAAGTTGTATAGTCGATGTATAAGTTATATATGCAATGAAATGATATTAAATTGTATTGAAGTGAATTGAAATATATTTATATATAATATATATATATATATACACTCCCCTCGTCCACAGACCATGGACGATATTTATTGGTTGTGTTGTTGTTTGGATTATTTGGTTGATGTGAAATTTGGTGATTGATGTGAATGATTGATTGTGGTTGAAAAATACCCATTTGTGGTTGAAAATAGAATAGGTTGTGGAAATGAAAATAAAACATGCCGCCTGCGTGCGAACTAGATGCATGAATCCCCATTGTCAAAAACCGCAAGGTTTTAAGGTAGAGCGAGGAGCCGTACATCGATACGGTCCCGGTTTTAACTACCCTGCCGTTATGCTGCCGAAATTTCCTGAAATCTTTCTATGTTTGGTTTATTTTTAGTTGTTGAAACTATATTCATTTGTTGAATAGAAATTCATGTATATAAATTAATCGTGTTTTGAAATAAATTGTTTTGTAATAAAAATCACATTTTTAATATATATTTGAAATATAGAAATAACATTCATGTGTTGAATAGAAATTCATTCGTTGAATAGAAATTCATGTGTTGAATGGTATTTGTGTTTCAAATAAATTGCTTTAACAATAAAAATCACATTTTTAATATATATTTGAACTATAGAAATAACATTCATGTGTTGAATAGAAATTCATTCGTTGAATAGAAATTCATGTGTTGAACGGTATTCGTGTTTCAAATAAATTGCTTTAACAATAAAAATCACATTTTAGATATATATTTGAAATATAGAAATAACATTCATGTGTTGAATAGAAATTCATTCGTTGAATAGAAATTCATGTGTTGAATGGTATTCGTGTTTCAAATAAATTGCTTTAACAATAAAAATCACATTTTTAATATATATTTGAAATATAGAAATAACATTCATGTGCTGAACAGAAATTCATTCGTTGAATAGAAATTCATGTGTTGAATGGTATTCGGGTTTCAAATAAATTGCTTTAACAATAAAAAGAATCATATTTTTATTATATATTTGAACTCTAAAACTGACATTCATGTGTTGAATAGAAATTCATTCGTTGAATAGAAATTCATGTGTTGAATGGTATTCGTGTTTTAAATGAATTGTTTTATAATAAAAATCACATTTTTATCGTATATATGAAGTAGTAAAAATAGTGATGTGATGAAATAAATTTCTGTTTGATAAAAATATCATTTTTATCAAAGGTATAAAATGAATATGGTTTTGAAATCAAAGAATCGATTATACTTATATATATATAATTATAATTATAATATATCGAATAGCGAAGCTGCAGTTCGTATTTTGAAACCGTGATTTCAAACGATGATTGCGGGAGATCCGACCATTGGATTTTCCTGAAACTGCAACCGTTGGGTTCGCCTTGGAAATATCTTTCCAATGGCACCAACGTTGTAAAGATCCAACGGTTGGACTGTCTGGAATGTTTAATTCAAATCTGAAGAAAAATAGCGCCAGAATTGATTATAATTATATATATATAATTATAATTAAAATAAATCGAATAACGACGCTGTAGTTCGATATTTGAAATCGAAACTTCAAACGATTGTACCGGGAGATCCGACCGTCGGACTTTCCCAAAACTGAAACCATTGGATTCGTTTTGAAAAGAGCTTTCTAATGATATAAAATTTGTGATGATCCAACGGTTAGATTTTCAGATATGTGTAAATCAAATCTGAAGAAAAACAGCGCCACGGCCGCGTTATGGCCTGAAGCGTCGTTTGAATGAATTGGCTAGTTTTAAATAAATAAAAATAGCGATAATTCGTGATAAAATATTATAAATGATATGGAATGAAAATAAACTACATTTGCTCGGTTTGTAAGAGATTTGATGGTTGAATGTATTTGGCGTGAAAATTACAATTAATGAACTGAATTAATAATGTCGGATAATTTAACCATTGAACTGAATTGATTTGAAATATTAAATATACGTGAATTATTTGAAAAGGCCGAGTTAATTCTCATTTCAAATAATTGATCGACGATTAAAAGTCGAAGATATGAAGACAGTGCAAGATCGATGATCTTCACGTCGAATGGAGAGGTGCTATGGATGCTCCAGATAGGAGTAGCTACCTAGAAGGGGCTGAAGTAGTAACCGTCCGGACGTACGTGTCGATTATGCAAATAAGCGAGGAATCCAGATCCTTCGGTTCCGTTCAGACCCAGAACGGACTTGTAAATGGACGTGTGTCTAACGTTGTATATTGACAACGTGGCATACAGAGATGCTGTGATCAAAGCTTTTGTTGAAAAGCAGAGCTTTGTGGTGGATGATCAAAGCACCGCCTGTGTGGCATAGCTTTGTGTTTTATCGTTCTTTCGCGAGCCTCACACCCCGGTATGGACCAAAAACGGGAGAGGACATCAGGGAGGGCATGCGTTTCCTTCTAGCTAGGGTGGTGTCAGTGACCTACCATCCCTGACATTTATATTACTTTCACCTGTGTGGTTGTTGCTGTTCCGAGGCGCCTCGGTTATATTGGTCGATCCGGGACCGATGGAGTCATCCGTTGGCTCGTTTTCGCCCCATAGGGCGGGGGAACGCAGTGTTCAGGCATTTTAATCCACATCGGTGGACCGGCCCTGACGATCCAAGGGTCACTCGAGCTCTGATCCTGAGATATGGTAGGCTAGATTGCCTCGAAGCAGTGAGGACGATCCCTGGCCTCGGTTCATGACGGAAATCCAATTTCCAAATACGACATCGTGCGGTTTTGATTGTGTATATATATGGCGACATGATATATGGTACCCATGCTGTGTATGATTGATATTTATGATTGTATCTAAAAAATCAGAAACTAACTGGAAACGAGTTAGGATGGATGGTTTCCTGAGTATTGGTCTGATGTTGGTTTCGGCCTTCGGGGTTAATACTTAGGGAATCGTTCTCTTACTAGTTTACGGTTGGAGTCTGATTAAGAATTAAACGATAAAATTTACATTTCAAATGATTTGTTTTCCTCGTATCAAGCATATTTGGCCATTATAAGGTAAAACTCTATCCTTCGGTTTGTGTTGCATTGTATGATGGGACCTGAGTCTTATAATGGCTTCATTTTTATGAAAAGCATAGCGATGTTTAAGTGATTTACTTGTTTTTAAAGCACTGGCAATCATTGGAGTAAACCCGTTCCGCGAAAGTGGCGTGGTCCTATGATTTTCCATATTGTATAAGGTGTTAAGTAGATTTCTCATACCAGTCCCATGACTGACTCGTAGTTTGTTTTACTTGCAAACTCGGGTGCCCCTATTTCTACATGGGCAGCCTTGTATTCAGGTTGTAGCAGGCTCTTTCTGGATAGCTGGAGCTGAAGATGGATTCTATCATTTATCTCTTTTTATGTTGTTCAGCTCCTATTGTACATATTATGTTTGTTTCCGCTGTAGACATTTATGTATAGCTGAACTGTATTTGTACTAAGTATGATCCTGTATACTGTGTAACTCTGATGTTTATATTTATCCAGTATATTCTGTTGTTCATTATCTGGTGTATTTATTTATTTTTGTTATGCTGTTACCTGTTTATGTGTTATATTCCCAAAGATTACCCTTGCCGCCGTGTTACGGGGTTTGTGTCGTCACAATGGATGACTATTGATGTACCGAATTGATTTTCTCCCAGGAGAGGGTTACAGTGGTAGTTGTCCGGACGTACTTGTTGATTGTCCGAACGAGCGAGCACCACTCTTCCGTATTGGACATACGGGACGAGGAATAAGGTGTCTTCGGTTTCGATCAGACCCAGAACGGACTTGTAAATGAATGTGTGTCAGACATTGGATTTAATTCCACATAAATTGAGATCTATTTAATATATATCTGTTTGGTGGCGGAGAAATTATTCTCTTGCTTAACACCCTTCTCTGAGATGCACGAGCTCAAAGTATATATATTGATAGTTATCGATTTCATGGCGTGGATTATCAATGTGGCATGCCAAGATGCAAATGATCAAGACTTTTGTTGAAAAGCAGAGCCTTGTGGTAGTTGATCAAAGCATATCTTATATCGGCTTAGCTTTGTGTATAGCGTTACTTCGCGAGCCTCACACCCCGGTAGGAGTCAAAAACGGGATAAGGGAATGTAGGGAGTGCACATGTTTCTTTCTAGCTAGAAGTGGTGTCATGGTATGGAGCCCAGACATTTTTGCTTATGTGGATGATGGATTACGAGGCCTCGAATATATTGGTCGATAGTGGCCAATTGGTAGGTCCAATAGTACCGGGAAGCATGTGTTCAGGAATTTCCAATCCACTAAGGTATATTTGTGGACCAACCCTGCAGGATCCAAGGGTTCACTACGGGGGATCCTTAGACTTTTTCTAGAGTGTCTCAAATCGATAAGGAGATCACCCCTAGCCTTGACTCATGATGGAAACCCAATTTCCAATATGACATTATGGATTTGATTGTAAAACTGTATATGGAGACATAGTGGGATGAGGTACTATGCCGTTTAGGATTGATACATTTAGTTTGAAAGTATTTTAAAACTGATTAGACACTAATAATAATATTAAATATTGTTTTATATGTACCAAGCATGTTTGATCATTATAAGGTAAAACTCTATCCTCCGATTTGCGTTGCATTGTGTGATGGGACTTGAGTCTTATAATGATTTCATTTTTTTAAAAAGCATTGCGTTGTTTTCGAATCAAAAATTTACTTATTTTATGCACTGGAAATCCAATGGAGTAAAACCGTTCAGCGTTTGCGGCGTGGTCCTGTGATTAGCCATATTGTTAGATTAGTTAGGTAAGATTTCTTATACCAGTCCCATGACTGATTCGTAGTTTGTTTCACTTGCAAACTCGGGTGCCCTTAATTTTCACACGGGCAGTCAAGTAGCTTATTTTGTAGATATATTGAGAAGTATCGAAGTTTAAAGCTATTTCTAGAGCATTGATAGTCTTCCGCTGCATTGTATTAAATTTGTTGTAAATTAATCTTCCACTGTTGTATTATTATAATTCGATGTACTCTGATATTCTGTACTCTGATGTTGCATTATTATGATGTAATAAAAGTCTTTTGTTATTTGTTCTGATGCGTTGTATGCCCAGAGTTAGCGTATGTGGGATTCGAATGGTCTTGGTCGATTTAGCGATCAATTAGGTCCGGGCGAAATCCGTGTCGTTACAGCTGATATCGGAGCTTTGGTTAACTCAAATCTTTGGGGTACAACTCATTAGAAATGAACAAAAGACTCATCAGAGGTAGGATTAGTAATATCCTATAAAAGAATACTCATTAGAGATAGGATTAGCAGTATCCTAGAATGAGAAAACTTGTTAGAGATGGGGTTATAAATGCCCTAGAATGAGTTGAGAGTGACAAGTAATAATTAACATATTTGTGATTATGTATATAATCCGATTTTAGAAAATATGACTTTTGAATATATAAAAGTTATATATATTTGAAAAGTTAATCAACTAATAAAAGTAGATTGAAACCAATAAAAAAAATTGAAAATTTAGTTGGTTAGTTAAAACAACTTTCAGTTCCATTCCTTTTCGAGGACAAAATGATTTTAAGTAGGGGAGATTGTAATAACCCGGAAAATCAGAACCAATTTAAAAATTTTATCTTAAGAAAATTTGTTAGAAAATGTGTCAGAATTTAAAAATTCCATTCCATAATTTAAATTATTAAATTTAAAAAGGTTTTTAAATTAAACTATGATGTTATTAATGAGATTTATGAATATTTGCTAATAGGTTGATTTAAAATAATATGTAGATTCTAAATGGAATAAGTTATGACAACATACATGTGTATATCTTTAGTCATTCGTTTTAATACTTTCCCTATCTATTCAAAGTGTAACGTTCATCAATTAATAAATTTTTAAATATGAATAGTTGCATTCGTTTTCAATGCCTTCCCCTCATCTTTGTTTCCTTAATGCAGCATTCATTTCTTTTCTTAATTATATTAAATTTGTTTTCCTTTATTTATTAATTTCTTTCCTTACTTTTACATTCATGCATCTTATTTCATTTACATGTTCTCATTCCTTATATTTTCATCCCCTTATTTCTTTTCCCTTTTTGTTTCTCATTATTATTATTATTATTATTATTATTGTTGTTGTTGTTGTTGTTATTATTATTATTATTATTATTATTATTATTATTATTATTTATTATTATTCCAAAAACAAACACTCCTCATATATATATTATTCCCTTATGTATATATTCTTGTCTACATTATCTGTGTGTATTTGTAGACATTTTCATTGCCTTATTCTTGTCTGTCTAATTTAATACGTTCCCTACAATTATGATATTATATGTTTTGAAATTTAAGAAGACACACAAATTTATAACGATTAGCATCAAAATATTTATCATGCATTCATTTCTTTTCTTTTTTTTTCTCTTTCTCTTTGTGATTTATTTTTAAATTTTAAATGAGAAATAATTATTTCCAACTCAGCCTCTGTCAGCCACATTTAATTTGTTTGTAACTTGCATGTGTTTCTAGTTTTATTCATTTCAATGCATAACCATAAGCATTTATGGAAGAGGAAAAAAGGGAAAGTCGCCTCCTTAAGAAAGTAAATAAAATTTGAAATCATATCAATGGAAATTAAAGACGGGTCATTCATTACGAGAAAAAATAATAATGATAATAATAATTGTCGCATGCGTTTCATTCATGTCCTTTATTTCTTTTATGTTCTCCCTCTTCCTTTCATATGCATATATGCCATATTTTATGCCTTTTATAAATAAAAAAAATATTAAATAAAGAAATAATAATAATGAAAGTCATAAATGCATGCACCATGCATGTTTCAATTTTCTACAATTCATCTTGGAATTCCCATCTAACATTTCATTCACTTACCACCCAAGATTGTCATTTTATTTTTTTTGTATAATATCCTTTTCACTTCTGTGATAACCTCAAACTTCCGTAGTACGAAAGCAAGGATAATCATTGGAATATAACAGAGAAAAAATAACAGCAGAACAAAAATATAGAATTACAGCAGATAAAGTACATCAAATTACACTAGGAATAATATATCATCAGAGTTGCACAGAATACAGTTTTCATCTTAATATAAAATGTCTGCAGCGGAATAAAAACATAATTATAAATATAAATTAAAATAAAATGAATTGCGCAGCTGCAGTTCGTGATTTAAAATCGTAACTTCAAATGATTATACCGAAAGATCCGACCGTCAGATTTTCCCAAAACTGCAACCGTTAGGTCCGCTTTGGGAAGATCTTTCTAACGATATAAATTACATTAAAATCCAACGGTTAGATTTCGAAATATGTGTAAATCAAAGTTTGGTAAAAATAGCGCCAGGGCCACCCTATGACCCGCAGCGTCGTTTAATTAAAAATGGCTATTTTTAAATAAATTAAAATAGCGATAAATCGTAATAAAATATTATAAACGATAAGGAATGAAAAGATTGATTTAAATTATATATATTCGGGAATTATTTGAAAAGTCCGAGTTGAATCTCATTTCAAATAATTATACGACGATTGGAAGTCGAGGATTTGAAGACGGCGATTGAAGATCGACGATCTTCACATCGAATGGATGACTACTGATGACCTGGATCGGTTAACTCCCAGGAGGGGTTACAGTGGTAGTTGTCTGTACGTACTTGTTAATTGTCCGGATATGCTCGGTGTCTCCAGTTTCGTTCAGACCTAGAACGGACTTGTAAATGGATATATGTCTGACATTGGATTTCGTTCCGTGTTGATTGATCTCTATTAATATCTATCCGTTGGTGGCAGAGAATTTATTCTCTTGCTTAACACCCTAGAGGTTATATGTTAATGAACATCAATTGCATGGCGTGAATTGTCAGTGTTGCATGCCAAGATGCAAATGATCAAGGATTATTGTTGAAAAGCAGAGCCTTGTGGTTGATGATCAAAGCACAGCTTTAAATAGCATAGCTTTGTATATAGCATTACTTCGCGAGCCTCACACCTCGGTATGAACCAGAAACGGGAGAAGGATCTAGGGAGAACATGCGTTTCCATCTAGCTAGAAGTGGTTTCAGCGTTTACAAGCCCTGGCATTTTTACTTATGTGGATGATGGAATGACGCGCCTCGATTATTTGAGTCCCTTGTGGCTCTATTTATGCCCCATAGGGCGGGGAGACGTATAGTTCAGGAATTTATATATAATCCACCAACGTAAGTTGGGGACTGGCCTTGTGGCTCCTAGGTGCAGTTGCGGCTAATCCTGAGGCACGGGCTAGAGTGTCTCGAATTCGGTAAGGACTATCTTTTGCCTTGGATCATGATGGAAATCCAACTTCCAATACGACACATGCGGTTTTGATAGTATAATTAGTATGGCGACATAGTATACGGTAGCTATGTCGTCTATGATTGAAATATTACGACTGTGTAATAACCCGGAAATCTGAGCCAATTTAAATTTTTTATTTTGGCAATTTTGACGAATTTTGAATATTTATAATGAATTATTATAAATAATAACGACGAGAAATTTATTTTGAATAGAATTAGAATTTATATATTTATATAGCTCGATATTAGAATATAAATATTTTATTTTAATTATATAACGAGCCTGAAATGGCGTGGTAGTTCGAAAATTCGAGTTCAAACTTCAAATGAATGTACCGGGTGCAAAATAAACCGGATTTTAGTGAAACCAAAAATATTTGAATCTAATTGAGAATATCTTTCCAACGAATCCGAAAATTTGAGATTTCATAGCGGGAATCAAAAGATATGCCCAGTTGAAAATTCAGAATAGTCGCTATGGAATTCTGGCCCTTAAAAATGGAAATTTTGCAAACGACCTCGGTTTTCGACGAAACCACTTTTGTTAGATCCGTGATGTCAAATTATTGCTGGGTTTAAAAATTCGTAATTTTTCGAATCAATATGTGAGCGTGGCAAAGGAAAACACGTTTGACCAGTTTCAGTTGATTTTAATTGACTAGAAAATGGCCATTTTTCAAACAGTCTCAGAATTTGACGAAATTAGTTTTGTTAGGACCGCATCGTCAATACGAAGCAAGAAAATATTTTTCGGGAATTTTTCTAGTTAGTATGGAGGCCCAGTAAATTGAAATGCGCGTTCAAATTCAATATATAGAGTTATATGTTGATTTTAACGAAAACTGATCAAAACGATTGAATCAACTTACGATACATATCCCATTGTGTTCAGAATGGGGGTAATTAGCTAAGGACGATAGGCGGTGGGTCTCGTTTGGAGATCGAAATTTAAAGTTGCTTTATGGAGGATAAATTAAATAAAAATAAAATAAAAATTCCTTTTCCCTTCTCTCCCTTAGTCAACGCCCCCCCTTTACACGTTCATTACCAAATTGAACGACGAAAAAAAAAATCGCGGCCCCTAGGTGGCGCACCCCCACCGCCAACCACACCCTCACTTCCCCTTCCCCCTCCGCTCCATCTCCAGCGAACACCCCTTCCCCCTCGCGCCTCTCTCCCCTCGAGCAAACCCACCGCTCCAGCCAACAGGAGGCAGCCGCCCCTATAGCACCTCTGCACCCCCCCTCCTGACGACCGCCACCACCTGAACGGACCCGCCTCCGACCAATCTCCGGCCTTGCAACTGATGAAGGTGATTTTTATATTCTTTTCTTATTTTACTTTATTAAATCAGTTTTAATTTAACTTTAGTTTTATTAGAAATCAATTTTACATGTAATATGATATTGATAAGGAAATAAATGATGTTTATTTATATAGTAAAGTTAAAAATACGATTTTTAGTTTAAAAATATGATTTTGTTCAAAGTAAAAGTATGATTTTGTTAATAGGAAAAATATGATTTTTATTGTGAAGAATAGCAAAACAAAAATATGATTTTTATATATAAAAATGTGATTTTTATATATATAGTGGCGGGATAAAGATTCGATTTTTATTATATAAACATCGTTTTAAAAATATAATCTTTACATATGTAGTAGAGCGATAAAAATATAATCTTCACATATGTAGTAGAGCGATAAAAATATAATCTTTACATATGTAGTAGAGCGATAGAAATTATTTTTTTTATATAAGGTAGAGGATAAAAATATGATTTTTATATTATATAGATAATAAAAAATTTGATATTTATATCATAGGAAGAATAAAAATGTGATTTTTTATTCATGTAGAGTAATAAAAATATAATTTTTATTATATTACTATCAAGATAAAAATAGAATTTTTACCTATATAGTAGAGGTATAAAAATGTGACTTTTATCCATATAGAGCGAATTAAAAATGTGATTTTTATATAAATAGCAACAATATAAAAATGTGAGTTTTATATATGTAGTGGTTACGAGCAATGAAAGTGACAAAAGGCGTGAACGGCGAAGATTTCTACATAAGAAGAGTCGTGGCGTTTGGTTTAGCTAGTCGGTGAGAACTCCTCACCTTTAATTTATTTCTAGTTTGAAATATATACTAGGATGCAGACGGTGTTTAGTAGCACCCGATACCCGTCTTCCACAGACCATGGATGGCTTGTTTGTTTGATTGCTGTGTTGTGAAATTTGATTGTGTGATGTGGAATGGAATAAAATATTTTATAGTGGAAAATATTTTATAGTTAAAAATATAATTTTTAACGTGTATATAAAATAAATATTTATAAACAAATCGGATGGTTTGTTTATATACACTGATTTGACTGATATTGATTGGGACGAGAAAATTCTACACATCGCCCAACTGCACAAATAAAATATGTGATTGTTGATTTGAAACCCCACATGGGTATTGGGATGATATTTGACGTACACTAATCCCGATTGTTTAGTTGTATGTCAATCGATGGGTTGACAGACTGTGTAAGCATTAATTATTTATATTTAATGCTTATGCAGTTGTGTGGTGCACTCTGGATGATGGTTGATTATTTATCGTTGCTATTATACACATGTGTTGTAGAAAATCCATATAATTAACATTATATGGTAATTGATTGGGCCTCATTCCAATATTGAAAAATATTCATGTGTTGAATAGAATAAACATTCATGTGTTGAATAAAAGCCGTGTTGATTAGATTGACGCCATTTTGACGTGAACGATATTTATATTGATTTTATTCATTTTTCAATGAATATTAAAAGTGATTTTAAAATTCGAATTAAATTGAAATGAATTGAAATTCGAATTAAATTAAAATGAATTGAAATTCGAATTAAATTGAATTGAATCGAAATTCGAATTAAATTGAAATGAATTGAAATTCGAATTAAATTGAAATTCGAATTAAATTGAATACATTTGAAATTCGAATTAAATTGAAATGAATCGAAATTCGAATTAAATTGAAATTGAATTGAAATCAACTTGAAATGAAATTAAAATGAATTTATATTGAAAAAATCGATTTTGATTTGAATTTTAAAAAGGAAGTTGAAATCGTTTTGAAAACGAATTTAAACGATTTATAAAATACGTTTTAAAAGGAAATCGACGAAATATATATAATATATATATTGTATATATAGAATGGCCTGAATAGAATGCGCCGCGCCGCGGCAGTTTGCGAATTTCGACCATTGACTTCGAATTGATATTGCGGGAGATCCGACCGCCGGATTCTCCTAAAACCGGAACCTTGGGTTCGTATCGAAAAGTGCTTTCTAACGAATATTAGAAATTAGAAATCTAACAGTTGGATTTGGAATTATGTCCAAATCAAATTTGTAAAAGGTCGTTGTAAGTGCAGTTCGATGGCCGTTGATGGAAATCGACTGTACGGGCCTTGATAAAATTATTAAAAATAGTAATAATTTGTGTAAAATCATAAGAAATGATTTGTGAATAATTAGGAAGAAAAATTCCAAATTTGAAAAGATAAAAAGAGATTTTTATCAAAATGAACTAGTTTTGAACTAGAGTTATAATTCTATTTATTTTGTTAAAATAAATAAAGTGGATTTGAAATGGTTTTGAAAATAACCAGAATTTCCAATAATTGAATTGGAATGGATATGAATCGAAATTATCTTTGGAATATTTCGATGTTAGATTTCGTGGTTTTACAGGTACTATTATGGAAATTTGAAAGATATATTTATATCGTTATTTCCAATACGATATTTGTTTGTCGTAGAATTTGATATTGAATATAAGCCGATATATTTTCAATTCAGAGCCTTGTATTTAATATCAAATGTGATTTGGGTTTGTCGTGAATGGTGTCTTCATTAACACCGTTCCTAAAACCAGTTGAGAAAAAGATTAAATCTTTTTATTTAGATTTAATGAAGTGTACCAATTAAATGGTATTTAATTGGATTTGAATTTGAATTTTAATTGATTTTTGGGTTTATCGTGAATGGTGTTTTAAATAACACTTGTTCTTTAACCCGATAATGTGATTTTGGGTTATCGTGAACGGTATCTTCAATAATACTGTTCTTAGACCCAACTGAGTTGAGAAAATCAGAAACTAACTGGAGATTTAGTTAAGTTGAATGGTTTCTTGGGTATTGATCTGATGTTGGTTTCGGCCTTCGGGGTTAATACTTGGGGAATTGCTGACTTGCTATTTTACGGTTAAAGGCTGATAGAATGATATGAGATTTTGGGTTTATCGCGAATCGTGTTTTAAATGACATTGATTCTTTAACCCAGTTAAAGATTAAAACCAAGTGGAGTTTTAATGAATCTTTAATTAGATTGAAATGATCGAGAATGGAGTATCACCAGTTTTGCTCTAGGCGATAGTTAAATCTTTAATTAGATTTGAACGTGAAATGGTAATTGAATTTACCGATAACACCGTGGTGTTAGATATGAAGTATTACCAGTTTTACTTCATGGGATGAATAGGTTGGGATTGGGAAATTAAAACAAACGATTACTTCGGTAAGGTTCGTTAATCCCGACTAGCTGAATCGATATTCAAAAGAAGATTAAAGAATAAATTTGAGGAATTTATCTTTGATAAAATTAATGGGAACCTTTCCCTAAGAATGTGAAATTTAGAAACTAACTGGAGATTAGTTAAGTCGAATGGTTTCTTGGGTATTGATCTAATGTTGGTTTCGGCATTCGGGGTTAATATTTGGGGAATTATTCTCTTGCTAATTTACGGTTAGTGACTGATGAATTGGAATGAGGCGTATGTTGTGTTTGTGTAACACTTGTTTATTATATACGCGAGTTTTTCAGAAAGGCCAGGTTTATCCCATTCTGAATAACTGATACGACGATTAGTCGAAGATCAAGACGGTGGTTGAAGACCGGAGGTCTTCACGCCGTTTGGGTGATTACTGATGATCTTGATTGGGCCGTACACCCAATAGGAGGGAATAAGTTAGTGGTCGTCCAGACGTACTTGGAGATCGATGGATATGCGAGGTACAAGGTGCCTCCGGTTTCATTCAAACCCAGAACGGACTTGTAGATGGGTTGTGTGTCGGACATTGGATATCATTCTGTGTGATTGATGGATATCAGTTGCATGGAGTGGTCTGCCTGTGTGGCATGCTAAGATGCAAATGATCAAGGCTTCTGTTGAAAAGCAGAGTCTTGTGGTTGATGATCAAAGCACAGCCTGTGTGGCATAGCTTTGTGTAACGTTGATTCGCGAGCCTCACACCCGGGTTGTGAACCAGAAACGGGAGAGGACCTCAGGGAGGACATGCGTTTCTTTCTAGTTAGAAGTGACGTCAGTGGTTTGACATGCCCTAACGAGTTTGACTTACGTGGTTGTTGCTGTTGCGAGGCGCCTCGGATATATCGGTGACTATGTAAAGCCGATGGAGTCATTCGTTGGCTCATTTACGCCCCAAAGGGCGGCGAAACGCAGTGTTCTGGCATAATAATCCACATCGGTGGACAGTCCCTGTCGCTCCAAGGGTCGATGCACTCTGACCCTGAGGCTCGGGATAGAGAATCTTGAGTCGGTGAGGACGGTCCCTGGCCTCGGTTCACAGAAGGAAATCCAATTTCCAAATACGTGACTTTGCGGTTTTGATTGTAGAGCCTAGTATGGCGACATGATATATGGTACCCATGTCGTCTATGATTGATATTTATGATTGAAATTGTTTTGACACTATACACTTATACTAGTATCAAATGAAATTTAGCATATCAAGCGTTCTTTGGCTATTATAAGGTAAAACGCTATCCTCCGGCTTGCGTTGCATTGTGTGATGGGACCTTGGTCTTATAATAGCTTCATTTTTCCTTATTTAGCATTGCACTGTTTGTTTTATGCACTGGTATTCTTGGGAGGAAACCCGTTCCGTGTTATACGGCGTGGTCCCTTGATTTACCCAACTTTAAAAATAAAGATTAATAACTGTTTTAGTTCTCACACTAGTCCCATGACTGACCTGGAGTTTATTGTTTTAAACTAAACTCTAGGTGCCCTCATTTTGACACGGACAGCTAGTAGTTTTGGTTTTGTAGATTTATATTCACAGGATCCTGATTTACAGCTGGAACGATACTCGGAAAGCTCTGTATCCGTGTATTACTTCTAGTTGTGTATTGAAACACCCCACCTCCGTTAGGGTCACTCTCAAAGGGAATGCCCTAATTTTGGTGGAGGTTTATAAGTATAAGTCACAGATACACAAGACAGATATAAATACACATATTTTTGAACAGCGGAAAACAACAGCAACTTTTATACGTGTTACACAAACCATGCCATAATTGTCTTACAATACTTCCAAAAACATTACATTTTCATAACTGTCTTGATTTCATAACTTAAAGAAGCATAAAAACATAAGTAAACTGCATAAGTCCCCATAATTGCTATCCAAAGCCATAGTCCCAAACGAAAGAGATCCAAGCAATACATTCTTTCTCTTCAAGCTGGATTGAAAACTATCAAGCTGCGGTATTCCCTCCCTGTGGACCTGGGGGGACGAAAAAAAGTAGAGTCAGACATAAAGCCTGAGTAAGTTTAGGACTATTCAGTCTATGAATAAGTAAATGAGCATGATACGTACAAACTGGAAATGGGGAAGCACCATAAACTAAGTTAAGCTGTCTAGAGTCGAATATACTATCGTACCCCCGTATTAATCTCTGCACCCCTATAAACTAGTTCCCTACAGGCCCCCCATAATCAGGGTGAAGTGATCCATTTCTAATGATCGGCTCCTACTCGCATAGTTACATGTGTCTTACGGCCCCCGATGTTATAGTTACCTATGCTGGTCCCACCATGGGGTGTATCAAGTCCCATGGTGGCAGCCCGACACAATTCTAGAATGCACAGGTATACTACTGGTGCCCAGAGCCTAACTTTTCTGCGCCAGAGTGTGTGCACGCCCGCACCCCATTAGAACCTACACTGCTGCACCACCGCCGTCGATTTGACCTCTTACAGTCGGCCCAGTAATCATGCCCCACCCTGCCTAGTTCATGGTATCCTGATACACCTTGTAGGGTTACTGCTGAAAAGGGTCCCCCACTAATAGGTTTTCTATTTCTAGCCAACATGCTAAGTTGGTTAAGTGTTCTGTATAAACATAACCCCCCAATCAGTCTGTATAGTTTAGCATGTTTAATTTTATTAAGTATTAATTCAATTTACTTAATCCTATCAATCCTGACTCAGCCTTAATTGTCTTATTAAAGCCTCAACCACTCACATTAGACAGGTATTGTTGTGACTGCCTGTTGCCGGTTGGGTCCGGGCAGTCTTACGTCACAACTCAGTCTAACCTCGGGTCTTTATTGGGCTCAATGTTTAACCACCCACATTGGATAGGTATTGTTGTGACTACTGGATAGCCGGGCGGGTCCAGGCAGGTTTATGTCACAACGCAATCCAACCTCGGGTTAAACACATCGTATTTTCTAAGTATACATATTTTGTCTCTTTTCTTTTTATATGTAACTATTTGCAGCCCATTATTCAAATTCATCTTTATTGGGTAAAATTTATTTATACCACTTAAATGTTCTCAAGGTTGTTGGCATGCGTCATACATGCCAACACATATATTTTATATTTTTAACCCAAGGTCATTACCCCCGTTTTATACGTTCGCTATATTATAACATATGTTGGGCTTAACATTTAAGCCCAACTTAGCCACATGAAAAAAGGGAGGCTTAGAACATGGTGTTTATATATCTTAAGTAACATCAAAAGAGGTGTGTGAACGCATGAACTTGCAACATAGCGGTCTAATTAACATAAATTAGGCACTTGTGAACCTGCATTATAATAGCATAAAATCTTAACATAAAACATACCTAAACATGAATCATGGTTTTAATCTAATCATGTAATCTTTTATTTAAAGCATGAATCTAACTTAATTATGTGCCACATATATTATCGTATGTTTTCTAACAACAACGTAGGCCTAAAACATATTTTGTTTGGGCATAAAGTTAAACATAAACTAGCCATGTTCATAAAGTCAACACAAGTTCACAAAGATGCTTACTTTTGTCACTAATACAAAAGTATGGTTTTACACTTGAATCATGATGCCAATTCCAACATAAATTCGTATGAATCATAATACTCAATTGGATCCAAATACACTAAAAATGATCATAAAAGTATACATAGATGGATCTAAAAACATGTTGGAATAATAGTGAATCATATACTTGCATGAGTCTCGACTTGGTTGTAATAAACTACCACAAACATATAGGTGTTAACTTTCAACATGAATCATATACTTGCAAATACCCAATAGATCTAACATCATTATACCACGACATCCCCAAATCTATTCATAATTAGAATCATAGCAACATACAATTATGAATATTCATCACCACAAATTAAGTACAATTCGATTTCTCATTTTACACAGATCAAATCTCAATTATTCATTCACATCGGAATAGCACTCTACTTACAACGTATGATGAATCTTCAATTCAGGATTCTGAATTCTGAATTTGGAGATGCTATCCTTTGTTGTAGGCGTTGTTTTGATTTAATTGTCGTTGCTTTAAGCTTTTGAATCAACTCCTAATCGTTTCTCGACTTGACGGCTATTCCTAGTCTTTCTTCAGCAGCATGACAGCTCCATTCTCATTTTTATTTGTGTGAATTAGCTGGAGTCTTAGGTCCTTTTTATAGAGTTTGTGAATTGATTAGAGCCGTCGATGGAGCTTAGATTAATATAAGCAGTTCGTTTTAAAGAGAAACCAATCAAGATTTGACACATAAGCCCTAGTGACAAGACAAAGTCCAGAAATTCGACCAAGCATAGACCAAGCCAGCCAGGAGGGGCTGGGTTCGACCTGGCTCAGGGGCCAGGTCGACTACCCAGTCGACCCCCAGGTCGACTACCCAGTCGACCTGGGTACCACAGGTCGACTACCCAGTCGACCTGGGTCTTGGGCGGGAAAATTCCCGCCCAGCCCATTCTGGGTCCGATTTTTGAATTTTGAACTCGTTTTTGAACTGCTTCTGTCTGTTTGAATTTTAATCTGAATTCTGAAACTTCCGGAGGTCATATCTCCCTCATACGGAGTCCGTTTTACGCAAACTCGGACTCTATCTCAAGAAGAATTCCGAGACGAACGCAATGGCGTATCCCGTTTCCCTTAATTCTTTGATTTGATATTAATTATACTTTAATTTGTGAATTTCACTGTTATAGAATACACGGGGTATTACATTCTCCCCCACTTAAAAGGATTTCATCCCCGAAATCTTCAAGTTTAGGAAGAATGTATATCCTAACATCCAAACGTCCATCTACTCATTCATCAAACACGAGCGTCCATTGTCCTTAAAAGACTTCTAATGCTTCATGATCACATGCGAAGTGTGTGTATATGTACTTATCTAATGCAAAATCAGTCGGTCTACTAATTCAGTTGACCTCCTTAATGCAAATTATGTAAGTGTCATAAATCCATTATGTATGCAAACCTTCCTATTCATGATTCTTCATGAGTGCACAATCATTCATATAAATGCAACATCCATATGACAACACATTAAACTTCAACCATATACGAATATAAATACATATATGCCTATGCAATATGAAGTGACTGAGCCGATCTAAAACCTAGATTGTGTGTGTATATGCAACCACGAGAAACCACTAACAATCACTTGCAACCACTTGCAACCATCATCCATAACATGTTTCAATTACATGTTTTCATCAAAAGGGTTTCTACCTAAAAGATAAGGTTGAGGAGATATATCCTAAAAGATAGATAAAAGCACAACTTAATGAAAAAGAAAGATCAAAGATGTACCCTCAAAAATAAAAGGGTAGGCTGCGCGTATTCTAGCCTCAGTTTCCCAAGTCGCGTCTTCCTCGGCGTCGCTCCACTGAACTTTGATGAGCTTGACTTCGCGGTTGTGTAGCTTTTTCACTTCAGTTCCTAAGATGCGTGTTGGAACTCTTCTCACAGTTGCTTCACGTTCCATTTCGGCTTCTTCTAGAATGCTAGGCTCTACCACTTCAGCAGATTCATGTAGACATTTTCGGAGGTGCGAAACATGAAACACGTTGTGGATTCCAGCTAGTTTTTCAGGTAGCTCTAATCTATAGGCCATTTTCCCAATTTTCTCGATAATAGGAAATGGCCCTACAAACCTTGGCGCTAGCTTCCCTGTTGTTCCAAAATGAACGACATTCCTTAAAGGAGATACCTTAAGAAAAACCCTGTCCCCAACCTCAAATTCAAGGTCGGTCCTCCTCTTGTCTGCGTAGGATTTTTGTCTGTCTTGAGCTGTCATCATTCTTCTCCGTATTAAGTCTACTTTCTCTGAAGTCTCTCGGATCATATCTGGTCCAAGTATGAGCTTGTCAGTAGACTCCCACCAACAAGTGGGCAATCGGCAAGGTCTACCATATAAAGCTTCAAAGGGCGCCATCCCGATGGTGGCTTGGTAGCTGTTGTTGTAGGCAAATTTCACCAAAGGAAGATGGTCTTCCCACGTTCCTCCGAAGTCAAGGACGCACAGTCTTAAAAGGTCCTCCAAAACTCTGTTCACTCTTTCTGTCTGGCCGTCGGTTTGGGGGTGATAGGATGTACTCAAGCATAACTGTGTGCCTACCGCTTCTTGCAGACTCCGCCAAAACTCACTTGTGAAGATAGGGTCTCGGCCACTAACAATGCTGGAGGGTATTCCATGGAGTCGAACAATTTCCTTGAGATAAAGAGATGCTAGGGATGAGGCAGTCCTTTTACTCTTGATAGGTAAAAAGTGGGTGCTTTTAGTAAGCCTATCCACTATTACCCAAATGCTAGTGTTGCCTCTTCTAGACCTGGGCAGCCCATCAATGAAGTCCATTGAAATGCTATCCCACTTCCACTGTGGGACCTCTAGAGGATGAAGCAGACCGCCAGGCTTCTTCTGCTCCGCCTTAACCTGTTGGCATACCATACACTTAGAAACGAAATCTGCCACGTCCTTCCTCATGCCGTTCCAAAAGAAAACTCTTTTCAAGTCGTTGTACATTTTGTCTCCGCCTGGATGTATCGTCATCTTGGAGTGATGTGCTTCTTCGAGAACCGTCTTTACTAAATCCCTTGTCCGTGGGATGCATAGTCTTCCGTCTCGCCTTAGCTAACCCTTATCGTCGATGGAGTATCTGTTGAGGTGTCTTGAAGTCTCACCCCTAATTAGCCTGTCAATCGTCTCCACAAGATGAGGATCTTCGCGTTGTGTTGTCCCTATTGAGTCCACTAGAGTCGGGCGTACTTCGAGAGATGCTAGCAAGCTTGGTACAAAATCGGAGGAGGGCCTAAAGTTAAAACTGGCTATATACTCCAAGCTTGGCCTTTCTATAAAGAGTAGGCTTATGGTCAGTTTCTTTCGGCTCAACGCGTCTTCCACTACGTTGCCTTTGCCCGGAGAGTAGGAGATCTCGAAATCATACGAGGCAAGAAACTCCATGTAACACCCCACACCCGCTAAGGTCACTCACTAAGGTAATTCCTTAACTTCGGTGGAGAATTTTAAGTGAATATAGAACAGAAAATTTACAACAAGACAGATATAAATAATACTTGTTAACTGAAACATCATTTCATTGCAGCAGAAGGTAAACATGTTTGGTTACAATAACAAAACCATAAAACAAGAGTCAAGTACTAAATATCCATCCTGATAAAAACATAAGTACATAATCCCACTACATAACTAATAGCCAAAATAGAAAAGATAAGCTGAGCTTTACATCAATGGTCCAAGCTCCAAAAGATAGATAAAGCAATCTGATCAAAGCCCACTAGTGCTAGGCCCACTCTGAGAACCTGAGGGTTGGGAAAAAGATAAAAAACAACGGGGTCAGACATAAGTCTGAGCGAGTCCTATAACTTTAACAATACAATCATTAAAGTAATTAGGGTATGATATAAACTTGGTACGGTAACGACTGGGGATAAATGACTACACTAAGCAGCCAACTAGACATAGGAAGAATGAAGATAATGGTAACGACGCATCTACCCACCCAAGAATAATTACTACACTGCACCACACCAGTCATTCCTAACTTAAAGGTTGATCCCACCCAAGGACTTAGAAAATTTAACTAGTAGTTTCGTGTACCCCTAGCTGACCACATAGGTGTCGTTTGCCCCTATCTCCACTAGGTGTACCCACTACTCGCCAAGCGATCGTCTCCCTAACGTAGATATCCGTGCTGGTCCCACAATGGGGTGTATCATTCCCCAAAGTGGAAACCCGATACCAACACTGATGCACGGCTTATACCTACATGATGCAACAACGTCTTACCTACCAGACCGGGTCCACACACGCATATGAAACCCGTTGGACTTGCGTTGTCACCGCTAACCCGTTTTGGCCTCTTATAGTCAAGCCCAGTACGCGTGTCCCGTCCTCGACATGGGTCGAGCCCACAAAGATACATATGGGTTACTGGTTGAAACGGGCCCCCACAAGCTACCCACCTAAGCTTGCTCCCTCTAGTGTATCCCACTTAACCCTTTGATCATGTTTAATTATATGTTTCCACTTTGGTTAAGTATTCTAATCGTATTTTCTATTGCTACCCAAGGCAACCACTAGATTTCCACATGCCACCCAAGGCACCCACTGAACCCCTCATGCCCCACTACATGCTTATCTGGTTAAGTGTTTCTTAATTGATTAAGACCGTAACCTTTGTAAAGACCTCTCACATTAGACTGTCTTTTATGGCAGCTGGATTTGCCGGTCGGGTCCGGGCAGCCTTACGCCATAATAGAGTCTAACCTCGTGTCTTTACACTTGTCACGTATTTAGTTTATGCCTAAGACCTCTCACATTGGGCCAATCATTTGTAGCCGCTGGATTTGCCGGTCGGGTCCGGGCTGTCTTATGCTACAAAAGGGTCCAACCTCGTGTCTTAGTCGATTAATTACACCTAATTAATCACCCCCATATTTTGAATTAATTTTCCCTAATTAATTCCAATTTAATGATGTACATAATTGACTCAATTATGTCCATCCACTTATGGTATGCAACATCATACCAATTTCACCACAATTTTGTTAACATGAATATTAACCCATCGTTCCCCACGTAATACGCTAACATGACATACTTAAAAGGGAAGATTCATCACAAATACAATGGGTTCAACTTAGCATAACATTAGCATCAACATGGGTTTTAAAGGTGTCAACTTGCATAAATGACCATAGCATCAAACCCAACTAGCATAAATAATCAACCCAAACTTGCATGAATCGCATATGTCATAAAGAGGGTAACTTGCATAGATGTTCATGTCATAAACCTATCATAAAGGGATAAACTTGCATACATGTCATATGTCTAAAAAGGGATTAACTTGCATATGTTACTCATATCATAAAAAGGGGTAAACATGCATATATGTGCATGACATACAAAGGGGTAAACTTGCATATGTATGCATATCATACAAAGGTGTAAACTTGCACGTGTTACTTGCATATAATCAAACACCAAACTTGCATAACATGTCATATATGAACTTGCATATAATCAAACACCAAACTTGCATAACATGTCATATATGAACTTGCATATAATCAAACACCACACTTGCATAACATGGTGTCATAATGGATCAATGTTTATCATAGTGATTTGCATAACTAGCATCATGAACATATAGCATAAAACTTGCATAACTAGCATCATGGACATATAGCATAAAACTTGCATAACTAACATCATGAGCACATAGCATATGATAACATAACTTGCATTGATCCACATTTATAACCATAACCTCATTACATCCTATCATAATTAGTTTAGCAATTGCTTGCTAAAGGCATAGAAACTCACAACTTGTTGATTAGCACTCCTATGAAGAATATTTAGTTGCTAGAGTTGATTAGAAGTTGATTTGAGAAGCTATCTTCCTCTCTAATTTGTGGAGGCTCCTTCTAAGTTTCATTTTGACGGCATGATGACGTTGTATCTATTTTTAGTATGAATTAGGGTAGTCTTAGGGTGTATTTATAGATTTAGGATGTAATTTAGGCACTTAGATTAACCCTAGATTAGTTTAGAGCCATCAGATTTCGTCACAAGCATCCAAACACAGCCCAACAGCCAAAACAGTGCACCCAGGCCAAACCTGCCTGGCCACCTGTATCGACTCCCAAGTCGACTGGGCAGTCGACTTGGGTCCTGCTGTGTCGACTCCCCAGTCGACTTGGGGTGGCTGGCGGGAATTTTCCTGCCCAGCCCGCCTGGCCTGATTTTCAAATTTTGAACCTGAAATTTAAATATGTTTTGAACTTAGAATTTTCTGAAAACTTACATGGGCTATAACTGGGTCATACGGACTCCGATTTACAAAAACTCGCACTCTATTTTGCAGATTTTTTCGAGACGAACGCAATGGCATAGCCCGTTTCCCCTGATTCAGATCTTAAAATTTAATTATGCCCTGATTTATATTGTAACAAGTTATTCAACATACGTGGTGTTACATTCTCCCCTACTTAAAGGATTTCGTCCCCGAAATCTCTAAGTCAAGAAGAACGTATCCTACCAACCAAACAACCATCTACTAAACCATCAAACACTGGCATCCATTGTCCTTAAAATTTCTAATGACGTATGAACATATGCAAAAAGTGTGTGTATATGTTCCCTGCCTAATGCAAAATCAGGCGGTCTACTGATTCGGTTGACCTCCTTAATGGAAACCATGATAGTGCCATGCAAACCATGAGTGCACAATCATTCATAATAAAAATGCATCATCCATATGATAACGCAATCATTATACATCCATCAACTAGCTACATACACACAATTTATATGCAATATGCAATATGAAGTGACTGAGCTGATCTAGTGTCTAAAGTGTGTGTAAATGCATCCACGAGCAACCACTTGCAAACACTTGCATCCACATGTATCCATCATACATAACATGTCTCAAACACATGTTTCAACCATAGGTTTACCCTATCTAAAGGTCAAAAGTACTAACGAGAGGACATACTAAAGATAAGATAAGCACAAGATAAGCGATAAAGAAGAAGTTAAAAGACGTACCCTCGAAAAGGAAAAGGTACAATGAACGCATCTTCACTTCTGTCTCCCAAGTAGCGTTGCTCTCATCATCTCCCCATTGCACTTTGACTAGTTGAACCTCTCTGTTTCTCAACTTCCTAGTCTCTGACCCAAGGATGCGAGTAGGAGCTCGATGAATCGTCGCATCACGCTCTAACTCCACTTCTCTAAGCAAGCTCGGCTCTACCACCTCCGTGGTCTCATGTAGGCACTTCCTCAAACGCGACACATGGAATACGTCATGTACACCACTAAGTCTCTCGGGCAACTCTACTCTTTATGCCATCTGTCCAATCTTTTCCTTAATACGAAACGGCCCTACAAACCTTGGTGCTAACTTCCCAATGGACCCGAAGCGAACAACATTCCGTAATGGAGATACTTTGACAAAGACCATGTCCCCAACATCAAACTCAAGATCTGTCCTCCTCTTATCTGCGTAGGATTTCTGTCTGTCTTGCGCCGCTTTCAACCTTCTTCGAATCAAATCAATCTTTTTCGAAGTCTCTCTAACCATATCAGGCCCAAGCAAGATCTTATCCGTAGATTCCCACCAACATGTAGGTGACCGACAAGGCCATCCATAAAGAGCTTCGAATGGAGCCATACCAATACTAGACTGAAAGCTGTTATTATATGCGAACTCCACCAATGGAAGATGCTCTTCCCATGTACCTCCAAAATCTAAGATACATAGCCTCAAAAGGTCTTCTAGAATACGGTTCACCCTCTCGGCCTGGCCGTCCGTCTGAGGATGATATGCGGTGCTCAAACACAACTGAGTCCCTACCGCCTCTTGCAAACTCTTCCAAAACTCGCTAGTGAAGATAGGATCTCGATCGCTCACTATGCTAGAAGGTACACCATGTAACCGAACTATCTCTCGAATGCAGACTGAAGCTAGCCATGGAGCAGTCCTCTTACTCTTCACGGGTATAAAATGGGCGCTCTTAGTAAGTCTGTCTACCACAACCCAAATTCCCGTATTACCCTTCCCCGATCTCGGTAATCCATCGAGACGTTATCCCACTTCCATTGTGGAACCTCCAATGGGTGAAGCAACCCACCGGGTTTCTTTTTCTCCGCTTTCACTTGTTGGCACACCAAACATCTATTGACATACTCGGCCACATCCTTCTTCATACCAGCCCAAAAGAAAACTCGCTTCAGGTCTTGATACATCTTGTCAGCACTGGGATGAATGGTCATCTTCGAACGATGTGCATCATCAAGAACAGCCTTCTTCAAACCCTCGTCTTGCGGTACACAAAGTCTACCGTCTCTACGCAACCACCCCTTACCATCTAGGGTGTACCTACTCAAATGGCTGGACGACTCCCCCCTTATAAGCTTCTCCACTAACTCAACCAACTGTGGGTCGTACCGCTGTGCCTCACCAATCCGTCCCAAAAGAGTAGGTCTGACCTCTAAGGATGCTAGCAAACCGGGTATAAAGTCAACGGAAGGTCTGAAGTCAAACATCGCGATAAATTCCAAGCTTCGTCGTTCAACGAACAATGGACTCAAAGACAACCTTTTTCTGCTTAAGGCGTCTGCCACCACATTACCCTTGCCACGGGTATACACTATCTCAAAATCATAGGACGCTAAGAACTCCATCCACCTTTGTTGTCTTAAGTTCAAATCCTTTTGAGAAAACAAGTACTTCAACGATTTGTGGTCAGTGAACAATTCGAACCTCTCGCCAAGAAGATAATGGCACCAAGACTTAAGCGCAAAAACAATAGCGGCCAACTCTAGATCATGCGTAGGGTAATTTTTCTCATGCCTCTCAACTGCCTTCCCCCATTGGCTATTACCCTTCCCTCTTGCATTAAGACTGCGCCTAGTCCTTCCCCACAAGCATCGGTATAAACAACAAATGGCTTACTCCCATCCGGCAACACTAAGACTGGAGCTGTGGTTAAAGCTCTCTTTAACCGTTGGAACGCATCATCACAATCTACGTCCCATGTGAAAACTAGATTCTTCTTCGTCAAGCGAGTTAATGGGGCTGATATCTTCGCGAAGTCCTTAATAAACTTCCTATAGTAGCCAGCCAACCCCAATAAACTCCTCACCTCGGTAGCATTCTTCGGAACCTTCAAATCTTGGATGGACACTACCTTCGCGGGATCCACAACTATCCCTTCTTTGGAGACCACGTGCCCTAAGAACCGCACCTCCTTCCTCCAAAAGTGACATTTAGAGAATTTAACCTTAAGGCTATGCGCTCGAAGAGTTCCAACACTTCCCTAAGATGTAGGGCATGCTCTTCTTCACTCTTAGAAAAGACCAAGATGTCATCCACAAAGACCACCACGAACTTATTAAGGTACTCCCTGAACACCCTACTCATCAAATCAACAAAGTATGCAGGGGCGTTCGTCAAACCAAAGGGCATCACCAGCCACTCATAGAAACCATCCGGAGTCCTAAAGACAGTCTTCTCTATACTATCCTCAGCCACTCTCAAATGATGAAACCCCGTGGCTAAGTCCAACTACGAAAACACTGAGGCGCAAACCAACTGATCAAAGAGATCATCAATCCTCGGCAATGGGTGTCTATTCTTCTTTGTAAGTTTGTTGAGTTCTCTATAGTCTACACAAAATCTGAGGGACCCATCCGCCTTCGTGGCAAAAACTACTGGAGCACCCCACTCCGATATACTTCGTCTTATAAACCCCTTCTCAAGCAACTCCCCTACTTGCTTATGGAGTTCCCTCCTCTCACGAGGAGCCATGTGGCGCACTGGCAAAGATACTGGCTTAGCATTGTCCACCAGATATATTCGGAAGTCTATCTCCCGCTTCAGAGGTAAGCCCTTCACCTCCTCAAACACATCCGAGTATTCCCGGACCACTCTAACAGATCGCAAACTCTCGACCGAAGCGTCAAGCGATTCAAGATAACTTAGCATAACAGAATTCATGGGATTACAAGAGATCTCGAGAGTGTTCCCCAAGCGGGTCATGAGCCTAACAACTCTCCTTTCGCAATCAAGAACGACACCATTACTGGATAACCAGTCCATGCCCAAAATTAACACATAGCCCGTGAAGCCCAAAACAAAAGCATCACATCTAAACTCAACGCTAAGTATAGAAATATTCAAACCCAAACATATCATGGACAAATAAGTGGAGCCCCCAATTGGGTTTGAAACAACCAAGGGATCATCTACTAGACTGGTGTCTAAGTGCAGTGACTCAACTAATGATGATGAGATAAACGGATGCGATGCGCCAGAGTCAAACAAAGTACGGACAGGATGATCAAACAGAAAAACTAGACTTTCAACGGAAATAGTTCTACCTCTTTCCTGAATCGGTGGAACCGCGAGAGCCTGAACTTGCCCCTTGCCTGACCTAGTGCCATAAGAGCTTGCACCTGTCCTCTTGAGGTAGATCCCGTCCTCTGCCCCTTCTTAGGGCAGTCCTTCACTAGATGCCCTGCTTCGCCACAGTGGAAGCAGCCAGTCTTCTTCTTCTTCCGACAATCTTTGCTGAGGTGGCCTGGTGTCCAACAGTTGAAGCAATTCTTCTTTCCCTTGCGACCGTTGCCTTTCCCACCCTTGTTTTACTGTTGCTGTTGAGGTCTCTTCTGATCTCCTTTCTTCTCGGGTGCCTTATTAGCATTGAGACCCTTCTCTTCCTCATGCATGAGTGCCATATCTACTAGCTTCTCAAAGGTGGCCCCCATAGGGATGTGAGTCATGGCCAATCCATGCATCGGTTCATTCAAGCCCTTAACGAACCTCAAAGCCTTCTTCTCCGGTGTATTCACCATGTCTATTCCAAATCTTGCTAGCTGATTAAACTTGTTGACATATTCCTTCACTGATAAGTGTCCTTGCTTTAGTGTCAAGAACCTTTCCATATACAGATTTTCTTCTGCACGTGAAAGAAACTTCTCCTCAAACCTTTGCCTGAAATCTGCCCTAGAGTCAACTAGGCGTTCTCCATTAGTGACCTCCCACCAGAACGAGGCCTCTCCCTTCATTAACCAAGCAACTAACTTGACTTTCTTTCCTTCTTCCATCTCAAAGATGTCTATCAACTCTTCCGTTTCCTTAAGCCAATCCCTAGCTTCCACAAAGGTTTCTGATCCTTGAAAAGGTTTCCCTCCCATAGCCTTAAATTCCTTGCAAGTCTTAGCAAAAGTATCCGCGCGAGGAGGAGGAGGGGGAGGAAGATCGGGTGCAACTGGTGGTGGAGGAACATTTGCTGGACCCGCAGCGGCGGCCCTAGCCTCCATCAATCTCCTATACCTTACTGGTATTGCTACACCCTCCGCAAAGTTAAGATCTTCAGCCATGCTGAAACGAAAAAGGAAAGATTCAAAACGGAGAATTCGAAAGATAAAGATATGCTTATTAGGGATTATGCTTTTCTTACAAAAACTTTTCTCTTAAAAGACATGTTTTTGAAAATACTCCATCAAAAATGTTTTTAGAAAAATAATTTTTCCGAAAAAAATTTTATCTGTTCTGGTAACCTTTAGCTCTGATACCATGTGTAACACCCCACACCCGCTAAGTTCACTCACTAAGGGAATGCCTTAATTTCGGTGGAGTATTTTAAGTGAATATAGAACAGAAAAATTACAACAAGACAGATATAAATAATACTTGTTAACTGAAACATCATTTCATTGAAGCAGAAGGTAAACATGTTTGGTTACAATAACAAAACCATAAAACAAGAATCAAGTACTAAATATCCATCCTGATAAAAACATAAGTACATAATCCCACTACATAACTAATAGCCATAATAGAAAAGATAAGCTGAGCTTTACATCAACGGTCCAAGCTCCAAAAGATAGATAAAGCAATCTGATCAAAGCCCACTAGTGCTAGGCCCACTCTGAGAACCTGTGGGTTGGGAAAAAGATAAAAAAACAACGGGGTCAGACATAAGTCTGAGCGAGTCCTATAACTTTAACAATACAATCATTAAAGTAATTAGAGTATGATATAAACTTGGTACGGTAATGACTGGGGATAAATGACTACACTAAGCAGCCAACTAGACATAGGAAGAACGAAGATAATGGTAAAGACACATCTACCCACCCAAGGATAATTACTACACTGCACCACACAAGTCATTCCTAACTTAAAGGTTGATCCCACCCAAGGACTTAGAAAATTTAACTAGTAGTTTCGTGTACCCCTAGCTGACCACATAGGTGACGTCTGCCCCTATCTCCACTAGGTGTACCCACTACTCCCCAAGCGATCGACTCCCTAACGTAGATATCCGTGCTGGTCCCACAGTGGGGTGTATCATTCCCCAAAGTGGCAATCCGATACCAACACTGATGCATGGCTTATACCTACACGATGTAACAACGTCTTACCTACCAGCCCGGGTCCACACACGCATATGAAACCCGTTGGACTTGCGCTGCCACCGCTAACCCGTTTTGGCCTCTTATAGTCAAGCCCAGTACGCGTGTCCCGTCCTCGACATGGGTCGAGCCCACAAAGATACATATTGGTTACTGGTTGAAATGGGCCCCCACAAGCTACCCACCTAAGCTTGCTCCCTCTAGTGTATCCCACTTAACCCTTTAATCATGTTTAATTACATGTTTCCACTTTGGTTAAGTATTCTAATGGTATTTTCTATTGCCACCCAAGGCAACCACTAGATTTTCACATGCCACCCAAGGCACCCACTTAACCACTCATGCCCCACTACATGCTTATCTGGTTAAGTGTTTCTTAATTGATTAAGACCGCAACCTTTGTAAAGACCTCTCACATTAGACTGTCTTTTATGGCAGCTGGATTTGTCGGTCGGGTCCGGGCAGCCTTACGCCATAACAGAGTCTAACCTCGTGTCTTTACACTTGTCACGTATTTAGTTTATGCCTAAGACCTCTCACATTGGGCCAATCATTTGTAGCCGCTAGATTTGCCGGTCGGGTCCGGGCAGTCTTATGCTACAAAAGGGTCCAACCTCGTGTCTTAGTCGATTAATTACACCTAATTAATCACCCCCATATTTTGAATTAATTTTCCCTAATTAATTCCAATTTAATGATGTACATAATTTACTCAATTATGTCCATCCACTTATGGTATGCAACATCATACCAATTTCACCACAATTTTGTTAACATGAATATTAACCCCATCGTTCCCCACGTAATACGCTAACATGACATACTTAAAAGGGAAGATTCATCACAAATACAATGGGTTCAACTTAGCATAACATTAGCATCAACATGGGTTTCAAACGTGTCAACTTGCATAAATGACCATAGCAACAAACCCAACTAGCATAAATAATCAACCCAAACTTGCATGAATCGCATATGTCATAAAGAGGGTAACTTGCATAGATGTTCATGTCATAAACCTATCATAAAGGGATAAACTTGCATACATGTCATAGGTCTAAAAAGGGATTAACTTGCATATGTTACTCATATCATAAAAAGGGGTAAACATGCATATATGTGCATGACATACAAAGGGGTAAACTTGCATATGTATGCATATCATACAAAGGTGTAAACTTGCACGTGTTACTTGCATATAATCAAACACCAAACTTGCATAACATGTCATATATGAACTTGCATATAATCAAACACCGAACTTGCATAACATGTCATATATGAATTGCATATAATTAAACACCACACTTGCATAACATGGTGTCATAATGGATCAATGTTTATCATAGTGATTTGCATAACTAGCATCATGAACATATAGCATAAAACTTGCATAACTAGCATCATGGACATATAGCATAAAACTTGCATAACTAACATCATGAGCACATAGCATATGATAACATAACTTGCATTGATCCACATTTATAACCATAACCTCATTACATCCTATCTTAATTAGTTTAGCAATTGCTTGCTAAAGGCATAGAAACTCACAACTTGTTGATCAGCACTCCTATGAAGAATATTTAGTTGCTAGAGTTGATTAGAAGTTGATTTGAGAAGCTATCTTCCTCTCTAATTTGTGGAGGCTCCTTCTAAGTTACATTTTGACGGCATGATGACGTTGTATCTATTTTTAGTATGAATTAGGGTAGTCTTAGTGTGTATTTATAGATTTAGGATGTAATTTAGGCACTTAGATTAACCCTAGATTAGTTTAGAGCCATCAGATTTCGTCACAAGCATCCAAACACAGCCCAACAGCCAAAACAGTGCACCCAGGCCAAACCTGCCTGGCCACCTGTGTCGACTCCCAAGTCGACTGGGCAGTCGACTTGGGTCCTGCTGTGTCGACTCCCCAGTCGACTTGGGGTGGCTGTCGTGAATTTTCATGCCCAGCCCGCCTAGCCTTATTTTCAAATTTTGAACCTGAAATTTAAATCTGTTTTGAACTTAGAATTTTCTGAAAACTTACATGGGCTATAACTGGGTCATACGGACTCCGATTTACAAAAATTCGGACTCTATTTTGCGGATTTTTTCCGAGACGAACGCAATGGCATAGCCCGTTTCCCCTGATTCAGATCTTAAAATTTAATTATGCCCTGATTTATATTATAACAAGTTATTCAACATACGGGGTGTTACATTCTCCCCTACTTAAAGGATTTCGTCACCGAAATCTCTAAGTCAAGAAGAACGTATCCTACCAACCAAACAACCATCTACTAAACCATCAAGCACTGGCATCCATTGTACATAAAATTTCTAATGACGTATGAACATATGCAAAAAGTGTGTGTATATGTTCCCCGACTAATGCAAAATCAGGCGGTCTACTGATTCAGTTGACCTCCTTAATGCAAACCATGATAGTGCCATGCAAACCATGAGTGCACAATCATTCACAACAAAAATGCATCATCCATATGATAACGCAACCATTATACATCCATCAACTAGCTACATACACACAATTTATATGCAATATGCAATATGAAGTGACTGAGCTGATCTAGTGTCTAAAGTGTGTGTATATGCATCCACGAGCAACCACTTGCAAACACTTGCATCCACATGTATCCATCATACATAACATGTCTCAAACACATGTTTCAACCATAGGTTTACCCTATCTAAAGGTCAAAAGTACTAACGAGAGGACATACTAAAGATAAGATAAGCACAAGATAAGCGATAAAGAAGAAGTTAAAAGACATACCCTCGAAAAGGAAAAGGTACAATGAACGCATCTTCACTTCTGTCTCCCAAGTAGCGTTGCTCTCATCATCTCCCCATTGCACTTTGACTAGTTGAACCTCTCTGTTTCTCAACTTCCTAGTCTCTGACCCAAGGATGCGAGTAGGAGCTCGACGAATCGTCGCATCACGCTCTAACTCCACTTCTCTAAGCAAGCTCGGCTCTACCACCTCCGCGGTCTCATGTAGGCACTTCCTCAAATGCGACACATGGAATACGTCATGTACACCACTAAGTCTCTCGGGCAACTCTAATCTATATGCCATCTATCCAATCTTTTCCTTAATACGAAACGGCCCTACAAACCTTGGTGCTAACTTCCCAATGGACCCGAAGCGAACAACATTCCGTAATGGAGATACTTTGACAAAGACCATGTCCCCAACATCAAACTCAAGATCTGTCCTCCTCTTATCTGCGTAGGATTTCTGTCTGTCTTGCGCCGCTTTCATCCTTCAAATCAATCTTTTCCGAAGTCTCTCTAACCATATCAGGCCCAAGCAAGATCTTATCCGTAGATTCCCACTAACATGTAGGTGACCGACAAGGCCATCCATAAAGAGCTTCGAATGGAGCCATACCAATACTAGACTGAAAGCTGTTATTATACGCGAACTCCACCAATGGAAGATGCTCTTCCCATGTACCTCCAAAATCTAAGATACATAGCCTCAAAAGGTCTTCTAAAATACGGTTCACCCTCTCGGTCTGGCCGTCCGTCTGAGGATAATATACGGTGCTCAATCACAACTGAGTCCCTACCGCCTCTTGCAAACTCTTCCAAAACTCGCTAGTGAAGATAGGATCTCGATCACTCACTATGCTAGAAGGTACACCATGTAACCGAACAATCTCTCGAATGCAGACTGAAGCTAGCCATGGAGCAGTCCTCTTACTCTTCACGGGTATAAAATGGGCGCTCTTAGTAAGTCTGTCTACCACAACCTAAATTCCCGTATTACCCTTCCCCGATCTCGGTAATCCATCGAGACGCTATCCCACTTCCATTGCGGAACCTCCAATGGGTGAAGCAACCCACCGGGTTTCTTTTTCTCAGCTTTCACTTGTTGGCACACCAAACATCTATTGACATACTCGGCCACATCCTTCTTCATACCAGCCCAAAAGAAAACTCGCTTCAGGTCTTGATACATCTTGTCAGCACTGGGATGAATGGTCATCTTCGAACGATGTGCATCATCAAGAACAACCTTCTTCAAACCCTCGTCTTGCGGTACACAAAGTCCACCATCTCTACGCAACCACCCCTTACCGTCTAGGGTGTACCTACTCAAATGGCCGGACGACTCCCCCCTTATGAGCTTCTCCACTAACTCAACCAACTGTGGGTCGTCTCGCTGTGCCTCACCAATCCGTCCCAAAAGAGTAGGTCTGACCTCTGAGGATGCTAGCAAACCGGGTATAAAGTCAACGGAAGGTCTGAAGTCAAACATCACGATAAATTCCAAGCTTCGTCGTTCAACGAACAATGGACTCAAAGACAACCTTTTTCTGCTTAAGGCGTCTGCCACCACATTACCCTTGCCACGGGTATACACTATCTCAAAATCATAGGACGCTAAGAACTCCATCCACCTTTGTTGTCTTAAGTTCAAATCCTTTTGAGAAAACAAGTACTTCAACGATTTGTGGTCAGTGAACAATTCGAACCTCTCGCCAAGAAGATAATGGCGCCAAGACTTAAGCGCAAAAACAATAGCGGCCAACTCTAGATCATGCGTAGGGTAATTTTTCTCATGCCTCTCAACTGCCTTCCCCCATTGGCTATTACCCTTCCCTCTTGCATTAAGACTGCGCCTAGTCCTTCCCCACAAGCATCGGTATAAACAACAAATGGCTTACTCCCATCCGGCAACACTAAGACTGGAGCTGTGGTTAAAGCTCTCTTTAACCGTTGGAACGCATCATCACAATCTACGTCCCATGTGAAAACTAGATTCTTCTTCGTCAAGCGAGTTAATGGGGCTGATATCTTCGCGAAGTCCTTAATAAACTTCCTATAGTAGCCAGCCAACCCCAATAAACTCCTCACCTCGGTAGCATTCTTCGGAACCTTCAAATCTTGGATGGACACCAACTTCGCGGGATCCACAACTATCCCTTCTTTGGAGACCATGTGCCCTATGAACCGCACCTCCTTCCTCCAAAAGTGACATTTAGAGAATTTAGCCTTAAGGCTATGCGCTCGAAGAGTTCCAACACTTCCCTAAGATGTAGGGCATGCTCTTCTTCACTCTTAGAAAAGACCAAGATGTCATCCACAAAGACCACCACGAACTTATTAAGGTACTCCCTGAACACCCTACTCATCAAATCAACAAAGTATGCAGGGGCGTTCGTCAAACCAAAGGGCATCACCAGCCACTCATATAAACCATCCGGAGTCCTAAAGACAGTCTTCTTTATACTATCCTCAGCCACTCTCAAATGATGAAACCCCGTGGCTAAGTCCAACTACGAAAACACTGAGGCGCAAACCAACTGATCAAAGAGATCATCAATCCTCGGCAATGGGTGTCTATTCTTCTTTGTAAGTTTGTTGAGTTCTCTATAGTCTACACAAAATCTGAGGGACCCATCCGCCTTCGTGGCAAAAACTACTGGAGCACCCCACTCCGATATACTTCGTCTTATAAACCCCTTCTCAAGCAACTCCCCTACTTGCTTATGGAGTTCCCTCCTCTCACGAGGAGCCATGTGGCGCACTGGCAAAGATACTGGCTTAGCATTGTCCACCAGATATATTCGGAAGTCTATCTCCCGCTTCAGAGGTAAGCCCTTCACCTCCTCAAACACATCCGAGTATTCCCGGACCACTCTAACAGATCGCAAACTCTCGACCGAAGCGTCAAGCGATTCAAGATAACTTAGCATAACAGAATTCATGGGATTACAAGAGATCTCGAGAGTGTTCCCCAAGCGGGTCATGAGCCTAACAACTCTCCTTTCGCAATCAAGAACGACATCATTACTGGATAACCAGTCCATGCCCAAAATTAAAACATAGCCCGTGAAGCCCAAAACAAAAGCATCACATCTAAACTCAACGCTAAGTATAGAAATATTCAAACCCAAACATATCATGGACAAATAAGTGGAGCCCCCAATTGGGTTTGAAACAACCAAGGGATCATCTACTAGACTGGTGTCTAAGTGCAGTGACTCAACTAATGATGATGAGATAAACGGATGCGATGCGCCAGAGTCAAACAAAGTACGGACAGGATGATCAAACAGAAAAACTAGACTTTCAACGGAAATAGTTCTACCTCTTTCCTGAATCGGTGGAACCGCGAGAGCCTGAACTTGCCCCCTTGCCTTACCTGGTGCCATAAGAGCTTGCACCTGTCCTCCTGAGGTAGATCCCGTCCTCTGCCCCTTCTTAGGGCAGTCCTTCACTAGATGCCCTGCTTCGCCACAATGGAAGCAGCCAGTCTTCTTCTTCTTCCGACAATCTTTGCTGAGGTGGCCTGGTGTCCAACAGTTGAAGCACTTCTTCTTTCCCTTGCGACTGTTGCCTTTCCCACCCTTGTTTTACTGTTGCTGTTGAGGTCTCTTCTGATCTCCTTTCTTCTCGGGTGCCTTATTAGCATTGGGACCCTTCTCTTCCTCATGCATGAGTGCCATATCTACTAGCTTCTCAAAGGTGGCCCCCATAGGGATGTGAGTCATGGCCACTCCATGCATCGGTTCATTCAAGCCCTTAACGAACCTCAAAGCCTTCTTCTCCGGTGTATTCACCATGTCTATTCCAAATCTTGCTAGTTGATTAAACTTGTTGACATATTCCTTCACTGATAAGTTTCCTTGCTTTAGTGTCAAGAACCTTTCCATATACAGATTTTCTTCCGCACGTGAAAGAAACTTCGCCTCAAACCGTTGCCTGAAATCTGCCCAAGAGTCAACTAGGCGTTCTCCATTAGTGACCTCCCATCAGAACGAGGCCTCTCCCTTGATTAACCAAGCAACTAACTTGACTTTCTTTCCTTCTTCCATCTCAAAGATGTCTATCAACTCTTCCGTTTCCTTAAGCCAATCCCTAGCTTCCACAAAGGTTTCTGATCCTTGAAAAGGTTTCCCTCCCATAGCCTTAAATTCCTTGCAAGTCTTAGCAAAAGTATCCGCGCGAGGAGGAGGAGGGGGAGGAAGATCGGGTGCAACTGGTGGTGGAGGAACATTTGCTGGACCCGCAGCGGCGGCCCTAGCCTCCATCAATCTCCTATACCATACTGGTATTACTACACCCTCCGGAAAGTTAAGATCTTCAGCCATGCTGAAACGAAAAAGGAAAGATTCAAAACGGAGAATTCGAAAGATAAAGATATGGTTATTAGGGATTATGCTTTTCTTTCAAAAACTTTTCTCTTAAAAAACATGTTTTTGAAAATACTCCTTCAAAAATGTTTTTAGAAAAATAATTTTTCTGAAAAAAATTTATCTGTTCTGGTAACCTTTAGCTCTGATACCACGTGTAACACCCCACACCCGCTAAGGTCACTCACTAAGGGAATGCCTTAACTTCGGTGGAGTATTTTAAGTGAATATAGAACAGAAAAATTACAACAAGACAGATATAAATAATACTTGTTAACTGAAACATCATTTCATTGCAACAAAAGGTAAACATGTTTGGTTACAATAACAAAATCATAAAACAAGAGTCAAGTACTAAATATCCATCCTGATAAAAACATAAGTACATAATCCCACTACATAACTAATAGCCATAATAGAAAAGATAAGCTGAGCTTTACATCAACGGTCCAAGCTCCAAAAGATAGATAAAGCAATCTGATCAAAGCCCACTAGTGCTAGGCCCACTCTGAGAACCTGAGGGTTGGGAAAAAGATAAAAAAAACAATGGGGTCAGACATAAGTCTGAGCGAGTCCTATAACTTTAACAATACAATCATTAAAGTAATTAGAGTATGATATAAACTTGGTACGGTAACGACTGGGGATAAATGACTACACTAAGCAGCCAACTAGACATAGGAAGAACGAAGATAATGGTAAAGACGCATCTACCCACCCAAGGATAATTACTACACTGCACCACACCAGTCATTCCTAACTTAAAGGTTGATCCCACCCATGGACTTAGAAAATTTAACTAGTAGTTTCGTGTACCCCTAGCTGACCACATAGGTGACGTCTGCCCCTATCTCCACTAGGTGTACCCGCTACTCCCCAAGCGATCGGCTCCCTAACGTAGATATCCGTGGTGGTCCCACAGTGGGGTGTATCATTCCCCAAAGTGGCAACCCGATACCAACACTGATGCATGGCTTATACCTACACGATGTAACAACGTCTTACCTACCAGCCCGGGTCCACACACGCATATGAAACCCGTTGGACTTGCGTTGCCACCGCTAACCCGTTTTGGCCTCTTATAGTCAAGCCCAGTACGCGTGTCCCGTCCTCGACATGGGTCGAGCCCACAAAGATACATATTGGTTACTGGTTGAAATGGCCCCCCACAAGCTACCCACCTAAGCTTGCTCCCTCTAGTGTATCCCACTTAACCCTTTAATCATGTTTAATTACATGTTTCCACTTTGGTTAAATATTCTAATCGTATTTTCTATTGCCACCCAAGGCAACCACTAGATTTTCACATGCCACCCAAGGCACCCACTTAACCACTCATGCCCCACTACATGCTTATCTGGTTAAGTGTTTCTTAATTGATTAAGACCATAACCTTTGTAAAGACCTCTCACATTAGACTGTCTTTTATGGCAGCTGGATTTGTCGGTCGGGTCCGGGCAGCCTTACGCCATAACAGAGTCTAACCTCGTGTCTTCACACTTGTCACGTATTTAGTTTATGCCTAAGACCTCTCACATTGGGCCAATCATTTGTAGCCGCTGGATTTGCCGGTCGGGTCCGGGCAGTCTTATGCTACAAAAGGGTCCAACCTCGTGTCTTAGTCGATTAATTACACCTAATTAATCACCCCCATATTTTGAATTAATTTTCCCTAATTAATTCCAATTTAATGATGTACATAATTGACTCAATTATGTCCATCCACTTATGGTATGCAACATCATACCAATTTCACCACAATTTTGTTAACATGAATATTAACCCCATCGTTCCCCACGTAATACGCTAACATGACATACTTAAAAGGGAAGATTCATCACAAATACAATGGGTTCAACTTAGCATAACATTAACATCAACATGGGTTTTAAACGTGTCAACTTGCATAAATGACCATAGCATCAAACCCAACTAGCATAAATAATCAACCCAAACTTGCATGAATCGCATATGCCATAAAGAGGGTAACTTGCATAGATGTTCATGTCATAAACCTATCATAAAGGGATAAACTTGCATACATGTCATAGGTCTAAAAAGGGATTAACTTGCATATGTTACTCATATCATAAAAAGGGGTAAACATGCATATATGTGCATGACATACAAAGGGGTAAACTTGCATATGTATGCATATCATACAAAGGTGTAAACTTGCACGTGTTACTTGCATATAATCAAACACCAAACTTGCATAACATGTCATATATGAACTTGCATATAATCAAACACCAAACTTGCATAACATGTCATATATGAACTTGCATATAATCAAACACCACACTTGCATAACATGGTGTCAGAATGGATCAATGTTTATCATAGTGATTTGCATAACTAGCATCATGAACATATAGCATAAAACTTGCATAACTAGCATCATGGACATATAGCATAAAACTTGCATAACTAACATCATGAGCACATAACATATGATAACATAACTTGCATTGATCCACATTCATAACCATAACCTCATTACATCCTATCATAATTAGTTTAGCAATTGCTTGCTAAAGGAATAGAAACTCACAACTTGTTGATTAGCACTCCTATGTAGAAGATTTAGTTTCTAGAGTTGATTAGAAGTTGATTTGAGAAGCTATCTTCCTCTCTAATTTGTGGAGGCTCCTTCTAAGTTGCATTTTGACGGCATGATGACGTTGTATCTATTTTTAGTATGGATTAGGGTAGTCTTAGGGTGTATTTATAGATTTAGGATGTAGTTTAGGCCCTTAGATTAACCCTAGATTAGTTTAGATCCATCAGATTTCGTCACAAGCCCCCAAACACAGCCCAACATCCAAAACAGTGCACCCAGGCCAAACCTGCCTGGCCACCTGTGTCGACTCCCAAGTCGACTGGGCAGTCGACTTGGGTCCTGCTGTGTCGACTCCCAAGTCGACTCCCCAGTCGACTTGGGGTGGCTGGCGGGAATTTTCCCGCCCAGCCCGCCTGGCCTGATTTTCGAATTTTGAACCTGAAATTTAAATCTGTTTTGAACTTAGAATTTTCTAAAAACTTACATGGGCCATAACTGGGTCATACGGACTCTGATTTACAAAAACTCGGACTCTATTTCGCTTATTTTTTCCGAGACGAACGCAATGGCATAGCCCGTTTCCCCTGATTCAGATCTTAAAATTTAGTTCTGCCCTGATTTATATTATAACAAGTTATTCAACATACGGGGTGTTACACTCCATCCATCTCTGTTGCCTCAAGTTAAGATCTTTCTGTGAGAAAAGATATTTCAACGATTTATGGTCAGTGTAAAGTTCGAACTTCTCACCTAGGAGATAGTGTCGCCAAGACTTAAATGCAAAGACGATGGCGGCTAACTCAAGATCGTGGGTCGGGTAGTTCTTTTCATGAACTTTCAATTGCCTTCCACCATAAGCTACTACCTTCCTTCTTGCATTAAGACAGCGCCTAGCCCTGTCCTGCATGCATCTGTATAAACTGTGAACAACTTGCTTCTATCTGGCAACGTCAGAACTGGGGCTGTTGTAAGAGCCCTTTTTAGTCGTTGGAAAGCAAACTCGCAATCCAAGTCCCAATTGAACACTAGATTCTTCTTTGTCAGCCTTGTGAGTTGAGCTAAGATTTTCGCAAAATTCCTTATGAATTTTCCGTAGAAACCTGCTAGTCCTAGAAAACTTCAGACCTCGGTTGCATTCCTTGGTGTCTTCCAATCCTGTACCGCTACTACCTTAGCAGGGTCCACCGCTAACCCTTCTTTGGATACTACATGCCCAAGAAACCTTACTTCCTCTCTCCAAAAGTGGCACTTGGAGAATTTGGCTTTCAGCTGATGGACTCGCAGAGTTTCCATGATTGCCCTTAGGTGCTGAGCATGTTCTTCTTCACTCTTTGAGAAGATCAAGATATCGTCTACGTAGACCACTACGAACTTGTTGAGGAATTCTCTGAACACCCTACTCATCAGGTCCACGAAGTAAGCGGGTGCGTTTGTCAAGCCAAAAGGCATGACAAGCCATTCAAAGAAGCTGTCTGGGGTTCTGAATGCTGTCTTATCGATGCTATCTTCAGCCACCCTTAGCTGATTAAATCCGGTCGCTAAATCGAGTTGGGAGAAAACTGACGCTCTTACTAGCTGATCAAACAGAACGTCAATTCTGGGGAGAGGGTGTCTATTCTTTTTCATTAGTTTGTTGAGCTCCCTATAATCAACACATATACGGAGTGAACCATCCGCCTTTGTGGCGAACACCACTGGAGCGCCCCATTCTGAAATACTCCTTCTAATGAACCCCTTCTCTAGAAGCTCTTTAACCTGTTTACTGAGCTCCTTCCTTTCCCGTGGAGCCATGTGTCTAACGGGCAATGCAACGGGCTTTGCATTATCTACAAGATATATGCGGAAGTCTATCTCCCGCTTCGAAGGTAAGCCCTTCACTTCTTCGAAGACATCCGGATATTCACGGACCACTTTAACCGATTGCAAACTCTCAACAGAAGCATCTAGCGATTCAAGATAACTAAGCATAACCGCATACGAGGGATTACAAGTAATTTCTAGAGTGTTACCGAGTTGGGTCAGAAGCCTAACCACTGTTTTCTCACAATCAAGGATGGCACCATTACTGGATAGCCAATCCATGCCCAAAATCAAACAATATCCTGAGAAGCCCAAAACAAAGGCACTACATTTAAATTCTACGCATAGAATAGAAATTTTCAATCCCACATAGATCATAGACAAATGAGCTGGGCCTCCGATTGGATTTGAAACAATTAAGGGGTCCTCTACCATACTAGTTTGTAGGTGCAGAGATTCTACTAAAGAAGATGAAATAAAGGAGTGTGATGCGCCAGAATCAAATAAAGTGCGAACTGGGTGATCATAACAATAAACTACACTTTCTACAAAAGTATTTATACCTCGCTGTTGCAGAGGTGGTGCTTCTAGCACATGAACCTGTGCCCCTGAGGTGGATCCAGCCTTCTGCCCCTGCCCTCGTTTCTTTGGGCAATCCTTAGCCATGTGGCCTGTCTCACCGCAAGAAAAGCACCCACCACTCAACTCGGCCTTCTTTTTTCGGCAATCTTTCACTAAGTGCCCCACTTTGCCATAGAAATTACACTTCCTCTTCTCTTGGGACTTGTTGTCTTTCCCGCCCTTCTTAAAGTATGTCTTCTTAGGCTGTAAACCTTCTTTCTTCCCTTGAGAGCTTTCTGCCTTTGTCTCCATCTTGCCCTTATCCTCTTCGTTCAGCAATGCCATCTGCACCAACCTTTCATACGTAGCTCCCATGGGTATATGGGTCATGGCCAAACTGTGTAATGGCTCATTTAATCCTTTGACAAAACGGAGAGCCTTCTTGTGTGGAGTGTTGACTAGGTCCAGTCCGAACCTAGCCAGCTGATCGAACTGATTAACGTACTCTTTGACTATCATATTCCCTTGCTTAAGAAATAAGAATTTCTCCAATTGAAGGCTCCTTTCAGCTTCTGAGATAAATTTAGCCTCAAACCTCGCCCTAAAGTCCTCTCATATTTCCACTGGTCTTTCTGCATTGGTAACTTCCCACCAGTAGGAAGCCTCGCCTTTAAGTAGCCATACTTCCAGTTGTACCTTCTTCCGATCTTCTACCTCAAAGATGACGAATAAGTCCTCGGTTTCCTTCAGCCAGTTCCTGGCTGCCACGAAGGACTCGGTTCCATGAAAGTCCTTCCCTCCCATAGCTTTGAAATCCTTACATGTCTTAGCAAAAGTATTACCACGCGGAGGAAGTGGAGGAGGAGGTGCTGCTGCAGCTGGGGGAGGAGGAATAGTGGGACCTAGCTGATTGGCCCTTGCTTCTAAGAATCGTCTGAACCAACCAGGTATTGGTACACCCTCTGGCAAGTTAAGTTCTTCGGACATGCTGAAACAAAAAGGATAGATTCAAAACGAAGGATAAAGGATAGTACCTATGGCTTTGGGGGACTATGCCTTTTTAAAATAAAATAACGTTTTATCTTTAAAAATGCTTCTTTAAATTTTCTTTTAAAAATAAATTTTCAAAACTTTTTATCTTATCTGGTAAACCTATGCTCTGATACCAAGTGAAACACCCCACCTCCGTTAGGGTCACTGTCAAAGGGAATGCCCAAATTTTGGTGGAGGTTTATAAGTATAAGTCACAGATACACAAGACAGATATAAATACACATATTTTTGAACAGTAGAAAACAACAGCAACTTTTATTTCATCAAAATACATGTTCCACAAACCATGCCATAATTGCCTTACAATACTTCCAAAAACATTACATTTTCATAACTGTCTTGATTTCATAATTTAAAGAAGCATAAAAATATAAGTAAACTGCATAAGTCCCCATAATTGCTATCCAAAGCCATAGTCCAAAACGAAAGAGATCCAAGCAATACATTCTTTCTCTTCAAGTTGGATGTGAAAACTGGTCAAGCTGCGGTATTCCCTCCCTGTGGACCTTGGGGGGGACGAAAGAAAAGAAGACGAAAGAAAAGTAGAGTCAGACATAAAGCCTAAGTAAGTCTTGGACTATTCAGTCTATGAATAAGTAAATGAGCATGATACGTACAAACTGGAAATGGGGAAGCACCATAAGCTAAGTTAAGCTGTCTAGAGTCGAATATACTATCGTGCCCCATATTAATCTCTGCACCCCTATAAACTAGTTCCCCACAGGCACCCCATAATCAGGGTGAAGTGATCCATTTCTAATGATCGGCTCCTACTCGCATATTTACATGTGTCTTACGACCCCCGATGTTGTAGCTACCTATGCTGGTCCCACCATGGGGTGTATCAAGTCCCATGGTGGCGGCCCGACACAATTCTAGAATGCACAGGTATACTACTAGTGCCCATTGCCTAATTTTTTCGCGCCGGAGTGTGTGCACGCCCGCACCCCGTTTGAACCTACACTGCAACACCACCGCCGTCGATTTGACCTCTTACAGTCAGCCCAGTAATCGTGCCTCACCCTGCCTAGTTCAGGGTATCCTGATACACCTTGTAGGGTTACTTCTGAAAAGGGTTCCCCGATACTAGGTTTTCTATTTCTAACCAACATGCTAAGTTGGTTAAGTGTTATGTATAAAGCTAACCCCCCAATCAGTCTGTATAGTTTAGCATGTTTAATTTGATTAAGTATTAATTCAATTTACTTAATCCTATCAATCCTGACTCAGCCTTAATTGTCTTATTAAAGCCTCAACCACTCACATTAGACATGTATTGTTGTGACTACCTGTTGCCGGTTGGGTCCGGGCAGTCTTACGTCACAACTCAGTCTAACCTCGGGTCTTTATTGGGCTCAATGTTTAACCACCCACATTGGATAGGTATTGTTGTGACTACTGGACAGCCGGGCGGGTCCGGGCAGGTTTATGTCAAAACGCAATCCAACCTCGGGTTAGACAAATCGTATTTTCTAATTTTACATATTTTGTCTTTTTTCTTTTTATATGTAACTATTTGCAGCCCATTATTCAAATTCATCTTTATTGGGTAAAATTTATTTATACCACTTAAATATTCTCAAGGTCGTTAGCATGCGTCAAACATGCCAACACCTATGTTTTATATTTTTAACCCAACGTCATTACCCCCATTTTATACGTTCGCTATATTATAACATATGTTGGGCTTAACATTTAAGCCCAACTTAGCCACATGAAAAGGGGGAGGCTTAGAACATGGTGTTTATATATCTTAAGTAACATCAAAAGGGGTGTGTGAACGCATGAACTTGCAACATAGTGGTCTAATTAACATAAATTAGGCACTTGTGAACTTGCATTGTAATAGCATAAAATCTTGACATAAAACATACCTAAACATGAATCATGATTTTAATCTAATCATGTAAACTTTTATTTAAAGCATGAATCTAACTTAATTATGTGCCACATATATTATCATATGTTTTCTAACAACAACCTAGGCCTAAAACATATTTTGTTTGGGCATAAAGTTAAACATAAACTAGCCATGTTCATAAAGTCAACACAAGTTCACAAAGATGCTTACTTTTGTCACTAATACAAAAGTATGGTTTTACACTTGAATCATGATGCCAATTCCAACATAAATTCATATGAATCATAATACTCAATTGGATCCAACTACACTAAAAATGATCATAAAAATATACATAGATGGATCTAAAAACATGTTGGCATAATAGTGAATCATATACTTGCATGAGTCTCGACTTGGTTGTAATAAACTACCACAAACATATAGGTGTTAACTTTCAACATGAATCATATACTTGCAAATACCCAATAGATCTAACATCATTATACCACAACATCCCCAAATCTATTCATAATTAGAACCATAGCAACATACAATTATGAATTATCATCACCACAAATTAAGTACAATTCCATTTCTCATTTTACACAGATCAAATCTCAATTATTCATTCACATCGGAATAGCACTCTACTTACAACGTATGACGAATCTTCAATTTAGGATTCTAAATTCTGAATTTGGAGATGCTATCCTTTGTTGTGGGCGTTGTTTTGATTTAATTGTCGTTGCTTTAAGCTTTTGAATCAACTCCTAATCGTTTCTCGACTTGACGGCTATTTCTAGTCTTTCTTCAGCAGCATGACAGCTCCATTCTCATTTTTATTTGTGTGAATTAGGTGGAGTCTTAGGTCCTTTTTATAGAGTTTGTGAATTGATTAGAGCCGTCGATGGAGCTCAGATTAATATAAGCCGTTCATTTTAAAGAGAAACCAATCAAGACTTGACACATAAGCCCAAGTGACAAGACAAAGTCCAGAAATTCGGCCAAGCACGGACCAGGCCAGCCAGGAGGGGCTGGGTTCGACCTGGCTCAGGGGCCAGGTCGACTACCCAGTCGACCCCCAGGTCGACTACCCAGTCGACCCCCAGGTCGACTACCCAGTCGACCTGGGTGCCCCAGGTCGACTACCCAGTCGACCTGGGTCTTGGGCGGGAAAATTCCCGCCCAACCCAATCTGGGTCCGAATTTTGAATTTTGAACTCGTTTTTGAACTGCTGTCTGTTTGAATTTTGGACTGAATTCTGAAACTTCCGGAGGTCATATCTCCCTCATACGGAGTCCGTTTTACGTAAACTCGGACTCTATCTCAAGCAGAATTCCGAGACGAACGCAATGGCGTATCCCGTTTCCCTTAATTCTTTGATTTGAAATTAATTATACTTTAATTTGTAAATTTCACTATTATAGAATACACGGGGTGTTACATGTATTGTATTATTTTTCACTGCTATGTGATTTATTGTAATCTCTTATATTTGTCGGATGTATTTTATTTGTTTATACTCTGTATATTCTTGTATTCTGATGAATTGCTGTAATTAACAATGAAATGTCCTTCTGTGTGAGTTCCGATGTGTCGTGTTCTCAAAACAATCAGGGGTTTCGAGCGGTCTTGGTTGGTTTAGCGATCGATGCGGATCGAGCGAAATTCCTTGTTATTATAGATTGAAATGTTATTGAAACATATATACACTAATAATAATATCAAATCCGTTTTTTCATATCAAGCATATTTTGACCATTATAAGGTAAAACTCTATCCTCCGTTTTGCGTTGCATTGTGTGATGGGACTTGAGTCTTATAATTGTTTCATTTTTCTAAAAAGCATTGCGTTGTTTAACGGTTTACTTTATTTATGCATTGGCAATCCAATGGAGTAAACCCGTTCCGCGTTAGCGGCGTGGTCCTGTGATTAGCCTTCCTATTTGTTAAATAGGTTAAGTAGATTTCTCATACCAGTCCTTGTTGCTGGCTATGGAGCTAGTTATGCATGATAGGGGGTTCTCGCCATGTTATTTGGTGGCGAGCAGTGGGCTCTTACCCCTACATGTCCCTTAATTATTAGGGTTGGTTATTGCAGTCGAGAGGCTGGCCGTAAAACAAGGTGTCTAGGGGATCATTTGTATGTCACGGTTGGAGGTTAACCCACTGCCTGCGAGTCGTTACAACTTTCTTAACCCTAATTTCATAAACAAAGCAGCCGTCGTTTCTAAAATCCATGGCTGCGCTCTTCCCGTCTTCTTTTTTCTTTCTCTCCTAATTTACTCGACGAATTCCTCAACTCCAAAAAAGAAAAAGAAAAAGAAAATTGAAGAGCTTGTCATGATCTTTGATTGCATTCTGATGGGCTAAGGCGCGGTGCGTAGGTGGATGTTGGGGTAGAGCTTTTTGGGTTTCGATGGTGCTTAGATAAATCACGTTGAGGAAGAAAGGTTTGAGGGAAATTAAATTAATTTATTTAATTATTGTCCTAATTATATAACTAATGTTCTTAAACTTCAAACTTTCATAGATTTTGCAAACGAAAACAGAATCAGATGATTTCTGATGCGTTGGAATCGTAAATACATGATCTACGTGATGGAACATGTAACAAGCCGGAATTTTGGGCCGAATTTAAATTTTTTTATTTTAATTATTTTAATGGGTTTTTAATATTTAAAATAGTTTATTTTAAATAATAACGACGAAATATTTAGTTTCAACGATGCTGCAACGTATAAATTTATAATCAATATATTACGAACCTGAAATGGCCCGGTAGTTTCGAATTTCGATTTTAAACTTTGAAAAAATATATAAAATTGATCTTAAGTCTGAATTGGATAAAACTGGACACGTTAGGATCGTATTGACGATATCTTTCCAACGGATGTAAGAAATTAAGATTTCAGTTTATAATTTGTAAGTTATGACAAATTCAAAATCTCAGAAAAACGCTATGGAATTTATATATATAATATATAATACCCAAAACGCTACTTTTTTTACGTACGAATGAATTTGGACTAAAACCACTTCCATTGAGTTCAAAATGATTTTTGTGCACTGAAAAAGTATAAACACTAATATATTTCGAGATTTAGAATTTATTTAGCTATATACGTATTTTTAATATAATATATATACGCCTTAAAATGACCATTTTTCAAACTGTTTTCAAATTCGACAAAATTAGTTTTGTTGGGACCGTATCGTCAAAAAAAGCTAAATAATTTTTCTGTAATTTTTAGAATCAGTATGTAATTATAATTGATTTTACAGTGTAAATTGCCAATTTTCAGACTTTAATAATTCATTATTAATGCATACGGACTCGAAATTCGACGAGACCAGTTTACTTAGATCCGGAATATCACTAAATAGTTCTGTTTCAATTTTCAACTAAATTTGAATCCATAGGTGATGACACGAATTTTTTAAACCATGAAGATGGACTAAAAATGAATATACTGTAATATAATTAAAACAAGCAAGGGTTAAAATTAAAAATCTCCACCTCTATATATTATACTAACTTTCCCATAACCCTAAAAGAAAACGCTAACCTCCATCTTCCTTTCCATCGCGGCAGCTCCCATCCTCCCTCAAATTCCTTTACAAATAAGACCCTGAAATGGAATAATTTATATCTTTCAAACCGTAAACAATTAACTCAAACCCTTTCTGGGTTTCGAAGATAATCATAGCCTTTATCTCCTGCAAAAATTCCATAGCATATCATCGCACGGATTCGCCGGGATCTGAGTTTGAATGCAAAAATCCACTTTCGGATTTTGGGGTTTCAAGGCCAAACCGTCGAGAACTAGCCGATGGCCCAGTTGAAGAAATTTTAGAGGAGACAAAGATCTACAACTTCGCTTTGAAGTGTTTTGACTGAAAGTGATCAGATTGGTGGCAAAATCGAGAAAAGCGTCGGACTGGAATTCTGGAAGCAGCGAACGGAAATCACCATTTTTCGGCCAAACGGTGAATTTTCAGGCAATGGCTCCAACATGAAAGTTATTCATCTACATGTGATCTAGGTGCTATAAAATTTTGGTGAGGTTTGGTGAAGCTAGGCGGCTGCTGGACCCACGAACGGTTTTCCGTTCATCTCGTCGGTTCCGACGATCGGGGAGGCTGGGGCGGCAGCGCTTGGTGCGTTGCGGCGCCTTGCCAAGGCGGAGGTGCTGGCGGAGGTGGCTCGGCGTCAGGTGGTCCACGGCGGCGGGAAACGACAGTCAAAGGGGGTGGAGCTCGGGTTTGACCGAGATTTGGGGTGATTTTGTAATTCAGACTTTGAAATTGTATATCTCTCTCATACGAACTCAGAATCTGACGATTTCATATCCGCCGCGATCGTGGCGACGAGAGCTTCGCGTGGACACCAATTTTGTTTAATTTGGAGAAAGTTGAAATTTTGGGTAAAATCCACAATTTAAATAATTATTTAATTTGTTCAAACTTCATAAATTCATATCTTTATGTAACGAACTCGAAATCGCACGAAACAGGATTTTCTTCGATCAGTGAGTCGAGAGCTTCGCGTGGACACTAATTTTGTCAATTTTGAAGTATGTTGGATTTTGGGCCAAAATTGGGTCTGAAACGTCAATTAAAAGCCTGATCAAGGTGAGAACTATATCTCACATAAATTTTCGAGAGTTATTTATTTTAATCAAATTAATTATCTATTATGGGAATTATTGTTTGTTGAGTAAATTGTTGTTTGGATGTCATGTTGTGAAATGATTGAAATTTGGAATATGTATCATGTTAAAACAATGTTATTTCTTATATGATATTTAAAACATGATTACACTGCCATTAGCAAGTTTCCTGACTTGTTTATGTTGATTGGGACGATATTTTTACACATTGCCCAAGTGCATAAATAATTTATTTAATTATTTGTTATGTGTTGGTTGAAACCCCACACGTGTCTTGGGAGATATTCTAATTACACGTATCCCTTGTGATTAGCTGTAAAATGCACTCTGGTTGTTATTTGGATGTGTAATGAACATTTATCATTATTTCAGAATTCCTGCGATGTATGAAATCCATATAATTAAAATTATATGGTAATTGATTGGGTCTCATTCCAACTTAGAAATAATCAACTGTTTTATAAAAAGAAGTTATTCTTTTTATTTTGTTGAAATTAGAAAAAGGACATTTTGTTGTAAGAAATAGCGAAACAAAAATTATCTTTTTTGTTGAATTAGAACGGTCAAAATAAAAAGATCATTTATTTAGTTGGAATTGAAATGGACAAAAGTAAAACCATTATTTTGTCGCATTAGAAAATCTTTGTTTTGTCACATTAGAAAATTATCATTTTGTTACAAAAAGATATTATCATTTTTATTTACATTAAAAGGACTAAAACGAAATGTATCATTTTTACCACTTTAAAAGGTTTGTATCAAAATGTATCATTTTTGTTTACATTAACAAGATTGAAATGAAATTATTACATTTTTCATTGTAATAAAGAATGAATTAGAAATATTACATTTTTCATTGAAATAAAAGTTGAATTAAAAATATTACATTTTTTAATGTAATAAAGGTTGAATTAAAAAGACTACATTAAAAAGATTTCATTTTTATTTATGATTGATTACACTAGAAAGAATACATTTTTATAGTTAATTTTTTTCATTAGAAAGATTAGACAATAAGAATGACATTTCCATAGTAAAAGGTTAGAAAAGGACAAATTTTCAAAATAGGCTAATTTTTAAAACATATAGCACAAATAGGCCAGTTTAAAAAGTATTAGCAGAAATAGGCTAATTTTTACTACCTCAGCGATGAGGTGGCAAAAGTTATAAAAAAATTAATGGGGGCGCACTTGGCAAGTGCGTCCCTACAAAATAACAAGGGCGCACTTGCCAAGTGCGCCCTTGAAAAATAACAAGGGCGCACTTGACAAGTGCGCCCCTGAAAAATTTGTTAGGGCGCACCTGCAAGGTGCGCCCGTACTATCTGCTACATCACAACAGTCTCTCTTCAATCCACCCTGTTGTTTCACAGCAGTTTTTATACAGATTTAATCTTTTCTATTGATTCAACTTAAAATAGATGCTAACCCAAATAAAACATAAACACATATGTTTCAATTTCAAACATAAATACGTAAAAACAACGTTAATATTCTATTACAAACATAAACATGAGTCTAAATAAAATTTGATTACAAACATAAACACGAACCGAAATAGAATTCGATCACAAATACAAAGTGGACATGGTTCACTTACAAACATACGCTAATACAATACTTATAAAACGTTCATGGTGAAGTTCAATCTTGAGTAGGAGGAGTTTGAGAAGGTCCTGCCGTCTGCGATTGAGCTGGGTCATGTTGAAGTGAAGCTTGAGAAGGATCATGCCTTCTTTTATTTCTTTGCTCTCCTGGGCGTTCTAGTCTACGCCTAAAGAGTAATGCGTCAATGAGTTTCTTCAAGCTAATACATAGTGGTTGGATGTCGGGCTCCCGTACTCGACCACGTCCAATATCCCCCAATTCTTTACTAACCGTCTCTAACACATCGACCTACGAATTTTGTTATTTATAATCACATAGATTTAAATCAGTAAAGTGAAACAGTACAGCAAAGTAAAAGATGTATGACATCTCGCTCAAGTGGTGCATGAGCGGTGTATGCTCGTTCATATTGAGTCTGATCCGTGAGAATGAATCTTCGAGTGATCGTCCAATACCAACTCATGTATTGTGAAAGTTGAGTGCTAGGAACGTGTTGACGAACGATACGGTTATGTCTATCATTCTATTGAATGACAGCAAAATCCAAATTTGGCTTAGGTTCGCAAGGCTCAGGGATGTGTTGCTGAAGACCAAATTGTCGCATCACTCGATCAGGATAATACATCTGAACAGTTCGCATGCATATGATCGGCGTCTTGCATAGCCAACTAGGCATGCCACTTAGACATATATGAGGCAGATGAACTAGCACATCCTATGTGTAGGGATTCCATACAACAACCTCGTCTGTTAGCATGTCAAGCTGGTCACGATAGTAAGTGGCAACTTGCTTTGGAGATTCAATCCAGCTCCTATTTCCAAACCACCTGCGATATAAAGTAATGTACATAAAGTATGTAAATGTAAATAATATAGCATAAGCGTAAGCACTATTGTTGAACATCATGTAAATGTACATAAACTACCTTGCACTATAAGGTAATGACCTATCGATCTGTGCAGATAAAGTTACATTTGGACAACCGGTAGGAAGATGTGTCCATGACCAAAGCTGTAAAATATTTAAAAGATAAATATGATAAGATTGCATATTACAAGTGGCCATTAATAAATATACATTCTAATATTTACCTGTAGAAGAGAAAGACAACCGGCTATCGATTTGGATTTACCGAGCGCAGCATTTGTTAATTCAGTGTATAATGTTGTCAATATGGCACTACCCCAAGAATATCGTGCACAATTGTCCAAATTTCTCACAAATAGTAGCCAAAAAAGATTTAATCTTCCTTTCGAATGATCGGGACAAAAACGACAAGGTATCAAGTGTAGAATAACGGCTCTCGCATGACGTTCAACTTCTTCGTCCGACGCATCTTCTGATGGCTCGTTTTGAAATGTACGTCGAAGCCAAGTCAACTTAACTGTTGCACCTCTTATCTCATTTCGATTTGGGACCGCCCCTAAACACTCATAACAAATATCTTCATAATTACTGAGATGTGTAGCAGTTACAGGATTTCTTTCCACTACAATGCCCAAAAGACAGCTAACATCTTGCAACGTGATAGTAATTTCACCAGTGGGAAGATGGAATGCGGAAGTCTTCGGCCTCCACCTGTCTACCAATGAAGTAAGAAGTGCATGATCTATCTTAAAAAACTCCAATCTGGATATTTCTCTAAATCCTGCTCTTTGTAGCGCAAGTTGAACTCTAGGTGTATTTGCTGTAATCAACCCCAACATGCTAGAATGATCTTGACAATCAATTGGCTCGTCGCTCTAAAAATTCAATACGAGATGAAAATAATTAGCTACTCCAAGAGAAATGAAAAATTAGTGAGTTCATTCATTAGAATTTTTGAAATACCTTCATCAAGTCCGGATTATTGCTTCTATGTTCATGTTGAAGATACAAGACACTTGCATCCTCAGGACCCGGTGCCAACTCTACAAGAACAATGCATGTAGTGAACAAGTAGTGGACAAGTAGTGAACCAGATGCAAGACTCTTGTGAACAAGTAGCGAACAAAATGTAGTGAACAAGTAGTGGACAAGTAGTGAACCGGATGCATGTAATGAACAAGTAGTGGACAAGTAGTGAACCGGATGCATGACACTTGTGAACAAGTAGTGAACCGGAAGCAAGACACTTGTGAACAAGTTGCGAACAAAATGTGAACAAGTAGTGAACAAAATGTGAACCGGATGCAAGACTCTTGTGTTTAATGAACAAGTTTTTACAAATAGTGAACCGGATGCAACACGCTGGTGTCTAATGAACTAGTTTTAACAATTTATAGATACTGTATCTTATGAATTATGAATTAGCTAGGATTTAAGTCACCATATAACTAAACTACGAATTAGTTAGGTTTTCATTCACAAACAAGAAGTAAAATTATGAAGACCCTTCCATTTTTGAACAAGTAATGATCAAACCAAATCTATTTTATGCAACACAAACAAAAAATAAGAAAGTATTATTTAAAAATCTACCTCTAACTTCATGAGATGATGAAGATCCTTCCATTGTTGAGGTAATTTGATGTATTTTCCTATGAGAATTCGATTATTTGAAAGCTTAGAAATTTAGGTTTTTGGATTTTTTAGTTTTTGCGGATTTTGGAGTAAAAGGGGGATTGGAAAAAATGAGGAGTGAAGGGGTAAACCGGCTGAAGTTTGGAGCAGCAGCATCTCGGCTTGGGCGCACCTGGTAGGTGCGCCCATCTGAAGTAACTAGGGCACACTTGGCATGTGCCCTCACAAAATATCAAGGGCACGCTTGACAAGCGCCCCCTTGATAATTTACCAGGGCGCGCTTGCTAAGAGCACCCTTACAAAATTTAAAGGGCGCGCTTGACAAGCGTGCCCTTGAGAATTGACCAGGGCGCACCTTGCAGATGCGCCCTTCCCGAGACTTGGTAGCATAAATTTGCTACCTTTCCTAAACAATTCAATTTGCAAACTTGAATTAAAGACAATCGAATACAATTCACAATCTTGTAAAATGCAAACATTCGCAATTGAAATGCAAATCATTCATTCATTCACTGAATTGAAAGTACAAATCGTTCATTACATTACAAATTATTCAAACAAAATATCAAGAAGTATCTCCAAATATTCTCTTACAAAATATCATTTGGAAGGACATGTCGATCTGTTGTGTCCTTTTTGACCACATTTGCTGCAAGTATTTTGTTTACTTCCTCCCATTTTATCCATCCTACCTTTAATTCTTGTCGAACGCGGACGTCCCGTCTTCCTTTTTGTATGTGGAGGCATTATGGTCGGACCATGATAGGCATCCCAATATCTACTATCGGGTATTGGATGGAAGCTTGGAGCGTAACTTGCTTTATATCTTTCCACGAAAAACCACATTGAACAAAATTCATAGTATGATATATTCTCTCCTCCAATGGTTTGAGCACAAGCGGCCATCACATGCAAGCATGGCAATTTTTGCAATAGCGGGATGTTGCAAGTGCAAGTACACACAATATCATGTAAAGTCACGGTAAATGCTTTTCCAAATTGATCATTCACTTGCCATTTGTTTTGATTGAATCTAAAAATTCCGCAATGTCATGCTTGTTTTGCTCTTTTAGCTAAAAGAGTTTCAACTTTTGGAGTCATTTGCATTTCAAATCCTTCGGCGTCGGAACGACGCTTCATGAAATAGTCGTTTAAACGGTAAAACGTTCGTGCTACTAAAGACTTAACTGGCAAAGAACGAGCACCTTGTAGAACTCCATTAAAACTTTCGGATACATTTGTTGCCATCATCATAAATCGTCCACCGTTATCCTTGCATAGAGCCCAATTTTTCTCCGCACCTCGTAAGCTCTTTTCAATCAAAGCATGCGCATCTAGGGAAATGGTTCTCAAGTGGCCTCTTAATTCTTTGTACTGCAACACATTGGTAGCACTAGCACATGAATAGAATAAGTCTACCAAATTTTTTTGAGTAAATCGAGCAACTTGAAATTTTGCTTTGAGATGCCTAGGACCAAAGCGGTGATGGTGCTCTTGAGGCCAATTTTATAATGCTCCCGGAATGCCTTTCATTCGATCGGATATAAAAGTCAAACATCTATTGTGAACACTATGTATGAGATAGTACATGCATCCAAGAAACCATTCCCAGTTATCTTTTGATTCGGAGTTTACAATTGCATATGCTAATTGAAATATACCATCATTTGCATCAACTTCAGTCGCGACTAGCAACATACCTTGGTATTTGCCATATAGATGTGTGCCATCAATGCAAATTAACGGTCGACAATGCGCAAAACCATCAATAGAAGGACCGAATGCCCAAAAAGGACTTTTGAAACGAACTTTGTCATTTGTGACTCTTTCGTTTTCAATTCTAAAAACAGTTCCCGGATTATGTTTTTTAATAGTAGCTAAATATTGTGGCAGCTGAGCATATGATGTTTCCCAATCCCAAAAACTGTCTCAGGTGCTTTCCACAATGCTTTATACGCCTTGAAGTAGCTTATTTTGATGAAAAAAGTTTCCGACATTAAAACTTGAATCGCAGAGGGAGTGGTATTCAAATCCGACTTCACAAACGGAAGTATTTTGTTAGCAACAAATCTACTTGTCGCTTTCTTGTGATTAGAATTGATGACCGTATTAACACAAGAATGATTGCCTTCATATTTCCTAATTTCCCACCATCCCGTCAATGATTTTTTTGTGATAATAGCATGTATTCTCCACTTGCAATTGTTATCGACATTACAAATTGTAGTGTATTCTTTTTTGCGGGATTTTACAGGTTTAAAAGAAACAGGATTCTTTGTAGACCACTCACTAAGTTGTTGAATAAGCACTTCCTTGGTTTGAAACCGCATTCCCACATGAAAGCCCGAATCAACACAATCTGCAGTAAATGCGTCTCTAATAGGAGCTACATTTTGAATCAACGATGCTGCCATAATTTGTGCACTACATATATCATCTGTCAAAGGCATCTCAAATTCCATTTGTCCATTATTATCATCTTCATCTTCTTGCACCAACGATGCTTCATAATTTTCGTTTTCAATCACATTACCTATTCCAAACTCAAGCGGATCATTGTTAGCTTCCATATTTTCCATCCATGCCATATCATTATCCATTGATGCAATTTGCATGCTATCAATATGTGGTGAGCTACAACCTACACCATCATTTGTCGGTCTAGAGCTTGGACCACCCTCATGCACCGTAAATCTGTTTAAAAACGGATGAGATCAGAAAACTACGAATTTTAACTACACAAATGTAAAATTTACAAACTTACTTTGTATTCATGAATGGAGGAAATATTGGACTTGGATTGCTTTGATGAGCACAACTCAGAATAGTTCCAATATTTTGAGTAGAATGTTGGTTTAAATTAGTATCAACTGCGTCTTCATAATGTCTCAGTTGCTCTTTTATTACGAATAACTCAATAACTTTCATACTAACCGAAAACATTGCATCGACATCATCATCATCATTTACATCGATAGTAGAAGATCTAGAATCCGTCACCCACTTGCTTACTAATCGTACATTGTACTTTTGTGAATCAATTTTTGTAACTTTATACACTGTTTCCTTTAATTCATGGTAGGAGCAAAAAAATTTGATCTTTGAACCTTTTTGTTTCCCACCAACATACACCGGCGTATTAAGTTCAACTTCCCATCAAAACAGCAAATAATAGGAATAAAATCCGACATAGTCTACAATGAAAAATTTGGAAGGCATTAGGATACTTAATTGTTAAACAAATATTAGTAACATAAGAAAGCATAAAAAACTAAACCTAGGGTTTGAATGAAATTGAGAAACCATAAGAATTTGAGATAGGGTTTGAGTTTAAACTAAATCAATACCTTCAAATTGATGTGTAATAGCTGATAGAAGTAACCCAATCAATAAACATTGTTTGTTTTGATAATTTTGGTAGATTTTAGGGTTTTTTGGAGCTAGTGGAAGAATGGTACGAATTGGTACTTTTTTTCCTGAAATAGTAAAAACCAGAATGACAGAGGGTAGCAGAGAATAGCAGGAAACGGGTAGGGCGGGAAAAAATTATAACGGGCGCACTTGGGAAGTGCACCCGTTATAATTTTAAAAGGCGCACTTGGGAAGTGCGCACGTTATAATTTTAACGGGCGCACTTGAGAAGTGCGCCCGTTCAAATTTTAAGGGGCGCACTTGTCAAGTGCGCCCTCGATTAATTTTTTTGAAATTTTTGCCACCTCGTTGCCGAGGTGGCAAAAATTAGCCTATTTCTGCTAATACATTTTAAACTGGCCTATTTGTGCTATATGTTTTAAAAATTAGCCTATTTTGAAAATTTGTCCGTTAGAAAATAAAGATTATATTTTTATTATGGTCTTGCTTTCAGTTATAATGAATCATGTTTTCAAGAAAATTATATGTTCATTGAATGTTGTAACAATAAAAAGATTGAATTTTTATTGTCGATAAGTTACAATAAAAAGATTTCATTTAAAAGATTAAATTTTTATTGTCAATAAGTTACAATAAAAAGGTTACATTAAAAAGATTGGATTTTTCCTGTTACAATAAAAGATTGGAATATAAGAGCATTTTTATATAAAAGAATTATTTATATTGTGAATAACATAAGAGGACATTTCAATGTAAAAAAATGAAAAAGATTCATTTTGAATGAAATATACATTTCAATGTATAAGAAAGAAAAAGATTCATTTTAATGTAAATAAACATTTCGATGTAAAAGAATGAAAAAGATTCATTTTAATGTAAATAGTCATTTCAATGCAAAAGAATGAGAAAGATCGTTTAAATGAAAAAAAATACAATTTGATGGAAGTTTAAATCATTTCAAAACAAATTTATAAACGACTATAAAATACGATTCAAATGGAAATCGACATATTATACATATTTAATGGCCTAAATAGAACGCACCGCGCAGCGACCGTTCGGGAATTTCGACCATTAACTTCAAATTGATGTAACGGGAGATTCAACCGTCGGATTCTTCTAAAACCAGAACAGTTGGCTTTGTATCAAAAAGAGCTTTCCAATGAATATAAGAGATTTGAAATCTAGCGGTTAGATTTGGAGATATGTCCAAATCAATTTCAGAAAAGGTCGTTATGGATGTAGTTCGGCGGCCGTTATTGGAAACCGACTGTACGAGCGATAATAAAATTATTAAAAATATGGAAAAATTATGTAAAATCATAATAAGTGATATGAAAAGATTTTTGATGAAAATTTCCAGTCTTGAAAAGATAAAAATATGTTTTTATCGAAATGGTCAAATTTTTAACTAGAATAAAAATCCAATTAATTATTCTTTAATTGGAATTAAATGGAATGAATTGGATTTTTGGGTTGTCGTGAACAGTGTCTTTAATAATATTGTTCTTAAACCCTGACTAGAAAAGAATAAATCTTTTAAATAAGATTTAATGAAGTTTTCCAATTAATATTTAATTGGAACTAAATAGAATATCATTTTGGAATTTATAAATTTTTAATTAAGATTATTAGAGTTTCCAATTATATTTAGTAATTGGAATAAAATGAAATGTGAGTTTGGTTTATTGTGGACTGTGTTTTTAACGACATTAGTTCTTTAACCCAATTTATAGTGGAAATATGATTTGAAAATCTATAAATCTTTTATTTAGATTTAATGAAAATTTTCCAAAGTAAAGTTTTCCAATTTATTTGGAATAGAATGGAATACGATTGGTTAATAATCGAGACGAATTTCTGTGGATGAAGACTGTTACTATATATCGAATTTAAAAGGCCTTGCCGTTATTCCATTTATATTATTAGTCTGATACAAAAATTTATATCAATTTTATCTTGATCTGATTTCGGTGAAGATTCCATATTTTATGGATGGTGATTTTGGGTTTATCGTGAACTGTGTTTTAAATGACACTAGTTCTTCGACCCAGCTAAAGATAAGATTTATTTCTTAAATTTGGTTAATCATTAAATAATGATTATGGATATTAAAACCAAATTGGAGTTTTAATAAATTCTTAACTGGATTGAATAGAATAAATTCAAAAGAATTTACTTTTGATAAAATTAATGGGAATCTTTCCCTAGTAATATGAATATTTTACTGAAAGAATATTATGAATTGGAATGAGGCGTTTGATGTTTTTTTTATATAGCACTTGATTATAAAATATGTGAATTATTTAGAAAGACCGGGTTTAACCCATTCTGAATAATTAATACGACGATCAAGATTTGAAGATGAAGATGATGGTTGAAGTCTGGAGCTCTTCACATCGTTTGGATGGTTATTGCTATCTTGATTGGACCGTACACCCAAGGCGATGGAAAAAGTGGTGAACATCCAAACATACTTGGAGATCGACCAGATATGTGAGGTATAAAGTGCCTCCGGTTTCGTTCAAACCTAGAACGGACTTATAAATGGATGGTATGTCTGATGTTGTATTCCGTTATGCTGTATTTGTTGATCTCTACTAAATATATATCTGTTTGGTGTCGAAGAATTTATTCTCTTGCGTAACATCCTTCTCTGAGACGTACGAGCTTAGAGGTTATATATTGGCAGAAACCAATGGTATAGTATGGACTGACATTGTGGCATGCTAAGATGCAAATGATCAAGACTTTTGTTGAAAAGCAGAGCCTTGTGGTTGATGATCAAAGCACCGCTTTAATTAGCATAGCTTTGTGTATAACATTACTTCGTGAGCCTTACACCCCGATTGGAGTCTAAAACGGAAGAAGGGAATGCAGGGAGTGCACTCGTTTCTTTCTAGCTAGAAGTGGTGTCGGTGACTTACCAACCCTAACATTTTTACTTATCTAGATGATGGATTATGAGGTACCTCGTTTTTATAGGTTGTTAGTGGCCATATTAGAGGTTCAAAGGAACCGGGAAGCGTGTGTTCAAGCATAACTAATCCAGCCATCGCACTATTGGCGGACCGGCCCTACATATATCTAAGGATTCACTGCGGGGGATCCTGAGACATTTGCTAGAGTGTCCCGAATCGGTAAGGAGCTCCTCCCTAGCCTTGACTCATGATGGAAACCCAATTTCCAATACGAGACATTTCGGTTTTAATTGTAGTACTAATATGGCAACATAGTAGGATGGGTACTATGCCGTCTATGATTGATACATTTATATTCGAAGTTGTTTTGTAACAACCCGAAAATGTGGGCCAGTTTAAAATTTTTATTTTGGCAATTTTAACAAATTTTGAATATTTAAAATGAATTATTTTAAATAATATCGACGAGAAATTTAATTTGAATAGAATTAGAACATATATATTTATATACGTCATCGTTAGAATATAAAATTTTATTTTAATTATAAATAGAATTGGAAATGGCGTGGTAGTTCGATAATTCGATTTCAAACTTCAAATGAATGTACCGGGTGCAAAATAAACCGGATTTTAGTGAAACCAAAAATATTAGAATCTAATTGAGAATATCTTTCCAACGAATCCGAAAAATCGAAATTTCATAGTGCGGATAAAAAGATATGCCCAGTTGAAATTTCAGAATAGTCGCTATGGAATTTCTGGCCCTTAAAAATAGCCATTTTGCAAACGACCTCAGATTTCGACGAAACTACTTTTGTTGGATCTGTGATGTCAAGTTATTGCTAGATTCCAATTTTCATAATTTTTTGAATCAATATGTGAGCATGGAAAAGGAAAACGCGTTTGATTAGTTTCAGTTGATTTTAATCGACTGGAAAATGATCATTTTTCAAACGGTCTCAGAATTTGACGAAACTAGTTTTGTTAGGACCATATCGTCGATACGATGCTAGAAAATATTTTTCTGTAATTTTTCAAGTTAGTATGTGACCCTAGTAAATTGAAATGCGCGTTCAAATTCAATATATAGAGTTATATGTTGATTTTGACGAAAACTGATCGAAACAATCGAATCAGCCTACGATACATATCCCATTGTGTTCGGAATGGGGGTAATTAGCTATGGACGACAGGCGGTGGGCCTCGTTTCGAGGTCGAAATAAAAAGTCAACTTTTTTGAAATAAAATAATATAAAAATAAAACTCTCTCACCCTATTATCTCTCAGCCCCCTCCCCCCTGATTTCATTTTCAAAAGAAAAAAAAAAGAAGATGGAAGGGGGGATCGCGATCTCGTCCCCCCCCCCCAATTGAACGCCGCCGCCTTAAGGCGGGCGTCTTCCCCCAAGCCAGCACCACCCCCCAACTTCCCCCCTCTCTCCTCTCCGACGTGAAGACCGCGCACCCCCCTTCACCCCAAATCCGCCACCCCCTAGCCTCGCAAGCCACCTGTGCCGCATCCCCTGGCCTTCACCGCCACCAACAACGCCTCCTCCTCCTTCCTGCGACGTGAAGCCCCCATTTCAATTAGAACACAACCTCCACCCCTCCGAAAAAGAAAAGTGAGTTTCTTTCTTTGTTTAATTAATTTTCTAGGCTATAATTATATTGTTAGGAGGGAATAACGTTGTTTTAGGAATATGATTTCTAGAGATGAAAAATATAATTTTTATAATATAGAGAAGTTAAAAATATAATTTTTATACTAGTGGCATAATAAAAATATGATTTTTACTTAGGTAAAGTATTATAATATGGTTTTTATCAAAATAGAAGATATGAAAATATAATTTTCATATGAGGTAGAGTATTAAAAATATGATTTTTATATTTTAGAAAGAATAAAAATTAGATTTTTAATTTATAGAAAATATAAAGATATGATTTTTATTCATGTAGAGTAATAAAAATATAATTTTTATTATATTGCTAGCAAGATAAAAATATAATTTTTATCATGGAAGTAGCGTTGTAAAGGAGTGATTTTTACATATGAAGCCATGGTATAATAAAAATAAGATCTTCATATTTGAAAAGGCGAAATCTTTATAATTGAAAAGGCGAAATCTTTATATAGAGAATAGCGTGATAAAAAAATAATCTTCATTATATGAACACCATTATAAAAATAGAATTTTTATCTATATAGTAGCGGTGTAAAAATAGAATTTCTATCTATATAGTAGTAGTATAAAAATTTGATTTTTATATACATAGCAACAATATAAAAATGTGATTTTTATATACATAGCAACAATAAAAAAATGTGATTTTTATATACATAGTAACAATATAAAAATGTGATTTTTATATACATAGCAACAATATAAAAATGTGATTTTTATATATGTAGTGACTACGGGCAGTGAAATTGGCAAAAAAGACGAGCACGACGAAGATTTCTACATAGGAAGAGTCGTGGTATTGGATTAGCTAATCGGTGAGAATTTCTCACTCTAAATCTTGTTTTTCTAGTTAAAATATATACTAGGATGCAGACGGTGCTTAGCAGCACCCGACACCCGTCATCCACAGACCATGGATGGCTTGTATGCTTGATTGTTTGATGTGTTTTGAAAATTTATTGTGTGATGTGAAAGGAAATAAAATATTTATATAGTTAAAATATTTTACCGTTAAAAATATTGTTTTTAACGTGTGTGTGTGTGAATAAAAATATGTTTGTTGATTTGAAACCCCACACGGGTATTGGGATGATATTTGGCATTAACTAATCTCAATTATTTAATTGTATGTCGATTGATTGGTCGACAGGCTGTGTGAGCGTTAATCATCTATATTTAATGCTTATGCAGGTGTGTGGTGCACTTTGAATGATGATTGATTATTTACCGCTGTGATTGTATTCATGTGTTGTATGGAATCCATATAATTATCATTATATGGTAATTGATTGGGCCTTATTCCAATTGGGAAAATAAAGAATAGAATGAAGTATATATTCATGTGTTGAATAGAATAAATAATCATGTATTGAAAATTATCATGTGTTGAAAGAAATATTTTAGCAATAAAATTTACATCTTTATCATATTTAAAGTTAGAAACTAACTGGAAAATAGATAAGATGAGTGGTTTCCAGGGTATTGATCTGATATTGGTTCCGGCCTTCGGCGTTAATACTTAGGGAATCATTCTCTTACTACTTTACAGATGGAGTCTGATTTAAAAATCAAACGATAGATACCATAATTTTATAAAATATATTAAATAACAAAAATAGTCATGTGTTGACAGTGCTCATGTGTGTAGAATACTCATGTGTTGAAAGAAATATATATTCATGTGTTGAATAGAATAAATATTCATTTGTTGAATAGAATAGCGAATTTATTGAAATATATAAAGCCGTGTTGATTAGAGATGCGCCATTTTGACGTGAGCGATATTTATATCGATTATATTCGTTTTTATAATGAATATAGAAAAGAAAGTGATTTCAAAATATAACGTTTTGAAAATATTATCATTTGTATATCGATGATGTGGAATATTCAATTTTGATTCGAAATTGAATATGAAGTTGAAATCGTTTCGAAAACGAATGTAAAATGATTTATAAAATACGTTTTAGAAGGAAATCGATGAAATATATAATATATATATATTATATACATATAATGGCCGGAATAGAACGCGTCGCACCGCGGTAGTTCGTGAATTTCGACCATTGACTTCGAATTGACGTTGCAGGAGATCCGACCGTCGGATTCTCCTAAAATCGGAACCATTGGGTTCGTATCGAAAAGTGTTTTCCAATGAATATTAGAAATTTGAAATCTAACTGATGGATTTGGAATTATGTCCAAATAAAATTAGGAAAAGGTCGCTGTAAGTGCAGTTCGATGGCCGTTGATGGAAATCGAATGTACGGGCCTTGATAAAATTATTAAAAATATTTATAATTTGTGTAAAATCATAATATGTGAATAGGAAAGAACTGGGATGAAAAATTCCACATTTGAAAAGATAAAAATAAATTTTTATCGAAATGAACTAGTTTGAACTAGAATTAAAATCAATTTATTTTTGAAATAAATAAATTGAATTTAAAAGTGGTTTTGAAAATAATCAGAATTTCCAATACGTGAATTGGACTGGAGTTGAATCGAAATTATCTTTGGAATATTTCGATGTTGGATTTCGTGACTATACAGATATTGTTATGGGAATTTGAAAGATATATTTTATGTCGTTATTTCCAATACGATGTTTGTTGGTTTCAGAATTTGATATTGAATATAAGCCGGTATACTTTCTATTCAGAGTCTTATATTTAATATCAAATGTGATTTGGGTTTGTCGTGAATGGTGTCTTCATTAACACCGATTCTTAAGCCCAGTAGTGGAAAAAGATTGAATCTTTCTATCTAGATTTAATGAAGTGTATCAATTAAATGAAATTTAATTGTAATTGAAATTGAATTGGTTTTTGGGTTTATCGTGAACCGTGTTTTAGATGACATTGATTTTTTAACCTTGTTAAAGACAGGATATTGATTTTTGAAAAGGTTAAAACTAAATGGAGTTTTAATGAATCTTTAATTTGATTGAAAGGTGAATTGATAATTTAAATAATCAAATCTAAAAAGTGATCGAGAATGGAGTATCACCAGTTTTGCTCCAAAGCGATAGTTAAATCTTTAATTAGATTTGAACGTGAAATGTTAATTAATTTTACCGATAACACCGTGGTGTTAGATATGGAGTATTACCAGTTTTCTCCATGGGATGAATAGGTTAGGATTGAGAAATAAAATAAATAATTACTTCGGTGTGGTTCGCTAATCCCGACTAGTTTGGAAAACCATAATATGGTTTGAAATGATATCCAAAGGAAGATTAAAGAATAAATTTAGAAGAATTTATCTTGGATAAAATTAATGGGAACCTTTCCCTAAGAATGTGATTTTGTGAAGAAAAGAATATTCTGAATTAGAATAAGGCGTTTGTTGTGTTTGTGTAACATTTGTTTATTATATACGTGGGTTATTCAGAAAGGTCGGGTTTATACCCATTCTGAATAACCGATTCGGCGATAAGTCGAAGATGAAGACGGTGGTTGAAGACCGGAAGTCTTCACATCGTTTGGGTGATTACTGATGATCTTGATTGGGCTGTACACCCAAGATGAGGGAATCAGTTGGTGATCGTCCAGACGTACTTGGAGATCGATGGATATGTGAGGAAAGTGCCTCCGGTTTCGTTCAGACCCAGAATGAACTTGTAAATGGATTGTGTGTCTGACATTGGATTTTATTCTGTGTTGATTGATCTCTATTAAATATACATCTGTTTGGCGGCGGAGAATTTATTCTCTTGCTTAACGCCCTTCTCTGAGACGTACGAGCTCAGAGGTTGTATATCGATGGACATCAGTCGCATGGAGTGAATTGCCAGTGTGGCACGCGTAAGTGGCAATTGATCAAGGCTTCTGTTGAAAAGCAAAGTCTTGTGGCTGATGATCAAAGCATGACCTGTGTGGCGCAGCTTTGTGTATAGCGTGAATTTGCGAGCCTCACACCTTGGTATGAGTCAAAAACGGGATAAGGACCCAAGGAGTGCACGACGTTTCTTTATAGCTAGGTGTGGTGTCAGTGCTTAAACTGGTTGAAATTCATATACTTTTCACCTTTGTGATTGTTGGAATGCGAGGCGCCTCGGATATAGGTCCTATAGGACCGGGAAACGTGTGTTCAGGAATTGCCAATCCTCAAAAGTAAGAGAGGACCGGCCTTGGAGGATCCAGGGATTGGTGTGTGCGGTCCTGAGGCATTTGCTAGAGTGTCTCGAATCGGAGAGGAGCTTGCCCCTTGCCTCGGCTCATGACGGAAATCCAATTTCCAATACGTCATATTGCGGTTTTAATTGTAGAACTAGTATGGCGACATGATATATGGTACCCATGCCGTCTATGATTGATATATATGATTGAAATTGTTTTGACACTATACACCTATAATAGTATCAAATGATTTGTTTTAAACGTACTAAGCATGTTTGGCTATTATAAGGGAAAACCATATCCTCCGGCTTGCGTTGCATTGTGTGATGGGACCTGGGTCTTATAATAGCTTCATTTTTCGAAAAAGCATTGCGTTTTTTCGTTATATGCACTAGTGTTCTTGGGAAGGAACGCGTTCCGTGTTATACGGCGTGGTCCCTTGAATTACTCTCTTTTAAAATAAAGATTAATAACTGTTTTAGTTCTCACACCAGTCACATGACTGACCTAGAGTTTATTGTTTTAACCTAAACTCTGCGTGCCCTTATTTTCGACATGGGCAGCTAGTAGTTTTGGTTTTGCAGATTTATATTCACAGGATCCTGATTTGCAGCTGGAACAATGATCGGAAAGCTCTATATCCGTGTATTACTTTCAGTTGTGTTTTGTATTATTTTTCCGTTGCTATGTAATTTATTGCAATCTCTGATATTTATCGAATGTAATTTATTCATTTATACTCTGTATATTCTTGTATCTGATGGAATTGTTGTAATAAACAATGAAATGTTCTTCTGTTTGCGTTCCGATGTGTGTTGTTCTCATCTCAATCCGTGCTTTCCTTCACGGGGAAGTTTGGGTCGTTATAGAGTGGTATCATAGCTTTGGTTTACAGAGCTCAAGAACAAGACACATTAGAACCGAACGAAAGAATTCATCAGATATTGGATTAGTAATATCCAATTAGAATGACTCATTAGAGATTGGATCAGTAGTATCTTAGAACGAGTGTGAAGAGTATATTTTTCAAGTGAAAACAATTTTGTTTTGAAAATTTAAATCGTTTTAAAACGTATTTGAATATTTATTTATATTGAATTTGGACAATCTAGTATATGATTGTTTTGCATATACGCGTCATGAACGTATATTCGAAGTTTTAATATGCTGGATAGTTATAGAATTACACTCTAGTCGCCCGGAGATGATGTTGATAATGACCATGGCATCATCAATATTTATGTTCGAGTTTCGAAGGTATGATATCTATATATTTCCACTAGACTGGTGTGAGAACCAAAATATAGCTAGAATACATTGTTGTGATTTGGCATCAAAAACATGATTTTCTGTATATATATATCAAGATTATGAATTTGAAACGTTAATTCACTAATTGATTGATGGTTGTGTTGTTTGTTTATTTATTTGAAATTTTGAACCATTACACCTAATTGAACCAAACAGTGAATTTTATTGAAAATTAGTCGCATTTGCTTGCATATACATGTACTTACATTGAACAGGTCATAGCATGGAGGCTAGAGTAGAAGAATAAAATTGTTTGCCCGACAAATAGGTACATGTTTACCATAATTTACTGTTTTGTTTGGGTGATGATGATTTTATGAGCCGATTGGCTAGCCGCTTGGCTTTTTCTTTTGGATTGAAGAAGGCCATGGGAGGCTATATGAAATATCCCGAAGTCCCCGGTGCAAGGGGAGGTTATGGCGAAATTTAGGGTGTTAGCCAAATTTTTTGAAAAATTTGAAAAGTTCTTAGAAACTGAAAAGTTGAAGAACTTAAGCCGTAACGAAATTATTGGAACTTGAGTTGGTTTATAAAACAACTTTCGGCTTCGTTCCTTTTTGGGGACGAAAAGTTTTAAGTGGGGGAGATTGTAACAACCTGGAAATGCGGGCCAGTTTAAAAATTTTATTTTGGCAATTTTAACGAATTTTGACTATTTAAAATGAATTATTTTAAATAATATCGACGAGAAATTTAATTTGAATAGAATTAGAACGTATATATTTATATACGTCGTCGTTAGAATATAAAATTTTATTTTAATTATAAATAGAATTGCAAATGGCGCGGTAGTTCGATAATTCGATTTCAAACTTCAAATGAATGTACCGGGTGCAAAATAAACCGGATTTTATTGAAACCAAAAATATTAGAATCTAATTGAGAATATCTTTCCAACGAATCCGAAAAATCGAAATTTCATAGTGGGGATAAAAAGATATGCCCAGTTGAAATTTCAGAATGGTCGCTATGGAATTTCTGGCCCTTAAAAATAGCCATTTTGCAAACGACCTCAGATTTCGACGAAACCAATTTTGTTGGATCCGTGATGTCAAGTTATTGCTAGATTCCAATTTTCATAATTTTTCGAATCAATATGTAAGCGTGGCAAAGGAAAACGCGTTTGACCAGTTTCAATTGATTTTAATCGACTGGAAAATGGTCATTTTTCAAACGATCTCAGAATTTGACGAAACTAGTTTTGTTAGGACCATATCGTCGATACGATGCCAGAAAATATTTTTCTGGAATTTTTCGAGTTAGTATGTGACCCCAGTAAATTGAAATGCGCGTTCAAATTCAATATATAGAGTTATATGTTGATTTTGATGAAAACTGATTGAAACAATCGAATCAGCCTACGATACATATCCCATTGTGTTCGGAATGGGGGTAATTAGCTATGGACGATAGGCGGTGGGCCTCGTTTCGAGGTCGAAATAAAAAGTAAACTTTTTTGAAATAAAATAATATAAAAATAAAACTCTCTCTCCTCTCTCACCCTATTATTTCTCAGCGCCCCCCCCTCCGATTTCATTTTCAGCAGATAAAAAATAGATGGAAGGGGGGATCGCGATCTCATCGCCCCCCCCCCAGTTGAATGCCGCCGCCTTAAGGCGGGCGCCACGCGCCTTCCCCCAAGCCCGCACCCCCCCAGCTTCCCCTCTCTCTCCTCTCCGACGTGAAGACCGCGCACCCCCCCTTCACCACAAATCCGCCACCCCCTAGCCTTGCAAGCCACCTGCGCCGCCTCCCCTGGCCTTCACCACCACCAACAACGCCTCCTCCTCCTTCCTGCGACGTGAAGCCCCCATTTCAATTAGAACGCAACCTCCACCCCTCTGAAAAAGAAAAGTGAGTTTCTTTCTTTGTTTAATTAATTTTCTAGGGCTGTAATTATATTGTTAGGAGGGAATAACGTTGTTTTCATAGGAATATGATTTCTAGAGATGAAAAATATAATTTTTATAATATAGAGAAGTTAAAAATATAATTTTTATACTGGTGGCATAATAAAAATATGATTTTTACTTAGGTAAAGTATTATAATATGGTTTTTATCAAAATAGAAGATATGAAAATATAATTTTCATATGAGGTAGAGTATTAAAAATATGATTTTTATATTTTAGAAAGAATAAAAATTCGATTTTTAATTTATAGAAGATAAAAGATATGATTTTTATTCATGTAGAGTAATAAAAATATAATTTTTATTATATTGCTAGCAAGATAAAAATATAATTTTTATCATGGAAGTAGCGTTGTAAAGGAGTGATTTTTACATATGAAGCCGTGGTATTATAAAAATACGATCTTCATATTTGAAAAGGCGAAATCTTTATATTTGAAAAGGCGAAATCTTTATATAGAGAATAGCGTGATAAAAATATAATCTTTATTATATGAACACCGTTATAAAAATAGAATTTTTATCTATATAGTAGCGGTGTAAAAATAGAATTTCTATCTATATAGTAGTAGTATAAAAATGTAATTTTTATATACATAGCAACAATATAAAAATGTGATTTTTATATACATAGCAACAATATAAAAATGTGATTTTTATATATGTAGTCACTACGGGCAGTGGAATTGGCAAAAAAGGTGAGCACGACGAATATTTCTACATAGGAAGAGTCGTGGTATTGGACTAGCTAATCGGTGAGAACTTCTCACTCTAAATCTTGTTTTTCTAGTTAAAATATATATTAGTTTGCAGACGGTGCTTAGCAGCACCCGACACCCGTCATCCACAGACCATGGATGGCTTGTATGTTTGATTGTTTGATGTGTTTTGAAAATTTATTGTGTGATCTAAAAGGAAATAAAATATTTATATAGTTAAAAATATTTTATCGTTAAAAATATTGTTTTTAGCGTGTGTGTGTGTGAATAAAAATATGTTTGTTGATTTGAAACCCCACATGGGTATTGGGATTATATTTGGCATACACTAATCTCAATTATTTAATTGTATGTCGATTGATTGGTCGACAGGCTGTGTGAGCGTTAATCATCTATATTTAATGCTTATGCAGGTGTGGTGCACTTTGAATGATGATTGATTATTTACCGCTGTGATTGTATTCATGTGTTGTATGGAATCCATATAATTATCATTATATGGTAATTGATTGGGCCTCATTCCAATTGGGAAAATAAAGAATAGAATGAAGTATATATTCATGTGTTGAATAGAATAAATAATCATGTATCAAAAATTATCATGTGTTGAAAGAAATATTTTAACAATAAAATTTACATCTTTATCATATTTAAAGTTAGAAACTAACTGGAAAATAGATAAGATGAGTGGTTTCCAGGGTATTGATCTGATATTGGTTCCGGCCTTCGGCGTTAATACTTAGGGAATCATTCTCTTACTACTTTACAGATGGAGTCTGATTTAAAAATCAAACGATAGATACCATAATTTTATAAAATATATTAAATAACAAAAATAGTCATGTGTTGACAGTGCTCATGTGTGTAGAATACTCATGTGTTGAAAGAAATATATATTCATATGTTGAATAGAATAAATATTCATTTGTTGAATAGAATAGCGAATTTATTGAAATATATAAAGCCGTGTTGATTAGAGATGCGCCATTTTGACGTGAGCGATATTTATATCGATTATATTCGTTTTTATAATGAATATAGAAAAGAAAGTGATTTCAAAATATAACGTTTTGAAAATATTATCATTTGTATATCGATGATGTGGAATATTCAATTTTGATTCGAAATTGAATATGAAGTTGAAATCGTTTCGAAAACGAATGTAAAATGATTTATAAAATACGTTTTAGAAGGAAATCGATGAAATATATAATATATATATATTATATACATATAATGGCCGGAATAGAACGCGTCGCACCGCGGTAGTTCGTGAATTTCGACCATTGACTTCGAATTGACGTTGCAGGAGATCCGACCGTCGGATTCTCCTAAAATCGGAACCATTGGGTTCGTATCGAAAAGTGTTTTCCAATGAATATTAGAAATTTGAAATCTAACTGATGGATTTGGAATTATGTCCAAATAAAATTAGGAAAAGGTCGCTGTAAGTGCAGTTCGATGGCCGTTGATGGAAATCGAATGTACGGGCCTTGATAAAATTATTAAAAATATTTATAATTTGTGTAAAATCATAATATGTGAATAGGAAAGAACTGGGATGAAAAATTCCACATTTGAAAAGATAAAAATAAATTTTTATCGAAATGAACTAGTTTGAACTAGAATTAAAATCAATTTATTTTTGAAATAAATAAATCGAATTTAAAAGTGGTTTTGAAAATAATCAGAATTTCCAATACGTGAATTGGACTGGAGTTGAATCGAAATTATCTTTGGAATATTTCGATGTTGGATTTCGTGACTATACAGATATTGTTATGGGAATTTGAAAGATATATTTTATGTCGTTATTTCCAATACGATGTTTGTTGGTTTCAGAATTTGATATTGAATATAAGCCGGTATACTTTCTATTCAGAGTCTTATATTTAATATCAAATATGATTTGGGTTTGTCGTGAATGGTGTCTTCATTAACACCGATTCTTAAGCCCAGTAGTGGAAAAAGATTGAATCTTTCTATCTAGATTTAATGAAGTGTATCAATTAAATGAAATTTAATTGTAATTGAAATTGAATTGGTTTTTGGGTTTATCGTGAACCGTGTTTTAGATGACATTGATTTTTTAACCTTGTTAAAGACAGGATATTGATTTTTGAAAAGGTTAAAACTAAATGGAGTTTTAATGAATCTTTAATTTGATTGAAAGTTGAATTGATAATTTAAATTATCAAATCTAAAAAGTGATCGAGAATGGAGTATCACCAGTTTTGCTCCAAAGCGATAGTTAAATCTTTAATTAGATTTGAACGTGAAATGTTAATTAATTTTATCGATAACACCGTGGTGTTAGATATGGAGTATTACCAGTTTTCTCCATGGGATGAATAGGTTAGGATTGAGAAATAAAATAAATAATTACTTCGGTGTGGTTCGCTAATCCCGACTAGTTTGGAAAACCATAATATGGTTTGAAATGATATCCAAAGGAAGATTAAAGAATAAATTTAGAAGAATTTATCTTGGATAAAATTAATGGGAACCTTTCCCTAAGAATGTGATTTTGTGAAGAAAAGAATATTCTGAATTAGAATAAGGCGTTTGTTGTGTTTGTGTAACATTTGTTTATTATATACGTGGGTTATTCAGAAAGGTCGGGTTTATACCCATTCTGAATAACCGATTCGGCGATAAGTCGAAGATGAAGACGGTGGTTGAAGACCGGAAGTCTTCACATCGTTTGGGTGATTACTGATGATCTTGATTGGGCTGTACACCCAAGATGAGGGAATCAGTTGGTGATCGTCCAGACGTACTTGGAGATCGATGGATATGTGAGGAAAGTGCCTCCGGTTTCGTTCAGACCCAGAATGAACTTGTAAATGGATTGTGTGTCTGACATTGGATTTTATTCTGTGTTGATTGATCTCTATTAAATATACATCTGTTTGGCGGCGGAGAATTTATTCTCTTGCTTAACGCCCTTCTCTGAGATGTACGAGCTCAGAGGTTGTATATCGATGGACATCAGTCGCATGGAGTGAATTGCCAGTGTGGCACGCGTAAGTGGCAATTGATCAAGGCTTCTGTTGAAAAGCAAAGTCTTGTGGCTGATGATCAAAGCACGACCTGTGTGGCGCAGCTTTGTGTATAGCGTGAATTCGCGAGCCTCACACCTCGGTATGAGTCAAAAACGGGATAAGGACCCAAGGAGTGCACGACGTTTCTTTATAGCTAGGTGTGGTGTCAGTGCTTAAACTGGCTGAAATTCATATACTTTTCACCTTTGTGATTGTTGGAATGCGAGGCGCCTCGGATATAGGTCCTATAGGACCGGGAAACGTGTGTTCAGGAATTGCCAATCCTCAAAAGTAAGAGAGGACCGGCCTTGGAGGATCCAGGGATTGGTGTGTGCGGTCCTGAGGCATTTGCTAGAGTGTCTCGAATCGGAGAGGAGCTTGCCCCTTGCCTCGGCTCATGACGGAAATCCAATTTCCAATACGTGATATTGCGGTTTTAATTGTAGAACTAGTATGGCGACATGATATATGGTACCCATGCCGTCTATGATTGATATATATGATTGAAATTGTTTTGACACTATACACCTATAATAGTATCAAATGATTTGTTTTAAACGTACTAAGCATGTTTGGCTATTATAAGGGAAAACCATATCCTCCGGCTTGCGTTGCATTGTGTGATGGGACCTGGGTCTTATAATAGCTTCATTTTTCGAAAAAGCATTGCGTTTTTTTGTTATATGCACTAGTGTTCTTGGGAAGGAACGCGTTCCGTGTTATACGGCGTGGTCCCTTGAATTACTCTCTTTTAAAATAAAGATTAATAACTGTTTTAGTTCTCACACCAGTCACATGACTGACCTAGAGTTTATTGTTTTAACCTAAACTCTGCGTGCCCTTATTTTCGACATGGGCAGCTAGTAGTTTTGGTTTTGCAGATTTATATTCACAGGATCCTGATTTGCAGCTGGAACAATGCTCGGAAAGCTCTATATCCGTGTATTACTTTCAGTTGTGTTTTGTATTATTTTTCCGTTGCTATGTAATTTATTGCAATCTCTGATATTTATCGAATGTAATTTATTCATTTATACTCTGTATATTCTTGTATCTGATGGAATTGTTGTAATAAACAATGAAATGTTCTTCTGTTTGCGTTCCGATGTGTGTTGTTCTCATCTCAATCCGTGCTTTCCTTCACGGGGAAGTTTGGGTCGTTATAGAGTGGTATCATAGCTTTGGTTTACAGAGCTCAAGAACAAGACACATTAGAACCGAACGAAAGAATTCATCAGATATTGGATTAGTAATATCCAATTAGAATGACTCATTAGAGATTGGATCGGTAGTATCTTAGAACGAGTGTGAAGAGTATATTTTTCAAGTGAAAACAATTTTGTTTTGAAAATTTAAATCGTTTTAAAACGTATTTGAATATTTATTTATATTGAATTTGGACAATCTAGTATATGATTGTTTTGCATATACGCGTCATGAACGTATATTCGAAGTTTTAATATGCTGGATAGTTATAGAATTACACTCTAGTCGCCCGGAGATGATGTTGATAATGACCATGGCATCATCAATATTTATGTTCGAGTTTCGAAGGTATGATATCTATATATTTCCACTAGACTGGTGTGAGAACCAAAATATAGCTAGAATACATTGTTGTGATTTGGCATCAAAAACATGATTTTCTGTATATATATATATCAAGATTATGAATTTGAAACGTTAATTCACTAATTGATTGATGGTTGTGTTGTTTGTTTATTTATTTGAAATTTTGAACCATTACACCTAATTGAACCAAACAGTGAATTTTATTGAAAATTAGTCGCATTTGCTTGCATATACATGTACTTACATTGAACAGGTCATAGCATGGAGGCTAGAGTAGAAGAATAAAATTGTTTGCCCGACAAATAGGTACATGTTTACCATAATTTACTGTTTTGTTTGGGTGATGATGATTTTATGAGCCGATTGGCTTTTCTTTTGGATTGAAGAAGGCCATGGGAGGCTATATGAAATATCCCGAAGTCCCCGGTGCAAGGGGAGGTTATGGCGAAATTTAGGGTGTTAGCCAAATTTTTTGAAAAATTTGAAAAGTTCTTAGAAACTGAAAAGTTGAAGAACTTAAGCCGTAACGAAATTATTGGAACTTGAGTTGGTTTATAAAACAACTTTCGGCTTCGTTCCTTTTCGGGGACGAAAAGTTTTAAGTGGGGGAGATTGTAACAACCTGGAAATGCGGGCCAGTTTAAAAATTTTATTTTGGCAATTTTAACGAATTTTGACTATTTAAAATGAATTATTTTAAATAATATCGACGAGAAATTTAATTTGAATAGAATTAGAACGTATATATTTATATACGTCGTCGTTAGAATATAAAATTTTATTTTAATTATAAATAGAATTGCAAATGGCGCGGTAGTTCGATAATTCGATTTCAAACTTCAAATGAATGTACCGGGTGCAAAATAAACCGGATTTTATTTAAACCAAAAATATTAGAATCTAATTGAGAATATCTTTCCAACGAATCCGAAAAATCGAAATTTCATAGTGGGGATAAAAAGATATGCCCAGTTAAAATTTCAGAATAGTCGCTATGGAATTTCTGGCCCTTAAAAATAGCCATTTTGCAAACGACCTCGGATTTCGACGAAACCAATTTTGTTGGATCCGTGATGTCAAGTTATTGCTAGATTCCAATTTTCATAATTTTTCGAATCAATATGTAAGCGTGGCAAAGGAAAACGCGTTTGACCAGTTTCAATTGATTTTAATCGACTGGAAAATGGTCATTTTTCAAACGATCTCAGAATTTGACGAAACTAGTTTTGTTAGGACCATATCGTCGATACGATGCCAGAAAATATTTTTCTGGAATTTTTCGAGTTAGTATGTGACCCCAGTAAATTGAAATGCGCGTTCAAATTCAATATATAGAGTTATATGTTGATTTTGATGAAAACTGATTGAAACAATCGAATCAGCCTACGATACATATCCCATTGTGTTCGGAATGGGGGTAATTAGCTATGGACGATAGGCGGTGGGCCTCGTTTCGAGGTCGAAATAAAAAGTAAACTTTTTTGAAATAAAATAATATAAAAATAAAACTCTCTCTCCTCTCTCACCCTATTATTTCTCAGCGCCCCCCCCCCCCCTCCGATTTCATTTTCAGCAGATAAAAAATAGATGGAAGGGGGGATCGCGATCTCATCGCCCCCCCCCCCCCCCCCCCAAGTTGAATGCCGCCGCCTTAAGGCGGGCGCCACGCGCCTTCCCCCAAGCCCGCACCCCCCCAGCTTCCCCTCTCTCTCCTCTCCGACGTGAAGACCGCGCACCCCCCCTTCACCACAAATCCGCCACCCCCTAGCCTTGCAAGCCACCTGCGCCGCCTCCCCTGGCCTTCACCACCACCAACAACGCCTCCTCCTCCTTCCTGCGACGTGAAGCCCCCATTTCAATTAGAACGCAACCTCCACCCCTCTGAAAAAGAAAAGTGAGTTTCTTTCTTTGTTTAATTAATTTTCTAGGGCTGTAATTATATTGTTAGGAGGGAATAACGTTGTTTTCATAGGAATATGATTTCTAGAGATGAAAAATATAATTTTTATAATATAGAGAAGTTAAAAATATAATTTTTATACTGGTGGCATAATAAAAATATGATTTTTACTTAGGTAAAGTATTATAATATGGTTTTTATCAAAATAGAAGATATGAAAATATAATTTTCATATGAGGTAGAGTATTAAAAATATGATTTTTATATTTTAGAAAGAATAAAAATTCGATTTTTAATTTATAGAAGATAAAAGATATGATTTTTATTCATGTAGAGTAATAAAAATATAATTTTTATTATATTGCTAGCAAGATAAAAATATAATTTTTATCATGGAAGTAGCATTGTAAAGGAGTGATTTTTACATATGAAGCCGTGGTATTATAAAAATACGATCTTCATATTTGAAAAGGCGAAATCTTTATATTTGAAAAGGCGAAATCTTTATATAGAGAATAGCGTGATAAAAATATAATCTTTATTATATGAACACCGTTATAAAAATAGAATTTTTATCTATATAGTAGCGGTGTAAAAATAGAATTTCTATCTATATAGTAGTAGTATAAAAATGTAATTTTTATATACATAGCAACAATATAAAAATGTGATTTTTATATACATAGCAACAATATAAAAATGTGATTTTTATATATGTAGTCACTACGGGCAGTGGAATTGGCAAAAAAGGTGAGCACGACGAATATTTCTACATAGGAAGAGTCGTGGTATTGGACTAGCTAATCGGTGAGAACTTCTCACTCTAAATCTTGTTTTTCTAGTTAAAATATATATTAGTTTGCAGACGGTGCTTAGCAGCACCCGACACCCGTCATCCACAGACCATGGATGGCTTGTATGTTTGATTGTTTGATTGTTTGATGTGTTTTGAAAGTTTATTGTGTGATCTAAAAGGAAATAAAATATTTATATAGTTAAAAATATTTTATCGTTAAAAATATTGTTTTTAGCGTGTGTGTGTGTGAATAAAAATATGTTTGTTGATTTGAAACCCCACATGGGTATTGGGATTATATTTGGCATACACTAATCTCAATTATTTAATTGTATGTCGATTGATTGGTCGACAGGCTGTGTGAGCGTTAATCATCTATATTTAATGCTTATGCAGGTGTGGTGCACTTTGAATGATGATTGATTATTTACCGCTGTGATTGTATTTATGTGTTGTATGGAATCCATATAATTATCATTATATGGTAATTGATTGGGCCTCATTCCAATTGGGAAAATAAAGAATAGAATGAAGTATATATTCATGTGTTGAATAGAATAAATAATCATGTATCAAAAATTATCATGTGTTGAAAGAAATATTTTAACAATAAAATTTACATATTTATCATATTTAAAGTTAGAAACTAACTGGAAAATAGATAAGATGAGTGGTTTCCAGGGTATTGATCTGATATTGGTTCCGGCCTTCGGCGTTAATACTTAGGGAATCATTCTCTTACTACTTTACAGTTGGAGTCTGATTTAAAAATCAAACGATAGATACTGTAATTTTATAAATATATTAAATAACAAAAATAATCATGTGTTGACAGTGCTCATGTGTTGAGAATATTCATGTGTTGAAAGAAATATATATATTCATGTGTTGAATAGAATAAATATTCATTTGTTGAATAGAATAACGAATTTATTGAAATATATAAAGCCTTGTTGATTAGAGATGCGCCATTTTGACGTGAGCGATATTTATATCGATTATATTTGTTTTTATAATGAATATAGAAAAAAAATTGATTTCAAAATATAACGTTTTGAAAATATTATCATTTGTATATCGATGATGTGGAATATTCAATTTTCATTCGAAATTGAATATGAAGTTGAAATCGTTTCGAAAACGAATTTAAAACGATTTATAAAATACGTTTTAGAAGGAAATCGACGAAATATATATATATATATATATATATATATATGTAATATATATATATATGTATATATATTATATATATAATGGGCTGAATAGAACGCATCGCGCCGCGACAGTTCGTAAATTTCGACCATTGACTTCGAATTGACGTTGCGGGAGATCCGACTGTCGGATTCTCCTGAAATCGGAACCATTGGGTTCGTATCGAAAAGAGCTTTCCAATTAATATTAGAAATTTGAAATCTAATGGTTGGATTTGGAATTATGTCCAAATCAAATTTGGAAAAGGTTGCTGTAAGTGCAGTTCGATGGCCGTTGATGGAAATCGACTATACGGGCCTTGATAAAATTATTAAAAATATTTATAATTTGTGTAAAATCATAATATCTGAATAGGAAAGAACTGGGATGAAAAATTCCACATTTGAAAAGATAAAAATAATTTTTTATCGAAATGAACTAGTTTGAACTAGAATTAAAATCAATTTATTTTTGAAATAAATTAATTGAATTTGAAAGTGGTTTTGAAAATAATCAGAATTTCCAATACGTGAATTGGACTGGAGTTGAATCGAAATTATCTTCGGAATATTTCGATGTTGGATTTCGTGACCATATAGATATTGTTATGGGAATTTGAAAGATATATTTTATATCGTTATTTCCAATACGATGTTTGTTGGTTTCAGAATTTGATATTGAATATAAGCTGGTATACTTTCTATTCAGAGTCTTGTATTTAATATCAAATGTGATTTGTGTTTGTCGTGAATGGTGTCTTCATTAACAACGATTCTTTAGCCCGGTAGAGAAAAAAGATTGAATCTTTCTATTTAGATTTAATGAAGTGTATCAATTAAATGATATTTAATTGGAACTGAATTTGAATTGGTTTTTGGGTTTATCGTGAACCGTGTTTTAGACGACATTGATTCTTTAACCCTGTTAAAGACAGGATATTGATTTTTGAAAAGATTAAAACTTAGTGGAGTTTTAATGAATCTTTAATTAGATTGAAAGGTGAATTGATAATTTAAATTATCAAATCTGAAAAGTGATCGAGAATGGAGTATCACCAGTTTTGCTCCAAAGCGATAGTTAAATCTTTAATTAGATTTGAACGTGAAATGGTAATTAATTTTACCGATAACACCGTGGTGTTAGATATGGAGTATTACCAGTTTTCTCCATGGGATGAATAGGTTGGGATTGGGAAATAAAATAAATAATTACTTCGGTGTGGTTCGCTAATCCCGACTAGTTTGGAAAACCATAATATGGTTTGAAATGATATCCAAAGGAAGATTAAAGAATAAATTTAGAAGAATTTATCTTGGATAAAATTAATGGGAACCTTTCCCTAAGAATGTGATTTTGTGAAGAAAAGAATATTCTGAATTGGAATGAGGCGTTTGTTGTGTTTGTGTAACATTTGTTTATTATATACGTGGGTTATTCAGAAAGGCCGAGTTTATACCCATTCTGAATAACCGATTCGGCGATAAGTCGAAGATGAAGACGGTGGTTGAATACCGGAAGTCTTCACATCGTTTGGGTGATTACTGATGATCTTGATTGGGCTGTACACCCAAGATGAGGGAAACAGTTGGTGATCGTCCAGACGTACTTGGAGATCGATGGATATGCGAGGAAAGTGCCTCCGGTTTCGTTCAGACCCAGAACGAACTTGTAAATGGATTGTGTGTCTGACATTGGATTTTATTCTGTGTTGATTGATCTCTATTAAATATACATCTGTTTGGCGGCGGAGAATTTATTCTCTTGCTTAACGCCCTTCTCTGAGACATACGAGCTCAGAGGTTGTATATCGATGGACATCAGTCGCATGGAGTGAATTGCCAGTGTGGCACGCGTAAGTGGCAATTGATCAAGGCTTCTGTTGAAAAGCAGAGTCTTGTGGTTAATGATCAAAGCACAGCCTGTGTGGCGCAGCTTTGTGTATAGCGTGAATTCGCGAGCCTCACACCTTGGTATGAGTCAAAAACGGGATAAGGACCCAAGGAGTGCACGACGTTTCTTTCTAGCTAGGGGTGGTGTCAGTGCTTAAACCGACTGACATTTATATACTTTTCACCTGTGTGGTTGTTGGAATGCGAGGCGCCTCGGATATAGGTCCTATAGGACCGGGAAACGTGTGTTTAGGAATTGCCAATCCTCAAAAGTAAGAGAGAACCGGCCTTGGAGGATCCAGGGATTGCTGTGTGCGGTCCTGAGGCATTTGCTAGAGTGTCTCAAATCGGAGAGGAGCTTGCCCCTTGCCTCGGCTCATGACGGAAATCCAATTTCCAATACGTGATATTGCGGTTTTAATTGTAGAACTAGTATGGCGACATGATATATGGTACCCATGCCGTCTATGATTGATATTTATGATTGAAATTGTTTTGACACTATACACCTATAATAGTATCAAATGATTTGTTTTAAACGTACTAAGCACGTTTGGCTATTATAAGGGAAAACCCTATCCTACGGCTTGCGTTGCATTGTGTGATGGGGCCTGGGTCTTATAATAGCTTCATTTTTCGAAAAAGCATTGCGCTGTTTTGTTATATGCACTAGTGTTCTTGGGAGGAAACCCGTTCCGTGTTATACGGCGTGGTCCCTTGAATTACTCTCTTTTAAAATAAAGATTAATAACTGTTTTAGTTCTCACACCAGTCACATGACTGACCTGGAGTTTATTGTTTTAACCTAAACTCTGGGTGCCCTTATTTTCGACACGGGCAGCTAGTAGTTTTGGTTTTGCAGATTTATATTCATAGGATCCTGATTTACAGCTGGAACGATGCTCGGAAAGCTCTGTATCCGTGTATTACTTTCAGTTGTGTTTTGTATTATTTTTCTGCTGCTATGTAATTTATTGTAATCTCTGATATTTATCGAATGTAATTTATTCATTTATACTCTGTATATTCCTGTATCTGATGGAATTGTTGTAATAAACAATGAAATGTTCTTCTGTTTGTGTTCCAATGTGTGTTGTTCTCATCTCAATCCGTGCTTTCCTTCACGGGGAAGTTCGGGTCGTTATAGAGTTTAACAATAAAATTTACATCTTTATCATATTTAAAGTTGAAACTAACCGGAAAATAGATAACATGAGTGGTTTCCTGGGTATTGATCTGATATTGGTTTCGGCCTTCGACGTTAATACCTAGGGAATCATTCTCTTACTACTTTACAGTTGGAGTCTGATTTAAAAATCAAACGATAGATACCATAGTTTTATAAAATATATTAAATAACAAAAATAGTCACATGTGGACAGTACTCATTTGTTGAGATTACTCATGTGTTGACAAACATTTGTTGAATAGAATAACGAAGTTATTGCTGTGTGCGGTCCTGAGGCATTTGCTAGAGTGTCTCGAATCGGAGAGGAGCTTTCCTCTTGCCTCGGCTCATAACGGAAATCCAATTTCCAATACGTGATATTGCGATTTTAATTATAGAACTAGTATGGCGACATGATATATGGTACCCATGCTGTCTATGATTGATATTTATGATTGAAATTGTTTTGACACTATACACCTATAATAGTATCAAATGATTTGTTTTAAACGTACTAAGCATGTTTGGCTATTATAAGGGAAAACCCTATCCTACGGCTTGCGTTGCATTGTGTGATGGGACCTGGGTCTTATAATAGCTTCATTTTTCGAAAAAGCATTGCGTTGTTTATTCTAAGCACTGGTATTCTTGGGAGGAAACCCGTTCCGTGTTATACGGCGTGGTCCCTTGATTTACCTTATTTTTAAAGTAAAGTTTTGAATAACCGTTTTAGTTCTCACACCAGTCCCATGACTGACCTGGAGTTTATTGTTTTAACCTAAACTCTGGGTGCCCCTATTTTCGACACGGGCAGCTAGTAGTTTTGGTTTTGCAGATTTATATTCACAGGATCCTGATTTACAGCTGGAACGATGCTTGGAAAGCTCTGTATCCGTGTATTACTTTCAGTTATGTTTTGTATTATTTTCCGCTGCTTTGTAATTTATTGTAATCTCTGATAATTGTCGAATGTATATTTATTCATACTCTGTATATTCTTGTATCTGATGGAATTGTTGTAATAAACAATGAAATGTTCTTCTGTTTGCGTTCCGATGTGGCTTATTCTCATCTCAATCCGGGCTTTCCTTTACGGGGAAGTTTGGATCGTTATAGAGTGGTATCATATACACTATACACTTATAGTAATATCATAATAATATTTTTTATACGTATCAAGCTTGTTTGGCGATTATAAGGTAAAACTCTATCCTCCGGCTTGCGTTGCATTGTGTGATGGGACCTGAGTCTTATAATAGCTTCATTTTTCCAAAAAGCATTGCGTTGCTTTATTTCAAACTAAGATTTATGTGACGTAAACCCATTCCATGATATACGGTGTGGTCCCATGATTTCCCACTTTTAAATTAAAGATTAATTAATGTTTTTAGTTCTCACACCAGTCCCATGACTGACCTGGAGTTTACTGTTTTAACCTAAACTCTGGTTGCCAATATTTTCCACATGGGGTGCTAGTAGTTTTGGTTTTGCAGACAGGATCCCGGTCTACAGCTGAAGCGATATTCGGAAGGCTCTGTATCCATGTATTTCTTTCAGTTGTGTTTTGTATTATTTTCCGCTGCTATTTACATGTAATTTAAACTCTGATATTGTATTTCTAGTGTATATTAGTCTTTCATACTCTGGAATATTCTTGTACTCTGATGTAATTATTGTAATAGCAATAAAATGTTCTTCTATTTGTGTTCTGATGTGTGTTGTTCTCAAAACAATCCGGGCTTTCCTCTACTGGGAAGTTTGGGTCGTCACAGAACAGCTTTGGACAAAAACAGAAGCAGTTGGAATTTCTGATAAAATTAAACGTTTGTTTAATTTTGTTAAAACAATCATTATACAAACGATTTTTGAAACCGATCAAGGTGAGAAATCCTCACTAAAAACTCTGAACAGTTATTTATTTACATAAATGAAAACATATATATAGAATTGCTTATGAGAATTCTATTCATTTTTAATATATAATTAAAATTAATTTATTGTGATTGTGTTATTACCAATCCGTTGTTAAATTCTTTGTGTTGTTATACGTGATTTGATCTGGGAATGATGTTGTTAGGTAGATCTGTGGATTTGATGATTGTTGTGCTGAAACAAAATATATCATTTTTGTTGAAATAAAATAGTTGAAAAAAAGGACATTTTTGTTGAAACAAAATTTACATTTTTTTTGAAACAAAATTTACATTTTTGTTGAAATAAAATAGTTGAAATAAAAAGGGCATTTTTGTTCAAACAAAATAGTTAAAAATAAAAAATATCAATTTTTGTTGAATGAAATTGTTGAGAAAAAATTAAATTTTTGTCAAAATAACAAATTTGTCATTTTTGTCAAAATAAATTAGTTGAATTTTTTTTTTCATTTTTGTCAAAATAAATTAGTTGAAACAAATTTGTCATTCTTGTGAAAATAAATTAGTTGAAACAAATTTGTCATTCTTGTCAAAATAAACTAGTTGAAATAAATTTGTAATTTTTGTCAAAATAAATTATTTGAAACAAAATTTACATTTTTGTCAAACGAATACTTGTCAAACAAGAATATCATTTTTGTTGAAATTAATTAGTCAAAAGAAAAATAACCTTTTTGTTAAATAGATTTGTGTTAAAAAAATAACATTTTTGTTAAATAGATTTGTGTTAAAAAAAATAACATTTATGTTAAATGGATTTGTGTTAAAACAAAAATTACATTTTTGTTAAGTAGGTTTGTGTTAAAACAAAAACAACATTTTTGTTAAATAGATTTGTGTTAAAACACAAATTACATTTTTGTTAAGTAGGTTTGTGTTAAAACAAAAATAACATTTTTGTTAAATAGATTTGCGTTAAAACACAAATTACATTTTTGGTTTAATAGGTTTTGTTTAAAACAAAAATAAAATTTTTGTTAAATAGATTTGTGTTAAAACACAAATTACAGTTTTGTTAAGTAGGTGTGTGTTAAAACAAAAATAACATTTTTCTTAAATAGATTTGTGTTAAAACACAAATTACATTTTTGTTAAGTAGGTTTGTGTTAAAATAAAATTAATATTTTTGTTAAATAGATTTGTGTTAAAACACAAATTACATTTTTGTTAAATAGGTTTGTGTTAAAAAAAAACATTTTCGTTAAATAGATTTGTGTTAAAACACAAATTACATTTTTGTTAGATAGGTTTGTGTTAAAACAAAAATAACATTTTTGTTGAATAGATATGTGTTAAAACAGAAATAACATTTTTGTTAAATAGATTTGTGTTAAAACAATAATATCATTTTTGTTAAATAGATTTGTGTTAAAACAAAAATAACATTTTTTGTTAAATAGGTTTGTGTTAAAACAAAAAATAACATATTTGTTAAATAGATTTGTGTTAAAACAAAAATATCATTTTTGTTAAATAGAAATTGTAAACAAATAAAATTATCATTTTTATTTGTTAAGTTGAATTAAAAATTGTAAACAAATAAAATTATCGCTTTATTTGTTAAGTTGAATTAGAAATTGTAAATGAATAAAATTATCATTCTTTTTATTTATTATGTTGAATAGAAAAATGTATACAAATAAATTATTCTTTTCTTTGTCATTAGAATACATAGAAAAATGTATGTCATTTATGTTAGAAAACAATTGTATGTAATTAAATATGTTGTTTATGTCAGAAAACAAATGTATGCAAATAAGTACATCATTTATGTTAGAAAACATATTTTGTAAATAAATATGATATTTAGTTAGAAAACATATTTTGCAAATAAATATGTTATTTAGTTAGAAAACATATTTTGTAAATAAATATGTTATTTAGTCAGAAAACATATTTTGTAAATAAATATGTCATTTAGATAGAATATGTTTTTGTTTAATAAAAATATCATTTATTTAGAATATGTTTTTGTCAAATAGAAATGTCATCTTGTTAGAATACGTTTTGTTAAATAAGAAGAATCATGTCTTGAAATATGTGTTTATGATGTTGAAATAGAATTGTTAACAAAATGAAGTTATCATTTTTATTCATTTTGAAATGGAATTATTAACAAAATAAAGTTATCATTTTTATTCATTTTGTTAAAACAGAATTGTTAATAAAATGAAGTTGTCACTTTTATTCATTTTGTTAAAATGGAATTATTAATAAAATAAAGTTATCACTTTTATTCAATTTGTTAAAATAGAATTGTTAACAAAATGAAGTTGTCACTTTTATTCATTTTGTTAAAATGGAATTGTAGATAAAATTAAGTTATCATTTTTAATTGTTTTGTTGAAACAAAATTGTCAACAAAATTCCTTATCAACATCTCCTGTAGATCCTTCAACTGGTCATTAACCTATCTCTTCATCTTCTCTACCAAAGACTTCAAAAGCACCAATTTTTCGGTTACTAAGAAACAGAGTGGTTAAATGAGGGAGGGGTAGGCCTAAGAAAGTGGGGTCTACTGCTCTCGATCTTGATTCTTCTACAGAATTATCTATTGATCAAACTGTCCTCAACTTGCCATCAAAAACAATCTCAGTTATGTTCTTCTTTATGGCGTCAAAACCAGATCTTCATCTTCCCTTTCATTTGACGATAGATAAAATCGCTTATTGGAATATTAGGGGTGCAAATTCCCTAGCTAAACAGCTAGAAATCTCTATCCTTATTTCTAGCTTCAATATTCATCTTATTGCCATCGCTGAGACTAAGCTAAACCATATGATACAAAGAAAGTCATGCATAATATCAGACCATCATGGAGCTACATTCATAATTTATCTCAAGCTCCATTTGGTAGGCTGTTACTAATACGGAATCCTAATTCCTTTTGTGTTAACCCTATCATTGTTCATCGTCAGTATATCCATGCTAAAATATCCCATGTTCCCTCTAACTCTTCTTTTTTCTTAACTGTGGTCTATGTCGACAACTCTGCGGCATACGGACAAAATTTCCTTGACACTCTTCCCTCTCTTCAACAATCAAACTCTCCTTGGATTTGTTTAGGTGACTGGAATTGTATGCAAGCATCCTGTGACAAATCCGGTGGCTCCCCCTTACTTTTAGTCAAACTAGACCTCTTAACAATGCCATTTTTTGTTCTAATCTTATCCCCTTACGGCACAATTGTGCTGAGTTTACGTGGAATAACTCTACTAGGAATACCATCAGAACTTTTTGTAAGCTTGATAGACCATACCAGAACTTTAATGCAATTTCGTCTTGGCCTATCCTATGCTGCTTTATCCCTCCTCCTTCTTTATCTAATCATTCCCCTTTGGTGATTGATTGGGGCAAGACCATCATGAGAAAACAATCCTCTTTTTCATTTTTTTAATAAGTGGACTGATCATCCTAATTTTATGCATGTTGTTACTGAAAGCTGAAAACTAATGTATTTGGCAATCCTATGTTCATTGTGCAGGAAAAACTAAAGAGACTAAAAGGAGTTCTTAGATTATAGGCGAAGAAAATTTTTGGAGATGGTGAAAGTTTAACAAAGATGTCCAAAGAAAAATTATATCAAATACAAAATTCAATATTGAACTTTCAAGATGTCACTCTCATGGTGAGTCTTTCCAGTCAAGAGAGGTTGATAACTTCGGAACTTTCAAAAGCTATAATTACTGAAGCTAACATGGCCAGGCAAAAATTAAAGCACAAATGGAAGAATCATGGAGATAAAATAGTTCCGTATTTCATAATACTCTTAAGATTCAGCAGATGGCGTCTACTATCTCTACTATTACTAATATGAATGGAGATATATGCTCTGATACTGATTCCATCTAGGGTGCATTCGTTGATTACTTCACATCCACTCTTGGTAACTCTGCTCATCCCCCAATCCAATTGAATTTATTCTCTAGCATTAGCCTTCCTAGAATCTCGGATGATCACAAGAGTAGTATTATTTCTGAGGTTACTACGGAGCACATCAAGCAATCCTTCTTTTATATGCAGTCCTCTAGTTCTCCCGAACCAGACGGCTTTAATGCGCATTTTTATAAAAAGTGTTGGTTGGTGGTAGGTGAGGATGTCATTAAGGCAACCAAATTTTGTTTCATGCACAGTAAATTATTGGGGGGTATCAATGCAACTAGGCTTGCATTAATTCCTAAAACTGACCAGCCAACTAATGTTACTCAGTATAGGCCGATTGCTTGCTGCAACGTGATATACAAATGCATTGCAAAGATCATTGCTGATCGTATGAAAAATGCTCTGACTAATGTCATTTCTCCTAATCAAAGTGCATTTCTTCCAGACTGGGATATTGCTGATAATATTCTTTGTGCTACTGAGTTATTGAAAAGATACAATAGAACACAGATCTCCCCAAAAACAGTTTTAAAATTAGATATACAAAAAGCTTATGACTCGGTTAGATGGGATTCGATTATCTACATATTGTTCAAAATGAATTTCCCCATCCCTTTTCTATGTTGGATTTATACTTGTATATCTTCAGTGACTATCTCGCTTAGTGCTAACGGCTTGACATTTGGGTATTTCAGAGCCATGAAGGGGTTTAGACCGGGGATCCATTTTCCCCGTATGTGTTTGTTTGTGTTATGGAATTATTTCCTATGATGATAAATAATGCTATGATAACTAAGTGTATAGACTACCATCCTCGTTGCAAAGACGCTAAGATATCATCACTTCTATTTGCGGACGGTCTTCTGCTATTCACTAAACCAAATGTCAAGTCTATTACTGGTATTTTTGCGGTTCTGGACGAATTCAGTGATCTTTCCAGAATGAGCATTAATAGAGGTAAATCAAAGATAAAGTTTGCAGGAATAAATGATCAGATGAAAACCTCATTAAATATATTGTCTGGTCTTACTCCCATGGATGAAGATGTGACGTATCTTGGAGCAACCCTCTGCTCTTCCAGATTGAAGTCATCTCAATGCCTACCAATGTTTGAAAGATTTATTTCCAAGATTGCTTCATGGCCGGCGGCGAAACTATCTATGGCAGGTAGACTTGTATTAGTTAAATCAATAGCTTTTTCTATGTGTATGTACTATGCGCGTTTGTTTATACTTCCGGGGAAGGTTATAGACATGATAAATTCTACATTAAATCATTTTCTCTAGAACGACAATCCATTCTCCAAAAAAATGATCCCTATTTCTTTCAAGAAAGTGTGTACTTATAAGAAGTGTGGTGGATTAGGCGTCATGAATATGAAGGTTTGGAATATTTCAGCTCTGTCCAAGCAGATAGACAAATTGGCAAAAATATGATTCGAATTTATGGTCATCTTGTTGTAGAAATAACCTGATCAAAGACAAGTTTTTCTGGATGATGGATATACCAGTTGATTGTAGCTAGTCTTGGCGGAATTTGCTGAAGCAGAGGGGTCTTTTTCTTCCTTTCTACCGTAGTGGGTTCAAGCATGCTGATCATGTATCTTTCTGGTATGATCCTTGACCCTCTGATGGTAACATTCTAGCTGATTCAGTTAAGTATAATCTAAGGTGTTTGATTGGTATTCATGATAAAGCTGTAGTGGGTTCTTTAAATTCAAATGGGGATATCAATCTTCCACATTGCAGCTCCTTCGTTGTGAATGTTATATGGAATAGCTTGCGTAATTCCCCTATGTCGTTGTCTGATGATCATGCTACTTGGTGTGCGAAGTCTCATTCTATCTCGTTAGTTTATGGTAAATTAATGTTGAGTGGTGGAATATTTCCTTGGCACTCAAGAATATGGCTATCTTCCTCGATTCCGAAAGAGAACGTGTTTATGTGGAGAGTACTACTGAATGTTATACATACTAGAGGAAATCTAAAAATTCGTGGGATAATAGATGATGACACGTGTTTATTATGTGGAAGGTTTGCTGAGACTACACCCCATTTATTTTTTGAATGTGAGTACTTGTCATATGTGTGGACTTATCTCCTTTCACACATTGGTCTTCACAATGCTGCATTGAATTCGGCGGATGAATGGTACATCATTTTTAAAGCAACGAGATGGAAAAGCATAAATGGAATCCTTCTTTTGAACTTATTCAAGAAAGCTTTGTATGCATTATGGATGGAAAGGAACGCTAGGGTGTTTGGCAGTGTATTTACTCCTAAACATGTAATGGTCCTTTCTATTGTTAGGTGTATGTAATGAATTCTGTTTGTACTGTTTTTTGATAATAATATATGGTAGGGGTCATTTAACCCCGCTTGTTATGCAAAAAAAAAAAAAAAAAAAAAAAAAAAAAAATTGTCAACAAAATACAAGAATCATTTTTAATCATTTTGTTGAAATAGAATTGTCAACACAAATGAAAGAATCATTTTTATTCATTTTGTTGAAATAGAATTGTCAATGAAATAAGTTATCATTTTTACATATTTTGTTGAAATAGAATTGTCAACAAAAATGAAAGAATCATTTTTAATCATTTTGTTGAAATGAAATTGTCAACAAAGTAGAAATATCATTTTTATTTGTGTTGTTGAAATAAAATGGCCGACAAAATAAAATTATCAATTATTGTTAGAATTAGATTTGTATGCAAATGAAAAATGACATTTTATCGTTATGTTATATATTAGAATTTGTATACAAATTAAAAGGACATTTTTACTGTCAAATTATACATTAGAATTTGTATACAATTAAAAGGACATTTTTATTTTCAAGTTATACATTAGAATTGTATACAATTTAAAGGAGGCATTTTTATCGTCATGTTATACAATGAAATTATATACAAAAAAAATCTTTCTTTTATTTGTTAAAGTTAAAAATAGAAATTGCATACAAATAATGAAAATAAAAATTATCTTTTTATTTTTCTTTAGCATAAATGTCATGCAAATAAAATACATTTTTATTTGACATTAAAAAACATGTAGTGAATGTATGCAAATAAATTACATTTCTATTTGACATTAGAAAAAATGTAGAATGTCATGCAAATAATACTTCTCCTTTTATTTGACATTAGAATACATTGGAAATGTATGCACATAAAACTTCTATTTTATTTGTTATTAGAAAATTTAGGAATTTGTTTGCAAATATAATATCTCTTCTATATATCACTAGAAACATTTAAATGGTTATGTAAAATAAAACATCCTTTTATTTGGCATGTTAAACATGTTAGTGGGATCGTCGAATAATTTATATATATATATATAATTATAAATTAAAATTTAACAAATCGCGTGCGGTAGTTAGCGTTACGGAATCGTAAATTTAAACGATTATACCGAAAGATCCGACCATCGAATTTTCCCAAAACTGGAACCATTAGGTCCGCTTTGGGAAGATCTTTCCAACGATATAAAATTTGATAAAATCCAAATGTTAGATTTTGAGGAATGTGTAAATCAAATTTGAATAAAAACAGTGCCAGGGCCGCCTATTGACCTGAAGCGTCGTTAAATTAAATTGGGCTATTTTTATATAAATAAAAATAGCGATAAATCGTTATAAAATAATATTAATGATATGAAATGATTTTAAATTATATATATTCGAGAATTATTTGAAAAGACCGAGTTCAATCTCATTTCAAATAATTATACGAGGAATTAAAGTCGAAGATATTGAAGATGGTGGTTGAAGACAGGCGATCTTCACATCGAATGGATGACTACTGATGCCCTAGACTGATTTGCTCCCAGGAAAGGGTTACAGTGGTAGTTGTCCGGACGTACTTGTTGATTGTCCGAATAAGCAAGCACCTCTCTTCCATATTGGACATATGGGCGAGGAATAAGGTGTCTCCGGTTTCGTTTAGATCCAAAACAGACTTGTAAATGGATGTGTGTCTGACATTGGATTTCATTCCATGTAAATTGATTTCTATTTAATATATATCTGTTTGCTGGTGGAGAATTTATTCTCTTGCTTAACACCCTTCTCTGAGACGCACGAGCTCAGAGGTTATATATTGACAGTTATCGATCGAATGGCGTGGATTGTCAATGTGGCGTACCAATATGCAAATGATCAAGGATTTTGTTGAAAAGCAGAGCCTTGTGGTAGATGATCAAAGCATAGCTTATTTCGGCATAGCTTGGTATATAGCATTACTTCGTGAGCCTCACACCCCGATAGGATACAAAAATGGGATAAGGGAATACAAGGAGTACACGCGTTTCTTTCTAGCTAGAAGTGGTGTCATGGTATGGAGCCTAGACATTTTTACTTATGTGGATGATGGATTACGAGGCCTCGGATATATTAGTCGATAGTGGCGAATTGATAGGTCCAATAGAACCGGGAAGCGTGTGTTCAGGAATTGCTAATCCACTAAGGTATATTTGTGGACCGTCCCTGCAGGATCCAAGGGTTCACTACGGGGGATCCTGAGACATTTGCTAGAGTGTCTCGAATCGGTAAGGAGATCATCCCTAACCTTGACTCATGATGGAAACCTAATTTCTAATACAACATTACGGATTTGATTGTAAGCCTATATATGGCGACATAGTAGGATGGGGTACTATGCCGTTTAGGATTGATACAGTTACTTTGAAAGTAATTTAAAACTGATTAGACACTAATAATATTAAATATTGTTTTATACGTTGATCATTATAAGGTAAAACTCTATCCTCCGGTTTGCGTTGCATTGTTTGATGGGAATTGAGTCTTATAATGATTTCATTTTTCTAAAAAGCATTGCGTTGTTTTTGAATAAAAGATTTACTTATTTTATACACTGGCAATCCAATGGAGTAAACCTGTTGTGCGTTAGCGACGTGGTCTTGTGATTAGCCATATTGTTAGATTAGTTAGGTAAGATTTCTTATACCAGTCCCATGACCGACTCGTAGTTTGTTTCACTTGCAAACTCGGATGCCCTTATTTTTCACACGGGCAGTCGAGTAGCTTATTTTGCAGATATATTGAGCAGGATTCTGGATCGAAGTTTAAAGCTGTGTCTAGAGCATTGATAGTCTTCCGCTGCATTGTATTAATTTTTTTGTAAATTAATCTTCCATTGTTGTATTATTATAATTCGATGTACTCTGATATTCTATACTCTGATGCTACATTATTATGATGTAATAAAAGACCTCTGTTATTTGTTCCGATGTGTTGTATGCCCAGAGTTACCATATGTGTGATTCGAATGGTCTTGGTCGATTTAGCGATCGATTAGGTCTAGGCGAAATCTGTGTCGTTACATTTACCTTTCCGTAGAGTGGTCATATTAATCAAACGGACTTACTGTTTGGGAGATATGGCTGAAATAAGGTTTAGAATGTGAAAAATAGCTTAACCGGGCCAAGTAGGGTGATTAGTAGCTAGGCCAATTGGGGGATTTCGGGATTAGGGTTGCATAAGGGCTGAAAAGGGTCATAGAAACCTTTCTTTATCATTTTTACATCCGCCAGTTATCTCTCTTCAACCCTAACAATGGCCTTTACCTTCTAAATTCTTCCCAAATTGCCTTCTAATCGTGTATTATATTGGCTTAACCTACACCAAATCAAGGAAGATTAGTGTCAAATCAGAGTTGGAGCTGTTGTGTTGCATTGGAAATCACGCCAAAACAATATAGTTTCAAATCTAAAGTTTTATTTGTGGTTAAGGTGAGTGATTTGAATTGTTTTTCACTAATTACGGCAAATTAGGGGTGATTAGTGTTAATTAACGGAATTATGCATGTTAAAATTCTGGAAAAATATGTAAAAATTCTTAAATATTATTTTAAGCCTCTATTAGAAATTTGGGTTAATTTGGACCTGTTTTGCTAATTGTATGCTTAAATCATGATTAAGTGGATTAAGGGGAAAACCATAGATTTGGGTATGTTTGGTCCAAAATAACTCATATGATTGATGTTGGATGTTTGTAGTCGATTCTATATGTTGTTATTATTGTTTGGAATGTTAAGTAATCTTGTAGAAAAGTTAGAATGGTTGAAAACGCCATCGTATGGCGAAAATGGACGATATATGCTCATTGGAAAATGTGCACGGTTTCTGATCGGATCAGTTTATAGGGCTCGGATCGGATAATGGAATCGGGAAAGACAGTACCAAACTGAACAGGAGCCTAGGCAGAAGCAAGTGAGCATGGAAGAAAAGGGAGCCCGTTAGTTTGGAGTTGGAGTTGGGGTGAGCACTTAACCGAACCGAGATCCACGAGCACCGAACCAAACAGGGGATGGTGAACTAAAGTAGAGTAAAGGAACCGAAACGTGAACGCCGAACCGAACCAGATGAGGGCACTCGAACCAAACATATAAAGTACCACGACCGAACCGACCCGAAGGAAGTTGACCGAACCGAACCGGATTGATGGCCAGGAGCTGAAGCATGCCGAACCGAACTGGGGGAGGGCAACCAAACCAAATCGGTTTGGGCCTCTTTTACTACCACATGACGACTCTTCTAAAGACCAACTCCAATCTGACCAAAACCCGAGATGCAAAGGAAGTCCAAATGGGAGGATATTACTCAAGATCCAAATGGAGTTAACTTCATGAGGTGGACTTTGCTATGGCACATGCGCAAAGGGGTTATCGATGTTTATAGCTTTGACTCACCACTGAGAGACAGATATTGGCTATGGATCAGTGCAGTGGGGTTGTCATTATTCCATGGGGCAATCTGATTGTAGTAGGGCTATGAGCCAGTGCAGTGGTGTTGTCATGACTCCATGGGGCAGAGTGGCCATAGAAAAGTATTAGTGGTTACTGATTAGTACTTTGCAGCCGTTATGACACCATGGGGCAGAGTGATCGTAAGAAAGAATTAGATGATCAGAGTGGTGGATATTGTATACTTTACACACTGAGTGAGAGATGTGAGTTTGATTGCTATGTTTGATGTTTTCTATCACTATGACATGCACACCCCCTCCCCATTATTTTCACACCATGTGTTAGTGTTACCTTAGAGTATCACACATCCTGTTGTGCTAACTATTTGGTTGCAGGCCCAGGTTCAGGCATGGTTATGTATACCTATTATTGTTCTGTTTTTGCTACTTATCGCTCATACCAGACTTTTTTATGACCAAGAGTTTTATGTCTCTTCTTATTACTTTGGGTGCTCCTAAATGAGCAGAATAGAGATAGGTTAGCTGGTTATGCACGAATTGCTGTCCGGAGACGAACAGAAGGCTTACACGTATCATTTCCATATGTTCTCCCTATGTTGTTGTCGGTCGCTACTTTGGGCTTTAGTAATGTACCTTCCTATTTCTCTTTAGAGACAGTTTTAAAAGTTGTAATAAAGATGGTTTAGATCATAAGCTGTATTTTGAATTTTCCGTTGTTATGATGGTTTAGTTTTCAGCTTATGCACTGTCTCTCATGTTTTATATCAAGTTATGTTATATTATTGTTCCATGCACTGCGAGACATACTACGGATTCTTTGAAGATTCATTGTCTTCTTTCTTCACTTTTGACGACCATCCCATGCTGGTTGGGCATCGGGACGACACATTCCAATGGAAATGTCGGCCGGTGCGGGGCAGGCCATCACAAATAGCTTCATTTTTCCAAAAGAATTGCGTTGTTTACAATTTGTCTATTTCAGGGTAATCGTGGGAGTAAACCCGTTCCATGACATGCGGCATGGTCCCATGATTTACCTTATTTTAAAGTAAAAGTTTAACAATTATTTTGAGTTCTCACATCAGTCCTATGACTGACCTAGAGTTTATTGTTTCTACCTAAACACTGGTTGCCCATATTTTCCAAACGGGAAGCTAGTTGTTTGGTTTTGCAGAATTTTATTTAGCAGGATCCTGGATTACAGCTAGAGCTATATTCGGAAAGCTTTGTATCCGTGTATTTCTTTCAGTTGTGGTAGTTGTTGTATTCCACTGCATATTATGTTTATTTATTTAAATGTAATCTAAAGATCTGATATTAACTTTCTGCTGTATATTATTTATTTCATACTCCGATATCTTGTACTCTGATGAAAATTGTTGTAATAGCAATGAAATGTTCTCATGTTTGTGTTATGATGCATCGTGTTCTCAACACAATCCATGTTTTCCCGTCTCTTCGGAGGTCGGGCGAATTCAGGGCGTAACAACTAGGCCACTTAATTAATATTTCTTTGATTAAATCACTTTTCCATTTCGTTATCAATATTTGTTAACCCAATACTTTCAACAATCATCTTGGCCTCTTACGCTATTTTGAAAATATTTTCATATGTCACCCTCTTTTATTTTCTACACTTAGAAAATATCTTCTATTTATAATTGGAAAACACTCCAATTACTTATCTCTTTCCCGAACTCATTTATTTATATACTTAGGAAATATTTATTATTATATTTCCAAAATTTCAATTACCTGGCTTAAAACGACTGCCGTGTAAAACATCGTTACAACGACCCGGAATATTGCATTCAACTAAATCTCTTTAAACATTGATCTTCGAGACTGAATCTTCCTATTCATCGGTTAATAATGGAACCAATCAAGTTGGGGTAAAACTACCTCTGAGACCTTGATTGAATAACATCTTTGACTTCAAAACAGACAAGACTACTTATCTCAAATAGTTAACACCATATATAACCAATTATCCTTTTTTTAAAATGTGTATACGTTCTCTTTCTATTCTTTCCAGATTTTACATTTATAGGTTTCCTTTTTTTATAATATTCTATTTCAAGTTTGTTTCCTTATCGAATTATATATATATATATATTGATATATTGATTTCTAGTTATCAAATTATCTTAAAAATATTCTGACTTCTTAAAATGTGGGAAAATTTCGCCAGCGTCTCCTTTGTACGGCTCAATCGGTACAATTACAAATCGCCTCTCTAGGCCCTTTCCATTCAAAAAGAAAATCAAAAAGCCAACCGGCTTGCCCAATAGGCTCATAAAATCTCATATGGAATTTAAATATGTACCTTTTTGTCGGGCACTCGAATTATAATCTTCATTCTCTTCATTCCATACCTATTTAACATATATACGCCCATACCCAATTTGTTTCTAAACAATTCAGCACTTTTCACTTTAATCTCCTCCCATTTGCTAATTAGTTTCTTTGTTTAATTTGAACATATCATGTCCAAATATATTTGCATTCATACAGAAATGAAACTCAAACCCCTTGCTCACTTCCAAATTCTAATCCAAGTTTCATATTCGAATTCCCAATTTAAATTAACAAATTCAATTAACTTAATCAAAGCTAAGTTCGATTCAAAACTTTATTAACCAATTTCTTTTGAAATTAGTTAACTTCATTCGATAACTAAAAATATGATTTTTTTCTTCTAAAAATCACTTCATCTATTCCACTTGAGTTCATATTTATTTTATAACTCAAATCTGGATTTTTCTAATGGAAATTCGGATTTTATTTACTTAAAATTCTTTTTAATTTATTTAATAAATTGTTATGGTTTATAAACGATTTTACAGCGGCTTTTCTAAAATTTGATTTTGATATACTCAAAATCTACAAGACGAAATCCATATTTTTCTCTCATATTAGAAAAATATCATTCAATCGATCCTGACGATTCTTGTTTCAAAGAATTCTGACTTAAAATGAGTCCTATATACTCAATTGAAGTTCGAAACATTAAATTATGAACTATTGTGCCGTGGAAAGTTCGTTTTAATTATATTTAAATATAAGTGTTTACTTCGTTTATTTATAATTTCAACTCTATTCTTGTGTATTTTAATATATGTTAAAGCAGTTTTCCCAATCCAACTTAATATTTCTGTTTATCCCTAATCATCTGTTTTTTCATAATTTAGTTATAAATTTATTTATAATTCAATCTTCTATATTGAAATCCAATTCCCTTTGAAATAAGTTATTTTATAAAATTTGATATAATCGACTTCCAATTATAAATACCTTGGATTATCTCAATTAAGTTTTTATTCCGAGTTGCAGAATAAAATCTATCGTTCTCTTTTCGAAACGTCTTCCAATCCATTTCTAAATTCATATTTGAATTTAAAATTCCAAATTTATCTAATGATAATTGTCTCTCTTTATTTATAAACGTCATTTATAAATGTTCTTCCTTGTTTTATATATACTAAAACAAGTTCCCATTTCAAAATACGATTGAAATTTTGTTCCTATTTGGAATAATATTTTATTATAACATATATATACATAAAATCTATTTACATAGTAAATATTAAATTTATGTTTCTATTCAATACAATTCCAATATTTTCTCTAGTAATGACTTATTTTATGAATTCGACATAGTCAAATTCCAATCATAAATCGATATGAATTTATTTTAATTCAATTTACATTGCGAACATCGAAATAGATTTAGAATCTGAACGAATAGTTATTCTGCTATCGATAAATCGATATGAAGTTTGAGTTAGTTCACCATTCCTAGGTATCCAGGTTTGGAATCCGAACGAATAGTTATTCTGCTATCGATGGGGTGAGTATCATGCTTAAGTGATTCAAGGACTGGCAATTACCTTGAGGAGAAGGATCTTTAAGTACAACCCTTGACAAAGGATTTAACGGATGGTAAAAGGGGTTCTGCACCTAGTTAGCTGAAGAGTCTAAGATTGTAGGATGGTCTAAGCTCGTTAGAAGGGGTGTTTCATCCTGTTGGAGGAAAGGTGTAACGACTCGCATTCTACATATTGAAGGATCGTAGAATATTTATTTTATGTTCATACGAAGTCATATAGTCGTGTAACTTTGGAAAGAGACTATTGGGGTCATTTCCCACATTTACGATTTTTGCTAAATTTTAAATGACCGTTTTGCCCCTGGTGAATTTTATTTCGCCTATAACTTTTGATTGGTAAGGAATTTTGACCTAAAACCACTTCCATTGGACGCGGATGATGGTTTACCTTTCTGTAGAGTGGTCATGATAATCAAACGGACTTACCGTTTGGGAGATATGACTGAAATAAGGTTTGGAAGATGAAAAAAAGGCCTAATTGGGCCTAATTAAGTGATTAGCAGCTAGGCCCATAACCCATTTTGGAATTAGGGTTATTGGAGGGCTGAAAGGGGTTCTAGAATCATCTCCTTTCATTTTCTAGCCTCCACAAACATTTCTCTAACCCTAGTAATGGCCTCCATCTTCCAAATCTCTCTTTAATCACCTTTCTAGCCATTAATTACTCAAATCTACATAGCATCATAATCGAGGTAGAGCTGCTGCACTATATTGGATCCAAGCCAAATCAGTTAGAGTTTCAAATCTATCATTTATCTGTGGCTAAGGTGAGTGTTTAGCATGTTTATACACTAATTATGGCTAATTAGGGATGATTAGTGATAATTAGCGAAATTATACTTCAGATAAATATGGAAAAATATGCATAAATTCTAGAACCATATTTTTAGTCACATATATGAATTTGGGGTAATTTGGATTAAGTTTGCTAATCCCAGAATTTAGGGGATTAAAGGGAAAATCATGAATATAGGTATGTTTGATCTAGAATAACCTATGTGGTTGATGTTTTGATCTTTTCGATTGAACCTATACGTTGTTACTACTGTTTGGTATGATCTTTGATTGCATAGGAAAGTAAGAATGGTTGAAAACGCCGTCGAGAGGCCAAAAATGGTTTCCCGGAAAGTAGTGCAGGTTTTGGGTTAAGCGACCGACCAGGAGAGAAGCATGACCGACCCGACCCTGATGGTGCTCGCACGACCGACCCGACCCTATAGTACATGATGTTCGACCGACTCTATGTATACATGTCCGACCCGGCCCTATATGTATACATGTTCGACCGACCCTATGTAATGATGTTCTACCCATCCTATGTATACATGTCCGACCCGACCCTATATGTAGCGACTCGGAAATTTCGACACTCGAATCCGGACATTTATACATCTCGTGTCCAGCTCAAGTATCGAAATTCCATAAAAATAGGAGAAAGAAATAAGAGGGTGAGATAAGAAAGGAAGAAATATTAGAATAGAAGAACTATCACAGAATCAGAGTCTTACATCGCAGCGGAACAAAATATAATATAGAAATAGTTTTATTGAGAGCTTGAAATAATACTTACATCATCAGAGTACATCAAAACATCTGGACAGTTATAATAGCTAGTCCTCATATATATAACACACAGTGGAATAATAACGGTATAACATCATACGTCTGAAAATCTTCCAGCTCGTTTTTGTACTTCACAACATCCGATAACCTAAACCTGTACAACCCGGTCTAACCCGAGCAATACAAATACTGGGTCAGTCTGGTGAGTGAGAAAAACTCACAAAGTTTTAATGGGAATCATCCAACTTGATTTTAAAGTTCGAAAATCTTTTTGAAAGAAAAGGGTAATCGTAAGACAGAATCCACACATAAACACGGACGGTTTTTACCTTACGATAATGCAAAATATTTTGAAATCAATATCTTATTTTTATATTATAATAGTGTCTAAATACAAATAAATAGAATCCAGCGGAACGCTTGCATCTCACGCTCCACATATGTAGTATATAATCAAAACTGCGGGCGCTTATTGGAGATTGGATTTCGACTATGACAATGTATGGAACCACCTGACGATAGCGTATCTCTAGAGGGGAATACACTGGGTTCAACAAGAACGTCTTGCAACCCGGCCCATACATGACCGACCACTTATTTCGCTTGAGTTTATCGAATGTATATCACCAACGGTTAGGCTCAAACCACTGTTTCCCGAAAGGGACAGCATCGAAAGATTTAAGAAGGAAATGGATTTTCTCTAGATAGGTGATTATACACACTAACGAGAGCGACCCACATAGCCATGTTGCCTGCCCGATTTTTGTCATTTCCCGGTTGATGAGGCTTGAGGTTATAATCTTTTGAACTTCTGGTCACCACTCACTTTGAATCCCACATTGTCAGATCTGCCAAATCACTAATTGATGTTCACAAAAATACTCTAGTCGTTAAGCTAAGAGAAGTGTCCTTTGCCACTAACAGAAGGACGTTTGTAAAAATCAACGTACATGATCATTAAGAAATACTCTGTCAAACATTCGTCCATACAAGTCATCTAGGATTAAGATGAACCGAAGGCACCCTCCTAACACATCCTAGGAATCACCCTAAAGATCAGTAGCGAGTAGTCCTTGTAATCCGTAGATTCCAATCACGATAGAATCATTGTTAACTCTAGGGATAATCCAGAGATATTTAACAATAGTTCTTCCACTCATGAAGATTTTCAGTCTTCAATTGCTCCATCTCGATCAGCATCTTCATCGTATTCGTATTTATTGGTCGGAATGGTTTTCGAATATAAATTCGATTCCGGTCTTTCCGTACCAACAACGCATTAGGCATGATTTTGATAGTCGTTTATTTAACTATCAAAATAAACAACCATAAAAATAAAATACATCCATTGGTTTATTAAACAGCGTCTCTTAGCCATTAAAAGAGTATATCAGTTGAAATACCAAAGATAATATATTAGATATAATATATAAATATTCTCAAATCATTTTATTTAAATACTTAAAATAAATACCTCAACACCATATCCTATTTCCTATTAACTATTATTCAAAACATTTGCCACAACATTACTTATCATTTATAATTACGGGATCAATTCAACTTATCATCGTAAACAATCACTACAAAAATCCCCTTTTATTTCCTTACTTAAACAAAATAATCGTCACTTATCCTTTTATAATAAACAAGTTCTAAATATCATCTTGTTACTCCGAAATTATCGTTATATTTTCACAAATTTCCCTTTATTTCCCTTACTATGGAAATATCATTTCATATACTCAAGCCCCTTTTTCTTCCACAACTTTGGAAATATCCATATGCATTTCTTCAAATTCTTTTATTTCCTATGTTTTAGAATCTCATTATCTATACTCAAATATTTCAAATGATATTGCGTTATATATTCTCAAAATAAATCTCTTCTAACATCTTTATCATTACAACTAATATCATCTTTTGATAATCCTAAAGTGGTTCAAGTTGGGGTATTCTAATTACCTCTCAGACCTTGATCAACATCATTCTTATCGTAAGATAAATATGAATTGTAATTCAAAAACCCGTATTTCATTATAATACCAACAATTACCATTTCACTATTTTATTTAACATACGGATTTTTTTACACTTCTTACTTTTGAAATCTCCTATTTAAATATATTATCATTACTAGATTTATTAATTTAGTAAATGATCAATAAAACATTAACTTTTAAAACTTTAACATCTTTAAATTATTTGTTTCATTATCTGGATATTTATTACAAATCCCATTACTTGATCCTTTATCAAATTCAATTACGTTAATCCCTCTTTATAATCCTTTCAATCATTCCCCTTCGGAACTCTTACTTGAAATCTCATCAATTTCACTTAATACCATTATTAAGTAACGTTAATTTAAAATTAATGCTTTAACCTCCCATCTCATTTTATAAACTCATTTATAAAATTCTAGTTTAATATAAACCCCTTTTTCATTTTGATTTCCTTTACTTAATTCAAACATTAAGTGAAGTTTATTTAAGCTTATCGCCTTCACTTAAAAATCACCGTTATAATTCAAATTACCAAACTCAGTTTAAATATAAACTTGTTCATCAACTCACTTTTAAATTTAATTCATTACCAACTTCAATTCCTTACTTAAAATGAACTTCATTTAAGAAAACCATTTCTTATATTATTATAATTAAAAATTATAATTTACTTCACCATTAACTGGAATTAATATTAAATCCCATTTTTAAATTGTTATTAAGTTAAACAAATGTTCATTAAATTACCTCATTAGATTGATTGGTAAAATCTAATTTAATTTAAAAATCAATTTCAGTTACAATAGTTGTCTTGGTCAACTCTAAAATATGATTAACTTGTTAATCTATTCTAGTTAGCCTTTTCATTTAATTTAATTAATGATATAATTAATTGAACTAGTCGCTTTTACTTTGATTATTATTAAATAAATAATAATCGATTCAATATAATCCCATTTTAATTGTTACTTAAAAGTAATTAATTTCTGTTATAAATGCTACACTAATCCTTGCTTACTTGCTTATCCATCTTAGTAATATAAGAATTAGCTTTATAGATCATTTAATAATTAAGATGAGGCACGTGCTTCGCACACGGTAGATTTTGATATAAAAATGGTGAGTGGTAGATAAAACAAACAATACATATATGAGGTTGGTTTATTTCCTTCATTTAAAATAGTATATTTAAAAATCTATATTTAGTTGTAAAATAAATTTCAAAACTACAATTCTATCGATTCACATGACGGTAAATCAATTTTATAAAACAGTTTGTATTTTGGCCATCTGCTATAAGTTCCTCAACCAATATCACACATTGGTTAATAACAACAAACGTTGAATTCATATTCAATGATCAATAATCAAATACATAATCCAATCATATTTGTTAAATTGTTCATGTAATGATCATATGCCAAAAAAATATATTAATTTAACTAGTAACGGTCAACCAAAATAATAATTCAAACATCCAATTTAATTTAAATATGTTTATATTGTTATAAACGTAACCAACAAGTTAAGTCAGCTTGATTGTAAATAATCATCAAAAATAACGATGTCATTTTATTTAAATTAAAAACCGGTTTAAGTTAAATAATCGATATAACAATATTTAATAACATCCAAACAATCAAATCAACCAACAATTAACAAACATGGCATACGAAAAATAAACCCAACTTATAATAGTTATAAGTGGGGAAACTAAGTGAGTTTAACTCACCTTGGTTTTATTTGTCGATTAAGTGGTTCGTTTTAGTAAAATTAAAGAAGTATTTAATTTTATTAGAAGTTCCGATGGCTTCCGTCCCATTGCTGAGTAAACCAGGTCTAACATGAAGTGCCTTCTGATACGATTCCACCATAGTTTATTTCTTCGAATTCTGATAACACAGGTTAAAAATATACGAGTGGTAAGTCTTCGATTTTTACTAAAATAATAATTTTCCTAATGATAATCAACTACTATAACTAATTTAAATTTATCTTTTGCCTTTATAACTAAAACCGGAATTTACCCTTACCACGTTCTGATGTTTCACGCAGTTCCCTCCACGTACACATACAATGCACCACCCCTACATCTCACGTTCAAACCCCCTAGAGAAAACTGTTGAACATCACTTTTATAATTTATTCCGTTTTTCTCTTTCGAACAATAATACTCCCATTTCCATGCAAAAACAGTACAAGCCTTCCCACGCGCCTTTCTGTAACGACCCAGAAAATCTGAACCAATTTAAAAATTTTAAATTGGCTAAAATAGTGGATTTTAAATATTTAAAATAAATATTTTAAATAATAGCAATGAAAAGTAAGTTTGAATCGACATTTGAAAATGAATATAATTAATTCTAATAATAAACAAGGCCTGAAAAGGCGCTGCAGTTTCAAAAATTGAATTCAAACTTTGTCGGACTGTACCGGGTGCAAAACAAAACAGATTTGAGTGAAACCAAAAATATTTAAATCTGTTAGTGAATACCTTTCTAACAAATCTGAAAAATTGAAGTTTCATAGCGGAAAGCAAAAGTTATGGCCAAATGAATTTTCAGAAAGGTCGCTATGGAATTTATATAGCCCGTGAAATTGGCCATTTTGCAAACGACCTCGGAATTCGACGAAACCACTTTTGTTGGATCCGGGATGAGAAGTCATTGCTAGGTTTCAAATTTCATCATTTTTGAAGCTAGTATGTGAGCGTGGCAAAGGAAAATGTGTTTTGGTCAATTATAGTTAAATTGGATCGACCAGAAATGGGCCTTTTTGCAAACGGTCTCAGAATTCGACGAAACTAGTTTTGTTGGGACCGTATCGTCAAAACATAGCCAGATTTATTTTTCTAGAATTTTTCGAATCAGTTTGTGGCCTTGGCAAATTGAAATGTACGTTCAACTTGAATATTAAATGTTTTATGCTTGAATTTGAAAAATAACTGACTGAAACAGTCGAATGGGCCTTCAAAACATATCCCATTGTGTTCGAAATGGGGGTATTTAGCTGGGGGCGACAGTCGTTGGGTTTGAATTGAAGTTCGTTTGTAAAAACCCTAATTTTTGAAATTATAAAACCATCGGTAAATCAGAATTTTATATTCATTATAATAAAATAAAAATCTCTCCAAACACCCCCCCCCCCCCGTTATCCACGCTCGACGGCGGAAGGTTCTTCCTCCGTTCAAAGCCAATTTCCGACCGATTCCTTCATCGTTGACCCTCGCCGCAGTTGAACCTTTCGAAGATCTCTTCCCCCTCTTCAAATCAAGACCGACCTCGTGTTTTCTAGTTGCCCCAGCGTCGAGATCTACCAGCTCGAAGTTCGCAACTTCAAGGAGCCGCTGCCGTCGACTGGCACAGTCGAACTGGGCCCCACCTACCTCTTCGGGTGCGCGCCTCCTAGCTCTCCAACGTGGCAAGGTCTGATCGTCACCTCGAGCAACGGATTGATCGGATTTGCCAACCCTAGTTTCGTACTGATTAGTGAAAGGTATGGCCTTGTATATTTAAAACTGATTTCAACAGTTTTAAAGTGTTGCAAACTTTGAAAAATCATATCTTTTTCATACGGTAACGAAATTCTATGAAATAGCAAACATTGGACCCGTGAGGACGTCTTCTACATTTTAGAAGAGACCGCGTATTTTTCTGAGCCTTCTGCAATTTTTAGTGGAGTGGAACCCATTGTGAGATTTCTAATTTATAAACAGTATGGAAAACGACGATGTATAAATTATATAGTCGATGTATGAGTTATATAAGCATTGTACACCTCATGTATAAGCGTTGAATAAGTTGTACGTTCGATGTATAAGTTATATATGCATTGTAAAATTATATATGTGTTGAAATGGAAGTGAAATGCTATATATAAATATATATCTATATATATACACCCCTCGTCCACAAACCATGGACGATATTTATTGGTTGTGATTGGTGTGAAAATTGATTGATACCGAATGGTTTATTGAAATTGTTTGTGGTTGAAATTGATTGATTGTGGTTGAAAAATACCCGTTTGTGGTGGAGAAATATTTGGTTGAAACCACATAGGATTAGTTTGTGGAAATGAAATAAATATACATGCCGCCTGCGTGCGAACTAGATGCATGAATCCCCATTGTCAAAAACCGCTAGGTTTTAAGGTAGAGCGAGGAGCCGTACTAGGAACGGTCCCGGTTTTAACTACCCTGCCGTTATGCTGCCGAAATTTTGAATAATATTCATGTGTTTGAATTATTTCCATTTGCTAAAACTATATTTATTCATTGAATAGAAAACCTTCATGTGTTGAATCGTTATTCATTCGTTGGGATAAAAATTGATGTGTTGAATGGTATTCGTGTTTTTAAATATAAAAATCACCTTTATATATATATATATATACAAACTATAGAAAACCTTCATGTGTTGAATTGAAATTCATTCTTTGAATAGAATTCATGTGTTGAATGGTATTCGTGTTTTTAAATATAAAAATCACCTTTTTATATATATATATATACAAACTATAGAAAACCTTCATGTGTTGAACTGAAATTCATTCGTTGAATAGAATTCATGTGTTGAATGGTATTCGTGTTTTTAAATATAAAAATCACCTTTATATATATATATATATATATATACAAACTATAGAAAATCTTCATGTGTTGAATCGATATTCATTCGTTGGATAGAAATTCATGTGTTGAATGGTATTCGTGTTTTAAATATAAAAATCACCTTTTTATTTATATATATAAACTATAGAAAACCTTTATGTGTTGAATCGAAATTCATGTGTTGAGTGGTATTCATATTTTGAAATAAATTGTTTTATAATAAAAATCATATTTTTATCATCTATATGAACTATATAAAATAGTCGTGTTTTGAAATAAATTGTTTTATAATAAAAATCATATTTTTATCATCTATATGAACTATATAAAATAGTCGTGTTTTGAAATAAATTGTTTTATGATAAAAACCATACTTTTATTACCTATATGAACTATATAAAATAATAGTGTTTTGAAGTGAATTGTTTTACAATAAAAATCACATTTTTATTATATAAATGAATTGTTAAAAATAGTGAAGTGTTGAAATAGAAGACAGTTAGATAAAAATATCATTTTTATCAAATGTAGAAAAGAATATAGTTTTGAAATCGAAGAATCGATATATATATATATATATATAAATAGAATTGAAATATATCGAATAACGAAGCTGCAGTTCGTATTTTGAAACCGTGATTTCAAACGATTAGTGCGGGAGATCCGACCATCGGATTTTCCCGAAATCGCAACCGTTGGATTCGCTTTGGAAATATCTTTCCAACGGCACCAACTTTGTAAAAATCCAACGGTAGGATTGTCTGGAATGTTTAATTCAAATATGAATAAAAACAGCGCCAGAATCGATTATATATATATATATATAAATATAATTATATTTAATCGAATAACGACGCTGCAGTTCGTATTTTGAAATCGAAACTTCAAACGATTATACCGGGAAATCCGACCGTCGGATTTTCCCGAAACTGGAACCGTTTGATTCGTTTTGAAAAGATCTTTCGAATGATGTAAATTTTGTGAAGATCCAACGGTTAGATTTTCAGATATGTGTAAATCAAATCTGAAGAAAAACAGCGCCACGACCGCGCTATGGCCCGAAGCGTCGTCTTGAATAAATTGGCTATTTTAAAAAAAATAAAAATAGCGATAAATCATTATAAAATATTATAAACGATATGGATGAGAAATTTAGAAACTAACTGAAGGTTGGCTAAGTCGAATGGTTTCTTGGGTATTGATCTGACGTTGGTTTCGGCTTTCGGGGTTAATATTTGGGAAATCGTTCTCTTACTGATTGACGGTTAGTGACTAATGAATTGAAACGATGCGTATGTATGTTAGTGTTGCACTTGTTTATTATATACGCGAGTTTCTCAGAAAGACTGGGTTTATCCCATTCTGAATAACTGAATCGACGATAAGAAATCGAAGATGAAGACGGTGGTCGAAGACCGGAGATCTTCACCTCGTTTGGATGGTAACCGAGGTCCTGATTGGGAGGCATCCTGAAATATGGATAATGAGTGGTGATCATCCAGACGTACGTGGTGATCGATGGGTTTGCGAGGTATATAGTGCCTCTGGTTTCGTTCAGACCCAGAACGGACTTTCAAATGGACAGTGTGTCTGACATTGGAATTTATTCTGTGTGATTGATAGCCATCAGTTGCACGGTGTGAATTGCCTGTGTGGCATGCTAAGATGCAGTGATCAGGGCTTCTGTTGAAAAGCAAAGTCTTGTGGTGACAATCAAAGCACCGCCTGTGTGGCATAGCTTTGTGTACAACGTGAATTCGCAAGCCTCACGCCCCGGTATGAACCAGAAACGGGAGCAGGACCTTAGGGGGGACGTGCGTTTTCTTTCTAGCTAGAAGTGGCGTCAGTGGTTTTACATGCCCTGGCGAGTTTGACTTATGTGGTTGTTACTGTTGCGAGGCGCCTCGGTTAGATCGGACGATCCGGGTCCGATGGAGTCAGTCGTTCGCTCATTTACGCCCCCAAAGGGCAGAGGGACGCATTATTCAGGCATTATAATCCACTTCGCGTGGACCGGCCCTGACAATCCAAGGTACGGTTGCGGCTGTGCCTGAGGGGCGGGATTGAGCGTCTCGAATTCGGTAAGGACTATCTTTTGCCTTGGTTCACGACGGAAATCCAGTTTCCAAATACGACATCGTGCGGTTTCGATTGTGTATATATATATATATATGGCGACATGATATATGGTACCCACGTCGTCTATGATTGATAGTTATGATTCGAAATTGTTTTTGAAACATGTAAACACTAGTAATAATATCAATTGCTTTTGTTTTATTCGTATCAACTATATTTTGGCCATTATAAGGTAAAACTCTATCCTCCGGTTTGCCTTGCATTGTGTGATGGGAACTGAGTCTTATAATGGCTTCATTTTTATAAGAAGCATTGTGATGTTTAACAGAATTATTTGTTCTAAAGCACTGGCAATCCAATGGAGTAAACCCGTTCCATGAAAGTGGCGTGGTCCTGTGATTAGCCATATTTTAAATGTGTTGAGTAGATTTCTCATACCTGTCCCATGACTGACTCATGGTTTGTTTCACTTTCAAACTCGGGTGCCCCTTTTTCTACACGGACAGCCTTGTATTCAGGTTTTAGCTGGCTTTTCTGGATAGCTGGAGCTGAAGATGGATTCTATCATTTATCTTTTTTTATGCTGTTCAGCTCCTGTTGTACATATTTTGTTTGTTTTCCGCTGTAGACATTTATGTGTAGCTGAACTGTATTTGTACTAAGTATGATCCTGTATACTGTGTAACTCTGATGATTACGTTTATCTAGTGTATTCTATTGTACATTATCTGGTGTATTTATTTAATTCTATTCTGCTATTATCTGTTTCTGTGTTATATTCCAAAGATTACCCTTGTCTCCGTCTGTACGGGAAATGGGGTCGTCACACTTTCAAACCACCCTCATGCTCAACCTAAAACAACTGTTGACTTCCCCATTCATTTATTCATCTCATCATTTCATTTTTTTAATAATAAGCCTACAAGCCCAAACACTCTTCAGACCACTTTCTTACCAAAACAACACCCTTTAATAATGTTTCTTCTTTCCCATCATGCTGTGTACACTTCCACCTTGTTAAAACAAAACCGGTCCAATGCTCATTGCCACGAGCCCATGAACCAGCTTCTCCCTTCTCCTATCTATTTCGAACGGAATACAAAACACATCAATTTCTTCTTGTTCCAGATACAAACTACACCACCCTTCCTCACCTTTACTACTTCTCCACATTGATACTACAGCTCTTCATCCATTTTCCACGTTTAAGCCCTTTTCCCATTTTATTTACTTCTTTGTATACATAACGTAGCCTTCTCCAGTCACCTTCATCACTTCCTCTCCGCCAAAGTCTTCACTCCGTTACTGTATCCCAAGCCCGCACCCCTCTTGCAGGGTATGATTCCAATGTACTGCTCCAGACATTACATCCTCCCTCATCCCCATGTATAACTCTCCCATTATCAATGTCATGGTTCCAGACCAGCGTTATGCCTCCCCTCTAGTGAACCATGGCTTAGTCAGCTAGCGTAGCTACAAAAAGGCAGTGGCAACTCCCTACTCTAAACCGCACCAACCTCCGGCTAAAAGAACATCACCATTTGACCGAACTCGGCCCCTTCCTATTCTGATTAGCTCCTCCTCCTAATGATGGCCCGCGATTCGTTTAGGTCGCGGCTCCTGTCTGACGTCAAGCAAACCCGTGCTTGGGCACGCTGGATGATCGACACCAACGAGAAAGCTTAGTTTTAATTTTTATTATTTTCACACTTGTTTTGATTTTTCTTTGCTGTTTGGAGTAAAAAGAATGGTATAATACAAAAGAAAGAAGTTAAATAGTGAGAGAGAGCGAAGGTTATGTTTTATATATAGAAGAAACCTTGGTCCTCAAGTTCACGTGGGACGCATGCTTGAGAAAGTTTGGCCGCGAAGAAAAATGCAGTGTGCCTTGAAAATACAGCTTGCTTTGAAAGGAATTGAAAATACAGCTTGCCTTGGGACTTAGCCGTACAAAAGAGATGTAGGTAGCTGTGTTGTAACACCACATATTTTCTGTAAACATTAAAGTTACGAATTAAAGAATAATTAAATTCAAATATAAGAATCAAGGGAAACGGGTTCGTTCGTCTCAGAATTCTGCTTGAGGTAGAGTCCGAGTTTGCGTAAATCGGAATCCGTATGAAGGAGTTACGACCTTCAGAAGATTCGAAAATTTAAATAAATTGTTCAGAAATTCAAAATTTAAAAATCAGAAGCAGAAGCGGGCTGGGCGGGAAATTTCCTGCCCAAGGCCAGGTCAACCAGGAGGTCGACCAAGGGTTCGACCTCCCACCCATGTAGGTCGACCTGAGGGTCGACCTGGGGGTCGATCTACCCCCTCGGGCAGATCTGAAAACTAATGTGTTCTGACTCCCTGCCGAGTCATTAGGGCTGATTTGGCTGTTCTATCTTGTCAGGATGGTCTTGATTGCTTCTAGGTTGATCTGACGACTCTAAATTAATCAAACTTCTATATAAGCAACCTAAATCTAAACCCTAAGGCCACACGAAAATATTCCTAGATCCATCATGTTGTCAATGGTGAACCTAGAATAGCTGTCATCTCTTTCAACTCAAAGGCAAGATAGAAGCTACATCAAAATCAAATCAAATCTAATCTAATTCAGCTGAGAGAATTCAACAGTCTACATCAAAGGCGAGCAATTCAGTTTCAGAATACAGATCCCAAACCTCAAGAATTCCTTTTTGGTTGTAAGTGTAGTTACCTTTCAGTTGTGAACAAATTAAAGGCATGATTTGTAATGAATTGTGAAATAACATTTGAACCAAATTATATGTGATGCTGATTTATGTCTATCCATGTCCATTCTATCATGTTTTCCTATGAACTATTATGGTTTATCATGTTAAATTTGTGATCATGTTGTATGTAGTTTAATGATAAAACTACCATTGTTAAAGGCTTTGCAATGAACCTATTCGTTGTATGTTAAATGGGCGATGACATGTCTTGTTGTAAAAATTAGGTGATGACGTCTATATGTTTTATGTCAATTTGGAAATTATGCCATGTTTATGCAAGTTAGGTGATGCAATCATGTTATGAATACATGCAAGTTTAAAGGTTAAAAACATGATTATGTAAACCTATATATTTAGACCTACACTTTATATGTTAGATCCATATGCCTCTATGTTAGATCTATGTTAACATGATTCAACCCCTATGCAAGTTCACCACTACATGTCTAATTAAGTTTTGGCAGTTCTATGTAAAACTATTATTTTATGATTCATGTTGCATAGATCTAGTTTGCAAGTTCATAATTAAAAGTATATTATGCCAAGTTCATGTGACACATCTGTAGTGAGATCCATTTTTTTGTATGATGTTGGAATGTTGCAAGTTCCTCTTTTTCCCCTTCTAGTTTATAAGTAAGGCTAAAATGTCGAGCCTAACATTCTATGAAACTTTGCGAACGTACAACGGGGGTAACGTTAGGGAAAAACATGAAACTACATGTAATTGACATATTTGGCTCATAACCATGTAAATGGTATAATTTACATACCAAAAATTATGAATTTGATTTAGAAGGAAAGTGGGCCATGACAATAAATTGTTGACAAATTTACATATAAGCATAGGATAAATATGTAAATTTAGAAAAGACGAATATGCCTAACCCAAGGTTGGACTGAGTTGTGTTGTAAAACTGCCCGGAACCGTCCGGCACATCAATTGACCATAACAATACCTGTCTAATGTGGGTGGTTAGTGCATTGAGCCCAAAAAGGACCCGAGGTTAGACTGAGTTGTGGTGTAAAAATGCCCGGAACCGACCGGCACATCCAGTGACCACAACAATACCTGTCTAATGTGAGTGGTTGGTGCTTTAATAAAGCTAAGTCAAGATCGGTAGGGTTAAGTCAATTAAGGAAGCACTTAACCAATTCAACTTGTTAAATAAACTGATGGGTGGGGTTAGGACATTTAACCAATTTAACATGTTGGCTGGAAAACCCTAGTAACGGGGACCCATTTTAGCAGTAATCCACATAGATGTATCATGGAACCCTGAACTAGGTAGGGTGGGGCATGATTACTGGGCTGAATTGTAAGCGATCAAAACGTCGACGGGTGGTGCATCGGTGTAGGTTCCGACGGAGTACGAGCGTGCATGTACTCCAAAGTAGAAAAAGCAGGCACTGGGCACTGGTAGTCATACACTATGCATCTTGAATCGTGTCGGGTTGCCACCATAGGACTTGATAAACCCCCATTGTGGGACCAGCATAGGTATCTACAATCGAGGGGGGCCGAATGATGCACATGATAAATGCATGCGAGTAGGAGCCGATCGATATAAGGGGATCATTTCACCATGAACACGTGGTGCTAGTTGGACAAGTATAAGTAGGTGCAGAGAAGTAGACATGGGTGCGATGTATATTCGGTTTATCCTGCCTTATATAGTTTTATGTTAGTTTGTTGTTTTGGTACTGTCCTATTTTCAGTTCATTCCTATCATGACCTTTTCCTTATTCACACACTGAAAAGTCACTGGACTTACTCAGACTTATGTCTAACCCATTTTTCTTTAGTATTCTTTTCTTCTGTTCCCCCCTCAGGTAGCCAGGGAGGGGATAGCTCAGCTTAATTTGGACCGTTCATCTTTCCAAGCTTGAAGACTCTGTGATGTACGGCTTGGAACCTATTATCTTTGGCTATGGCTTTGAACACAATAGACTTGGGGATTTATGCAGTTTTATTTATGTTCTATGCTTCTTTATGTTTTAAGCAAGACAGAGATTTTGATGTAGTGATTTGGAAGTTGATTTGAAACAGTTTGCTGCTTTTGTTATGAACCATGTATGAAATAAATGTTGTTTTCCGCTGCTTATATTTCTGTCTTGTAAATTATCTGTGTCTTTTACCTATAATGCTCCATCGAAGTTAAGGCATTCCCTTTGTGAGTGACCTTAATGGAGGTGGGGTGTTTCACTTGGTATCAGAGAAGAGGTTTACAAGATCAGATAAAAATTTTGAAAACTCTTTTCAAAAAAGAGTTTTAAAGAAACAATTTCCAAGAAAAGTGTATATTTTAAAAAGGCATAATCCCCCAAAGCCATATGCACTATCTTTCTATCCTTTTTTTTGAATCTTTCCTTTTTCGTTTCAGCATGTCTGGGGATCTTAACCTTCCTGAGGGCGTGCCGGTACCTGACTGGTTCAGAAGATACCTAGCGGCTAGGGCTAATGCCGCAAGCCCAGCAGACGTTCCTCCTCCCCCAACTGCTGCGGTTCCTCCTCCTCATGCAAATTCTTTCTCAAAAATATGTAGGGACTTTCGAGCCATGGGTGGAAAGAACTTCAACGGAAATGAATACTTCATGGAAGCAAGAAACTGGCTCAAAGAAACCGAGGATTTGTTCGATATCTTCGAAGTGGATGATAGGCAGAAAATAAAATTGGCGGTATGGTTGCTCAAAGACGATGCCTCCTATTGGTAGGAAGTCACTAATGCTGAAAGACCAATTGAAACTTGGATGGATTTTAGAATGAGGTTTGAAGTGAAATCCCTCTCACAAGCTGAACGAAGCCTACAGATGAAGAAGTTCTTAGCTCTCAAACAGGGAAGTATGTTGGTCAAGGAATACTTTAACCTATTCAATCAGCTGGCTAGGTTCGGCTTGGAGTTAGTGAACACTCCACATAAGAAGGCTCTCCGCTTTGTTTAAGGATTGAATGAGCCACTGCACAGCGTAGCTATGTCCCATATACCTATGGATGCGACTTATGAGAGACTGGTAGACATGGCACTGTTACAAGAAGAAGATAAGGTTGGCAAGAAGGAGATAAAGGTGGAAGCATCTCAGGATAAGAAAGGGGAAGGATCACAGAGCAAGAAGACAGATTCCAAGAAGGGCGGGAACAACAATAAACCCCATGACAAGAGGAAGTGCAATTTTTGTGGCATTCCTGGACATCTGGTTAAGGACTGCAGGAAGAAGAGGAAGATGGGTGGTTGTTTCCATTGCGGTGAGGCAGGACACATGGCTAGGGAATGCCCCAGAAAGAAAGGGCAAGGGCAGAGAGCTGGATCTACTTCTCGAGGGCAGGTTCACGCTCTCATGGAACGTCCGCAAGAACGAGGTAGAAATGTTTCTGTTGAGAGTTTAGTTTATCTTTTTGATCATCCTGTTCGTACAATCTTTGATGTTGGCACATCGCACTCATTTATATCTACTACATTAGTTGAATCTCCGCACCTAGACACCAGTTTAGTAAAGGATCCCTTGGTTGTTTCAAATCCAATTGGGGGCTCAACTTATTTGTCAATGATTTGTTTGGATTTGGAAATTTCTATATTAAGTGTGGGGTTTAGATGCAATGCCTATGTTTTGGGTTTCACGGGCTATGGGTTGATTCTAGGCATGGAATGGCTATCCAGTAATGGTGCCATCCTCGACTATGAAAAGAGAGTGGTTAGACTCATGACTCGCCTTGGTAACACTCTTGAAATTTCTTGTAATTCCATGAACTCTCTTATACTTAGCAATCTAGAATCTCGATGCGTCTATTGAGGATTTGCAGTCTATTAGAGTAGTCAGTGAATACTCGGATGTCTTCGAAGAGGTTAAAGGGTTACCTCCGAAATGGGAGATAGACTTCCGTATATACCTCGTCGATAATGCAAAACCCGTTGCTTTACCCGTTAGACACATGGCTCCAAGGAGAGGAAAGAACTCAGCAAGCAAGTTAAAGAGTTTCTTTAGAAGGGGTTTATAAAGCGGAGTATTTCTGAATGGGGTGCCCCAGTATTGTTCGCAACTAAAGCGGACGGTTCGCTTCGCCTATGCGTTGATTATATGGAGCTAAACAAGCTGACCAAGAAGAATAGGCACCCACTTCCAAGAAGATATGACTTGTTTTATCAGCTTGTAGATGCATCGTTTTTCTCCCAACTAGATTTGGCTACCGGGTTTCATCAGCTAAGAGTGGCTGAAGACAACATTAATAAGACCGTGTTCAGAACTTTGGATGGTTTCTTCGAGTGGCTTGTCATGCCTTTCAGCCTGACAAACGCACCCTCTTACTTCGTTGATTTGATGAGTAGGGTGTTTAGGGAGTTCCTCAATAAGTTTGTGGTGGTCTTCATAGACGACATTTTGATTTTCTCAAAGAGTGAGCAAGAGCATGCTCAGCATTTAAAAGAAGTCATGGATACTCAATCCAAATTCTCCAAATGCCACTTCTGGAGAGAGGAAGTAAGATTTCTTGGACATGTGGTATCCAAGGAAGGGTTAGCCGTGGACCCCACAAAAGTAGTTGCGGTGCAAGATTGGAAGGTTCCACGGAATGTGACTGAGATCCGGAGCTTCCTTGGGCTAGCGGGCTTTTACCGAAAGTTCATCAAAGACTTTGCAAAAATCTTAGCTCCGCTCACAAAGTTGACGAAGAAGAACCTAACTTTCAATTGGGATTTGGATTGCGATATTGCTGTCTAACGATTAAAGAGAGCTCTAACAACAGCTCCAGTTCTGACGTTGCCGGATAGGAGCAAGATGTTTACCGTATACACGGATGCATGTGGTACGGAATTAGGTGTTGTCTTGATGCAAGAAGGGAAGGTAGTAGCTTATGGAGGCAGGCAGTTGAAAGAACTCGAGAAAAACTACCCAACCCATGACCTAGAGTTGGCTGCCATCGTCTTTGCGCTAAAGTCTTGGCGCCATTATCTCCTAGGTGAAAAGTTTGAATTGTTTAGTGACCATAAACCATTGAAGTACCTTTTCTCGCATAAAGATGTCAACCTGAGCCAGCAAAGATGGATGGAGTTTCTTACCTCATATGATTTTGAGATTTCCTATATTCCTGGCAAGGGTAATGTAGTAGAAGACGACTTGAGTAGAAAGAATCTGACCTTAAGCCCTCTCTTTATAGAAAGGCAAAGCTTGGAGTACATAGCCAACTTTGATTTTGGACCCTCTGTCGATCATGTGACTGGTTTGTTAGCATCGCTAGAGGTGCGGCCTACTCTTTTGGACTCAATAGGGACCGCACAATGCAAAGACCCTCAGCTAGTTGATGTGATAGATAAGCTGAGTAGGGGTGAGACTTCTAGTCACCTCAATAGATACTCCATCGATGATAAGGGCTGGTTGAGGCGGGATAGAAAGCTATGCGTCCCACAAGTAAGGGATTTGGTGAAGACGGTTCTCGAAGAGGCACACCATTCCAAGTTGACCATACACCCAGGTGGAGATAAGATGTACAAATACGTAAAAAGAGTTTCCTTCTGGAATGGCATGAAGAGGGATGTAGCTGAATTCGTTTCTAAGTGCTTAATATGCCAACAGGTCAAGGCGGAGCAAAAGAATCCTGTTGGATTGGTTCACCCTCTAGAGTTCCCACAGTGAAAATGGGATAGCATTTCAATGGACTTTATTGATGGGCTGCCTAGGTCAAGAAGAGGCAATACTAGTATTTGAGCAATAGTGCACATGCTCACAAAAAGCACTCACTTTATACCGCTTAAAAGTAGAAGGATTGCCTCATCTTTAGCATCCATTTATCTTAAAGAGATAGCCCGACTCCATGGGATACCCTCCAACATTGTTAGCGACTAAGATCCTATCTATGCGAGCGAGTTTTGGAAGAGCTTGAAGAGGCTGTAGGCACACAGCTATTCTTAAGCACGGCCTATCACCCCCAAACCGATGGTCAGATGGAAAGGTTGAACAGGGTGTTAGAAGACCTCTTGAGATTATGCATGTTGTATATAACAGTGTTGTATACACAATTATATGATTTTTGTTTGATGATAACAACCAAATATATTTTATTATTGAATGTGTTTGTAACTGTACTGGTATACTACACAACAGATAGCATTATAATATTTCTATTTGAATAAAATACAACTATACAAAAAATTTAAATATTCACACAGTATTTTATTTGAATAAGAATATTTTATTTCGATATTTAAACAGTACAGATTTACAACTCCACTATTTGTACATATATCACTGATATACATTTCAATATATTCAATTTCGTACTTAGCTCCTCTTTACAACACTCACAATTTCATACACACTACATTTCTATACAGTTCACTCGTATATACTGACACATATGAATATCATCATCTTCAGTCTTCTTGACTTCACAGCATTCCACAGTCAATCCAGTTATCTTCATACCTGTCACATACAGAAGAACACACACAGTAGACTGCCACAAAAATAAAAATTAAATAAAAGCAAATAAAAATATTTATTTTTTAATTTTTATTTGCCTCAGATTTGCGATGTGTTTCTCATCATTTTTCTAGACTTTGTTTGATATGCAGGGACAGAAAAATCTCGTCTGATGGCTGCATGTACACACGTATACACGTGTGCACTGCCACGCTAATCAATATGCATCTGAGGAGTAGCCACAAGGACCATCTCAACTCAGCGCATATGGTCGAGAGTGCTAAATCAAAACAGCAAAAACAAGTGGTCGAGCATAATGAAAAATGCGAGTACAAAGTAAAAACATGATCAGCAATAAAGAATCAAAAAGAAAATCATTTTTTTTGAGAGCAACTCAAGGCAGGCTTAAATCAAGAATTTCAAAAATCATGCAAAGAAAAACAACTCAGTTTTAAGGCCATATGGTGCACAAACAAAAAGGAAGGACACCATTACAACCCAGTTTTAAAGTGAAGCACAAGTACAAACAACATAGTGCGGCAGTAAAACTACAGGAAGTAACAAGATGGATGAACACAACTACAAATGGTCAAGAACAAATCAAGCATGCAAATGAAAGTGATTAACATACTGTTAGACCCAAAAGTGGTTCTAACACCCAAATTGATTAGAAACAAGATTAAATGAGACAAAAATAAAAATGAGCACACATGATTTATAGTGGTTCGGCGAAGAAATGCCTACGTCCACTTATCTTTCACTATATTCAATAATTCAGTTGCAAATACAATGTAAGGTTCACTCACAACTCACTTTTGTTCACTCAATTGACTAAAACAAGAAATGAAAGATGATTTGGATTCTCCGGGAGTAATGGAGTTCGGATAATGGAGGTAGTTGAATTCTCAAAGTGCTGAAAAAAGATCCTTCTCTTTGTCTCCAGATGGGGTATTTATAGGTGTGAATTTGCTTAAGACTTGATCCGGGTCGGGCCACGTGTCATCCATCGCACTCTCTTCGGGTTCGGATGAACCATCATGTTGACAACGCATCAAAGGGAAGGACGTTATGGGTATGAACTGGTCATAGCCGGTCCGGATATCCAGGCGCTTTTGCAGGAGAATAACATGGATCATGGGTGCGGGTCGGAGACGTGCAGATAAGGGGTTCGGATCGGGATACCCGATCCGAACCGGATTGGCTTGGGTGCGACTCTCCTTCTCTAACCTGTTCCGCTCTGTTCCATTGTTGTGGCAAACAGGTGGCTTTCCGGTCCATTCGAGATTTAGTTGCCTTCCGATCCGATTAGATATGCCTTACCAATCTACCCAGTAAGAGATCACCGATCCGAGCAGAGGACTCTATCCGATCCGAACCGATATGTTGCTCTGACCCGATCCGAACAACTGCCGCCATCAATCTGAATTGTAGTGTTTTCCTCCAATCCGAACCGAAGTCTTATAATTAAAAATACCCTTCAATGTTTGGTTTCTTGACTTTGTGTTGCCTAGTTCACAAAGTAGGCTAACATTTTGCCCCCTCAAAGGATGCTTCTGTTATATACGAAGCGTGCTTTGATGTCGTTCAAAATACTAGTCCTTGAATCAGAACAGTCAGGAGGAATGCACAGATTTCTACTCGGTTCGGAGGTGCGACTCGGTTCGGTGGCGCGACTCGGTTCGGTATCCGACTCGATCACCTTTTCTTCCTGTTTCGCTTTGCACTGGGTTGATGGGCCAGAAAATGTGGGCTAGCTTGGACGCGGTCCGAACGGAGTGAGATACGGGGAATACAAAGAGCCATCTCAAGTATTATATAAACTCACTCACCCATACTCTTCTTCCTTCTTTACAATTCTTGTTCTCCTATTTTTACATCGAAACCCCACTTCCTAAAAAATCTAAAAACTTCAAACTCCTTGTTTCAATCTTCGAATAAAACATCTAGGTATTCTAAATCTTCAATTGTTTATGTAATAACTGATTTCAACTAGAATTTGCGTTTAAATCGAGCGATTGGAGTGTGGTGTTTGATGAACTCCGACGCCTGGATCTCCTCCACCGTTTATCATCGTCGTTGATGGCGTCTTCGCCGCTTCGAGGTAGCAACGGGGGTCTTTGGGGTCCAGCGTTAAACGTTCAAGCACATACACATAAACACTTAACTTTGTTTGGGTCTAGTGAAATTTGAAGACGAGAAAGGGGAGAACAGAAATGGGGTTCGGTTCGGGTAAGGAAGTGCTGAAGCAGCGGAGGTGAGGGCAAATTCATATGTCAGGATCGGGTCGGAATGAAAGGCGATGTGGAGAAAGCCATGCTGACCCGACCAGGTCGGATCGGAGGAAAAGATAGAGAAAGGAAAAGGACGTATGGATCCTTTTGTTTGCTGAGCCGCTCCGGATGCTTATTCCGATCCGATTTTAAACTGCTAAATATGAACATCTTCTCCGAACCGAACAATGCACAGACCCGAACCGATCCCAACTATATGCACATCCGAACCCAACAATGAACGCACCCTTTCCGAACTGAATGATATGCATATTCCAACTCAAAGCACTAGACTTTATCCAACCAGGGTTAATCAATGCTTGACATAATCTTCAACTTAATGAACAGTTAGGATAGTGCCTTGCGAACATAAACAAACATTAAGAACAACTTTGACTATCACTTTTTCTTCAAAGCTTCGTCTTACATTGCTGTACTTTTATTTTGCATTTCCCACATTTGCTGCACACACTTTAGTTCACACACATACACAAAGGGGGGCACGGGATAATTTACTCTAATCCGTGCTATTGCTTCTTCAATAGTTCCATGACAATGAGGCCCAGACGCTCTTCCCGTCTAGCTGAGAGGAAAGAAGCCCCGGAAACTTCAAACAAAATCACTCTTGAGGATATATCTTCTTCGTCTGACCCGGAATGGGACAGTGAGGGTCCAGATTACGGGGTTGGTCATCGGGAAAGCGACGAGGTGTCTTCAGAGAATGAAGTTTCTCTGGGTTTCGAGGAGGAAGGAGGGATTGGTGATAATCGAGCACCCGATGAATTTGAATCAGCCATCATATTGGAATCACCCTCGAACTCCATTGAATCAACAATTGACAACGATCGACTTGTTCGAATTTGTCTAAAATATGGACTAATGAAAAGGGACACCCTAGTGCCCTCACGCTCTGACCGTCCCCACAACCCTCCAGAAGGATATATGACGGTCACTCGATTGATGTGCATGGTCGGCGCCATTCCTCCATTCTCTCCTTTCATCGTTGATTTCTTAAGACAAATGCGGATTGCCCCCATGCAGTTGCATCCCAATTCATATGCCTATCTGCACACCTTGTACATAGCATATCGTGAAATCCTAGGCATAGAGCTCACGTTCGATGACGTTCACTTCTTCTATAATTTCAAGCATCGGACTCGAGAGACTCCATCCTTCTGCTACTTTGAATCAGTCCCAAAAAGGAAGATAATCTCCGCACCATTTAGCAGTAAAGCTGGAGACTCCAGACTAGAATGTTTCTATATAAAGCAACAGTCCGGATGCGCTAGGAGATGGACAAAATCAAGTAAAGCGTTGATTTTCTGAACTCGGACTCTGTACACTAGAATCATCACCCTGACCTGTTTTCCTTTTTGTTTGCAGTCGACAATCCCAAATAGATATCAGATCAGGTGTTCTTTGATCGGATGCACCGACTTCTTAATGGCGATCAAAAATTCTTGACTATCGACGAGGTCCTTAAAGATGAATACCTTCACTTTCATGGGCTGCTATCCGTGTTTCGTAGCATCGGCCATGGGACGGTCCCTTACGCATACATTCCTCTAGTGGAGATAGTTCCAGAGACAGGAGAAGGCTCGGGAATTCCTACAGCTCCTCTTCAAACTTCACCTTCTCCCTCTTCCACACAAGATGATGAATTGGCTAATCTGGCCGAAAAACATCGTGAAGGGTATATTGCCCCCGAGGAAACTACTTCTCTAGACAAATCAAAATCTTCCCAAGAGTCGCCACTTCACGCTTCCGAAGGGGATGTTCCTAGCACTGATGAGCACATATTTCAGGGTTTGGGGGATCTCCCCTTACCTGAGACTATATATACTTCAGAGGATTTCAGGAAGGATCCTTTAGTCTTCACTTCTTCCGAAGAAACTACTCCGGCTAAGGCCAAAGAGCCTGCCCGCACCAGTCTAGCCTCAGACTCGGGTTGGTTGGGGGGACACACACCACTTAGGATGCACTTTACACCACAGCATTAGCATTCGTTGCACTTCTTTCTTCATGAATCCATTAATTCTAAACTTCGCTTATTTTATCGTGCAGGTACAATGTCTCGATCCTACTACGATATAAGAAAACTTCGTCGCAGCATGTCCAATCCTCCTCAGGATGTCGAGTATGATCGTCGGGATGACCGTGGTAGGGAGGAGAGAAGACCTTATGATCCCTACCGTTCTCGACCCTCACGTTCCCGCTCACCAGTCCGATCTGAACAAGAGAAGTATAAGAGCTATCAAAGCCGTAGGGAGGAGGACAGACCACAATCCAAAGACTCCTCCTCTTCCTATGAGAAACGCAGTAGAGAGAAAAGTCCTCCAAAGGAAACCGGGTCTCGAAGTAAACAAAAGGTCCCTGCGACTAAACGGCCTAGGACAGACAAGGAGACTACAGAATCCTCTCCAGGAAGGGACACCGAATTGACAATCCTCGCCCCTCCCCCACCAGATGCGGGAACTGCCATAAAGCGGGCATATTTGAAAGAGCAATTTCCCGAACACTATTTCGAAACTCTGACTTTTTTACCTTCCCTTGAACCTGTTTCGTCTGATTGGGCAGAAGAGGCCAAAGCAAAGATTGATGCGGTGCAAAAACAATATACTGAGGTGTTCAAATATTCGCGCAATCTTTCTAGAATCATTCGCACTCTAATCACAAATATTGATTCAATGCAAAAGACTGCGGAGGAGGATACTAAGGCCTTAAAAGCTTTAGGAAAAGATTTGGAAGACACTCAAGCTCAACTAGCGGTCGCTCAAAAGGACGCTTCTAATTTCAAACAACAATTCGAGGATATGCAAAAGCGCTATCACGATTTGCTGGAATCTCATACTCAGGAGCGTTCTGAATTAAAAAAGCAAGCTGACGAGGCCAAGTCCGAAGCTGCTAAGACACGCCTTGCTTATGCTGAGCTTGAGCAGAAAAACGCCGAGTTAGCAAAGAGGAGTGCTGAATTAGAAAAGAAGAATGCTGACTTGGCTTCAAAGTTGTTGGAGGCAGAGAACAGGGCTGCTCTGGCCGAGGGCAATGTGGAGTGTGCTATTAAATCTGCGGAGGAAGCCCGCAAGCAACTATCGGAGGCGGAGGCTGATATTCAGGGCTTCGGCGAGCTAATGATTGAATTCTTCGCACACATTATTCGTCGTTGAAACATTTCTTGGATCGAGGACTATCCATCCACTCTGGTTCAAGTATGGAACCAAATCGTTGAGTGGGAAAAAGAAGAACTTAAGGTTGATTCTCTTGATGAAGATAAACTGATGGAGAAATACTTGAGAGACGATGAACCGGAGCGCCTAGCTGAAGGGCGCCGCCTTATTGCTGAGGCCATGGAAGAAGAGAGACGGAAATCTACACAAAAAAACACTCTTAAAGCCGGTTCCTCTTCTTCTGCTCCTGCAACCCCCGAAGTAGAAGGGTATGATCCCGAAAATCCGGGAATTCCTCGAACAACTCTGCTATCTCCCATTCCTGAAATAACCGCAGAGGTAGTGGTCACCCCCGCTGGAAAGTCTTCGGAAGGTATCCCTACCTTTTCTCCTCAATTGGCCAAAGCTATTACAACCTTTCGCTACGTGATTGAACATTCGATGAGAGACCCTTTGTTTTCGCCTGAGTTGATAACCGATGTTTCTCATTCTGTAGGTGTCGAATCATCCGCAAAGACAGATGTAGCTCAAGGAGCTGTCGCTGGAACAAAGCCCGCTGATATGGCCAAAGAAGGGGAAGACAAGGCTGCTTCCATCGACTTAGGGGAAGGAAGTGAGCCAACTAAGGTCACCACTCCCCATGATGAAGAAATGATAGCAGCTTTAAAGGACGATGGCGGAGACGGGGGGCATGATGAGGAACCAGAAGTCGCAATAACCGGGGAGTCAAAAAGTGCTGATGACGTTACCTTGGCTGCAATGAAGGCTGACCAAGACAAGCGTTTGCAATTAAAGGCCGAAGAACTAGACCCTGAGGTCCTCAAGCCCCTCGCAGTTGTGGATGCGGGTTCAAGGTTAGTTGTTAAGCTCTCAACTAGATCTATTACCGAAGAACTTGCTAAAAAATCTTCTCTTGATTCCAGTGTTCCGCCCTCCGGGAAGAAGTCTACTGGCTCCAGTACCGCATCTTCAGGGAAAAAGAAATCGAAACGAATCTTGACTGAAGCCGAGAAGGAAGCAAAGGATGCGGAAAAAGCCGCCAAGAAATCTAAGGCTCATTCCAAACCCAAATAGTGGGTTCCCCTGTATCTTTTTAGCATCTTTGTGAACCAATAATTGCTGCTACAAAAGCAGCTCCTGCACTTTCTTCTTTAGTTATTTCCCTGTACAAATTCATTCACTTGTAAATAAAAATAATTCACTTTTTGCAATGTTTATTTGTTAATAGTTCTGCACTTATATAAAAATGCATATCTATAGTTATGAAACGAAGTTGTGGAGGGGAGAAATATGTGTATGCATATGTGTCCCCAGTCAATTTCCACAAGTTATTCAATGCTTAACCAAACAATATGAATGCTCCCAATTTTCTGACGGGATAGCATTTCCTGTGTCGTCAATACCTGTCGTTTTTTCTGGCATTTCTTTTATACTCTCTCTCTCTTTCTCTTGAGAGTTAGAGTTCGAGCTTAGTCAATCTATTCATTCCCCGGTCTCTCAACGGGGAAAGATTTCTTTCTCGGCGCTCAGTCGGAGACGCCTTTATACTCTCTTTCTCTCTGGAAAGTTAGAGTTAGGAATAGAATTTCTTTTTCAGCGCTCAGTCAGAGACGCTTTTATACTCTCTCTCTTTCTCTGGAGAGTTAGAGTTAGGAAGAGAATTTCTTTTTCAGCGCTCAGTCAGAGACGCTTTTATACTCTCTCTCTTTCTCTGGAGAGTTGGAGTTAAGAATGTCGTTTTCTCATTCTTTTATGTCTCATTGCACAAATAATCGTTGTGCTTCTTTTTATGTTTAAACTGTTTTCAACCTTTTTAGGCTCTGAGTTATCCTGTATTTTATAATCACAACAGAATGACTAATGAATGTAAATGCATAAAAGTAAATAACACACAATATTTTTATAGTGGTTCAGCTAAGTCGTAGCCTACATCCACTTTATAGTCCTTTATTCATATCATCAGATTTTCCCAAGGCAAGGCGTGCCTTATTACAGAGTTCACAGGAAAAATAACAAAAAGTATAGCATTTCTAATCCAAATATCGCATTAAGTGTTGGGCATTCCATGCTCGAGGGAATTCTTCGCCATCTACGGTCGTTAACTTGAAGGTTCCTTTTTCAAGTTTCCGTTGGATGACAAAGGGCCCTTCCCATTTTGGGCCAAGGTGAGGAAGGGATGGAAAAACTCTCTTTAGCACCAAATCTCCTGGTTCAAAAGTTCTGAGGCGAACTTTTTTGTCATAATAGCGTGCCATCTGACGCCGATGTCTTGCTGCACGCAAGTCTGCTTCGTCCCTTTTCTCTTCGATTTCATCAAGAGACTCAAGTAAGAGCGCCCGATTCGTCATCGGGTCATAATATGTCACCCTGTGGGAAGGAACTTCTAGTTCAACTGGAATCACAGCTTCTGAGCCAAAGGAGAGAGAGAAAGGGGTATGACCGGTAGCCGTTTTAAACGTTGTTCGATATGCCCACAAAGCTAGGGGCAATTCATCAACCCACTTTGCCTTTGCACGCTCTAATCGCTTCTTGAGGATGGATTTTATTACCTTGTTTATTGCCTCTACTTGCCCATTCGATTGTGGATAGGCAACTGCAGTATATCGTTGGTCTATCTTATATTTCTGGCAAAAATTTCTGAATTCAGTGCTATCAAATTGGGTCCCGTTGTCAGTAATAATCGTCCTTGGGATCCCGAATCGGCATATAATATTTCTGACCACAAAACTTATCACCTTTCTTGTTGTGATCTTTGTCAAGGGCTCAGCTTCCACCCACTTCGTGAAATAATCCACGGCTACTATTGCATACTTAGCTCCTCCTTTTTCAATTGGTAAAACTCCAATGATATCAATTCCCCATGTGGCAAATGGCCAAGGACTCACCATCGATTTAAGCTTGGTTGACGGTGCCCTGGGGATTTTGGCGAATCTCTGGCACTTATCGCAGCGTCGTGAATAATCAGCTGCATCTCTGTTGATTGTAGGCCAGAAGTATCCGTACCGCAATATTTTCTTTGCTAAAGTTTGACCTCCTGTATGATCTCCACACTCACCTTCGTGTACTTCTCTTAGTACACGCTTGATGTCGTCGTGTGCGATACATCGTAACAGGGGCATAGAAAATCCTTGTCTATAGAGAGTATCGTCTTGTATAACATATCTGGTAGCTTTGCGAACTACAGCTCTTTTCTCACTCTTCTTCGATGGGAGTGTCCCATTCTTAAGAAAATTCTTAATTGGAGTCATCCATGACTCCTTCTCTGGTTCCGCTTCAAGAGCGAATTCAATTTCCATTGACTCAAAGCTTGGCGATTCCAACGTTTCAATTGGAATTACCTCAGTCTCTTCTGGATTGTCGGAACTAGCCAGTTTTGCCAGTCTATCCGCTTTCTGGTTTTCAACTCTGGGAATATGTGTTATGTTGTACTGCTCTAAGCTATTCAATAGCTCTTTCACTTTCTTGAGGTAGGCGATAAGTCGAGATCCTCGAGCCGCGAATTCCTCTCGCACTTGACAAACAACAATTTTAGAGTCACAAAATATGTCTATCATTTTTACTCCATGATCTTTAGCAAGTTTCAGCCCGGCAATCAGGGCTTCATATTCAGAGTCATTGTTAGTTGCCAAAAACTCTAATCGCAGGGCGTAATATAACGACCGTCCCTCGGGAGTGACTAAGACAATTCCAGCTCCGGACCTTCGGTCATTCTTAGCTCCATCTGTATATAATTTCCACGGATTCATCTCTAGCTCATCCTCGGATTTAACCACTTGGTCATTGATTATTTCCTCCTCTGGAATGGTGAACTCCGCAATAAAGTCTGCTAGAGCTTGCCCCCGGATTGACTTTCGTGGTTGAAAATTCAAATCAAACTGACTTAGTTCTATGTTCCATTTGATCAACCTTCCCGATGCTTCGGGTCTCTGCAATACCTGTCTCAAGGGCTGGTCGGTGTATATGGTTATTGGATGGGCTTGGAAATAATGACGAAGTTTTCGGGATGCGATCAGGAGGCTGTAAGCGAGCTTCTCAATTTTTGGGTAATTGCGCTCTGCTGCTGCTAATTTCTTACTCACATAATACACCGGCCTTTGTACTTTGTTTTCTTCTCGAACCAGTGCCGTGCTGACAGCATGAGCCGAGACTGCCAAATAAACAAATAATTCTTCGTGATCTACGGGCTTTGATAAAATCGGCGGTTTCTCTAGCAATTCTAACAGATTTTGAAAGGCCTCAACACAATCCGGAGTCCACTGGAAGTTCTTCTTTCCCCTTTTTATCAAATCAAAAAACGGAACACATTTATCTGTGGCTTTGGAGATGAACCTACTCAGTGCCGCTACTTTCCCCGCCAGACTTTGGACGTCTTTAATTCTCCTTGGTTCTTCGATGTTTCTAATCGCTGCTATCTGGCTAGGGTTGATTTCAATTCCTCGGGAACTCATAATAAAGCCAAGGAACTTTCCCGATGCCACTCCAAATGAGCATTTCAGAGGATTCAATTTCATCCGATACTTTCGCAAGATACCAAACATTTCCGCTAAGTCTTGCGTATGACTGGAAGACTGCTTCGATTTGACAAGCATATCATCCATATAAACTTCCATAGTTTTTCCTATTTGTTCATAAAACATTCTATTTACCAAGCGCTGATAAGTAGCTCCAGCGTTTTTTAACCCGAATGGCATTACAACATAACAATATAGCCCCAAATTCGTAATGAAACTCGTATGCTCTTGGTCTGGTACGTGCATAGGAATCTGGTTGTATCCAGAGTATGCGTCCATAAAAGAAAGAAGTTCATGACCTGCTGTCGAATCTACAAGCTGGTCAATCCTGGGGAGTGGGAAACTATCTTTCGGGCAAGCTTTATTTAAATCTGAAAAGTCAATACAAGTTCGCCACTTTCCGTTTGGCTTCTTTACTAAGACAGGATTCGATATCCAGTCGGGGTATGTCGAATCTCGAATAAATCCATTCTGCTTTAATTGCTCTACTTCCTCTTTGAGAGCAGCCGACCTCTCTGGGCCCAGCATGCGTCTCTTTTGCTTCACAGGTGGATGCTTCGGATTCACATTCAATTTGTGACTTATAATGGATGGCGATATCCCATACATGTCAGCATGGGTCCAGGCAAACACATCCAGGTTTGCCTTCAAGAAGTCCGTTAGTTCTTTAGCTCGACGTGGATCCAATTGAGAACCAATTTTCAAAACTTTTGTCGGATCGGCTTCATCAATGGGAATTTCCACTGTCGCTTCATTAGGAGTTGCATTCCTAGCCTCTGGTTCCTCGTCTTTTCTGGGATCCAGGTCTTCAGGCGTTCCTTTGGGCAACTCCTTCGAGGTCAATCTCTCTAATTGCTATGCCGAATCCCCCTTTGAGGGAGACGAGGCATCCTTACTCTCAACGTCAAGTCCTTTCATCAGCATTTTTAACTCGGCCACATAGCAGGCCCGTCCGGAAACCTGATCCCCTCTCATTACTCCAGTTCCGGCTTCGGTTGGGAACTTAAGTAACAGACACCAAGGGGCGATACAAACTCTAAACTCAGCGAGGGCAGGTCTCCCCAAAAACGCGTTATAAGGCGAATCCACGTCCAATACTACGAACTGAAGCATTCGCACTCTTCTACGTTCTCCTTGCCCCAGGGTCACGGGCAACTCTATGTATCCCAGGGGAGCTGTCGACGCCCCGTTGAAGCCTCTAATCCATCCTTCACAAGGCTTCAAATCTTCGGACTCAAGCTTCATTTGATCAAATGACTTGTTGAACAAAATATTAACGGAACTTCCGTTGTCTACTAATACCTTATGAACCAAGGCCGGCCCAATGGTGGTAGTAATAACCAACGGATCATTGGTGGGTGATTGTATCCCAGTATTGTCTCGACTTCGAAATACCACGTCGTCGAACATGGTCTTCTGTTGTTTTATAGGAGCGACATCTTCCAAATCGTCACCTTCATTCACATCTAGATGCTTGGCAGCATTCACATATTGTTCCATTGACCTAAAACTTCGGATTGCCGGGTGAGGTCCGCCTACAATGGAGTTGATGACAATTCCTTTACCTTTCTGCTGCGCTGTAGGCTTGGGAGCAGGTAGGATTTGTTTTGGTGCCTGCTCCCCTTGCCCCCTGTCCCTCGGGGCAACCTTGTACTCATCCAACTTTCCTTCACGCAGCAGCTTTTCAATTACATCCCTCAAATGCCGACATTCATTGGTCGAATGCCCATGAGTTCCGTGAAACAAGCAAAATTTCCCTGTCGCCATTTCTTTCTCGGTCGAATCACGAGGTGGCGGTCTTTTGTACTGCAACACACTGTACGTATCCAGGTAAATATTTTCTAGGGTGTCGTTCAATGGTGTATAATTCTCGTAGTTCTGGAATCGGGGTCTTTTGTTAGGGTCACTTCCCCTATTTCTGTTTCTTCTGTTACCGCTCGAATTACGGTTATTGTTGTTGTTTCCCCCACTTCCAGTATTGCTGTTTCCACCCTTGTTTCCTACATTTACTTCAACCTTGCCAGAATTCTCCCCCGACTGCTTCACGGCGATATTACTCTGCACATTCTCCTTTGAAGTCGTCTCAGACTTTCTCTTTCGATTTGCCCTGGCCTCCTCTCGCCTTAAATAAATATCAGCTTTTTCGTAGAATATCTCCCTTGTGGGGGGTGTCTTCCCAGAAAGGTAGTCTCCAAACTCAGATTCAGGATCGACTCCTTCCTTTAAGGCCATCAGAATAGTGGGCTCATGCGGATCACTGACCTCAGTTACAGCTTGGTTAAAACGATCAAGATATGCCCTTAAAGATTCTCCTGGTGCCTGTTTGATTCTCGATAATTCAATAACACTTTTGGACTTTCGGGCATGTAGTCGGAACTGGTTCATGAAACGCTCGCTTAGTTCCTTGTAATTAGAAATCGAACGAGGAGGAAGTCGGGTAAACCAGAACAATGCCACATCTTCTAGGTAGATTGGGAACGCTTTGCACTTCACTTCATCTGGGGCAGCAGCGGCATTCATGAGCCACGAATACCTCATCAAATGCTGTCCCGGATCAGTCCTTCCGTTGTACTTGTCCATTTGTGGCAAGTTAAAGCGTCGGGGAAATTGGAAGTCGAGGATATCATCGGTGAACGGAGTATGGCTTCGCTCAATGCCATAGTCTTCATTTGTATAATTCCGGCTCTCGGACATAATTTGGCGAACCATTGCCTGTACATCAGCATTAGTTAGGGGCCGCTCAGGTTCCCTGGCCCTAGTATCCGAGCTCCTTCTGGGCTCTCGCTCAGGAGATGCTCTTCTTCTTCGAGCTGCCTCTGCTCGATTCCGTTCCCTGCGTTCCCGGTCGATCTCGGGAGGAGGGGACTGGAGTCTTTGCCCCCGAGTGGGGTCATTGTTTCCTAATGCTCGTGCGATATCTTCACGAGATCCCAAAGATCCAAATGTCAGCTGCTCCACGTTCTGAGGTCGTTCGAGTGGCCTTCGTTCACGGGGCCTCTCTTCCTCGGAAGATGAAGATTGGTCTACTGGTGTGTGACGAACCGGTGATGGAGTTCTTTGCCGACGGAGTTCACTAATCTCCCGACTCATGAGCCTCATATTTTCCTGCATCATGAGATTAGTGCGCTCATGAACTTTCATAGCTTCCCTTGTGCTCTCAAGCATGTCAAGCAAGCGCGAAAAGTCTCCTTGAGTGATGGGCGCAGATGGATTGACCTGATCACCAACCCTTGCAGCTGGAATTGGAGCATTCGTAGGGGCTCGAGTAGAGGTTCCAGCTTCACCAAGCATCGGGTCGGGTCGGAGGTAAGAGGTCGGATCGGATCGGAGCTGGGGTGCCTGGTCGGATCGGTATGCAGCGTGCAGCTCGGGTCGGTTCAGATTGGGGGAATGCACTGCTTCAGAGTCTCCTACCCGGATCGGGTCGGAGCTCTCCCCCTGCTGTCGACTCGGATTTCCTGCATTGATTCTTCCTGCTGCTGAACTCTGCCCCCGAGACCTTGTTACAACAGCATTTTGCTGATCTTCGCCGGCTCCATTTCCTCGAACAGACTGAACTTCCTTGCCTTTTCCTTTGGCCATGAGTCTTTGACAATCACTTCAACGAATGTAAAAAAGCGGAGAAACCTAAGGATTCACTTCTTTGAACTCAACGGTCCAAAAAGTAGAAAGAGATCCCGGAAAATAAAGAATTTAGATGAGGGTTCTCAGTGAAAGCACCAAAATGTTAGACCCAAAAGTGGTTCTAACACCCAAATTGATTAGAAACAAGATTAAATGAGACAAAAATAAAAATGAGCACACAGGATTTATAGTGGTTCGGCGAAGAAATGCCTACGTCCACTTATCTTTCACTATATTCAATAATTCAGTTGCAAATACAATGTAAGGTTCACTCACAACTCACTTTTGTTCACTCAATTGACTAAAACAAGAAATGAAAGATGATTTGGATTCTCCGGGAGTAATGGAGTTCGGATAACGGAGGTAGTTGAATTCTCAAAGTGCTGAAAAAAGATCCTTCTCTTTGTCTCCAGATGGGGTATTTATAGGTGTGAATTTGCTTAAGACTTGATCCGGGTCGGGCCACGTGTCATCCATCGCACTCTCTTCGGGTTCGGATGAACCATCATGTTGACAACGCATCAAAGGGAAGGACGTTATGGGTATGAACTGGTCATAGCCGGTCCGGATATCCAGGCGCTTTTGCAGGAGAATAACATGGATCATAGGTGCGGGTCGGAGACGTGCAGATAAGGGGTTCGGATCGGGATACCCGATCCGAACCGGATTGGCTTGGGTGCGACTCTCCTTCTCTAACCTGTTCCGCTCCGTTCCATTGTTGTGGCAAACAGGTGGCTTTCCGATCCATTCGAGATTTAGTTGCCTTCCGATCCGATTAGATATGCCTTACCAATCTACCCAGTAAGAGATCACCGATCCGAGCAGAGGACTCTATCCGATCCGAACCGATATGTTGCTCTGACCCTATCCGAACAACTGCAGCCATCAATCTGAATTGTAGTGTTTTCCTCCAATCCGAACCGAAGTCTTATAATTAAAAATACCCTTCAATGTTTGGTTTCTTGACTTTGTGTTGCCTAGTTCACAAAGTAGGCTAACACATACTAATGCAGGTGGTGTTTGTGCTATTAGTTCAAGTATGTAAATGGTGCAACCCAAAATTCAAAGATGGTCAAAGCAATTGGATATGTAAGCACAATGCTAAACATCAGCATATAGGATTTTATTAAAGTTCAGTCTACATGAAATCAAAATAGCATAGTACAAATGACACAGGCAGTATGGACATGGTGGGAGCAGATAATAAACATAGAGTTGTAGCATGAAGCAATTCAATGCATGAAAATGAACAGCAATACAGACATGACATTGGTGCACACAACCAGGTTACAAATACAAGGTGCAAGGCAGTACTCGAGCAGAGCAAGGTGAACAAGCATACAAAAGTCTGCATGTATATTTTTGAAAGAAAATAGATTGGAAAAACCAATGAAGGCATAGAGAATGCATGAATAGTTTTTTTAAAGGAGCAGCAAACAAAAGTTAACACAAGTTTTAGTTCAGATACAACTAGGTTCATAAATGCACAACTCATAATGATCAAGTCCAGCATTACTAAGTTACGAATATTCAACAATGGAGGATGAGCACATTAAGGTACATGCAGGGGGTCAAGCAAGGTACAAGTCAACATAATAGTCACAGGAGCTCAAGGCAGCATATACATGGGTAAACTGTTTGATTCAGACTCAAGGGTATACATGATCAAGTACAGTGTCTGGTCTTATCAAAGCGTGAATAAATCGGTTCAACTAGTCATGGGAAAAAGCAAGTAATACAAAGACAAGGCACAAACTCAAAACAGTGGAGCAGCTAAAGAACACACATGCACAAACATTCAGGGGTAAAGCAACATACATATGAATACCCAAAAGAGTCAAGCAGATCAACCATAGTATTTTCTTTAATCAGTTCAAAGTTCAAAGATTAGATGGCAACAGTTTAGCATGTATATGCCAGTAATACAAACAAGGACATAGAAGCCCAAAGCGACAACATGCAAAATTAAAGTGCAGTACCCATTTTGATCAACAGAAGTGAACAAGAGCAAATTACTTAAGCAAAGTATCCATTCACAAATTCAAATGTTCAACTATACTCGGCAAAGTGTAAAGCAACTGTTCATATCAGTTTTAAAGACAGGAAAAATGTTTTTGAAAAGAATGATTCAAAGAATCTTTTAAAATTCCAGAAATCAGGGTTTAAACTTGGAAGTATGAAATATATTCGGAAAAACCATTCAAGTTACTAAATCAAAATTCAACTAGAGAAAGCCCAAAATTCTCATGCGAGTATTCAGGAATTCACATACAAGTTTGAAGATTTCAAGTTCCAAAAATCAAGGGATTGATTTAAAAGCAGGAAATTGAAGTATAAAGTATATAGGATAAACGTAAATTACTCCACAAAAATTTGAATCGAAGAAATCATCAGAATTCCAGAAGATTTCAAGCTCCAAAATTTTCGAATATATCAAATCAAGTCTAAGACGAAATCAGAGCAAATATATCGAATTTTAATCCTATTTAAACACCAATCCTCATCGGCAATTATCATCCAAGTTCGAACAAGCAAAAAGCTAAAATCCGAATTAAATTCATACCAGAGAAAAAGGAGATTACTTGGATCCAAATCAACGCTCATCAACGTTCAATCGAAGAAAAGGATAGTCACCGAATAATCAAAGACTCACACGACAGAGCGGCGGCCTCCAGGTTGAAAGAAAATCGAAACCCTAGAGCCGTCGAAGTTGAGAAGCACAAACCCTAGATAAAGCGCCAGCCTCTAGAGATCAAAGCTAAACAGACTCGAGCATCATAGAATGGATCATACACTCGCGATTTAGGGATTCAAAGAAACCCTAGGAATCTCTCAAGAGTCGCCGCCATTAAGGAAGGAGATCGAGCCAAACAAAAAAAAATGGTGAAGCAATAACAAAAGGGGCCGGCCAAGTCTTTAACTAAAGGAGATAACCCTTATTTAATTCCTAGGGTTTTTAAAGTTTTAAGGGTTTTTTGTTTTTTTTGTCTTTAATTTCAATTTGCTATCAAGTCTAGAGTTTTCTAGTTTGTCTCTGAAACTAGGAAGACGAATTACGGGAATTGTAATTCGGGGAAATCTGGTTTTGGGGATAAAAACCAGTGCAGGGTTTTGAGCGTAGGGTTAAGAACAGTTGGGAGCGAGTGTCGCAAGTTTACAGGGGATTGTAAGCGTAGAGATTGTTTTAACTCCTAGTAGAAACCTTGGGGAATGCAGCAGTAGGCAGGGTTTTGCCGAAGCTGGGTATATCTGTGTGTTATTTATTTTCCGCATTTACTCTGATTATTATTTGTGCTGTGATTATTTAATTACTCTGTGAAAATCTGCGATAAACCCTATTCACCCCCCCCCCCTCTAGGGTTAATTTAGATCCTACAATGCATTCTTCACTTTGGAGGAACATGGGAGGATCATCTTCCTTTGGTGGAGTTTACCTACAACAGTAGCTACCAAGCCACCATAGGCATGGCACCCTTCGAAGCTTTATATGGAAGACCGTGCCGATCGCCAACTTGTTGGTGGGAGTCTACAGATAAACTCATACTTGGACCATATTAGATTAGAGAAACTTCAGAGAAAGTGGACTTGATATGAAAAAGAATGAAGACTGCCCAAGATAGACAGAAGTCCTACGCAGATATGAGAAGGATCGACCTTGAGTTTGAGGTTTGGGACAGGGTTTTCCTTAAAGTATCTCCTTTGAGGAACGTCGTTCGCTTCGGATCCGCAGGAAAGTTGGCACCAAGATTTGTAGGGCCATTTCCTATCATTGAAAGGATTGGGAAGATGGCTTACAGAGTAGAGCTGCCCGAAAGATTGACTGGAGTTCATAATGTCTTTCATGTTTCTCACCTACGGAAGTGCTTATATGAGTCCGCGGAAGCGGCGGAACCAAGCATACTAGAGGAAGTAGAACGAGAAGCGATTTTGAGAAGAGCTCCAACTCGTATCTTGGGTACAGAAGTCAAAAAGCTACGGAACCGCGAAGTCAAACTTGTAAAAGTTCAATGGAGTGACCTTGAGGAAGACGCAACTTGGGAGACTGAGGCCAAAATACTTGCAGCCTACCATTTTCTTTTTGGTGGTACATTTTGATCTCTTTTTCCTTAAGTCTGTTCATGCTCGTATTTATCTTTTTAGTATTTTCCTTAGTGATGTTCTTGATCCTTAGTTAGAAACCAATGGATGTAAACATGTATTTGAAACATGTTATGATTGATGGTTTCAAGTGGTTGCAGGTGGTTGCTCGTGGATGCATATACACACACTTTAGGCATTAGATCGGCTAAGTCACTTTCATATTGCATATGAATATATGTACTTGTATATGATTGAAACTTGATGTGTTATCATGTGGATGTTGCATTTGTATGAATGTTGTGCACTCATGTAGAAAGTATGACTTGGGATGACTGCATACATAATGGACTCATGGCATCGACACGAATTGCATTAAGGAGGTCAACTGAATCAGTAGACCGCCTGATTTTGCATTAGATAAGGACATGTACTCACACTATGCATATGATCATGAAGCATTAGAAGTATTTTAAGGACAACGGACGCCTGTGTTTGATGGTTGAGTAGATGGATGATTGGATGATAGGATATACATTCTCCTTGACTTGAAGATTTCGGGGATGAAATCCTTTAAGGAGGGGGAGAATGTAACACCCTGTATTTTCTATAAACACTAAAGTCACGAATTAAAGAACAATTAAATTAAAATTTAGGAATTAAGGGAAACGGGTTACGCCATTGCGTTCGTCTCGGAATTCTGTTTGAGGTAGAGTCCGAGTTAGCGTAAATCGGAATTCGTATGTAGGAGTAATGACCTTCAGAAGATTCGAAAATTTAAATAAACTGTTCAGAAATTCAAAATCTAAAAGTTAGAAGCAGAAGTGCGGTGGGCGAGAAATTTCCCGCCCAAGGCCAGGTAGACCAGGGGGTCGACCTCCCCCCATACAGGTCGACCTGGGGGCGACCTACCCCATCGAGCAGATCTAAAAACTGATGTGTTCTGACTGCCTGCTAAGTCATTAAGGCTGATTTGGCTGTTCTATCTTGTCTGGATGGTCTTGATCGCTTCTAGGTTCATCTGATGGCTCTAAATTAATCAAAGTTCTATTTAAGCAACCAAAATCTAAACCCTAAGCCACCCAAAAATATTCCTGGAGCCGTCATTCCGTCAATGGTGAACCTAGAATAGCTGTCATCTCTTTCAACTCAAAGGCAAGATAGAAGCTACATCAAAATCAAATCAAATCTAATCTAATTCAACTAAGAGAATTCAATGATCTACCTCAATTGTGAGCAATTCTATTTCAGATTATAGATCCCAGAACTCAAGGATTCCTTTTTGGTTGTAAGTGTAGTTACCTTTCAGATTTGAATAAATTAAAGACATGATTTGTAATGAATTGTGAAATAGCATTTGAACCAAGTTATATATGATGCTAATTTATGTCTATTCATGTCCATTCTATCATGTTTGCCTATGAATTATTATGGTTTATCATGTTAAATTTGCGATCACGTTGTATGTAGTTTGATGATAAAACTACCATTGTTAAAGGCTTGGCAATGAACCTATGTGTTGTATGTTAAATGGACGATGACACGTCATGTTGTAAAAATTGGGTGATGACATCTATATGTTGTATGTCAATTTGGAAATTATGCCATGTTTATGCATGTTAGGTGATGCTACCATATTATGAATACATGCAAGTTTATAGGTTAAAAACATGATTATGTAAACCTATATATTTGGACCTACACTTTATATGTTAGATCCATATGCCTCTATATTAGATCTATGTTAGCATGATTCAACCCCTATGCAAGTTCACCACTACATGTCTAATTAAGTTTTGGTAGTTCTATGTAAAACTATTATTTTATGATTCATGTTGCATAGATCTAGTTTGCAAGTTCATAATTAAAAGTATATTATGCCAAGTTCATGTGACACATCTGTAGTGAGATCCATATTTTCGTATGATGTTGGAATGTTGCAAGTTCCTCTTTTTCCCCTTTTAGTTTATAAGTTAGGCTAAAATGTCGAGCCTAACATTCTATGAAACTTTGCAAACGTACAATGGGGTTAACGTTAGGGAAAAACATGAAACTACATGTAATTGACATATTTGGCTCATAACCATGTAAATGGTATGGCATTGAAATGGTATAATTTACATACCAAAAAATATGAATTTGATTTAGAAGGAAGGTGGGCCATGACAATAAATTGTTGACAAATTTACATATAAGCATAAAAGGATAAATATGTAAATTTAGAAAAAACGAATATGCCTAACCCGAGGTTAGACCAAGTTGTGTAAAACTGCTTGGAACCAACCGGCACATCCAGTGACTACAATAATACCTGTCTAATGTCGGTGGTTAGTGCATTGAGCCCAAAAAGGACTTGAGGTTAGACTGGATTGTGGTGTAAAACTGCCCGGAACCGACCGACATATCCAGTGACTACAACAATACCAGTCTAATGTGAGTGGTTGGTGCTTTAATAAAGCTAAGTCAATATTGGTAGGGTTAAGTCAATTAAGGAAACACTTAACCAATTCAATGTTAACTAAACTAATGGGTGGGGTTAGGACACTTAACCAATTTAACATGTTGGCTAGAAAACCCTAGTAACGGGGACCCATTTCAGCAGTAACCCCCATAGATGTATAATGGAACCCTGAACTAGGCAGGGTGGGGCACAATTACTGGGATGAATTGTAAGCGGTCAAAACGTCGGCGAGTGGTGCACCAGTGTAGGTTTCGACGGAGTACGGGCGTGCACGTACTCCGGAGTGGAAAAAGCAGGCACTGGGCATCATAGATATATACTGTGCATCTTGAATCGTGCCGGGTTACCACGATAGGATTTGATATACCCCATGGTGGGACCAGCATAGGTATCTACAATCAAGCGGGGGCCGAATGACGCACGTGATAAATGCATGCGAGTTGGAGTCGATCTATATAAGGGGATCATTTCACCATGAACACGTGGTGCTAGTTGGACAAGTATTAGCAGGTGCAGAGAATTAGACATGGGTGCGATGTATATTCGGTTTATCCTGCCTTATATAGTTTTAGGTTAGTTTGTTGTTTTGGTACTGTCCTATTTTCAGTTTATTCCTATCATGACCTTTTCCTTATTCACGCAATGAAAAGTAACTGGACTTACTTAGACTTATGTCTGACCCATTTTTCTTTCTTCTTCTTTTCTTCCGTTCCCCTCCCCTTCCTCGGTTAGCTAGGGAGGGAATAGCTCAGCTTAATTTGGACCGTTCATCTTTCCAAGCTTGAAGACTTTGTGATGTACGGCTTGGAACCTATTATCTTTGGCTATGGATTTGGACACACTAGACTTGGGGATTTATGCAGTTTTATTTATGTTATATGCTTCTTTATGTTTTAAGCAAGACAGAGATTTTGATGTACTGATTTGGCAGTTGATTTGAAACAGTTTGCTGTAATGCTTTTGTTATGAACCACATATGAAATAAATGTTGTTTTCCGCTGCTTATATTTCCGTCTTGTAAATTATCTGTGTCTTTTACCGATAATTCTCCATCGAAGTTAAGGCATTCCATTTGTGAGTGACCTTAACGGAGGTGGAGTGTTTCATGTGTTGTACCGACATGTGGTTTTATTTCAATGAAGGCACTCTTAAAGGAAAGGACATAGTTTAGGCAAGCACATTTCTGATGGTAGGATATATAGCTGAGGCACAAATGTTGGTATAGAGGATAGGTTTGGGTACATTTACATGTGGAAAATTTAATTCAAAAAGAAGTGTTCGTGCGGACTATCTTTTGTGCTTAAATTAGAACGTACCTTATCTAGATTGCTGACGGCATATATAGGGTATGATGGTTCCTTAAAAATTTAGTTTATATGAATAATTTATAGGGCTACCGCCATTTAGTGTCGACCGTTAAGTTCGCACCGATAAATCCAATCTTCAAAATTTACGAAAATGAACGTCATGGTATAATTTGACGTTACGATTCTAATAAAACTAAATTCATTGAAAACTGTCTCTGTTTGCAAAAATGGCACTATTTAGTTCCTAATTTATCCATCGATTTTGATTTCGTCTACCAACAAAACAACTCCAATTGGTTCCAAACTGAGAAACTAGCAATAATTAGTCATACGTATACTAATAAAATTCGTTTCGTCGAAAAAGGATGTTATTTGAAAAAACGGGTATTTCTAACACTTATATAATATTGATAAATTTATATAAATTCCAAAACGATTAAATTTAACAATAATTAATTATTATTGTCATATATATCCAGATAAAATAATATATAGCTCAAATTATAAACCAATATGGAATTATAACTTAACAATAATAATTTCAAAATAAATGATATTTAGAATATATAAAAATCCCTTTTATATAAATTAAATAAACTATAAAATTTATAAACGATTTCCATAGCGACTATTTTAAAATTTGATTTGGACATAACTTACCATTTATAAACTGAAATATCGATTTTTCTCTTCCATTAGAAAATTATAATCAATAAGATCCTAACGTATCTTGTTTTACAGAATTCTGACCTAAAACGGACTTTGTGTATTCAATTAAAGTTCAGAACTCAATATTACGAACTATAATGATATTGCAAGCTCATTTTATATTAAATGTAAATATAAACTTTTAATCTCCATTTAATTAACGAATTATTGATTAGTAATCCATTAATATTCCAAATTTAAATATTCAAATGCAAATAACTAGAAAATCCGGGTCATTGCACTATATGTATACATTCGACCGACCTTATGTATACATGTCCGACCGACTCTATGGTGTACATGTTCGACCGACCCATGTAACATGAACGACCGGCAATGACCATGAACTCTTCTGGAGATCAATTCCAATCCGACTAAGTCCGAGTTGCAAAGGAAGTCCGAATGTGTAACGTCCCGTATTTTTAGGTAGATAGATATTTAATATATTTTATTTTAAATGTCAACTTGGAATTTTAAATGGATTTATAATATATAATTCACTTATATATAAAGAAGTTTGAGTGTTAAATTTGCATATAATTTTTATCAGAACTCGTAAACATCGTGGTATTTCGTAATTTACGATTTGAAATTCATGTATATCGGTACGAATATAAAACGCTCAACGACAATCGACTATGAAATTAAATAACCATAAGAAATAGAACGTTCAAATCAATGCGTTGCTTACCTTATGATGAGTCCCGTGCCTCGCACACGGGAAATTGTTCGACATATCATAATAGGCATTAGAAATGAATATTTTTCAAATGACCTCCGTTTTCGACAAAACAAGTTTTATTGGAATACGTATAGCTAATTATTGCTATATTTTCAATTTAGAGTCAATCAGAGTTATTTTGTCGGTGTGTGCAATTTAAGGGTGAACCATAAATTAAAATAACAACGTTGTGCAAAAGGAACCAGTTGTCAACAAAGTTAATTTCTTTGGGACCGGAATGTTGAAGACGAAACAGTGTGGCCAATTTCGTTGTGTTTCACGTTCGTGTGTAGCGATGCATATATTTAATGGTCAGGGGTAAATAGTGGTGATGTAAATTTTACCGTAAATGTAAATTCAATTGGATAATTTGTAACGTAACCCCTAAATAAATAAATAAAAAGTGCACATCATATCATTATTATTTTTATGTCCACCCTAACACCGAACTAAAACGTGTACAGCCTACCTTATCACTTAGGATAACTCATGTCTATACTACCTATTGCTTAAGGCAAAAGGGTTTCTAAATATTAGGTCCAATGTGCACACAAGCATATTGATGAAAACATCTCATAATGGAGCAACTAGGACCTTCATGGATTTTGACTCTATTACTAAAGCGATGGATACACTATGCGGGTTACACGAGAGGAAGCTAAATGAAATTAACCCAATAATCAAAAATGTCACTAATGAAATCACAGATCTTTACAACTTTATGGACGTCCTAACTGATCTGAGTACGTTAGTGTACGTTCTTTTAATATATGCCTACCTTCCAAAGGATAGGCAGTGGGTGAAGCAGAGCATGTTCCATCATCTCAAGAAATTTGCATCCCGCTCAGGCTAAGATTTCCCGTATATATTGCCTCTTTATGTACTAATTTTTATTTTTATTTTCTTTTTGGAAAATCTTATATCGCTCTGTAGCATACATAGTGATGGGTAGCTTATCAGCTTTATTTTTGCTGAAGGCCAAAGGGATAACCAAACTGTTATATAGTATATGTATAGCAGACATATGCAGACATGCTTTTTAAGTATGCAGACCTCTGCCTTATCTTTTCACTTCAAAAAGAGCATAGCTACCTAGTAAATAGAAAACACATGCTATATTCAATCACCACCACATAGCTACAAAATCAATTCTCAAGCCTTCGCACATGTCAAGTCCGTCATGTACCTTTAACACCGACATATGTTTTCACTTCAACAATCTCATTTTATTGCCAGCCTACATGAAAATTTAATTAGCTAATCTACCCAGCGCCGCAAGTCTACCAGTACGTTTGAAACTGACAGCGTTCTCATCCCTTTGTTCTCCTTTATATATACACATCGCTTGTTCCATTTCTCGACAACAACAAAAATCCCTTCTTCCATAGTGTACACGCATGCCACTTTTAAATCAATCACAAGCACTCAGTTATATTCGTATGCAAAGGACACTTGGCTTCATACGGTTGCGATTTAGGACGGAGAACTTGGAACCGGGACTGAAGTAAGGCCAGAAGGGGGACGGTGGGGTTGGTAGAAGTGTAGCAGGTGACTGTCGTGAAGCCTGAAGGAGTACGGACTATCTTATCAGTAGGGAGAGGGCAGTTTCGAAAGAGGGGAGTTTTGCCTGGGTGAGTAGTTCAGGAAACGAGCAGGGGATGGAATGGTTGCATGAAGCAAAACATGGGGAAGTTCTTTGATGACTCGGAATCATATTGATAACACAGTGAAGCTGGTGAGAACCCAGTTGAGTTTGCATGAGTAGTGGGGCAGAGGAACAAAGGCCGAGTGGCGGGAAAGGGAACTGACAGTGTCAGGGGACGGCGATAAGGTGCATATTGTCATATAAGAACAGATGGAAGGAAAGTCGGTTCAGGCATTGGCATAGGTTCTTGTTTTCAACGCACAGTAATTTGCGGAAAATAATGGAGTATTGTGGGATGCAAGAAGATACTGTATGAAGTAAAAGAAAAAAATAGAGGAAGGCGGAAGTTACAAACTAGGGAGAGTTGGCTTTAGGCGAGATGGGGTTCTCGAACGTGAACGGGGGCAGAAGAAAGCGAAGGTGGGAAGGTGGGTTTCGAACAGAAGGTAGGAGCGGAAGAAGGATGAGCAGTAAGTTGAACGTGGACTTTAAATGACTAATTTCATTTTAATAAGCCTAAGCCTGTTTTAATGGTACCCTTATTTGAACCTAACCAATTTAGTATATGCTTGATCCTATTTTAAAATTAACTAATCATTCTTAGTTGTATGTCTTAATGTACCGTAGCCTATTTATACAACACACTAGATTAACATGACCCAAATTATTTACAAATAAAATAAAAAAATTAAAAATAATAAAATGAACATTTATATATAACTTTTAGGATAGAAGTATACATAGTCCAAATTCGTTTAGTCTAGAATGGTAACGTGCTAGTTTGTAAATATGTACATATAAGGTATAATGTAGTTTTGAAGAAAAGGGCAACTATTGTATAACGTGACTAGTAATATATTATACCATGCCTAAATAGTTTGTATCATGCTTAATCATGACACTAAGTAAGAACTTAATTAATTAATAATATTATTAATAAGGCATCTTTAAAATTTTAAATTTTGAGGACCGTATTAAATTCATAATGTTGCCATATAGTAATGGTATGAGGATGGAACAAGTGGCGTCAGGTACGTACCAATGAACATAAAAACAGTGGAGTTAGTTTGGACAAAGTTGTTAAAATTAACTATTTCAGCGACAAACAAATCAAGGTGAGTTCAATTCACTCAGTTTTATCTCACTTATTTTTTATATAAGTCGGGTTTAAATATTTGTGTGCTATGATTGTTAATTTTTTGATGGATGCTGAATATTTATTTATGTTAACTGAACAGATTTATATTAAGCGTTCGCTTAATTTAATTTAAACCAATCGTTAATTTTTAACGATTATTTCCAAATGAGGTAACTTACCTCATTGGTTAAGTTTATAGTAATATAAACGTATTGGGTTGCGAAATGTTTGGATTACGGTTGTTACATGATTATTATATCTGTTTATTGAAATAAATGATATTGTTGAGATAGCATATTTGGGTGAAGGGAAACAGATTGGAGGGATCCAACTGGATTCTTCAATTTAGTTGTTATTTTCATGTTACAAATTACATGAACTGTTTAACCCATATGATTGGATGATGGATTGGATCATTAATTGTTGAATCTAAATTCAAAATTTGTTCTGTTTTAACCAATAGGTAGTATTGTTGAGTAATTAGTAGCAGTTGGCCCAAAAATATACCGTTTTATAAATATTAATTTATCGTCAGGTGAATCGATGATAATGAAGTTATAAAATATATTTTTAATTGAAGATGGATTGAAATCAGTATATTTCAATAAAGGTTTAATAAAAGGAAATTAATATGTAGTAATTATTATTTAAGTTTTAAAAAGTTATTAAACGATTTTGTAAAATAAACTCTTATGTAATAAGATTTATAAGTTGACGAGCAGAAATTAACGCAATTATTAAGAGTTGGATTAGCTATTTACAAGAGAGAATTAAATGGAATTTTTTAAATTAATTATATTATTAATTAATTTTAAAGGACTAATTTGACTTGATTAACGAGAAAATCATGGTTTGAGCCGATGAAGTAAACAGATTTAAATTGGAATTAGTTATTTGATTTAATTATTTTTAATTAATCAATTAAAATAGTTTAACAAATATTTATTTTAAATTTGAAAAGACTTAAAAAGAAATTACTGTTTAATTGAGTTGAAAAAGAAGTTAACTATTTAATGATGATGTAAATTATTACTTTTAATGAATAATAATTTCAGTGATCAATTCTGTGACGGCCGGGAATTTCGCTCGATCCGAATTAGTCGTTAAACCGATCTAGACCGTTCGAAACCCCTGATCGTTTGAGAACAGGACAAAACAGAACGCGGACGGAAGAACATTTCATTGCTATTACAACAATTCCATCAGATACAAGAATATACAGAGTATAATTGAATAAATTACATTCGATAAATATCAGAGATTACATTAAATTACATAGCAGCGGAAAAATAATACAAAGCACAACTGAAGGTGATATACGGATACAGAGCTTTCCGGATATCATTCCAGTTGTAAACCAGGATCCTGTGAATATAAATCTGCAAAACCAAAACTACTAGCTACCCGTGCGGAAAATAGGGGCACCAAGAGTTTAGGTTAAAACAATAAACTCCAGGTCAGTCATGTGACTGGTGTGAGAACTAAAACAGTTTTTTAAAGCTTTACTTCAAAAGAGAGTAATTCAAGGGACCACGCCGTATAACACAGAACGGGTTTCCTCCCAAGAATACCAGTGCATAGGATAAACAACGCAATGCTTTTTCGAAAAATGAAGCTATTATAAGACCCAGGTCCCATCACACAATGCAACGCAAGCTGGAGGATACGGTTTTCCCTTATAATAGCCAAACATGCTTGGTACGTTTAAAACAAATCAATTGATACTATAATAAGTGTATAGTGTCAAAACAATTTCAATCATAAATATAAATCATAGACGGCATAAGTGCCCCATCCCACTATGTCGCCATACTAGGCTCTACAGATAAAGCCAAAATACACGTATTGGAAATTGGATTTCCGTCATGAGTCGAGGCAAGGGGCAAGCTCCTCTCCGCGTTCGAGACACTCTAGCAAATGCCTCAGGGTTACGCACTCTGGGCAACCCCGGATCCTCCAAGGCCGGTCCTCACTTACGTTAGAGGATTGGCAATTCCTGAACACACGTTTCCCGGTCCTTACAGACCTATAATCGAGGCGCCTCGCATTCCAACAACCACATAGGTGAAAAGTATATAAATGTCAGGGCAAGTAAGTCACTGACACCACCATAGCTAGAAAGAAACGTCATGCACTCCTTGGGTCCTTATCCCGTTTTTAACTCATACCGAGGTGTGAGGCTCGCGAATTCACGTTATACACAAAGCTGCCACGTAGGTCGTGCTTTGATCATCAACCACAAGACTTTGCTTTTCAATAGAAGCCTTGATCCATGCAACTCAGCGTGCCACACAGGCAATTCATGCCATGCGATTGATATCTATCGATATATAACCTCTAAGCTCGTACGTCTCAGAGAAGGGCGTTAAGCAAGAGAATAAATTCTCCGCCGCCAAATAGATATATATTTAACAGAAATCAATCAACACAGAATAAAATCCAATGTCAGACACACAATCCATTTACAAGTCCGTTCTGGGTCTGAACGAAACCGGAGGCACTTTCCTCGCATATCCATCCATCTCCAGGTACGTCTGGACGACCACCAACTATTTCCATCCTCTTGGGTGTACTGCCTAATCAGGATCGTCAGTAGTTATCCAAACGATGTGAAGACTTCTGGTCTTCAACCACCGTCTTCGTCTTCGACATATCGTTGAATTGGTTATTCAAAATGGGTATAAACCCGGACTTTCCGAACAACCCGCGTATATTAAAAACAAATGCTACACAAACACAACGAACGTCTCATTCAAATTCAGAATATTTTTAGGGAAAGATTCCCATTAATTTTATCCAAGATAAATTCTTTAGAATTTATCCTTTAATCATCCTTTTGATGTCGTTCAAACCAAATTATGGTTTTCTAAACTAGTCGAGATTAGCAAACCGTAACAAAGTAATTATTTATTTTATTTCCCAATCCCAACCTATTCATTCCATGAAGCAAAACTGATAATACTCCATATTTAACACCACGGTGTTATCGGTAAAATTAATTACCATTTGACGTTCAAATCTAATTAAAGATTTAACTATCGTTTCGGAGCAAAACTGGTGATACTCCATATCTCGCTTATTTTCAAAATTTGATAATTTAGATTATCGATGCACATTTCAATCTAATTGCAGATTCATTAAAACTCCTTTTACTGGGTAAAAGAACTAGGTGTTATTTAAAACACAGTTCACGACAAACCCAAATCACATTCTATTTATTATCGGGTTAAAGAACTAGTGTTGTTTAAAACACCGTTCACGATAAACCCATTTCAAATCCAATAAAATATATTAGAAATTCCGTTTTATTTAAAACCCCTTTTTAAATCTAATTTATTTATTTTAAAAATAATTGGGTTTTAAGTTTAGTTCAAAACTAGTTCATTTCGATAAAAATCCATTTTTATCTTTTCAAATATGGAGTTTTTCACCCCAATTTTTCTCAAATCATTTCTTATGATTTTACACAAATTATTGATATTTTTGATAATTTTATCAAGGCCCGTACAGTCGATTTCCAACAATGGCCATCGAACAGCACTTATAGCGACCTTTTTCGAATTTGATTTGGATGTATCTCCAAATCCAACCGTTAGATTTTGAATTTCTAATATTCGTTAGAAAGCTCTTTTCGATACGAACCCAACGGTTCCGGTTTTAGGAGAATCCGACTGTCGGATCTCCCGTAATGTCCGTTTGAAATAAATGGTCGAAATTCACGAACTGCCGCGGCGCGGCGCGTTCTATTCAGGCCATTATATTATATATATATATATAATATATATATAATATATAATTCATCGATTACTATTTAAAACGAATTATATAAATAGTTTTAAATTCGTTTCAAAAGCAATTTCAACTTCCATTTCAATTCAAATCAAAATTGAATTCTTCTTTATAAATTCGTTTTAAAATTCATTTCTATTCAATTCAAATTTCAATTCAATTTGAATTCATTTCAATTCGCTTTCAATTCAATTTGAATTCGTTTTCAATTCAATTCCAAAGTCGTTTTCAATTCGATTCAATTCAAATTGGTTTTCTATTCAAATCAAATTCGTTTTATATTCAATTGAAATCAAATTCGTTATATATTCAATTCATTTCGAAATCGTTTTCAATTCAATTCATTTCAAACTCATTATATATTCAATTCATTTCGAAATCGTTTTCAATTCAATTCATTTCGAAATATGCGATTTCGAAATCACTTTTCAATATTCATTTTAAAATGAATAAAATCGATATAAACATCGTTCACGTCAAAATGGCGCATCTCTATCAACACGGCTTCATATAATTCTATTTTCAAATATTCAATTTCAAATATTTCTTTTTCAAATATATCGTTCAACAGATGACTAATCTCAATGGATGAGTACACTCAACACATGAACCTTTATTTTATATTGATAAAGATGTAAATTTTATTATAAAAATATTTCGTTCAACACATGACTAATCTCAACGGATGAGTACAGTCAACACATTAACCTTTATTTTATAATATTCTTTATTTTCTAAAATGGAATGAGGCCCAATCAATCACCATATAGTATTAATTATATGGATTTTCATACATCACACGCATATAATAGCATTGAAAAATAATCAACCATCAACCAAAGTGCACTACACTGTATAAGCATCCAATATAGATATATAACGCTTATAACAGCCTGTCAATCAATCGATCGACATATTTAATCAATCAGGATGAGTGAACTTCAAATTCATCCCAACACCCGTGTGGGGTTTCAAACAATCAAACACAGATTTTATGTGTGCAGTTGGGCGATGTGTGAAATTTATCGTCCCAATCAATGTCAGTCAAATCAGTGTACATATACAAACCGTCTGGTTTGTAAATGAATATTTTATTTTATTCACTTCACGTTAAAAATTATATTTTTAACGATAAAAACATTTTATTTCAACATATGAATTTCTATTCAGTTCATTCTTTAAATAAAATATATTTTTATTTTCCTAACATATTTTAGAAAATTTCGGCGGCATAACGACACGATACTAGAAACGGGACGAGGCCTAGCCTTATCCCCGGTCTAGTGAAGGCCCACGCCATTCACACATCAATCAAATCAATTTCATTTCACCAAACAATTCAATTCAAATCAAATCATCTAACTTATCTATGCAACAAAACAAACAAGTCCATGGTCTGTGGACGATTGTGTCGGGTGCTACTAAGCACCGTCTGCATCCTAGTATATATATATAACTAGAAAAGAAATTGAAGAGTGAGGAATTCTCACCGATAGCTATCCAATCATCTTGACTCTTCTTTGATAGAAATCTTCGTCGTTCTCACCTTTTTGTCATCTTCGTTGCCCGTAGCCACTACATATGTAAAAATCAAATTTTTACTTCGTTATTCAATATATAAAAATCGAATTTTTACTTTGTTCTTCAATATATAAAAATCGAATTTTTACTTTGTTCTTCAATATATAAAAATCGAATTTTTTATTATTCTATATAATCAAAATCATATTTTCTCTTCGCTCTTCACCATATAAAGATTTCGCCTTTTCAATATAAAGATTTCGCCTTTTCAATATAAAGATTTCGCCTTTTTCAATATTAAAGATTTCGCCTTTTCACATACATAGATTTCAACTTTTCAAATATATCATTATTAAAAATCACATTTCTGTTTTTCTACACATATAAAGATGATATTTTTAATATTTCTATCATGTAAAAATTATATTTTTAATTCTCTACATAAACAAAAATCACATTTTTATCCTTCTACAATATGAAAGATTATATTTTTAATACTTTAAAAATATAAAAATCATATTTCTACCTCACTACTCCTCTCAAAATATCGTCTTTTCTATTTTTTAAAATCATGTCTTTCATTTTTAAAAATCATGTCTTTCCTATTTTTAAAACTATGCTAAATTAGTAAATTAACTAAACTAATTACATTAAATAGACAAAGACAAATAAATAAATAAATTATTGATAATTACCTTTTTTCTTTTCACTGTTTATCACGTCGGGGGGGGGGGGTGTCGGATTTGTAGCCACGGAGGGGAGGATGGGGGTGTTGATGGTGGCGCAAGGAAGGATGCGAGGCTCGGTGGAGGGGATCGGTAGGGGAAAGGAGGCGGAAGAGGGGCTCGCCGGGTTCAATAGAAGAGGAGGAAGAAGCGGATGAGGTGAGGAGGCGAGAGGGAGGGGAGGATGGCCAGCGCCTGAGGCGCGGTGGGCCAGCGGTGGCGCTTGAGGCCGCTGCGGTAGAGGATCGACGCGTTCTTTTTTTTTTTTAATTTCTGGTAAAAATCGATTTCTGAAAGAAGAGATGGGGGGCCAGCGTATAAAGGGAAGAGGGTTTTATTTTTTTTATTTTTTTTATTTAATTTGCAAAAAGTTGACTTTTACATACGACCTCGAAACGAGACCCACCGCCTGTCTTCCATAGCGTGTTACCCCCATTCCGAACACAATGGGATATGTATCGCAAGCTGATTCGATAGTTACAATCATTTTCCGTCAACATCAACATATAACTCTATATATTGAATTTGAACGTGCATTTCAATTTACCAGGGTCACATACTAACTCTAAAAATTCCCGAAAAATATTTTCTAGCTTTGTATTGACGATACGGTCCTAACAAAACTAATTTCGTCGAATTCTGAGACCGTTTGAAAAATGGCCAATTTCCAGTCGATTAAAATCAACTCAAACTGGTCAAACGCGTTTTCCTTTTCCACGCTCATATATTGATTCGAAAAATTATGAAATTTGGAATCTAGCAATAATTTGACACTGCGGATCCAACAAAAGTGGTTTCGTCGAAATCCGAGGTCGTTTGCAAAATTCCCATTTTTAAGGGCCTGAATTCCATAGCGACTATTCAGAATTTTCAACTGGACATATCTTTTGATTCCCGCTATGAAATTTTGATTTTTCGGATTCGTTGGAAAGATATTATCAATTAGATTCTATTATTTTTGGTTTCACTAAAATCTGGATTGTTTTGCATCCTGTATGTTCAATTGAAGTTTGAAATCGAATTATCGAGCTACCGCGCCATTTTCAATTCTATTTATAATTATATATAAATATTTATATTCTAACGACGACGTATATAATATATACGTTCGAATTATATTCAAAATAAATTTCTCGTCGATATTTATTTAAAATAATCTATTTTAAATATTCAAAATTCGCTAAAATTGCCAAAATAAAAATTTTAAACTGGCTCAGAATTTTCGGGTTATTACAATCTCCCCCACTTAAGACTTTTCGTCCCCGAAAAGGAACAAAGTCGAAAGTGGTTTGATCAATCAACTCTATGTTCGATCTGGCTTCCATTCTCCAACTTTTCAGTTTCTGAGAATTTTCAAATTTTCAAAAATTTGGCAAACTCCCTAAATTTTCGAAAAATTTCGCCATAACCTCCCCTGCACCGGGAGCATCGGGGAATTTCAAATAGCTTCTTCGGTCCTTCTAATCTCAAAAAGAAAAAGAAAAAGCCAAGCGGCTAGCCAATAGGCTCATAAAATCATCATCACCCAAACAAAACAGTAAATTATGTAGTAAACATGTACCTATTTGTCGGGCAAACAAATTTTATTCTCTGGCTCTAGCCTCCTTGCTATGACCTGTTCAAAAGATATACATGTATGCAGCAAATGCGACCAATTTTCAATATAGTTCAATATTTGATACAATTAGGCATAATGGTTCAAAATTATCAAATAAATAAACAAACAACACAAACATCAATCAATTAGTGGATTAACATTTCAAATTCATAATTTTGATTTATATACAGAAAATCATGTTTTTGATGCCAATTCACAACAATGTGTTCTAACTATATAAGTTTTGGTTCTCACACCAGTCTAATGGAAATATATAGGTATCACACCTTCGTCACTCGAATATAAATTCTGACGACGAGTACTCAACCATCAGAATCATCTTCGGGCCACTAGAGTATGATTCTATATCTATCCAGTATATTAAAACTTCGACTATACGTTCATGACGCGTATACGCGAAATCTTTATATACTCGATTGTCCATATTCTAAAACAAATAAATAATCAAATACGTAGAATTGATTTAAATTTTAAAACAATATTGTTTTCATTTGAAAAATATACTCTTCACACTCGTTCTAGGATACTACAGATCCTATCTCTAACGAGTCATTCTAATTGGATATTACTAATCCATTATCTGATGAATCCTTTCATATGGTTCTAATGTGACTTGTTCTCGAGCTCTGTAAACCAAAGCTCTGATACCAAATGCGACGGCCGGGAATTTCGCTCGATCCGAATCAGTCGTTAAACCGATCTAGACCGTTCGTAACCCCTGATCGTTTGAGAACAGGACAAAACAGAACGCAGACGGAAGAACATTTCATTGCTATTACAACAATTCCATCAGATACAAGAATATACAGAGTATAATTGAATAAATTACATTCGATAAATATCAGAGATTACATTAAATTACATAGCAGCGGAAATATAATACAAAGCACAACTGAAGGTGATATACGGATACAGAGCATTCCGGATATCATTCCAGCTGTAAACCAGGATCTTGTAAATATAAATCTGCAAAACCAAAACTACTAGCTGCCCGTGTGGAAAATAGGGGCACCCAGAGTTCAGGTTAAAACAATAAACTCCAGGTCAGTCATGTGACTGGTGTGAGAACTAAAATAGTTTTTTAAAGCTTTATTTCAAAAGAGAGTAACTCAAGGGACCACGCCGTATAACACAGAACGGGTTTCCTCCCAAGAATACCAGTGCATAGGATAAACAACGCAATGCTTTTTCGAAAAATGAAGCTATTATAAGACCCTGGTCCCATCACACAATGCAACGCAAGCCGGAGGATAGGGTTTTCCCTTATAATAGCCAAACATGCTTGGTACGTTTAAAACAAATCAATTGATACTATAATAAGTGTATAGTGTCAAAACAATTTCAATCATAAATATAAATCATAGACGGCATAAGTGCCCCATCCCACTATGTCTCCATACTAGGCTCTACAGATAAAGCTGAAATACACGTATTGGAAATTGGATTTCCGTCATGAGTCGAGGCAAGGGGCAAGCTCCTCTCCGCGTTCGAGACACTCTAGCAAATGCCTCAGGGTTACGCACTCTGGGCAACCCCGGATCTTCCAAGGCCGGTCCTCACTTATGTTAGAGGATTGGCAATTCCTGAACACACGTTTCCCGGTCCTTACAGACCTATAATCAAGGCGCCTCGCATTCCAACAACCACATAGGTGAAAAGTATATAAATGTCAGGGCTGGTAAGTCACTGACACCACCATAGCTAGAAAGAAACGTCATGCACTCCTTGGGTCCTTATCCCGTTTTTAACTCATACCGAGGTGTGAGGCTCACGAATTCACGTTATACACAAAGCTGCCACGTAGGCCATGCTTTGATCATCAACCACAAGACTTTGCTTTTCAACAGAAGCCTTGATCCATGCAACTCAGCGTGCCACATAGGCAATTCATGCCATGCGATTGATATCTATCGATATATAACCTCTAAGCTCGTACGTCTCAGAGAAGGGCGTTAAGCAAGAGAATAAATTCTCCGCCGCCAAACAGATATATATTTAACAGAAATCAATCAACACAGAATAAAATCCAATGTCAGACATACAATCCATTTACAAGTCCGTTCTGGGTCTGAACGAAACCGGAGGCACTTTCCTCGCATATCCATCCATCTCCAGGTACGTCTGGACGACCACCAACTATTTCCATCCTCTTGGGTGTACTGCCCAATCAGGATCGTCAGTAGTTATCCAAACGATGTGAAGACTTCTGGTCTTCAACCACCGTCTTCGTCTTCGACATATCGTTGAATCGGTTATTCAGAATGGGTATAAACCCGGACTTTCCGAACAACCCGTGTATAATAAAAACAAATGTTACACAAACACAACGAACGTCTCATTCCAATTCAGAATATTTTTAGGGAAAGGTTCCCATTAATTTTATCCAAGATAAATTCTTTAGAATTTATCCTTTAATCATCCTTTTGATGTCGTTCAAACCAAATTATGGTTTTCTAAACTAGTCGAGATTAGCAAACCGTAACGAAGTAATTATTTATTTTATTTCCCTATCCCAACCTATTCATCCCATGAAGCAAAACTGGTAATACTCCATAGTTAACACCACGGTGTTATCGGTAAAATTAATTACCATTTCACGTTCAAATCTAATTAAAGATTTAACTATCGTTTCGGAGCAAAACTGGTGATACTCCATATCTCGCTTATTTTCAAAATTTGATAATTTAGATTATCGATGCACATTTCAATCTAATTGCAGATTCATTAAAACTCCTTTTACTGGGTTAAAGAAATAGGTGTTATTTAAAACACAGTTCACGACAAACCCAAATCACATTCTATTTATTATCGGGTTAAAGAACTAGTGTTGTTTAAAACACCGTTCACGATAAACCCATTTCAAATCCAATCAAATATATTAGAAATTCCGACTTATTTAAAACCCCTTTTTAAATCTAATTTTTTTTTTTTAAATAATTGGGTTTTAAGTTTAGTTCAAAACTAGTTCATTTCGATAAAAATCCATTTTTATCGTTTCAAATATGGAGTTTTTCACCCCAATTTTTCTCAAATCATTTCTTATGATTTTACACAAATTATTGATATTTTTGATAATTTTATCAAGGCCCGTACAGTCGATTTCCAACAATGGCCATCGAACAGCACTTATAGCGACCTTTTTCGAATTTGATTTGGACGTATCTCCAAATCCAACCGTTAGATTTTGAATTTCTAATATTCGTTAGAAAGCTCTTTTCGATACGAACCCAACGGTTCCGGTTTTAGGAGAATCCGACGGTCGGATCTCCCGTAATGTCCGTTTGAAATAAATGGTCGAAATTCACGAACTACCGCGGCGCGGCGCGTTCTATTCAGGCCATTATATTATATATATAATATATATAATATATATTTCGTCAATTACTATTTAAAACGAATTATATAAATAGTTTTAAATTCGTTTCAAAAGCAATTTCAACTTCCATTTCAATTCAAATCAAAATTGAATTCTTCTTTATAAATTCGTTTTAAAATTCATTTCTATTCAATTCAAATTTCAATTCAATTTGAATTCATTTCAATTCGCTTTCAATTCAATTTGAATTCGTTTTCAATTCAATTCAATTCCAAAGTCGTTTTCGATTCGATTCAATTCAAATTGGTTTTCTATTCAAATCAAATTCGTTTTATATTCAATTGAAATCAAATTCGTTATATATTCAATTCATTTCGAAATCGTTTTCAATTCAATTCATTTCAAATTCGTTATATATTCAATTCATTTCGAATTCGTTTTCAATTCAATTCATTTCGAAATATGCGATTTCGAAATCAATTTTCAATATTCATTTTAAAATGAATAAAATCGATATAAACATCTTTCACGTCAAAATGGCGCATCTCTATCAACACGGCTTCATATAATTCTATTTTCAAATATTCTATTTCAAATATTTCTTTTTCAAATATATCGTTCAACACATGACTAATCTCAACGGATGAGTACAGTCAACACATGAACCTTTATTTTATATTGATAAAGATGTAAATTTTATTATAAAAATATTTCGTTCAACACATGACTAATCTCAACGGATGAGTACAGTCAACACATGAACCTTTATTTTATAATATTCTTTATTTTCTAAATTAGAATTAGGCCCAATCAATCACCATATAATATTAATTATATGGATTTTCATACATCACACGCATATAATAGCATTGAAAAATAATCAACCATCAACCAAAGTGCACTACACTGTATAAGCATCAAATATAGATATATAACGCTTATAAAAGCCTGTCAATCAATCGATCGACATATTTAATCAATCAGGATGAGTGAACTTCAAATTTCATCCCAACACCCGTGTGGGGTTTCAAACAATCAAACACAGATTTTATTTGTGCAGTTGGGCGATGTGTGAAATTTATTGTCCCAATCAATGTCAGTCAAATCAGTGTACATAAACAAACCGTCCGGTTTGTAAATGAATATTTTATTTTATTCACCTCAGGTTAAAAATTATATTTTTAACGATAAAAACATTTTATTTCAACATATGAATTTCTATTCAGTTCATTCTTTAAATAAAATGATATTTTTATTTTTCTAACATATTTTAGAAAATTTCGGCGGCATAACGACACGATACTAGAAACGGGACGAGGCCTAGCCTTATCCCCGGTCTAGTGAAGGCCCACGCCATTCACACATCAATCAAATCAATTTCATTTCACCAAACAATTCAATTCAAATCAAATCATCTAACTAATCTATGCAACCAAACAAACAAGTCCATGGTCTGTGGACGATTGTGTCGGGTGCTACTAAGCACCGTCTGCATCCTAGTATATATATAACTAGAAAAGAAATTGAAGAGTGAGGAATTCTCACCGATAGCTATCCAATCATCTTGACTCTTCTTTGATAGAAATCTTCGTCGTTCTTGCCTTTTTGTCATCTTCGTTGCCCGTAGCCACTACATATGTAAAAATCGAATTTTTACTTCGTTATTCAATATATAAAAATCGAATTTTTACTTTGTTCTTCAATATATAAAAATCGAATTTTTACTTTGTTCTTCAATATATAAAAATCGAATTTTTTATTATTCTATATAATCAAAATCATATTTTCTCTTCGCTCTTCACCATATAAAGATTTCGGCTTTTCAATATAAAGATTTCGCCTTTTCAATATAAAGATTTCGCCTTTTTCAATATTAAAGATTTCGCCTTTTCACATACATAGATTTCAACTTTTCAAATATATCATTATTAAAAATCACATTTCTATTTTTCTACACATATAAAGATGATATTTTTAATATTTATATCATGTAAAAATTATATTTTTAATTCTCTACACAAATAAAACCACATTTTTATCCTTCTACAATATGAAAGATTATATTTTTAATACATTAAAAATATAAAAATCATATTTCTACCTCACTACTCCTCTCAAAATATCGTCTTTTCTATTTTTAAAAATCATATCTTTCATTTTTAAAAATCATGTCTTTCCTATTTTTAAAACTATGCTAAATTAGTAAATTAACTAAACTAATTACATTAAATAGACAAAGACAAATAAATAAATAATTTATTGATAATTACCTTTTTTCTTTTCACTGTTTATCACGTCGGGGGGGGGGGGGGAGGGGGGCTGTCGGATTTGTAGCCACGGAGGGGAGGATGGGGGTGCTGATGGTGGCACAAGGAAGGATGCGAGGCTCGGTGGAGGGGATCGGTAGGGGAAAGGAGGTGGAAGAGGGGCTTGCCGGGTTCAATAGAAGAGGAGGAAGAAGCGGATGAGGTGAGGAGGCGAGAGGGAGTGGAGGATGGCCAGCGCCTGAGGCACGGTGGGCCAGCGGTGGCGCCAGAGGCCGCTGCGGTGGAGGATCGATGCGTTCTTCTTTTTTTTTCTGGTAAAAATCGATTTTTGAAAGAAGAGATGGGGGGCCAGCGTATAAAGGGAAGAGGGTTTTTTTTTATTTAATTTGCAAAAAGTTGACTTTTTCATACGACCTTGAAACGAGACCCACCGCCTGTCATCCATAGCGTTTTACCCCCATTCCGAACACAATGGGATATGTATCGCAAGCTGATTCGATAGTTACAATCAGTTTCCGTCAAAATCAACATATAACTCTGTATATTGAATTTGAACGTGCATTTCAATTTACCAGGGTCACATACTAACTCTAAAAATTCCAGAAAAATATTTTCTAGCTTCGTATTGACGATACGGTCCTAACAAAACTAATTTCGTCGAATTCTAAGACCGTTTGAAAAATGGCCAATTTCCAGTTGATTAAAATCAACTCAAACTGGTCAAACGCGTTTTCCTTTGCCACGCTCACATATTGATTCGAAAAATTATGAAATTTAGAATCTAGCAATAATTTGACACTGCGGATCCAACAAAAGTGGTTTCGTCGAAATCCGAGGTCGTTTGCAAAATTCCCATTTTTAAGGGCCTGAATTCCATAGCGACTATTCAGAATTTTCAACTGGACATATCTTTTGATTCCCGCTATGAAATTTTGATTTTTCGGATTCGTTGGAAATATATTATCAATTAGATCCTATTATTTTTGGTTTCACTAAAATCCGGATTGTTTTGCATCCGGTATGTTCAATTGAAGTTTGAAATCGAATTATCGAACTACCGCGCCATTTTCAATTCTATTTATAATTATATATAAATATTTATATTCTAACGACGACGTATATAATATATACGTTCAAATTATATTCAAAATAAATTTCTCGTCAATATTTATTTAAAATAATCTATTTTAAATATTCAAAATTCGCTAAAATTGCCAAAATAAAAATTTTAAACTGGCTCAGAATTTCTGGTTATTACAAATTCATAAATGGGATTCTTTAAGGAAAGTAATCAAAGTTGATATTGGAACACAACCGGATTTTTTTGAAAAAGTATTGATGAACGGTTTTATATAAAACCAGTTTTATGACTAAGTTATAAAAGATATATATTTTTTAGCCAAGACGACAACTTAAAGTAAGTGTTTGTATTAAGAAAAGAAAAGCAGGATGAAAAGAAATATTATATTAAACCCGAATTTTATAAACAATGTTATAAAAGGAGTGTGAGCCTAAAAACGTTAATATTAAATTAACATTACTTAATTCTAGAATTATAAGATGCAATCTAAATTCACTATATTAAATAAGAGATGAAGTTCCACCAGTTATAGCCAGAATGGGATTTGGTTTGATATTGGGGATGAATATAGGTTTTGGTATTACAACTGATACCTATCTTAAGATAAGAACATTATTGATCAAGGTTTGAGAGGTAATTTAAAATACCCCAACATAAGTGACTTCAGGATCATCGAGGCATATTATTAGTTGTAATGTTGAAAATGTTAGAAATAATAATGTAACGTTATTTGAAGTATTTGGAAACATATATAATGGATTGCAATATAAAAGGAAATTAAAACAAGCTTGAGAATATGAAATGATATTTCCATAAGAAATGAATAAAGGAGATTGGTGAAAATATATAGATATTTTCATAATAATAAGATGGGATTTAAAATGGGCTATTCTTAAAAGGTAAGTAACGATTATAGTGTGCAGATAACGAAACCAAAGGAGATGTCGTGACAATCATTTTACGAATTAAAAATTGAATCGATAATAAAAGTGTTATAACTAATATTTTGATATAATAGTAGAATAGGAATTAGATATGGCTATAATATATGATTTGAATTATTTAAATAATGTACTTTCAAGAAGACACTTATATTAAAGTAAGAGATGAATCTACGTTTAAATTATTCAAAGTTTAGAAGTAAATTAATCATTTGTTAATTAATTTAAATTAAAAGGCCAAGTGATGCTGAGTACGAAACTAGTGAACTCATTATATTCACGCAATTATTATTTGATAGTTAAATCACCAACTATCAAACCCTGACCTATACGATTGTTGGTACGGAAAGACCGGAATCGAGTTTATATTCGAAAACCATTCCATCCAGCAAATACGAAATATTGAAGATATCAAATACTAATCAAGACAAAGAAATTGAAGACCGTGGATCTTCATAAAACGGTAGAATTACTTATAATCCCTGGTTTAGCGGTCAGGGATATACTGTGACTCTAATTGAAGCCGACAGATTTGCAAGGACTACTCACTACTGATCTATAGCGTAATTCCTAGGATGTGGTAGGAGGGTGCCTACGGTTCATCCTATTCCTGGATGACTTGTATGGACGGATGTCTGACAGAGTATATCTTAAGAATCATGTACGTTGATCTTTACATACTTATTTTTGTTAGTGGCGGAGAATGACCATTTTTGTAGCTTAACGACCTGAATATTTTTGTGGATGTCAATTAGTAATTTGGCAGATCCGATGATGTAGTATTCAAAGTAAATGATGACCAGACGTTCCAAAGTAAAATTCTAACCTCAAGCCTCACAACCGGGAAATGAAAAAAATCGGGTAGGCAGCATGGCTATGCGAGTCGCACCCATTAGGGTGTATAATCACCTATCTAGAGAAATTCCATTTCCTTCTTTTATCTATTTCAATGTTGTCCCTTTTTTGGGAAACAATTGCTGATCCGAGCCGTTGGTGATATAAATTCAATACACTCAAGTGAAATGAGTAGTCGGTCACGTATGACCTGGGTTGCGAGAAGTTCTTTTTGAACCTAGTGTATTCGCCTCTAGAGATACACTATCGGCAGGTGGTTCCATACCTTTTCGTAGTTGGAATCCAATCTCCAATAAGCGCCCGCGGTTTTGATTGTATACTATATATGTGGAGCGTGAGATGCAAGCGTTCTGCTAGATTGATATTTATTTGTATTTAGACACTGTTATAATATTAGAATATATATTATTTTCAAAAATTGTTTTTGGTTATCATAAGATAAAAACCATCTGTATTTATGTGTGGATTTGGTCTTATGATTATCCTTTTCTTTCGGAAAGATTTTGAACTCTAAAATCAAGTTGGAACGAATCCCCTTAAACTTTGCGAGTTGTTCTCACTCTGGTTCACCAGACTGACCCAGTATTTGAAATGCTCGGGCTAGACTGGGATGTACAGGTCCAGGTTATCGGATGCTGGAAGAGACGAGCTAGAAGAGTTCAGATGTATGATATTATACAGTTATTATTCTGTTGTGTGTTGTGTATAAGGACAGGTTATTTTAACTGTCTTGATGAATTTGTAACAACCCGCCATTTTGACCGCCCTAAGTTTGTGATTAAGCCGACTCGAAGCATTCAAAACGAGGGATCATTATTGGCTTATAGGGTTCAAACAGAATTAATCACAAAATCATGGAGTACAATATTTGCAATGGAATGAATTTTGTAAAAATATCAGTTTTATACAAAACATTTGTACAGCGAAAGAAATGTATACGTAAATTTTAATGAAATAAAGTTACTTTTCAGTCAATCTTCTGCGCGTATACATGCTTCTTCACATGCGTCTCCTCTTTAAAAGCTGAAATCTTTGCATATGTAACACTCGTATCTGACTCGAGCATTCCATGCAAGAACGCAAAACACTCGGGTCAGGATTAATCTTGGTTCAAGTAAAATAATTTCAATAACAATTAACATGAATAAAATAAATCCATAGCAGTGTTAATGATAACAAAATCCTGAATATATGTTGCCTATTAACGGTCCACGCAAATTGCTCAGTATGGGTTCAAAGAAGGTACATACCTCCACCCCCTCCCCCTCCCACCCCCCCCCCCCCCTGACGTCGCCCTCCACCCTACCTCCTCCGCTGCTCGCGAGACACCCGACCCCCCGTTTCTGAAATGCGCAGACCTCATACGCCCAATCCATCACCCCGCACACCACCTCCGCGCCTTCTCCGACCATCTCAGCGCGCCCTAAACCCCCCTACACCTCCGAGTGATTGTAAGTTCTTATTTATCCATTTCTTATATATTTTTCTTTCTTTTCTTATATGAAATCAGTTTTATCCTCCATGATATAGCGAGATGATTTTAAATACAAAGATAGGTTTTTATATGTCAAACATACAATTTTTATATGTTAAAAGGATTGATTTTTATTGTATAAAGAGAAAAATAAAATCTTTGTAAAGAGAAAAATATAATCTTTGTAAAGAAAAAGATGTGATCTTTGAGTAGTTAAGTTATGATCTCTCATATTATAAAAGGTCGGATTTTTTTTAAACTATAAAAGGTCGGGTTTTTAAATTATATAAGGTCGGATTTTTAGAGTATAAAAGAACGGAATTTTAATCAAAGAAAGAACGGATTTTTAACGATATAAAGTAGTGATTTTTAATCTATGAAAGACGATATTTTTATATAATGAAAGGCGTGTTTTTTTATATAGAAAGATTAAAAATATAATTTTTATAATATAGAAAGATTAAAAATATAATTTTTATAATATAGAAAGGATAAAAATATAATTTTTATATGAGCAGATATATAAAAATATGTTTTTTACATTATAGAAGTGTTAAAGATTTGATCTTTATTTTGTAGAAGGAGCAAAGATCTGATTTTTATATAAGTGGCGATATAAAAATATAATCTTTATTATATGAATAACTTTGTAAAAATAGAATTTTTATCTATATAGTAGCGAAATAAAAATTCAATTTTTATATACGTAGTGAAAGCGGGCAACGAAAGTGACAAAAGGCGAGAGCAGCGATGACTTCTACATAGGAAGAGTCGTGGAATTGGATTAGCTAGTCGGTGAGAACTTCTCACTTTAAATCTTCTTTTCTCGTTAAAATATATACTAGGATGTAGACGGTGTTTAGTAGCACCCGACACCCGTCATCCACAGACCATGGATGGCTTGTATGTTTGATTGTTTGTTGTGATGAAAATTGATTGTGTGATGTGATGTGAAATGAAATAAAATATTTATACAGTTAAAAATATTTTATCGCTAAAAATATAATTTTTAACGGGTATGTGAATAAATAAAAATCTGTGTTTGTTGATTTGAAACCCCACACGGGTATTGGGATGATATTTGGCATACACTAATCCCAATTATTTCATTGTATGTTGATCGATTGGTCGACAGACTGTGTGAGCGTTAATTATTTATAATTAATGCTTATGTAGTTGTGTTGTGCACTTTGGATGATGATTGATTATTTACCGTTGCGATTATATACATGTGTTGTATAAAAACCATATAATTAACAATATATGGTGATTGATTGGGCCTCATTCCAATTGGGAAAATAAAGAATAGAATGAAGTATATATTCATGTATTGAATAGAATAAATAATCATGTGTTGAAAATTATCATTTGTTTAAAGAAATATTTTAACAATAAAATTTACATCCTTATCATATTTAAAGTTAGAAACTAACTGGAAAATAGATAAGATGAGTGGTTTCCATGGTATTGATCTAATATTGGTTCCGGCCTTCGGCGTTAATACCCAGGGAATCACTCTCTTACTACTTTACAGTTGGAGTCTGATTTATAAATCAAACGATAGATATCATAGTTTTATAAAATATATTTAAAAAATATAATAGTCATGTGTTGACAGTGCTCATGTGTTGAGAATATTCATGTGTTGAAAGAAATATATATTCATGTGTTGAATAGAATAAATATTCATTTGTTGAATAGAATAATGAATTTATTGAAATATATAAAGCCGTGTTGATTAGAGTTGCGCCATCTTGATGTGAGCGATATTTATATCGATTATATTCGTTTTATAATGAATATAGAAAAAGAAGTGATTTCAAAATATAACGTTTTGAAAATATTATCACTTATATAGAAATGATATGGAATATTCAATTTTGATTCGAAATTGAATAGGTAGTTGAATTTGTTTTGAAAACGAATTTAAAATGATTTATAAAATACGTTTTAACAAGGAAATCAACGAAATATATATAATATATATATTATATATAAAATGGCCTGAATAGAACGCGCCGCGCTACGGCAGTTCGTGAATTTCGACCATTGACTTCGAATTGACGTTGCGGGAGATCCGACTGTCGGATTCTCCTGAAACCGGAACCGTTGGGTTCATATCGAAAAGATCTTTCTAATGAATACTAGAAATTTGAAATCTAACGGTTGGATTTGGAATTATGTCCAAATCAAATTTGAAAAAGGTCGTTGTAAGTGTAGTTCGATGGACGTTGATGGAAATCGACTGTACGGGACTTGATAAAATTATTAAAAATATTAATAATTTGTGTAAAATCATAAGAAGTGATTTGGGAAAAATTGGGATGAAAAACTCCATATTTGAAAAGATAAAAATAGATTTTTATCAAAAAGAACTAGATTTGAACTAGAATTAAAATCAATTTATTTTTAAAATAAATAAATTGAATTTGAAAGTGGTTTTAAAAATAATCAGAATTTCCAAAACGCGAATTGAAATGGATTTGAATCGAAATTATCTTCGGAATATTTTGATGTTGGGTTTCGTGATTATACAGCTATGGTTATGGAAATTTGAAAGATATATTTTATATCGTTATTTCCAATATGATATTTGTTGGTTTCAAAATTTGATATTGAATATAAGCCGGTATATTTTCTATTCAGAGCCTTGTATTTAATATCAAACATGATTTGGGTTTGTCGTGAATAGTGTCTTCATTAACATTGATTCTTAAGCCCAGTTGAGAAAAAGATTAAATCTTTCTATTTAGATTTAATGAAGTGTACCAATTAAACAATATTTAATTGGAATTGAATTTGAAAGTGATTTTGGGTTTATCGTGAATCGTATTTTAGATGACATTGGTTCTTTAACCCAGTTAAAGTCAGGATGTTGATTTTTGGGAAGATTAAAATTAAGTGGAGATTTAATGAATCTTTAATTAGATTAAAATGTGAATTGATAATTTAAATTATCAAATCTGAAAGGTGATCGAGAAGGGAGTACCACCTGTTTTGCTCCAAAGCAATAGTTAAATCTTTAATTAGATTTGAACGTGAAATGGTAATTAACTTTACCGATAACACCGTGGTGTTAGAGATGGAGTATTACCAGTTTTCTCCATGGGATGAATAGGTTGGGATTGGGAAATAAAATAAATAATTACTCCGGTGTGTGGTTCGCTAATCTCGACTAGTTTGGAAAACCATAATATGGTTTGAAATGATATCCAAAGGAAGATTAAAGAATAAATTTAGAAGAATTTATCTTGGATAAAATTAATGGGAACCTTTCCCTAAGAATGTGATTTTGTGAATAAAAGAATATTCTGAATTGGAATGAGGCATTTGTTGTATTTGTGTAACATTTGTATATCATATACATGGGTTATTCAGAAAGGCCGGGTTTTGAGACGACCCGAAATCCCGTTCAGAAGGAAACAAGGGTTATCTTTGGAATATAACACAAAAACAGATAATAGCAGAACAAAAATTAAATAAATACACCAGATAATGAACAATAGAATATACTGGATAAAAGTAATCATCAGAGTTACACAGTATACAGGATCTTACTTAGTACAAATACAGTTCAACTATACATAAATGTCTACAGCGGAAACAAACAAAATATGTACAATAGGAGCTGAACAGCATAAAAAGAGATAAATGATAGAATCCATCTTCAGCTCCGGCTATCCAGAAAGAACCAGCTAAACCTGAATACAAGGCTGCCCGTGTAGAAAAAGGGGCACCCGAGTTTGAGAGTGAAACAAACTACGAGTCAGTCATGAGACTGGTATGAGAAATCCATTCAACACATATATAATATGGCTAATCACAGGACCACGCCACTTTCGTGGAACGGGTTTACTCCATTGGATTGCCAGTGCTTTAAAACAAATCTTTCTTTTAAACAACGCTATGCTTTTTATAAAAAGGAAACCGTTATAAGACTCAGTTCCCATCACACAATGCGACGCAAACCGGAGGATAGAGTTTTTACCTTATAACGACTAAATTATGCTTGATACGAATAAAACAAAGGCATTTGATATTATTGCTAGTGTCTATATGTTTTGAAAACAATTTCAAATCATAACTATCAATCATAGACGACATGAGCGTCCCATGCCACTATGTCGCCAAATGTATATATACAATCGAAACCGCACAGTCACGTATTTGGAAATTGGATCTCCGTCATGAACCAAGGCAAAAGATAGTCCTTACCGAATTCGAGACGCTCTAGCTCGTGTCTCAGGAACAGCCGCAACTGCCCCTTGGATCGTCAGGGCCGGTCCACCGATGTGGATTATTATGCCTGAACACTACGTCTCCCCGCCCTTTGGGGCGTAAGCGAGCCAACGAATGAATCCATCGGACCCGGATCGTCCGATCAAACCGAGGCGCCTCGCAACAGCAACAACCACATAGGTGAAAAGTATATAAATGTCAGGGCTGGTAGGTCACTGACACCACCCTAGCTAGAAAGAAACGCAGGCCCTCCCTGATGTCCTCTCCCGTTTCTGGTTCATACCGGGGTGTAAGGCTCGCGATTCTACATTATACACAAAGCTACGCCACACTGGCGGTGCTTTGATCATCACCACAAGACTTTGCTTTTCAACAGAAGCCCTGATCACTGCATCTTAGCATGCCACACAGGCAATTCATGCCATGTGACTGATGTCCATCGATATACAACCTCAGAGCTCGTGCATCTCAGAGAAGGGCGTTAAGCAAAAGAATAAATTCTCCGCCGCCAAACAGATGTATATTTAACAGAAATCAATCAACACAGAATAAACTCCAATGTCAGACACACAGTCCATTTACAAGTCGTTCTGGGTCTGAACAAAACCGGAGGCACTAAATACCTCGCAAACCCTTCGATCACCACTCACGTCTGAACGATCACCACTCATTATCCATATTTCGGGATGCCTCCCAATCAGGACCTCGGTTACCATCCAAACGAGGTGAAGATCTCCGGTCTTCGACCGTCGTCTTCATCTTCGAATTTCAATCGTCGGTCAATTATTTGAAATGAGAATTAACTCGGCCTTTTCAAATAATTCACGTATATTTAGAATTTCAAATCAATTTATTTCAATGGTTAAATCATTCGACAACACTAATTTTGTTGTTTAATGTAATTTTCACACCAAACACATTCAACCATCAAATACAACATAAATCGAGCAAATTCAGTTTATTTCCATTCCATATTGTTTATGATATTTTATAACGATTTATCGCTATTTTTATTTATTTTAAAATAGCTAATTTATTCAAAACGACGCTTCGGGCCATAAAGCGGCCGTGGCGCTATTTTTCTTCAGATTTGATTTACACATATCTGAAAATCTAACCGTTGGATCCTCACAAAATTTACATCATTAGAAAGGTCTTTTCAAAACGAATCCAACGGTTCCGGTTTCGGGAAAATCCGACAGTCGGATCTCCCGGAACAATCATTTGAAGTTTCGATTTCAAAATACGAACTGCAGCGTCGTTATTCGATTAAATATATAATTATATTTATATATATATAAATATAATCGCTTCTAGCGCTGTTTTTCTTCAGATTTGAATTAAACATTCCAGACAATCCAACCGTTGGATTTTTACAAAGTTGGTGCCGTTGGGAAGATATTTCCAAGGCGAACCCGACGGTTGAGGTTTCGGGAAAATCCAATTGTCGGATTTCCCGTACTAGTTGTTTGAAATCACGGTTTCAAAATGCGAACTGCACGGCCGCGTTTCGTTTTAATTTTATTTATATTTATATAATTATATAAATATAGTTCATTCAACAATTTCAATATCGTGTTCACTTCAAATATTTCACTAACGCCTTAAAATTTTGGAAAATTTCGCCATAACCTCCCCTGCACTGGGAGCATTGGGAAATCGCAAATAACTTTCCCGGTCCTTCTAATCACAAAAAGAAAAAAAAGGAAAAGCCAAGCGGCTAGCCAATAGGCTCATAAAATCATCACCCAAACAAAACAGTAAATGTGTACCTATTTGTCGGGCACAAAATTTTATTCCTCTTCTCTAGCCCCTTTGCTATAACCTGTTCAATGAATATGCATGTACATATATATAGTTCTTATCATTTATCATTTTCTATTCAACTTCATATTTGATTTCTATTTGGTTTAAAAACACCATTCATTCTAAGGTTACATACATAGGTACAAATCATTTCATTAGCTAATTAATGAATATTTCAACTCATATATGTTTATTTGAACAAGTGGCTATTTTTAACACTTCACATTTCAACGATTCATGCATACAATAAAAATGTGATTTTTATTGTAAAACAACTCATTTCAAAACATTATTATTTTGATATATTTCATATTGGTGAGAAAAATAGGATTTTTCTTATAAAACAATTTCTTTCAAAACGAGATTATTTTACACAGTTCATATAGTCGAAAAAAGGTGATTTTTATTATCAAACAATTTATTTCAAAATATGAATACCATTCAACAAATGAATTTCAATTCAACGAATGAATATCGATTCAACACATGAAGGTTTTCTATAGTTTCTATATATAGATAGAAATGTGATTTTTATATTTAAAACGCGAATACCATTCAACACATGAATTTCAATCAACGAATGAATATCAATTCAACACATGAAGGTTTTGTATTCAATGAATAAATATAGTTTAAGCAGATGAAAATAATTCAAACACACGAATATTATTCAAAATTTTGGCAGCATAACGGCAGGGTAGTTAAAACCGGGACCATCCCTAGTACGGCTCCTCGCTCTACCTTAAAACCTCGCGGTTTTTGACAATGGGGATCATGCATCTAGTTCGCACGCAGGCGGCATGTATATATTTATTTCATTTCCACAAACTAATCCTATGTGGTTTCAACCAAATATTTCTCAATCACAAACGGGTATTTTTCAACCACAATCAATCAATATCAACCACAAACAATCCCAAACAATCATTCGCTATCAATCAATTTTCACAACAATTTCAATCAATAAATATCGTCCATGGTTTGTGGATGAGGGTAGTATATATATATATATATATATATATATATATATATATAGCAATTCACTTTTATTTCAACACACATATATATATAGCTAGAAAAAGAAATTGAAGAGTGAGAAATTCTCACCGAAAAGCTAATTCAATCCCACGACTCTTCTTTGCATAAATCTTCACCGCTCTTGCCTTTTGTCGCTTTCGTTGCCAGTATTCACTTCATATGTAAAGATCGAATTTTTACTTCGTTATTCAATATATAAAAATCGAATTTTTACTTCGATGTTCAATATATAAAAATCATATTTTTACTTTTAAAAATCTCGTCTTTCCCCGTTTTAAAATCTCATTTTTAAACTATGGTTTATATTTTATAGACAAAGATAATTTTAATTTCAAATCAGAGGTAATTTTATTTTTAAGTCAAAGTCTATTTTATATTTTCTATTTGAAAGTATTTTTTTTTTCAAAACAATCCTGTTTTATATTTTCAAAATCAATCCTAATTTTATTTTAAAACCTTTCTAACTTTATTTTAAAACCTTTCTAGTTTTATTGTCATAATGCTATATATATTTTAAAAAAAAATGAAAATAAAAGCTGCCTTTATATTTATTCAAAACTGCATTTATATTAATAAAAAAAACTACTGCATTTATATTTATAAAAAAAAAACTGCTGCATTTATATTAATGAAAAAAACTGCTGCATTTGTATTTATAAAAAAAACTGCTGCATTTGTATTAAAAAAAAAAACAAAGCTACTTACAGTCCACGAATGAACAACCGAACCCATTAGGGTTCCCCCCCATCGCACGCTCGTCGGAGAGGTTGACCGACGATCCGAGGTCACCAGTCGAGGCGCCACCCCCCCACCTTCCTCCGCCCTGAAGCACGCCCCATCCGGTGGTCGTCCTTGACCAGAAATCGAGCCCGACTTTTGGCAGTTTGGCCACGAAATTCGAACAGAGTTCCTAATTAAAATCGGTCTTCTTGGTATTGATTTGGAGAGCATGAAAAGCTCTTTAATTTTCAATTAATAGCTTCGAACTTCATAGTGTGGATTTGAAGAATTTGAAGGGTGAAAATCTGAGCGATTCTGGCCTTTGAAATGATGATGACGGTGGCCGCAATTAATGAACTAGGGTTTTAAAATGAATGGGCTTGTATATAAAATATTTTAATTTATTTAATTTCGAAAATACCCTTATGTTGATACGAACTCGAAATCAAACCCAACAACTGTCACCCCTAGCTAAATACCCCCATTTCGAACACAATCGGATATGTTTCGTTAGCCAATTCGGCTATTACGATTAGTTTTCGTTAAATTTACATTTAAATCTCTATATTGAACTTTAAACGTACATTTCATATTACCGGGGTCACATACGAACTCTATAAATTGCAGAAAAATATTTTCTAGCTTCACATTGACGATACGGTCCTAACAAAACTAGTTTAGTTGAATTCTGAGACCGTTTAAAAAATGGCCAATTTCCAGTCGATTAAAATCAACTGAAACTGGCCAAACGCATTTTCCTTTGCCACGCTCACATATTGATTCGAAAAATTATGAAATTTGGAATCTAGCAATAACTTGACATCACGGACCCAACAAAAGTGGTTTCGTCGAAATCCGAGGTCGTTTGCAAAATTTCCATTTTTAAGGGCCTGAATTCCATAGCGACTATTCAGAATTTTCAACTGGACATATCTTTTGATTCCCGCTATGAAATTTCGATTTTTCAGATTCGTTAGAAAGATATTACCAATTAGATCCTAATGTTTTTGGTTTCACTAAAATCCGGATTGTTCTGCACCCGGTATAGTACGACAAAGTTTGAATTCCATTTTTGAAACTGCAGCGCCTTTTCAAGCCCCGTTTATAATTATAATTAATTATGTTCGTTTTCATGTCGATTCAAACTCAGTTTTCATCGCCATTATTTAAAATATTTATTTTAAATATTTAAAATGCATTATTTTAGCCAATTTAAAAATTTTAAATTGGTTCAGATTTTCTGGGTCGTTACAATCTCCCCCACTTAAAACTTTTCGTCCCCGAAAAGGAACAAAGTCGAAAGTGGTTTGATAAATCTACAATCACACAACACAACAACCAATCCAATTGTTTTTAACCTTCAAAGATATACTAATCAAATCCTATACCCTTTAAAAATCATTCAGACTATATAATTAAAAGTGCACATCTATGAAAAGAAAATAACAATAGAGTAGAGAATTGAATGGTAGTGCAAAGTAGGGTAAATGTACCTTGCACCAGAGTCAATCAGAGATATCTACTCGGCATCTAGGATAAGCCTTCTGAATGCTCTCCTCGGTTTCCTAAGTACAATCTCGCGGATCTCCACTCCATTGCACTTTGACTAAGCGAACCTTCTTGTTCCTCAGCTCTTTGGTTTCTTTGCCTATTATCTTTAGCGGCTCTCTTCTCACAGCTAATTCTGGGGTAATTTCAATGTCATGTTGAGCTGCTTCTTCCACGATCAAGTCTGGATCATGAACGTGCTTTCGAAGTTGAGATATGTGAAATACATCATGAACTCCAGGCAGCCAATCAGGCAGTTTGACCCTATAAGCGAGAGTTCCGATCCGTTCCAGAATAGGAAACGGACCAATGAATTTGGGCGCTAACTTTCCAGTTTTACCGAACCGGATAACTCCTCTCATCGGCGATACTTTCAAATATACATAGTCGCCCACAGCAAAGGATATATCTCTCCTTCTTCTATCGGCATAGCTCTTTTGTCGGCTTTGAGTGGCGAGTAATCGCTTCTTAATAAAATCGACTTTGTCGGCAGCTTCTCGAATCATATCAGGACCCAACACAAGTCTATTACCTTGTTCGACCCAACAAGCAGGGGATTGGCACGGTCTACCATATAATGCTTCGAATGGCGACATTGTCAGACTCGCCTGGTAGCTGTTGTTATATGAAAATTCAGCCAAATGAAGATGGTCTTCCCATGATCCACTGAAATCTAGAACACAAGCCTGCAATAGATCTTCTAAAATGCGATTTACCCTCTCAGTTTGACCATCTGTCTGAGGATGATAAGCGGTGCTCAGGTTCAACTTCGTTCCCAGCTCGACTTGAAATGCTTCCCAGAATTTGCTAGTGAATATTGTATCTCTATCACTTACTATACTGAGCGGCACTCCATGTAGTCTAACTATTTCCCTGAAGTATATCTGCGCCAGACTCTGAGCGGTTCTATTTGATCTGACAGGTATGAAATGGGCAGTCTTCGTGAAGCGATCTACGTTCACCCAAATACTGTCATTCCCTTTTCTGGTTCTGGGTAGACCATCAACGAAATCCATAGAAATATGTTCCCACTTCCAGCCTGGAACTTCTAGTGGTTGTAACAACCCAGCCAATTTCTGTTGGTCGCTTTTAACTAGCTGGCAAGTAGGGCACCGACTAACATATATCGAGATGTCTCTTTTTAACGACTTCCACCAGAATGTGCGTTTGATATCGTTATACATTTTATTCACACCTGGGTGGATACTGAGCTTAGATTTGTGACATTCATCAAGCACATCTTTTCTGAGTTCAGGAATCTCTGGAACGCAAATTCGCCCTTCTAACCTCAGAATCCCTTCGCTGTCTAGCTGAAAATCCGAAGCATTGCATTCACGAATTCGCTGACTCATTCCTTTGATAAATTGGTCGTCTTCTTGGAGAGCCGATATCTTATCAATCAACGAAGTCGCAATGATGAAACTGGCGATCATCTCATTCTTTCGGCTTAACGCATCGGCCACGACATTTGCTTTCCCTGGAGTGTATAGAATTTCAAAATCATATGCTGCAAGAAACTCCAGCCAACGTTGTTGCCTCAAATTCAAGTCTTTCTGGGTGAACAAATACTTTAACGACTGATGATCTGTAAATAGTTCAAATCTCTCACCCAGAAGATAGTGCCTCCAGATTTTCAAAGCGAATACTATCGCCAATAACTCAAGATCATGAGTTACGTAGTTCTTCTCGTGTGGCTTTAGTTGATGGCTAGCATAAGCAATCACTTGACCCCTTTGCATTAACACTGCGCCAAGGCCTTCTCTAGAAGCATCAGTCCAGACTTTCAAATCTTGGTTGCCATCGATGATGGTTAGCACTGGAGCTGTTGTTAGTCTCAGCTTTAGCTCTTTAAAAGCCTCCTCACTCTCTGGAGTACATTTGAACTTAGAATGCTTCTTTGTAAGCTTCGTTAAGTGACCAGATATCTTCGAAAAGTCTTTAACGAACTTCCGGTAATAACTAGCCAATCCCAGAAAACTACGGACTTCCGTGGGGGTACTGGGCTGTTTCCAATTTTGAATAGCCGTGATTTTACTTGGATCCACAGCAATTCCTTCTTTTGATACGACATGGCCTAGAAATTTCACTTCATCTTGCTAGAATATACATTTGGAAAACTTTGCTTTTAATACATTCTGTCTCAGAATTTCTAGAACCTGTTCCAGATGCTTTTCATGTTTGGCCTTTGATTTAGAGATGATTAGAATATCATCAATAAAAACCAGAACAAATTTATTCAAAACCCCTCTGAACACTCTGTTCATCAGATCGACGAAGTAAGCTGGAGCGTTACATAAGCCGAACGGCATCACTAACCACTCGTAGAATAAGTTGGGGCCTCTGAACGCTGTCAATGGAACACACTCCTCGGCAATTCGAAGTTGATGGAAGCCTGTAGCTAGGTCCATTCGTGAAAATACTTGTGCGCCATTTAATCGATCCAACAAATCATCAATCCGCGGCAATGGATATTTGTTCTTTATTGTCTGCTTGTTCAGATCACGATAATCCACACATAACCGTAGAGTACCGTCAGATTTTGGGACAAAAACCACTGCTGCACCCCAATCAGAGAAACTAGGCCTGATCAGACCTTTCCATACGAGCTGTCATGTTTGATTGTCTAATTCCTCTTTCTCTTTCAAGGACATTCTTCGAATAGCGTGAACTACCGGCCTTGCATTTAGAATTAAAGCAATTTTGAAATCTATCTCTCTCTGCGGAGGTAAGCGAACAACTTCCTCGAACACATCCGCATAGTTCTTGACGATAGGAATATCTTTCACTAGGTCGGGAATATTCTCAGTAACTTCAGGAATATTTTCCATTTGAGCTGGAGAAACATTCAACGCTGCCCAGAAGTCCTTTCTATTAGCATTCTGACCTTCACACGGTATGGTTATATAACTCCCTGATTTAATCTTAGCTCTAACAACTCTCTCGGCGCATCTAACCTCTGCTTCATATTTGGTTAGCCAATCCAATCCCAGAATAAGATCGAATTCATCAAAATTCATGACGACAAAGATAATAGGGAATTTATAGCAAGAAAAGGAGACAGGTACTGCACAAATCCAACTGAGATTGATAGAACCCCCGACCGGATTCTGGACAGTCATTGGTTCCTTGAGCTTCCTCAAGTTCAAATCAAGTTTCTTAGCGGCACCCTTTGAAATGAAGCTTCGGGACGCGCCTGTGTCAAACAGTACTTTAACTTGAATGTTTTTGACAGTAAGCGTTCCTTCTAAAACATCAGATCTTCCTTGACTTGCTGAGGGATCAGAAGTTTCTGCTACTTCATTCACTTGAACTATTTCAGTCTTTTTCAACTGCCAGCAATCTTGCTTTACGTGACCAGCCTGATGGCAGAGATTGCATTTTCTATTCGATTGAAGTCCTTCTTTGGATTGAAGTGCACCTTTTTATCTCTTCCTTAAGGGTCCGCAGTTTATCGACAAATGCCCCTTCAGATGGCAGTTAGAGCAAGTGGCGGTCTTTACTGTTTCCTTTTCAGATTTAGCCCTTTTTCTCTTGGCACTGGGCTTCTTACTGGCTTCAGGAATATCAGTTTCCGACTCTGCCTTGTCACTAGGACAGACTTCTTCTTCGTCGCGTAACATTCCTCTCTTATGGAGATCTTCATACTGATAAGCCATATAAATCATTTCTGAGAAAGGAAGCTTCACATTTCTCATTACACTATTCTGATATTTTCTTTGAAGGCCATGAATAAATCTCAGATTCTTCCTCTTTGGATCTTGAATCAGATGAGGAGCAAAGTGAGCAAGTTCGTTGAATTTCTTATGATACTCTGGGATGGTCATATCACCTTGTATTAGATAAGAAAATTCATCACATAATCTCTCGGTTGCTTCGGGAGGAGTAAATATTTCTAGGAAAATCTCTTTGAATCTATCCCAGGTGATATCACCTTCTGGATTATCTTTGATGATCGTTTCTGTAACGACCCGAAAATCCAGTAGAATTTGAGCTGACCAAAAACACAAGTCCAACCCCAAATATCATGGAAATTCGAACCATTAATAGAAAGAAGTTAGAGGGTGAGGATAGATAAGATAGAAACTTAGAATAGAAGAAGAAGAAGAACACAAAATCAGAGTAACACGAATCTCACAGCGGAATGAATAACATATAATATATATAACATAACTTGAAATATACATTTGTACTTGAATATACATCAATATCAAAGTACATCACTTACAACACAGCAGAAATAACTATAGCTATATGATCCTGAATCCTCCTGCTCCAAGCTCTTCCAGTATATCTGTAAATTCCCGACTACTTGACTGCCCGTACAAATTTAGGCACCCAAGAGTTTAGGGAAAACAACAAAGTAAACTCCGGGTCAGTCATGGGACTGGTATGAGTAAACAGTTTAAAACAGTTTCAGAAAACTAAATGATATCTCATAAGACCACGCCGTATAACACGGAACGGGTTTTTCCCTTATGAGAATCCAAACACTTGATTTATCTTTATATCAAAACTCTTTTGATATTATAATAATGTCTAAATCAAGTAGATAACAATCTAGTGGAACGTTTGCATCTCACGTTCCACATATATATACAATAAAAACCGCAAGCACGTATTGGGTAATGGATTTCTAACTATGACAAGGTATGGAACCACCTTCCGCTGGTATATCTCTAGAGGAGAATACACCGAGTTCAACAAGAACATCTTGCAACTCAGCCACACATGACCGACCACTCATTTCGCTTGAGTGTATCGAATGTATATCACCAACGATTGGGATCAGCAACCGTTTCCCGAATGGGTCAGCATCGACAATAGATTTTTAGAAGTAAATGAAACTCTAGATCAGGTGATTATACACCCTAATAGGTGCGACCTACATAGCCATGCTGCCTGCCCGATTTCTGTCATTTACCGGATGTTGAGGCTAGAAGCTACGCTTTATCATCACACCAGATTCACTTCGAATGCCACATCGTCAAATCCATCAAAAATCACTAATTGACGTCTACAACAGTACATTACGTGTTAGCTAAAAGAAGTTCCCTTCTCCGCTTCCACTCTTGGTACGATTGGAGAAATCAATATACGTGATCGTCTGGAAATACTCTGTCAGACATTCATCCATACAAGTCACCCAGGAACAGGATGAACCGAAGGCACAATTTCTATTAATAGAAAAAGTCCTTGCACTCTACTCCGTCTTCGATTTTCTTTATATAATCTGATTCGCACGCTACTGCCAATACGGAGTGGTTCTTCGGATAATAATCCCACCGGTCTCTCCATATTGACAACGATGGTCAAAACTTCGATAGTCTGTGATTTAACTATCGAATAAAAACAAGTGTTTCGATAGTCGATGATTTAACTATCGAATAAAACAAGTGTTCATCCAAACATCCAAAAATCAGTGAGCCTTTAATTAATAATTCCTTAATTAAATCACTTCTCTATTTCTTTATCAATGTTTGTTAACCAAATATTTTCAATAACCATATTGGCCTTATACGTTCTTTGGAAAACATTTCCATATATCGCCTTCCTTTATTTTCTGTACTAGGAAATATTCGTTATTCTATTTCCAAGCTTTGCACATATTTAGGTTAAAACAGATGTTGTGTAAAACATCGTTACAACAACCCAAATACAGTATTTAACTAATTCTTATTCCACATTGATCTTCGAGCCTGAATCTTGCTACTTATCGGTATATCATGAAATCAACCAAGTTGGGGTATAATTACCTCTCAGACCTTGACTGAATAACATTTAACGTCAAAACAGACAAGACTACTTACTCGAATAATCAATACCATACCACTACTTCTTCACTTTTAAACACATATATACTTTCTCTTTTATCCTTACGAGGTTTTATTCTTATATTTCCTTTTTGATTATACTATTCTATTTCTAAGTTCGTTTTCTTATCGACTTCTATATATTTTGATATGTTAATTTCTAACTATCAAATTATCTTAAAAATATTCTATCTCCTTAAATTCCCGGAAAAATTCTCCATAACCTCCTTTATACCGGGAGCATCGGGAAATTTCAAATAGCTTTCCCGGTCCTTCTCATCTCCAAAAGAAAAAGAAAAAGCCAAGTGGCTAGCCGATACGGCGCATAAAATCTCATATATGAATTAAATACGTACCTTTTTGTCGAGCAATCTATATATATACCTTCTATACTTTATTCCATACCTGTCTCCTGTATATTTATGCCTGTCCAATCTGTTTTAACTATACCAATCGTTTTAACTCAATTTGTTCATTAAATCTGTTACTTAACTTTTCAGTCTATTTCACCTTCATATTTGAACATGACATGTTCAAATATATTTTAACTGCATATTAACAAATTCTAATTATACTCATACTCTCTTTTCCCTATCGACTTCTCTATTAAAATTCCAATTCAATTCTATTTGAATTCTTTTGATTTAAACTTCATTTGAATCCAATTTTCAAATTCTATAGTTTAAAGTCCATTTGAATTTCTATATTCAAATATATAGTTTAAAGTCCATTTGAATTTCTATATTCAAATATATAGTTTAAAGTCCATTTGAATTCCATATTCAAATATATAGTTTAAAGTCCATTTGAATTCCATATTCAAATATATAGTTTAAAGTCCATTTGAATTCCATATTCAAATATATAGTTTAAAGTCCATTTGAATTCCATATTCAAATTCTATATTCAAAGTCTATTTGAATTCCATATTCAAATTCTATATTCAAAGTCTATTTGAATTCCCTGCATTATTTATAAACAACATTTATAACTTCAATTCAAATTTCCACCTTTCCATTTATAAACAACGTTTATAAATTCAATTCAAATCCCATATTTTCATTCATAAACAAAGTTTATGAATTCAATTCAAATCCCATCTTCCATTTATAAACAAAGTTTATAAATTCGATTACTTGTTTTATATATCTTCAAAACAAGTTAATATTTCCTATAGTTTTTTTTAAAATTCAAATTCTATTTTTAAAAATAGAATTTCCTTTTTAAATATCAAATACCCTTTCCGATATTTTTATAAATCAATATTCAAGCTCTAGTAGTATTTTCAACAATCAGATCAACCAACTTTCAATCACTTGATTTTTAACACATCATATAGGAAGATATATGAAATCAAACAAACAACAACAGATAATATATTTTTGAGGAATCCAGTTGGATTCCTCCAACCTGTTTTCCTGCATCCACAGACGTTAGTCAACATAGTAATACCCATCCTGCTTCGAGGCAGAATATCGCGGTATAGAAGGTCATCCACTAATCATAGCATGGGGCGTATAGGGTAATCATCCGCTATGAAACTGCGGGCATCCGCTAAAGAGACTGCGGGAATCCAACCAATCATCAACCCAATATATATATATATATATATATATATATATATATATATATATATAATAGTCAACCAATCCTAAATAACTATATATATATTAAAACAATCAGACAGCATTCAAACAAGCACAGACAATTATTTTTAACTATATAAAAATAAATTCTAAATAAAAGGTGAGTTTTACTCACCAGGGCTTTTATTTGCCGAATATCCAATTAAATCCCAAACCGTCTCTTTTACAAATCCACTTGACTTGTTTTGACTGATTTTATTTTTCACCTACGATTAATTGATTTTTTTACTTATCGATTAAACGACTATTAATTTTAAATTAACTTCTTGAATAAAAATAATTAAACGTAACTAACTAAATAAATTTATTTAATTACCTTAAATCCATTCTCCCTCTCTTTCCTTGTTCACCATCACACCACTCCTGAAACCATCGAACCCAAACCCACTTTCCTCTTAAACACCTTGTTCATCATCGTCGGTTTTAGGCCTAGACCAACCTCTCATATTTCCTTCGCGATGTCCATTCCCCCCCCCCTTTTCATTGATCGATGAAACCACCAGGAGGTTGCCGCAACTCCCTGCTTTCACCCCAGCTCACCTCACAGGATCGACAGTCTTTATTACCTTTGAACTCGAGACCCTCCTGCAACCTATAGGACTTGCCGCATAAACCCTACCCAGCAGCAGTTCGAAACCCCGGTAGCCAGGTGACCTTCGAACTCTGACCTTTCTCCTTCTTGAATTAACACATCGCGATTCCCTCTTCTGCCACGAACAAGCTTCAATCGCCTTCTGCTATCCCTCAAATTGAAGCTGTCGATGAACCCTAGATTAGCATCGAACCCTGTCGAACCCGAGGTAGTAGCTCGCGACTTCGAATACCCACGATAACCCTCACTTTGAACTCCACGCTGTACTTCGACTCGAGCTCGGTCTCCAAGCAGTGCTTCAGGAAAAAATCTCGATTCGGTTTTGCTGAAGAACTCGAAAAAATGAAAAGGGGAGACCGTGATTTCAGATTTTGGGCTTTCGATTTCCTTTCGAGAATGGGGGACTTCGGTTTTTATTTATAACTGGGATGTTGGTTTGGTCTGTGGTTACAAGGAAGACAACGTTTTGTTTTGATTTTGTGGTAATTAAAGAAACACCGTATGGTTTTGGTGTGTGGTAAAGAAGGAAGCACGATTCCTTTTTTTCTTCTGCTTGATGTTTTGTTTCGGTCCACAAAACAAATGATATTTTATTTTAATTTAAATTCAAATTAAACCAATATCCTTTAATTAAAATACCCATGATGTCGAACTCTTTTTTTTTCTGATCCCAACAACTGTCAATCTTAGTGTAATACCCCTGTTCCAAACACACTGGGATAGGTCACGAAGTCTAATTCGATCATCTGAAGGAGATATTAATTTAAATCAATATAAATTAAATTTCAAACCATTTAAATTCTTCGATAATAAATTAATATTATTTATTGTTTATATTCGAATTAGAATTTCCACAGATCATCTGAATTATCTTGATTCAGCTCTAACTTCGAATATATATATTTATTGTTTTTCCTATTCGTCAATTTAATATATTCTATTTTAAATCGAAATTGATTATCAAATCGATAACTCTAATATAAAAATTTCCATTTATATTATCCACCCAATATTTAAATCTGTATTAAATAGTTAAAATTTACCCATCAGAATGCGGGTCATTACAATCTTCCCCACTTAAAATAATTTCGTCCTCGAAATTGCTAAGGTAGAAAAAGTGCTACAAACCCATTAACTTTTCAAAACTTATTTATGTTGATACTCAACATTTCAAACTTCCTTGCATAACTCTCTTTCGAATAAATCCCTATTCGATAACTCCTCCCTTCGAATAACTATATTCGATAATCTCTCTATCAAATAACTAGATTCGAAAACCTTTCTTTGAATCAACTATATTCGATTTACTCTATTCAATTTACTCTTATCAATTAACTCTATTGGATTTAATTCTTATCGATTAACTCCATCGAATAATTAAATTCTATAACTCCTTCGAATAACCAATATTCTATAACTCACTTTGATTAAACTAATCGATAACTCCTTTCGATTAAACTATAATCGATAACTCATTTCGATTAACAAATAATCTATAACTCCTCCGATTTACTAATAATCGATAACTCCTTTAATTCTATTCGAATAAACTAATATTCGATTAACTCCTTTAATTCTATTCGAATAACCAATATTCAATTTAACTCCCTTCGCTTGACTCTAGATCGCAGCGATCACAATGGTTACGCCTGATTCCCCCAGGAAACATCCGACCGCCCTAGGCTATCTGCAGCCCTGCGAATTACGCTAGCAGTCGTACGAAATGGCAACTTATCATGAGTAACTATGTTTGACTAAATCTAACTCAATAACTATATTCGATCAACATTAATTGAATAACTAACATTCAATTAAATCCTAATTCGATTAACTATGTTCAATTAACTCTATCTGGTTAACTCTTAACTGATTAATTCTTACTCTAATCGGTTTATTCTAACTCTAATCGATTTCTCTTATTCGAATACTCCTATTGGATAACGTTTATTCATTTATAAAGATTTACTTTTAGTAACGGTTCTTCACTTTATAAATATTCTCTTTAATAACGTTACTTCACTTATACAAGTGTTGTGTACCCCTTCTATTTAAAACTATTGGTGTTAAAACCAATATCTCTTCCCTATATAAATTCAGACTTATATATTCCATTTATCGAATGATAAATATTTAATTTAATTTATAAACTGTTATTTATAAATTAATCCTTTCTATTTATCTGTTAAAACAGATTTCCATTTTCTATTCATCTTCTAAATATTCCTTTGATTAAATTCTATTTATTTAACAAATAAATATCTCATCTATAACATTCTATTTATTTAACAAATAAATATTTCCATTGAATCTATTGGTAAATGTTTTACAAATATTCCCTTCTATTTGTTTGCACATAACTTTATTTGTTTTACAAATACATTTCCTTTTTTCATTCCCAATTCATATTTCATTCACATTGATTTTACTCAATTTATTCATTTTGATTTATTTAACTTACCTAAGTTAAATTTTCAATCATTCAAATTCCCATTAACTAGTTGCTAATTAACCGTTTTGCCTATTTCACCCTTTTTATTTGAATATAACTTGTTCAAATATATGTCAACTTAATTAAAAACTAATCTAATTATATTTCAACTCGAGTTATATATTCGATTTCGAATATAAACTCTCAATCTCTTCCACTTATCAAAAAACCCAATTTCGTTTCAAATTTCCCTTAACTAATTATTCTCCAATTTAGTTAATTCTATTCAACCATTTAAAATATGATTTTTGTCTTAAAAATCATTTCACTTACTTCACTGGAGTTCATATTTATTTTATATCTCCAGTCTGGATTTTTCTAATGCCAATTCGGATTTTATTCCCTAAAAATCCTTTTATTTATTTAATTAAACCGTTATGGTTTTATAATGGTTCTGGCGCTGCTTTTCTAAAAATTTGATTTTGACATAACTCAAAATCTATACGACGAAATCCAGATTTTTCTCTTTTATTAAAAACTATTGTTCAACCGGTCCCGACGATTCTTGTTTCACAGAATTCCGACTTCAATTGAGTTCTGTATACTATATTGAAGTTCGAATCGCCAATTTACGAACTGCCGCGCTATGGCGAGCTCGTTTTAATTATATTTATAAATATAAACGTTCTAACTTTGTTTATAATAAATTCAACTCCATTCTGATATATTTTTAATATATATCAAATCCATTTTTCCATTTCAACATAATATTCCCGATCTATTTCACTACTAATATTCGAATCATATATATTTACAATATTCAAATTCCATTTGAATTTCTTTATTCCAACTCTTTTGAATTTCCTTCTATTCAATTTCTATTTGAATTTCCTTCTATTCAAATTCTAATTCAACTTCTTATCTTCAAACTTTATATTTTCTTTGAATTCTAATATTCATCCTCCACTTTATATTCTCTTTGAAATTCTATTTAACCAAATTCCATTTGAATTCTAATATTCAAATCTCTATTTGACTTTTCTTTATTCAAATCCATTTGAATTCCTTTGAATTCAATTTCCATTTCAATTTTTCTTATACAATTTCTATTGAATTATATACATATTCAAATTCCTTTATTTTACTTCTATTTGAAATCTATATTCCAATTCCCATTTCAAAATTCCCTTGAAGTAATATAAATATATACATATAGTTATATCTATCCCAAATTCAAAACATTTGAATTTTCAAACAACTTGTTTCTTTTCAAACAAATTTCCATCAAAACTTTTCTAAGGCAGCAATTCATCACTTAGAAACTCAAAAATGAACACTGATGATGTTGCGACCATCATCAGAATTATTTCCCAGCTACTGAATGAGTTCAGTGCTATATTTCTTTCAAAATCCATTCAAGTGATTTTTATTCAAAAATCCTTCCAAAATAAAGCTATATTATTTTAATATACTTTTTTACAACTTCCCAGGATTTTAAATTCTGAATTCTGGTTGGAATTCAATTTCAATTTATCTCATTTGTATATTTGATTTCATATACAAATTCCATTGGTTATATATAACTATTTCTGTTTTATAATCTAATTCGATTATAATCCTAACAATCAACTTAACTATTTAAAAACGATATCGTGTCCAATCTTTTGTTCAAGTGTTTATAAATTCCTATCGACATCGTGGCGTCCCACGATTCGACCAAAATTTATAATCTACTCAACAGACTAGTCAACACAATACAAAACAGTTTTTATATCAAATAACAAATATGCTCTCTCGTATATATATATATACACTCAACTCATTCTAGGATACTACTGATCCTATCTCTAATGAGCACATTCCAACAAGCCTAGGTATTCGCTCAACCTAAGCTCTGATACCAACTGTAACGACCCGAAAATCCGGTAGAATTTGAGCTGATCAAAAACACAAGTCCAACCCCAAATATCACGGAAATTCGAACCATTAATAGAAAGAAGTTAGAGGGTGAGGATAGATAAGATAGAAACTTAGAATAGAAGAAGAAGAAGAACACAACATCAGAGTAACACGAATCTCACAGCGGAATGAATAACATATAATATATATAACATAACTTGAAATATACATTTGTACTTGAATATACATCAATATCAAAGTACATCACTTACAACACAGCAGAAATAACTATAGCTATATGATCCTGAAGCCTCCTGCTCCAAGCTCTTCCAGTATATCTGTAAATTCCCGACTACTTGACTGCCCGTACAAATTTAGGCACCCAAGAGTTTAGGGAAAACAACAAAGTAAACTCCGGGTCAGTCATGGGACTAGTATGAGTAAACAGTTTAAAACAGTTTCAAAAAACTAAATGATATCTCATAAGACCACGCCGTATAACACGGAACGGGTTTTTCCCTTATGAGAATCCAAACACTTGATTTATCTTTATATCAAAACTCTTTTGATATTATAATAATGTCTAAATCACGTAGATAACAATCTAGTGGAACGTTTGCATCTCACGTTCCACATATATATACAATCAAAACCGCAAGCACGTATTGGGTATTGGATTTCTAACTATGACAAGGTATGGAACCACCTTCCACTGGTATATCTCTAGAGGAGAATACACCGAGTTCAACAAGAACATCTTGCAACTCAGCCACACATGACCGACCACTCATTTCGCTTGAGTGTATCGAATGTATATCACAAACGATTGGGATCAGCAACTGTTTCCCGAATGGGTCAGCATCGACAATAGATTTTTAGAAGTAAATGAAACTCTAGATCAGGTGATTATACACCCTAATAGGTGCGACCTACATAGCCATGCTGCCTGCCCGATTTCTGTCATTTACCGGATGTTGAGGCTAGAAGCTACGCTTTATCATCACACCAGATTCACTTCGAATGCCACATCGTCAAATCCATCAAAAATCACTAATTGACGTCTACAACAGTACATTACGTGTTAGCTAAAAGAAGTTCCCTTCTCCGCTTCCACTCTTGGTATGATTGGAGAAATCAATATACTTGATCGTCTGGAAATACTCTGTCAGACATTCATCCATACAAGTCACCCAGGAACAGGATGAACCGAAGGCACAATTTCTATTAATAGAAAACGTCCTTGCACTCTACTCCGTCTTCGATTTTCTTTATATAATCTGATTCGCACGCTACTACCAATACGGAGTGGTTCTTCGGATAATAATCCCACCGGTCTCTCCATATTGACAACGATGGTCAAAACTTCGATAGTCTGTGATATAAATATCGAATAAAAACAAGTGTTTCGATAGTCGATGATTTAACTATCGAATAAAACCAGTGTTCATCCAAACATCCAAAAATCAGTGAGCCTTTAATTAATAATTCCTTAATTAAATCACTTCTCTATTTCTTTATCAATATTTGTTAACCAAATATTTTCAATAACCATATTGGCCTTATACGTTCTTTGGAAAACATTTCCATATATCGCCTTCCTTTATTTTATATACTAGGAAATATTCGTTATTCTATTTCCAAGCTTTGCACATATTTGGGTTAAAACAGATGTTGTGTAAAACATCGTTACGACAACCCAAATACAGTATTTAACTAATTCTTATTCCACATTGATCTTCGAGCCTGAATCTTGCTACTTATCGGTATATCATGAAATCAACCAAGTTGGGGTATAATTACCTCTCAGACCTTGACTGAATAACATTTAACGTCAAAACAGACAAGACTACTTACTCGAATAATCAATACCATACCACTACTTCTTCACTTTTATACACATATATACTTTCTCTTTTATCCTTATGAGGTTTTATTCTTATATTTCCTTTTTGATTATACTATTCTATTTCTAAGTTCGTTTTCTTATCGACTTCTATATATTTTGATATGTTAATTTCTAACTATCAAATTATCTTAAAAATATTCTATCTCCTTAAATTCCCGGAAAAATTCGCCATAACCTCCTTTATACCGGGAGCATCGGGAAATTTCAAATAGCTTTCCCGGTCCTTCTCATCTCAAAAAGAAAAAGAAAAAGCCAAGCGGCTAGCCGATACGGCGCATAAAATCTCACATATGAATTAAATACGTACCTTTTTGTCGGGCAATCTATATATATACCTTCTATACTTTATTCCATACCTGTCTCCTGTATATTTATGCCCGTCCAATCTATTTTAACTATACCAATCGTTTTAACTCAATTTGTTCATTAAATCTGTTACTTAACTTTTCAGTCTATTTCACCTTCATATTTGAACATGACATGTTCAAATATATTTTAACTGCATATTAACAAATTCTAATTATACTCATACTCTCTTTTCCCTATCGACTTCTCTATTAAAATTCCAATTCAATTCTATTTGAATTCTTTTGATTTAAACTTCATTTGAATCCAATTTTCAAATTCTATAGTTTAAAGTCCATTTGAATTTCTATATTCAAATATATAGTTTAAAGTCCATTTGAATTTCTATATTCAAATATATAGTTTAAAATCCATTTGAATTCCATATTCAAATATATCGTTTAAAGTCCATTTGAATTCCATATTCAAATATATAGTTTAAAGTCCATTTGAATTCCATATTCAAATATATAGTTTAAAGTCCATTTGAATTCCATATTCAAATTCTATATTCAAAGTCTATTTGAATTCCATATTCAAATTCTATATTCAAAGTCTATTTGAATTCCCTGCATTATTTATAAACAACGTTTATAACTTCAATTCAAATTTCCACCTTTCCATTTATAAACAACGTTTATAAATTCAATTCAAATCCCATATTTTCATTCATAAACAAAGCTTATAAATTCAATTCAAATCCCATCTTCCATTTATAAACAAAGTTTATAAATTCGATTACTTGTTTTATATATCTTCAAAACAAGTTAATATTTCCTATAGTTTTATTTAAAATTCAAATTCTATTTTTAAAAATAGAATTTCCTTTTTAAATATCAAATACCCTTTCCAATATTTTTATAAATCAATATTCAAGCTCTAGTGGTATTTTCAACAATCAGATCAACCAACTTTCAATCACTTGATTTTTAACACATCATATAGGAATATATATGAAATCAAACAAACAACAACAGATAATATATTTTTGAGGAATCCAGTTGGATTCCTCCAACCTGTTTTCCTGCATCCACAGACGTTAGTCAAAATAGTAATACCCATCCTGCTTCGAGGCAGAATATCGCGGTATAGAAGGTCATCCACTAATCATAGCGTGGGGCGTATAGCGTAATCATCCGCTATGAAACTGCGGGCATCCGCTAATGAGACTGCGGGAATCCAACCAATCATCAACCCAATATATATATATATATAATAGTCAACCAATCCTAAATAACTATATATATATTAAAACAATCAGACAGCATTCAAACAAGCACAGACAATTATTTTTAACTATATAAAAATAAATTCTAAATAAAAGGTGAGTTTTACTCACCAGGGCTTTTATTTGCCGAATATCTAATTAAATCCCAAACCGTCTCTTTTACAAATCCACTTGACTTGTCTTGACTGATTTTATTTTTCACCTACGATTAATTGATTTTTTACTTATCGATTAAACGACTATTAATTTTAAATTAACTTCTTGAATAAAAATAATTAAACGTAACTAACTAAATAAATTTATTTAATTACCTTAAATCCATTCTCCCTCTCTTTCCTTGTTCACCATCACACCACTCCTGAAACCATCGAACCCAAACCCACTTTCCTCTTAAACACCTTGTTCATCATCGTCGGTTTTAGGCCTAGACCAACCTCTCATATTTCCTTCGCGATGTCCATTCCCCCCCCCTTTTCATTGATCGATGAAACCACCAGGAGGTTGCCGCAACTCCCTGCTTTCACCCCAGCTCACCTCACAGGATCGACAGTCTTTATTACCTTTGAACTCGAGACCCTCCTGCAACCTATAGGACTTGCCGCATAAACCCTACCCAGCAGCAGTTCGAAACCCCGGTAGCCAGGTGACCTTCGAACTCTGACCTTTCTCCTTCTTGAATTAACACATCGCGATTCCCTCTTCTGCCACGAACAAGCTTCAATCGCCTTCTGCTATCCCTCAAATTGAAGCTGTCGATGAACCCTAGATTAGCATCGAACCCTGTCGAACCCGAGGTAGTAGCTCGCGACTTCGAATACCCACGATAACCCTCGCTTTGAACTCCACGCTGTACTTCGACTCGAGCTCGGTCTCCAAGCAGTGCTTCAGGAAAAAATCTCGATTCGGTTTTGCTGAAGAACTCGAAAAAATGAAAAGGGGAGACCGTGATTTCTGATTTTGGGCTTTCGATTTCCTTTCGAGAATGGGGGACTTCGGTTTTTATTTATAACTGGGATGTTGGTTTGGTCTGTGGTTACAAGGAAGACAAAATTTTGTTTTGATTTTGTGGTAATTAAAGAAACACCGTATGGTTTTGGTCTGTGGTAAAGAAGGAAGCACGATTCCTTTTTTTCTTCTGCTTGATGTTTTGTTTCGGTCCACAAAACAAATGATATTTTATTTTAATTTAAATTCAAATTAAACCAATATCCTTTAATTAAAATACCCATGATGCCGAACTCTTTTTTTTTTCTGATCCCAACAACTGTCAATCTTAGTGTAATACCCCTGTTCCAAACACACTGGGATAGGTCACGAAGTCTAATTCGATCATCTGAAGGAGATATTAATTTAAATCAATATAAATTAAATTTCAAACCATTTAAATTCTTCGATAATAAATTAATATTATTTATTGTTTATATTCGAATTAGAATTTCCACAGATCATCTGAATTATCTTGATTCAGCTCTAACTTCGAATATATATATTTATTGTTTTTCCTATTCGTCAATTTAATATATTCTATTTTAAATCGAAATTGATTATCAAATCGATAACTCTAATATAAAAATTTCCATTTATATTATCCACCCAATATTTAAATCTGTATTAAATAGTTAAAATTTACCCATCAGAATGCGGGTCATTACAGTTTCCCACCATATTAAAGCTTCTCCATTGAGCGCCGAAGATGCTACTAATCTTTTCTGGTCGTCCCTCAGCTGGAAACGCTCAAATATTCTTTCTGCAGAGCTCACCCAAGCTTGAGTTTGAATAATAGATTCATTGCCCGAGAATTGTGCTCCACCCAGATTTCGATATCTCTTAAATAGAGTCTCTAGATCGGGTTCTGTATTCCTTCTGTTTCTGGCACTCATTTTTCTAGTACTTCTGCAATTAGCAGAACAAGTGTCAGGTCATAGAAAAGATAATTTAAAATATAGAAACATATACTTCAAGTGTAAATGTGTCTATCGAGGTGTAATTTCATTCTGCTTTACTCATACTAGGATATTACTGATCCTATCTGTATAGAGTTACCGGTCCTAGAACACTACTGGTTCTATTTCTGACGAGTTCGTTCCAATGTTATATTCCAGAACTAAGCTTAACCAAAGCTCTGATACCACGTTGAGACGACCCGAAATCCCGTTCAGACGGAAACAAGGGTTATCTTTGGAATATAACACAGAAACAGATAATAGCAGAACAAAAATTAAATAAATACACCAGATAATGAACAATAGAATATACTGGATAAAAGTAATCATCAGGGTTACACAGTATACAGGATCTTACTTAGTACAAATACAGTTCAACTATACATAAATGTCTACAGCGGAAACAAACAAAATATGTACAATAGGAGCTGAACAGCATAAAAAGAGATAAATGATAGAATCCATCTTCAGCTCCAGCTATCCAGAAAGAACCAGCTAAACCTGAATACAAGGCAGCCCGTGTAGAAAAAGGGGCACCCGAGTTTGAGAGTGAAACAAACTACGAGTCAGTCATGGGACTGGTATGAGAAATCCATTCAACACATATATAATATGGCTAATCATAGGACCACACCACTTTCGTGGAACGGGTTTACTCCATTGGATTGCCAGTGCTTTAAAACAAATCTTTCTTTTAAACAACGCTATGCTTTTTATAAAAATGAAACCGTTATAAGACTCAGTTCCCATCACACAATGCAACGCAAACCGGAGGATAGAGTTTTTACCTTATAACGGCTAAATTATGCTTGATACGAATAAAACAAAGGCATTTGATATTATTGCTAGTGTCTATATGTTCTGAAAACAATTTCAAATCATAACTATCAATCATAGACGACATGAGCGTCCCATGCCACTATGTCGCCAAATGTATATATACAATCGAAACCGCACAGTCACGTATTTGGAAATTGGATCTCCGTCATGAACCAAGGCAAAAGATAGTCCTTACCGAATTCGAGACGCTCTAGCCCGTGTCTCAGGAACAGCCGCAACTGCCCCTTGGATCGTCAGGGCCAGTCCACCGATGTGGATTATTATGCCTGAACACTACGTCTCCCCGCCTTTTGGGGCGTAAACGAGCCAACGAATGACCCCATCGGACCCGGATCGTCCGATCAAACCGAGGCGCCTCGCAACAACAACAACCACATAGGTGAAAAGTATATAAATGTCAGGGCTGGTAGGTCACTGACACCACCCTAGCTAGAAAGAAACGCAGGCCCTCCCTGATGTCCTCCCCTGTTTCTGGTTCATACCGGGGTGTGAGGCTCGCGATTCTACATTATACACAAAGCTACGCCACACTGGCGGTGCTTTGATCATCACCACAAGACTTTGCTTTTCAACAGAAGCCCTGATCACTGCATCTTAGCATGCCACACAGGCAATTCATGCCATGTGACTGATGTCCATCGATATACAACCTCTGAGCTCGTGCGTCTCAGAGAAGGGCGTTAAGCAAAAGAATAAATTCTCCGCCGCCAAACAGATGTATATTTAACAGAAATCAATCAACACAGAATAAACTCCAATGTCAGACACACAGTCCATTTACAAGTCTGTTTTGGGTCTGAACGAAACCGGAGGCACTAAATACCTCGCAAACCCTTCGATCACCACTCACGTCTGAACGATCACCACTCATTATCCATATTTCGGGATGCCTCCCAATCAGGACCTCGGTTACCATCCAAACGAGGTGAAGATCTCCGGTCTTCGACCGTCGTCTTCATCTTCGAATTTCAATCGTCGGTCAATTATTTGAAATGAGAATTAACTCGGCCTTTTCAAATAATTCACGTATATTTAGAATTTCAAATCAATTTATTTCAATGGTTAAATCATTCGACAACACTAATTTTGTTGTTTAATGTAATTTTCACACCAAACACATTCAACCATCAAATACAACATAAATCGAGCAAATTCAGTTTATTTCCATTCCATATTGTTTATGATATTTTATAACGATTTATCGCTATTTTTATTTATTTTAAAATAGCTAATTTATTCAAAACGACGCTTCGGGCCATAAAGCAGCCGTGGCGCTGTTTTTCTTCAGATTTGATTTACACATATCTGAAAATCTAACCATTGGATCCTCACAAAATTTACATCATTAGAAAGGTCTTTTCAAAACGAATCCAACGGTTCCAGTTTCGGGAAAATCCGACGGTCGGATCTCCCGGTACAATCGTTTGAAGTTTCGATTTCAAAATACGAACTGCAGCGTCGTTATTCGATTAAATATATAATTATATTTATATATATATAAATATAATCGCTTCTGGTGCTGTTTTTCTTCAGATTTGAATTAAACATTCCAGACAATCCAACCATTGGATTTTTTACAAAGTTGGTGCCGTTGGGAAGATATTTCCAAGGCGAACCCGACGGTTGAGGTTTCGGGAAAATCCAATGGTCGGATTTCCCGTACTAGTTGTTTGAAATCACGGTTTCAAAATGCGAACTGCACGGCCGCGTTTCGTTTTAATTTTATTTATATTTATATAATTATATAAATATAGTTCATTCAACAATTTCAATATCGTGTTCACTTCAAATATTTCACTAACGCCTTAAAATTTTGGAAAATTTCGCCATAACCTCCCCTGCACCGGGAGCATCGGGAAATCGCAAATAGCTTTCCCGGTCCTTCTAATCTCAAAAAAAAAAAAAAAAAAGCCAAGCGGCTAGCCAATAGGCTCATAAAATCATCACCCAAACAAAACAGTAAATGTGTACCTATTTGTCGAGCAGAAAATTTTATTCCTCTTCTCTTGCCCCTTTGATATAACCTGTTCAATGAATATGCATGTACATATATATAGTTCTTATCATTTATCATTTTCTATTCAACTTCATATTTGATTTCTATTTGGTTTAAAAACACCATTCATTCTAAGGTTACATACATAGGTGCAAATCATTTCATTAGCTAATTAATGAATATTTCAACTCATATATGTTTATTTGAACAAGTGGCTATTTTTAACACTTCACATTTCAACGATTCATGCATACAATAAAAATGTGATTTTTATTGTAAAACAACTCATTTCAAAACATTATTATTTTGATATATTTCATATTGGTGAGAAAAATAGGATTTTTCTTATAAAACAATTTCTTTCAAAACGAGATTATTTTACACAGTTCATATAGTCGAAAAAAGGTGATTTTTATTATCAAACAATTTATTTCAAAATATGAATACCATTCAACACATGAATTTCAACTCAACGAATGAATATCAATTCAACACATGAAGGTTTTCTATAGTTTCTATATATAGATAGAAATGTGATTTTTATATTTAAAACGCGAATACCATTCAACACATGAATTTCAATCAACGAATGAATATCAATTCAACACATGAAGGTTTTGTATTCAATGAATAAATATAGTTTAAGCAGATGAAAATAATTCAAACACACGAATATTATTCAAAATTTTGGCAGCATAACGGCAGGGTAGTTAAAACCGGGACCGTCCCTAGTACGGCTCCTCGCTCTACCTTAAAACCTCGCGGTTTTTGACAATGGGGATCATGCATCTAGTTCGCACGCAGGCGTCATGTATATATTTATTTCATTTCCACAAACTAATCCTATGTGGTTTCAACCAAATATTTCTCAATCACAAACGGGTATTTTTCAACAACAATCAATCAATATCAACCACAAACAATCCCAAACAATCATTCGCTATCAATCAATTTTCACAACAATTTCAATCAATAAATATCGTCCATGGTTTGTGGACGAGGGGCGTATATATATATATATATATATTTATTTATATATAGCAATTCACTTTTATTTCAACACACTATATATATAGCTAGAAAAAGAAATTGAAGAGTGAGAAATTCTCACCGAAAAGCTAATTCAATCCCACGACTCTTCTTTGCATAAATCTTCACCGCTCTTGCCTTTTGTCGCTTTTGTTGCCCGTATTCACTTCATATGTAAAGGTCGAATTTTTACTTCGTTATTCAATATATAAAAATCGAATTTTTACTTCGATGTTCAATATATAAAAAATCATATTTTTACTTTTTAAAAATCTCGTCTTTCCCCTTTTTAAAATCACATTTTTAAACTATGGTTTATATTTATAGACAAAGATAATTTTAATTTCAAATCAGAGGTAATTTTATTTTTAAGTCAAAATCTATTTTATATTTTCTATTTGAAAGTATTTTATTTTTCCAAAACAATCATGTTTTATATTTTCAAAATCAATCCTAATTTTATTTTAAAACCTTTCTAACTTTATTTTAAAACCTTTCTAGTTTTATTGTCATAATGCTATATATATTTTAAAAAAAATGAAAATAAAAGCTGCCTTTATATTTATTCAAAACTGCATTTATATTAATAAAAAAACTACTGCATTTATATTTATATAAAAAAAAACTGCTGCATTATATTAATAAAAAAACTACTGCATTTGTATTAAAAAAAACAAAGCTACTTACAGTCAACGAATGAACAACCGAACCCATTAGGGTTCCCCCCCCCATCGCACGCTCGTCGGAGAGGTTGACCGCCGATCCGAGGTCACCAGTCGAGGCGCCACCTCCCCACCTTCCTCCGCCCTGAAGCACGCCCCATCCGGTGGTCGTCCTTGACCAGAAATCGAGCCCGACTGTTGGCAGTTTGGCCACGAAATTCGAACAGAGTTCCTAATTAAAATCGGTCTTCTTGGTATTGATTTGGAGAGCGTGAAAAGCTCTTTAATTTTCAATTAATAGCTTCGAACTTCATAGTGTGGATTTGAAGAATTTGAAGGGTGAAAATCTGAGCGATTCTGGCCTTTGAAATGATGATGACGGTGGCCGCAATTAATGAACTAGGGTTTTGAAATGAATGGGCTTGTATATAAAATATTTTAATTTATTTAATTTCGAAAATACCCTTATGTTGATACGAACTCGAAATCAAACCTAACAACTGTCGCCCCTAGCTAAATACCCCCATTTCGAACACAATGGGATATGTTTCGTTAGCCAATTCGGCTATTACGATTAGTTTTCGTTAAATTTACATTTAAATCTCTATATTAAACTTTAAACGTACATTTCATATTACCGGGGTCACATACGAACTCTATAAATTGCAGAAAAATATTTTCTAGCTTCATATTGACGATACGATCCTAACAAAACTAGTTTCGTCGAATTCTGAGACCGTTTGAATAATGGCCAATTTCCAGTCGATTAAAATCAACTAAAACTGGCCAAACGCGTTTTCCTTTGCCACGCTCACATATTGATTCGAAAAATTATGAAATTTGGAATCTAGCAATAACTTGACATCACGGACCCAACAAAAGTGGTTTCGTCGAAATCCGAGGTCATTTGCAAAATTTCCATTTTTAAGGGCCTGAATTCAATAGCGACTATTCAGAATTTTCAACTGGACGTATCTTTTGATTCCCGCTATGAAATTTCGATTTTTCAGATTCGTTAGAAAGATATTACCAATTAGATCCTAATGTTTTTGGTTTCACTAAAATCCGGATTGTTCTGCACCCGGTACAGTCCGACAAAGTTTGAATTCCATTTTTGAAACTAAAGCGCCTTTTCAAGCCCTGTTTATAATTATAATTAATTATATTCGTTTTCAATTGTCGATTCAAACTCAGTTTTCATCGCCATTATTTAAAATATTTATTTTAAATATTTAAAATGCATTATTTTAGCCAATTTAAAAATTTTAAATTGGTTCAGATTTTCTGGGTCGTTACAGGTTTATACCCATTCTGAATAACCGATTTGACGAGATGTAGAAGATGAAGATGGTTGTTAAAGACCGGAAGTCTTCACATCGTTTGGGTGATTACTGATGATCTCGATTGGGCTGTGCACCCAAGATGAGGGAAACAGTTGGTGATCGTCCAGACGTACTTGGAGATCGATGGATATGCGAGGAAAGTGCCTCCGGTTTCGTTCAGACCCAGAACGAACTTGTAAATGGACTGTGTGTCTGACATTGGATTTTATTCTGTGTTGATTGATCTCTATTAAATATACATCTATTTGGCGGCGGAGAATTTATTCTCTTGCTTAACATCCTTCTCTGAGACGTACGAGCTCAGAGGTTGTATATCGATGGACATCAGTCGCATGGAGTGAATTGCCAGTGTGGCATGCGTAAGTGGCAAATGATCAAGGCTTCTGTTGAAAAGCAAAGTCTTGTGGTTGATGATCAAAGCATGGCCTGTGTGGCGCAGCTTTGTGTATAACGTGAATTCGCGAGCCTCACACCTCGGTAAGAGTCAAAAACGGGATACGGACCGTTGGGAGAACACGATGTTTCTTTCTTGCTATGGGTGGTGTTAGTGCTTAAACTGGCTGACATTTATATACTTTTCACCTGTGTGGTTGTTAGATGAGGCGCCTCGATATTAGGTCTGTTAGGACTGGGAAACGTGTGTTCAGGAATAACCAATCCTCAAAAGTAAGAGAGGACCGACCCAACCGATTCCAAGGATCATAGTGGGGTCCTGAGACATTAGCTAGAGTGTCTCGAACGGAGAGGAGCTTTCCCCTTGCCTCGACTCATGACGGAAATCCAATTTCCAATACGTGATATTGCGGTTTTAATTGTAGAACTAGTATGGAGACATGATAGACGGTACCCATGCTGCCTACGATTGATATTTATGATTGAATTGTTTTGACACTATACACTTATAATAGTATCAAACGATTTGTTTTGACGTACCAAGCATGTTCAGCTATTATAAGGGAAAACCCTATCCTCCGGCTTGCGTTGCATTGTGTGATGGGACCTGGGTCTTATAATAGCTTCATTTTTCCAAAAAGCATTGCGCTGTTTTGTTATGGTCTTGGGAGGAAACTCGTTCCGTGTTATACGGCGTGGTCCCTTGAATTACTCTCTTTTAAAGTAAAGTTGTAAATAACTGTTTTAGTTCTCACACCAGTCACATGACTGACTTGGAGTTTATTATTTTAACCTAAACTTTGGGTGCCCCTATTTTCCACACGGGCAGCTAGTAGTTTTGGTTTTGCAGATTTATATTCATAGGATCCTGATTTACAGTTGGAACGATGCTCGGAAAGCTCTGTATCCGTGCATTACTTTCAGTTGTGTTTTGTATTGTTTTTCCGCTGCTATGTAAAATTTTTAAATCTTTGATATTTCTCAAATGTGTAATATTTATTCATACTCTGTATATTCTTGTATTCTGATGGAATTGTTGTAATAAGCAATGAAATGTTCTTCTGTTTGCGTTCCGATGTGTATTGTTCTCATCTCAATCCGGGCTTTCCTTACCGGGGAAGTTCGGGTCGTTATAGAGTGGTATCAGAACTTTGGTTTACAGAGCTCGAGAACAAGACACATTAGAACCGAACGAAAGAATTCATCAGATATTGGATTAGTAATATCCAATTAGATTGACGCGTTAGAGATAGGATCAGTAGTATCCTAGAACGAGTGTGAAGAGTATATTTTTCAAATAAAAACAATTTTGTTTTGAAAGTTTAAACTAGATTATACGTATTTGAATAATTTATTTATATTGATTTGGAAAATCCAGTATATAAAGGTTTTGCATATACGCGTCATGAACGTATATTCGAAGTTTTAATATACTGGACAGATATAGAATCACACCCTAGTCACTCGGGGATAACTCTGGTGATGTCCGGACATCGTCAGTATTTATGTTCGTGTTTCGAAGGTGTGATATCTATATATTACCATTAGACTGGTGTGAGAACCGAAACTATATAGATTATTTGTTGTGATTTGGCATCAAAAACATGATTTTCTGTATATATATCCAATTATGAATTTGAAACATTAATCCACTAATTGATTGATGGTTGTGTTGTTTGTTTATTTGTTTGATATAATTGAACCATTATGCCTAATTGAACCAAATAACTAATTGTATTGAAAATTGGTCGCATTTGCTTGCATATACATGTACATACATTGAACAGGTCATAGCAAGGAGGCTAGAGCTGAAGAATAAAATTGTTTGGCCAACAAATAGGTACATGTTTACCATAGTTTACTGTTTTGTTTGGGTGATGATGATTTTATGAGCCGATTGGCTAGCCGCTTGTCTTTTTCGTTTTCTTTTGGATTGAAGAAGGCTATGGGAGGCTATATGAAATATCCCGAAGTCCCCGGTGCAGGGGAGGTTATGGCGAAATTTTTCGAAAATTTAGGGTGTTAGCCAAATTTTTGAAGAATTTGAAAAGTTCTTAGAAACTGAAAAGTTGAAGAACTTAAGCCGTAACGAAAATACTGGAAGTTGAGTTGAATTGTTAAACAACTTTTGGCTTCATTCCTTTTCGGGGACGAAAAGTTTTAAGTGGGGGAGATTGTAACAACCCGGAAATGCGAGCCAATTTAAATTTTTTATTTTGGCAATTTTAGCGAATTTTGAATATTTAAAATGAATTATTTTAAATAATATCAACGAGAAATTTATTTTGAATGGAATTCGAACGTATATATTTATATAGATCATCGTTAGAATATAATTATTTTAAATTATAAAAAGGAATTGAAAATGGTGCGGTAGTTCGATAAATCGATTTTAAATTTCAATTGAATGTACCGGGTGCAAATTAAGCCGGATTTTAGTGAAACCAAAAATATTAGAATCTAATTGAGAATATCTTTCCAACGAACCCGAAAAATCAAAATTTAATAGCGGGGATACAAAGTTATGTCCAGATGAATTTTCAGAATAGTCGCTATGGAATTCTGGCACTTAAAAATAGCCATTTTGCAAACGACCTCGGATTTCGACGAAACCACTTTTGTTGGATCTGCGATGTCAAGTTATTGCTAGGTTTCAAATTTCATAATTTTTCGAATCAATATGTGAGCGTGGCAAAGGAAAACGCGTTTGACCATTTTCAGTTGATTTTAATTGACTGGAAATTGGCCATTTTTCAAACGGTCTCGGAATTTGACGAAACTAGTTTTGTTAGGACCGTATTGTCAATATGAAGCTAGAAAATATTTTTCCGGAATTTTTCGAGTTAGTATGTGACCCCGGTAAATTGAAATGCGTGTTCAAATTCAATATATAGAGTTATATGTTGATTTTAACGGAAACTGATCGAAACGATCGAATCAGCTTACGATACATATCCCATTTTTTTCGGAATGGGGGTAATTAGCTATGGACGACAGGCGGTGGGTTGGATTTCGAGTTCGAAAATAAAAGTTGCTTTTTGAAATTAAATAATTCAATAAATTAAAAATAAAAATACCTCTCTCTCCTCCTTAACCACTCAGCCCCCCCCCCCCCCCCGGTTGAAATTTATTCCAGAAGTAAAAAGAAAAAAAAACGATCATTCAAATCGCCCCCCCTCCTCTTCGTCGACAACGCCGCCACCACGGGGGACCGCCGCCCTTCTCCCCACCTGAGTGCGACCCTTCTTCCTCCCGGCGGACCCCCACAGACCCCCTCCATCCAAATCGAGCTGCAGGGGACCGCCGCCACCCCTCAACCGAGCCCCCCGAACCTTTGACAGTTGCCCCCCCCCCCCCCCCCCCGCGCTGACGTCGCCCTCCACCCTACCTCCTCCGCTGCTCGCAAGACACCCGACCGCCCTTTTTAAACGCGCAGACCCATACGCCCAATCCATTACCCCGCACACCACCTCCGCGCCCTCTCTGACCATCTCGGCGTGCCCTAAACCCCCCCTACACCTCCGAGTGATTGTAAGTTCTTATTTATCCATTTCTTATATATTTTTCTTTGTTTTCTTATATGAAATCAGTTTTATCCTTTATGATATAGCGAGATAATTTTAAATACAAAGATAGGTTTTTATATGTTAAACATAGAATTTTTATATGTTAAAAGGATTGATTTTTATTGTATAAAGAGAAAAATATAATCTTTGTAAAGAGAAAAATATAATCTTTGTAAAGAAAAAGATGTGATCTTTGAGTAGTTAAGTTATGATCTCTCATACTATAAAAGGTCGGATTTTTTTAAATTATTAAAGGTCGGATTTTTAAAGTATAAAAGAACGGAATTTTAATCAAAGAAAGAATGGATTTTTAACGACATAAAGTAGTGATTTTTAATCTATGAAAGACAATATTTTTATATAATGAAAGGCGTGTTTTTTATATAGAATGATTAAAACTATAATTTTTATAATATAGAAAGTTTAAAAATATAATTTTTATAATATAGAAAGATTAAAAATATAATTTTTATAATACAGAAAGGATAAAAATATAATTTTTATATGAGTAGAAATATAAAAATATGATTTTTACATTATAGAAGTGTTAAAGATTTGATCTTTATTTTGTAGAAGGAGCAAAGATTAGATTTTTATATAAGTGGCGATATAAAAATGTAATCTTTATTATATTAATACCGTTGTAAAAATAGAATTTTTATCTATATAGTAGCAAAGTAAAAATTCCATTTTTATATATGTAGTGAAAGCGGGCAACGAAAGTGATAAAAGGCGAGAGCAGCGATGACTTCTACATAGGAAGAGTCATGGAATTGGATTAGCTAGTCAGAGGGAACTTCTCACTTTAAATCATCTTTTCTAGTTAAAATATATACTAGGATGCAGACGGTGTTTAGTAGCACCCGACACCCGTCATCCACAGACCATGGATGGCTTGTATGTTTGATTGTTTGTTGTGATGAAAATTGATTGTGTGATGTGATGTGAAATGAAATAAAATATTTATATAGTTAAAAATATTTTATCGTTAAAAATATAATTTTTAACGGGTATGTGAATAAATAAAAATCTGTGTTTGTTGATTTGAAACCCCATACGGGTATTGGGATTATATTTGGCATACACTAATCCCAATTATTTCATTGTATGTTGATCGATTGGTCGACAGACTGTGTGAGCGTTAATTATTTATAATTAATGCTTATGCAGTTGTGTGGTGCACTTTGGATGATGATTGATTATTTACCGTTGTGATTATATACATGTGTTGCATAAAAACCATATAATTAACATTATATGGTGATTGATTGGGCCTCATTCCAATTGGGAAAATAAAGAATAGAATGAAGTATATATTCATGTGTTGAATAGAATAAATAATAATGTGTTGAAAATTATCATGTGTTGAAAGAAATATTTTAACCATAAAATTTACATCTTTATCATATTTAAAGTTAGAAACTAACTGGAAAATAGATAAGATGAGTGGTTTCCAGGGTATTGATCTGATATTGGTTCCGGCCTTCGGTGTTAATACCCAGGGAATCATTCTCTTACTACTTTACAGTTGGAGTCTGATTTATAAATCAAATGATAGATACAATAGTTTTATAAAATATATTAAAAAAATATAATAGTCATGTGTTGACAGTGCTCATGTGTTGAGAATATTCATGTGTTGAAAGAAATATATATTCATGTGTTGAATAGAATAAATATTCATTTGTTGCATAGAATAACAAATTTATTGAAATATATAAAGCCTTGTTGATTAGAGTTGCGCCATCTAGATGTGAGCGATATTTATATCGATTATATTCATTTTTATAATGAATATAGAAAAAGAAGTGATTTCAAAATATAACGTTTTGAAAATATTATAACTTATGTAGAAATGATATGGAATATTCACTTTTGATTCAAAATTGAATAGGAAGTTGAATTTGTTTTGAAAACGAATTTAAAACGATTTATAAAATACGTTTTAACAAGGAAATCGACGAAATATATGTAATATATATATTATATATAAAATGGCCTGAATAGAACGCGCCGCGCTGCGGTAGTTCGTGAATTTCGACCATTGACTTCGAATTGACATTGCGGGAGATCCGACCGTCGGATTCTCCTAAAACCGAAACCGTTGTGTTCGTATCGAAAAGAGATTTCTAATGAGTATTAGAAATTTGAAATCCAACGGTTGGATTTGGAATTATGTCCAAATCAAATTTGAAAAAGGTCGCCGTAAGTGCAGTTCGATGGCCGTTGATGGAAATCGACTGTACGGGCCTTGATAAAATTATTAAAAATATCAATAATTTGTGTAGAATCATAAGAAGTGATTTGGGAAAAATTGGGATGAAAAGCTCCATATTTGAAAAGATAAAAATCGATTTTTATCAAAATGAACTAGTTTTGAACTAGAATTAAAATCAATTTATTTTTAAAATAAATAAATTGAATTTGAAAGTAGTTTTAAAAAATAATCAGATTTTCCAATACGCGAATTGAAATGGATTTGAATCGAAATTATCTTCGTAATATTTCGATGTTGGGTTTCGTGATTATACAGATATGGTTGTGGAAATTTGAAAGATATATTTTATATCATTATTTCCAATACGATATTTGTTGGTTTCAAAATTTGATATTGAATATAAGAGGGTATATTTTCTATTCAGTGCCTTGTATTTAATATCAAATGTGATTTGGGTTTGTCGTGAATAGTGTCTTCATTAACACTGATTCTTAAGCCCAGTTGAGAAAAAGATTAAATCTTTCTATTTAGATTTAATGAAGTGTACCGATTAAACAATATTTAATTGGAATTGAATTTGAAAGTGATTTTGGGTTTATCGTGAATCGTGTTTTAGATGACATTGGTTCTTTAACCCAGTTAAAGTCAGGATGTTGATTTTTGGGAAGATTAAAATTAAGTGGAGATTTAATGAATCTTTAATTAGATTAAAATGTGAATTGATAATTTAAATTATCAAATCTGAAAGGTGATCGAGAAGGGAGTACCATCAGTTTTGCTCCAAAGCGATAGTTAAATCTTTAATTAGATTTGAACGTGAAATGGTAATTAACTTTATCGATAACACCGTGGTGTTAGAGATGGAGTATTACCAGTTTTCTCCATGGGATGAATAGGTTGGGATTGGGAAATAAAATAAATAATTACTACGGTGTGGTTCGCTAATCTCGACTAGTTTGGAAAACCATAATATGGTTTGAAATGATATCCAAAGGAAGATTAAAGAATAAATTTAGAAGAATTTATCTTAGATAAAATTAATGGGAACCTTTCCCCAAGAATGTGATTTTGTGAATAAAAGAATATTTTGAATTGGAATGAGGCGTTTGTTGTGTTTATGTAACATTTGTTTATCATATACGTGGGTTATTCAGAAAGGCCGGGTTTATACCCATTCTGAATAACCGATTCCACGAGATGTAGAAGATGAAGACGGTGGTTGAAGTCCGGAAGTCTTCACATTGTTTGGGTGATTACTGATGATCTCAATTGGGCTGTACACCCAAGATGAGGGAAACAGTTGGTGATCGTCTAGACGTACTTGGAGATCGATAGATATGCAAGGAAAGTGCCTCCGGTTTTATTCAGACCCAGAACGAACTTGTAAATGGACTGTGTGTCTGACATTGGATTTTATTCTTTGTTGATTGATCTCTATTAAATATACATCTGTTTGGCTTTGGAGAATTTATTCTCTTATTTAACGCCCTTCTCTGAGACGTACGAGCTCAGAGGTTGTATATCGATGGACATCAGTCGCATGGAGTGAATTGCCAGTGTGGCACGCGTAAGTGGCAAATGATCAAGGCTTCTGTTCAAAAGCAAAGTCTTGTGGTTGATGATCAAAGCATAGCCTGTGTGGCACAGCTTTGTGTACAACGTGAATTCGCGAGCCTCACATCTCGGTAAGAGTCAAAAACGGGATACGGACCGTTGGGAGAACACGACGTTTCTTTCTAGCTATGGGTGGTGTCAGTGCTTAAACTGGCTGACATTTATATACTTTTCACCTGTGTGGTTGTTGGATGAGGCGCCTCGATATTAGATCTGTTAGGACCGGGAAACGTGTGTTCAAGAATAACCAATCCTCAAAAGTAAGAGAGGACCGGCCCAACCGATTCCAAGGATCATAGTGGGGTCCTGAGACATTTGCTAGAGTGTCTCGAACGGAGAGGAGCTTGCCCCTTGCCTCGACTCATGATGGAAATCCAATTTCTAATACGTGATATTGCAGTTTTAATTGTAGAACTAGTATGGCGACATGATAGATGGTACCCATGCCGCCTATGATTGATATTTATGATTGAAATTGTTTTGACACTATACACTTATAATAGTATCAAATGATTTGTTTTGACGTACCAAGCATGTTTGGCTATTATAAGGGAAAACCCTATCCTCCGGCTTGCGTTGCATTGTGTGATGGGACCTGGGTCTTATAATAGCTTCATCTTTCCAAAAAGCATTGCGCTGTTTTGTTATATGCACTAGTGTTCTTGGGAGGAAACCCTTTCTGTGTTACACGGCGTGGTCCCTTGAATTACTCTCTTTTAAAGTAAAGTTTTAAATAACTGTTTTAGTTCTCACACCAGTCACATGACTGACCTGGAGTTTATTGTTTTAACCTAAACTCTGGGTGCACCTATTTTCCACATGGGAAACTAGTAGTTTTGGTTTTGCAGATTTATATTCACAGGATCCTGATTTACAGCTGGAACGATGCTCAGAAAGCTCTGTATCCGTGCATTACTTTCAGTTGTGTTTTGTATTGTTTTTCCACTGCTATGTAAATTATTTAAATATCTGATATTTGTCAAATGTGTAATATTTATTCATACTCTGTATATTCTTGTATTCTGATGGAATTGTTGCAATAAGCAATGAAATGTTCTTCTGTATGCGTTCCGATGTGTGTTGTTCTCATCTCAATCCGGGCTTTCCTTACTGGGGAAGTTCGGGTCGTTATATTATTTTTCAAATGACCTACGTTTTTCGATGAAACAAGTTTTATTGGAATACGTGTAGCTAATTATTGCTAGATTTTCAATTTAGAGTCAATCAGAGTTATTTTACAGGTGTGTGCAAATTAAGGGCGAACCGATAAATTAAAATAACAACGTTGCGCAAACGAAACCAGTTCTCAACGAAGTTAATTTCTTTGGGACTGGAATGTTATAGACGAAACAGTGTGGCCAATTTCGTTGCATTTGACGTTCATGTGTAGCGATGCATGTATTTAATGGTCATGGGTAAATAGTGGTGATATAAATTTGACCGTAAATGTAAATTTAATTAGATAATTTATAACGTAACCCCTAAGTAATTAAATAAAAAGTGCACATCCTATCATTACTATTTTTAAGTCTACCCTAACACCGAACTAAAACGTGTACATCCTACCCTATCACTTGGGACAACATGTGTCTATACTACCTATTGCTTAAGCCAAAAGGGTTTCTAAAGATTAAGGCCAATATGCACACCAGCATATTGATGCAAACATCTCATAATGGAGAAACTAGGACCTTTATGGATTTTGTCTCCATTACTAAAGCGATGGATACACTGTGCGGGTTACACGAGAGGATGCTAAATGAAATTAACCCAATAATCGGAAACGTTACCAATGACATCACTGATCTTTACAACTTTATGAACGTCCTCACTGATCTGAGTACGTTAGTTTACGTTCTTTTGATCTATGCCTACCTTCTCAACGATAGGCAGTCGGTGAAGCAGAGCATGTTCCATTACCTCAAAAAATTTGCATCCTGCTCAGGCTAAGATTTCCCATATGTATTGCCTCTTTATGTACTTATTTTTATTTTGGAAAATCTTATATCGCTTTGTATCATACATAGTAATGGGTATCTTATCAGCTTTATTTTTGCTGAAGGCCAAAGCGATAACCAAACTGGTATACAGTAATGTATAGCAGACATATGCAGACATGCTTTTTAAGTATGCAGACGTCTGCCTTATCTTCTCACTTCAAAAAGAGCACAACTACCTAGTGAAGAGAAAACACATGCAATATTCAATCACCACCATACAACTATAAAATGATTTCTCAAGCCTTCGCACATGCCATGTCCGTCATGTCCCTTTAACATCAATATGTTTTCACTTCAACAACCTCATTCTATTGCCAGCCTACATGAAAATTCAATTAGCTAATCTACCCAATGTCGCATGTCTACCAGTACGTTTGAAACTGACAGCGTTCTCATCCCTTTGTTCTCCTCTGTATACACACATCGTTTGATCCATTTCTCGACAGCAAAATAAATGTAACAACCCGGATTTTTGGTCGATCTATTTTAAATATTTAATATTGTTTTAAATATTAAGTGATAATATAAATCGATTTTATATTGAGTTATCAATTTAATAATCGAAATACGGTTTATTTCGAATATATAATTATCAAAATACGGGATCTGAAATAATTTAAATTGAAATTAAAACTGGAGTCAAAATGATTCAAATGGTTTTTAGAAATGGTATTTGAATATAAATGATAATAAAAATAATTTATTATCGAAGAATCTGATTATTTCTGAATTTAAATTAATATTATATTAATTTAATATGGTATATACGTTCAAATAAAATTTCAGAATATATTCTGTTGAGCTTAGAATACCGTTATTTCATTTAAATGTAGGTATAAATATATATGCTAGAATAGTGGTTCGTGATTTCCAATTAATGGACCCCGAGATATTTGATTTTGGATAGGCTTGAAATCAAATCGAAATCTATTTAAAAAGAATAAAAATCTCTTTATTTCAAATCGCGGATAAATCAAAGATCAAATCGTGTTTAATACAAATCAAATCGTATTTAATTATGTGTACTTACACTACCCTACCTTTGTACCTTTCATAGACAAATTCCTTAATCCTTAAGCACTCGTCATTTATAAATCGTGCATACCTTCTTCTTTCCATTTCATTCTTCTGTATTTCGAACAGAACTATAGCAACCAAATCGCTCCTTTCTCTTTTCAGATCAAACAAACAATGATCAAACTTCCCCAATATATAATGAATCGAATTGAAAGTCCCCTCTTAAAAAATTCATAGAAATTTTTTATACTTAATGGAATTAAATAACGGTTGATTCAGTAAGCTCGTTTGAGCTTGTATTTCCTTCGGCGGTCTGAATTTTCGAGTCCAATCTATTTCCTTGTGTTCGATACCTCGTTGTCACCAGTAGGATGATGTCACGAGTTCATCTCGACGTGGTGTTTGGGAGTTTGGATTTTTGGTAAGCATCGATTTTCAGCAAAGAGGAAACCGCATTTGGTGCTTGGCTCAAGGACGAAGTCGCAGTTTCGAACTAATGGACGGAGTTCACTTTGTGGGTTTGGGCGATAGAGTACAATGGTTCGAGCATTTGTTTTGGATAAAGCATTTGTGTTGAAATTGCAATTTGGTGTATTGCCAGTTCTCATCTCCAACAGTGAGATCGATATTAGAAGTCTGGGATTTCACAAAAAAAAAAACATGTTGATTTATTGGGAAGTCGGAGCTTTGAATTTGGGTTCTAGTAGGATAAGCAGGTGTTCAAAAGGAGGGAGAGGATACGATGTTGGTTTTGGTGACGTATTTGGTAGTTAGGGGTTCATCTACGTTCACTGGACTGGGTCGATAGTTCTAAAAGGAAAGGGGTTGGCGAGTTTGGCTTGTTGATGACAGGTCATGGTAATAGGAGAAGGTTGGTCTGTTTTTTTTTTCGTGAGAAAGGAGGATGGCGTGAATAGTCTGTTACCTGGAGGAGTCTGGGCAGTATTAAACACTACAGATTGAAGGAATTTCAAGTGTTATCAAGTTACAACATTGCATGTGGGTCTGATGGCAATAGTAATACTATTAGGAGGTGATCAAAGTAACTTAGACTTGGATAAGCAGCAATGATGGTTCGATGTTTGTTGATATGGCTTTGTGGTCAGTCACGACAAGTTAGGTATGCATGTTTAAAATTTTAAATATATATGGAATAAATTATTATTTATTATTAGAGTTAATTTAAATTTCTAATCATTTAATCATCAAATAAATTGAATAATCATAGGTGCAAGATAAATGAATTTGAGTAGATTCGTAGAGGAGATGATTTGGAATTTTAATTGGATATTCGGCAAACGAAAATAAAGGTGAGTAAAACTCACTCATATATTTAGAAATTTTTTTATTCATTAAAATAATTGTTTGTTGGTTGCTTGGATGCGTTGGAATTTTATGTGGCTATTTAAAATATATTAGTTATTTAGGATTTGTGTTGGTGGCTATTATATATATATATATATTGGTGGTTGGATAATTCCCGCAGTACCATTAACGGATGCCTGCGGTATCATTAGCGGATGACCCTATACGCCCCACGCTATGATAGTGGATGACCTTCATACCGCGATATTCTGCCACGAAGCAGAATGGGTATTATTTGTATTGGCAAACGTTTGTAGATGTAGGAAAACAGGCTGGAGGGATCCAATTGGATTCCTCAAAAATATTATTATTTGTTTGTTCTCATATATATTATCATATATGATGTGTTAGAAAATCTATGGTTGGTATTTGGTATTTTTGATTGGTTAAATATCATTGGACCTGAAAAGTTGATATACAAAAATATCAAGGAAAAGGATATTTTTACATTTAAAGGGGGAAATCTATTTATCTAAAATAGAATTTGAATTTCAATTGGGCAATAAATATATTAACTTGTTTGAATATATGAAACAAGTAGTGAATTTATAAATGTGTTTATAAATTAATAATGCAGAGAGTTGAAATGAATTTATAAACAGTGTTTATAAATAAAGTTGAAAAAATATCATTTGATAATTTGAATATTTAAATTCAAATATGGATTTATAAATGGAAATGGGAAATTGTTTTAAAGAAGTAAAAGATGAAGTTTATTCTGATGTTCAGAATGTAAACTAAACTGAAATAAATCCGTAAGGATTTATGATGTGGATTCGATTAGTTCGAATTTATTTAACTAAAACATGTCTAGAAAATATTAGGATTTTATTTAAATAGAAGTTGAATTTAAATTTGAAAATAGATTCTATATATCTATATTTATATAAATAAGTTATAATATATAGAATATTCCAAAATAAGATTTGAGTTTTAAATAGATTTCGAAATAGAACTTGTTTAAATATATAAGACAAGGAAATTTATAAACGATGTTTATAAATATAATGAAATAATTATCAAGAGATAATTTGAATATTTAAATTCAAATATGAATTTAAAAATAGAATTTTAAATCATTTGAAAGGGAACGGTTTTTATACCTCAATTCGGAATATAAAAGGAATGGAGTGTCAAATAGAAATTGGAAATGGAAACTTGTTTAATATATACAACAAGGAAGTTAAATTTATAAACAACGTTTATAAATTAAGTGAGGTAATCATCATTTGGATAATTTAAATATTTAAATTCAATTATGAATTTAAAAGTGAATTGGGAAGTGATTGAAACAGAACGATTGATTATATTTCGGAATTTGGAATATAAGTTGAATTGAGGAAAATCCAACAGATTATAATTAGAATTTGATTTCATCGAATTTTATAAACTAATTTATTTCTAATGGAATTAGAAAGTAATAACAGAAATGGAGTTGTAATTGAATTGGTAACTGAATAATGAAAATCGACAATTAGAGATAATCGAAAATAATAATTTGGATTTGAAAACTGGATTTAATATATATTATAAATATATTAGAGTGGAGTTGAAATTTGTTATAAATGAATTTTAAACATTTATATTTAAATATAATTAAAAAGAACTCGCTGCAGCGCGGTAGTTCGTAAATTGGCGTTTCGAACTTCAATTGAGTATATAGAACTCAAATTAAGTCGGAATTCTTTGAAAAAAGAACCGTCAGGACCAATTAGATAATAGTTTTCTAGTGGAATAGATAATAGTTTTCTAGTTGAAGAGAAAATTGTGAATTTCGTCGTATATATTTTGAGTTATGTCAAAATCAAATTTTCAGAAAAACAGTGCCATAACCATTATAAAACCACAACGGTTTACTTAATTTTATAAAAGGATTTTAAGCGAATAAAATCCGAATTTCTATTTGGAAAATTTCAGATTTGAGTTGTAAAATATATGTGAACTCAAGTGGAGTAATGGATTGATTTTCGAAACAAAAATCAGATTTTTAATTATTGATAGAATTAACTAATTTGAATAATAGTTAGTTAATGAGATTTTTGAATTGAAATTGGGCTTTGAATAAGTGAATTTGATTTGGAAATTTATATTCGAAATCGAAAAGGGAACTTGAATATAAAATGGAAATCGATTTGTTTATAAGTGAGTTGATGTTATATTAGAACATGTTATGTTCAGACAAAGAAGTGAAACAGGCAAATATAGCTAATTAGAAAATAAATTAGCGAATTGGGTTAAGACGAATGGATTGAGTTGAAAGCAAATGGAAATATTTGGATATGTGTTAGACAGGTATGGGATGAATTATATGAAGATTATAATTCGAGTGCCCGACAAAAAGGTACACGTTTAAATTCCATATGAAGTTTTATGCGCCGAATCGGCAAGCCACTTGGCTTTTTGATTTTCTTTTTGAATGGAAAGGCCTAGAGAGGCGAGTTGAGGTTTGAACTATCGACCGGCACAAAGGAGGTTATGGCGGAATTTTCCAGAAATTTAAGGAGTTAGAATATTTTTAAGATAATTTGATAATTAGAAATCTATATATCAATATATATAGAATCCGGTAAGGAAACGAACTTAAAAATAGAATATTATAAAAAAAAGGAAATCGATAGTCTTGTAATAGAAAGAGAAATGTATATACGTTTTAAAAATGATTAATTGATTGTTATGGTATTGACAATTCGAGTTAAGTGGTCTTGTCTATTTTGAAGTTAATGATATTTTCAGTCAAGGTCTGAGAGGTAGTCATACCCCAACTTGATTGATTTCATTTTTTAACTGATAAATAGCAAGGTAAAGTCTCGAAGATAAATGTTTGAATAAGAGTTAGTTGAATGCAGTATTTTGGGTTGTTGTTACGATGTTTTACACAACATTCATTTTAACCCAAGGAAGTTGAATTTTGGAAATATAATAAATAAATATTTCCTGAGTGTAGAAATGAACAGTCGTGAAAGAGACAAGTAATTGGAATGTTTTGCAATTATAAGTAAAAAATATTTTCTAAACATAGAAAATAAAAGGAGGCAACATATGGAAATGTTTTCCAAATAGTGAAAAGGGCCAAGATGATTATTGAAAAATATTTGGCTAACAAATATTGATAAGGAAATGGAGTAGTGATTTAATTAATGAATGAAATATCAATTAAATGGCCCAGTGATTTGTTTGATGGTTTGAATGAATGTTTGTTTTCCTCGATTGTTAAATAACCGACTATCAAAGTGTTTGCCAATATCGTTGTCAATATGGAGAGACCGGTTGGATTATTATCCGTGAACCACTCCATATTGGCAGTAACGTTGCGAATCAGATTATATGAAGATAATCGAAGACGGAGTAAAGTGCAAGGACTTTTTCCATTAATAGAAATTGTGCCTTTGCTTTCGTTTAGTCCCAGAACGAACGTGTATGGACGAGTGTCTGACAGAGTATTTCCAATGATCGCATATGTTGGTCTGTATAGATATATATGGTAGCGGAGAATTTATTCTGTTAGCAAAATATCCAGAATGTATTTGTGCAAATCAATGAATGATTAACGGATCTGACAATGTGGCATTCAAAGTGATTGTGCTGTCAATGAATGATAAGAAATCGTAGCCTCAGGCCTCAACAACCGAAAAATGACAAAAATCGGGCATGCAGCATGGCTATGTGGGTCGCTCCCATTAGGGTGTATAATAACCTATCTAGAGATATTCATTTCATTCTTTAATCTATTCGATGTTGTCCCATTCGAGAAATGGTTGCTGATCCCAACCGTTGGTGACATACATTCAATACACTTAAGCGAAATGAGTGGTCGGTCATGTGTGGGCCGGGTTGCAAGATGTTCTTGTTAAACCTAGTGTATTCCTATCTAGAGATACACTATCGGAAGGTGGTTCCATACCTTGTCATGTTAGAAATCCAATCTCTAATAAGCGCTCTGCGGTTTTTGATTTTATATTATATATGGAGCGTAAGATGCAAGCGTTCCGCTAGATTTTTATTTATTTTATTTAGACACTATTATAATATCACTGGATTTTCGTATCAAAGTATTTTGGGTTATAGTAAGGTAAAAACCGTCCATGTTTATGTGTGGGCTGGTCTTACTATTATCCTTTCTTTTGAAAGGATTTTTGAAAGTCAAACAAATGGTTGGAGTTTACTCACACCAGTCCCATGACTGACCCAGAGTTTATTTTGTTTGTTTTCCCTAAACTCTTGGGTGTCCATATTTGTACGGGCAGTCAAGTAGTTGGGATTTTTCAGATTCACTTGGAAGAGCTAGAAGCAGGAGGCTTCACCAGTTTAGCTATAGACTATCATATTTCCGCTGTGTACTATGTTGTATCTGGAAATAGGTGTTTATAACTGTTCCAGGAATAACTGTTGTGTTCTGATAATGGTATGTATATACAGTTACTGATTTGTATTTCAAACGTTATGTTATTTAATATATTTTATTCGTTCCGCTGTGAGATTTGTGTTCTTCGTTTTTCTTCTGTTCTAACTTTTCTTTCTTTCTATTCCTCATCCTCTAACTTCTTTCTACTAATAATTTGTATTTCTGTGTCATTTGGTTGGACGTGTGGTGTTACTAGTCAACTCAGATAGTACGGAATTGCGGTACATTACAGTTGGTATCAGAGCTTAGGTTGAGCGAACACCTAGGCTTTGGTGGGGTTGTGCTCATTAGAGATAGGGTTAGTAGTACAATAGAATGAGTTGAGTGTATATATACGAGAGAGCATATTTGTTAATTGATATAAAATTTGTTTTATGTTGTGTTGGCTAGTCTGTTGGGTGGTTTATGAATTCTGATCGAATTGTGGGATGTCACGAAGTCGATAGGAATTTCTAAACACTTGAACAAAAGATTGAACACGATATTATTTTTAAGTGGGTAAATGAAATTATTTTACCCAAAAATTCTATTTTTGATAGAAAAAGAATAATTTTCTGAAATTATTATAATATATAGATGTGTTGGATGTTAATATTATAATCAAATTAGATTATAAAAATTGGAAAGGTTATATATAACCAAAATAGAATTTGTATATGAATTAAATACACAAATGAGATGAATTAAAATTGAATTCCACCAGAATTTGAAATTTAAATCCTGGGAAGTTGGGAAATATTTTCTGAAGTATATTAAAATAATATAGCTTTGTTTTGGAAGGATTTTTGAATAAAAATTATTTTAGATGGATTTTAAGAATGATAAAGCACTGAACTCACTTCAGTGGCTAGAAAATAATTCTGATAATGACTGCAGCATCATCAGTATTCATTTTCGAGTTTCTAAGTGGTGGATTGCTACCTTAGAAAAGTTTTGATGGAAATGTGTTTGAAAGAAAACAAGTTGATTTGGTAAATTAAAATGTTTTGAATTTGAAAATATTATAATTATATGTATATATTTATGTGATTCAAAAGAATTTGAAATGAAAACCCAGGAATTTGGATTCTGAAATTTAAATTTAACTTAAGCAAGTTAAATGGATTGAAGTACATAAATTGACTAGAATCAATTTGAATAAATTAATGGAATATAGATGGGATGTAAATGTATTGATTGTTGATCATTCAAATTAAATGAATGAAAACCAAAAGTTTTGCTTGAACTAAATTTATTGAAAGATTAAATGTTGAGTTTAAACATAAATGAGTTTGTAAAAAGTAATGGGTTTTCACTATTTTTCCTACCTCAGTAATTTCGGGGACGAAATTCTTTTAAGGGGGAAAGAATGTAACGACCCAGATTTTTGGTTGATCTATTTTAAATATTAAGTGATAATATAAATCGATTTTATATTGAGTTATCAATTTAATAATCAAAATACGGTTTATTTCGAATATATAATTATCGAAATACGGGATCTGAAATAATTTAATACGAAATTAAAATTGGAGTCAAAATGATTCAAATGGTTTTTAAAAATGGTATTTGAATATAGATGATAGTAAAAATAATTTATTATCGAAGAACCTAATTATTTCTGAATTTAAATTGATATTATATTAATTTAATATGGTATGTACCTTCAAATCAAATTTCAGAATATATTCTGTTGAGCTCAGAATACCGTTATTTCATTTAAATGTCGGTATATATATATATATACACGCTAGAATAGCGGTTTGTGATTTCCAATTAATGGACCCCGAGATATTTAATTTTCGATAGGCTTGAAATCAAATCGAAATCTATTTAAAAAGAATAAAAATCTCTTTATTTCAAATCGCGGTTAAATCAAAGATCAAATCGTATTTAATACAAATCAAATCGTATTTAATTATGTGTACTTAGCCTACCCTACCTTTGTACCTTTCACAGACAAATTCCTTAATCCTTAAGCACTTGTCATCTATAAATCGTGCATACCTTCTTCTTTCCATTTCATCCTTCTTTATTTCGAACAGAACTATAGTAACCAAATCACTCCTTTCTCTTTTCAGATCAAAAAAAACAATGGCCAAACTTCCCCAATATATGCCGAATCGAATTGAAAGACCCCTCTAAAAAAATTCCTAGAAAATTTTTATACTTAATGGAATTAAATAACGGTTGATTCAGTAAGCTCGTTTGAGCTTGTATTTCCTTCGGCGGTCTGAGTTTTTGGGTCCGATCTATTTCCTTATATTCGATACCTCGTTGTCGACAGTAGGATGATGTCGCGAGTTCATCTTGACGTGGTGTTTGGGAGTTTGGATTTTTGGTAAGCATCGATTTTCAGCAAAGAGGAAACCACGTTTGGTGCTTCGCTCAAGGACGAAGTCACGGTTTCGAACTAATGGCCGGAGTTCACTTTATGGGATTTGTGTAACGTCCCGCCTTTTGACCGACTCAAATTGGTAATTAAACCCACTTAAGACGTTCAAATCGACGGATCGTTATTTAGTTTACAGAGTATAAAATACAGAACCAACATAGAAAACACAGAATAAATAAATAACACAATATTTAATAACGAAATAAATTTATATATATGATCGGAATTTTTAAATACAATGTTTTCATTTTTATACAGCGGAATATAAAACTACAGCCTGAATACAGAAATATATTTACTGGTTTGAAATCTTCGGAGTGCGCATGTTCGGAATCCCCGACGCTGCCGATCTTCGAATCCTGAACTGTAATCTTTAAATCTGTACTGCTCGGGTCTGACCCGAGCATCCCATGCAAAAACACAAAATACTCGATTCAAGATTAATTATAGTTCAAGTAATTTAATTTCAATAGAAACTGAAATATAACAGTTAAATCTAACATCGTTGTCACAAATAAAATAAACAATGGCAGTATCTGTTCATATCAATATAGCTATTTACAGGGACGAACGGTATCGGACGTTTGCGAGAGTACACATGTGTATAATATACACGTGTACACCGCCTCAACGCCTCGAACCGAAAATAAATATTGACATAGGTGACTCCAGGAGCTTACACATACACGTATGTGTATATATACATATACATATACTGCTATAGCATCCCGAACAACCATCACACGAGCACAACCTCCAATTTCATAAGTGTTCAAAAGCTGACACGTGGTAGGGCGATCAAGTACAAGAAAAGGAAAAAAAACTAAAAGAGACAAGTGATCAAACATGCTGCAGTAACAAGAAATGTCGCCACGAGTTTCATAAATTCCATTTTTGCAAAACAACTATGGTTCCAATAAATTTCCTTTTAGTAGATATATGGTCTCAGTAATTTTTTAGTAAAGGAACATGGTTTCAGCAAATCCATCTAAGTAAACAAAACTTTCTCGGCAATTCCAACGTGCTAAGATTTAAAGGCAAGTGTAAAGTTGTCGTTTTTGATAGATGCAGAGAGTTCAAGTGGCAATTTGAAACAAGACAGGTGAGTTCTGTGTTCAACTATACACAACATGCAAGTGAAGAATGGCAGTTCAATGCCAATGTCACCCAAAAGATCCAAACTTTATGTACAGATAATATATAGGATGCTAAGGCTTTAAGGTGGAGGTATGCAATATACTACACAAAACTATATGTTCAGGCTACACGTAAGATTATATAACAATTTATATGTCCCAAATTTCCACATATAAACCATATTCATGTAGCATGCAATGAATATGCATATAACAGGTTCAAAAGAGATCAAAGTAGCAAATGACCAAGGGTTTTATATTGTCAAACTTAAGTGCAAACTGCATGGGTTCAACGTGCCAACACTGTGCATAGTGCATACTGAATGGTTTTAGAATGCCAAAACAGTGCATAATGCATACTGAATGATTATAGAGTGTCCAAATAATGCATAGTTCATACTGAATGTTTCAGTTCAGGTTTAGGTAGAAGAAATTTATGAATGATTTTTACAGTCCTAACAGTGGTCATACATTTGGTTTAACATGCGCCTTCGGTTTAACATGAGAATAGTGGTCACATAATTGGTTTAACAAGGGGTAGTGGTCACATATATTTCAGGTTCAACTCAACACAGCAGTGTTGTTCCTAATATGGCAGCAATGCTGATCATACAATACAATAGTGACTAGTGAAATGCCCAAAGACGCAGTTCAATGCAATTGATTAGAGTTAAGACAAAACTCGAAGGCATAGGGGCAGATCAAGTAATGGGTTAAATGGTGACAACCCAAGAACAAATATCCCTCTTTGCTACAGGAAATTTGACAGGGTAGCTCTAAAGCCAGTAAAGTCATAAGTTTTCCAACAAATTTGATACTTAATGCAGCAGGTAATTGTAGTAAAACATATATATGTGCATTTCAATTTGCATGCAACAAGTTCCAAGTTTGAACTAAAGCAGTATGAGTTTTTAAACATTTTATATCACTATTTAAGAATTCATAGATCATATCAAATCAACTAAACCTTTTAACTAAATCTCTGTCAAAAGATGTAAAACATAATAAGTTGAAAAAACCCAGTTATTGTTTTAAGGAAAAGGAATAGGTGCAGTTTTTAAATATTCCAAACATCACAGTTAATCATGCACAGAAGTTTCATATACATAAATAGAAGATGTAAAACTTGCAGTAAGACAAGGCTTGTGAATTATCATCAAGGCTGGTCTAGGTTAGATACTATTAGGTGCAAGGAAAAGGCAAAGACTAACCACTCTTCAAAATTAATCAATTGTCAACACACAACTACAGTTAATGATGAATGAACCAACTAACAATCCAACCATTTTCCCTTCTGCATAACTATGTATCAGTTTTTTTTCACAGCAAAGGAAAGATGTAGGTGCCCCTTATTTGGGGACATTACTTCGGTTTTTTTTCAAGTCTTACCAGGAAACAAGTCATAGCATCTATTCAGAAAATAAATTATGTGTCCATTCCTATCAGACAAGCAAGATGTGGTATTTGTTCTTACCCGAAAGATGCAAAATATGGTATTTGTTCTAACCGAGTGATAGCATCTGCTCTTATCACTAATATAATCGAAAACAGAGAGAATGTTTTCTAAGAACAGAAATTTATGGATTCAACGAAACAGAGATGGAAACAGAAAAGCTATGATGCCCTCATTTCCGAACAAGCAGGGTTCAAGTAAATGTAACCTACTTCAAAACTTTGGTTCCAATAGTCCCATTCAAAAACATATCAAATGTATTGATCATCAGCAAAACAAGAATGAGTAACATATTAAATGTATTGACCATCAGCCAAACAAGAATGAGTAACATATTAAATGTATTGAATATCAGCTAAACAAGAATGAGTGACTATGTATCCCGGCATCAGGATTTCACACGTGAGCCCAAGGATTCAAGTTCTAGTTTTTTTTTAGCAAAACAATATTATCAAAAGCAGGTAACAAAATCATACATCCAAGTACCCATAACAAACAGCTACTATATTCCTAGTTCATATTGAATCAAATTACTTGAAACAGTGATTAATCAATCGTGAGTATAACTACTCACCTACGACCGCGAGCTCGAAGGTGACGTGTGCTAGCAGCAATGGAACGTGGAGGTGCTCGGCTTTCTGGTGGCGATTCGATTCAGCAATTGTGTTAGGGTTTCGATTTAGGAAAAAGAATCGATCTTTGATGTACTCTCAGATGTTCGAATTCATGGAGATAGCGATGGCGACGAGGTATGGCGCACAGGCGAGCGGAGGTGGATAGAGCATATTTTCATTTGAGAGGCCATGAATTTTCAATTCGAATTGGGAAAAACAAATTAATTTTTCTTGAAGAAAGATGAACGGGGAGGTGATTTTTATAGAATGAAAATCATAGGACGCAAGGAATTGAAGTAGGTTGAATTGGGGTGGGTGGTTTCTGCATATTAAATTACTTGGTACTGAAGGAATAAAAGTGTGAACCCCATGAAATGTAATTCTACCGCAATTTACATTACCCGTTTTATTTTTGTTCAAATATAACCGAACTCAAAATGCTACAAAACCGGACATACTGCTCCTTTTTACATTTTGAATCCAATTAAATTATCGTAATCTAACTTTATGTGCATACACTGTTATTTATTTTTAAATCATTTAAACGTTCACCGATTTTATTTCGTTTGTCCATCCTCAGCTCCGTTCGTTTCACAAATTTAAAACGTTAAATTCCGATTTCTTAATAAACACCAATACACACATATGCCAATTTCCATTCAACAAAGAACATTTTCCAATTTGTTGATAACGTTTATTTTCAACTCTATCATCAACATTTCACTGTCAAATTTCAATCTAATTCAAACTTAGTTCAAATATTCAACAGTACATATTTGATACCAATCAACCATTGTGAATTAAGTATTTAATTCAGTTCAACTCAAAACAACTTATATTCAATTTTCGGTTAGCCATTCTGAAATCGAATTCAAATGCTTATTCGAACTAATAAACTTTTATTTTTAATCTCGAACCAAAATATAAAATTTATCATTTATCATGAAATCCATAATTAATTTCTATTTCAAATTGCCGAAATTCCTGGGTCGTTACAATCTTCCCCCCTTTAAAACTTTTCGTCCTCGAAAAGGAGAGATCGCTAGAGTTATACCAATGTATATACCAATTTCTCATTTATCTGAAATTTCCCATAACTATTTTAAATGTCGATTTTTTAGTCATCGAGCCACATTGTTTATCTATCATGTTCAATTAACTTGGAAAATAAATTTTCCTCTCTTATAGTCGGGATCAATCTTGATCAAACACGATTCTATTTCATTCCATGCTCTTTAAATTTCCATCAATTTTCTTAGACCCGTTTTCTATCTCAACTTATTTTGAGATATCTCCCAATTCTCATATTATCTAATCTTTTAACAATTTCAAAGTCGGGTAATTTCTTTTCAAAATCAATCTCGTTTTGAATTCCAATTCCTGCATAAGTTGGATTTATACATCTCAAACTATTCCAAATTTCGTTATAAACATCATCTGTCAATGTTACTTATCCATCATTGTAACTGTAATGGGTCTTGGCTTAGCAACCCTCAACCCAATCTCCTTACAACCCATTTAATTGTTTCCAACACTCATTTAAGAATGTAAATAACATCTCTTCAATTTATCAATTCTCGACTTGAAATTTTCCAAAATCTGAAATCTTTTACAATATATAACACGAAATTCATACAAAAATATTCGTATTATTATTCCAAAGCTACTTCGAAGTCTTCTTTCATAATTAATTAAGCTAGGTATAATTTAAATTTCAAAATACTGATTTAAAAATATTTGATAACTCAAAGTTTGACAAGTCCATTGTCGTACTAACAGATGTTAGGCATACGCTGGCCAGGCGCACGGCTAAAATCTTCAAGTACTAAATATCCTTGCTTCAACTCTCAGTGAAAATATTTCAAAAATTCATTTAAAAACAGATACGGAAAGTACCAATGTGATATTGATATGTTGATTGTTCATAAATCGCAGATACACAATGGTTTCGTCTGGATCCCCCAGAAAACATCCGTATCCGTAGGAAATCGCTTCCCTGCAAATTTCATCATGGAAAAATCAACGGAAGATATTTAAGGATCAAGAAAAATCTGAGGTCATTGAGCGTTGACTGCTCTATTTCTGAGTCACGGAAACAAATTATCAAATTATGAGATAATTCAAGACATGAGGATCAATCAAGTCACGAGAACAAATTAGGTCACGAAGACCAAACAAGTCACTAAGACTGACTACTGCCTCAAACATGTGGCTTACTATCACTAAGATATTCTATATACTACATGGCTCCATTCTAGCTTTAGTAACTCTAGTGGTTACATCTCTTTCACTTGTAGATATGCCATGTGGACCACAGGTATACAATGGTTACGCCTGGGTCCCCCAGGAAACATCCATACCCATAAGCTTTCATAGCTCTGCGGATTACTCCCTAATAATTCGACTGTAGATCGCAGCAGTCACAATGGTTATGCTTGGTTCCCCCAAGAAACATCAGTCCGCCGTAGGCTATTTGCAGCCCTACGAATTTCGCTACGCGGTCGAATTCTAACGACTCTAGATCGCAGCGATCACAATGGTTACGCCTGATTCCCTCATAAAACATCCGACCGACGTAGGCTATCTGCAGCCCTGCGAATTACGCTAGCAGTCGTGCTCAATGGCAACTCATGAGTTTTATGTCCGGACAACCTACTACCGCCAGCAGCATATCTCAACCAAGCTCGAAATTCAAGGAGAAGGATGGTACTTCCATTATCGTAATTTGAAAACATATAATACTACATACATATAGTATTTTATTTCATACTTCTCATAATTCATACTTATATCAATTTACATAAGATTTCCAAATCACATTTTTCAACATATCATTTTTATATAAATTCTATTACATATGATTTCATTTCCAATCGATTACCTTCCAAATCGATAGCTCTCGCCTTCGCTATATTTTTTTTTTGCATTTCTGATATATGTTCTAAAAATTTCTATATCCACTATCTCAAATCGAACATCCTCAAATTCCATTCAAATTTAAAAATTTCAGTTTTGATCCCTTAATCAATTCAGATATCTATTGTCAATTCAAATTGATGAATCTATTGGTTATAACCAATTATTATTTTTTTCCAAATTCCCAATTATTAAGTTCGCCGCTTTGCTCACATCTTTATATTCTTAAAATTTCTAAAATTTCCATTCTCTGACTAAATTTCTCATTCATGCTTTATTTCTCTTCCATATTCACATCCTCGACCGTCGATTAGCAAGAGAATAGTTCTCTAAGTATCAACCCCGAAGACCGAAACCAACATCAGATCAACACTCCGGAAATTATTCAACTTAACTGATCTCCAGTCAGGTTAATTTTTTTAACCCCACTTCTGAATTGCTTATCAAATAATTTCTTACGAAGTTCTCGGATTTAATTGAAAATTCCACTTTTCTTTACCATCTGTCGTCCTTTGTTTTCGACGTACGGCTCTTTGTTCTTCAGTTCTTTCCATTCGATTTATCAAAACCCGTTAGCCTCTCACGGTAATTTGTAAAACATTTCCAATTATCATATTCATATTTCTACAATTCTACAAAATCTCTTAATATTATTGGAAAACATTTCCATATTTCCGCAAATCTTTATTCTCTTAGAAATTACACTTTATCCTCAGGGGAAAACATTTCTACCTACGCTATTTGAATTAAAACATATATTAAATAAAACGCCGCTATACTCATCCTCTTACTTCACTTAATCATTCTTGCTATCGAACCTTACCAATTTCTTAGTCAACAATGAAGTCAATCAAGTTGGGGTATATTTACCTCTCAGACCTTAATTCACAACATTATTAACTTTGAAATAGATAAAATTCTCAACTACGAATACCAACAAAATATTCATTCTCGTAATTTCCGTTTTCAAGTTAAGAGTTTGTTTCTTTTATGAATATTGCTGATTATAACAATAATTTACGCTTTCTAAAATATATAACTTTGCATCATGCATTATTCATTAATCTGAACAATTAATCTAATAATATATTAAATTATTAATTAAAACGGAAAATATATTAGCATTTTTCTGAAATTCAACACAATTGACTTCACGAACAACCTTCTTTCGAATAATCTCGTATTCGATTACATATTCCGAACTTCGGAAAAATCTCACTTAATTTATATTCTGAACTTCAGAATAACCTCTTCATACTGGTTTACTACATTTCCTCTATTTCCAATTTTGTTTGCAATATATTTACTTTCAAAAGCTATTTACTTCTAAACATGAATATTTTTCCTTTTATCGAAATCGGAACTCGTTACATCAGATTAATTTTGATTTCATATGGGTCCAAATCTCTTTAACATCTTCATTGACATTTCTCTTTATCTCATTTACAATTTGCTTCATTTATAATTTTCATTTACAAGCTTTTAACTTACCATCGATATCATTTATTCGATTGTGCATTATTGGTTTGGAACCAATTATAAATTATTTTGCCATATTGTGAATAATCTAAGTTAATAACACAATTTGACACAATCAATTTCCAGCTATATTCTTCCATTTAATTCATTTATATTCTGAGTATCAAAATAAAATTTATCGTTTTCATCTTTGAAATGATTTTCAAATTTGTTCTTTTCATCCAAATTCTCATTTGAATAAATTTCTGTTATCCTTGATTTCTAAAATACACAATTGATTCTCCTATACTTATCTTACTTTAATGGCATTCGATGATGTATTCGAGATTCAAATCTAAGAACCTTACCGAAGATTAGCTCTCACAAGCCTGGATCCAAAGACTGGGGATTCCATAAATTTTTAATTTTCAAAATAAATTGTCCGCTATATTGGTTCAAAATATTAATCTTCAAAATAAATATAATATTTTTCCAAAATTATTTTCAAAACCCTTTTATTTTGAAAATCGGCTTTTTCTTTTAGTGTCGATCCTATTCATTTAAACCCGATAAGCTAGGCTTTGAATAAACCAAAGCTCGGATACCACTTGTAACGTCCAGCCTTTTAGCCGCCTCAAATTGGTAATTAAACCCACTTAAGACGTTCAAATCGACGGATTGTTATTTAGCTTACATGGTTTAAAATACAGAACCAACATAGAAAACACAGAATAAATAAATAACACTATATTTAATAGCAAAATAAATTTATATATATGATCAGAATTTTTGAATACAAGGTTTTCATTTTTATACAGCGGAATATAAAACTACAGCCTGAATACAGAAATATATTTACTGGTTTGAAATCTTCAGAGTGCGCATCTTCGGAATCTCCAATGTTGCCGATCTTCGAATCCTGAACTGTAATCTTTAAATCTGTACTGCTCGGGTCTGAACCGAGCATCCCATGCAAAAATACAAAATACTCGAGTCAGGATTAATTATAGTTCAAGTAATTTAATTTCAATAGAAACTGAAATATAACAGTTAATTCTATCATCGTTGTCATAAATAAAATAAACAATGGCAGTATCTGTTCATATCAGTGTAGTTATTTACAGGTACGAACGGTATCGGACGTTTGCGAGCGTACACGTGTGTATAATGTACATGTGTACACTGCCTCAACGCCTCGAACCGAAAATAAATAGTGACGTAGGCGACTCCAGGAGCTTACATATACACGTATGTGTATATATACATATACATATACTGCTATAGCATCCCGAATAACCACCACACGAGCTCAACCTCCAATTTCATAAGTGTTCAAAAGCTGACACGTGGTAGGGCGATCAGGTACAAGAAAAGAAAAAAAACTAAAAAAGACAAGTGATCAAACATGCTGCAGTAACAAGAAATGCGGCCACGAGTTTCATAAATTCCATTTTTGCAAAACAGCTATGGATCCAGCAAATTTCCTTTTAGTAAATATATGGTCTCAGTAATTTTTTAGTAAAGGAATATGGTTTCAGCAAATCCATCTAAGTAAACAAAACTTTCTCAACAATTCTAACATGCTAAGATTTAAAGGCAAGTGTAAAGTTGTCGTTTTTGATAGATGCAGAGAGTTCAAGTGGCAATTTGAAACAAGACAGGTGAGTTCTGTGTTCAACTATACATAGCATGCAAGTGGAGCATGGCAGTTCAATGCCAATGTCACCTAAAAGATCCAAACTTTATGTACAAATAATATATAGGACGCTAAGGCTTTAAGGTAGAGGTATGTAATATACTACACAAAACTATATGTTCAGGCTACACGCAAGATTATATAACAATTTATATGTTCCAAATTTCCACATATAAAACATATTCATATAACAGGCAATGAATATGCATATAGCAGGTTTAAAAGAGATCAAAGTAGCAAATGACCAAGGGTTTTATATTGTCAAACTTAAGTGCAAACTGCATGGGTTCAACGTGCCAACACAGTGCATAGTGCATACTGAATGGTTTCAGAATGCCAAAATAGTGCATAATGCATACTGAATGATTATAGAGTGTCAAAATAATGCATAGTTCATAATGAATGTTTCAGTTCAGGTTTAGGTAGAAGAAATTTATGAATGATTTTTACAGTCCTAACATTGGTCATACATTTGATTTAACATGCGCCTTCGGTTTAACATGAGAATAGTGGTCACATAATTGGTTTAACAAGGGGTTGTGGTCACATATATATCAGGTTCAACTCAACATAGCAGTGTTGTTCCTAACATGGCAGCAATGCTAATCATTCAATAAAACAGTGACTAGTGAAATGACCAAAGACACAGTTCAATGCAATTGATTAGAGGTAAGACAAAACTATAAGGCATAGGGGCAGATCAAGTAATGGGTTAAATGGTGACAACCCAAGAACAAATATCCCTCTTTGCTACAGGAAATTTGACAGGGTAGCTCAAAAGACAGTAAAGTCATAAGTTTTCCAAAAAATTTGATACTTAACGTAGCAGGTAATTGTAGTAAAACATATATATGTACATTTCAATTCGCATGCAACAAATTCCAAGTTTGAACTAAAGCAGTATGAGTTTTCAAACATTTTATATCACTACTTAAGAATTCATAGATCATATCAAATCAACTAAACCTTTTAACTAAATCTTTGTCAAAAAGTGTAAAATATAATAAGGTGAAAAAACCCAGTTCTTGTTTTAAGGAAAAGGAATAGGTGCAGTTTTTAAATATTCCAAACATCACAGTTAATCATGCACAGAAGTTTCATATACATAAATAGAAGATGTAACACTTGCAGTAAGACAAGGCTTGTGAATGATCATCAAGGCTGGTCCAGGTTCGATACTATTAGGTGCAAGGAAAAGGCAAAGACTAACCACTCTTCAATATTAATCAATTGTCAACACACAACTACAGTTAATGATGAATGAACCAACTAACGATCCAACCATTTTCCCTTCCGCATAACTACGTATCAGATTTTATTTCACAGCAAAGGAAAGGTGTAGGTGCCCTTATTTAGGGACATTACTTCATTTTTTTTTCCAAGTCTTACCAGGAATCAAGTCAAAGTATCTATTCAGAAAATAAGTTTTGTTTCCATTCCTATCAGATAAGCAAGATGTGGTATTTGTTCTAACCGAGTGATAGCATCTGCTCTTATAACTAATATAATCGAAACAGAGAGAATATTTTCTAAGAACAGAAATTTATGGATTCAACGAAATAGAGATGGAAACAGAAAAGCTTTGTTGCCCTCATTTCCGAACAAGCAGGGTTCAAGTAAATGAAACCTACTTCAAAACTTTGGTTCCAATAGTCACATTCAAAACATATCAAATGTATTGACCATCAGCCAAACAAGAATGAGTAACATATTAAATGTATTGACCATCAGCCAAACAAGAATGAGTAACATATTAAATGTACTGACAATCAGCCAAACAAGAATGAGTGACTATGTATCTCGGCATCAGGATTTCACACGTGAGCCCAAGGATTCAATTTCCAGTTTTTTTAGCAAAACAATATTATCAAAAGCAGGTAACAAAATCATACATCCAAGTACCCACAACAAACAACTACTATATTCCTAGTTCATATTGATTCAAATTACTTGAAATAGTGATTAATCAATCGTGAGTATAAATACTCACCTACGACCGCGAGCTCGAAGGTGACGTGTGCTAGCAGCGATGGAACGTGGAGGTGCTCGGCTTTCTGGTGGCGATTCGATTCAACAATTGTGTTAAGGTTTCGATTTAGGAAAAAGAATCGATCTTTGATGTACCCTCAGATGTTCGAATTCATGGAGATAGCGACGGCGATGAGGTGTGGCGCACAGGCGAGCGGAGGTGGAAAGTGCATATTTTCATTTGGGAGGCCATGGATTTTCAATTCGAATTGGGAAAAACAAATTAATTTTTCTTGAAGAAAGATGAACGGGGAGGTGATTTTTATAGAATGAAAATCGTGGGATGCAAGGAATTGAAGTAGGCTGAATTGGGGTGGGTGGTTTCTGCATATGAAATAACTTGGCACTGAAGGAATAAAAGTGTGAACCCCATGAAATGTAATTCTGCCGCAATTTACATTACCCGTTTTATTTTGTTCAAATATAACCGAACTCAAAATGCTACAAAACCGGACGTACTGCTCCTTTTTACATTTTGAATCCAATTAGATTATCGTAATCTTACTTTTTGTGCATATACTGTTATTTATTTTTATATCATTTAAACGTTCACTGATTTTATTTCGTTTGTCAATCCTCAGCTCCATTCGTTTCACAAATTTAAAACGTTAAATTCCGATTTCTTAATAAACACCAATACACACATATGCCAATTTCCATTCAACAAATAACATTTTCCAATTTGTTGGTAACGTTTATTTTAAACTCTATCATCAATATTTCTCTGTCAAATTTCAATCTAATTCAATCTTAGTTCAAATATTCAACAGTACATATTTGATTCCAATCAACCATTCTGAATTAAGTATTTAATTCAGTTCAACTCAAAACAACATATATTCAATTTTCGATTAGCCATTCCGAAATCGAATTCAAATGCTTATTCGAACCAATAAACTTTTGTTTTTAATCTCGAACAAAAATATAAAATTTATCATTTATTGTGAAATCCATAATTAATTTCTATTTCAAATTGCCGAATTTCCTGGGTGATAAAGCATTTGTGCCGAGATTGCAATTTGGTGTATTGGCAGTTCTCATGTTCAACATTGACATCGATATGAAAAGTATGGGATTTCACAAAAAAAAACATGTTGATTTATTGGGAAGTCGGAGCTTTGAATTTGGGTTCTAGTAGGATAAGCAGGTGTTCAGAAGGAGGGAGAGGATGCGATGTTGGTTTTGGTGACGTATTTGGTAGTTAGGGGGTTCATCTACGTTCACTGGAGTAGGTTGATAGTTCTAAAAGGAAAGGGGTTGGCGATTTTGGCTTGTTGATGACAGGTCGTGGTAATAGGAGAAGGTTGGTCTGTTTTTCTCGTGAGAAACGAGGATGGCATGAATATTCTGTTACCTGGGGAAGGAGTTTGGGTAGTATTGAACACTGCACGTTGAAGGAATTTCATTGTATCAAGTTACATCATTGCATGTGTGTCTGATGGCAATAGTAATACTATTAGGAGGTGATCAAAGTACCTTAGACTTGGATAAGCAGCAATGATGGTTCGATGTTTGTTGATATAGCTTTGTGGTCGGTCACGGCAAGTTTGGTATGCATGTTTAAAAATTTAAATATATATGGAATAAATTATTATTTATTATTAGAGTTAATTTAAATTTCTAATCGCTTAGTCATCAAATAAATTAAATAATCATAGGTGCAAGATAAATGAATTTGAGTAGATTCGTAGATGTAACAACCGGCAAATTCTGGACCAATTTAAAAATTTTATTTTAGAAAATTTTAATGAATTTTGAGAATATAAAGTGATTTATTATTAATAATAATGGCTAGAACTTATTTTTGTCGAAGTTAGAACGAATAAATTTAATTTATATATAAAAGGAATTAGAAATGGATCGGTAGTTTTAAAATTTGATTTCAAACTTTAACTGAATATACAGGATGCAAAATTTAACGGATTTTAGTGAAAACAAAAATATTAGAATCTATTTAAAAATATCTTTCTAACGAATCTGAAAAATTGAAATTTCATAGCGGAAATCAAAAGTTATGGCCAATTCAATTTTTAGAAAGGTCACTGTAGAATATATATATATATATATATATATATATATATATATATATATATATATATATATATATATTATATGGCCCAAAAGGCTACTTTTCACATATGAAGGAATTTCGACTCGAAACCACTTCCATTGAGTTCGGAATGACGTTTCTGCATTGAAGAACAGTAAACACTTATAAATTTTGAGTTTCGAAAATTATTTGTTTAAAAATGTATTTTTAATATTAAATATATTGGCCTTGAAAATAGTCATTTTTCAAACTACCTCCGTTTTCGACGAAACCACTTTTGTTGGAACCGGAATGTCAAATTATTGCTAGGTTTCAATTTTCAGAATTTTTTGAATTAATATGTGAGCGTGGCAGAGGAAAATGTGTTTTGACTATTTTAGTTAAATTTAAACGCCTTAAAAATAGCCATTTTTCAAACAGTCTCAGAATTCGACGAAAATAATTTTGTTGGATTCGTATCATCATAAGAAAGCTAAAAATATATTTTTTAGAATTTTCTGAGGTCGTATGTGGCCCCGACATATTTTAATGTACGGTCAATGTTAAATTAATTAATTTTTAATGGAATTTTAAATTAAATATATACAAATTTCGGAATTGGGCCACGGGACCTATCCCATTGCGTTCAGAAGGTGTCAAAACCTTAAGAACGACAGTAAGCAGGCCAAAATCAGAGAAAGTCCGAAAATCCACCTTTTAAGCACGATTTTCGAGATTAAATAATAAAATAATATTAAAACCCTAATCCATGGCCAGCCGCCGCCTACTGTTCAATGGCCAGAATTGTCCGATTTTCAAACCTCAATAACTTTTGATCCGCTCAACGAAATTAAACATATGATATACCAAATCGAAGCTCTTCGAGAGACCTTTCCATCCGTACGGTTAATATCGGGTTTTGATTCACGGATTTTGCGAATTCTCGGCCTGAAGCCAGCGGTTTAGGGTTGATTTCGTGGTGATTGGGGAGGCCGAGCTTCAGGTGGTTGGTGGAGCGAGCACGTGGTGGCACGAGCTTCGAGTTGGCGGTGTTCGATCGTGGTCCGGTGTGGTGTAGGGGGTGCGCACGGAAGGATTGGAGGTGGATTATGGGTGCGGCTGAACAACGACGCGATGAGGAAGAAAGGTTTCTTTTTTTATTATTATTTTATTATTTAAATATTTAATTTATACAAACTTTAAAAATTAATATCTCTCTCATATGAGGTCCGATTGACGAACCATCAGTAGCGTTGGAATCGTCTTTCCGAGAGCTTCACGATGGCGCAGACCAGAGCTGATTCCGAGACAGTCAAATTTTCATCAAAAATCAAGGTGAGATTTTTTTTATATATAATTAATTTAATTTAATTATATTATCATTATATAAAATGAATGTTGTATGGATTGAATTGTTGTATGGTGGAAATTGATGTTTGTGGCCTGTATTGTCATTGACGTGTTGTATGATTGGTGTTGGAATTGATTATGGGAATTGTTATTCGATGTTAAGTAGAAAGAATATAATAAAAAGTTTAATCTTTTGTTTTGATTTATAAATAAAGTTTAATCTTTTATCATGATTTACAAATCAAAGTTTTGATTTTTATTTTGAAATGAATAACATTAATAAAGTTTTGATCTTTATTTTTGATTTATTAAAATGAATCTTTGTTTTTTTGTTTGTATAAAATGAATCTTTGTTTTATTTATAAAACATGAAATCTTTTTGTTTATTTATAAAGATGAAATTTTCTTTCGTTTATTCATAAAGACCAATTCTGTGTTTTTAATTATAAAGGATGAAATTTTGTTTTGGTTACAAAAGAACAAATCTTTGATTTTGTTTATAAAGAACCAATCTTTGTTTTTGTTTATAAAAGATTAAATCTTTGTTTTGTTTATAAAGCTTGAAACTTTATTGATAAAGATTAAAACTTTAATTTTTTTATATAAAAATTGAACCTTTGTTTTTGTCAACAAAGATTACACCTTTGGTTTTGTTAACAAATATTACACCTTTGGTTTTGTTAACAAAGATTACAACTTTGATTTTGTTTGCAAAGATTACAGCTTTGATTTCGGTTACAAAAATTACAACTTTGTTTTTGATTATAAAAGGCTAAATCTTTGTTTTTGTCTATAAAGATTAAAACTTTGTTTTTGTATATAAGAGGCTAAATCTTTGTTTTGATAGTAAAGTTTTGTTCTTTATTTTGAAACGATTAAAACTAATAAAGTTTTGTTCTTTATTTTGAAACAATTAAAACTAATAAAGTTTTGTTCTTTATTTTGAAACGATTAAAATTAATAAAGTTTTGTTCTTTATTTCGAAATGATTAAAATAAGTTTTGATCTTTATTTTTGAATAATTAAAGTTTTGATTCTGTTTTTGAAATAAAAGATTTTATTTTTATTTTAAATTAGTTAAAAGAAATGTGTTGCAACATAAGTGTCATGTTATTATCATCTTGTTCAACATGAAAACTTGACATCGAATAGTTGAAACTTGAAATATGTGAACATGCCAAATTACGTATGTTATGTATGTTTCTATTTAAGCATATGTACACACTGCCATTTACAAGTGACCTGACTTGTTTATGTGATTGGACGATCAATTTTCACACATCGTCCAGAAGCACAGTTTATTTTATTCGAACTTGTGTTGGTTGAAACCCCACACGGGTCAGGGGTTGGCATTTGAATACACGTCACCCTTGTGGTTAATTAGGAATGCACTTTGGCTGTTAATGGATGTTTGATAATTGTTATGAGATAAATGAATGAAATCCGTATAATTGAATTATATGGAAATGGTGTGGGTCTCATTCCAATTTTGAATGAAAGAAATAATTTTCATTTATTATTCAATTAATGGAATTAATTGACGCTTGAATTAAGGAAACAAAATTTCTATTATTTAGAAAGTTTTAATGAAATATAAATTAGTAAAATTACATTCCAAATATAACAAGAAGATTTGAATTGAAAAGCTTTCGTTTTTATGTTAACACTAAATTTAAAAGATGTGATTTCAAAATTTAACATAAATGGATTGATTGGAAAAGATTACGTTTAAGGTTGAAAGGGTAGGTTTTGATATCGTAATAAAATAAACGTTTTTAAAGTAATTATTATTATAATATTATAATAATAGGGAAAGGTCGATATTTATTGAAAAATTGGAAAGGCAATATAAAGAATATTTCAATGTAAAGTTATACTTTGGAACATATGATATTTTAGAAGTTAGTTATTTTTTTAAAATAATATTTTTAGAAAATAAATATAATTATAATTATAATTGTTCTTGGACACGAGTTTAGGTCACGTTTATGGCGGAAGTCTGCCCGGAACCAACCGGCATATCCAGCAGCCATAAATGTTGGGCCTAATGTGAGAGGTCCAAGTACATGAATACAAATTGGGTTTTGACTCGAGGTTAAGCCCAACTGTGGAATAAGTCTGCCCGGACCCAACCGGCATATCCAGCATCCACAAGTTGTAGGCCTAATGTGAGAAGTCTGGCCCATTATAAAACATAAATGGATAATATATCGAATTGGATTATTTAATCCATTTTAAATAGAAACATCATTTTAACCTGAATAAGTTTATTAACTTATATTATCCATTTTATAATGAATATTAAAAGAGTTAATTTAAAAATTAATATTTTGAAAATAATATTTTAATATGAGAAATGATATTTTGATCAGAATAAATGGTTTTTTTTATTTTAAAATAAATAGAAGGAATTAAAAATGGTTTTATTATAACCACGGATTTACAATGAAACTTTAATTTGGGTTTATCTTGAATTATGTTTTAAATAACATTTATTCTTTAACCCGGATCAATGAGGGGATTAATTTCCTAATTTTTGATTAATTATTTAATAATGACTTTGGAAGGTTAAAACGAAATAAGGTTTTAATTAAAACTTTAATTAGATTGGAGAGGAATTAAGTAAATAAAATTACTGAACTAAGGATCGAAAATGGAGTTCCACCAGTTTAACTCCATGCGTTAATTAAATCTTTAATTAGATTTAAATGGGTAATGGAAATTAAGTTTAACTGAACCAATTGGGATAAAAGATCGGGATGGGGATTAATTAATTTATAATTATTTCGATAAGGCTTAAATTCCGATTAGATTGGATAAACCATAATTTGGTTTAATATGGATAAATAAAGATTGAAGATTAAATTAAAAAGATTTATCTTTGATAAAATTAATGGGAACTTTTCGCTAAGAATTTGAATATTTTATTTAAAGAATATTCGGAATTGGAATGAGACGTTGGTTGAATTTTATTAACACATGTTTTTAAAATACGCGAGTTATTCAGAAAGACCGGGTTTAACCCATTCTGAATAATCATCATGACGATCAAGAGTCAAAGACGAAGACGGTGATTGAAGACCGAAGGTTTTCACATCGTTGGGATGATGATGATTGGTATCTTGAATTGGGATTGGCCTTCCAGGGCAAGGTATTTGGTAATGATCGTCCAAACGCATTTGGAGATCGACGGACACGTTGTTTCGCTCAGACCCAGAGCGGACTTGTAAATGGATTACGTGTCTGACATTGTATTCCTTTCTACTGTATTTGTTGAACGCTACTGATTATATATTTCTGTTTGGTGGTGAAGAATTTATTCTTTACTTATCACCCTTCTCTAAGACGTATGAGCTTAGAGGTTATATATATATTTTGGTAGATGATCAATAATATGGTAGGGTCTGACAATGTGGCACGCCAAGATGCAAATTGATCAAGGCTTTTGTTGAAAAGCAGGGCCTTGTGGGATGATCAAAGCATAGCCTATTACGGCATAGCTTTGTGTATGTCGTGACTTCGCGAGCCTCACACCCCAGTATGAGTCAAAAACGGGATATGAACCGTAGGGAGTGCACACGTTTCTTTCTAGCTAGAGTGGTGTTAGTGACCTACCAGCCCTGACATTTTACTTATGTGGATGATGGATTTTGAGGCGCCTCGGATTTTTATAGGCCGATAGTGGTCATATTATAGGTTCAAAGGAACCGAGAAGCGTGTGTTCAGGCATAACCAATCCACTGCCGATAGGCGAGGACCGGCCCTACCGCATCCAAGGGTTCACTGCGGGGGATCCTGAGGCATTTGCTAGAGTGTCTCGAATCGGAGAGGAGCTTGCCCCTAGCCTCGACTCATGATGGAAACCCAATTCCCAATACGCCCTTGCGGTTTTGATTGTATAACTAGTACGACGACATAGTATATGATACCTATGCCGTCTAGGATTGATATTATATTTGAATGTTTTAAGTATATATATATACACACTAATAATAACATCGTTTTCACGTATCAAGCATCTTTTGACCATTATAAGGTAAAACCCTGTCCTCTGGTGTGCGTTGCATTGTGTGATCGGACCTGGGTCTTATAATGGTTTCATTTTTTAAAAAGCATTGCATTATTTGATGATTTACTTTAATTATGCACTGGCAATCCAATAGAGTAAACATGTTCCGCGTTAGCGGCGTGGTCATGTGATTAGCCTACTATTTAGATAAGTTAAGTTAAGAATTCTCACAACAGTCCCACGACTGACCTGTAGTTTGTTTCACTTTGCAAACTCGGGTGCCCTCTTTCCACACGGGCAGTCGAGTAGCTTTTTGCAGATATAGTTAAGCAGGATCCTGGATTGAAGTCTGAAGCTGGGTCTAGAATATTGATGGCCTTTCGCTGAGATTAGTTCCGCTGCAATGTATTTAATTTATTGTAAATGTATCTTCTGCTGTATTATTTATCGATGTACTTTGATATATTCTGTACTCTGATGTAACATTTATTATTGATGTTATAAAAGTCTGTGTTGTTGTTCTGATGTGTTGTACGCCCAAAGTTAACGTACACGGGTTTTGAACGGTCTTGATCGATCTTGCGATCGATTGGGGTCGGGCGAAATCTGGGTCGTTACAGCTGGTATCAGAGCTCTGGTTAGCTCAAATCTTTGGGGTACAATTCATTAGAACTAAACAGAAGACTCATCTGAGGTTGGATTATTAATATCCAATAGGAATACTCATTAAAGATAGGATCAGGAGTATCCTAGAATGAGAATACTCGTTAGAGATGGGGTTAGCAATGCCCTAGAATGAGTCAGAGTGAAGGAGAATTCATAATTAACGTACTTGTTATTATATTTATAATTCGATTTTAGAAAATATGATTTTGAATATATAAAAAGTTATATATTTTTGAAATTTTAATTAACTAATTGATTGGTGATTGTGTTGTGTGAATATGAATTCAACTAATAAATGATTAAACAATTAAAGAATGAAAATTAAATTAGTTAAATAAATGTGACGGCAAGGAATTTCGCTCGATCTGAATCAGTCGTTAAACCGATCTAGACCGTTCGAAACCCCTGATCGTTTTGAGAACAGGACAAATCAGAACGCAGACGGAAGAACATTTCATTGTTAATTACAACAATTCCATCAGAATACAAGAATATACAGAGTATAAATGAATAAATTACATTTGATAAACATCAGAGATTACAATAAATTACATAGCAGCAGAAAATAATACAAAGCACAACTGAAGGTGATGTACAGATACAGAGCTTTCCGGATATCATTCCAGCTGTAAACCAGGATCCTGTGAATATAAATCTGCAAAACCAAAACTACTAGCTGCCCGTGCGGAAAATAGGGGCACCCAGAGTTTAGGTTAAAACAATAAACTCCAGGTCAGTCATGTGACTGGTGTGAGAACTAAAACAGTTATTTAAAACTTTACTTTAAAAGAGAGTAATTCAAGGGACCACGACGTATAACACGGAACGGGTTTCCTCCCAAGAATACCAGTGCATAGAATAAACAGTGCAATGCTTTTTCGAAAAATGAAGCTATTATAAGACCCAGGTCCCATCACACAATGCAACGCAAGCCGGAGGATAGGGTTTTCCCTTATGATAGCCAAACATGCTTGGTACGTTTGAAACAAATCATTTGATACTATAATAAGTGTATAGTGTCAAAACAATTTCAATCATAAATATAAATCATAGACGGCATGGGTACCATATATCATGTCGTCATACTAGTTCTACAATTAAAACCGCAATACACGTATTGGAAATTGGTTTTCCGTCATGAGTCGAGGCAAGGGGCAAGCTCCTCTCCGCGTTCGAGACACTCTAGCAAATGTCTCAGGACTACACACTCTGGGCAATCCTGGATCTTCAGGGCAGGTCCTCACTTACGTTAGAGGATTAATTATGCCTGAACACACGTTTCCCGGTCCTTACAGACCTAAAATCGAGGCGCCTCATCCAACAACCACATAGGTGAAAAGTATATAAATGTCAGGGCTGGTAAGTCACTGACACCACCAAAGCTAGAAAGAAACGTCGTGCTCTCCCTGCAGTCCTTATCCCATTTTTAACTCATACCGAGGTGTGAGGCTCGCGAATTCACGTTATACACAAAGCTGCCACGTAGGCCGTGCTTTGATCATCAACCACAAGACTTTGCTTTTCAACAGAAGCCTTGATCCATGCAACTCAGCGTGCCACACAGGCAATTCACGCCATGCGATTGATGTCCATCGATATACAACCTCTGAGCTCGTACGTCTCAGAGAAGGGCGTTAAGCAAAAGAATAAATTCTCCGCTGCCAAACAGATGTATATTTAATAGAGATCAATCAACATAGAATAAAATCTAATGTCAGACACACAATCCATTTACCAGTTCGTTCCGGGTCTGAACGAAACCGGAGGCACTTTCCTCGCATATCCATCGATCTCCAAGTACGTCTGGACAACCACCAACTGATTCCCTCATCTTGGGTGTACAGCCCAATCAAGATCATCAGTAATCACCCAAACGATGTGAAGACTTCCGGTCTTCGACCACCGTCTTCATCTTCGACATATCGTCGAATCGGTTATTCAGAACGGGTATAAACCCGGCCTTTCCGAACAACCCGCGTATATTAAAAACAAATGTTACACAAACACAACATACGCCTCATTCCAATTCAGCAGCCACTAACCGCAAATTAGCAAGAGAACAATTTCCCAAATATTAACCCCGAAGGCCGAAACCAACATCAGATTAATATCCAGGAAACCATTCTCCTTAACTAACCTACAGCTAGTTTCTAAATTTCATATTCTTAGGGAAAGGTTCCCATTAATTTTATCCAAGATAAATTCTTTAAAATTTATCCTTTTATCTTCCTTTGGATGTCATTTCAAACCAAATTATGGTTTTTCAAACAAGTCGAGATTAGCGAACCACACCGAAGTAATAATTTATTTTATTTCCCAATCCCAACCTATTCATCCCATGAAGCAAAACTGGTAATACTCCATATCTAACACCACGGTGTTATCGGTAAAATTAATTACCATTTCCCGTTCAAATCTAATTAAAGATTTAACTATCGCTCTGGAGCAAAACTGGTGATACTCCATTCTCGCTCATTTTCCAAATTTGATAATTTAGATTATCAATTCACATTTCAATCTAATTGCAGATTCATTGAAACTCCTTTTACTGGGTTAAAGAACTAATGTCATTAAAAACACAGTTCACGATAAACCCAAATCACATTCTCTTTATTATCGGGTTAAAAAACAAGTGTTATTTAAAACACTGTTCACGATAAACCCACAAATCAATTCTATTTCAAACCCATTTCAAATCCAATTTATTTATTTAAAAATAAATGGGTTTTAATTTTAGTTCAAAACTAGTTCATTTCGATATAAATCTATTTTTATCTTTTCAAATATGAAGTTTTTCATCCCAATTTTTCCCAAATCATTTCTTATGATTTCACACAAATTACTACTATTTTTAATAATTTTATCAAGGCCCGTACAGTCGATTTCCATCATCGGCCATCGAACTGCACTTACAGCGACCTTTTTCAAATTTGATTTGGACGTATCTCCAAATCCAACCATTAGATTTCAAAATTCTAATATACTTTAGAAAGCTCTTTTCAATACGAACCCAACGATTCCGGTTTTAGGAGAATCCGACGGTCGGATCTCCCGTAATGTCCGTTTGAAATAAATGGTCGAAATTCACGAACTGCCGCGGCGCGTTCTATTCAGGCCATTATATTATATATATAATATATATGATATATATTTCGTCGATTACTATTTAAAACGAATTTTATAAATAGTTTTAAATTTGTTTCAAAAACAATTTCAACTCCCATTTCAGTTCAAATCAAAATTGAGTTTTTCCTTATAAATTCGTTTTAAAATTCATTTCTATTCAATTCAAATTTCAATTCCATTTGAATTCATTTCAATTCGTTTTCAATTCGATTCGAATTCGTTTTCTATTCGATTCAATTCAAATTGGTTTTCTATTCGATTCAATTCAAATTGGTTTTCCATTCGATTCAATTCAAATTCGTTTTCTATTCAGTTCAATTCAAATTGGTTTTCCATTCGATTCAATTCAAATTGGTTTTCCATTCGATTCAATTCAAATTGGTTTTCTATTCAGTTCCATTCGAATTTCTTTATCTATTCAATTCAATTTGAATTTCTTTTCTATTCAATTTATAAAAACGAATATAATCGATATAAATATCATTCGCGTCAAAATAGCGCATCTCTAATCAATACGGCTTTATACATTTCAATAATTCCGTTATTCTATTCAACAAATGAATATTTATTCTTGTCAACACATGACTAATCTCAACGAATGAGTACTATCCACGTGTGACTATTTTTGTTATTTAATATATTTTATGAAAATTAAGGTATTTATCGTTTGATATTAAATCAGACTCCAACCGTAAATTAGTAAGAGAACGATTCCCTGAATATTAACCCCGAAGGCCGAAACCAACATCAGATCAATATCCAGGAGACCACTCATCTTATCTATTTTCCAATTAGTTTCTAATTTTATATATGATAAAGATGTAAATTTTATTGTTAAAATATTTCGTTCAACACATGACTAATCTCAACGGATGAGTACAGTCAACACATGAACCTTTATTTTATAATATTCTTTATTTTCCCGATTGGAATGAGACCCAATCAATTACCATATAAAGTTAATTATATGGATACCATACAACACATGTATATAATAGCAACGATAAATAATCAACCATCATCCAAAGTGCACTACACTTTATAAGCATCAAATATAGATATCTAACGCTTATAACAGCCTGTCAATCAATCGATCGACATACAACTAATTATTGGGATTATTGTATGTCATATATTATCCCAATACCCGTGTGGGGTTTCAAATCAACGAACACATATTTTTATTTGTGCAGTTGGGCGATGTGTAAAATTTATCGTCCCAATCAATGTCCTTCAAATAGGTGTACATAAACAAACCGTCCGGTTTGTAAATGAATATTTATTTTATTCACATTCACTATATTCATATTCACGTTAAAAATTATATTTTTAACGATAAAATATTTTATTTTAACACATGAATTTCTATTCAGTCCATTTACAAAGTAAAAATGGTATTTTTATTTTTCTAACTTATTTTAGAAATTTTCGGCGGCATAACGGCACGATACTAGAAACGGGACAAGGCCAAGCCTTATCCCCGGTCTAGTGAAGGCCCACGCCATTCACACATCAAACAAATCCACCAAACAACCAAATTCAAATCTAATCATCTAACTTATTTATGCAATCAAACAAACAAGTCCATGGTCTGTGCACGATTGTGTCGGGTGCTTCTAAGCACCGTCTGCATCCTAGTATATATATAACTCGAAAAAGAGATTGAATGGTGAGAAATTCTCACCGATAGCTATCCAACTTCACGACACTTCATTTAGAGAAATCTTCATCGTTATCGCATCTTCGTCATCTTCGTTGCCCGTAGCCACTACATATGTAAAAATCGAATTTTTACTTCGCTATTCAATATATAAAAATCGAATTTTTATTTTGCTATTCAATATATAAAAATCGAATTTTTACTTTGTTATATGGATAAAAATTCTATTTTTACATTGTTATCATATAGATAAAGATCTCGCCTTTTCAAAAATATAGATTTGCCTTTCTATAATATAAAAATTATATTTTTTCTCGAAGTAAAAATCATGTTTTTACTTCACTACTCAACTCAAAATATCGTCTTTTAAAAATCAATCTTTATTTTGCTACACATATAAAGATGCTATTTTTAATATTCCTATCAGGTAAAAATTATATTTTTAATTCTCTACCTAAACAAAAATCATATTTTTACATCATTCATATAGTAAAGACTATATTTTTAATACTTTAAAAATATAAAAATCATATTTTTAACTCACCACTAGATCAAAATCCGCTCTTTTTAAGGTTAAAAATATTGCCTTTTTACATATAAAGATCTCTTTTTCTTGCTAGAAATCCATCCTTTCATTTCTGAAAATCCATACTTTTATTTCTTTAAAAATCTATACTTTTATTTCTTTAAAAATCTATACTTTTATTTCTTTAAAAATCTATACTTTTATTTAGATTCAAACTTTATATTATATATGAAAACAGAAAACTAAATAAACAACAGAAATAAATATAAAAATAAAATAAAAACTCACTGTAAAAATCAGAAGAGGAAGAGGGAAAGAGTTTTCAGTCGAAGGAGAGGAGGGGGGCGTCGGCGGTTGTCTCGCTGTTTGGGGGGGGGGGGGTCTTCTCGAGACGGCGGCGGGTTCGAAACTGGGGGGGGGAGGGCTGCGTCGCGATAGGGGGGGTGCTGTTGCGGCGGTCTTCGATGGAGGGGAGGGGGGTCTGTCGCGCCATCGCGACGGCGGCGAGGAGATCATCGGGGAGGGCGGCGGCTCCTCCCCGCTTCGACTTCTTCTTCTTATTTTTTTTTACTTTTTTTTCTGTTAAAAATCGATTCTGAATGAAAAGAGGGGGGCCAGCGTATAAGGGAAGAGGGTGAGGAGAGAGAGAATTTTAATTTAATTAATTTAATTGCAAAAAGTTGACTTTTATATACGACCTCTAAACGAGGCCCACCGCCTGTCGTCCATAGCGTTTTACCCCCATTCTGAACACAATGGGATATGTATCGTAGGCTGATTTGATCGTTTCGATCAGATTCCGTTAAAATCAACATAGAACTCTATATATTGAATTTGAACGCGCATTTCAATTTACCGGGGTCACATACTAACTAGAAAAATTCCATAAAAATATTTTCTAGATTCGTATTGACGATACGGTCCTAACAAAACTAGTTTCGTCGAATTCTGAGACTGTTAGAAAAATGGCCATTTTCCAGTCGATTAAAATCAACTGAAACTGGTCAAACGCGTTTTCCTTTGCCACGCTCACATATTGATTCGAAAAATTATGAAATTTAAAACCTAGCAATAATTTGACATCACGGACCAAACAAAAGTGGTTTCATCGAAATCCGAGGTCGTTTGCAAAATTCCCATTTTTAAGGGCCCGAATTCCATAGCGACTATTCAGAATTTTCAACTGGACATATCTTTTGATTCCCGCTATGAAATTTCGATTTGTCGGATTCGTTGGAAAGATATTATCAATTAGATTCTAATGTTTTTGGTTTCACTAAAATCCGGATTGTTTTGCACCCGGTATGTTCAATTGAAGTTTGAAATCGAATTATCGAACTACCGCGCCATTTTCAATTCTATTTATAATTATATATAAATATTTATTCTAACGACGGCGTATATAATATATACGTTCTATTTCTATTCAAAATAAATTTCTCGTCGATATTCTTTAAAATAATTCATTTTAAATATTCAAAATTCGCTAAAATTGCCAAAATAAAAATTTTAAACTGGCCCAGAATTTCCGGGTTATTACAATCTCCCCCACTTAAAACTTTTCGTCCCCGAAAAGGAACAAAGTCGAAAGTGGTTTGATTAATCAACTCTACGTTCGATCTGGCTTCCATTCTCCAACTTTTCAGTTTCTGAGAATTTTCAAATTTTCAAAAAATTTGGCTAACACCCTAAATTTTCGAAAAATTTCGCCATAACCTCCCCTGCACCGGGAGCCACGGGAAAATCCCGAAATTGCCATATAGGCCTTCAGATCTCAAAAAGAAAAAGAAAAAGCCAAGCGGCTATCCAATAGGCTCATAAAATCATCATCACCCAAACAAAACAGTAAATTACGTAGTAAACATGTACCTATTTGTCGGGCAAACAAATTTTATTCTCTGCTCTAGCCTCCTTGCTATGACCTGTTCAATGTAAGTATATGTATATGCAAGCAAATGAAACCAATTTTCAATATAATTCAATATTTGGTTCAATTAGGCATAATGGTTCAAAATTATCAAACAAATAAACAAACAACACAAACATCAATCAATTAGTGAATTAGAGTTTCAAATTCATAATTTTTGATGTATATACAAAAAATCATGTTTTTGATGCCAATTCACAACAATGTGTTCTAACTATATTAGTTTTGGTTCTCACACCAGCCTAATGGGAATATATAGAAATCACACCTTCGAAACACGAAAATAAATGCTGATGATGTTTCGAACCACCATCAGAACATCTCCGGGCTACTAGAGTGCGGTCCTATATCTATCCAGTATATTAAAACTTCGAATATACGTTCATGACGCGTATATGCAAAATCTTTATATAGTGGATTGTCCATATTCAAAATAAATAAATATTCAAATACGTATAAAATGGTTTAAATTTTCAAAACAAAATTGTTTTCATTTGAAAAATATACTCTTCACACTCGTTCTAGGATACTACTGATCCTTTCTCTAACGAGTCATTCTAATTGGATGTTACTAATCCAATATCTGATGAATTCTTTCGTATGGTTCTAATATGTCTTGTTCTCGAGCTCTGTAAACCAAAACTCTGATACCAAATGTGACGGCAAGTGAAATCCGGTAGGCTTTGCAACCATCCCTTCATCCCCTAAGCAGCAGGTAATACCCACCGCGGCTCACACTGGTCCCCCAATTCCTTGTTTTACGGCGACCCTCTCGAGTCTCGCACCTACTGGCGAACCAACGCTCTACCCAGCGACATGTAGGGGTAAGAGTCTCCCGTTCGCCACCAAACCGCGAAGCGAGAACACCCTATCATGCGTACCCGGCCTACTCAGGGCCAGCAACAAGAACTGGTGATACTCCATTCTCGCTCATTTGCCAAATTTGATAATTTAGATTATCAATTCACGTTTCAATCTAATTGCAGATTCATTGAAACTCCTTTTACTGGGTTAAAGAACTAATGTCATTAAAAACACAGTTCACGATAAACCCAAATCACATTCTCTTTATTATCGGGTTAAAGAACAAGTGTTATTTAAAACACTGTTCACGATAAACCCACAAATCAATTCTATTTCAAACCCATTTCAAATCCAATTTATTTATTTAAAAATAAATGGGTTTTAATTTTAGTTCAAAACTAGTTCATTTCGATATAAATCTATTTTTATCTTTTCAAATATGGAGTTTTTCATCCCAATTTTTCCCAAATCATTTCTTATGATTTCACACAAATTACTACTATTTTTAATAATTTTATCAAGGCCCGTACAGTCGATTTCCATCATCGGCCATCGAACTGCACTTACAGCGACCTTTTTCAAATTTGATTTGGACGTATCTCCAAATCCAACCGTTAGATTTCAAATTTCTAATATTCTTTAGAAAGCTCTTTTCGATACGAACCCAACGGTTCCGGTTTTTGGGGAATCCGACGGTCGGATCTCCCGTAATGTCCGTTTGAAATAAATGGTCGAAATTCACGAACTGCCGCGGCGCGGCGCGTTCTATTCAGGCCATTATATTATATATATAATATATATGATATATATTTCGTCGATTACTATTTAAAACGAAATTTATAAATAGTTTTAAATTTGTTTCAAAAACAATTTCAACTCCCATTTCAATTCAAATCAAAATCGAGTTTTTCCTTATAAATTCGTTTTAAAATTCATTTCTATTCAATTCAAATTTCAATTCCATTTGAATTCATTTCAATTCGTTTTCAATTCGATTCGAATTCGTTTTCTATTCGATTCAATTCAAATTGGTTTTCTATTCGATTCAATTCAAATTGGTTTTCCATTCGATTCAATTCAAATTCGTTTTCTATTCAGTTCAATTCAAATTGGTTTTCCATTCGATTCAATTCAAATTGGTTTTCCATTCGATTCAATTCAAATTGGTTTTCTATTCAGTTCCATTCGAATTTCTTTATCTATTCAATTCAATTTGAATTTCTTTTCTATTCAATTTATAAAAACGAATATAATCGATATAAATATCATTCGCGTCAAAATAGCGCATCTCTAATCAACACGGCTTTATACATTTCAATAATTCCGTTATTCTATTCAACAAATGAATATTTATTCTTGTCAACACATGACTAATCTCAACGAATGAGTACTGTCCACGTGTGACTATTTTTGTTATTTAACATATTTTATGAAAATTAAGGTATCTATCGTTTGATATTAAATCAGACTCCAACCATAAATTAGTAAGAGAACGATTCCCTGAATATTAACCCCGAAGGCCGAAACCAACATCAGATCAATATCTAGGAGACCACTCATCTTGTCTATTTTCCAATTAGTTTCTAATTTTATATATGATAAAGATGTAAATTTTATTGTTAAAATATTTCGTTCAACACATGACTAATCTCAACGGATGAGTACAGTCAACACATGAACCTTTATTTTATAATATTCTTTATTTTCCCGATTGGAATGAGGCCCAATCAATTACCATATAAAGTTAATTATATGGATACCATACAACATATGTATATAATAGATCCAAAGTGCATTACACTGTATAAGCATCAAATATAGATATCTAACGCTTATAACAGCCTGTCAATCAATCGATCGACATACAACTAATTATTGGGATTAGTGTATGTCATATATTATCCCAATACCCGTGTGGGGTTTCAAATCAACGAACACATATTTTTATTTGTGCAGTTGGGCGATGTGTAAAATTTATCGTCCCAATCAATGTCCTTCAAATAGGTGTACATAAACAAACCGTTCGGTTTGTAAATGAATATTTATTTTATTCACACTCACTATATTCATATTCACGTTAAAAATTATATTTTTAACGGTAAAATATTTTATTTTAACACATGAATTTCTATTCAGTCCATTTACAAAGTAAAAATGGTATTTTTATTTTTCTAACTTATTTTAGAAAATTTCGGCGGCATAACGGCACGATACTAGAAACGGGACAAGGCCAAGCCTTATCCCCGGTCTAGTGAAGGCCCACGCCATTCACACATCAATCAAATCCACCAAACAACCAAATTCAAATCTAATCATCTAACTAATTTATGAAATCAAACAAACAAGTCCATGGTCTGTGGACGATTGTGTCGGGTGCTACTATGCACCGTCTGCATCCTAGTATATATATAACTAGAAAAAGAGATTGAAAGGTGAGAAATTCTCATCGATAGCTATCCGACTTCACGACACTTCATTTAGAGAAATCTTCATCGTTATCGCATCTTCGTCATCTTCGTTGCCCGTAGCCACTACATATGTAAAAATCGAATTTTTACTTCGCTATTCAATATATAAAAATCGAATTTTTATTTTGCTATTCAATATATAAAAATCGAATTTTTACTTTGTTATATGGATAAAAATTCTATTTTTACATCGTTATCATATAGATAAAGATCTCGCCTTTTCAAAAATATAGATTTGCCTTTCTATAATATAAAAATTATATTTTTTCTCGAAGTAAAAATCATGTTTTTACTTCACTACTCAACTCAAAATATAGTCTTTTAAAAATCAATCTTTATTTTGCTACACATATAAAGATGCTATTTTTAATATTCCTATCAGGTAAAAATTATATTTTTAATTCTCTACCTAAACAAAAATCATATTTTTACATCATTCATATAGTAAAGATTATATTTTTAATACTTTAAAAATATAAAAATCATATTTTTAACTCACCACTAGATCAAAATCCGCTCTTTTTAAGGTTAAAAATATCGCCTTTTTACATATAAAGATCTCTTTTTCTTGCTAGAAATCCATCCTTTCATTTCTGAAAATCCATACTTTTATTTCTTTAAAAATCTATACTTTTATTTCTTTAAAAATCTACACTTTTATTTCTTTAAAAATCTATACTTTTATTTCTTTAAAAATCTAGACTTTTATTTAGTTTCAAACTTTATATTATATATGAAAACAGAAAACTAAATAAACAACAGAAATAAATATAAAAATAAAATAAAAACTCACTGTAAAAATCAGAAGAGGAAGGGGGAATGAGTTTTCAGTCGAAGGAGAGGAGGGGGGGCGTCGGCGGTTGTCTCGCTGCTGGGGGAGGGGGGGGGGTCTTCTCGAGGCGGCGGCGGGTTCGAAACTGGGGGGCCTGCGTCGCGATAGGGGGGGTGCTGTTGCGGCGGTCTTCGATGGAGGGGAGGGGGGTCTGTCGCGCCATCGCGACGGCGGCGAGGAGATCATCAGGGAGGGCGACGGTTCCTCCCCGCTTCGACTTCTTCTTCTTATTTTTTTTTATTTTTTTCTGTTAAAAATCGATTCTGAATGATAAGAGGGGGGGCCAGCGTATAAGGGAAGAGGGTGAGGAGAGAGAATTTTAATTTAATTAATTTAATGCAAAAAGTTGACTTTTATATACGACCTCTAAACGAGGCCCACCGCCTGTCGTCCATAGCGTTTTACCCCCATTCTGAACACAATGGGATATGTATCGTAGGCTGATTTGATCGTTTCGATCAGATTCCGTTAAAATCAACATAGAACTCTATATATTGAATTTGAACGCGCATTTCAATTTACCGGGGTCACATACTAACTAGAAAAATTCCATAAAAATATTTTCTAGCTTCGTATTGACGATACGGTCCTAACAAAACTAGTTTCGTCGAATTCTGAGACTGTTAGAAAAATGGCCATTTTCCAGTCGATTAAAATCAACTAAAACTGGTCAAACGCGTTTTCCTTTGCCACGCTCACATATTGATTCGAAAAATTATGAAATTTAAAACCTAGCAATAATTTGACATCACGGACCCAACAAAAGTGGTTTCGTCGAAATCCGAGGTCGTTTGCAAAATTCCCATTTTTAAGGCCCGAATTCCATAGCGACTATTCAGAATTTTCAACTGGACATATCTTTTGATTCCCGCTATGAAATTTCGATTTGTCGGATTCGTTGGAAAGATATTATCAATTAGATTCTAATGTTTTTGGTTTCACTAAAATTTGGATTGTTTTGCACCCGGTATGTTCAATTGAAGTTTGAAATCGAATTATCAAACTACCTCGCCATTTTCAATTCTATTTATAATTATATATAAATATTTATTCTAACGACGGCGTATATAATATGTACGTTCTATTTCTATTCAAAATAAATTTCTCGTCGATATTCTTTAAAATAATTCATTTTAAATATTCAAAATTCGCTAAAATTGTCAAAATAAATTTTTTAAACTGGCCCAGAATTTCCGGATTATTAAAATAACAACTTTAGCTTCGTATCCTTTTCGAGGACGAAAAGATTTTAAGTGGGGGAGATTGTAACAACCCGCAAATTCAGGACCAATTTAAAATTTTTATTTTAGAAAATTTTAATGAATTTTGAGAATATAAAGTGATTTATTATTAATAATAATGGCTAGAATTTATTTTTGTCGAAGTTAGAACGAATAAATTTAATTTATATATAAAAGGAATTAGAAATGGCGCGGTAGTTTTAAAATTTGATTTCAAACTTTAACTGAATTTACAAGATGCAAAATTTAACGGATTTTGGTGAAACCAAAAATATTAGAATCTATTTAAAAATATCTTTCTAACGAATCTGAAAAATTGAAATTTCATAGCGGAAATCAAAAGTTATGGCCAATTCAATTTTTAGAAAGGTCGTTGTAGAATATATATATATTATACATGGCCCAAAAGGCTACTTTTCACATATGAAGGAATTTCGACTCGAAACCACTTCCATTGAGTTCAGAATGACGTTTCTGCATTGAAAAACAGTAAACACTTATATATTTTGAGTTTCGAAAATTATTTGTTTAAAAATGTATTTTTAATATTAAATATATTGGCCTTGAAAATAGTCATTTTGCAAACGACCTCCGTTTTCGACGAAACCACTTTTGTTGGAACCGGAATGTCAAATTATTGCAAGGTTTCAATTTTTAGAATTTTTCGAATTAATATGTGAGCATGGCGGAGGAAAATGTATTTTGACTATTTTAGTTAAATTTAAACGCCTTAAAAATAGCCAATTTTCAAACAGTCTCAGAGTTCGACGTAAATAATTTTGTTGGATTCGTATCGTCATAAGAAAGCTAAAAATATATTTTTTAGAATTTTCTGAGGTCGTATGTGGCCCCGGCATATTTTAATGTACGGTCAATATTAAATTAATTAATTTTTAATGGAATTTTAAATAAAATATATACAAATTTCAGAATTGGGCCACGGGACCTATCCCATTGCGTTCAGAAGGTGTCAAAACCTTAAGAACGACAGTAAGCAGGCCCAAATCAGAGAAAGTCAAAAATCCACCTTTTAAGCACGATTTTCATGATTAAATAATAAAATAATATTAAAATCCAAACCCTAATCCATGGCCAGCCGCCGCCTACTGTTCAATGGCCAGAATTGTCCGATTTTCAAACCTCAACAACTTTTGATCCGCTCAACGAAATTCAACATATGATATACCAAATCGAAGCTCTTCGAGAGACCTTTCCTTCCATACGGTTAATATCGGGTTTTGATTCACGGATTTTGCGAATTCTCGGCCTGAAGGCCGACGGTTTAGGTTTGATTTTGTGGTGATTGGGGAGGCCGAGCTTCAGGTGGTTGGTGGAGCGAGCACGTGGTGGCACGAGCTTCGAGTTGGCGGTGTTCGATCGTGGTCCGGTGTGGTGTAGGGGGGTGCGCACGGAAGGATTGGAGGTGGATTATGGGTGCGGCTGAACAACGACGTGATGAGGAAGAAAGGTTTCTTTTTTTTATTATTATTTTTTATTTAAATATTTAATTTATACAAACTTTAAAAATTAATATCTCACTCATACGAGGTACTGTCAGTTGCGTTGGAATCGTCTTTCCGAGAGCTTCGCGATGGCGCAGACCAGAGCTGATTCCGAGACAGTCAAATTTTCAGCAAAAATCAAGGTCAGGTTTTTTTATATAATTAATTTAATTATATTATATTATCATTATATAAAATGAATGTTGTATGGATTGAATTGTTGTATGGTGGAAATTGATGTTTGTGGCCTGTATTGTTATTGACGTGTTGTATGATTGGTGTTGGAATTGATTATGGGAATTGTTATTCGATGTCAAGTAGAAAGATTATATTAAAAAGTTTAATCTTTTGTTTTGATTTATAAATAAATTTTAATCTTTTATCATGATTTACAAATCAAAGTTTTGATTTTTATTTTGAAATGAATAACATTAATAAAGATTCGATCTTTATTTTTGATTTATTAAAATGAATCTTTGTTTTTTTGTTTGTATAAAATGAATCTTTGTTTTATTTATAAAACATGAAATCTTTTGTTTATTTATAAAGATGAAATTTTCTTTCGTTTATTCATAAAGACCAATTCTTTGTTTTTAATTATAAAGGATGAAATTTTGTTTTGGTTACAAAAGAACAAATCTTTGATTTTGTTTATAAAGAACCAATCTTTGTTTTTGTTTATAAAAGATTAAATCTTTGTTTTGTTTATAAAGCTTGAAACTTTATTTTTATTTATAAAGATTAAAACTTTATTTTTTTTATACAGAAATTGAACCTTTGGTTTTATTAACAAAGATTACACCTTTGGTTTTGTTAATAAAGATTACACCTTTGGTTTTGTTAACAAAGATTACAACTTTGATTTTATTTGCAAAGATTACAACTTTGATTTCGGTTACAAAAATTACATCTTTGTTTTTGATTATAAAAGGCTAAATTTTTGTTTTTGTCTATAAAGATTAAAACTTTGTTTTTGTCTATAAGAGGCTAAATCTTTGTTTAGATAATAAAGTTTTGTTCTTTATTTTGAAACGATTAAAACTAATAAAGTTTTGTTCTTTATTTTGAAACGATTAAAACTAATAAAGTTTTGTTCTTTATTTTGAAAAGATTAAAATTAATAAAGTTTTGTTCTTTATTTTGAAACGATTAAATTAAGTTTTGATCTTTATTTTTGAATAATTAAAGTTTTGATTTTGTTTTTGAAATAAAAGATTTTATTTTTATTTTAAATTAGTTAAAAGAAATGTGTTGCAACACAAGTGTCATGTTATTATCATCTTGTTCAACATGAAAACTTGACATCGAATAGTTGAAACTTGAAATATGTGAACATGCCAAATTGTGTATGTTATGTATGTTTCTATTTAAGCACATGTACACACTGCCATTTACAAGTGACCTGACTTGTTTATGTGATTGGACGATCAATTTTCACACATCGTCCAGAAGCACAGTTTATTTTATTCGAACTTGTGTTGGTTGAAACCCCACACGGGTCAGGTGTTGACATTTGAATACACGTCACCCTTGTGGTTAATTAGGATTGCACTTTGGCTGTTAATGGATGTTTGATAATTGTTATGAGATAAATGAGTGAAATCCGTATAATTGAATTATATGGAAATGGTGTGGGTCTCATTCCAATTTTGAATGAAAGAAATAATTTTCATTTATTATTTAATTAATGGAATTAATTGACGCTTGAATTAAGGAAACTAAATTTCTGTTATTTAGAAAGTTTTAATGAAATATAAATTAGTAAAATTACATTCCAAATATAACCAGAAGATTTGAATTGAAAAGCTTTCGTTTTTATGTTAACACTAAATTTAAAAGATGTGATTTCAAAATTTAACATAAATGGATTGATTGGAAAAGATTACGTTTAAGGTTGAAAGGGTAGGTTTTGATATCGTAATTAAAAAAACATTTTTAAAGTAATTATTATTATAATATTATAATAATAGGGAAAGGTCGATATTTATTGAAAAATTGGAAAGGCAATATAAAGAATATTTCAATGTAAAGTTATACTTTGGAACATATGATATTTTAGAAGTTAGTTATTTTTTTTAAAATAATATTTTTAGAAAATAATTATAATTATAATTGTTCTTGGACACGAGGTTAGGTCATGTTTATGGCGGAAGTCTGCCCGGAACCAACCGGCATATCCAGCAGCCATAAATGTTGGGCCTAATGTGAGAGGTCCAAGTACACGAATAAAAATTGGGTTTTGACTCGAGGTTAAGCCCAACTGTGGAATAAGTCTACCCGGACCCAACCGGCATATCCAGCATCCACAAGTTGTAGGCCTAATGTGAGAAGTCTGGCCTATTATAAAACATAAATGGATAATATAACGAATTGGATTATTTAATCCATTTTAAATAGAAACATCATTTTAACCTGAATAAGTTTATTAACTTATATAATCCATTTTATAATGAATATTAAAAGAGTTAATTTAAAAATTAATATTTTGAAAATAATATTTTAATATGAGAAATGATATTTTGATCAGAATAAATGGTTTATTTATTTTAAAATAAATAAAAGGAATTAAAAATGGTTTTATTATAACCACGGATTTACAATGAAACTTGAATTTGGGTTTATCGTGAATTATGTTTTAACTCCATGCGTTAATTAAATCTTTAATTAGATTTAAATGGGTAATGGAAATTAAGTTTACCTGAACCAATTGGGATAAAAGATCGGGATGGGGATTAATTAATTTATAATTATTTCGATAAGGCGTAAATTCCGATTAGATTGGATAAACCATAATTTGGTTTAATATGGATAAATAAAGATTGAAGATTAAATTAAAAAGATTTATCTTTGATAAAATTAATGGGAGCTTTTCCCAAAGAATTAGAATATTTTATTTAAAGAATATTCAGAATTGGAATGAGACGTTGGTTGAATTTTATTAACACACGTTTTTAAAATACGCGAGTTATTCAGAAAGACCGGGTTTAACACATTCTGAATAATCATCACGACGATCAAGAGTCGAAGACGAAGACGGTGATTGAAGACCGAAAGTTTTCACATCGTTGGGATGATGATGACTGGTATCTTGAATTGGGATTGGCCTTCCAAGGTAAGGTATTTGGTAATGATCATCCAAACGCATTTGGAGATCGATGGACACGTTGTTTCGCTCAGACCCAGAGCGGACTTGTAAATGGATTACGTGTCTTATATTGTATTCCTTTGTACTGTATTTGTTGAACGCTACTGATTATATATTTTTGTTTGGTGGTGAAGAATTTATTCTTTACTTATCACCCTTCTCTAAGACGTATGAGCTTAGAGGTTATATATATATATATATATATATATATATATATATATATATATATATATATATTGGTAGATGATCAATAATATGGTAGGGTCTGACAATGTGGCACGCCAAGATGCAAATTGATCAAGGCTTTTGTTGAAAAGCAGGGCCTTGTGGGATGATCAAAGCATAGCCTATTACGGCATAGCTTTGTGTATATCGTGACTTCGCGAGCCTCACACCCCGGTATGAGTCAAAAACGGGATATGGACCGTAGGGAGTGCACACATTTCTTTCTAGCTAGAGTGGTGTTAGTGACCTACCAGCCCTGACATTTTACTTATGTGGATGATGGATTTTGAGGCGCCTCGGATTTTTATAGGCCGATAGTGGTCATATTATAGGTTCAAAGGAACTGGGAAGCGTGTGTTCAGGCATAACCAATCCACTGCTGATAGGCGGGGACCGGCCCTACCGCATCCAAGGGTTCACTGCGGGGGATCCTGAGGCATTTGCTAGAGTGTCTCGAATCGGAGAGGAGCTTGCCCCTAGCCTCGACTCATGATGGAAACCCAATTCCCAATACGCCCTTGCGGTTTTGATTGTATAACTAGTACGGCGACATAGTATATGGTACCTATGCCGTCTAGGATTGATATTATATTTGAATGTTTTAAGTATATATATACACACTAATAATAACATCGTTTTCACGTATCAAGCATCTTTTGACCATTATAAGGTAAAACCCTATCCTCTGTGTGCGTTGCATTGTGTGATGGGACCTGGTTCTTATAATGGTTTCATTTTTTAAAAAGAATTGCGTTATTTGACGATTTACTTTAATAATGCACTGGCAATCCAATGGAGTAAACCCCTTTCCGCATTAGCGGCGTGGTCCTGTGATTAGCCTACTATTTAGATTAGTTAAGTTAAGAATTCTCACACCAGTCCCACGACTGACCTGTAGTTTGTTTCACTTTGCAAACTCGGGTGCCCTCTTTCCACACGGGCAGTCGAGTAGCTTTTTGCAGATATAGTTAGGCAGGATCCTGGATTGAAGTCTGAAGCTAGGTCCAGAATATTGATGGCCTTCCGCTGAGATTAGTTCCGCTGCAATGTATTTAATTTATTGTAAATGTATCTTCCGCTGTATTATTTATCGATGTACTCTGATATATTCTGTACTCTGATGTAACATTTATTATTGATGTTATAAAAGTCTGTGTTGTTGTTCTGATGTGTTGTATGCCCAAAGTTAACGTACGTGGGTTTTGAACGGTCTTGATCGATCTTGCGATCGATTGGGATCGGGTGAAATCTGGGTCGTTACAGTAGAGGAGATGATATGGAATTTTAATTGGATATTCGGCAGACGAAAATAAAGGTGAGTAAATCTCACTCATATTTTTAGAATTTTTTTATTCGTTAAAATAATTGTTTGTTGGTTGCTTGGATGCATTAGAATTTTATTATGGCTATTTAAAATATATTAGTTATTTAGGATTTGTGTTGTTGGCTATTATATATATATATATATATATATATATATTAGTGGTTGGATATTTCCCGCAGTACCAATAGCGGATGCCCGCGGTATCATTAACGGATGACCCTATACGCCCGACGCTATGATAGTGGATGACCTTCATACCGCGATATTCTGCCACGAAGCAGATGGGTATTATTTATGTTGGCTAACGTCTGTGGATACAGGAAAACAGGTTGGAGGGATCCAACTGGATTCCTCAAAAATATTATTATTTGTTTGTTCTCATATATATTATCATATATGTTGTGTTAGAAAATCTATGGTTTTAATTGGTATTTTTGATTGGTTAAAATATCACCGGACCTGAAATGTTGATATATAAAAATATCAAGGAAAAGGATATTTTGAAATTTAGAAGGGAAAATCTATTTATCTAAAATAGAATTTGAATTTCAATTTGGCAATAAATATATTAACTTGTTTGAATATATGAAACAAGTAGTGAATTTATAAATTTGTTTATAATTTAATAATGCAGAGAATTGAAATGAATTTATAAACAGTGTTTACAAACAAAGTGAAAAAATTATCATTTGATAATTTGAATATTTAAATTCAAATATGAATTTATAAATGGAAATGGGAAATTGTTTTAAAGAAATAAAAGATGAAGTTTATTCTGATGTTCAGAATATAAACTAAACTGAAATAAATCCGTAAGGATTTATGATGTGAATTCGATTAGTTCGAATTTATTTAACTAAAACATGTCTAGAAAATATTAGGATTTTATTTAAATAGAAGTTGAATTTAAATTTGAAAATAGATTCTATATATCTATATTTGTATAGATAAGTTATAATATATAGAATATTCCAAAATAAGATTTTGGTTTTAAATAGATTTCGAAATAGAACTAGTTTAAATATATAAGACAAGGAAATTTATAAACGATGTTTATAAATACAATAAATTAATTATCAAGAGATAATTTGAATATTTAAATTCAAATATGAATTTAAAAATAGAATTTGAAATCATTTGAAAGGGAACAGTTTTTATTCCGCAATTCGGAATATAAAAGGAATGAAGTGTCAAATAGAAATTTGAAATGGAAACTTGTTTAATATATACAACAAGGAAGTTAAATTTATAAACAACGTTTATAAATTAAGTGAGCTAATCATCATTTGGATAATTTAAATATTTAAATTCAATTATGAATTTAAAAGTGTGTAACGACCCGGATTTTCGGTGACTTTGGTTATCGACATAAGCTCGATGTCGATAACCAAAACATCGAAAAATCCCGGTAATTAATGAAAGAAATTAGAGGGCGAGAATAGATAAGACAGAAACTTAGAATAGAAGAAGAAGAACACAACATCAGAGTAACATGAACCTCACAGCGGAACGAATAACATATAATAGATAACACAACTTTGAAATATAACAGTTATGTATACAATAGCACTTATCAGAGTACAACACTTATAATACAGCGGAAATAAACTTATAGCTATATGATCCAAAAGCCTCCTGCTCCAGCTCTTCAAGTATATCTGTAAATCCCGACTATTTGACTGCCCGTACAAATTTAGGCACCCAAGAGTTTAGGGAAAACAACAAAGAAAACTCCGGGTCAGTCATGGGACTGGTGTGAGTAAGATAGTTTAACACAGTTTAACATATATATGATATCTCATAAGACCACGCCGTGAATACGGAACGGGTTTTTCCCTTATGAGAATCCAACATTTTTGACAAGCAATATCATGCTGATAATATAATAATGTCTAAGTACAAATATATATCAATCTAGCAGAAACGCTTTCATCTCACGTTCTACATATATGGTATACAATCAAAATCGCAAGCACGTATTGGATAATGGATTTCCAACTATGACAAGGTATGGAACCACCTTCCGATCAGTGTACTCTAGGAACGATACACTGAAGTTCAACAAGAACATCTTGTAACTCAGCCACACATGACCGACCACTCATTTTGCTTGAGTGTATCGAATGTATATCACCAACGGTTGGGATCAGCAACCGTTCCCGTATATATATGGGACAGCATTGATAGATTTAAGAAACAAATGAATATTATCTAGATAGGTGATTATACACCCTACTTCGGTGCGACCGACTTAGCCATGCTGCCTGCCCGATTTATGTCATTTACCGGTTGATGAGGCTAGAAGCTACGCTTTATCATTACATCAGATTCACTTCGAATGCTACATTGTCAAATCCATCGAAAATTACTAATTGACGTCTACAACAGTACATTACGTGTCAGCTAAAAGAAATTTCCTTCTCCGCTTCCACTCTTGGTACGGTTGAAGAAATCAATGTACGTGACCTTTCTGGAAATACTCTGTCAGACATCCATCTTCATTCACGTAAAATGTCACATCGTCATACCCACCAAATCACAGATTGACTTATCCAAAAATAACACGGGTATACAGCTAAGAGAAACGAATTCCTCCGCCACCAAACGTGAATACATTTGAACAGATCAACTTACACGATCTATTGGATACACTCTGTCAGACCTTTGTCCATACAAGTTGTCCTGGGACTAGACAAACCGAAGGCACTATTCAGTATATCCATCTTAGTCACTATTATCTAAGACTTATACAACAGCCCTTGCATTTTACTCCGTCTTCAATTATCTTTGGCATATATGATTCGCAACGCTTATGCCAATACAGAGTGGTTCTTCGGATAATAATCCAACCGGTCTCTCCATATTAACAACGTTAAAATGGTCAAAACGTCGATAGTCTGTGATTTAACCATCAAAGAAAAACAAGTGTGCAAACAACGATATTATTTCCAGATGGAAATTATATCCATAAATCATCAACATATATCTATATATGTATATATATATATATTCACATTGCCTTATTTTCTATGTTTAGAAAATATATGTTATTAACACTAGAAAACGTTTTCCATTTGCTTATTTACAAATCACTACTCTTCCCCAACTATCAGTCCCTGACTGTGAACTAGTATGAGAACAATTCCCTAAGTATAAATCCCGAAGGCCTAAACCAATATCAGATAGACACTTAGAAAACCATTCAATTTACTAATCACTAGTCAGTTCTAATTTTACTTAACTCTATTTGATTAACTCTTATTGATTAACTCTAACTGGTCAACCTTAATTTATTAACTCTAACTGGTTTTACTTGGTTTGACTAACTCCATTTATTAACTCGACTGACAAATTCAACTCGATTAACTGAACTAATCACTTTGATTAACTCGACAAATTCACTTTGGTTAACTTAACCAATTCACTTAACTAATTCACTTAGTTTAACTTAACTAATTCACTTTGATTAATCTAACTATTCACTTAACTCTTGTCGAATAAACTATATTCGATAACTCCTCTAACTCTTACTCGAATAAACTATATTCGATTAACTCCTTTAATCTATTCGATTTGATAACTCCCCTTTTCGAATAACCAATATTCGATTAACTCACTTCGAATAACCAATATTCGACTACTCACTTCGAATAATTAATAATTGATAACTCCTTCGAATAAACTATATTCGATAATCTCCTCTCGAATAACTAGATTCGATTAACTTAACTTATTTAACTTAACTTGATTAACTCCTATCGAATAACTAGATTCGATCAACTTAACTTATTTAACTCATCTTGATTAACACCTATCGAATAACTAGATTCGATTTAACTCCGTTCGCTTGACTCTAGATCGCAACGACCACAATGGTTACGCCTGATTCCCTTAGGGAACATCCGACCACCTTAGGCTATTTACAGCCCTGCGAATTACGCTAGCAGTCATACGAGATGGCAACTTACCCTGAATAATATGTTTGACAAACTTTGTCTCAAATAACTATATTTGATCAACTCTAGTTTGTTTTAACTCTAATCGATTAGCTCTAACTGAGTAACTCTAACTCGATCAACTCGACTTGATTAACTCGACTTACTTAACTCAACTGGTTAACTTGACTTACTTAACTCATTGGTTAACTTGACTTACTTAACTCACTGGTTAAATTGACTTGCTTAACTCACTGGTTAACTTGACTTACTTAACCCAACTAGTTAACTTGACTTACTTAACTCACTGGTTAACTTGACTTACTTAACTCAACTGGTTAACTTGACTTACTTAACCCAACTGGTTAACTTGACTTACTTAACCCAACTGGTTAACTTGACTTACTTAACCCAACTGGTTAACTCTACTGAACCGGTTAACTCTACTGAACTGGTTAACTCTACTGAACTGGTTAACTCTACTGAACTAGTTAACTCTATTCAACTAACTCGACTCGACTAACCCCTTTCGAATAGCATATTCGTTTTACTAACTTTCGAATACCATATTCGATTTAACTCCTTTCGAATACCATATTCAATTTAACTCCTTTCGAATACCATATTCGATTTAACTCCTTTCGAATACCATATTCGATTTACTTTATTCACTTTATAAAGATTTCCTTTTTAACAACGTTTTATTCATTTGAAAAGATTTACTTTAAATAACGGTTCTACACTTTAAAAATGATTTCATTTTTATAACATTTCCTTTTCAATTCTATTTGTAAATGGTTTACAAATATTTCCTTTTCAAATTTATTCTTGAAATATTCTAACTCCTTAAATTCTCTGAAAAATTCGCCATAACCTCCTTTGTAATGGGAGCATCGGGAAAATCCCCAAACCCGCCACACAGGCCTTTCCATTCAAAAAGAAAATGGTTTGTAATTATTTCCTTTTTGAATATCTCCTATTTATAAATATTCCAATTTATAAACATTTCTTATTTATAAATATTCCACTTTATAAATATCTCTTATTTATAACTATCCCATTTTATAAATATTCTATTTTCAATATCACTTTGAAAATCCCCTTATCAACATTTCGGTATGTTATGGTATTCAATCATATCAAATCACGATGTTCAATATCGTCCAAGCACATATAATTGCCCACAGATTTTATATCACATCATATAACAATATACGAAAAACAATAAAATAATTGTTGAGGAATCCAGTCGGATTCCTCCAACCTGTCTCCCTGCATCCACAGATTTTACACAATATGATTATCATTACTTTCAGTTCAATATAAATTATTCTGATAGCAGAATCAATATATAAATATTTAACGGTTTATATATATATATATATAATTACATATATATATATATATAATTTTCACTAACTGACTAGCAGTTCAATCAATCAACCAACACACAACAATCAACAGATGATTAACAGTACTAAAAATACATTATAAAAATATATCTGTTCAGAGTTGGTGAGTTTTACTCACATTGGACTGTTATCATTAAAAACGATTAACTGTCTTTGATTTAGACGGACAATTTATTTCGCCATAAATTGTAACGAACACCAATCCACTCCCAGTCAGCTTCATTGTGAAGCTCTCGTCCATACGATCCCAACGTGACTGAAGGTTCGAGATTCTGATTTCATATGACCGAGATATTCAATTACGAAGTTAATACCCATTTAATTAAAATTTAAAACATGGATTTTATAAGGCCTTAACCTTTAAAAGCCCATCGGCCCACTACCAGAATGGACCCGCTCCTCTTCCTTACTCTTCTTCCCGAAATGTTCCAGTATCCAAACGCACCACATCTCCACCATTGACTGCCATTTACCCCCTCTCCGGTCCACCGTTCTCAAATCCCGATGCACCCTTGACCTCCTCATCTCGAGGTGCTCCTTTCCCTCACCACCATGACGAACTCGCAGCACGCCCCCTCATCGCGTCGAACATGATTAAACCGCCAACACAGTACTGCTATCGACATAAAAACCGTCGGAACCCACAAGAAACCCCCATACGAGCTTCCTACTTCACCAGAAACCCGAATATGAATTCAAAATCAAGGATTACATCTTCAATTCCAAATGCTTCCGAACCCTAGTTTACCGTGGTTTAAAAACCAACGGCAAAAACTGATGTCGAGCTTCTCAAATTGACTACTGGGTTGAAGAGCTTTCCTTGGTGAATCCATAGATACATATAAACTGATTTTACGATTTCACTTCATTTTTCTTTTGATTTTTGAGAGATCGAAGTGTTTATTGGAGAATGGAAAATGAATGCGGCGCATTTTTACTGCTGTTGACCAAGGAATTAGCTTTAGAAAATGTTAAGGGGGGGGGGGTATTTATAAGGATGTTTAGATATTTTAGATATTTTTTTGAATGGAATATTCTCGGTATATTCTCATTTCTATATTTGTTTTGCTTTCTAAAAATCCATGTGATCACACACGATACCTAAAAATCATGAAAATGGACGTGCAGCTACTGTCTGACATTACGGTCCCAACGAAACTGGTTTCGTCGAATTCCGACTCCGTATGCTCACACAACGTATTTTTAACTGTCAAAATACTGACTGTTTCTCACTCTAAAAATATGTACGGCCACACAGTGACTCTAAAAATCACGAAACTGGAAATCTAACAACTATTTGACATTGCGGATCCAACAAAATTAGTTTCGTCGAATTCCGACTTCGTATGCAAAAGTGGCTATTTTTAAAGCTCTGGATGACCCATTTAAATATATAAATATAATTAAATTAAATATTTATAAATAAATATTATCGTATATATTCACAGTGGAATACCATACAGCTCCAATATATTTCTAACTGAATTTTCAGCTTGATATTTAAATCCTGATTAAATCGATATTCGATTTATAATGAAATTCCTTTTTAAAATATAAATAATTCCTTTATAAATTATAAAGGATTTCCACAGCGACTTTTCTGAAATTTGATTTGGACGTATCTCATAATCTACACGACGAAATCTCGATTTTTCTCTTCCACTAGAAAGATATACTCCACCAGCTCCACACGTTTCTTGTTTCACAGAAATCCAGCTTAAAACGAATCATGTACATTAAGTTGAAGTTCGAATCGCCAATTTACGAACTACAGCGCCATTTCAAGCTCGGTTTTAATTATAATATAATTATACGTTCAAACTGTCGTTCAAATAATATATTCGTTATTCTAGTTCAAATCTAAACTGAATTAAATATCACAGATGATCCAGTTCACACCATATCGCCATTTCAGCCAATTCTGATTATTTCAGAATTATATATATTATTTAATTTATTATTTTAATTAAATATTCACCATTATTTAATTAAACCACCATTTAATTCACTATATTACCATCTATATAATTAAATACGTTAATTATAATACCTCTGCAAATGCGGGTCATTACATTCTTCCCCACTTAAAATAATTTCGTCCTCGAAATTGCTAAAGCTAGAAGACGACCCTATCTACTGGTTAGAACTTATTTGTTCACTTCTTAACTTCAGTTTCAACTGAACCAATTTAATTTCAATTAATTATTTTTTTATTCTTATCAACGAAAATTTCTAAAATCCTAAAAATTTCCAAAATCCTGAAAATTTTCTAATGCCTTAACTTTTCGAAAAATTTCGCCAGCATCTCCTTTGTACTGGTCAATAATTCAAACTCCCACTCGCCTTTCTAGGCCCTTTTCACCCCAAAAGAAAATCAAACAGCCAAGCGGCTTGCCAATTCGGCTCATAAATCACCAAACTCATATGGAATATAAACTTGTACCTTTTTGTTGGGCATATCATTATATCCCTACCATCTGTTATCAACTCTGCATATACAAATGACATCCCAATCAACTCCAACTAAGTTATTCTTAACATAACCATTCGCTTGTTCAAGCCGAATTTAATTTCAAATTCGAGATTCAAATTCCAAACTCTCAACTAATCATTTCAAATCCAGATTATTCTCTAATACTTCAGTTTTTCTTAACCTATCATCTCAAGTTAAATTCTGGTTTATTATTTACTTTTACCATCCCATTTGAATTAACTTCACAAGTTAAATTTTAAATATCTAGAACTTAAATTCCCGGTTTTATTTCAAATCAAATTTGAAATCATAATACCAATTCAAAACCTTTGAATTTCTAAACAACTTGTTTTCTCAAAACAATTCAAATCAAAATCTCTGGTAGTAATCCACCACTTAGAACTCGAAAATCACAACGATGATACTAGCAGTCATCATCGGAATTATTTTCCAGCGACCCAAGTGATTTCAATATTATATCATTTTCAATACCATTACTAAATACTTCCATTTTGAAAACATCTCAAAATCTCCCAGGAACTTAAAATTTCCTTATTTTAATCCAAATCTATTTTCAAACACTTATTCAAATTTCTGGGATTTTAATTCCAATCTTGATTCAAATTCAGATTTAATTCATTTCAATTTCATATATTTCACTTATATGAATTCTGGTTGGTTAATTACATAACCATTTAATCTATAATATTACTCGATTATAACAACCACCAATATATCCACTATATTATAATTTTGATACATATATCTTCTCTATATCAAGATATACCTTGGGTAAACTTATTTTAATTTACCCTCTTTTCAAAACATATCGTGACGACCCATCTATTCAAGTGTTTAGTAACTCCTACCGATATAGTGGATCAAACTGATCAACCAGAACTCATAAACAACTCAACCAATGAATCTCCACAATATAAAACAAATTTTTATATCAAATACAAATACGTTCACTCGTATATATACACTCAAACTCAATCTAGGGTATTACTAACCCTATCTCTACCGAGTCACGCCACAAAGCCAAGTAATTCTTAACTTAAGCTCTGATACCAACTGTAACGACTCGGATTTTCGGTGACTTTGATTATCGACATAAGCTCGATGTCGATAACCAAAACATCGAAAAATCCCGGTAATTAATGAAAGAAATTAGAGGGTGAGAATAGATAAGATAGAAACTTAGAACAGAAGAAGAAGAACACAACATCAGAGTAACACGAACCTCACAACGGAACGAATAACATATAATAGGTAACATAACTTTGAAATATAACAGTTATGTATACAATAGCACTTATCAGAGTACAGCACTTACAACACAGCGGAAATAAACTTATAGCTATATGATCCAGAAGCCTCCTGTTCCAGCTCTTCAAGTATATCTGTAAATCCCGACTACTTGACTGCCCGTACAAATTTAGGCACCCAAGAGTTTAGGGAAAACAACAAAGTAAACTCCGGGTCAGTCATGGGACTGATGTGAGTAAAATAGTTTAACACAGTTTAACATATATATGATATCTCATAAGACCACGCCGTGAATACGGAATGGGTTTTTCCCTTATGAGAATCCAACATTTTTGACAAGCAATATCATGTTGATATTATAATAATGTCTAAGTACAAATATATTTCAATCTAGCAGAAACACTTTCATCTCACGTTCTACATATATGGTATACAATCAAAATCGCAAGCACGTATTGGATAATGGATTTCCAACTATGACAGGTTATGGAACCACCTTCCGATCAGTGTACTTTAGGAATGATACGCTGGAGTTCAACAAGAACATCTTGTAACTCAGCCACACATGACCGACCACTCATTTTGCTTGAGTGTATCGAATGTATATCACCAACGGTTGGGATCAGCAACCGTTCCCGTATATATATGGGACAACATTGATAGATTTAAGAAACAAATGAATATTCTCTAGATAGGTGATTATACACCCTACTTCGGTGCGACCGACTTAGCCATGCTGCCTGCCCGATTTCTGTCATTTACCGGTTGATGAGGCTAGAAGCTACGCTTTATCATTACATCAGATTCACTTCGAATGCTACAGTGTCAAATCCATTGAAAATCACTAATTGACGTCTACAACAGTACATTACGTGTTAGCTAAAAGAAGTTTCCTTCTCCGCTTCCACTCTTGGTACGGTTGAAGAAATCAATGTACCTGACCTTTCTGGAAATACTCTGTCAGACATCCACCTTCATTCACTTAAAATGTCACATCGTCATACCCGCCAAATCACAAATTGACTTATCCAAAAATAACACAGGTATACAGCTAAGAGAAACGAATTCCTCCACCACCAAACGTGAATACGTTTGAACAGATCAACTTACGCGATCTATTGGATATACTCTGTCAGACCTTCGTCCATACAAGTTGTCCTGGGACTGGACATACCGAAGGCACTATTCAGTATATCCATCTTAGTCACTGTTATCTAAGACTTATACAACAGCCCTTGCATTTTACTCCGTCTTCAATTATCTTTGGCATATATGATTCGCAACGCTTATGCCAATACAGAGTGGTTCTTCGGATAATAATCCAACCGGTCTCTCCATATTAACAACGTTAAAATGGTCAAAACTTCGATAGTCTGTGATTTAACCATCAAAGAAAAACAAGTGTGCAAACAACGATATTATTTCCAGATGGAAATTATATCCTTAAATCATCAACATATATCTATATATGTATATATATTCACATTGCCTTATTTTCTATGTTTAGAAAATATATGTTATTAACACGGGAAAACGTTTTCCATTTGCTTATTTACAAATCACTACTCTTCCCTCACTATCAGTCCCTGACTGTGAACTAGTATGAGAACAATTCCCTAAGTATACATCCCGAAGGCCGAAACCAACATCAGATAGACACTTAGAAAACCATTCAATTTACTAATCTCTAATCAGTTCTAATTTTACTTAACTCTATTTGATTAACTCTTATTGATTAACTCTAACTGGTCAACCTTAATTAATTTACTCTAACTGGTTTTACTTGGTTTGACTAACTCCATTTATTAACTCGACTGACAAATTCAACTCGATTAACTGAACTAATCACTTTGATTAACTCGACAAATTCACTTTGGTTGACTTAACCAATTCACTTAACTAATTCACTTTGTTTAACTTAACTAATTCACTTTGATTAATCTAACTATTCACTTAACTCCTGTGGAATAAACTATATTCGATAACTCCTCTAACTCTTACTCGAATAAACTATATTCGATTAACTCCTTTAATCTATTCGATTTGATAACTCCCCTTTTCGAATAACCAATATTCGATTAACTCACTTCGAATAACCAATATTCGACTACTCACTTCGAATAATTAATAATTGATAACTCCTTCGAATAAACTATATTCGATAATCTCCTCTCGAATAACTAGATTCGATTAACTTAACTTATTTAACTTAACTTGATTAACTCCTATCGAATAACTAGATTCAATCAACTTAACTTATTTAACTCATCTTGATTAAATCCTATCGAATAACTAGATTCGATTTAACTCCATTCGCTTGACTCTAAATCACAATGGTTAGGCCTGATTCCCTTAAGGAACATCTGACCACCTTAGGCTATTTACAGCCCTGCGAATTACGCTAGCAGTCGTACGAGATGGCAACTTACCCTGAATACTATGTTTGACTAACTCTGTCTCAAATAACTATATTTGATTAACTCTAGTTCGTTTTAACTCTAATCGATTAACTCTAACTGAGTAACTCTAACTCGATCAACTCGACTTGATTAACTCGACTTACTTAACTCAACTGGTTAACTTGACTTACTTAACTCACTGGTTAACTTGACTTACTTAACTCACTGGTTAACTTGACTTGCTTAACTCACTTGTTAACTTGACTTATTTTACCCAACTGGTTAACTTGACTTACTAAACTCACTGGTTAACTTGACTTACTTAACTCAACTGGTTAACTTGACTTACTTAACCCAACTGGTTAACTTGACTTACTTAACCCAACTGGTTAACTTGACTTACTTAACCCAACTGGTTAACTCTATTGAACTGGTTAACTCTACTGAACTGGTTAACTCTACTGAACTGGTTAACTCTACTGAACTAGTTAACTCTATTCAACTAACTCGACTTGACTAACCCCTTTCGAATAGCATATTCGTTTTACTAACTTTCGAATACCATATTCGATTTACTCCCTTCGAATACCATATTCGATTTAACTCCTTTCGAATACCATATTCGATTTAACTCCTTTCGAATACCATATTCGATTTACTTTATTCACTTTATAAAGATTTCCTTTTTAACAACGTTTTATTCATTTGAAAAGATTTACTTTTAAATAACGATTCTACTCTTTAAAAATGATTTCCTTTTTATAACGTTTCCTTTTCAATTCTATTTGTAAATGGTTTACAAATACTTCCTTTTCAAATTTATTCTTGAAATATTCTAACTCCTTAAATTCTCTGAAAAATTCGCCATAACCTCCTTTGTAACGGGAGCATCGGGAAAATCCCCAAACCCGCAACACAGGCCTTTCCATTCAAAAAGAAAATGGTTTGTAATTATTTCCTTTTTGAATATCTCCTATTTATAAATATTCCAATTTATAAACATTTCTTATTTATAAATATTCCACTTTATAAATATCTCTTATTTATAAATATCCCATTTAATAAATATTCTATTTTCAATATCACTTTGAAAATCCCCTTATTAACATTTCGGTATGTTATGGTATTCAATCATATCAAATCACGATGTTCAATATCGTCCAAGCACATATAATCGCCCACAGATTTTATATCACATCATGTAACAATATATGAAAAACAATAAAATAACTGTTGAGGAATCTAGTCGGATTCCTCCAACCTGTCTCCCTGCATCCACGGATGTTACACAATATGATTATCATTACTTTCAGTTCAATATAAATTATTCTGATAGCAGAATCAATATATAAATATTTAACGGTTTATATATATAATTACATATATATATATATATATATATAATTTTCACTAATTGACTAGCAGTTCAATCAATCAACCAACACACAACAATCAACAGATGATTAACAGTTCTAAAAATACATTATAAAAATATAGCTGTTCAGAGTTGGTGAGTTTTACTCACATTGGACTGTTATCGTTAAAAACGATTAACTGTCTTTGATTTAGACAGACAATTTATTTCGCCATAAATTGTAACGAACACCAATCCACTCCTAATCAGCTTCATTGTGAAGCTGTCGTCCATACGATCCCAACGCGACTGACGGTTCGAGATTTTGATTTCATAAGGCCTTAACCTTTAAAAGCCCATCGGCCCACAACCAGAATGGACCCGCTCCTCTTCCTTATTCTTCTTCCCGAAATGTTCCAGTATCCAAACGCACCACATCTCCACCATTGACCGCCATTTACCCCCTCTCCGGTCCACCGTTCTCAAATCCCGATGCACCCTTGACCTCCTCATCTCGAGGTGCTCCTTTCCCTCACCACCATGACGAACTCGCAGCGTGCCCCCTCATCGCGTCGAACATGATTAAACCGCCAACACAGTACTGCTATCGACATAAAAACCGTCGAAACCCACAAAAAACCCCCATATGAGCTTCCTACTTCACCAGAAACCCGAATATGAATTCAAAATCAAGGACTACATCTTCAATTTCAAATGCTTCCGAACCCTAGTTTACCGTGGTTTACAAACCAACGGCGAAAACTGATGTCGAGCTTCTCAAATTGACTACTGGGTTGAAGAGCTTTCCCTGGTGAATCCATAGATACATATAAACTGATTTTACGATTTTACTTCATTTTTCTTTTGATTTTTGAGAGATCGAAGTGTTTACTGGAGAATGGAAAATGAATGCGGCGCATTTTTACTACTGTTGACCAAGGAATTAGGTTTAGAAAATGTTAAGGGGGGGGGGGGGGGGTATTTATAAGGATGTTTAGATATTTTAGATATTTTTTTTGAATGGAATATTCTCGGTATATTCTCATTTCTATATTCGTTTTGCTTTCTAAAAATCCGTGTGATCACACACGATACCTAAAAATCATGAAAATGGACGTGCAGCTATTGTCTGACATTACGGTCCCAACGAAACTGGTTTCGTCGAATTCCGACTCTATATGCTCACACAACAAATTTTTAACAGTAAAAAACAGACTGTTTCTCACTCTAAAAATCCGTACGGCCACACAGTGACTCTAAAAATCACGAAACTGGAAATCTAACAACTATTTGACATTGCGGATCCAACAAAATTAGTTTCGTCAAATTCCGACTTCGTATGCAAAAGTGGCTATTTTTAAAGCTCTGGATGACCCATTTAAATATATAAATATATTTAAAAATAATTAAATTAAATATTTATAAAAAAATATTATTGTATATATTCATAGTGGAATACCATACAGCTCCAATATATTTCTAACTGAATTTTCAGCTTGATATTTAAATCCTGATTAAACCGATATTCGATTTATAATGAAATTCCTTTTTAAAATATAAATAATTCCTTTATAAATTATAAAGGAATTCCACATCGACTTTTATGAAATTTGATTTGGACGTATCTCAAAATCTACACGACGAAATCTCGATTTTTCTCTTCCACTAGAAAGATATACTCCACCAGCTCCACATGTTTCTTGTTTCACAGAAATCCTGCTTAAAACGAATCATGTACATTCAGTTGAAGTTCGAATCACCAATTTACGAACTGCAGCGCCATTTCAAGCTCGATTTTAATTATAATATAATTATACGTTCAAACTGTCGTTCAAATAATATATTCGTTATTCTAATTCAATTCTAAACTGAATTAAATATCACAGATGATCCAGTTCACACCATATCGCCATTTCAGCCAATTCTGATTATTTCCGAATTATATATATTATTTAATTTATTATTTTAATTAAATATTCACCATTATTTAATTAAACCACCGTTTAATTCACTATATTACCATTTATATAATTAAATACATTAATTAAAATACCTCTGCAAATGCGGGTCATTACAAAGTGAATTGGGAAGTGATTGAAACAGAATGCTTGATTATATTTCGGAATTCCGAATATAAGTTGAATTAAGGAAAATCCCACGGATTATAATTATAATTTGATTTCATCGAATTTTATAAACTAATTTATTTCTAATGGAATTAGAAAGTAATAACGGAAATGGAGTTGTAATTGAATTGGTAACTGAGTAATGAAAATTGATAATTAGAGATAATCGAAAATATTAAGTTGGATTTGAAAACTGGATTTAATATATATTATAAATATATTAGAGTGGAGTTGAAATTTATTATAAATGAAGTTTAAACATTTATATTTAAATATAATTAAAACGAACTCACCGCAGCGCGGTAGTTCGTAAATTGGCATTTCGAACTTCAATTGAGTATATATAACTCAAATTAAGTCGGAATTCTTTGAAATAAGAACCGTCAGGACCAATTAGATAATAGTTTTCTAATGGAAGAGAAAATTCAGAATTTCGTCCTATATATTTTGGGTTATGTAAAAATCAAATTTTCAGAAAAACAGCGCCATAACCATTATAAAACCATAACTGCTTACTTAATTTTATAAAAGGATTTTAAGCGAATAAAATCTGAATTTCTATTTAGAAAATTTCAGATTTCAGTTGTAAAATATATGTGAACTCAAGTGGAGTAATGGATTGATTTTTAAAACAAAAATCAGATTTTTAATTATTGAATAGAACTAATTAATTTGAATAATAATTAGTTAATGAGATTTTTGGATTGAAATTGGGCTTTGAATAAGTGAGTTCAATTTGGAAATTTATATTCAAAATCGAAAAGGGAACTTGAATATAAAATGGAATTCGATTTGTTTATAAGTGAGTTGATGTTATATTAGAACATCTTATGTTCAGACAAAGAAGTGAAACAGGAAAATATAGCTAATTAGAAAATAAATTAGCGAATTGGGTTAAGACAAACGGATAAAGTTGAAACCAAATGGAAATATTTGGATATGTGTTAGATAGGTATGGGATGAAGTGTATGAAGATTATAATTCGAGTGACCGACAAAAAGGTACATGTTTAAATTCCGTATGAAGTTCTATTCGCCGAATCGGCAAACCACTTGGCTTTTTGATTTTCTTTTTGAAAGGAAAGGGCCTAGGGAGGCGAGTTGAGGTTTGAACTATCGACCGGTACAAAGGAGGTTATGGCGAAATTTTTCGGAAATTTAAGGAGTTAGAATATTTTTAAGACAATTTGATAATTAGAAATCTACATATCAATATATATAGAATCCGATAAACAAAAAGGAAATCGATAGTCTGGTAATAGAAAGAGAAATGTATATATGTTTTAAAAATGAATAATTGGTTTGTATGGTGTTGATTATTCGAGTTAAGTGGTCTTGTCTGTTTTGAAGTTAATGATGTTTTCAGTCAAGGTCTGAGAGGTAGTTATACCCCCAACTTGATTGATTTCATTTTTAATTGATAAATAGCAAGGTTAAGTCTCGAAGATAAATTTTTGAATAAGAGTTAGTTGAATGCAGTATTTTGGGTTGTTATAACGATGTTTTACACAACATTCATTTTAACCCAAGGAAGTGGAATTTTGGAAATATAATAAATAAATATTTCCTGAGTGTAGAAATGAACGGTCATGAAAGAGACAGGTAATTAGAATGTTTTCCAATTATAAATAAAAAATATTATCTAAACATAGAAAATAAAAGGAGGCGATATATGGAAATCTTTTCCAAATAGCGAAAAGGGCCAAGATGATTGTTGAAAAATATTTGGCTAACAAATATTGATAAGGAAATGGATTAGTGATTTAATTAATGAATGAAATATCAATTAAATGGCCCAGTGATTTTTTTGATGCTTTGAATGAATGTTTGTTTTCTTCGATAGTTAAATAACCGACTATAGAAGTGTTTGCCAATATCGTTGTCAATATGGACAGACCGGTTGGATTATTATCCGTGAACCACTCCGAATTGGCAGTAACGTTGCGAATCAGATTATATGAAGATAATCGAAGATAGAGTAAAATGCAAGGACTTTTTCTATTAATAGAAATTGTGCCTTCGGTTTCGCTCAGTCCCAGAACGAACGTGTATGGACGAGTGTCTGACAGAGTATTTCCAATGATCGCATATGTTGGTCTGTATCGATATATATGGTGGCGGAGAATTTTTTTTGTTAGCATAATATCCAGAATATATTTGTGCAAATCAATGAATGATTAACGGATCTGACAATGTGGCCTTTAAAGTGATTGTGCTATCCATGAATTATAAGAAATCATAGCCTCAGGCCTCAACAACCAGGAAATGACAAAAATGGGGCAGACAGCATGGCTTTGTGGGTTGCTCCCATTAGGGTGTATAATCACCTATCTAGAGATATTCATTTCATTCTTTAATCTATTTGATGCTGTCCCATTCGGGAAACGGTTGCTGATCCCAACCGTTGGTGATATACATTCGATACACCCAAGCGAAATGAGTGGTCGGTCATGTGTGGGCTGGGTTGCAAGATGTTCTTGTTGAACCCTTGTATTCCTCTTTAGAGATACACTATCTGAAGGTGGTTCCATACCTTGTCATGTTGGAAATCCAATCTCCATTAAGCGCTCTACCGTTTTTGATTTTATATTATGTATGGAGTGTGAGATGCAAGCGTTCCGCTGTATTGTTATTTATTTGATTTAGACACTATTATAATATCATTGAATTTTCGTATCAAATTGTTTTGGTTTATAGTAAGGTAAAAACTGTCCATGTTTATGTGTGGGCTAGTCTTACTATTATCCTTTCTTTCGAATAGATTTTTGAAAGTTAAACATATGGTTGGAGTTTACTCACACCAGTCCGATGACTGACCCAAAGTTTATTTTGTTTGTTTCCCCTAAACTCTTGGGTGCCCATATTTGTACGGGCATTCAAGTAGCCGGGATTTTAAGATTCACTTGGAAGAGATGGAAGTAGGAGGCTTCACCAGTTTAGCTATAGACTATCATATTTCCGCTGTGTACTATGTTGTATCTGGAAACAGGTGTTTTGGTATGTATATACAGTTACTAATTTGTATTTCAAAAGTTATATTATTTAATATATTTTATTCGTTCCGCTGTGAGATTTGTGTTCTTCATTTTTCTTCTATTCTAACTTTTCTTTCTTTCTATTCCTCGTCCTCTAACTTCTTTCTACTATTGATTTGTATTTCTGTGTCATTTGGATTGGATGTGTGGTGTTATTAGTCAACTCAGATAGTACGAATTTGCGGTACATTACAACAAATCCCTCTCTGCCATAGTATACACACATGCCACTTTTAAATCAATCACATGCACTCAGTTATATTCATATGCAAAGAATACTTGGCTTCATAAGATTGCGGTCTGGGATGGAGAACCAGGAACCGGGACTGAAGTAAGGCCAGAAGGGGGGTGGTGGGGTTGGTAGAAGTGTAGCAGGTGACTATTGTGAAGCCTGAAGGAGTACGGACTGTTTTATCAATAAGGGAGAGGGCAATTTCGAAACAGGGGTGTTTTGCCTCGGTGAGTAGTTATGGAAACGAGCAGGGGACGGATCAGTTACCTGGAGCAAAACATGGGGAAGTTCTCTGATGTCGTCGGAATCATATCGATAACGCAGTGAAACTAATGAGAAGCCAATAAGTTTGCGTGAGTAGTTGGGCAGAGGAACAAAGGCCGAGTGGCGGGAAGGGAATTAATGGTGTCAGGGGACGTCGATAAGCTGCGGATTGTCATATAAGAATAGATGGAAGGAAAGTCGGTTCTGGCATTGGCATGGGTTCTTGATTTCAATGCACAGTAAGTTGCGGAAAATAATGGTGTATTGTGGGAAGCAAGAAGATACTGTATGAAGTAAAAGAAAAAAAATAGAGGAAGGCAAAAGTTAGAAACTGGAGATATTGGCTTTAGGCGAGATGGGGTTCTGGAAAGTGAATAGGGGCAGAAGAAAGCGAAGGTGGGAAGGGGGGTTTTGAATAGAAGATAGTAGAGGAAGAAGGATGAACAGTAAGTTGAACGTGGACTTTAAAAGAATAATTTCATTTTAATAAGCCTAAGCCTATTTTAATGGTACCCTTATTTGAGCCTAACTAATTTAGTATATGCCTGATCCTATTTCACAATTAACTAATCATGCTTAGTTGTATGTCTTAACGTAGCACCTTATAATTAAAAAGTGGCTAATTTATAGTTAAACCGTAGCCTATTTATATAACATACTTGATTAACATGACCCAAATTATTTACAAATAAAATAAAAAATAATAAAATAAACGTTTAGGATAAAAGTATACACAGTACAAATTCGTTTAGTCTAGAACGGTAACGTGACAGTTTGTAAATATGTATATATAAGGTATACTGTAGTTTTGAAGAAGAGGGTAACCGTAGTATAATGTGACTAGTATTATATTATACCACGCCTAAATAGATTGTATCGTGCTTAATCATGATATTAAGTAAGAATTTAATTAATTAATAATATTAATAATAAGGCATCTTAAATATTTTAAAATAGTCAAGACCGTATTAAATTCATAACGTTGCCATACAGTAACGGAATGAGGATGGAACAAGTGGCGTCAGGTCCGTACCAACGAACACAAAAGCAATGGAGTTAGTTTGGACAATGTTGGACGCAGCTGCAAGTTATTAAAATTAATTATTTCAGCGGCAAACAAATCAAGGTGAGTTCAACTCACTCAATTTTATCTCAATTATATTTTATATATGTCGGGTTTAAATATTTATGTGCTATGCTTGTTAATTATTTGATGGATGCTTAATACTTATTTGTGTTAACTGAACTAATTTAAATTAAGTGTTCGCTTAATTTAATTTAAACCAATTGTTAATTTTTAATGATTGTTTCCAAATGAGGTAACTTACCTCGTTGGTTACGTTTATAGTAATATAAACGTATTGGGATGCAAAATGTTTGGATTACGATTATTACCAGATTATTATATATGTTTATTGAAACAAATGATATCGTTGAGATAACATATTTGGCTACAGGGAAACAGGTTGGAGGGATCCAACTGGATTCCTCAATTTACTTGTTATTTTCATATTCCAAATTACATGAACTGTTTAACCTATATGATTGGATGATGGATTGGATCATTAATTATTGAATCTAAATTCAACGTTTGTTCTGTTTTAACCATTAGGTAGTATTGGTTGAGTAATTGGCAGCAGTTGGCCCCAAAATATATCGTTTTATAACTATTGATTTACCGTCAGGTGAATCGTCGGTAATGAAGTTATAAAATATATTTTTAACTGAAGATGGATTAAAATCAATATGTTTCAATAAATGTTTAATAAAAGGAAATTAATATGTAGTAATTATTATTTAAGTTTTGAAAAGTTATTAAACGATTTTGTAAAATAAACTCTTATGTAATAAGATTTATATGTAGACGAGCAGAAATTAATGCAACGATGAAGAGTTGGATTCACTATTTTCAAGAGAGAATTAAATGGAATTATTTAAATTAATTATATTATTAATCAATTTTAAAGATGGACTAATTTGACTTAATTAACGAGAAAATCATGGTTTGAGCTGATGAAGTAAACTGATTTAAATTGGAATTAGTTATTTGATTAAATTATTTTTAATTAACAAATTAAAATAGTTTAACATATATTTATTTTAAATTTAATAAAATTTAAAAAGAAATTACTGTTTAATTGAGTTAAATAAGAAGTTAACTATTTAATGATGATGCAAATTATTATTTTTAATGAATAATGATTTAAGTGATCAATTCATAAATGGGATTCTATAAGGCAAGTAATCAAAGTTAATACTGGAACACAACTGAATTTTTTTTGAAAAAGTATTGATGAACGGTTTTATATTAAAACCGAGTTTTATAACTAAGTTATAAAAGATATTTTTTTAGCCAAGACGATAGCTTAATGTTAGTGTTTGAATTAAGGAAAGAAAAGCGGGATGAAAAGGGATTTTGTATTAAACCCGAGTTTTATAAAAAATGTTATAAAAGGAGTATGAGGCTAAAAACGTTATGATTAAATTAACCTTACTTACTTCTTGAATTATAAAATGCAATCTAAATTCACTATATTAAATAAGAGATGAAGTTTCATCAGTTATAACGAAAATGGGATTTGGTTTGATATTGGGGAAGAATATGGGTTTTGGTATTACAACTGATACATATCTTAAGATAAGAACGTTGTTGATCAAGGTTTGAGAGGTAATTTAAAATACCCCAACTTGAGCGACTTCAGGATTATCGAGGGATATTATTAGTTGTAATGGCGAAGATGTTAAAAGAAATTTATTTCGAGGAATGATAATGTAACATTATTTGAAGTATTTGGAAACATATATAATGGATTCCAAAATATAAGGAAATTAAAACAAGCTTGAGAATATGAATTGATATTTCCATAAGAAATGAATAGAGGAGATTGGTGAAAATATATCGATATTTTCAAAAGAAGAAGTTGGGATTTAGTATGGGCTATTCTAAAAAGGTAAGTAATGATTATAATGTGCAAATAAAAAAACCAAAGGAGATGTCATAACAATCATTTTACGAATGACAAATTGAATCGATAATAAATAGCGTTGTAACTAATGTTTTGAAATAATAGTAGAGCAGGAATTAGATATGGCTATAATATATGGTTTGAAGTATTTAAATAATATAGTTTCGAGAAGATACTTATATTAAAGCAAGAAGTGAATCTATGTTTAAATTATTCAAAATTTAGAAGTAAATTAATCATTTGTTAATTATTTTAAATTAAAAGGCTAAGTGATGGTGAGTACCGAACCAGTGAACTCATTATATTCACACAATTATTATTTGATATTTAAATCACCGATTTTCAAACCCTGACCTATACGATTGTTGGTACGGAAAGACCGAGATTGAGTTTATATTCGAAAACCATTCCGTCCAGCAAATAAGAAATATTGAAGATATCAGATACTAATCAAGACAAAGAAATTGAAGATCGTGGATCTTCATAAAATGTTAGAATTAATAATAATCTCTGGAATAGCGGTCAGGGATATACCGTGACTCTGTCGTGATTGAAATCGACTGATTTGCAAGGACTACTCGCTACTGATCTATAGGGTGATTCCTAGGATGTGGTAGGAGGGTGCCTTTGGTTCATCCTGTTCCTGGATGACTTGTATGGACGGATGTCTGACAAAGTATTTCTAAATAATCACGTACGTTGATTTTTACAAATGTATTTCTTTTAGTGGCGGATAATGGCCGTTCTCTTAGCTTAACGACCAGAATATTTTTGTGGATGTCAATTAGTGATTTGGCAAATCTAATGATGTGGCATTCAAAGTAAATGATGGCCAGATGTTTCAAAGTAAAAATCTAACCTCAAGCCTCACAACCGGGAAATGAAAAAAATCGAGCAGACAACATGGCTATGTGGGTCCACCCATTAGGGTGTATAATCACCTATCTAGAGAAATTCCATTTCCTTCTTTAATCTATTTCAGTGCTGTCCCTTTTTCGGGAAACGGTTGCTGATCCCAACCGTTGGTGATATACATTCTATGCACTCAAGAAAAATGAGTGGTCGGTCATGTGTGGGTCAGTTTGCAAGACGTTCTTGTTGAGCCCAGTGTATTCGCCCCTAGAGATACACTATCGGCAGGTGGTTCTATTCCTTGTCATAGTCAGTATCCAATCTCCAATAAGCGCTCGCGGTTTTAATTGTATACTATATATGTGGAGCATGAGATGTAAGCGTTCTGCTAGATTGATATTTATTTGTATTTAGACACTATTATAATATCAGAATAAATATTGTTTTCAAAAATGTTTTGGGTTATCGTAAGGTAAAAACGGTCCGTATTTATTTGTGGATTTGGTCTTACGATTATCCTTTTCTTTCGAAAAGATTTTGAACTCTAAAATCAAGTTGTAATGAATCCCCTTAAACTTTGCGAGTTGTACTCACTCTGCTTCACCAGAGTGACCTGGTATTTGAAATGCTCTGGTTAGACCGGGTTGTACAGGTTAAGATTATCGGATGCTGAAAGAGACGAGCTGGAAGAGTTCAGATGTATGATATTATACAGTTATTATTCCGTTGTGTGTTGTGTTTGAGGACAGGTTATTGTAATTGTCTAGATGAATTGATGTACTCTGATAATTGTAAGTAATTTACAAGCTCTCAATAAAAGTTATTTCTATATTATATTTTTGTTCCGCTGGGATGTAAGACTCTGTGTTATGTTGATACTTCTTCTTCTTCTATTCTAATATTTCTTTCTTTCTTATCTCATCCTCGAATTTCATTCTATTGGCATCTGGGTTTCTAGTTCTTCTGGGTTAGACTGGTGTTGTTTGGTCAGCTCAAAGTTATCGGAAATTTGCGTCATCACAAGATGAGAAGTTATGGCTTAGGATATAAATAGGGATCGATGGGTTAACTCCTAGAGTTGGGCTTTGCTGCGGGACGTGTGCAAAGGGGTTATCAATATCTATAACTTTGGTTCGCTATACAGAGAGGAGGGGAGCATTGACTATGGACTAGTGCAGTGGGGTCAAAGGTTGTATAGATTTGGACTCCACCAGGATCCCAAAGGGCAATGTAGTCGTGGTGACAGTTGTACCAAGTTGATCTCCATTATGGCCCCAATTGTTCTGGTGATCAAAGTGGTGGATATCATATGCTTTATGCACTGTGTGGGAGATGTGAGTATGATTTCTATGTTTGATGTTTTCTATCACCATGACATGCACACTCCCATTTTTACACTATATGTTAGTGTTACCTTAGAGTACTGTACATCTTGTTGTGATAACTCTTTGGTTGCAGGTCCAGGTTCAGGTATGATTTATTTATACCTGTTATTGCTCTATTTTTATTGCTATCGCTCATACCAGACTTTCTTCTGACCTAGAGTTTTATGTTTCTTCATATTACTTTGGGTGCTCTTAAATGAGCAGACCAGAGACAGGTCAGGTGGTTATGCACGAGTTGTTGTCTGGAGATGAGTAGGAGGCTTCCACGTACTATTTAAATATATTCTCTCTATGTTGTTTCTGGTCACTGCTTTGGGCATTAGTAGTGTACCTCTTTTTCCTTTTTAGAGACATTATCTTGAAGTTGTAATAATGGTTTGGATCATAAGCTGTATTTTGGATTCCTATACACTGATATAGTTTAGTTTTCATCTTATGCATTGTCTCTCCTGTTTTATATCAAGTTATGTTTATAATTATATTTTGTTTCATGCGCTGTGAGATATACTATAGGTTCTTAATGATTCATCGTTTTATTTCTTTTTCTTTTGACGACCGTCCCGTGCTAGTCGGGCATTGGCACATCGCATTTCGATGAAATGTCGACTGGTATGGGCAGACCATAACACTTGGTATCAGAGCCTGGGTTTCATAGTTTAGCCTAGGGAAGACTTCAGGTAGAGATAGTATACGTATATGAGAGCGCGTATTTGTGATATTTCGGTTTTCAAAAGCTATATATATTATTAGTATATCTAAGGATGAAGTCACACTGCACTAACACCGCTATGGAGATGGTTAATTGTTTTCTCTTTACAGATTGAACGATGAATCAAAATACGAGGAACGCGATGAGGAACTCCGCATCGGGAATTGAAGAAGGAGAAGGTTTAGGGGATAACAATGAGAATGTCCCTAATATGAGGACGATGTTTACTGCCTTCATGCGTGAGATGCTTAGGGATGCTCAAGGAGGAATTCCTAATGCTGCTAATGGTGGTGGTGCATTAGTGAAGCAGCCTATAGCCGATTTCGCCAAGATCAGCAAGGATTATATTAATCTTTATGGAAAGTCGTTCCACGGAACAGAGCCGGCTATGAAAGTTCAAGATTGGGTTGATAGTTATGAGCGCATCTTCAAGGAATTAGGGATCGATGGTGCAATGAAAAGAAAGTTAGCATCGCGTCAACTCCAAGTACAGGCTATGAATTGGTGGAATGCTATTAAAGTGGCTACTCCCGAGGATCAAGTTACTTAGGATCAGTTTAAGACTCGCTTCAGTGACAAGTTTATCCCAGCCGCTCAGAAATCAGAATTGTTTAGGAATTTTTTGGAGCTTAAGTAGAATGGTAGGGCAGTCTCGGAGTATATAGCTGAATTCAATACCTTGTCGAAATATGGATTATCTCTTATTGATACTGCGGAGAAGAAGAACGAGAAGTTCATAACTGGACTGGATGAGTACTTGGGGGAAAGGCTTATAAACAATATCGATGAGACTTTCGAATCTATTGTGGGAAAGACATTGAGATCAGAAATCCTTTATCCTAAGTCGAAGACCGAGGTTGCTATTGCATCTACAGGAGAGCCAAACCGCGGGCAAGTGGTGAAGGCAAGAAGAATTCCCAGAACAAGAGGAAGCAGAACACTGACCAAGGATGGTCATAAAAAAAGGATAAGAAGGATGTCGAGTGCTTTAGCTGTGGCAAGAAGGGCTACTACGCTAGAGATTTTCGAGCAAAGCTGGCGGACCGGAAGTTCTTCAACTGTGGCCAATTGGGATATCACCAGGATAAATGTCCACAACCTCCTAAGGAGAAGCGGATCATGAAAGCATATTCTATCAACACTGTTCCTTCCTCGTCGAATGCCTTAACTACGACGGAGATGGGAAAGGGTTTCATTATTCAAGGTATGCTTTCCATTTATGATGTTCCTATTCGAGTATTGTTTGATACTAGGGCTTCCCATTTCTTCATATCTACTGGCCTGGTAAATAAGTTGGAATTGGAACCCGAGATAGTCGATAGACCTTTAGTTGTAAATAACCTGATCGGTGGTTCTACCAACCTTTGCATGATTTGTCATAATCTGGTCTTATCGAATCATGGATATATATTTGCTTGTGATTGCTTTGTTTTGGGCTTTACTGGGTTTGGCATTATTTTGGGGGTCGATTGGCTCCAAAGGTATAGGGTGGTGGAAGACTGTGAGGGGTTTTCGGTGACCATTAGAGCGGATGATGGGTGGAGGGTAGTGTTGGGTTGCCTACCTAGTATTGGGGTCATGGCTAGTTTTCTAAATTCCCTCGACATCCCGCATGATGATTTATTAGGTATGCCCATTGCTGACGAGTATCCGGAAATCTTCGGGGAAGTGACCGGACTTCCACCACATCGAGATATTGAATTTCAAATTGATTTAGTGAAAGATGCCAAACCTATAGTGATGCCACTTCGTTGTACGACACCAAGGGAGAAGCGAGAGCTCATGGTGCAAGTAAGAAATCTTTTGAAGAAGGGATTTATCCGAAGAAGTGCTTTCGAGTGGGGAGCACCAGTTGTATTTGCTACTAAGGTGATGGTTCCCTTCTCTTATGTGTAGACTACCGCGAGATGAATAAGGTGACTAGGAAGAATAAGTATCCTCTTCCATGGATAGATGATTTATTTGATCGGTTAAGTTGAGAAAAAGTGTTCTCCCAGTTGGACCTCGGGACAGGATTTCATCAGCTCCGAGTAGCAGCTGAGAGTATTCCTAAAACGACATTTCAAACGCCGTCTAGATTCTACGAGTGGTTGGTCATGCCATTTGGGTTGACCAATGCACCCGCATATTTTGTGAATCTTATGAATAGGGTTTTTAGGGATCTATTGAATAAGTTTGTTCCTGTGTTCATGGACGATATCTTAGTTTACTCAAGGACAGAGGAGGAACAAAAGGAACATTTAAAGGTAGTGATGGACGTGTTGAGGAAACACCAATTGAAAACGAAATTTTCTAAGTGTCACTTCTGGAGGAGGGAAGTAAGGTTCTTGGGCCATGTTGTTTCAGAGAATGGTATTGTCGTGGATACTGCGAAGGTGGCTACAGTGAAAGATTGGTCTACGCCTAAGAATGCAATGGACATGAGAAGTTTCTTGGTGTTAGCTAGATATTATCGTACGTTTATCCAAGACTTCTCCAAGATAGCGACGCTGTTCACTCAGTTGACCAAGAAGAATCAAGCTTTCACCAGGGATGAAAGGTGTGAGTATGCATTTAAGAGTCTAAAGGAAAAGTTGATGCGTGCACCAGTGTTAGTTATTCCTAAAGGGAACGAACAGATGACAGTATACACGGATGCCTGTGATACCGGATTAGGCGTTGTGCTAATGCAAGGAGGTAAGGTTGTTGCTTATGCTAGTCGGCAACTGAAATCGCATGAGAAAATATATCCTACCCATGATTTGGAATTGGCAGCGATCATGTTTGCATTAAAGATGTGGACACACCATCTCTTGGGAGAAAGATTCGAGTTGTTCACTGATCATAAGTCATTAAAGTATCTTTTCTTTCAGAAGGATTTAAATCTTCATCAGCAGAGATGGTTAGAATTATTGGCTTCATATGATTTCAATATCGCATACACATCTGGGAAGGGCAATGCGGTAGCTGATGCATTGAGTAAAACACATGCCAATTTGGGGGCTATATTTTTGGAATGGATGCAACTGGAGTATATCGCAGCATATGATTTCAGACCTAAGTGCGAATTGGATCCAAAGATGTTAGCAAGTTTGATGATCAGACCGACTTTGATTGAGAGGATCGGTTCCAGTCAGAGGGACAATCCTTACCTATTGGAAATCATCTCTAAGATGGAGATAGGTATCGACGGTTAGGAGATTAATAAGTACAGACTTGATCGAGAAGGATGGCTTTGAAAGAATGGGAACTAGTTGTACACAATGTTAATGGATTGAGAGATGAAGTGCTTAGAGCATGTCATCACTCAAAACTGACTATACGTCCCAATGGTAAACAAAATGTATCTAAACATGAAGCAGACCTACTACTGGGAAGGGATGAAGGGAGACGTTGGGATGTTTATATCCAAGTGCATGAATTGCCAATTAGGTAAAGCTGAGCAAAAGAAGCCTATGGTTTGTTACAACCACTGGAAATTCCCAAATGTTAATGGGAACAAGTATCAATGGATTTCATTGACGGTTTGCCAAGGACTAGATCGGGTCATGATGGTTTTTGGGTGATTATGGATCACCTGACCAAAAGTGCAAGGTTTATACTGGTCAAGTCGAATAGAATGACAGCTAAATTAGCGGAACTGTTTATGAAGTGGGTAATGAGATTTCATGGAGTACCTAAAGGTATTGTGAGTGACCGAGATCCATTATTTACTAGTGGGTTTTGGAAGAGCTTACAAGATGTTTTAGGGTTAGAATTACATCTCAGTATCGCATACCATCCTCAAATCGACAGTCAAACAGAGAAGGTGAATCATGTATTAGAGGATCTCTTGAGAGCTTGCATATTGGATTTTGGAGGGTCATTGGATGACCATTTGCATTTGGATGAGTTCGCATATAATAATAGTTATCAATCCAGTATTGGTATGGCTCCAGTTGAAGCTTTGTATGGAAGACACATGCAACTCACCATCATGTTGGTTGGAGATCGGTGAGAAATTTGAGCTTGGACCAGATGTAATAAGGGAAACTTCAGAGAAAATCAAGGTTATCCAACAGCGGATGAAGGCTGCCCAAGATAGGAAGAAGAGTTATGCTGATAAAAGGTGAAGAGATTTGAAATTCTTCATTGGTTACTTAGTATTTATTAAAATCCATCCTTGAAGAGTGTGATTCGATTTGGTAGGAGAGGCAAGTTGGCACCAAGTTTTGTTGGTCCATTTCCAGTTCTCAAACAAGTTGGAAATTTGGCATATAAAGTTGGATTACCTGACAAGATGGTGGGAGTTCACAACATATTTTATGTTTCCTAACTAAGGAAGTTCGTGCATGACCCTGATATGACTATTTCAACAGATCAATTAGATGATATTGAGGTAGAATCCGAGGTAGTTGGAAGCCGCAGGACGATTCGTATTGTCGAACACGATATGAAACAACTTCGAAGGAAGATAGTGAAACTGGTCAAGGTCCAGTAGGGGCGATAATGAGAATGACTGTACTTGGGAAACTAGGAGAACATAAGGAAATCTTATCCAGAACTCTTTGCTTGGTAAGACTTTTAGTTGGGGCATGGTTATTCCCTTAGTAGTAAACCTTATGCTAGGATAGGCTTATTGTGTTATCATGTATATTTGATTGTTTGGAAATGGATGATAGGCATGCGGGCCACCAATGTATGTTTTGGTTAAGGAATTTCGAGGGCAAAATTTCTTATGTGGGGGGGGGGGGGGAGTATAATGACCCGTATTCTATGTATCAATGGATCATAGAATATTTATTTTATGTTCATATGAAGTCATATAGTTGTGTAACTTTGGGAAGCGACTATTGGGGTCATTTCCTACATTCATGATTTTTACGGAATTTTAAATGACCGTTTTGCCCATGGAAAATCTTGTTTCGCCTATAACTTTTGATTGGTTAGGAGTTTTGACCAGAAACCACTTCCATTGGACTCGGACGATGGTTTACCTTTCCGTAGAGTGGTTACACTAATCAAACGGATTTACCGTTTGGGAGATATGACTGAAATAATGTTTGAAAGATGAAAAAACAGCCTAATTGGGCCTAATTATGTGATTAGCAGCCAGGTCCATAACCCATTTTGGGATTAGGGTTATTGGAGGGCTAAAAGGGGTTGGAGAATCATCTCCTTTCATTTTTCTAGCCTCCACAAACATTTCTCTAACCCTAGTAATGGCCTCCACCTTCCAAATCTCTCTTTAATCACCTTTCAAATCAAGTTGGATTAGCATCAAAATCGAAGTAGAGTTGCTGCACTACATTAGAATCCAAGCCAAATCAGTTAGAGTTTCAGATTTATCATTTATTTGTGGCTAAGGTAAGTGTTTTGCATGTTTATACACCAATTATGGCTAATTAGGGATGAATAGTTATAATTAGCGAAATTATACTTCAGATAAATATGGGAAAATATGCATAAATTCTAGAATCATATTTTATGTCACATATACGAATTTGGAGCAATTTGGATTAAGTTCGGTAATCTCGAATTTTGGGGATTAAGGGGAAAATCATGGATTTGGGTATGTTTGATCTAGAATAACCTATATGGTTGATGTTTTGATCTTTTTGATTAAACCTATATGTTGTTACTATTGTTTGGTATGATATATGATCGCATAGGAAAATTAGAATGTTTGAAAACGCCGTCTAGAGGCGAAAAATGGTTTGCAGGAAAGTAGTGCAGGTTTTGGGTTGAGCGACCATTCAGAGGAGGAGCATGACTGACCCGACCCTGACGGTGCTCGACGACCGACCCAACACTATAGTATATGATGTTCTACTGACCCTATGTATATGTGTCTGACTCGACCCTATATGTATACATGTTCGACCGACCCTATGTAATAATGTTCGACCGACCATATGTGTACATGTCCGACCCGACCCTATATGTATACATGTTTAACCGACCCTATGTATACATGTCCGACCCGACCCTATATGTATACATGTTCGACCGACCCTATGTATACAAGTCCGACCGACCCTATGGTATACATGTTCGACTGACAAATGTAGGATGAACGACCGGTGATGACTGTGAACTCTCCTGGAGATCAATTCCAATCGGACTAAGCCTGAGATGCAAAGGAAGTCCAGATGAGAAGTCGTGGCTCAAGATCCAAATGGGGATCGATGGATTAACTCCTAGAGTTAGGCTTTGCTACAGGACATGTGCAAAGGGGTTATCGATATCTATAACTTTGGTTCATTATTGAGCGAGAGTGGGCATTGACTATGGACCAGTGCAGTGGGCTCAGAGGTTGTATGGAGTTGGACTCCATCAGGATCCCAATGGGTGAAGTGGTCGTTGTGATAGTTGTACCGAGTTGAACTCCGTCACCCAATGGTTTTGGTGATCAAAGTGGTGGATATTGTATGCTTTACGCACTGAGCGAGAATGTGAGGATGATTGCAATGTTTGATGTTTGCTATCACCATGACATGCACACTACCATTTTTACACTATATGTTAGTGTTACCTTAGAGTACTGTAAATCTTGTTGTGCTAACTCTTTGGTTCTAGGTCCAGGTTCAGGTATGATTTATTTGTACCTGTTATTGCTCTATTTTTATTGTTATCGCTCATACCAGACTTTCGTCTGACCCAACGTTTTATGTCTCTTCTTAATACTCTGGGTGCTCCTAAACGAGCATAATAGCGACAGGTCATGTGGTTATGCACGAGTAGTGGTCCAGAGACGAGAAGGAGGCTTCCACGTACTATTTACATATATTCTCCCTCTTTTATTATTGGTCACTGCTTTGGGCATTAGTAGTGTACCTCCTTTTCCTTTTCAGAGACAGTATCTTGATTTGTAACAATGGTTCAGATCATAAGCTGTATTTTGGATTTTGCTACTCTGATTGACATGGTTTAATTTTCAGCTTATGCCTTGTCTCGCCTGTTTTATATCAAGTTACGTTTGTAATTATATTTTATTTCATGCGCTGTGAGATATACTACAGTTTCTTGATGATTCATCGTTTCATTTCTTTTCTTTTGACGACCGTCCCGCGCTAGTCAGGCATTGGCATAACGCATTTCGAAGAAATGTTGACTGGTACGGGGCGGGCCATCACAAAAGGTTTGGGTAAAGATTCATGCTCATGTAGGAAGCAAACTATAAGCTGTAGCAACGATAACTACAAAAATAACATGATAAACTCTTAAGAAAACATCATAAGTGTTGATTAACTCTTTATTGATATTTGATTCAGAATACAGGAATATAAGAAGAGAAATCCCTAAATTGATTTAAGAATTAGGGTTTACTCTAGAGAAAATGAGTACAAGAATGAGAATGGAAAAGTCCCCCTTAAATATGACTCTTGAGATCTTATTTATAGAGAAATCGGGGCATCTTCTACTGTTGGGCTGTTGGGCCTGCAAGAGCCTCTTATCAGCCTCATTTTCCCTTGGTCTCGGTTGTTTTAGCTTTCTGCCGCTTTACGGTGCAGAATATATCTTCCGTAATGAAAGTTCCGGTTAGTTGGAGCTTCTTTGAGACTGATATGAGCTCTCGGTTATATGCTTTCAGTCATAAGCTTTCGAATGTAGGCCTTCACTTTTCCCATGAATACTTAGAGGAGTTTGCCCTCATGATGTATGTAGAGAACTGCCGGTTCGGAACCACTGTTCGGCGTATCTGCTAAATAGACTAGTATGGATAGCTTGTACCCTTTCTGGGGTTCCAGTTTACCTCCTGGGGGAGTTCTCGGATATAGCCTGTTATTCAGGATGGTTGCTCTGGGTAATTTGTCTATTGTCCATCAATATAACCTTTTAGAGTTTATGCAGTAGGTATATTAGAAGCCTGCCCAGATAATCTTTATGTGCTTCTGGCTTAATGCTCTTGATGCATTTGTCTCCTGATGTGTCGGTATTAAGCAGGTTAATACCGACAACCTTTCCATCCTTCCGGGTTTCAATTAGTGGAGCTCTTGCCTTCCGCTTTCATAGTTTCTGGCTTAGATGATCTTTCGCTATAGGATCTCCTTACCGAGTTAACTCTGCCGGGTCCCTCCACGGGTAGACCCTGTCAGATATTCCCTGCTGGGTAGATCCTCTCGGCTATACCCTACAGAATAGATCCAGTCAGAATTATGTAGCTTTTGAGTTCCTTTTAGTATTTGATTCTGGTTTTTGAAGGGTTCCTATGTGCTTATGGTAATCTGATACCCTTCACCGTTAGTCTGTTTTGGAGTTAATTTTGGTAGTAACATTTACGCCCCTAGTGAAGGGGTGTTTTCGACTTTTGAAGTCAAGCTTTTCTCTTCTAAGGTGTTGTAAGGTTTTCAACCGTACAAGATTACTAACTTTTTTCTTTTTCATCTTGAATCCCGTTCGCTGATTTGATTCCAAATGTGCGGTAGAGATGGAAAAGCGAACTTTTTTCCAAAAATGAATTTTCTTTTCGTCTTCCTCTTTTTTCATGCATAACATTTTACTCAAGCGAGATTACTGTTCATCAAAATTTACCACACTACCTTCCAAGGTTTTAGATTTAACTATTCATGAGTTTTCTTGCTTCAGTCTCAATCACTGGTTTGGATAGTGCTTCGAATTTAGGCTCGATGGTCCTAGTGTAGATTAAATTCTCAATGATTGTTTGAAATGATGTTTAATGGTGACTTTTAACAAGTTGTATCCATCCTCATCCATTACTAGGGTTTGTTTAACGGTGACTTTTAACAAGTTGTATCAATCCTCATCCATTACTAGGGTTCTGAGAAGCAAGATTTGTACAAACAAATAGCTCGTAACAGAGGGTAATCTGACTTGTTAACATCAATCTTTGCTGTTAATATCGTTGCCTAATGGTTTAACAAAATTCTGTGTCGTTTGTTTGTCTGTTGTTTGTATGAAATTATCGAATAGAAATTAGATTAAAACACATATTTATATTACGATATCACCTGGCAGGACCACATCTGGGATTCCACAATTGGGTAACTCCAGGTTAAGCAATTCTGCGGGGCTTTGTTAAAAAGAGGAGAAGCTAGGAGTGAAGAAGCTCCAAGTTGTTGATGCTGTGGGTGGAGTTTCTTTTCCCCCTGTTCATTGTTCCTAGGGGATGATTTACGCTTGTCTACCACTGCCTCTACCCATCTCCAATCTTTACCTAAAAAGAAGATAGCTCCGGCTTTCAGTAGTAGTTCTTTCAAGAGACATAAGAGAGCAAATTTTATCCCCCATCCTTCTGGTGATGAAACCGTTGAGTGGCCTGGTTTTCTATTATTATCCATCCCCCTCCCCCCTTTTCCTGGAAACACTCCTAACATGTGTCCTTCTTCAGTGGAGACCACAGGAAGTGATTTTATCGCTGACCTTTTAAGATCCGATTCTTAAAAAGTTTCGAATTTAGGAGAACGCGAACCACTTTCCCTCTTTATCGACAATGTAACCTCGTAAATCCTCCCATACTGACTTTAGGCTTTGATTGTATTGTTAGATCTGTCTTACCTTGAGTTGATGTTACCGATATTCCAGGGTTTGCTTCTACAAATTGGTCTGATTCTTGTCTTCATCTCATTAAGTGACAACTTTGGGTTCATATTCTTGTTCTTTAAAATTCTTCTTCTGATTATTCTTTATGAGGGCTAATATTTTATTGTTCCTTTCCAGATATCCGGAGGTTGGTATATTGTTGGTGAAACGGAGTCTTCATTATCTCGTGAGGCAAGAGAGCTCAAAGAAAAGAGATCCGCATTAGAGTCTAAGATTCATTACTTAGTTTTAGCAAAGAGCAATAACGAGGAAGCCTATAATTAGTTGAGGGTTTTCTTGAGAGCGATGAGGCTGGCAATAATTCCTTAGTCACTAAAGTTTCGGCCCATAGGCGTAAGCAGTCAGATATGCTGGAGGAGCAAGCTAGGGTGCTAAAAACAAAGGAGGTGACCCTTTCTAATGCTAAACATATAATCTATGAAACCCAGGATAGAATTTCCCTATTCTTGAGGGTACATCTTCTAGATATAACAGCCGAATATTATGAAAAGGCCCTCTCTTTGGTCTACCGTGATAATTATGGCAAGTTTCCGGGTATGGATTTTCCTTCCCTTCCACCATACCTTCAAAGCATTATCTTGGGGCGAATTAGGATGTCCGGACAAGATGTAGAAATTTCCAAAGGGAACAAGAAGAGGGTTGAGGATCTTTTATTCATTGAGGAGCTGCCTGATTATCCAGCGCCTAGAAACAGTGAAAATCCTACTTCACTTATTGGTAATGATGATACAAGTAGTCACAATAATGAATTTAACTCCCAGTGTGGGCATGATAAGGATGGCAGGAAGGAAGGTATGCTCCCTGTGTTTTTAGGTGACTTCTTGGGACTTACGAGTGTTAATTCTTCTCATGTTTCAGTTACTTCAGGTGGAGATGGTGGGTTTGCTGAAGAATTCATTCTCCTAGAACCTGGTGAGAAAGACAGACAATGCATATGGTTTCATTCATTCCTCAGGTATAAACCCTTGTCCTTGAATTTCTTCTTTACCTGTGGAAATCGACCCTTAATAACTCATTCATATGGCGATAAAGATTTTGTTTCCACTAATTATTCTGTTTCCAAGGATGACCTGCGCTCTCTCTCTCTCTCTTTAGGCTGAGGAGAGAATTCCTCAAAAAATATTCCTATAAATCCAGCAGAGAACGCTTTTTGGGTGAGCTCAAGCACATTTATATAAAGTACCCCCAACTATCTTTCAACTTCTTGGGGAATGATAAGGAAATGATTTTAAAGAAACTTAGACCCCACCATGCGAAATTAATATGTAATACGAAGGAAAGGAGTGTTGGAGAGAAAAATTAATTTGTTGCACCTTTTGTAGTTGACGTTGATGCGCATGGACGTGAATTGCATTCAGATTTGTTTTCATGTTGTTGTACATAGTTCTGTGGTTCAAATATTGATATTTTCTAACAATTGATTCTACAAGCGGTAGCTCATTTGTTTACATGAACAGGAAAATTCACTTGAAGACACTTCCTTTTACATGGATAAGGGTGTTCGATTTACTCCGCACTCAGAAGACTTTCTGGGGAACTCTTCTATCGGTTTCAATGACAGATCTGCCCTACCCGGGGAACTACTTGTGCGGATCTTGAAAGGACAAATTGGTATATAAGAGGTTCAGATAAAGAAAAAGGATAACGACATCGTCGAAGTGAAGATGGATATAAAGACAAACCCTTCTATCGATTTTTATGGAGAAAGGGACGAGCTCCATCGTCAAATCGCCAACTTAGAGGAAGATTGTGACAATGCATTAACTAAGTGTAAAGAATGGAAATCTATTTTTGGATGCACTCTTGAAAATTCCACAACTTGAAATCTTACAAGTTTCACTAGAGATTGAGTTCTCAGATCGGGAGATAAGGGTCTTCCCCTTAGGCTAGATCATTCCCTCGCCACAACGTGGCATAGAAAGACTAAGGCCAATGTGAAAGGCTTTTACGATAGTAAAAGTGTTGAGGATAACTCTCGTCGTATTGATCTTTATACTTCCAAAACTAAGCAATTACAAAAAGAGAAACAAGCCTTATGTAAAGATGCTTTTGATTTGAAGAATCAAAATAGAACTCTTCATGAAATGGGCAAAGTTTTCAACCAGCCATGAAGTTGCAGCCTAAAATCTTAGATGATTCATGCATGGCCATAAAGTAGGCGCGAAAGATCGATGGATTTTTACGTATTGCGATTCATCAGTCTATTACTTCCTCTTTGTCTAATGAATAAGAAGCATGTCGTCGAGAGCTAGATTATCCATATAACACTTATAGCATTGGGGTATGGGTGTTTTCCCCTCTGGAAATGTGTTTATCTTACAAATTTTCCTGTAAATAACTATGTAATATATGAAGTACTCAGCGTATCACCTATCACATGTAATATCTTATAATAATGTTGTTTAGGAACAGAGGCGGAACCTATAACAGTGTTACTTATTGATTACATATTTCAACGTTAACGTTTTTCTCTCGTTATGAGATGGTGTGCATTTTCGGGCACACTTTGTTAAAATTCTGTCTTGTAGACCCTTGTGGAGTGTCATTTGCTCTCGGCAGGGTTAATAGTAACGAGGTGCATCAGACAAGAAATGTCTATGGTGCTTACTCATGTTTTGTGTATTAATGCAAACATTTGGTATACTTGGATAATAAACTGGCGAATGTATAAGTTAAAGATGCTTCCCTGAGCAAGTGAGAAGGCCATAAGTCTACACCTGGTAACAACAAGAATGTGACTTTAAACCAGGTACGAATTGGTAAGAAGGTTGAACAATTCCTTCTTTATTCGGTTTTGAGTATTTGATTCGATCCAGATTTGGATATTTGTGATGAGACCAACACCCTTTCTCCGGTTATGATTCACACTGGAAGTCTAGAACTGACTCATAATTGGGCATTAGGATATGAGACCGAGAACTCTTTTCTCATCTTTGTTGAGAACCGAACCAAACCAGATTCGGGTATTGAGGTAATACCGGTACCCCCTTCGGGTATGTATGCGTATCTGATCCGACCCAAATTCGGGTTATTTAAGGTGAGTGACCGGAAGTATGCTTCTGGTCTTTGCTAGGAACTGAATCGACCTGGATTTGGATATTGATGTAGAAGACCTGAACTAACTCTTGTTCAGACAATTAGAGATTGAAAACCAGGAATCCCCTTCTGGTATTTGTGAAGAATGGAATCTACCCAGATTTGGGAATTAGTATAGATGACCTGAATCAACCCTTGTTCAAGTAATTAAAGATTGAAGACCATAAATTCCCTTCTGGTATTAACGCTTTGGCACCCCCTTTTGGGTTTGATTTGTGAAGCAGAGGTTGTACATGCTTCTCAAGCCACTCTTAGGCTCTTGATGTCAAAGCAGAGGATGTACGTGCTTTGTTGGCCACTCTCTGGGCCCGTGCATCCGGTGCACTTGGCTAGCTCATCCACAAGTGTAGCATCCCGCCTTTTTGACCGCATCAAATCAGTGAATAAGCCAATTTAAAACGGTCAAATCGACGAATCGTTATTTAGCTTGCAGAGTTCAAAAATAAAATCAACACAGAAAACACATAATAAATAAATAACACAGTGTTGAACAACGAAATAATTTTTTATATGTTAACTAAAATGTTGATAAAAGAATTTTCAGTACAACGAAATTTAAAAATGTAATTTGAATACAGAATAATCTTTACTGTTTGAAAACTCATAATGCGCATCTCCTGAAATCCCCAGCTTCTCCATACTTCGAATCCCATGCTGTAATCTCTAAATCTGTAACGCTCAGGGTCTGACCCGAGCATTCCATGCAAAAACATAAAACACTCGGGTCAGGATAAAATCATAGTTCAAGTAAATTAATTTCGATAGAAACTGAAATAAAATGGTTAATCATAACTTCCGACGAATGTACAAAATAAATGTGGTGACATATAGTATCAAATGCGGTATCTAGTTAAATTAATTATATTTTTAAGGGACAACCGGTCACGGAAGCCTGCATGTACACACGTGTACAGGTACACGTGTGCACTGCCTCAGCATTCCTCAACCACGAACAGCAAGTATGCAAAGTGATCACGACTTTCGTGGCAGGCACGAGTAAGCCCATCATCCATTGTATATATAAGGTCACCGCATAGATGTCAAACTTCAAGAAATCGACATGCACAGGAAGTACAAGGCAGAGTATACACTTAGCTGACAAAAAACGATCAACAGTTTAGGTGCGGCAAATTGATATATAACAAAACAGTCCAACTATGGTGCACGCACACATATGAAGGGGAGTGTATTAAATTTTGAAATTTGACAGATAGTCCAAACATGATAAAGGAATGGCACACATGTTGCTTACAGTAATAAATCCTAGAAAAGTAATGGTCGAAGAAAAGGAAACTTGGGTATGTTTGCAGGCAGCATGGAATAATTTATAATTCCTATATCTATGATGTCTAAGTGTACAAATGCCACACCAGGTGAATCCAATATGATATGTAAATCGGTGTCTACTTATAAATTTGTAACCATGAAATTAATTTCATAAAAACCTCTCAAGCCAATTTCTAATATAATAAAGTTCCAAATAAAAGCATGTATTAGTTGCTCAAACTGAATAACGCAGTAAACAAATATGTATTAGTTGCTCAAATTGAATAATTACAACTAAATTGCTCTACACCTTTTTTTCTCTTTCCTAAATTTTCAAATGATGCTCATTTTTCTTTATAATTTCAGTTCATACGGATATTGTAAGTTTGAACAAAAGAATATATCAGCCGATGGAAATGATACAACAATCAACTCAAATGAGGGTTTCAGTCATATGTTCAAAGAAGTATACTGCCATACGTTCAAAGAACATACTAACATATGTTCAAAGAAACATACTGTCCCATGTAGTACCAGATTCCAAAAGTAAACAAGGTAATAAAGTGTACCCCTAAACCATGCATGAGTGTAGACAAATACTGTCAGATACTTAAGGTAGAACACTTTTCAGAAGGCAAATATTATATAAAATCTAGGATGTGCAAATACATAGTTTAAACTCATAAATTTACTCTGGATCACAGTAACCCACATGACCACTCAAGCTTCAACAATAACTATTATAATTGCAGCAATGACAGTATGGTTCCGCAATTACATATGTAACCAAGTGGGTTCAGTGACAAAACAGTGCCATTGAATGGGTTCATGGTGAAATGAAACTGAATGGTTTCATGGTGCAAAACTGAATGGTTTTAAATAGTTTAATTTCAGTTTCACAAAGCAAATGTTCATTCTCAGTTTTCAGTGACACAAACATAGTGACTCAGTTTCAGTAACACAACATGGAGTGTACAAACTATCAAGCAAATACAGTGGGTGTGAACAAGGTATATGTTGTGTTCAAATTATATAACTTAACAAGTAGGCCAATAATAGAAAATATAGTGGCAAAATAAATAAGCAACAGAACCCTTTTTTTTATTAACTAGATAATTTTCCTATTGAAAATTTTGCATTCTGCCATTCAAACTATAAAAGATAAATTGCATGATAATGCTGGAAATAACATGGACAATAAGATCTCCCTTATATGGTTTGTATTTCTGTTGGACCATATATAAATCGGTGCCAAATAACAAACAAATGAAACATCATCCAATGTCCCAAATATTATTTGATAAATAAATAAATCTCACTACACTACTGGTATAACAGGTCCAAAGTACACATATCTGAAGATCAATAGTCATAGTTGGATAAATAATCACTGAAATAGATTAGTGAAGGTCCCGTTTGTGACGCAGTACCCAAAATCATGATCAATATCTAGCAAGGCATCAAACTGTACAACAACAATCCTAGTTTAAATTCGATATTAATTTACTTGAACTATGGTTAATCGTGAGTGAGATGCTCACCTCTAACAGCGATGGTTGACGATAGAAAGTAATGGCTTCGAATAGTGGACTTAGATTGCTAAAGGATGGGGCTCGAACGATGGTGAGGGACGATGGTTTTGAAGGCGCTTGGTCTTGCGATGACGCTTCGAATCATGGCAAGGCGGTGGCTTTGACTAGCGGTGGTCATGGAGGAAGGAGCGACCCGACTTGGGAAAAACGAACTGGCTCGGCCATTCAAAATCGAGAAGGGAAGAACCAAGAAACCCCTTTTTTAGCTGAGGAAAAGGGAACATTCGATTGTAATTTGGGGCTTCGATGCCCAAGGGGAGTGGCGCTTTTAGGGCTGAGCGCGGTCGCCATTAAAATTTAGAAGGGAGCGGTGGATTTCGTCTGAAGGGGTTGAGGAAAACAGTGCGACTTTATAGAACAGAAGCCATGGGTACCAAGTATCCGTGGGAGCCAAGGAATCAATTGTTTGTGTAGGAAGGATCTAATCAATTTATTTTATTTATTTATAGTTCCGCAAATCACCACGGACGCGCAGACTTCGTAACACCAAAATAATCCCCAAAGACAACAAAAATTATACGTACTTCCTCGTCTTCACGTTCTGAATCAAAGAAAAATTATTTTAACTGTAATTTAACACCATTTATATGATATTATTTTTAAATTTGTTTATCGGTTCTTTGATTTTATTCTGTTCGTTCATCAATAGTCTGTTCGCTTTCAATTCTGAAACGTTAAATTTCAATTCCTTTATATATAAATACACACATATTCCAGTCAAATTTCAAATATTTCAACAAATAAATTTTCTAATTTAATTTATGTTAATAAAGTTTAGTTCCAAATTCAATCATTTATTTTTCTCCAATCGGATTTCAAATATAAATTCAATCCAAATATTCATAAATAAATATTTGATTTCCAACTGATCATTAAATATCGAATTCAATTCCTATGTAAACAATATATCTGATTTTAAATTTCTGACCCAAATATATCAATATGAAATTGATTATCCATAGTTAAACTTTAATTAATGTTATATTCCAGTCGTCGAAATTTCTGGGATGTTACAACAAGCAGGGCCCAAGGACTTACCCAACCTCCCTTCAGGAGGTGCCTTATCCTGACCATTGTAGGTAATGATAAGGTCTTAGAAACTTAGACGGAACCATTGTAGACATAGAACTAAGGTTTACTCTTTTGATTCTCTATACTAACCATTGTAGGTACTGATAGAGGCTTACACACCACCCCCCTCCGAGGGGTGCCCTATCCTGACCATCATAGGCAATGATAGTGTTTGGCGTTCTCTTCTGCAGGAAATGCGGAACATAAACAGAGGTAGGAAGTTCTCTTCTACGAGCAGAGGTAGGACGTGCTTAGTTCTAACAATAGCAGGGCATACTCTTCTATGAGCAGAAGAAGGGTGTGCTAATTTTAGATGCACCACCACAATCATTTCTAGTGTGAAACGGAGGCTTACGCTTTTGATGATTTAACCTAACCCCCTCTGATTTGGGCATGGAGAAATAATAACACATCATCCCCCTCCGAGGGATGCCTCGTCCTGACTAATTTGGTGATGACAAGGGGTTTAATCCATTTATGGTTAGACCACTTTTGGATTTCTTTAAGCATCGAAAGGAGGGTTTTCCGTACACTTGGACATGTTTAATAATCCTTTTCCTAAGGATTTTTACTGAACTTAATATGATCTTTTCATAAATTCTCATAATTGGCCTTGGTTGATGAATTTGACAACTGTTTCCTCAAGGGTTCTGTAGTGTTTAGTTTCATGTCCATTCATCATATGGTAGTGGCGGTAGGATCATCCTTCTTTCCTTTCGTATTTGGGCTTTTTCTTTGTGAGTGGCCAATAGTTGAGTTCGTGTTTGGTTAGGAAGTAAATGTTTTCTAACAAAGTGGTGAGGTAGTATCCCTTGGGTAATCCTGGCGCAAGCCTCTCTTCTTGCCGCTGGGGTTCAATCCTTTTGTGACCCAGCTTTGTTGTTGTACCTACACCTTCGTTCCTTCTTCCTAGAATATACTGATGTTGGGGTGTCACCCTTTTAGACCATTTATTGGTGAAGTGGTCAATATCATTCATTATTTCTTGTTCAAATACCATTCCTTTGACTTACTTGTGGAGAGTTCTTCTTAGATGAGAGAAAATGTTAGTATCCTCTGATGTAGAACCGCTTGGAGGGGGTATTAAGATTTTTCCTATGTGGGAAAGATTATTATCCCAAGTGTCAGAAACATATTGTACATTTTCTCTTTTTCGCTTTATTATCCGTAAGGCTTCCACTCTTAGCCTTTGTTCTTCTATCACTCTTGGGTTTGTGATTTCCGACTTATTCATTCGGGATCTAAAAGACTCTTGTCGGGACCTCTTACCCGTAACTTTGCATCTCCAAAGCATTAATCCAATCCGGGATGGAACAACACAGGTTGATTTGTGGTTGTTGACCACAAGGTCGGAGGTTCAGGCCCCTCCCTCTAGCACCAAAATGTTAACGATATTTTTCATCAACACCAGAGACATGACTAAGGAAGTGGATCTTTGAAAAAATAGGTTGTTTGGCCATCACAAGTTTGAGTTAATTCACCATTTCTAGGTATCTAGATCTGGAATCCGAACGAATAGTTATTCTTCTTCTGATGGGGGTGAGTATCATGCTTAAGCGACTCAAGGATCGGCAGTTACTTTGGGGAGAAGTATCTCTAAGTACAACCCTTGGCAAAGGATTTAACAGATGGTAGAAAGGGGTTCTGAACCCAATTAACTGATGTAACGACCCGGGTTTTCGCGATCCTGAGTAACCGACATAAACTCAATGTCGACCATCCAAGCATCAGAAACACTAGATGGTCCATAAAAGAAATTAGAGGGTGAGAATGGATAAGATAGAAACTTATAATAGAAGAAGAAGAAGAACATACAACATCAGAGTAACACGAATCTCATAGCGGAATGAACAACATATAATAGATAACATATCCTTGAAATAAAATCAGTTTATGTATACAGTAATATTATCAGAGTACAACACATACAACACAACGGAATAAACAATAGCTATATAATACTGAAGCCTCCCGCTCCAAGCTATCAAAGTATATCTGTAAAATCCTGACTACTTGACTTCCCGTACAAAATTGGGCACCCAAGAGTTTAGGGAAAACAAAACAAAACAAAACAAACTCTGGGTCAGTCATAGGCATGGTGTGAGTAAAATAGTCTGAGCAATTAAACGATATCTCATAAGACCACACCGTATAACGAAACGGGTGTTTCCCTTATGCGAATCCAAAACATTTGATTTAACTTTCAAAATCCTTTTGAAAGAAACGATAAACTTTATATCAAAATTCTTTGGATATTATAATAATGTCTATCAACCACAACTAAATAATCATTTAGCAGAAACGCTTTCATCTCACGTTCTACATATGTAGTATACAATCAAAGCCACGAGCACTTATTAGATAATGGATTACCAACTATGACAAGGTATGGAACCACCTTCGGATAGTGTACCTTTAGAGAGGAATACACTATGTTCAACAAGAACATCTTGCAAGCCGGCCACACATGTAACAACCCGTATTTTTATAACATGTTAAAGTTATAAATCAAGGCAGAATTAAAATTTAAAATAAGAATCAGTGGAAACGGGTTGCGCCATTGCGTTCGTCTCAGAATTCTGCATGAAATCGAGTCCGAGTTTTTGAAAATCGGAGTCCGTATGACCAAGATATGACCCTCCGAAGTTTCAGGAATTTTAATAAAATAAAACAGCTCGAAAATAAAGCCAGAAATTCGAAATTCAAACCCAGAGAAGGCCGGCGGGAAAATTCCCTCCCATATACCCAGGTCGACTGGGGAGTCGACCCCCCCCCCCCCAACCAGGTCGACTGGGGAGTCGACTGGGGTGTCGACCTCCACATGACTAGGTCGACTGGGGAGTCGACCTGGGGGTCGACCTGCATCCCGAACCCACTTCTTGAACCAGATGCATCCTGAGTATTTAGACTCGTTTTCTGTCCAGATTCGTCTGCCTAATCCTATATAAACTCACCCCTAGCCTCATTCTTTCATTTTGTCCTTATGCTGCTTCTGAGATAATCAAAATAATAAGATAAAAAGGAAGAAAAAGTACTGCTCCTTCTCCATCAAGACTACGCTTAGAGATTTGCAAATTGGGGGATTTTAATTAGAACACGATCAATCAAAAAGAGATTCAACAATCAAATTCTGCTTTCTAATACTCGATCCACGCACTGTAAGTTCCTGTTACTTTTAGATGAAAACTATAAACTTGATATGGGCATGTTATAAATTGGAATTTGATATACGTATGATTCATATCTATTCTTATTCTTCTTGGATCTTGACATTTGGGAATATTGCTTTGAAATCAATTTTGGGCCTATTCGCATTATAGATCAAACGTTATCATGCCTATGACATTGAGACCATTGTTAATGGCCAAGGACTATGACTGAGAACATAAGACTATGCCTATGCCTATGACTGAGGGCATAAGACCATTGCCTATGACTATGACAAGGACAATTGTGGCTAATCACCTATGACTCGTGACTATGAATTACTGCCTATGATTATGAACATAAGACTATGACCATGACTTTGAAACTATTATAGTTAATTGCCTATGACTATAAGGGTAGTTGCCTAGAACTCTTTTGGATAATTATCCATGACTATTGTATAACTATTGTGGTTAATTGACTACTATAGTTGATTGCTCATAACACTATAGTTGAAAACCATGTTGAACACCGAATTGGCATTTAGTTGGATCCCATGCCTAGGGTGTGACTTGCTTAGTTTATTCGTTATTATGTACACCAAAAACCATTGACCCATTATCCTTGTATTTGGCTTGCTTTTGCATGCCTATTCTTTTATGTCAAGTTTTATCAGGACTATCGCCTTATTTTGCTAGATTTGAAACCCAGTTAATTTCTATATGCCAGTGATGTTGTAACCTATTATCTCAAGTTATATCATGCCATTCTTGTAATCTCTTTTATCGCTTTATGCTTGTCCCTTCTGCCTATCATAGTTTTTATGTTATTCCCTTTATCTCTAGATTTAGATTTGCTTGTAATTTAGATCGATTAACGTTTACATGCGATGGGAATACGATTTGGGTAGATTAGGCAAAACATGAATTGGTTATAAACATGAATCATGAACTTGATAATAGGCATAAGTTGAAACATGACACTTGACACAAACTTGACATTAAACTTGAACATGGTCATGACACTAGAATGAACTTGAAAATGGCCAACTCAAGGTTGGGTTGAGTTTGCAGTGTAAATCTATCCGGAACCGCCCGGCAAATCCAGTTACTGCAAACAATAGGATCCAATGTGGGTAGTTGGTCATATCGCGCTTGAAACCCGAGGTCAGATTGAGTTGTGGTGTAAATCTTCCCGGAACCGCCCGGCATATCCAGTGACCACAACAGCAGGTTTGATGTGAGAGGTTAGGGTGCATTAATGAATTAATGCCACATGATAGGGTTAAGTCATGAACATGAAAGACAACACTTAACCAACTTGAAATATGATTGGTAGGGTTAGGTCATGAACTTGAACGACAACACCTAACCAACTTAACACGTGAATCGTAGGGCTAAGTCACGAGCTTAAATGACAACACTTAGCGAACTTGATGTATCATGGTACCCTGGAACTATGATACATGGTTACGCAGTCCATTTCAGATGGGGTTAAGTCTCGAATTTAAATGACAACACTTAACCTACTAGACGGAAACCCTAGTTACGCGGTCCATTTCAGCATTAACCCACTAGATGTATCATGGTACCCTGGAACTAGGCAGGGTAGGGCATGATTACTGGGCTGATTGTAAGCGACCTGAACGACGGTTGTGTGGGTGCGCCAGTGTAGGTTCAGGCGGGCTATGGTCGTGCACGTGGTCCGGAGTTGAAAAAGAAGGCATTGGGCATCAGTAGGTTTATCTGGGCATTCTTGATTCGTGTCGGTGGTTGGCACCATAGGGCTTGATACACCCTATGGTGGACCTAGCACAGGTGACTACATTCGTGATAGGGTCGTATGACACAGAAACACAACGAGCTAGAACTTGTAGGGAGCCGATCGACTAGTGAATCGTTCCGTTAGACCTAGAAATGGGTCATTCACGATATTGGGCCAAGGGATCCTTTCATGGTTAATACTTGACATGGGCTGGGATACTAGTACAGTTGGTGCAGCGAACCTTGAATATGCAATGCTATACTTGATCTATACTTGATTTATCATGTTATCTTAGTCTATCTTACCCATCTTGACATCATACTTATGTTTACTTTCAGTTTATCCATGTCCTGTTACCTTTACTTGTTTTTATACTGAAAGTCACTAGGACTTACCAGTCTTTATGACTGACCCATTTTCTTTTGCCTCTTTTTCTTTCGTTTCCCCCCCAGGTTCTCAGGGAGGAAACTCTAGCGCTTAGCTTGGATTTCGCTTGCTTTCTGTTCGGCTCATGTACGGTTTGGTGTTGAGCTATGCTATGGCTGCATTTCTGCTATTTTTGGGGGATAATTTACTTTTGTTATTTTAAGTTTATGCTTCTTTATTTAGAACTTGATGTAATGGAATAATGGCAACTTGTACTTTGGATACATGAGGTTTTGACTCTTTTCTTGAAAGTAATAAGATTTGGTTTTTAATTTCTACCGCTGCTTTATTTATGTTCTGTCTTGTGATATCTCTGTGTATGTTTACCTAGATAATGCTCCAACAAAACTAGTGCATTCCCATTGTGAGTGACCCTAGCGGAGGTGGGGTGTTACAACACATGACTGACCACTCATTTCTCTTGAGTGTATTGAATGTATATCACTAATGGTTGGGATAAGTAACCGTTTCCCGAATGGGACAACATCGAATAGATTAAAGAAGTAAATGAAACTCTAGATCAAGTGACAATACACCCTAATTGGAAGCAACCCACTTAGCCATGTTGCCTGCCCGATTTTTGTCATTTCCCGGTTGTGAGGCTAGAGGCCACGCTTATCTCTGACATATCACACAATTATTCACTTTGAATGTTACATTGTCATACCCGCCAAATCACAAATTGATTTCCCCAAAAATACAACGGGTGTACAGCTAAGAGAAACGAATTCCTCTGCCACCAAACATATATACGTTTGAAGAGATCAACTTATGCGATCTATTAAATATACTCTGTCAGACAAACCGAAGGTACTATTCTGTAAACAGGACATCCCTTGCATAACTCCGTCTTTAATTATCTTTATCATATTTGATCACAACGCTAATGCCATACGGAATGGTTTTTCAAATAACATATCTGATCCCGGTCTCCCTGTATTGATGATGGAAAAATGGTCAAAAACTTCGATAGTCGGTGAGTTAACTATCAAAGAAAAACACGTGTGCAACCAACCTTCACTTATCGATCAATCATCATTTATCTCTTAAATTAATTTATCATTAATTTATTCATTTACCCATTTCCTATTTCCATATATATATATACAGAAATTCTTATTTTCTAAATTTAGAAAATATACCTTATTAATATTGGAAAAACGTTTCCATTTTTATTCTCAGCTCATATTTTCTATATTAGAAAACATTTCTGATTCTTATTTGGAAAACATTTCCGAAATCTCTTCATAGGATTTAAAAACAGATGTTTAAATAAAACATCGCTATGCCAACTCCAACCATTACACTGATTAACTAATTTCACTTAACCAACCTTCACTATCGAACCTTAACATTCCTTAGTTAAAAATGGAGTCAATCAAGTTGGGGTATAACTGCCTCTCAGACCTTCACTGAACAACATTTCTAACTTCGAAAATAGACAAAGTTCACCTTCTAAATCTTTAACAAACTTCCTTACGTAACTCTCGGATTCTATTTACGAATCCACTTCTATTACATAAATCAATTGATTATAACAATAGTGTTATAATCCCTACTTGTGAAATATAATGACTTCACTATAACGTTTATTTATTAATTAGGATAAATAAACAAACAACTAATTTATTAATAAATAAATAAATCTTGATTAACAAACGGAAACTGAATAGTACTTTCCCGAATTCTATATAATCGAATTCAACGTATAATTCTCTTTCGAATAATCTCTATTCGTTAACTCCTTTTGAATAAACCATATTCGATTAACTCTCTTCGAATAAGTAATATTCGATAATCTCTCTTTCGAATAAACTATATTCGATAACCTTCCTTCGAATAAACTATATTCGGTAATCTTCTTTCAAATAAACTATATTCGATAATCTCTCCTTCGGATAACTATATTTGATAACCTTTCTTCGAATAAACTATATTCGATTAACTCTAACTCTAATCAATTAACTATAACTCTAATCGATTAACTGTAACTGTAATCGATTAACTCTAACTCTAATCGATTAACTATAACTCTAATCAATTAACTATAACTCTAATCAATTAACTATAACTCTAATCAATTAAGTATAACTCTAATCAATTAACTCTATTTGATTAAATCTACTTGATAAACTCTAATCGATTAACTCTATTTGATTAACTTCATTCAATTAACTCTAACTCGATTAACTCTATTCAATTAACTCTAACTCGATTAACTCTAATTTGATTAACTCTAACTCGATTAACTCCTTTCAATTAACTCTAATCGATTCACTCCGATTGATTAACTCTAATTGATTAACTCTAACTGAGTAACTCTAATTGATTAACTCTAATCGATGTACTTTAATTGATTAACTCTAATAGATTTACTCTAATCGATTTACTCTAATCGATTAACTCTAATCAACTAACTCTTATTCGAATAAATTATATTTGATAACTCTATTCGACTAACTCTATTCGATTACAAATATTTCCTTTTTTATTTGTTTTACAAATATTTCCTTTTCTATTTGTTTATATTTATTTCATATAAATATTTCCTTTTATAACTTTATTTATTTTCTAAATAAATATTTCCATTATATAACTTTATTTATTTATTCAACAAATATTTCCTTTTCAATTCTATTTATTTAACAAATAAATATCCCCTTTTCAATTCTATTTGTAAATGTTTTACAAATATTCCCTTTTCAATTCTATATTTATTTTCCAAATAATTATTTCTTTTATAATCTATTTATTTTAAAAAATGTTTCTTTATATAAAATCTTTTGATTTTACAAATTTTTTTTTTCAATATAACATTGAAAATTTCCTTTTTAACATTCCAATATTCCTTATGGTATTTAACGTACCATATAACAATGATCGGTATCATCCAAACATACAAAATCAACAATAGATTTCATATCACATCATATAACACAATATATGAAAAATAGTAAAATAAATGTTGAGCAATCCTGTTGGATTCCTCCGACCTGTTTCCCTACATCCACAGATGTTACACAATATAATTCACATCAAATTTCATTTCAGTATGAAATATTCTGATAAACAGAATCAATATGTGATTAACGATATATGTATATAACTATTGTTATCTATAATTTGAACCAATCACTTAGCAGTTCAACCAAACAGTCAGCACACAACAATTAATCATCATTTATCAGTTCTAAAAATACGTTATAAAAATATGAACTGATAGAGTTGGTGATTTTTACTCATATTGGAGAGTTATCGTTAAATAACGATTAATTATCTTTGATTCAGAATAGACAATTTATTTCGCTATAAATTGTAACGAGCTCTGATTCACTCCCAGTCAGTTTCATGGTGTAGCCACCGTCCGTACGATCCCAACGGATCCTGTTTTGTCCAATTGGATTGCGTATGAGGTAGTTATATATTTTACAAGGTTTAATGATTTAATATAAACATTTAATTAAACTAATAATATTATTTCTTTAATTACCATATTAAACTTCCTTAACCACGTTTAGAAACTCCTGATTACTTCCTCATTGCCCTTTTATTTCGACACTGCCTAGAGCATGCCCAAAAATGCCGATCTTCACATCCTTTTATTATTCAATAGCTAAAACATCACTCCACTTTCTTTCTAAACCACATATACTCAACTCGATTAGCCCCTTCTTGCTCCATCTTCTGGCTTCAACTCGCGTTCCCTTCCTCAGTGCGTACAGTAAAACAATGACCAGTACCGCATAACCTTCCTCTCTTCTCGACTATAAAATAAATAAAAACCATCTTTCATCTCCTCTTCGAATCCCCTTCGCAACAACCCCACTCTCATCGAACTCGAGGTTCTCCCTCGAAATCCGTTCTCAACCTCGTAATCGCACCCCAGTACTGGATCGAACAAAACCAACACCGATACCGTCAAATTTTCAATGCGAGATGACAATCAACCTCAGAAACCCAAATCCAAACCCAGAAGTCCAAATCGATGCTCCTCATCCAAGAATAGGGAAACCCTAGTCGATGCTTGCAACCGACAATAAATGTAAATGGACATCGAGCCCTCTGAAAAGCATACCAGATCGAAGTACTGATTGATACAAGCTCAAAAATATGTATTTTATAATTTATAGATTTTACTTTAAATTTATGAGAATTTTCTAATCTCATGATATTTGGTTTCTGGAAAAATGAACGCGGAGGCTCAAAACTTCATTGACCAGATAAGTATTAGGGTTAGAGGGGATATAAGAGTACTTATAGGATTGTTTTAATATTTTTATATTCAATATTTTATTGATTTATAAGGTAGCGCTATTTACATTTATCATTAAAAATCCCTGTAATCACATACAATACCCAAATTCGACGAAAATGGGCATGCATCTACATTTCAACATTACGGACCTAACAAAAACTTGTTTCATCGAATTCTAAGTCCGTATGCTCACACAGCGTATTTTTAAAGTCAAATTATTGACTGTTTTTCACATTAAAACCATGTATGGCCACATACTATCTCTGAAAATCACCAAACTTGACATCTAACAGTAATTTAACGATCTTGATTCAACAAAATTAGTTTCATCGAAAACGGAGGTCGTTTGCAAAACTGGCTAGTTTTAAAACTATAAATAAACCCTTTTGAAAATTAATATATTTAAAAATAATTACATTTAATACTTATAAATAAATATTATCATATGTATTCACAATAGAATATCATACAGCTCCAGAATATTCCTATATGAATTTCTAACCCGATATTTCAAATCCCGATTAAATCGATATTCGATTTATAATGAAATTTCTTATGTATATTATTATAAATTATAAAGAAATTCCATAGCGACTATTTTAAAATTTGATTTGGACATAACTCAAAATCTACACAATGAAATCCCGATTTTTCTCTTCCATTAAAAAAATATACTTCACCGGCTCCGAACGTTTCTTGTTCCACAGAAATCTGATTTAAAAGGGATTCTGTATATTCGTTTAAAGTTCAAATCGTCAAATTATGAACTGCCACGCCATTTCAAGCTCGATTATAATTATCTTATAATTATACGTTCAAACTTCGTTTAAATAATATATTCGTTATTATAATTCAACTCTAAACTGAATTATATATTTTGAATTGTCCACTTCACATAATATTATGAATTCCACTATTTTCGACTATTTCAGAAATTAAATATATTATTCTATTATTTAATTTAATTGAATATTCAATATTATTTAATTAAACAACCATTTAATTCTCTAAACCATTATTTAAATAATTAAATAAATAAATTATTATATCGATAAAATACGGGATGTTACATTCTTCCCCCCTTAAAATAATTTCGTCCCCGAAATTGCTAAGGTACAAAACAAACCCTATTAACTAAGTCACAAATTATTTGTTTACTTCTTTTTCAGTTTCAACTGAACAAATAAATTTCAATTAAAATATTAATTAATTCTTATCAATGAAAGTTTTCAAAAATCCCGAAAATTTTCTAACACCTTAACTTTTCAAAAAAAATTCGCCAGCACCTCCTTTGTACTGGTCAATAACTCAAACTCCAACTCGCCTCTCTAGGCCTTCTTCACCCTAAAAGAAAATCAAACAGCCAAGCGGCTTGCCAATTCGGCTCATCAAAATCTCAAACCCATATATTATATAAACTTGTACCTTTTTGTCGGGCATATCAATATATCCTTTCCATGTGTTAAAAATTCTGCAAATACCAATGTCATCTAAATCATTCGGTTATACCCAAGCCAAATTCTAATCTTAACTCAGATTCGATTTTTAATTTCAACTCTTAACTTACCAGTCCAATTCCATTTCGGATAATCTCTAATCCAGTCTAATTCGATACTTTCTATCTCAATTCATTTTCCACTTAACTGGTTTCAATTCAATTTCAATTTGCTTTCACAAATTCTAATTTAATTTGTTTTAATTCAATAAGTCTTCCCCAAGGATTTTCAAACAGTTTAGCTTTTCTAAAACCAGATATCCCCTTTCAGGATTCAAAACACCTTGCTTTTCACAAAATAATTCAAGAACAAAATCTTTGTTAGTTATCCGTCACTTAGAAACTCAAAAATGAGCACTAATGATGTCGCGATTCATCATCAGGGTTATTTCCCAGCTATCAAAGTGAGTTCAATACTATATCACTTTTAAAACCATTTCTAAATACTTCCATTTTTGAAATATATTTCAAAATACTATCCCACTGCTTGGAAAACATTTCTAAAATCTCCCAGGATTTTAAAATTCTCTTATACTTAATTCAATTCCATTTACAAACACTTTTCATGTTTTTGGAATTTTAATTCCAAATTCTGATTTTAATCCAGATTTAATACATCAGATTTCATATATTTCACTTATATGAATTCTGATTGGTTATATATATATATATATAACCATTCCAATTATAATCTTATTTGATAATAATAATAACCACACATCCAATACATTTATAATATTTACAAATATTATATACTTACCTGGTATCAAAATACAATTTTGGGTAAAATTATTTCATTTACCCTTCTTTTAAAGCATATCGTGTCGGTTCATCGTATTCAAGTGTTTATTAACTCCTATCGATACAGTGGATCAAACTAATCGATCAGAACCAATAATAAACTCAACCAATAAATCTCCATAATATAAAACCACTTTATATCAAATAACAAATATGTTCACTCGTATATATACACTCAAACTCAATCTAAGATATTGCAAACACCATATCTACTAAGTTAAGCCACAGAGCCAAGGTAATAACTTAACCTTTAGCTCTGATACCACTATAACGACCCGGGTTTTCGTGTTCCTGAGTAACCGACATAAACTCAATGTCGATCATCCAAGCATCGGAAACACCGGATAGTCCATGAAAGAAAGTAGAGGGTGAGAATAGATAAGATAGAAACCAAGAATAGAAGAAGAAGAACATACAACGTCAGAGTAACACGAATCTCACAGCGGAACGAACAACATATAATAGATAACATATCCTTGAAATAAAATCAGTATATGTATACAGTAACATTATCAGAGTACAACACTTACAACACAGCGGAATAAACAATAGCTATATAATCCTGAAGCCTCCTGCTCCAAACTCTCTAAGTATATCTGTAAAATCCTGACTATTTGACTGCCCGTACAAAATTGGGAACCCAAGAGTTTAGGGAAAACAAAACAAACTCTGGGTCAGTCATAGGACTGGTGTGAGTAAAACAGTTTAAAACAATTTGAGCCACTAAACGATGTCTCATAAGACCACGCCGTATAACGGAATGGATTTTTCCCTTATGAGAATCCAAAACATTTGATTTAACATTCAAAATCCTTTTGAAAGAAATGATAAACTTTATATCAAAACTCTTTTGATATTATAATAAAGTCTATCAACTACAACTAAATAATCATTTAGTAGAAACGCTTTCATCTCACGTTCTACATATATAGTATAAAATCAAAACCGCGAGCACTTATCGGATAATGGATTACCAACTATGACAAGGTATGGAACCAACTTCCGATAGTGTACCTCTAAAGAGGAATACACTGGGTTCAACAAGAACATCTTGCAACCCGGCCACACATGATCGACCACTCATTTCGCTTGAGTGTATCGAATGTATATCACCAACGTTTGGGATAAACATCTGTTTCCCGAATGGGACAACATCGAATAGATTAAAGAAGTAAACGAAACTCTAGATCAGGTGATAATACACCCTAATTGGAAGCAACACACTTAGCCATGCTGCCTGCCCGATTTTATTCATTTCCCGGTTCTGAGGCTAGAGGCCACGCTTATCTCTGAAAAATCACACAATTATTCACTTCGAATGTCACATCGCCATACCTGCCAAATCACAAATTGATTTCCACAAAAATACAATGAATATACAGCTAAGAGAAACGAATTCCTTTGCCACCAAACGTACATACGTTTGAAGAGATCAACTTATGCGATCTATTAAATATACCCTGTCAGACATTCTTCCATACAGGTCGTCCTGGGAATAGACAAACCGAAAGTACTATTATGTAAACAGGACAACCCTTGCATAAATCCGTCTTCAATTATCTTTATCATATTTGATCACAACGCTAATGCCATATGGAGTGGTTTTTCAGATAACATATCTGATCCTTGTCTCTCCGTATTGATGATGGAAAAATGGTCAAAAACTTCGATAGTCTATGAGCTAACTATCAAAGAAAAACACGTGTGCAACCAACGATATTATTTCCAGATGGAAATTCTATCGATCAGTCATCAATCATGTTTTATCTCTTAAATTAATTTAACATTAATTTATTCATTTACCCATTTCCTATTTCCATATATATATATGCAGAAATTTTTATTTTCTAAATTTAGAAAATATACCTTATTAATATTGGAAAATGTTTCCATTTTTATTCTCATCTCTTATTTTCTATATTTGAAAACATTTCTGATACTAATTTGGAATACATTTCCAAAACCCCTTCATTGGATTTAAAAAAAAGTGATTAAATAAAACATCGCTATGCCAACTCCGACCATTACACTGATTAACTACTTTCACTATCGAACCTTAACCATTCCTTAGTTAAAAATGGAGTGAATCAAGTTGGGGTATAACTACCTGTCAGACCTTAACTGAACAACATTCCTAACTTCGAAAATAGACAAAGTTCACCTTCTAAATCTTCAACAAACTCCCTTACGTAACTCTTAGATTATATTTATGAATCCACTTCTTTTACAGAAATCAATTGATTATAACAATAGTTTTATAATTCCTGCTTGTGAAATATAATAACTACACCATAACTTTTATTTATTAATTAGGGTAAATAAACAAACAACTAATTTATTAATAAATAAATAAATCTTGATTAAAAACGGAAAGTGAATAGCACTTTCCCGAATTCGATATAATCGAATTCAACGTATAATTCTCTTTCGAATAATCACTATTCGATATCTCCTTTTCGAATAAACTATTCGATTAACTCTCTTCGAGTAACTAATATTCGATAATTCTCTTTCGAATAAACTATATTCGATAATCTTCTTTCGAATAAACTATATTTGGTAATCTTCTTTCGAATAAACTATATTCGATAATCTTCTTTTTCTCTATTCGAATAAACTATATTCGATAATCTCTCCTTCAAATAACTATATTCGATAACCTTTCTTCGAATAAACTATATTCGATAATCTCTTTTTCAATAACGATATTCGATATCCTTTCTTCGAATAAACTATATTTGATAATCTCTCTTTCAAATAACTATATTTGATTAACTCTAATCAATTAACTATAACTCTAATCAATTAACTATAACTCTAATCAATTAACTATAACTCTAATTGATTATCTTTAACTCTAATCGATTAACTCTAACTCTAATCAATTAACTATAACTCTAATCCATTAACTATAACTCTAATCAATTAACTATAATTCTAATCAATTAACTATAACTCTAATCAATTAACTATAACTCTAATCAATTAACTCTATTTGATTAACTCTACTCGATTAACTCTACTTGATTATCTCCAATCGATTAACTCTATTCGATTAACTCTATTCAATTAACTCTAACTCGATTAACTCTATTCAATTAACTCTAACTCGATTAACTCTAATTTGATTAACTCTAACTCGATTAACTCCTTTTAGTTAACTCTAACTTGATTAACTCTAATCGATTCACTCCAATTGATTAACTCTAATTGATTAACTCTAACTGATTAACTCTAACTGATTAACTCTAATCGAATTACTCTAATTTATTAACTCTAATCGATTAACTCTAATCGATTAACTCTAATCAACTAACTCTTATTCGAATAAATTGTATTTGATAACTCTATTCGACTAACTCTATTCGATTACAAATATTTCCTTTTCTATTTGTTTTACAAATATTTCCTTTCTATTTGTTTATATTTATTTCATATAAATATTTCCTTTTATAACTTTATTTATTTTCTAAATAAATATTTCCTTTATATAACTTTATTTATTTATTCAACAAATTTTCCTTTTCAATTCTATTTATTTAACAAATAAATATCCCCTTTTCAATTCTATTTGTAAATGTTTTACAAATATTCCCTTTTCAATTCTATATTCATTTTCCAAATAATTATTTCTTTTATAACCTATTTATTTTAAAAATGTTTCCTTTTATAAAACATTTTGATTTTATAATGTAACGTCCTGCCTTTTTGACCGCTTCAAATTGATAATTGAACCAACTTAAGACGCCCAAATCGACAGGGCGTATATAGCTTACAAAGTTTAAAAACAACATCAACACAGAAATATAGAATGATAAATGACTCAGTATTGAACAACGGAATAATTTCTTTATTTATTAATCAAATTTTTTAATATAAGATATTTATATATAGCGCAATTTAAAACAATTTGAATACAAGGAAAAATCTTTACTGGTTTAAAACTACAGAGTGCGCGTCCCTGGAATCCCAGCTTCATCAAGTCTTTGTATCCTAAGCTGTATTCTCTAAATCTGGAATGCTCGGATATGACCCAAACATTCCATGCAAAAACATAAAACACTAGAGTCAGGATTAATCATAGTACAAGCAGATTAATTTCAATAGAAACTGAAATATAATAGTTAATCCTCACATAATAGTGCCTTCGGCTTGTCCAGTCCCTGGACAACTTGTATGGACGAATGTTTGACAGAGTATATTTAATAGATCGCGTAAGTTGATCTCTTCAAACATATTTATGTTTGGTGGCGGAGGAATTCGTTTCTCTTAGCTGTATACCTGTGGTATTTTTGGGAAATCAATTTGTGATTTGGCGGGTATGACGATGTGGCATTCCAAGTAAAGGAAGATATGATATGTAAAAGATAAGCGTAGCTTCTAGCCTCACATCTGGAAATGACAAAAATCCGGCAGGCAGCATGGCTATGTAGGTCGCACCTATTAGGGTGTATAATCACTTGATCTAGAGATTCATTTATTTCTAAAAATCTATTGTCGATGCTGTCCCATTCTAGAAATGGTTGCTGATCCCAACCTTTGGTGATATACATTCGATACACTCAAGCGAAATGAGAGGTCGGTCATGTGTGGCCAGGTTGCAAGATGTTCTTGTTGAACCCAGTGTATTCCTCTCTAGAGGTACACTAGCGAAAGGTGGTTCCATACCTTATCATAGTTGGAAATCCATTACCCAATAGTGCTTGCGGTTTTGATTGTATACTATATATGTAGAACGTGAGATGAAAGCGTTTCAGCTAGTTGATTATTATATTGTGGTTGATAGACACTATTATAATATCAAAAGGTTTTTATATAAAGATAATTTGGATTCTCATAAGGGAAAAACCCGTTCCGTTATACGGCGTGGTCTTATGAGATATCGTTTACTTGTTCAAACTGTTTTAAACTGTTTTACTCATACCAGTCCCATGACTGACCCGGAGTTTATCTTGTTTTGTATCCCTTAAACTCTTGGGTGCCCAATTTTGTATGGGTAGTCAAGTAGTCGGGATTTACAGATACTCGAAGAGCTGGAGCAGGAGGCTTCAGAATTATATAGCTATGGTATTTCCGCTGTGTTGTAAGTGCTGTACTTTGGAAATGATATGACTATTCAAGTACAGATTTATATTTCAAAGTTATGTTATGAAATATACTTATTCGTTCCGTTGTGAGATTCGTGTTTACCCTGATGTTGTATGTTCTTCTTCTTCTTCTATTCTAAGTTTCTACCTTATCTATTCTGACCCTCTAATTTCTTTCATTAACTACCGGTATTTTCGATCCTTGTATGTTCGATATGTGTTGTATATCGGATACTAAGATCGAAAATTTTTGGTACGTTACAGTTGATACCAGAGCTTAAGGTTAAGTAATTACCTTGGCTCTGTGGCGTGACTCAGTAGAGAATGGGCAAGTAATACCCTAGATTGAGTTGAGTGTATATATATGAGTGAACGTATTTGTTATTGGATATAAAAATTGTTTTATATTGTGGATATTTATTGGTTGAGTTGTTTGTGGGTTTTGGTCGATCAGTTTGATCCACTGTATCGATTGGAGTTTCTAAACACTCGAATACGATGCGTCGACACGATATGTTTTGAAAAAAATGGTAAATGAAAATAATTGTACCTGAAGTATATTTTGATATAAAGGAAATATATATATTGGATTTATAATATATTGGATATGTTGGTTGTTATTATAATCAAGTAAGATTATAAAATGCGAAATGGTTATGTAAATAGCCAATCAGAATTCATATAAGTAAAGTACGTGAAATCAGATGAATTAAGTCTGAAATTTAAACCAGAATTGGAATTAAAACCCTGGAAATTGGAAAGGTGTTTGTAAATGGATTTGAATTGAATATATGAGAATTTTAAAATCCTGGGAGATTTTAAATTGTTTTACAAACATTGGGAATAGTACTTTGAAAATGGATTTCAAAATAGAAGTGTTTATACATGGTTTTGAAAAGTGATATAGTATTGAACTCACTTCGATCATTGGAAAATAAATTCTGATGATGACAGCTGCATCAATAGTGTTCATTTTCAAGTTCTAAGTGACGGATTACTACCAAAGGTATTCATTTTGAATTGTTTTGAGAAAAAACAAGTTGTTTAAATCCGAAAAGAAATATTTGGTTTTAGAAAAGCAAAGCGGTTTAAAATTCCCAGGAAGAGATTGTTCGAATTAAAAACCAAATTATATAGAAATTTGTGAAAACAAATTAGAATTAAAATAAAGCCAATTAAGTGGTAATTGAAATTGAATTGGATAGAATGATATCAAGAAAAGTTGGATTCTTGAATAAAAATTTGACCCATGTGAATTGAGTTGATTTTGAAAAAAAATAATCAAAATTGAATTATGAGATAAAGATAACTGATTAGTGAAATTAACCAGTTAATGAAATATGTGGATGGAACTTAACGAGGTTAAGTATATTGATTTGTGAGTTAAGAAGTTTCAAATCAAAAATGGATCTTGAGTTTCAAATGGATTTGGTTTGGGTTATAAGCAGATGATTTGGTTTGAGAATGAATTGATTGAGATCAAGTTGGAAATGTATCGGTATATGCTGAGTTGGTTGCAAGTGGAAATGAGATAATGATAAGCCCAACAAAAAGGTACAAGTTTATTTATATATGGGTTTGGTGATTTATGAGCCGATTTGGCAAGCTGCTTGGCTATTTGATTTTCTTTTGGGTTGGAGAAGGCCCCGAGAGGCGAGTTGGGGTGGTACCGATTGAGCCATACAAAGGAGGTGTTGGCGAAATTTTTCGAAAGGTTAAGGCATTAGAAAATTTTCAGGATTTTTGAAAATTTTCGTTGATAAGAATGAATAAATATTTAATTGAAATTAAATTGGTTCAGTGAAACTGAATTTAAGAAGTGAACAAATAAGTTCTAACCAGTCGATAGAGTTTGTTTTCTACCTTAGCAATTTCGAGGACGAAATTATTTTAAGGGGGAAAGAATGTAATGTCCCATATTTTACATGGTTGAATAATCAATTTATTTAATTATTAAACATCGATTTGGCGATATCGATAACTTGAAATTAAATAATATTTAATTAATATAAATAATAGAATAATATATATAATTCAAAAATAATCAAAAATGGTGGAATTCACAATATCGTGTGAATTGGATTATTTATAAGATATAATTTAGTTTAGAATTGAATTAGAATAACGAATATATTATTTGAACAACAGATGAACGTATAAATTATATTATAAATATAATCGAGCCCGAAATGGCGATGCAGTTCGTAATTTGGCGATTTGAACTTCAACTAGATATATAGGGTCCGTTTTAAATCGGATTTGTGTGAAACAAGAAACGTTAGGAGCTGGTGAAGTATATTTTTTTGATGGAAGAGAAAAATTAGGATTTCGTCATGTAGATTGTGAGTTGTGTCCAAATCAAATTTTCGAATAGTCGATATGGAATCGTTTATCAACCATAACGATATATTTAATTATAATTAAATATTGGCCTCGAATTTAGACAAGCCCTTTGAGACATAGTGATAATTTAATTTTTAGAATTTTACTGTAATTTTCAATTAATTAAATACACAACTTTTTATTTGGATTATTTTGCACCCTATATCAATATTTTGGGTTTTCACAATATGAAAGAACGTACCGATATTATTATATTTTTATGCTCGTGGCACATTGCTGATCACGATGGTATTTTTATAATAGATCGTTTGTGAAAGGAATTATACGTAGCAAGGTATGCATAGAGAACAAAGAAAATTTAAACATGTAAAACATGCATGCTACCCATATGCTAACTCTCGATACACCTGGTAGGCTAACTCGGAAAATGTGGATGCAAACATTAAAATATAGATGACGAACTATAACAAAAAAATGAATTTTTTTAAAAGGAGAATCCACGCGTATGAACCAACGTAATGTCTTCATAAAAATTACCGACTTTAGAAGGGAATGTTGACCAGAAGCATTAATACATGAATCAACGCATGTTCCAAACCATAAGAGCATGCACACGGATATATAAAGTATATATATAACTTCAAAACATGGACAAACTTCATATGAAAGTTTGGGCGTATTAAATATAAACAAATATACGGATACCATTCCCTCAACGTGTCCTCTCGCCATCAATATAAACTCAAGTACGTTCAGCTTATAATATGAATATAAATACACGTCCTATTTCCTTAAGACCTAATACCTCTCTTCTATCCCTAGTAGCAAAAAGAAGCCGCCAACTACCAGATTTGTTCAATCAACTGTTTCAAACAAAATACTCATGGGAATTCAACCATTTCAGATCCTTTAAACTCGTATGAGGGAGAGCATCGCCTTGGTATGCACAAATTCTTGTGCGATGGAGTTTGGGGGTGTTCCAGTTTTCCACCATGAAGTTTAGCCAGAGGACGGATTTGAATTGGGGAGGCCGGAGTTAGATTTAAGGGTGGCGTCGTTCTTCTGAGGTCAAGGCGAAGTCGTTGGATGTTTTTTTGTGAATTCCGGTAGGATTTGTTGTCGCGATTTCTTGTAGCAGTCCACTGCTGAGCGAACGATGCATGGTGGAAAGGGAAGTCGAGTTCGGTGTAAATGGTATGAAAATGATGAGATGCTGATGAGAAGCGAGATGGTGATTTCCGTTTTGATGATGGTGGTCTGTCGAAGGATGGGTGAGGGATCAAAGGGGCTCGGAAATGGCCATCGTGTTTTGTAAATGAGGAGCGGATGTGTACACGTGAACATGGAAGAAGTGGGTGGGTTTGGCGGGCCTGGGATATTTAGAAAGGGTAATGGGCCTATTTCAAAGAGTGAGCCCAATTTTAGTTTAAGGTTTGGTTTTAATTTAATTTAATAATGTATGATATTGTAAATTCAATACCTTAAGCATACGTAATCAGAATTGGACTAAACAAGATCCGATGAGATTGTAGGGACGACGACTACACATTGGAACTGACGGGGAGTAAATCGAAGCTCGTTACAATTTATTGCGAAATAAATTGTCCTTCTGAATCAAGCGATGGTTATCATTATTAACGATGATCGTCCAATGTGAGTAAAACTCACCAACTCTGAACAGTTATATTTTTATAACGTATTCTTAGACTGATAATTATCCGTTGATTGCTGTGTGTTAACTATTTGGTTGAATTGCTTGTGTATTGGATGAAATCATAGATAACGATATATATATAAATCATTAATCAAATATTGATTCTGTTTAACAGAATATTTCATATTGAAATGAAATCGATGTTAATGATATTGTTTAACATCTGTGATGCACGAAAACAGGTTGGAGGAATCCAACTGGATTCCTTAACATTTATTTTACTGTTTTTCATGTATTGTGATATATGATGTGATATATAATCTGTTGTTGATTATGTGTGTTTGAATGATATCGATCAATGTTATTTGGTATTTTAAATACCATAAGAAATACTGGGATGTAAAAAGGGGATTTTCAAAGTATATTTTGGAAATAAATATTTATATAAATCCAATGGATTTTATATATAAAAGGAAAAAGGATTTTATATAAGGAAATAACTATAAAATAAAAAGAGTTAAAAAGGAACATATTTGTAAAACAAATATAAAGGAAATTATTTGTAAAACAAATATAAAGAAGATATATTTGTAAAACAAATACAAAGGAAGATATTTGCAAAACAAATAGAAAGAGAAATATTTGTAAAACATTTACAAATAAAATAGAAAAAAGGAATATTTGTAAAACATTTACAAATAGAATTTAAAAGGGAATATTTGTAAAACATTTACAAATAGATTAAATGGAAATATTTATTTATAGGAAATAAATAGAATGTTATAAAGGAAATATTTATTTGTTAATTAAATAGGATAGATAAAGGAAATATTTATTTGTTAAATAAATAAAAAATATAAAAGAAATATTTATTTGTTAAATAAATAGAATTTAAAAGGGAATAGTTATTTGTTAAGTAAACAAATAGAAAAGGAGATAATCCAAAGGAGATAATTCAAAGGAAATAATTCAAAAGGAAATGATTCAAAGGAGTTAATTCAAAAGAGTAAATCGGCATGAGTTAATCGAATATTAGTTATTCGATTAGAGTTAATCGATTAGAGTTAGAGTTAACCAGTTAGAGTTAATCGATTAGAGTTAGAGTTAACTAGTTAGAGTTAATCGATTAGAGTTAATCAGTTAGAATTGACCAGTTAGAGTTATTCAAATGGAGTTAATCAAGTCGAGTTAATTAAGATGAGTTAATCAAACCAAGTTAATCCAAATGAGTTAATCCAATGGAGTTAGTCGAATATAGTTTATTTGAATAGAGTTAAGGAAGTATCAAATAGAGTTTATTCGAATAAAGTTTAAAGGAAAGGTGTTATCGATTAGTTTAAAGGAAAGGAGTTATCGATTTTAGTTTAATAGAAAGGAGTTAATCGAATTTAGTTATTCGAAAAGGAGTAATCAAATATAGGTTATTCGAAGAGGGATTTATCGAATATAGTTTATTCGAAAAGAAAGATTTTCGAATATCGTTTATTCGAAAGAAAGAGTTATCGAATATAAGTTATTCGAAATGAGTTAATCGAATATAGTTTATTCGAAAGAGAGATTATCGAATATAGTTATTCTATTGGAGTAAATCGAACTTGGTATTTGAAAGTTAAGTAAATCGAATATGGTATTCGAAGGTAAGTAAACTGAATATAGTTATTCAAAAGAAGTTAGTCGAGTATGATTAGTCGAGTTAATCGAATAAAGTTAAGTCGAAAATTAGTTAATCAAATATTAGTAAATCGAATATGGTATTCGAAAGTAATAAATCGAAAATGGTATTCGAAAGGGATTTAATCGAATATAGATATTCGAAGGAGAGTTAACCAAATAGAGATTACTCGAAAGAGAGTTAATCGTTGAATTCGATTATATCGAATTCGGGAAAGTATTATTTACTTTCTGGTGTTTAAATCAAGATTTATTTATTTATAAATTAGGTGTTTATTTATTTATTCACATTAAAGAATAAAGGTTAAAATTGAAATTAGATATATCAAAAGGAGGGATTATAACGTTATCGTTATAACCAATGTTCGGTAAAAGAAGTGGATTTGTAAATAGAATCCGAGAGTTATGTAAGGAAGTTTGTTAAAGGTTTAAAAGATAAACTTTGACTATTTCAAAGTTAAAACGTTGTTCAGTTAAGGTCTGAGAGGTAATTATACCCCAACTTGATTGACTACCTTCTTAACTAAGGAATGGTAAGGTTTGACAGTGAATGATGGATAAGTGAATTTAGTTAATGAGTGAAATGGTTTGAGTTGGCATGGCGATGTTTGATTTAAACATCAGTTTAAATCCAAATGAAGGAGATTTGGAAATGTTTTCCAAATAAGAATCAGAAATGTTTTCTAATATAGAAAACAAGAAAGGGAAATGTTTTCTAATGTTAATAACGTATATTTTCTAAGTGTAGAAAATAAGAAATGTTGAATATATGGAAGTAGGAAATGGAAAATGAATAAATTAATGAACTAAGAGATAAATGTTCAATGATTGATTAATATAATTTCCATTTGGAAATAATATCGTTGTTTGCGCACGTGTTTTTCTTTGATAGTTAACTCACCGACTATCGAAGTTTTTGACCATTTTAACATTGTTAATATGGAGAGACCGGTTGGATTATTATCCTAAGAACCACTCCGTATTGGCACAAGCGTTGCGAATCATATATGCCAAAGAAAATTGAAGATGGAGTAAAGTGCAAGGGCTGTTGTATAAATCTTAGGTAAAGATTGCCTAAGATGGATGTACTGAATAGTGCCTTTGGTTTGTCCAGTCCCAGGACAACTTGTATGGACGAATGTCTGACAGAGTATATTTAATAGATCGCGTAAGTTGATCTCTTCAAACTATTTACGTTTGGTGGCAGAGGTATTCGTTTCTCTTAGCTGTATACCCATGGTATTTTTAGGGAAATCAATTTGTGATTTGGCGGGTATGACGATGTGGCATTCCAAGTAAAGGAAGATATGATATGTAAAAGATAAGCGTAGCTTCTAGCCTCACATCTGGAAATGACAAAAATCGAGCAAGTAGCATGGCTATGTCGGTCGCACCTATTAGGGTGTATAAACACCTGATCTAGAGTTTCATTTACTTCTAAAAATCTATTGTTGATGCTGTCCCTTTCGGGAAATGGTTGCTAATCCCAACCGTTGGTGATATACATTCGATACACTCAACCGAAATGAGAGGTCGGTCATGTGTGGCCGGGTTGCAAGATGTTCTTGTTGAACCTAGTGTATTCCTCTCTAGAGGTACACTAGCGAAAGGTGGTTCCATACCTTGTCATAGTTGGACATCCATTACCCAATAGTGCTTGCGGTTTTGATTGTATAGTATATATGTAGTACGTGAGATGAAAGCGTTTCTGCTAGATGATTATTATATTTTGGTTGATAGACACTATTATAATATCAAAACGTTTTTGAAATAAAGATAATTTGGATTCTCATAAGGGAAAAACCCGTTCCGTTATACGGCGTGGTCTTATGAGATATCGTTTACTTGTTCAAACTGTTTTAAACAGTTCTACTCATACCAGTCCCACGACTGACCCAGAGTTTATCTTGTTTTGTTTTCCCTAAATTCTTGTATGCCCAATTTTGTACGGGCAGTCAAGTAGTTGGGATTTACAGATACTCGAAGAGCTGGAGCAGGAGGCTTCAGAATTATATAGCTATGGTTTTTCCACTGTGTTGTTAGTGTTGTACTTTGGAAATGATATGCATATTCAAGTACAGATTTATATTCCAAAGTTATGTTATGAAATATATTTATTCATTCCGCCGTGAGATTCGTGTTTACTCTGATGTTGTATGTTCTTCTTCTTCTACTATTCTAAGTTTCTACCATATCTATTCTCACCCTCTAATTTCTTTCATTAACTACCGGTATTTTCGACCTTGGATGTTCGATATGTGTTGTATACCGGATAACCAAGATCAAAAATTTTCGGTACATTACACTTTTCGTCATCGAAAAGGAGAGCTTGTTAGAGTCCTACTCAAGTATACTTCAAATTTCCACAACCAAATTAAATATTGATATGTAAGTCAAAAATCATATTCAATCCGATTTCCTTTGTAACAGTTGGAGATCAATTTTTGATCAAACAAGTTTTCTTTATCTTTCGAATTAGGTTTATCCATTTTACTGCTTTTTAAACCACCTTTAATTTTTCTTATACCAAATTCTACCTCGAATTATTTTGAGATATTTCCTAATTCCTCATTCTATCTAAACTTCCAAGCAATACAAAACCATATAATTTCTTTCTCAAAACCGTTCTCGTTTTAAATTCCAGTTTATGCATATCTTGGATTTATGCATCTGAAATTATCCTCAATCTCTTTATAACTTCATTTGTCAATGTTACTTATCCATCGTTGCAACTGTAATGGGTCTAAGCTTAGCAAACCTCAACTCAACCTCTTTAAATTTAACCCATTTAAACTTTTCCAACACTCATTGAAGAGTGTAAATAACATCTCCTTTTCCAGTCACAATTTATTGACTTGAAAATTTCAAAAATCGAAATCATTTATAATTTTATTATACATAGCCCGAAATTTAGGCATTCAAAATATTTGTATCATTATTACAAAGCTGTGGATTTGAAAATGTTCCGAAATTCTATTTCTTAACTTATTTAGTTAGTTATATTTTAATTCCAAATTATTAATTTGAAAATATTTGATAAGTCGAAGTCTAACAAGTCTATTGTCGTTCTTACAGATTTTAGGCATACGCTGGCCAGGCGCACGACTAAAATCTCCAAGTACTAAGTATCTTTGCTTCAACTTCCAGTGAAAATATTTCGAGAATCATTTTAATAGCAGATATGGAAAGTACCGATGTGATATTGATATGTTGATTGTTCATGAATCGCAGATACACAATGGTTTCGTCTGGATCCCCCAGAAAACATCTGTATCCATAGGAAATCAATTCCCTGCGAATTTTGTCATGGAAGATCAACGGGAGATATTTCAGAATCAATAGAAAATCTGAGGTCACTGAACGTTGGCAGCTCTATCTCAGAATCACAAAAAACTAATTTTTCAATTGAGGTTAAATCAAATTACGAGTATCAACCAAGTCAAGTCACGAAGGGTAATCAAGTTATGAAGACAGTCAAGTTACGAAGGCAAACTGCTGCATTATACAGGTGGCTTCACTCTACCTTTAGTAACTCTAATGGTTACATTTTCTCCACTTATAGATATATCATGTGGACCGTAGATACACAATGGTTACGCCTGGATCCCCCAGGAAACATCCATACCCGTAAGCTTTCACAGCTCTGCGGATTACGCCCTTATAATTCGACTGTAGATCGCAGTAGTCATAATGGTTACACTTGGATCCCTAAAGAAACATCCATCCGCCGTAGGCTATCTGCAGCCATGCGAATTTCTCTACACGGTCGAATTCTAACGACTCTAGATCGCAGCGATCACAATGGATATGCCAGATTCCCTCAGGTAACGTCCGACCGACGTAGGCTATCTGCAACCCTGTGAATTTCGCTAGCAGTCGCGTTCACGGCAACTCATGAGTTTTATGTCCGGATAACCTACTACCACCAGTAGCATATTTCAACTAAGCTTGAAATTCAAAGAAGGAAGGTACTTTCCTTATTGTAACACGCCACCTCCGCCAATGCCACTCTTGCAAGGACATTAGCTTTGGAGGGGCGTTAAACAAGGTAAACATGCATGCAGATATCACAAGACAGAACATATAAGTAAAACAGAGTAGTAAAGAAGCGGATAAAACTTAGCATTTCAAAACCACAGTCATGTTACAACAAAGTACTTGGTCATTATTTTCCAACAACAAAGTCTAGATAAAAGCATAAACTGAAAAACTGAAATACATAAAGTACTATCCCCAAAATGAAGTGATAAACTGTAGCTAGCTCAATGTCCAAAACCGTACATGAGCAAATCCAGTAAGCAAGCAACAAAGATCCAAGCTAAGCTCCAATGTTCCCACCCTGAGAACCTGGGGGGGGGAAACGGAAGAAAAGAGGCGAAAGAAAACAGGTCAGTCAAAAAGACTGGTAAGCCCTACTACTATTTGTCTATGAACTAGTAAAGTTAACTGGCATGAGAAGTTGAGATGAACATAAGGATAACAACATACTGGCATGATGATTAACTAAGAAGATAGATAAAGGTGTCATCGCATAATCAAGGTTAAGTTTTGCACCACGGGTGTACTAGCATTCTAACATGTCAAGTAAAAACAAGAATTGATCCCTTGGCCCAAGTTTGGCCCAACATCATGAGATGACCTAAATCAAGGTCCAACTACACGGTCTAGTCGATCGGCTCCCTATAAGCCTAACTCGTCAAGTGTTGGTGTCATGCGGCTTAATCATGTAATGTAGTTGACTGTGCAGGGTCCACCCTAGGGTGTATCTGGCCCTACGGTGTAACCCTCAGACACCATACCATGATGCACAGTCCAAACCTACCGGTGCTCGTGTTCAACTCCGGACTTGATGTGCACGACCATGGTCCGCCTAAACAACCGGGGCATCATTCAGCCGTCTCTTTTTGTAACGACCTGCATTCTACGCATCGGAAGATCGTAGAATATTTATTTCTTTTTCTTAGTAAGTCGTATGGTCGTGTACTTTTGGGAAACGACTAGTAGGGTCATTTCCCATGTTCATGATTTTTGTCGATTTTTAAATGACCGTTTTGCCCCTAGTTGAACTTGTTTTGACCATAACTTTTGACTGGAAAAGAATTTTGACCTGAAACCACTTCCATTGAATCTGGATGATGGTTTACAATTCCGTAGAGTGGTCATATTAGCCAAACGGACTCACCGTTTGGGAGATATGGCTGAAACAAGTTTCAGATGGTGAAAAACAGCTTAATTGGGCTTAACCGGGTGATTAACAGCTAGGCCCAAAGGGGAATTTCGGGATTAGGAGTTTAAAAGGGCTGTTAGGGTTTGGAGAATACCTTTTTCTCATTTTTCAGCCCTCACTATTCATTCCTCTTAACCTAGCCATGGCCTCCACCCTCTAAATCTCTTCAAAACACCTCTTAATCACTTTCTAATTGAAGATTAGGCTTAGCAAACATCAAATCAAGGAGTATTAGCACGAGAACCGAGGTAGAGCTGCTGTGTAAGATTGGGAACAGCGCCAAATCAGAGAATATTTCAGTTTTGGGGTTTTAGTGGTGGCAAAGGTGAGTGATTAGCTTGCTTTTACACTAATTACGGTTAATTATGGGTAATTAGTGAAGATTAGCGAATTTATACATTAATAAATTCTGGAAAAATTCCTAAAATTCTATAATGATGTTTTATGGCTCTGATAAAAATTTGGGCTAATTTGGATAAGTTTTGCTAATTGTATGCATAATCACGGTTAAGAAGGATTAAGGGGAAAACATGGGTTTCTGGGTATGTTTGATCTAAAGTATTTCATGTAAATGATGTTTTAATGTTTGGGATTGATTCTATATGTTGTTACTACTGTTTGGAATGTTTTGTAATGTCATAGGAAGTTTAGAATGGTTGAAAACGCCGTCGTTCGGCGAAAATAGCTTGCTGGAAAAAGTTGCAGATTTTCAGAACCGGTTAGGAAGAACACCCGAACCGAACCGGATAGGAGGAGACACCCGAACCGAACCGGATAGGAGGAGGAGATCCGATCCGAACCAAATAGAAGGAGGAGATCCGAACCGAACCGGATAGGAGGAGACACCCGAACCGAACCGGATAGGAGGAGACACCCGAACCGAACCGGATAGGAGGAGGAGATCCGACCCGAACCGGATAGAGGAGGAGACCCGAACCGAACCGGATAGGAGGAGGATGCCCGAACCGAACCGAATAGGAGGAAGAGACCCGAACCGAACCGAAGAAGACCATAACCCGAGATGCAAAGGTAGTCCAAATGGGAAGTTTGTACCAAGGATTCAGATGGGAATCAACGAGTTAACTTCATGATTGGGCTTTGCTGCGGGACGTGTGCTAAGGGGCTGTCGATGTCTGTAACTTCGGATCACTATGTATAGGGGGTACGTGAACGGATTCAGGGCCACAGTGGTCTAGGTACGACTAAAAGAGCTATAGACCAATGAAGTGGGGTCATTTGTAAAGGTTTAGTCATGACTCCATGGGGTAAGCTTGGTGGTAGCAGTAGTTGTACAAGCCGAACTCCGTCACTACTTCGATGGGTCTAGTGGTTGAAAGCGGTATACATCGTATGCTTTATGCACTGAGTGAGAGATGTGAGGATGGTTACCATGATTGAATTGTTTGCTATCCCTATGACATGCACACCCCCACCCCCGTATTTCTTTACACCATATGTTGATGGCACCTTAGAGTATTGTACAGTATGTAGTGCTAACTCTTTGGTTGCAGGTCTAGGTTCAGGTATGGTTTAGTATACCTGTTATTGTTCTGTTTAGCTGCTTATCGCTCATACCAGACTTTTTGTCTGACCCAGAGTTTTATGTCTCTTCTTATTACTCTGGGTGCTCACACGAGCAGACTAGAGACAGGTTAGCTGGTGATGCACGGGTAGATGATCCGGAGACGAGCAGGAGGCTTCCACGTAATATATATATAGTATTCTCCCTGTGTTGTCGAAGATCACTGCTTGGGCATTGGTGGTGCATCTTCCACTTTAGCTTTCTTTTGTTTAGAGACAGTAGATTTTGAAAAGTTGTAATAAGCTGTATTTGGATTTCCGCTGCTCTAATGTTGACATTTATTATTAGTTATCAGCTTATGCACTGTCTCACCTGTTTTATGTCAAGTATGTTATTATTATATTTTATTCTATGAGCTGTGAGACATTCTACAGGTTCCTTGATTAGTTCATTCTCTTCTTTCTTTTCTTATGACGACCGTTCCGTGCCAGTTGGACATGTGTACAGTGCACACTTGGAGGAAGTGTCGGTTGGTGCGGGGCGGGCCGTCACACTTGGTATCAGAGCTCTAGGTTGCGTAGTTAACCTAGGGAAGTTATCAGGGAGAGATAATATACGTATACGAGAGAGCGTATTTGTGGTTATTTTGGTTTTCAAAAGTTATATATATACTATTAGTAGTATAAGAATGAAGTCGTACTGCACTAGCACCACTATGGAATCGTTAATCGTTTCCTTTTTCAGATTGACGATGAGCCGAGATACTAGAGGTGCTGGTAGGGGAGCCAATAATGGGAATGCTGCTGACATGAGGACGATGTTTACTGACCTCATGAGAGAGATTCTTAGAGATGTACGGAGGGCAGCTCCCAATGGTGGAAATGGCGGTGGTCCAATAGTGCAGGCGCCAAGAGTCGACTTCGCCAAGCTGAATAAGGATTATACTAGCCTTGGTGGGAAGCCATTCCACGGAACGGAGTCGGCCACAGATGTTCAGGATTGGTTGGATAGTTGCGAACGTATCTTCGAGGATTTGGGTATCGAGGATGCGATGAAGAGAAAGCTAGCGTCCCGTCAGCTGCAAGGGCGGGCAATGAATTGGTGGAATGCTATAAAGGCAGTTACTCCCGAAGATCAGATTACTTGGGAGCAGTTTAAAGCTCGCTTTAGCGAGAAGTTCATTCCAGCTGCTCAGAAGTCAGTGCTGTTTAAGAAATTCTTGGAGCTCAAGCAGAATGGCAGAGCTGTCTCGGAGTACATTGCTGAATTCGACACTTTGTCAAAGTATGGGTTATCTCTTATTGATACTGCCGAGAAGAAGAATGAGAAATTCATAACTGGGTTAGATCAGTACTTAGGGGAAAGGCTTATTAACCACATCGATGAGACGTTTGAGTCGATTGTGGGGAAAGCATTAAGATCAGAGAGTCTCTACCCTAAGCCGAAGACTGAGGTTGCATCCGCAGATGAGCCAAAGCCACAAGCAAGTGGTGGAGGCAAGGGTGGTTCCCAGAATAAAAGAAAGCAGAGTCAGACTAAGGATGGCCAGAAGAAAAAGAATAAACAAGATGTTGAGTGCTTCAGCTGTGGTAAGAAGGGCCATTATGCTAGTAATTGCCGGGCCAAGCCAGCGGATAGGAAGTGCTTCAACTGTGGCCAAATGGGACATCACAAGGACAAGTGTCCGCAACCCCCTAAAGAAAAGCAAATGGTGAAAGCATACGCAATTAATGCTATTCCTTCTTCGTCGAATGCCCCAACTGCGGCGGAGAAGGGAAAGAATATCGTCATTCAAGGTATGCTTTCTGTTTATGATGTTCCTATTAGAGTTTTGTTTGATACCGGAGCTTCCAGTTCTTTCATATCTAGTGACCTGGTAGATAGGTTGGGATTGGAGCCCGAGATTGTCGATAGACCTTTAGTAGTGACGAACCCGATTGGTGGTTCTACTAGCCTTAGCATGATTTGTCGTAATGTGGTCTTATCGAGTCATGGATGCATGTTTGTTTGTGATTGCTTTGTTTTGGGCTTTACTGGGTTTGGCATTATTTTGGGAGTAGATTGGCTCCGAAGATACGGGGTGGTGGTAGACTGTGAGGGCTTTTTGGTGACAGCTAGAGCGGATGATGGGCGGAGGATAGTGTTTGGTGGTCTACCCAGTGAGCGGGTATTGGCTAGTTTTCTAAACTCCCTCGACATTCCGCATAGTGAGTTGTCAGGTTTGCCCGTGGTTAGCCAGTATCCGGATGTTTTCGAAGAAGTGACCGGACTTCCACCACACCGAGAGATTGAGTTCCGTATTGATTTGGTAAAAGATGCCAGACCTATAGTGATGCCACTTCGTCGTATGGCACCAAGGGAGCAGCGAGAGCTCGAGGTTCAAGTCAGCGATCTTTTGAAGAAGGGATTTATCAGAAGGAGTGTCTCTGAATGGGGAGCACCAGTTGTGTTTGCTACCAAGGCGGATGGTTCCCTTCGTTTGTGTGTAGACTACCGCGAGTTGAACATGGCGACGAGGAAGAATAAGTATCCTCTCCCGCGGATAGATGATTTGTTCGATCAGTTGAGTGGCGCGAGAGTGTTCTCCCAGTTGGATCTCGCGACAGGTTTTCATCAGCTTAGAGTGGAAGCTGAGAGTATAGCTAAAACGACATTTCGAACGCCGTCTGGATTTTATGAATGGTTGGTTATGCCATTTGGGCTGACTAGTGCCCCGGCATATTTTGTGGATCTTATGAATAGGGTATTCAGAGATCAGTTGAATAAGTCTGTTCTTGTGTTCGTGGATGATATTTTGGTTTACTCAAGGAACGAGGAAGAACACAAGGAACATTTGAGGACAGTGATGGAGGTGTTGAGGAAACACCAATTAAAAGCAAAGTTTTCTAAGTGTCAATTCTGGAGGAAGGAAGTGAGATTCTTGGGCCATATTGTTTCAGAAAATGGTATCGCCGTGGATCCTGCTAAGGTGGCTACGGTGCAAGATTGGTCTACGCCCAAGAATGCAACAGACGTAAGAAGTTTCTTGGGATTAGCGGGATATTATCGTAAGTTTATCCAAGGCTTCTCCAAGATAGCAGCACCGTTGACTCAGTTGACAAAGAAGAATCAAGCTTTTGTTTGGAATGAAAGGTGCGGGGATGCATTCAAGAGTCTAAAAGAAAAGTTGACAAGTGCACCAGTGTTAGTCATTCCCAAGGGGAGTGAAGAGATGACGGTATATACAGATGCTTGTGGTACCGGACTAGGTGCTGTGTTGATGCAGGGTGGTAGGCTTGTAGCTTATGCAAGCAGGCAACTGAAACCGCATGAGAAGAGGTATCCTATCCATGATTTGGAATTGGCAGCGATCGTATTCGCATTGAAGATGTGGAGACATTATCTCTTGGGAGAAAGATTCGAGCTGTTTACTGATCATAAGTCGCTGAAGTATCTTTTCTCTCAAAAGGATTTGAATCTTCGTCAGCAGAGGTGGTTAGAGTTCTTAGCTTCATATGATTTCGACATCGCATATACACCGGGAAAGGGCAATGCCGTAGCCGATGCGTTGAGTCGAAGACATGCCAGTTTAGGGGCTATGTTCCTTGAATGGAAGCAACTGGAGTATATCGCGGGGTTTGATTTCAGACCAAAGTGCGAATTGGACCCAGAAATGTTAGCAAGTTTGACGATCAGACCCACTTTAATTGAGCGGATCGGCTCTAGTCAGAGGGACGATCCTAACCTATTGGAAATCATCTCCAAGTTAGAGATGGGTATCGATGAGGAAATGAGCAAGTATGGGCTTGATCAAGATGGATGGCTTAGAAAGAATGGAAAGCTCGTTGTACCCAATGTCAATGGATTGAGAGATGAAGTGCTTAGAGAATGTCATCACTCAAAACTGACTATACACCCCGGTGGTAATAAGATGTATCGAGACATGAGACAGACTTACTACTGGGAAGGGATGAAAAGAGACGTTGGGGAGTTTATATCCAAATGCGTAAATTGCCAGCTAGTTAAAGCCGAGCAAAAGAAGCCTAGTGGGTTGTTACAGCCATTAGAAATTCCTGAATGGAAATGGGAGCAAGTCTCGATGGATTTCATTGATGGTTTACCAAGGACTAGATCGGGACATGATAGCATTTCGGTGATTGTGGACCGATTAACCAAAAGTGCAAGATTTATACCAGTCAGATCGACCAGAACGACAGCTAAGTTAGCAGAATTGTATATGAAGTGGGTAGTGAGATTCCATGGAGTACCTAAAAGCATTGTGAGTGACCGAGACCCGTTGTTCACTAGTGGGTTTTGGAAGAGCTTACAAGAAGCTCTAGGGTCAGAGTTACATCTCAGTACCGCATATCATCCTCAGACCGACGGTCAGACGGAGAGGGTGAATCGTATTTTGGAAGATCTCTTGAGAGCATGTATATTGGATTTTGGTGGATCATGGGATGGCCATTTGCATCTAGTAGAGTTTGCATATAATAATAGCTACCAATCCAGTATCGGTATGGCTCCATTTGAAGCTTTGTACGGAAGACCATGCAACTCACTATCATGTTGGATAGAGACTGGCGAGAAGTTTATGCTTGGACCGGATGTGGTGAGGGAAACTTCAGATAAAATCAAGACCATTCAACAACGAATGAAGGCTGCCCAAGATAGGCAGAAGAGTTATGCCGATAAGAGGAGAAGAGACTTAAAATTCTCCGTTGGCGACTTGGTGTTTGTCAAGATTTCTCCGTTGAAGAGCGTAATACGATTTGGTAGGAGAGGAAAGTTGGCACCAAGATTCGTTGGCCCATTCCCTGTTCTTGAACTAGTCGGGAATTTGGCATATAGAATTGACTTACCAGACAAGATGGCGGGAGTTCACAACGTATTTCATGTTTCCCAGTTAAGGAAGTTTGTGCACGACCCTAATGTGGCTATTTCACCTGATCAGTTGGATGATATCGAGGTTGAACCTGAGGCGGTTGGGAACCGTAGGCCTATGCGTATCGTTGGGAACGATACGAAGAAACTTCGAAGGAAGGCGGTGAAATTAGTCAAAGTCCAGTGGGGTGAGGATGAGAAAGACTGTACTTGGGAAACAGAGGAGGACATAAGGAAGAAGTATCCAGAACTCTTTGCCTGGTAAGATTTAATTAGCGATTTAGTTTTCCGCATGCTAGGTTATGTTTGTTTTGCTTGTTTTGCATGTTTGGTTGCTGTGAATGATTGTTAGGCATGCGGGATTCATTATTTGTTTCTTTGTTAAGGAATTTCGGGGGCGAAATTTCTTAAGGGGGGGAGGATGTAACGACCTGCATTCTACGCATCGGAAGATCGTAGAATATTTATTTCTTTTTCTTAGTAAGTCGTATGGTCGTGTACTTTTGGGAAATGACTAGTAGGGTCATTTCCCATGTTCATGATTTTTGTCGATTTTTAAATGACCGTTTTGCCCCTAGTTGAACTTGTTTTGACCATAACTTTTGACTGGAAAAGAATTTTGACCTGAAACCACTTCCATTGGATCCGGATGATGGTTTACAATTCCATAGAGTGGTCATATTAGCCAAACGGACTCACCGTTTGGGAGATATGGCTGAAACAAGTTTCAGATGGTAAAAAACAGCTTAATTGGGCATAACCGGGTGATTAACAGCTAGGCCCAAAGGGGAATTTCGGGATTAGGAGTTTAAAAGGGCTGTTAGGGTTTGGAGAATACCTTTTTCTCATTTTTCAGCCGTCACTATTCATTCCTCTTAACCTAGCCATGGCCTCCACCCTCTAAATCTCTTCAAAACACCTCTTAATCACTTTCTAATTGAAGATTAGGCTTAGCAAACATCAAATCAAGGAGTATTAGCACGAGAACCGAGGTAGAGCTGCTGTGTAAGATTGGGAACAGCGCCAAATCAGAGAATATTTCAGTTTTGGGGTTTTAGTGGTGGCAAAGGTGAGTGATTAGCTTGCTTTTACACTAATTACGGTTAATTATGGGTAATTAGTGAAGATTAGCGAATTTATACATTAATAAATTCTGGAAAAATTCCTAAAATTCTATAATGATGTTTTATGGCTCTGATAAAAATTTGGGCTAATTTGGATAAGTTTTGCTAATTGTATGCATAATCACGGTTAAGAAGGATTAAGGGGAAAACATGGGTTTCTGGGTATGTTTGATCTAAAGTATTTCATGTAAATGATGTTTTAATGTTTGTGATTGATTCTATATGTTGTTACTACTGTTTGGAATGTTTTGTAATGTCATAGGAAGTTTAGAATGGTTGAAAACGCCGTCGTTCGGCGAAAATAGCTTGCTGGAAAAAGTTGCAGATTTTCAGAACCGGTTAGGAAGAACACCCGAACCGAACCGGATAGGAGGAGACACCCGAACCGAACCGGATAGGAGGAGGAGATCCGATCCGAACCAAATAGAAGGAGGAGATCCGAACCGAACCGGATAGGAGGAGACACCCGAACCGAACCGGATAGGAGGAGACACCCGAACCGAACCGGATAGGAGGAGGAGATCCGACCCGAACCGGATAGAGGAGGAGACCCGAACCGAACCGGATAGGAGGAGGATGCCCGAACCGAACCGAATAGGAGGAAGAGACCCGAACCGAACCGAAGAAGACCATAACCCGAGATGCAAAGGTAGTCCAAATGGGAAGTTTGTACCAAGGATTCAGATGGGAATCAACGAGTTAACTTCATGATTGGGCTTTGCTGCGGGACGTGTGCTAAGGGGCTGTCGATGTCTGTAACTTTGGATCACTATGTATAGGGGGTACGTGAACGGATTCAGGGCCACAGTGGTCTAGGTACGACTAAAAGAGCTATAGACCAATGAAGTGGGGTCATTTGTAAAGGTTTAGTCATGACTCCATGGGGTAAGCTTGGTGGTAGTAGTAGTTGTACAAGCCGAACTCCGTCACTACTTCGATGGGTCTAGTGGTTGAAAGCGGTATACATCGTATGCTTTATGCACTGAGTGAGAGATGTGAGGATGGTTGCCATGATTGAATTGTTTGCTATCCCTATGACATGCACACCCCCACCCCCGTATTTCTTTACACCATATGTTGATGGCACCTTAGAGTATTGTACAGTATGTAGTACTAACTCTTTGGTTGCAGGTCCAGGTTCAGGTATGGTTTAGTATACCTGTTATTGTTCTGTTTAGCTGCTTATCGCTCATACCAGACTTTTTGTCTGACCCAGAGTTTTATGTCTCTTCTTATTACTCTGGGTGCTCACACGAGCAGACTAGAGACAGGTTAGCTGGTGATGCACGGGTAGATGATCCGGAGACGAGCAGGAGGCTTCCACGTAATATATATATATAGTATTCTCCCTGTGTTGTCGAAGATCACTGCTTGGGCATTGGTGGTGCATCTTCCACTTTAGCTTTCTTTTGTTTAGAGACAGTAGATTTTGAAAAGTTGTAATAAGCTGTATTTGGATTTCCGCTGCTCTAATGTTGACATTTATTATTAGTTATCAGCTTATGCACTGTCTCACCTGTTTTATGTCAAGTATGTTATTATTATATTTTATTCCATGCGCTGTGAGACATTCTACAGGTTCCTTGATTAGTTCATTCTCTTCTTTCTTTTCTTATGATGACCGTTCCGTGCCAGTTGGACATGTGTACAGCGCACACTTGGAGGAAGTGTCGGTTGGTGCGGGGCGGGCCGTCACACTTTTGGTCTCTTACAATCAGCCCAGTAATTGTGCCCCACCCTAGCCTAGTCCTAGGGTCTTATGATACATTTAGAAGGTTACTGCTGAAAAGGACCACGCAACTAGGGTTTCTTAACGGGTTAAATGTGGTTAACCCGATCCAAACGTGGATTAAATCGGTTAAGAGTACCCAAGGCTCCTGACATAACCTCGATTAATCCATCAAGCCCAAATTGGTTAAGTATTAAGTGGACCATGACTTAACCCTAATCAGGAGGCATTAATTAACTTAATGCGCTTTAACCTCTCACATTAGACTTTGTTGTGGTTACTAGTTAAGCCGGGCGGGTCCGGGTAGCTTTACACCACAACTAGGTCTAACCTCGGGTTCGAGCACAACATGACCAACTTCTCACATTGGGTCTTATTGTTTGTAGCCACTAGTTAAGCCGGGCGGGTCCGGGTAGATTTATGCTACAAACTCAACCCAACCTCGAGTTGGCCACACTCATATTTTCTAAGTGTCATGTCCATTATGTTTCCAAAACATAATTACAAGTTAACATATCACGTCATGTTATAAAAATCATGTTCATGTCATAATTTTACCCAACCCCAACGTAATCCCATCGTTTACATACTCGCAACAACGCATAAAGGATAAAATAGGGAACTTGGCATAATCATGACAAAAAGGTGTTGAAGCCACAAGTTTATCATGGTGGCATATGAAATGTACATATATTCATATACTTGCATATTGCATCATTAGGCTTCAAAAGCATGCATAAAACCAAACTTAGCATATGAGTGATACATGGTGATAAATGACATGTAGAAGTTGCTAGAAGTTCGCATTTAGCCTCACATGCAAGTTATCATAAGGGATATGATAACTTCCATGTTGCCAAAATGCAACCTTCAACATAAAGCTTGGAGCTTTATGCTCACAACATCAAGTTTAACTTGCATAACATGATAACATGATCAACCCAAACTTGCATAACATAGCAACATGTGTCATACATAATGATTAACCCAACTTGCATAATGATCATCCAAACTTGCATATAATGATCAACCAAACTTGCATATAATGATCAACCAAACTTGCATATAATAATGATCAACCAAACTTGCATATCATAATGATCAACCAAACTTGCATATCATAATTATCAACCCCAAACTTGCATCATTCATTTAACTTTAGAGTTCAAGAAAGAAAGTAGAAAAGGGCTTACAATGCTATGAAGACACAAATAAATAGTTATTAAAAGATTGAGACGAAGCCCTTATGCAATCACCAAAAAGACCCAAATATGAAAGCTCCAAATGAAAAATCCTTGAGCCAAATCAATAAAAACCCTTGCTTTGAAATAGAAATGTTGCAACTTGACTTGAATGCAAACTAAGAACATTCATACAAGCTTGAAAATACTTGTATGCATTCAAAATCTCTCATATAATTTAACTTAGAAATTTTAGCATGAGAGTGGAGGCCATGAGAGGAACAATTTTGGCATAGTTTAGTTGTAAGAATGAATAATGATGATTTAGGCTAGGTGTTAGGTCCTTTTTATAGAAGATTAGGATAGTATTAGCCATAGGATTAACCCCAGATTCAATCCAAGCCATCAAAGCATGTCTTGGGGAAGAAGTCAAGTGTAGGAACCATCTAGGGCATTTAGATTAAAGCTGAACCATGAGAACCATTCAAATGCAAAATTTGCATTTGAGCGAATCGGCCCACGGGTTGACAGCCAAACACCCTGGATTAACCTTAGTCGACCCAGCGGGCTTGGGTCGACCTCAAAAATCGGCCGGCTCGGTTATTCCCCTCTCCCAATTCGCTGTTTTGAACATTTTTGCATATTTATTTATTAAATTTTCAATTATATATATATATATATATATATCAATATATACATATTTCTCTGCGCAACCCATTTCACTTAATTAAGTATACTTTAATTTGTGAATTTTCCGTGAAACTTCGCAAGGCCATATCTTGGTCATACGGACTCCGATTTTCGAAAACTCGGACTCTATTTCACGTATTTTTCCGAGACAAACGCAACGGAACAGTCCGTTTCCCTTGATTCAGATTTTACAGTATAATTCTGCCTCCATTTATGTTATAATATGTTATTCAAAAATACGGGTTGTTACATTCTCCCCTCCTTAAATGATTTCGTCCCCGAAATCTCCAAGTTAGGAAGAACGTATCCTACTATCCATCATCCATCTACTCAAAACATCATCCATGTGCAGTCACTGTCCTTAAAGGATTTTAAATGTTGTATGATCATATGCAAAGGTGTGTGTATATGTACTTATCTAATGCAAAAATCAGGCGGTTACTGATACAGTAAACCTCCTTAATGCAAAATATGTTAGTGAAATGAGTCCATATGTATGCAAATTCCTAACATAATTTATAATCTCTACATGAGTGCACATAATATTCATCCATATGCAACATCCACGTGATAGCTCAACAAGTTTCATCCATGAATAAGTATAAGCACTCATGCATATGCAACATGAAAGTGTGTGAGCCGATCTTAGTGCCTAATGTGTATCATGCATCCACGAGTATCCACGTGCAAACACTTGCAACCACTTGCAACCATCAAGCATAACATGTTTCAAATACATGTTTCAACCAAGGGTTTCTACCTAAGGTTCTCATGACAAGATCTATGAAACAAGATAAACTAGATAAACGCGGATAAAAAGAAAGATATGCTAATTAGGAAAAGAGATCGAGAATGTACCCTCAAAAAGAAATGGATAAAGCCCACGCATCTTCTCCTCGGTTTCCCAAGTTGCATCTTCGTCGGCTTCACCCCACTGAACTTTCTCCAACTTGACCTCTCGATTCCTTAGCTTCTTGATCTCTGTTCCCAAGATACGAATCGGAGCTCTTCTCAAGGTTGCTTCTTTCTCTACCTCAATGTCTTCAAGAATGCTTGGTTCAACCACCTCAGCGGACTCATGTAGGCACTTTCGGAGATGCGAGACATGAAAGACATTATGCACTCCGGCTAGCTTCTCGGGCAATCCCAGCTTATAGGCCATCTTTCCAATTCTCTCTATGATAGGGAAGGGTCCTACGAACCTTCGTGCCAGCTTCCCCACTGCTCCAAAACGTACCACATTTCGCAAAGGAGAAACCTTCACGAAAACCATGTCTCCCACTTCGAATTTCAAATCTGCCCTTCGCTTGTCAGCATATGATTTCTGTCTATCTTGGGCCGCTTTCATCCTTCTTCTTACTAATTCAACTTTCTCGAATGTGTCTCATATCATATCGGGCCCAAGTATAAGTCTATCTGTTGTCTCCCACCAACAAGATGGTGACCTACACGGCCTCCCATATAAAGCTTCAAATGGTGCCATCCCTATGCTGGCTTAATAGCTATTATTATAAGCAAACTCTACAAGAGGAAGGTGGTCTTCCCAAGTACCACCGAAGTCGAGAACACAAAGCCTCAAGAGATCTTCTAGCACTCTATTCACCTTTTCAGTTTGGCCATCCTTCTGGGGGTGATAGGCTGTACTCAAATTCAATCGCGTACCCATCGCTTCTTGCAAACTATTCTAGAACTGGCTAGTGAAAATTGGGTCACGATCGCTAACTATGCTAGAAGAAACTCCATGCAACCATACTATCTCTCGAAGATAAACAGATGCTAGCCATGATACGGTCCTCTTTCTTTTCACCGGAAAAATGGGTTCTCTTCGTAAGTCTATCAATTATTACTCATATCCCATAAAGCTCAAATAGTTTGGTGACAAACTTCTTCACCCCAACCATATATCACAAATAGGCTAGTCATACTCCTTAGGGGGTTTGCAACAGATCTAAGGTTGAGGATAGGACCGAGAGGATATACTTAAAAGATAGCATGCGAGTAAGCTCTACGGAACAATAGGGATCAAGGATATACTCTTAGAAAGAGATTAAATGCACGTATCTAGTCTTTGATCTTCTAAGCCGCATTTTCTTGTGCTTAATCCCATCGTGCCCTGACCGTCTTTTAACTTCGCAATTCCGTAGTTCTTAATTCTTGTTCCCAAAGTATGAGTTAGAACTCATTTCACCGTTGCCTCTCGTTCCACTTCCACTTATTCTTTGCCTAAAATACTTGGCTTAAACATAACTGCGTGCTCATGGTTTCGTGCAAGCTTTCCAAGATTCGTTAGTGAATCTTAGATCTTGTTTACATATTATACTGTATCCCACGCAGAAAACTATCTCTTGAAAACAGTGCCAATCCACGTTGCCAAACTGGAGCCGAGGTAAGGGCTCTCTTGAGCCTTTGAAAAACAAGCTCACACTCCAAGTCCCATGCAAAGACTAAGTTCTTCTTCGTCAACTTAGTAAGAGGGGCCGAGATCTTAGCGAAGTCCCTGATGAACTTCCTATAGTAGCCCGCCAAACCGAGAAAGCTTCTTACTTCGGTTGCATTCCTAGGAGTCTTCTAGTCTTGAACCACAACCACTTTCGCGGGATCCACCGCTATGCCTTGCTTGGAAACTATATGTCCAAGAAACCGAACTTCCCTTCTCCATAAATGACATTTGGAGAACTTGGCTTTCAACTGATGCGCTCTAAGCGTATCCATCACTTCCTTGAGATGCCTAGCGTGCTCTTCCTCATCCTTTGAGAAGATCAGAATATCATCCACGAAGACAACAACAAACTTGTTGAGTAACTCACTGAACACCCTACTCATCAAGTCTACGAAGTAGGCGGGTGCATTAGTCAAACCGAATGGCATGACAAGCCATTCAAAGAATCCATCTGGATTCCTAAACGCAGTTTTATCAATGCTATCCTCAGCTACTCTAAGCTGATGGAATCCGGTGGCTAGATCGAGTTGAGAGAAAACAGAAGCACCTACCAGCTGGTCAAAGAGATCATCAATTCTCTGTAACGGGTGCCTATTCTTCTTTGTCAGCTTGTTCAACTCTCGATAATCAACACATAGGCGAAGCGAGCCATCCGCCTTAGTAGCGAATACCCCCGGAGCACCCCATTCAGAAATGCTTCGCCTAATAAAATTCTTCTCAAGCAACTCCTTGATTTGCTTACTGAGCTCCCTTCTTTCTCGAGGGGCCATGTGCCTAACGGGAAATGATACTGGCTTGGCATTATCGACTAGATAAATGCAGAAATCTATCTCTCGTTTAGGGGTAACCCCTTAACTTCTTCAAAGACATCAGGATAGTCTCGGACCACCCTTACAGATCGCAGATCATCGATGGACGAGTCGAGAGATTCAAGATAACATAACATGACGGGACCTCTAGGTTTACAAGAAATTTCTAGAGTATTACCGAGGCGAGTCATGATCCTCACCACCCTAGGTTCACAATCGAGAATGGCTCCATAACTGGACAACCAATCCACCTCCAAAATCAACCCGTATCCCATAAACCCGAGAATCTAAACATTACACATGAATTCTATGCTCAAGATAGAGATTTTCAAATCCACACAAATCACAGGTAGATGGGCGGAGCCCCCAATTGGATTTGAAATACAAACGGGATCCTCAACTAAGCTAGTACTTAGGTGCAAACTTTCAACAATATCAGAAGAGATAAAGCTATGCGATGTGCCAGAATCAAATAAGGTGCGAACAGGAAAATCAGAAATGTAAACATGAATTTCTATAAAAACTCTACCTCGATCAAAAGCTGGAAGAGCGAGGAGAGCCTGCAATTGCCCTCCAGAGGGTTTTACTTGCTGAGTTTGTCCTTGCCCTTGTCCTTGCTTCTTGGGGCAATCCTTACTAAAATGTCCAGTCTCTCCACAATGAAAGCATTCGCCCAACTTCCTTTTCTTCTTCCTACAGTCTTTGGCTATGTGCCCAGTAATCCCCCAGAAGTTGCACTTCCTCCTTTCTCTTGACTTGTTGTCCTTGCTATTGTTGTTCTTGCCTCCTTTTCCGGAATCTACCTTCTCGCCTTGAGACTCATTTGCCTTGACCTCCTTCTTGCCACTCTTATCTTCCTCTTGAAGCAGGGCCATATTCACCAAACTCTCGAAAGTCGCCCCCATGGGTATATGAGACATGGCCAAACTACGCAATGGCTCATTCAATCCTAGAGCAAAGTGTAGGGCCTTCTTCTGAGCTGTGTTTACCAATTCTAGGCCGAACTGAGCAAGTTGATTAAACATATCCACGTATTCCCTAACTGTCATGTCCCCTTGCTTTAGAGATAGGAAGCTCTCCATCTGAAGATTCTCTTCTGTCGATGATAGAAACTTTAGTCCAAACCTTCTCCTAAAGTCATCCCAAGTCTCAATGGGTCTAGTAGTGGTGGTGACTACCCACCAATAAGCAGCTTCCCCTTTTAATAGCCATACCGCCAGCAGAACTTTCCTACGATCTTCCACCTCAAAGATAGCAAAGAGGTCTTCAGTTTCCTTTAACCAGTTTCTTGCCTCCACAGAAGTCTCCGTTCCGACAAAATTCTTGCAAACCATCGCCTTAAAGTCTTTGCAAAGCTCCGCGAAATTCATTTGTGTATGCTGAGGGGGAGGAGGAACCTCAGCTACGGGAGGAGGAGAGATGTTAGCGACGGGGGAAGGAAGAGGAATGTTCGTGGGGCCGGCTTCATTCGCCCTTGCCTCCATAAATCTTCGGAACCAGACGGGTACTTATACGCCTTCCGGGATGTTAAAGCGATCGGCCATACTAAAACGAAGAAAAAGATAGATTCAGAACGAAGAAACGAAGGATAGTGCTATGGCTTTTGGGGAATAGCCTTTTAAAATAAACTAGACTTTTCTTGGAAAATACTTAATTGGTTTTGAAAATAGTTTTTCAAAAGGTAAGTTCAAAAATACTTTGCTCAAATCTTGTAAACCTTATGCTCTGATACCAAATGTAACACCCCACCTCCGCCAATGCCACTGTTGCAAGGACATTAGCTTTGGAGGGGCGTTAAACAAGGTAAACATGCATGCAGATATCACAAGACAGAACATATAAGTAAAACAGAGTAGTAAAGCAGCGGATAAAACTTAGCATTTCAAAACCACAGTCATGTTACAACAAAGTACTTGGTCATTATTTTCCAACAACAAAGTCTAGATAAAAGCATAAACTGAAAAACTGAAATACATAAAGTACTATCCCCAAAATGAAGTGATAAACCGTAGCTAGCTCAATGTCCAAAACCGTACATGGGCAAATCCAGTAAGCAAGCAACAAAGATCCAACCTAGGCTCCAATGTTCCCACCCTGAGAAACTGAGGGGGGTGGGGGGAAACGGAAGAAAAGAGGCGAAAGAAAACAGGCCAGTCAAAAAGACTGGTAAGCCCTACTACTATCTGTCTATGAACTAGTAAAGTTAACTGGCATGAGAAGCTGAGTTGAACATAAGGATAACAACATAATGGCATGATGATTAACTAACAAGACAGATAAAGGTGTCATCGCATAATCAAGGTTAAGTTTTGTACCACGGGTGTACTAGCATTCTAACATGTCAAGTAAAAACAAGAATTGATCCCTTGGCCCAAGTTTGGCCCAACATCATGAGATGAGCTAAATCAAGGTCCAACTACACGGTCTAGTCGATCGGCTCCCTATAAGCCTAACTCGTCAAGTGTTGGTGTCATGCGGCTTAATCATGTAATGTACTTGATTGTGCAGGGTCCACCCTAGGGTGTATCTGGCCCTACGGTGTAACCCTCAGACACCATACCATGATGCACAGTCCAAACCTACCGGTGCCTCGTTCAACTCCAGACTTGATGTGCACGACCATGGTCCGCCTGAACAACCGGGGCATCATTCAGCCGTCTCTTTTGGTCTCTTACAATCAGCCCAGTAATCGTGCCTCACCCTAGCCTAGTCCTAGGGTCTTATGATACATCTAGAAGGTTACTGCTGAAAAGGACCACGCAACTAGGGTTTCTTAACGTGTTAAATGTGGTTAACCCGATCCAAACGTGGATTAAATCGGTTAAGAGTACCCAAGGCTCCTGACATAACCTCGATTAATCCATCAAGCCCAAATTGGTTAAGTATTAAGTGGACCATGACTTAACCCTAATCAGGAGGCATTAATTAACTTAATGCGCTTTAACCTCTCACATTAGACTTTGCTTTGGTTACTAGTTAAGCCGGGCGGGTCCGGGTAGCTTTACACCACAACTAGGTCTAACCTCGTGTTCGAGCACAACATGACCAACTTCTCAAATTGGGTCTTATTGTTTGTAGCCACTAGTTAAGCCGGGCGGGTCCGGGTAGATTTATGCTACAAACTCAACCCAACCTCGAGTTGGCCACACTCATATTTTCTAAGTGTCATGTCCATTATGTTTCCAAAACATAATTACAAGTTAACATATCACGTCATGTTATAAAAATCATGTTCATGTCATAATTTTACCCAACCCCAACGTAATACATCGTTTACATACTCGCAACAACGCATAAAGGATAAAATAGGGAACTTGGCATAATCATGACAAAAAGGTGTTGAAGCCACAAGTTTATCATGATGGCATATGAAATGTACATATATTCATATACTTGCATATTGCATCATTAGGCTTCAAAAGCATGCATAAAACCAAACTTAGCATATGAGTGATACATGGTGATAAATGACATGTAGAAGTTGATAGAAGTTCGCATTTAGCCTCACATGCAAGTTATCATAAGGGATATGATAACTTCCATGTTGCCAAAATGCAACCTTCAACATAAAGCTTGGAGCTTTATGCTCACAACATCAAGTTTAACTTGCATAACATGATAACATGATCAACCCAAACTTGCATAACATAGCAACATGTGTCATACATAATGATTAACCCAACTTGCATAATGATCATCCAAACTTGCATATAATGATCAACCAAACTTGCATATAATGATCAACCAAACTTGCATATAATAATGATCAACCAAACTTGCATATCATAATGATCAACCAAACTTGCATATCATAATGATCAACCCCAAACTTGCATCATTCATTTAACTTTAGAGTTCAAGAAAGAAAGTAGAAAAGGACTTACAATGCTATGAAGACACAAATAAATAGTTGTTAAAAGACTGAGACGAAGCCCTTATGCAATCACCAAAAAGACCCAAATATGCAAGCTCCAAATGAAAAACCCTTGAGCCAAATCAATAAAAACCCTTGCTTTGAAATAGAAATGTTGCAACTTGACTTGAATGCAAACTAAGAATATTCATACAAGCTTGAAAATACTTGTATGCATTCAAAATCTCTCAAATAATTTAACATAGAAATTTTAGCATGAGAGTGGGGGCCATGAGAGGAACAATTTTGGCATAGTTTAGTTGTAGGAATGAATAATGATGATTTAGGCTAGGTGTTTGGTCCTTTTTATAGAAGATTAGGATAGTATTAGCCATAGGATTAACCCTAGATTCAATCTAAGCCATCAAAGCATGTCTTGGGGAAGAAGTCAAGTGTAGGAACCATCTAGGGCCTTTAGATTAAAGCTGAACCATGAGAACCATTCAAATGCAAAATCTGCATTTGAGCAAATCGGCCCACGGGTTGACAGCCAAACACCCTGGATTAACCCCTAGTCGACCCAGCGGGCTTGGGTCGACCTCAAAAATCGGCCCGTTCGGTTATTCCCCTCTCCCAATTCGCTGTTTTGAACATTTTTCCATATTTATTTATTAAATTTTCAATTATATATATATATATCAATGTATATATATTTCTCTGCGCAACCCATTTCACTTAATTAAATATACTTTAATTTGTGAATTTTCTGTGAAACTTCGCGAGGCCATATCTTGGTCATACGGACTCCGATTTTCGAAAACTCGGACTCTATTTCGCGTATTTTTTCGAGACGAACGCAATGGCACAGCCCGTTTCCCTTGATTCAGATTTTACAGTTTAATTCTGCCTCCGTTTATGTTATAATATGTTATTCAAAAATACGGGTTGTTAAACTTATCTTGATTGGAAAATATGATACTATGTACATATAGTACTTTATTTCATAATTTTCATAAATCATACTTATGTCAACTTACATAAGATTTTTCTTTTCAAATCATACTTTCAAAAAGCTCATTTTTATATAATTCCATTACCTTCTCATCCAATAGTTTTCGAATTCACTATATCCTTATATATTTTTTCTTCTCCATATAAGTTTCGGAAACATCTATATTAAATATTAAAATCCGATATCCTTGAACTTCGATTCAAATTTCAGTTTTGATCTTTTAACCAATTTAGATATCTGATATCCTTTCAAACTCAAGCTTATAAATCCATTGGTTATAAACCGAATTTGCTCCCAATTTCCAATTATTACTTAATTTTTCAATCTTTCTGATAAATTTGTTTTTCATTCGAATCTAATAGGTTTCATACATCCTTGTATTGTTAAATTCTTATCCAAAAATTCCTTGTTTTTGCTTTTAGTCTTTCAAAATTTGCATTTCTGCTTACGATATCTTACTCGTTTCCCACTTATTTGAATTTGAATCTCAATTTAAATTTCAAAACTTATTGAATTATTCACTAACCGGTAATTCACCTTCTATTTCAATAATTCAGAATTTCTGAACTTAATCGTTTTCCTCAATATTTCAAAATGAATTTATCTTATCAAAACAACCTAGTCACAGGACTAAGGAAAATGATTTTCTTCTATTTGCAAATATTTCTATTCAAAAATACATATATATACAGCAATTCTCAAATTGTTTGAAAATAAATTTTCAAAATTTTTCGAAATCGAATTCTCAAATTTCGTCAAGCGATCTCCTTAATTGAAATCAAATTGATATGAAATTTATTTCATTTTGGGTTCATTTCAAATATACACTATTTATTTTTTTCAATGGTTTCCTAAATTATAACCAAATTGATAGGTTATTTTATTCCATCTTTTAAATTAATTTGCAATATACTCCATTTTATCTCATTCAATGGTTTCTCATTCTCAAATCCATTCATGTATATACTTCTTACTTTATTTCACTGGAACACGCAACGAGAATATATCTTTTCAGTTTCCTTTTTCAAAGATAATTCATTCATTCAACAATTTCCCTTAATTAACTGGGAACTTCAATCATTGGGGATTGTCTGCTTTCGATCCGTAATCCACATCCTCGCATAACCGACTTCACGGTATTCACCCTTCTTATTCATCGAAATTTCCAAGATTTTACAATCTTCAACCAATCTACTCATACCATCATCTTTCCCTCAACCTCTTCACATTATTTTTATCGTTATATATACTTAATCAAATTGTTATATGTATTACTACATATCTCTATCCTTCCTCATTCATCAGTACCTGACCATAAATTAGTGAGTGAACAACTCCCTAGGTATCAATCCCGAAGGCCGAAACCAACATCGGATTGATACCAAGAAAATCATTCAACTGGACTAATCTCTAGTCAGTTTCTAAATTCCTTAACTCCACTTCTTAATTTCTTATCAAATTAATGCTTATGCAACTCTAAGATTCAATTTACAAATCCATTCCTTCTACGTTCTGTCATCCTTCGTTCTCGACATGTGGCTTTTTGTTCTTTGGTCCTTTCCATTTTGAGTTATCCAAACTCGTTAACCTCTCACGAAATTTTAAACCATTTCCAATTATCCTATTAATTTTAAATAATTTTAGAAAATTCCTTATTACCAATGAGGGAACATTTCCAAACACTCTCAAGTCTTTATTTTCTATAGAAAATACTCTTTATTTTCATGGGGAACATTTCAAATTTTGATATTTGATTTAAAACAGATATACCGTTATTCCACTTAACTATTAACACTTATTTACTTACTTCAGTTACCCACTCTTGCTATTAATCTGAACCATTTCTTAGTTAACAATGAAGTCAATCAAGTTGGGATATATTTTGCTCTTAAACCTTAACTGAACAACATCATTAACCTTGAAATATATAATTCATAATTTTGAACACCAACAAAACATTCATTCTCGCAATTTCCGATTCCAAGATAAGGATTTATTTCCTTCCCAATAATTCACGCCTTCAAAATATGTAATTTTAAAATATACTTTATTCATTAATCTAAATACACAAATAATTAATAATATATTAAATTTTTATACAAACGGAAAGTAAATGATATTTTCTGAAATTCATTAATCTCCACGCATAACATTTTTTTTCAAATAATCTCTTATGCAATAATATATTCCGGACTTCGGAATAATCTCACTTAATTTATATTCTAAACTTCAGAATAATCTCACTGTATCAGTCAACTTCATTACCTTGATTTCCAATTTTATTTGCAACATTTTTGTTTTCACACATTATTTTCTTCTAAAAGTAAATATTCTTTCTTTTATCTGAACTCGTCACATCAAATTAGTCTTGATTTCATCTAAATACAGGTTCAAATCTTCTTAAAAATCCTCCTTCATATTTTGCTTCATTTACAGCTCTCGCATTCAATTCACTTGTTGTTAACAAGTTTATATTTACTATCAAATTCATATATTCGATTACACATTATTAGTTTGAACCCAATTATAAATCATGTTGCCAAATTCTGAATAATCTAAATAAATTCGAAATACAATTGGATACTATCAAATTCCAATTATACCCATTAAAGATTTTATTTTCATTTATTCCTATTCCCAATATCAAAATAAAATTCATTGTTTTATTTTTGAATGATTTCAGATTTTCCCTTTTATTCACATTCTTATCTGAATTCTTATTTCGAATAAATTTCAATGATCTTTGATTGCTAGAATACATGATTAGAGAAATCGATTCGTTGATTCTCTTATACTTATTTTCCCTTTGATACCATTCGATGATGGATTTGAGGTTAAAATCTAAGGAAACCTGTCGAAGAATAGCTTTTGCAAACCTGGATTCGAAGACTGGGGATTCCGGAAAAATTTAAAGCCTAAAATAAATTTTTGTTTCCGTTATATAAATTTCAAAATACTAATTTCAAAATAATATTTATAAAATAATCTTTCTTTAAAAATATATTTTAAAAATATTTGCACTTTAAATTTTATTTTTACAAAACCTTTTTTTTAAGATCCATTTTTAAACTCAATAAACTAAGCTTTGAATAAACCAAAGCTCTGATACCACTTGTAATGTCCCTCCTTTTTGACCGCTTCAAATTGATAATTGAACCAACTTAAAACGCCCAAATCGACAGGGCATATTTAGCTTACAGAGTTTAAAAACAAAATCAACACAGAAATATTGAATGATAAATGATACATTATTGAACAACGGAAAAAAAATTATTTATTAATCAAACTTTTGAATACAAGATATTTATATACAGAGGAATTTAAAACAATTTGAATACAATGAAAAATCTTTACTGGTTTAAAACTTCATAGTGCGCATCCCTGGAATCCTAGCTTCATCAAATTTTCGTATCCTAAGTTATAATCCCTAAATCTGAAATGCTCGGATCTGACCCGAGCGTTCCATGCAAAAACATAAAACACTCGTGTCAGGATTAATCATAGTTCAATTAGATTAATTTCAATAGAAACTGAAATATAATAGTTAATCCTCACATTAGTCGTATGTCAAATACAGTGGTCCAATGTCTATGCTACATCGGTTTTTTTTTCATCTCAGGGAAATGGTCATGGGAGCCTGCATATATACACGTGTACATGTACACATGTGCACTGCACCAGCATCCCGCAACCACAAACAATGAATACATTGAAGTTTAGTGGGTATGCACGAACATTACAGGGAAACAAGGCCGGCAGGTTACAACCAACAATGCACACCAATGAAAGAGTAAAACACTTAATTGTGCATATTTGCAGAACAATATTAACGAGGATTCATGCATGATGGATGAACAAGACATATTAATCACAGTAGAGGATTGCGCATGTGCCAAATAACAATTCAGCAAGAGATTCCTTATTGCTACATAAGGTGACAACATAAATTCAGTATGTAGATTTGTTTGTTGGGATGAACACAATACTAAGCATCCATGGTTAAAAGTATATCTGATCCTAAGCCACCGCACAAGTTTCAGGTAAGGCAAGTCATTTATGTACTAAAGTATACGAATGGACAACAGCCGTACATAATTGGAAAGCAGCGGTATATGATGGAACAACAAGTAGGCCGACAATCATAAAAGTGACAGTGGTTAACCAATTGGTTCGAAGGGTTTCAAGAGAATAAATAAGACTAAGCAAGGAACTTGGTGCAACATAATGGCTAAAAATATATGTGATCTTGCTCAAATACATCCATTTATCAAAACATGTAGCTTTGAAACTCAAGACAGTGCCTAACTAACGTGACAATGGCCATTTAATATTTTGAATGAGATCTGCATCCATCATGTAAGAAAATATTCATATTCACATAACCTAGCAACAGTTTTGTTTTTTTTTTTGCCAAAAATGCTTGTCAAATATTATAAAACTGAATAACTGATGAGGTGGCATAATCATGACCAGCTACACTGAAATCTCCTATAACCAAATTTACAGTTAAATTGCAACTTACTATCCTTAAACCTCCTAGCTCCAGATATATATATATATATATTTTAGTGAGCATTTAGGGCTCAATAATACAACCCATAAGTTGAAGTATTTATTTGACAGTAACTTAAGTATTACTTTCAGAGATAGCTGAAATTTATCTTTCAGGTCAATATCAAACAAGACAAACTAAACGTGTATAAACCATATGATAGTTGCCAACTGACTCATACGTGACAACAAAATTTAAATTACATGCATATAGGTGCCAGTTTCAAGAAAAGACACAAAATAACAAAGCAACAAGAATTGTTTTAAGTAGGACATTTCAATGCATATTATTTCAACACAGAGTGCTATAGAAAAATGAAGTAGATTTCATACAGGCACATGTAGTTACCCAAATTCCCAAGGTCCAAGCAATGTAACTTATCAACATGAAAAGTTAGGCTAAAGGTTTAATAAGGCAATAGGGAAATATTAATGAGGCTTTCTATCCACACAGTCCAAACAGAAATCTGTACGCGGTCACATATACAGTCATACTTAAATGAACACACATACACACAATGTATCCCAACACGGTCCTATATATGAACACACACACACACACGCACACACAAACAATTAGTCGTACATATGCACAATCAAATATATGAACCAGACAAGTCAGTATGCCAAAGCTAAATGAATCATGTTAATGCAAGATGCCTAGCAGCATATACATGGAAGTGGAGACGGTAACCAAAATGGTGCTATAGGTTTGCTATCATGTGAACCGATGTGTTTTAGTTAAAAACAAGGCCTCGTTTCAAATCATTCACATGCAGACAATAAAAAAAACTAGCTTCAGTGTTTTCTGAAGAAGGAAAAACAAATTCAATAATAAGTGTTGTGAGTCAACAAAGACAGGATCTGCATATGTATAATAAGTAACCAATTATACCATTTCTTTTTATTTAGTAGCATACTGAACTTTTTTCCTTTTTCATCAGTCTTTACATATATATGTAGCTATATGTATATGAGAGTATATATGTATACATTTGTCGGCACCTGTATACATAGATGTAACACCCCGTAATTCTATTAATATAAATATTCACAAATTAAAGAATAACTAATCTCAGACGTGAGAATTGTGGGAAACGGGTTACGCCATTGTGTTCGTCTCGGAATTCTGTATGAAATAGAGTCTGAGTTTGCATGAATTGGACTTCGTATGAATAAGTTATGGCCATCGGAAGTTTCAGAAAATTCAAAACAGCTCGCAGGAAATTTAAAATTCAAACTGAAAGTGCAGAAGCGGGCTGGGCGGGAAAATTCCCGCCCAGGCAGGTCGACTGGGGAGTCGACAATAGTGTTGACCTCCCCCCCCAGGTCGACTATAGTGTCGACCTGGTCAGTCGGCTAGGGTTTTGACTGAGCCCAGTTCTGAGCTGCTGATGTGTATTTAGGGCTGAGTTGGCAAATTAAACGGTTCAGGTTAGTTCTGAGTTGATCTGATGGTCTAAATAAACCCTAAACTCTATAAATACATAGGTAGTCTCTCACCCTAATTCATATGAAAAATAGAATAGCTACCGTCATACCGCCGCCATGGAACTCAGTCTAACCGCCGCCAACTAAGAAGGAAGAAAAGCTAATCAAATTCTAATTCTACTCAACCCTAAAGCAAATCAAGACTCTCTTTTCTTCTCTAAATTGTGAGTATGATGATCTTAACAAGATTATTATTATTTTAATTAGGTTAAGCCATGAATGGATTATGAGTAGATGATGTGAATTGTCATATATGTTGTTGTAAACCTTATGCTATCATGTATGTTATAAATTCTATGCTATGTGGTGATGATATCCTATATGTTGTAAATCATGCTATGATGATGTTATGTATGTTTCTATGCTAAGTTGTAATGAATCATACATGTTAAAAAAGCCATGATGTTACTATCTATGCTAACTAGTTCATGTTAATCAAATCATGATGTTGATATTATTTGGGTTATGTTGATCTATATGACAAGTCACATATGAAAGTTTAGGATGAGATTATGAACATATGCCATGACATCTATTATGACATCTAGAATTATGTTATGACATATGTGAAATTCTATGCTAGTTCACACCATCATTATGTTGCCTAAAACCCCATATGCAAGTTTATACATAAATTTGGGATATGATCATATCATGTAAATTGTGCCATTTAACAAGTCGACACCTTTAGATCCTTAACATGTGTAGTTTATGCAAGTTTCACCCCTATTATGATTAGATTCATTTTAATTGTCTATATGTTGTGATAATTTATTTCTGTGCTATGAGTTAGACTATTCAAGTTTAACGTATATTCTGCGTTAAATAAGCGAACGTATAAACGTGGTGTATGGGTAATATTAAGGATTTAATATAAAGAAGTTAGGGTGCAATTGATATGATTTTGCATGCCATGAGTGGATGACCATAATTGAGTCAATTATGGACATCAATAAAAGTGGACTTAATTAATAATTTGAATAGGGAATTATTAAAATTGGGGTAAAAGATTATAAGTGATAATCAATGCTTAGGACACGAGGTTGGACTCGTTTGAGACGTAAACCTGCCCGGACCGGCCCGGCAAATCCAGTGGTCACAAATGTCAGCCCAATGTGAGAGGTCCTAGGCCTAAACTAAAGCATAATAGTTGTAAAGACACGAGGTTAGACTCTTTTATGGTGTAAGACTGCCCGGACCCGCCGGGCAAATCCAGCTGCCATAAATGCTAGTCTAATGTGAGAGGTCTTTATGAGGTTATGGCCTAAATGAATTAAGAAATACTTAACCAGATAAACATGTAAGCTGGGACATGGGGGTTAAGTAGGTGCCTTGGGTGGCATGAGTAATCTAGTGGGTGCCCTTAGTGGCATGTGAAATACGATTAGTAAGACTTAACCAAACACACATGTAAATGAACATGACTAAGAGGGTTAAGTGGGATATACTAGTGGTGACAAGCTTAGGTAGGTAGCTTGTGGGGGCCCATTTCAACCAGTATCCCAAACGTATCTTTGTGGGCTCGACCCAAGTCGGGGACGGGACACGCATACTGGGCTTGACTATAAGAGGCCAAAACGGGGAGCGGTGGCAATGCAAGTCCAACGGGTTTCATATGCGTGTGTGGACTCGGGCTGGTAGGTAAGACGTTGTTGCATCGTGTAGGTATAAGCCGTGCATTCTCAAGTTGTATCGGGTTGCCACTTTAGGGGAGTGATACACCCCACTGTGGGGCCAGCACGGGTATCTACGAGTAGGGAGCCGATCGCAAGTGGGTAGTGGGGTACACCTAGTGGAGATAGGGGCAAATGGCACCTATGTAGTCAGCTAGGGGTACGTAAGGCTATTTATATAGTTTGTGTGTGAAGCAAAGGGGATCAACCTTTAGGGTGACTGGTGCGGTGCAGTGTAGTAATGTGCGGTGCAGTGTAGTAATTATTCGTTAGTAATTAGGTATGCCTTTAACGTTATCTTCAACGTTACCTTTAACGTTATCTTTATCTGCTTTTCCATACCCAATAGTTCATAGACATTTACTTGTCTTCCAGCTTATGCCTTGGTCTAGTTATTTTGATAATAGTATTGTTAGAATTATCATACTCGCCAGACTTTATGTCTGACCCCCTCTATTTCTATCATTTTCTCCCCTCCAGGTCCTCAGGTTGGACCCAGCTCTAGTGGAGTTTGATTGGATTGCTTTATCTCTCTTGGAAAGCTTGGACCGTTGAAGTAAAGTCCAGCTTGTTATCTTCTTTAATGGCTATTTGTGTAATGGGATTATGTATTTTATTTGATCAAGATGGATATTGTACTTGACTCTGATTTATGGTTTTTCTGATGTAAGAAACATGTTTAATTTTCGCTGCAATAAAATGAAGTTTTAGATTTCCAAGTACTACTTATTATCTGTCTTGTTGTAATTTTTCTGTTCTATATTCACTTAAAATCTCCATGGAAGTTAATGCATTCCCTTTGTGAGTGACAATAATGGACGTGGGGTGTTACACGTGGTATCAGAGCTTAAGGTTACCAGAACAGATAATTTTTTTAGAAAAACTATTTTTCTAAAGTATTTTTGGAAGAAGTGCTTTCAAAAACATGTTTTAATGAGTAATTTAAAGAGGAAAGTTTTTTTTAAGAAAAACATAATCCCCAATAGCCATATCTTTATCTTTCGAATTCTCCATTTTGAATCCTTCCTTTTTTGTTTCAGCATGGCTGAAGATCTTAACCTACCTGATGGTGTATCGCTACCAGGATGGTATAGGAGGCTATTAGAGGCTAGGGCCGCCGCAGGTCCGGCCAATGTTCCTCCACCACCAGTTGTACCCGTTCCTCCTCCTCCTCGCATAGATACATTTGCAAAGACGTGCAAGGAATTTAAGGCTATGGGTGGAAAACCTTTTCAAGGGTCAGAAACGTTTGTGGAAGCTAGAGATTGGCTTAGGGAGGTGGAAGAATTGCTAGAGATCTTTGAAGTGGAAGAAGGGAGGAAAGTCAAATTATCAGCTTGGTTAATGAAGGGAGAGGCCTCGTTTTGGTGGGAGGTCACTAATGGGGAGCGTCCTGTTGATTCTTGGGCGGATTTTAGGCGTAGGTTTGAGGCAAAGTTTCTCTCAAGGGCAGAAGAGAATCTATATATGGAAAGGTTCTTGACATTGAAGCAAGGAAGCTCATCAGTAAAAGAATATGTTAACAAATTTAATCAGTTAGAAAGGTTTAGCTTGGACTTAGTGAACACGCCGGAGAAGAAGGCACTGAGGTTCGTTAATGGATTGAATGAACCGTTCCAAGGGTTGGCTATGACCCACATCCCTATGGGGGCCACCTTTGAGAAGCTTGTAGACATGGCACTCATGCACGAGGAGAAAGGCGCTAAAGCTAACAAGGCACCCGAGAAGAAAGGGGATCAGAAGAAACCTCAACAGCAAAACAAGAAGGGTGGTAAAGACAATAATGGTAAGGGAAAGATGAAATGCTTTAACTGTGGGACACCAGACCATCTCAGCAAGGATTGCCGAAAGAAAAAGAAGACTGGCTGTTTCCACTGTGGCGAACCGGGACATCTAGTGAAGGACTGCCCAAAGAAGGGGCAGAGAGCAGGAGCTACCTCGGGAGGACAGGTGCAGGCTCTTATGGCACCAGGACAGGCAAGGGGACAAGTTCAAGCTCTCGCGGTCCCACCGCTGCAAGAACGAGGTAGAACCATTTCTGTTGAAAGCTTAGTTTTTCTGTTTGATCATCCTGTCCGTACCTTATTTGATTCGGGCGCATCGCATTCGTTTATCTCTACGTCATTAGTTGAATCACTGCACTTAAACACTAGTTTAGTAGAGGATCCCTTAGTTGTTTCGAATCTAATAGGGGGCTCAGCTTATTTTCCATGATGTGTTTGGATTTGAAAATTTCTATACTTAGCGTTGAGTTTAGATGTGATGCTTATGTGTTAGGCTTCACGGGCTATGGGCTAATTTTAGGAATGGATTGGTTATCCAGAAATGTGGTCGTACTTGATTGTGAAAGGAGAGTAGTTAGGCTCATGACTCGCCTTGGTAACGCTCTCGAAATCTTTTGTAATCCTATAGATTCGGTTATGCTAAGTTATTTAGAATCACTTGACGCATCTAAGGAAAATCTACAATCTGTTAGAGTGGTCCGAGAATATTCGGATGTGTTTGAGGGGGTGAAGGGCTTGCCTCCGAAGCAGGAGATAAATTTTCGAATATATCTTATGGATAATGCGAAACCAGTATCTTTGCCAGTACGCCACATGGCGCCACGTGAAAGGAGGGAACTCGGTAAGCAAGTGAAGGAGTTGCTTGAGAAGGGGTTCATAAGACGAAGTATATCGGAGTGGGGTGCTCCAGTAGTATTTGCCACGAAGGCTGATGGGTCCCTTAGACTTTGTGTGGACTATAGAGAACTTAATAAGCTTACTAAGAAGAACAGACACCCACTGCCGAGGATTGACGATCTCTTCGATCAGTTAGTTGGCGCCTCAGTGTTTTCGCAGTTGGACTTAGCCACTGGTTTCCATCGGTTGAGAGTGGCTGAGGATAGCATTGACAAGACTGCCTTTAGGACTCCAGACGGTTTCTATGAATGGCTAGTGATGCCCTTCGGTTTGACAAACGCACCCGCATACTTTGTTGATTTGATGAGTAGGGTGTTTAGGGAGTACCTTAACAAATTCGTGGTAGTCTTTGTAGACGACATCTTGATCTTTTCTAAGGATGAAGAAGAGCATGCCCTACATCTTAGGGTAGTGTTGGAGACCCTACGAGCGCATAATCATAAAGCTAAATTTTCTAAGTGTCACTTCTGGAGCAAGGAAGTACGATTCCTAGGGAACGTGGTTTCCAATGAAGGGATAGACGTGGATCCCGCGAAGGTGGTGGCCATCCAAGATTGGAAGGTCCCTGAAAATGCTACCGAAGTAAGAAGTTTCTTGGCATTGGCTGGCTACTATAGGAAGTTTATCAAAGACTTCGCAAAAATATCAGCCCCATTGACACGCTTGAGGAAGAAGAACCTTGTTTTCTCATGGGACGTAGATTGTGATGATGCATTCGAACGATTGAAGAGAGCTTTGACTTCAGCCCCAGTCTTAGTATTGCCAGACGGGAGTAAGCCATTTACTGACGCTTGTGGGACAGGACTAGGCGCAGTTCTAATGCAAGAGGGCAGGGTAATAGCCTATGGTGGAAGGCCGTTGAGAGCGCATGAGAAAAATTACCCTACACATGACCTAGAGTTGGCCGCTATTGTTTTCGCGCTTATGTCTTGGCGCCATTATCTTCTTGGCGAGACATTCGAATTATTCACTGACCACTAATCGCTAAAATACTTATTCTCTCAGAAGGACTTGAACTTAAGGCAACAAAGGTGGATGGAGTTCTTAGCATCCTACGACTTCGAGATAGCATATACCCCTGACAAGTGTAACATGGTGACAGATGCCTTAAGTAGAAAAAGATTATCCTTAAGTCCTTTGTTTGTTGAGCGGCGAAGTTTAGAATTCATTTTGATGTTTGACTTTAGACCTTCCGTTGACTTTGTACCCGGTTTGCTAGCATCCTTGGAGGTCAGACCTACGCTTTAGGGATGGATTGGCGAGGCACAACGAGACGACCCACAGTTGGTTGAGTTAGTAGAAAAGCTCAAAGGAGGGGAGTCATCAAGCCATCTCCGTAGGTATACCCTAGATGATAAGGGTTGGTTACGTAGGGACGGTAGACTTTGTGTACCAAAAGACGATGACCTAAGGAAGATCATTCTTGACGATGCACATCGTTCGAAGATGACCATTCATCCCGGGGGGACAAGATGTACAAAGACATGAAGCGAGTTTACTTTTGGGCCGGTATGAAGAGGGACGTGGCCGAGTATGTCACTAGATGCTTGGTATGCCAACAAGTAAAGGCGGAGCAAAAGAAACCCGGTGGATTGCTTCACCCATTGGAGGTTCCACTATGGAAATGGGAAAGCGTCTCGATGGATTTTTTGGATGGATTACCGCGATCGAGGAAGGGTAATACGGGGATTTGGGTTATAGTAGATAGACTTACTAAAGGCGCCCATTTCATTCCCGTGAAGAGTAAGAGGACTGCTCCATGGTTAGCTTCTGTATACTTCCGAGAAATAGTTCGTTTGCACGGTGTTCCTTCTAGCATAGTGAGCGACCGCGATCCTATTTTCACTAGCGAATTTTGGAGAAGCTTGCAAGAGGCGGTAGGGACTCAGTTATGTTTGAGCACCGCATATCATCCTTAGACGGACGGCCAAACCGAGAGGGTGAATCGCATTCTAGACGATCTTTTGAGGCTATGTATCCTAGACTTTGGGGGTACATGGGAAGAGCATCTTCCGTTGGTGGAGTTCGCATATAATAACAGCTTTCAGTCTTGCATTGGTAGGGCACCATTCGAAGCTCTTTACGGACGACCTTGTCATTCACCTACATGTTGGTGGGAATCAACGGATAAGATCTTACTTGGGCCTAATATGATTAGGGAGACTTCGGAGAAGATCGACTTGATTCGAAGGAGGATGAAAGCAGCGCAAGATAGGCAGAAATCTTATGCGGATAAGAGGAGGACAGATTTCGAGTTTGAAGTTGGGGACATGGTCTTTATCAAAGTATCTCCATTAAGGAAAGTTGTTCGATTTGGGTCCGTTGGGAAGTTAGCACCAAGGTTCGTAGGGCCGTTTCCTATTAAGGAGAAGATTGGACAGATGGCGTATAGAGTGGAGTTGCCTGAGAGACTTAGTGGTGTACACGAAGTATTCCATGTGTCACATTTGAGGAAGTGCTTGCACGAGACCGCGGAAGTGGTAGAGCCGAACTTGCTTAGAGAGGTGGAGATCGAGCGTGATGCGACGATTCGACGAGCTCCTACGCGCACTCTTGGGTCAGAGATTAAGAAGCTGAGGAATCGAGAGGTTAGACTAGTCAAAGTGCAATTGGGAGATGATGAGAGCAACGCTACTTGGGAGACAGAAGAGAAGATGCGTTCATGATACCCTTTTCTTTTTTAGGGTATGTCCTTTAATTTCTCCTTTATCGCTTAGCTCGTACTTATCTTACCTTTAGAGTATCCTCTCGCTAGTATTCTTGACCTTTAGTTAGGATAATCCTATGGTTGAAATATGTGTTTGAGACATGTTATGTATGATGGATGCAAAGTGGATGCAAGTGTTTGCTCGTGGTTGCTCGTGGATGCATACACACACACTATTAGGCACTAGATCGGCTCAGTCACTTCATATTGCATATTGCATATAAATGGATGTATTTAGTAAAATGGATGTATGATGATTGTTTGTCATATGGATACCGCATTTTGGTGAATGGTTGTGCACGCATAATATATATCGATAGGGAACTTTTGCATACATAATGGACGCATGGCACTATCATGGTTTGCATTAAGGAGGTCAACTGAATCAGTGGACCGCCTGATTTTGCATTAGATATGGACATATACACACACTGTGCATTTAAACATGAAAGCATTAGAAGTCTATAAGGACAATGGATGCCTGTGATTGATGGTTGAGTAGATGGACGATTGGATGTTAGGATATACATTCTTCTTAAATTGAAGATTTCGGGGTCGAAATCCTTTAAGGAGGGAGAATGTAACACCCCGTAATTCTATTAATATTAATATTCACAAATTAAAGAATAACTAATCTCAGACGTGAGAATTGTGGGAAACGGGTTACGCCATTGTGTTCGTCTCGGAATTCTGATTGAAATAGAGTCCGAGTTTGCGTGAATTGTAATTCGTATGAAGAAGTTATGGCCATCGGAAGTTTCAGAAAATTCAAAACAGCTCGCAGGAAATTTAAAATTCAAACTGAAAGTTCAGAAGCGGGCTGGGCGGGAAAATTCCCGCCTAGGCAGGTCGACTGGGGAGTCGACACTAGTGTCGACCTCCTCCCCCCCCCCCAAGTCGACTATAGTGTCGACCTGGGTGTCGACCTGGTCAGTCGGCTAGGGTTTTGACTGAGCCCAGTTCTGAGCTGCTGATGTGTATTTAGGGTTGAGTTGGCAAATTAAACGGTTCAGGTTAGTTCTGAGTTGATCTGACGGTCTAAATAAACCCTAAACTCTATAAATACCTAGGTAGTCTCTCACCCTAATTCATATGAAAAATAGAATAGCTACCGTCATACCGCCGCCATGGAACTCAGTCTAGCCGCCGCCAACTAAGAAGGAAGAAAAGCTAATCAAATTCTAATTCTACTCAACCCTAAAGCAAATCAAGACTCTCTTTTCTTCTCTAAATTGTGAGTATGATGATCTTAACAAGATTATCACTATTTTAATTAGGTTAAGTCATGAATTGATTATGAGTAGATGATGTGAATTGTCATATATGTTGTTGTAATCCTTATGCTATCATGTATGTTATAAATTCTATGCTATGTGGTGATGATATCCTATATGTTGTAAATCATACTATGATGATGTTATGTATGTTTCTATGCTAAGTTGTGATGAATCATACATGTTAAAAAAGCCATGATGTTACTATCTATGCTAACGAGTTCATGTTAATCAAATCATGATGTTGATATTTTTTGGGTTATGTTGATCTATATGACAAGTCATATATGAAAGTATAGGTTGAGATTATGAACATATGCCATGACATCTATTATGACATCTAGAATTATGCTATGACATATGTGAAATTCTATGCTAGTTCACACCATCATTATGTTGCCTAAAACCCCATATGCAAGTTTATACATAAATTTGGGTTATGATCATATCATGTAAATTGTGCCATTTAACAAGTTGACACCTTTTGATCCTTAACATGTGTAGTTTGTGCAAGTTTCACCCCTATTATGATTAGATTCATTTTAATTGTCTATATGTTGTGATAATTTATTTCTGTGCTATGAGTTAGACTATTAGAGTCTAATGTATATTTTGCGTTGAATAAGCGAACATATAAACGTGGGGTAGGGGTAATATTAAGGATTTAATATAAAGAAGTTGGGGTGCAATTGATATGATTTTGCATGCCATGAGTGGATGACCATAATTGAGTCAATTATGGACATCAATAAAAGTGGACTTAATTAATAATTTGAATAGGGAATTATTAAAACTGGGGTAAAAGATTATAAGTGATAATCAATGCTTAGGACACGAGGTTGGACTCGTTTGTGACGTAAACCTACCCGGACCCGCCCGGCAAATCCAGTGGTCACAAATGTCAGCCCAATGTGAGAGGTCCTAGGCCTAAACTAAAGCATAACAGTTGTAAAGACACGAGGTTAGACTCTTTTATGGTGTAAGATTGCCCGGACCCACCCGGCAAATCCAGCTGCCATAAATGTCAGTCTAATGTGAGAGGTCTTTACGAGGTTATGGCCTGAATGAATTAAGAAATACCTAACCAGATAAACATGTAAGGTGGGACATGGGGGTTAAGTAGGTGCCTTGGGTGGCATGAGGAATCTAGTGGGTGCCCTTAGTGGCATGTGAAATACGATTAGTGTTAGCCTGCTTTGTGACCAGGCTACCCAAAGCAAATATCATGTTGACATACCTCTGGGTAAATGCTATCTCATATGGAATCTCTGGATAACATCGCTCTCTGGCATTGAAAGCATCGTCAGAAGACACAAGGCAGTTTGGTCAAAATCACAACATCATTATAAACTGGCCCGAAACCCCTATCAAATGACCTCATTTGGATCTATTCACCTCATATACTCGTAACCCTTTGAATTAGCTTCAGTTTGATCTTTGGTTTGGCTCAATCGGACTTACGGTTTGAAAGTTACGCCCATTTCCGAGAACGGGTGTAAGCTGGCATATGACCGCGATCCGATCCGCCCTTGCCTACGCGATCCGATCCGACCTTGCCTACGCGATCCGATCCGACCTTGCCTACGCGATCAGACCTATGACCGCGATCCGACCCATGACCGCGATCCGACCTATGACCGCGATTTGACCCATGACCGCGATCCGACCTATGACCGCGATCCGACCTTCGGACCTGTTCACACGCAGCTTGTTTTGACCTATTCTCAAGGCTACTGGCTCTCCTATTTTTCTGGATCGCCTGCCACGTACCCCATCACGAACCAGTCCTCCCAGAAGCTTTCCTACAGCTATAAATACAACTTCAGAGGGCATTTTCAAAGGACTTTTGACATCTCAACATCCATGGCTGCCATAGCCAACACTTCTCCTTGAATAACCACCATCTTCCTCAATAAATTCAATGGATTCGGAGAGAATTATTCATTGAATTCAAATGATTGAAAGACAATATTCATTGTAATTGTAATCCATGAGTGAAATGAGAAAATATGAAGTGGACGTAGGCTCATTAACGCCGAACCACTATAAAAATCCTGTTGTCTTGCTTTTCTCTTATTTTTTTCAGTTATGTCTTCATATCCTACGCTCTAAATACGATAATTTGGGTGTTAGGACCATTTTTTGGTCTAACAATTAGTAAGACTTAACCAAACACACATGTAAATGAACATGACTAAGAGGGTTAAGTGGGATATACTAGTGGTGACAAGCTTATGTGGGTAGCTTGTGGGGGCCCATTTCAACCAGTATCCCAAACGTATCTTTGTGGGTTCGACCCAAGTCGAGGACAGGACACGAATACTGGGCTTGACTATAAGAGGCCAAAACGCTGAGCGGTGGCAACGCAAGTCAAACGGGTTTCATATGCGTGTGTGGACCCGGTCCAGTAGGTAAGACGTTGTTGCATCGTGTAGGTATAAGCCGTGCATTCTCAAGTTGTATCGGGTTGCCACTTTAGGGGAGTGATACACATCACTGTGGGGCCAGCACGGGTATCTACGAGTAGGGAGCCGATCGCAAGTGGGTAGTGGGGTACACCTATTGGAGATAGGGGCAGACGACACCTATGTAGTCAGCTAGGGGTACGTAAGGCTATTTATATAGTTTCTGTGTGAAGCAAGGGGGGATCAACCTTTAGGGTGACTGGTGCGGTGCAGTGTAGTAATGTGCGGTGCAGTGTAGTAATTATTCGTTAGTAATTAGGTATGCCTTTAACGTTATCTTCAACGTTACCTTTAACGTTATCTTTATCTGCTTTTCCATACCCAATAGTTCATAAACATTTACTTGTCTTCCAGCTTATGCCTTGGTCTAGTTATTTTGATAATAGTGTTGCTAGAATTATCATACTCGCCAGACTTTATGTCTGACACCCTCTATTTCTATCCTTTTTCCCCCTCCAGGTCCTCAGGTTGGACCCAGCTCTAGTGGAGTTTGATTGGATTGCTTTATCTCTCTTGGAAAGCTTGGACTGTTGAAGTAAAGTCCAGCTTGTTATCTTCTTTAATGGCTATTTTTGTAATGGGATTATGTATTTTATTTTATCAAGATGGATATTGTACTTGACTCTGATTTATGGTTTTTATAATGTAAGAAACATGTTTAATTTCCGCTGCAATAAAATGAGGTTTTAAATTTCCAAGTACTACTTATTATCTGTCTTGTTGTAATTTTTCTGTTCTATATTCACTTAAGACCTCCATGGAAGTTAATGCATTCCCTTTGTGAGTGACATTAATGGACGTGGGGTGTTACAATAGAGCTAAAGAAAAATATAGTGTGCCCAAAGGAGTTGTAGCTCATAAAACTTAACAGGAACTAACTACAAAAGCAACAAGTAATGGCCGATATGATGATGACAGTAAACAGTGTACACCCTCAAAATGAGGACAAGTACCCACACAATTACAAGGGCAACCAAACAAGGATATAATACAGAACCAAATAGAGTTAGAGGTATGTAGAAATTCAGAAAATGCATATGGTTACAGGCAACATCACAGAGACTCAATATAAAATACTAATCACAAGGCATGCAACGAGAGTAGCCAAAACCATGACATGAGGCTTAGTTTGAATTAAAATTAAAATGCTTGAATTAGAATTAATCAATCGTGGGTTCCAAAAGAAACTCACCTCCACTGATGTATTTCCATAGCTTCGACTAATGGTCCATTGGGTGGCGATTTGTGGATGCAGTAGCTATTGGCTTCAAAGAAGAAGGTTGAGGCAGGAACAAAAAGTTGGGTTTAGCTACGGAGTACAAGTTCAAGGAAACGGCGATGGAGCTTCGATTTCAACGGATTTACAGACTTTGCGGTGGAAGGAAGGCTTGGCTGACATCGTTGAAAGGGGTAGTGGCGCTTGAATTGAATGTGATGGCTTTCGGTGGGGCTGACAAAATCAAAGTCAGACGAGCCAAATTAATTTAGGAAGGAAAGAACAAATTTTTGGTGAAAGTGAATTTCTAATTCACGAAAAATTAGAGAGAAAGGGAAAATGGTTTTCAGCCATTAGGATGAGAAAGGAACGATTTATTCTTGGTTGAAGAAAATAGGATACAAATGCGATTTTTATAGAGAAAAACCCTGAAGATAAGAATGACGTTGTGTCAATAGGTTTTAGGTAAAAAATTTATATCAGAGGTAGGCTGACGCGAGATTTCTGGGGTAGGTGGTATTTGTGTATATTTTAATATTTAATGGTACCGTAAACTGTTGTTGAACGATCAACATTCATACCGCTAACGTCATCTCGGAATGCGACATAATTTATGTGTACGACTTCGTCTTCGTGTTCTAAATCCGAGAAAACTAATTTAATTGCAATTCGACTTTATTTCTATACAACGTATTTTTATATTATTTAATCATTCACAAATTTTATTTCGTTTGTTCAGTAACAACCCCATTCGCTTCCAAAATTTAAAACGTTAACTTTGATTAAATTTCTTTGTATATATGAATATACACATATTCAAATCAATTTCCCACATATTTCAACAATAACATCTCCAATTTGTTTTACGTCAGCAATGCTTATTTTCACATTTAACCATCTATATTTTCAGTCAAATTCCAAATCCAATTCGAATATTCAACCAAATTAAATATAATTATTTGATTCTCAATCAACCATTCGGAATTAAATATCGATTTCAATTCACATACAAAACAATATATTAAATTTAAAATTCTAGTTTAAATATAAAATTGATTAATAATAATAAAATCTCCAATTAATTCTTTATTTTAGTTATCGAAATTTTTGGGACAATAAATATAATTTTTTTTCAATATAACATTGTCAATTTCCTTTTTAACAATCCAATATTCCTTATGGTATTTAACGTACCATTTAACAATGATCGGTATCATTCAAACATACAAAATCAACAACAGAATTCGTATAACATCATGTAACACAATATATGAAAAACGGTAAAATAAATGTTGAGGAATCCAATTGGATTCCTCCGACCTGTTTCCCTGCATCCACAGATGTTACACAATATAATTCACATCAAATTTCATTTCAATATGAAATATTCTGATAAACATAATCAGTATTTGATTAACAATATATATATAACTATCGTTATCTATAATTTCAACCAATCACTTAGCAGTTCAACCAAACAGTCAACACACAACAATCAATCATCATTTATCGGTTGTAATGTCCTGGAAATTTCATCAGCTAAAATAAGGAATTTATAAGAGATTAAATTATCAATTTTATTTTTGATACTAAGATTAAAAATGTTAATAATAACAATAATAATCAAATATATGGTTTTGTATTTATTCAGAATGGATGGTTGGAATCAAATATTTATTGTTGAATATTTGAATTGAATTTGATTGGATATTTGAATTAGATTTGAAATGTGACTGAATAAAACAATTGAATTTAAAGAGAAACGTAGCGACATTTAACGAATTGGTAATTTATTTGTTTAACATATGGGAATTCGATTTGAAGATATAGATGGTTGAAATTGAAAATAAACATTATTTATGTTAAATAAATGGGAAATTTTATTTGTTTAATGGAAAATTGGCTTGGATATGTGTGTATTCATATATATATATATATATATATATATATACATACATACATATATATATATATGGAAATCGAAACTTAACGGTTCAAATTTGAAATCAAACGGGATTGTTGTGTAAACAAATGGTGACCGATGAATAATTTATAAAAAATATTGTTGTATACAAATAGAGACGAATTAAAACCAGATTTATTTTGTTGTAATCGGAACGCGGAGACGAAAAGGTACGTATAATTTTATCGCGTTTGAAGATTATGTTAGCGGTAGGAAATCAGAGTGGTACGTGATTATTCGCGGTAAAATTAACCGTATTATAACCTATCCAAAATATTACCTCCCTCAGATAAACTCATATTGACCTATATGTGAAATTGTCGCCCTCTATATCCCTATATGATTGAACATCATTCTTATCTTCAATATTTTCTTCTATAAAATCGATGCTTCTCCACAAATTCCTTCATCGAGAAAATCATTTCCTTTTTCTAAATTTTTCTCCCAGCTAAATCCCTAGTTTCTCCAATTTCAAAATTTTAATGACCTCCTCCGAAATCGTTAGCCCTCTCCTCCTTTTCTTTTATCATCTAAACGAAAACCCAAATATTCCCAATTGTGCTCCTTTTTCCACTGCTCGTTGACTTCTGTGCTTTAGAGTTTTGTTTGTTGAAATTAGCGATGGCTACCATCGTCGATGCTTCTAAGCTACTGCCTTTCGAATCGAAGATCAGTTCGCCCTTAATCGAAGCTTGCGACCAGTCGAGCCAAATACTTCAGTGCTTGGAACCGTAGCTCAACCTCGTCAAATTCAAATCTGTGTCTGCATCTTCTTCCCTTTGGTTAAGGTGAGTGTTAATTTCACTCACAATTATCCTATTTTCAAGTAGAATAACTTCAATTTAGACCAGTGTATAATAGTAGAATTTTTATTGGGTAATTTGCATTTGAGTGTTTGGCTGTGCCATTGGGTGCCATTCGCTGCCTAACCCTGCTTGCCATGACTTCACTGGCTTTTTACCTGCTATTGCTCTTGTCATGTATTGTTCTAAACTTGTTGCCGTCTATTCACACCCAAATTTACATATGTATATACACATACACCTGTATGTGTATATCTGTAAGGAGTTGTGTAATTCGAACTTGCAAGTTGAAATTGCCGTGGCCTTATTATCAAAACGAAATCCTTACTAGATGTATATGTAAGCATATATTTAGCACATATATGTTAGTGTTGCATATAGCCGTCCCATGTTAATATGTTGAAGCTGAAATCCTTGAATTTTTTTCATGGTGAGCTTGATCGGCTGTTTAGCATGCATTAACTATGCGGAAAACTGAGCTTATTCGGATTTGAGGACTTAATGTATACTGGTGTTCCACATGAGTTTGTAATGAGTTGTTTTGAAAATTTTCATGTTAAATGTTTCGATATGTGCATTTTTGAGAACTCTCTATTTTTTTTATTTTTATTTTTTTGGCCTGAATACTTGAACGGTTTTATCCCTATATTTCAAACTTAAATATGTGTTTATGTATATGTTCACCTGAAATCGATATGTTGGTCGCTAACTTGTAGCCCGTCTTGAAACTAAAAATTTATATTGTTTGATGTGTTTGCTAGATGGTTAGTCATGTGATTGTTCATGCCATGATATTCAAAATATAGGAAATATAGTAGATACGTAGTTCATTTTTGGCATGGGTTTATGACTAAACTTAGCGGGTTACAGAAAAGCAACAGAAAATGGAGTGTTAGGTATGCAAAATTGTAGATATTGCAATAGTCTGCATACGTGCTAGATTTTATTTTATTTCTATAGTAGGAACTATAAAATATAATTCTATAGTTGAGATAAAATTTGTATTTAGCCTCATAAGCAATTATGACTTTTAAAATTTAGGGGTTGACTCAAAAACTATGGACTGCACAAAAGTTTCTTCCATTTTTATAGACGTTTGCAATGTTTAGTTAGTTGTACACCAGTTATTCTCCAAGTTTCACCTTTAACCTTGTTCTTATTTTACCCTTTTACAATAAATTAGAGAAGGTCCAATTGTTGATTCAAATAGTAGAATGTAGAACAAGAACAATGAATTTGACCTATTTATTTATAATGTAAAGCAAAACAAGTATTTGACATAATCTTTTAATGTTATTCTTCTTATAGTACATTTTACCATAAACCTTTTAAAATATACTATATCCAACAACTGTAAAACTCTTTTTTGAGGTTTGAGTTCAACGTTTACTTTAATCAAAGCTGTAATAAATGAAGACCAATTTAATGACACCATTTTTTCCTACCAGTGGATATTGTAAAATAACAGTGGGCATTGTAGTTGGCAAATGCCAATCAAAAGAAAAGAAAAAGAAAGAGAAGAATTGGCAGGAGCTTCAGAAACCTTGTTTTGTTGATCTTAATCAACAAGCTCTTATATTGTTTTGATTTTAATGATATTCAGAAAATATATGCTCTCATTTACTTTTATAAATGATTAAACATTCAATGAAATGGGAATAGCTAATCTTCTTCTTTGTTGGAAATTAATTCAGAACTTCCATTCACTCGCTAGGCCAATGTAATCATGTTTGCTTGGACTGGTTCTTCATTATTTTATTGTAAGACTTGTTTCTCTTTTCACTGATGGTATAAAAAAAAGTGTAATGGTCTGGAAGCCATTGTCACTTACCATGCATTAGTTTGCTGCATATTACATTGTGGTCAAGTGTAGTCAGTGTACACTTGTCTATTTGCTGCATGTATGGATAGGAATGTTCCCTGTTTATATTTGAAAATAACTTGAACTTCTTTCGACATTTACTGGCTCGATTATTGTTGTTGGAGTCAATGTTTGTTACAACTTCTTTAACACTCTATTGCAGGACCAGATTTTGAGATAAAGGTATTCTTTGTATGAATTATTAAAAATTGGTCTGCATATGTTTATTTGTATTTCGATTGGCATTTTTCTTGATCCAACTGGTAGACACTTAACCTATGGTTAAATATGGTAACTCATGCAGTGTTGTACATTTTGTGGGGCATCTTATTAAATATAAATGAAACACCCCACCTCCATTAATGTCACTCACAAAGGGAATGCCTTAACTTTGGTGGAGGTTTATAATTAAAATCCACAGATAAAATCAAGACAGATATAAATACACATATTTTAAACAGCGGAAACAAAACAGACTTTTATTTCATCAATACGCGTTCAAACAAACATTCCATAATTGTCTGAAAATACTTCCAACATTACAACTTCATTTGTGTCTTGATTATTGAAGAAGCATAAAACATAAATAAAGTGACAAAAATCCCCATAGTGATATCCAAAGCCATAATCCGAGCAAAAGAGATCCAAATCATACATCTACGTTCTTGGAGCTTGTAAAGAGTCTGACTGAGATGAGTTGTTTCCTCCCTGTGGACCTGGGGGGGGGGGGGGGGGACGAAAGAAAAGAAGACGAAAAGAAAAGGGCATAATAGATATAAACTGAAAACAGGAAAGTGTCACAAGCTAAGGAAGTGTCGAATGTACTATCGCACCCATACTATATCTCTGCACTTACTTGAGCTTACCTTAACTGGCACCCCATACTGAGGGTGAAGTGATCCCCATTTTTATTTAAAGATCGGCTCCTACTCGCGTAAACATGTGTCATAAGGCCCCCAAGAATTGTAGATACCTATGTTGGTCCCACCATGGGGTGTATCAAGACCCATGGTAGCAGCCCCGACACAAACTCTAGAAGGCATAGGTTATACTACTAGTGCCCCCAATGCCCTGTTTGTCTGCTCCGGAGTGTGTGCATGCCGGCACCCCGTTAGAACCTACACTGTTGCACCCACCGTCGTCGCATTGACCGCTTACAATCAGCCCAGTAATTGTGCCCCACCCTGCCTAGTTTCAGGGTACCATGATACCTAACTTGGGTTACTGCTGAAATGGGTCCGTTACCAGGATTTTCTAGTCAAACATGTTAAGTGGTTAAGTGTCTGCATTTACCTAACCCCACCCATCAATTCTTGTTAACGTGTTGAATTTGGTTAAGTGTTATAGTTGACTTAACCCTACCATCTATCCTTAGCCTCTTAGAGCACCAGACCACTCACATTAGACAGGTATTGCTATGGTTACTGGGTGTGCCGATCGGTTCCGGGCAGGTTTACACCGTAGCTAAGTCTAACCTCGGGTCATTATTGGGCTCAATGCTTAACCACCCACAATGGATAGGTATTGTTGTGACTACTGGACAGCCCGGCGGGTCCGGGCAGGTTTACATCACAACTCAATCCAACCTCGGGTTAAGCATATCGTGTTTTCTAAATTTACATATTTTATAATCTCTCAATTATATGTAAATGTCATGTCCTTTATTCTTGGGTATAACAATTCATACCGCTTAAATGTTATTACCCCCGTTTGTACGTTCACAACATTATAACTTGTGTTGGGCTTGTCACAATTCAGCTCAACTTTATAAACGTGAGAAAAAGGGGAAATCAAGAACATGTAATACATAAAGGTGTGTGGCGCATGAACTTGCAATTTAGCGATTCAACTAACATATAATATGGGTCATGCGAACTTGCAGTCAAATCAAAGTATAACTAAGTAGGTGACATATGAAATGGCATAGTTTAGGCTAATACAAACTTGTGTTTAAACATGTTAAACTTGGCATAATGTCAACCACAAAACTAGCATGTTGTATATTCACCAAAATGTCCATTTATAACATCTAATCACATAGCCTATTTCAACATGAACTTGCATAGTTTATGAAACCCAAACGATACTTAACATAAATCCAATTATACTTGCAAATTAACATAATAATGATATCATAGGTTTTGGGTCATGTAGGCATAAAAGGTTTCAAAACTAGAACCTGTTTACGTAAGCCTTAATTTAGACTTAGTGAATGTATATAGTCCATGCCATCAACATAAACATAAAGGGATCAATTACTAGTTTTTGCCATAACTTGCTATTGCTATTACTTTCATATACAAATGTCCAATAGGCTTGCATAAATCAATTTAGGCCACAGATACCAATACACAAGTCATGACAGAATCATTACAATACATAGAATTTATATCATATTCATACAATAACACAATTCTACTTTCATTTACATCGAATCACATCACAGTTTTTATTCGTATTTTGAAAGGTCACTATACTTACGACGAATGCAGAATCTTGAATTCTGGATTCTGAATTCTGGAATTGAGATGCGCTCCTTTGGGTAGACTAACGTAGCGTTGATTTATTTGATTAAACTTTAATCTTCTTCATAATTTGATTCGTCTCTAGGCTTTTCTCACTTGACGGCTATGCTCAATTCCTCCCTGGCAGCATGACGACTCCCATCTTATTTTTTTATGTGAATTTTCAGTTGAGACATAGGGTGTATTTATAGATTTTTAAATTGTTTTGAGCCGTCACATGAAGACAGGAGGAATCTAGACCATACAAAGTTCAAAGAGCCAATCAAGTGGTGACATGTCAGCCCTAGTGACACACCGAGCCACAGAAATTCGAGCCAGAGCCAGACCTAGCCAGCCAGGTCGACCCGGCAGGTCGACTGGCAGGTCGACACTACGGTCGACCTGGGGTGGCCAGGTCGACACCATGGTCGACCCTATGGTCGACCTGGTCTCTGGGCGGGAATTTTCCCGCCCAGCCCAGTTTGAACCTGTTTTTCGAATTTCGAATTTAAAACCGAGCTGTTTGAATTTAAATTTTATTCTGAAACTTCCGAAGGTCATAACTCCTTCATACAGAGTCCGATTCACGCAAACTCAGACTCTATCCCAAGCATAATTCTGAGACGAACACAACGGCGTAACCCATATCCCTTAATTCTTTCATTTAGAATTAATTACACTTTAATTTGTGAAGCTTAACGTTATAGAATTCACGGGGTGTTACATTCTCCCCCTTAAAAGGATTTCGTCCCCGAAATCTTCAAGTTAGGAAGAATGTATATCCTACCATCCAACACTTCATCTACTCAACCAATAAACACAGGCGTCCACTGTACTTAAAAGACTTCTAATGCTTCGTGATCATATGCATAGTGTGTGTACATGTCCTTATCTATGCAGAAATCAGGCGGTCTACTGATTCAGTTGACCTCCTTAATGTGAATCATGGAAGTGTCATGAATCCATTATGTATGCAAATTTTTCTACTCATAATTCTACATGAGTGCACAACTATTCATACAAATGCGACGACCATATGACAGCATATCAAGTTTCAATCATATACTAATGAGAATACATATATGCATATGCAATATGAAGTGACTGAGCCGATCTATAACCTAGGGTGTGTGTGTGTATGCATCCACGAGCAACCACTAGCAATCACTAGCAACCATTTGTAGCCATCATCCATAACATGTTTTCAAATACATGTTTGTATCCATTTGTTTTCTACCTAAGGAGTTAGGAAAACGACCGAGGAGATATACATAAAAAGATAGATAATGTATAACTTAAGGAAAAAGAGAGATCAAATATGTACCCTCAAAAAGAAGAGGGTAGGCAGCACGTATTCTGTCCTCAGTTTCCCAAGTCGTGTCTTCCTCGGTATCGCTCCACTGAACTTTAACGAGTTTGACATCGTGGTTGAGTAGTTTTTTCACTTCAGTTCCTAAGATGCGGGTTGGAACTTTCCTCACCGTTGCTTCACGTTCCACTTCGGCTTCTTCTAGAATTCTAGGTTCCACCACTTTCGCAGACTCATGCAAACACTTCCGGAGGTGAGAAACATGAAAGACGTTGTGAACTTCGGCCAGTCTCTCGGGTAGCTCTAATCTATAGGACATCTTCCCAACCTTCTCGATGATAGGAAACGGTCCTACAAATCATGGTGCTAGCTTTCCTGCGGATCCAAAGCGAACGACGTTCCTTAAAGGAGATACCTTAAGGAAAACCCTGTCCCCAACCTCAAACTCACGGGCGGTCCTTCTTTTGTCGGCGTAGGATTTCTGTCTGTCCTGGGCAGTCTTCATTCTCCTACGTATCAAGTTCACTTTCTCCGAAGTCTCTCGAATCATGTCTGGCCCAAGTATAAGCTTATCTATAGACTCCCACCAACAAGTTGGTGATTTGCACGGTCTTCCATACAAGGCTTTGAAGGGTGCCATGCCTATGGTAGCTTGGTAGCTGTTGTTGTAGGCAAATTCTACTAAAGGAAGGTGATCCTCCCACGTTCCTCCAAAGTCAAGAACGCAAAGTCTTAAAAGATCCTCCAAAACTCTATTCACCCTTTCCGTCTGGCCATCGGTTTGGGGGTGATAGGCCGTGCTCAAACATAATTGTGTGCCTACAGCTTCTTGCAGACTCCGCCAAAACTCACTTGTGAAGATATGGTCTCGGTCACAAACAATGCTGGAGGGTATCCCATGGAGTCAAACTATTTCCTTGAGATAAAGAGATGCTAGAGATGTGGCAGTCCTTCTACTCTTGATAGGTATAAAGTGGGCGCTTTTAGTAAGCCTGTCCACTATTACCCAGATGCTAGTGTTGCCTCTTCTCAACCTAGGCAGTCTATCAATGAAGTCCATTCAAATGCTATCCCACTTCCAATGTGGGACCTCTAAAGGAGGAAGTAGTCCTCCAGTCTTCTTCTGTTCCGCCTTGACCAGTTGGAAGGTCATGCACTTAGAAACGAAATCTTCCACGTCTTGTTTCATGCCGCTCCAAAAGAAAGTCCTTTTCATATCCATGTACATCTTATCACCGCCAGGGTGTATAATCATCTTGGAATGATGCGCTTCCTTGAGAACCTTCTTTGTCAACTCCCTTGCTTGTGGGACGCATAATCTTCCATCTCGCCTCAGCCAACCCTTATCATCGATGGCGTATCTGCCGAGGTGACTAGAAGTCTCACCCCTAATAAGTTTATCAATCACATCAACAAGCCGAGGGTCTTCATGTTGTGCAGCCCCTATTGAGTCCAAGAGAGTAGGGCGTACTTCGAGAGATGCTAACAAACCTGGTACAAAATCTGAGGAGGGCCTAAAGTTAAAACTGGCTATATACTCCAAGCTTTGCCTTTCCACAAAGAGCGGGCTTAAGGTCAGTTTCTTTCGGCTCAACGCGTCTGCTACCACGTTGCCTTTTCCAGGAGTATAGGAAATTTCAGAGTCATACGAGGCAAGAAACTCCATCCATCTTTGCTGTCTCAAGTTAAGATCCTTCTGCGAGAAGAGATATTTCAACGATTTATGGTCAGTGTATAATTCGAACTTCTCACCTAGGAGATAATGGCGTTAAGACTGCAGTGCAAAGACGATGGCGGCTAACTCAAGATCGTGGGTTGGGTAGTTCTTTTCATGAACTTTCAATTGTCTTCCGCCATAAGCTACTACCCTTCCTTCTTGCATTAGAACATCGCCTAGTCCCGTTCCACATGCATCCGTGTATACTGTGAACATTTTGCTACCATCTGGCAACATCAGAACTGGGGCTGTTGTGAGAGCCCTTTGTAATCGTTGGAAAGCAAACTCGCAGTCTAAATCCTAAGTGAACGCCTGATTCTTCTTTGTTAGCCTTGTGAGTGGGGCTGAGATTTTCGCGAAATCCCTAATAAACTTTCGGTAAAACCTGGCTAGCCCAAGAAAGCTTCGAACTTCGGTTGCATTTCTTGGTGTCTTCCAATCTTGTACTACCACCACTTTCGCGGGGTCCACAGCCAACCCCTCTTTGGAAACTATATGCCCAAGAAATCTTACCTCCTTTCTCCAAAAGTGGCATTTGGAGAATTTGGCTTTTACCTGATGTGAACAGAGAGTTTCCATGATTTCTTTTAGATTCTGAGCATGCTCTTCCTCATTCTTTGAAAAGATTAAGATATCAACTACGAAGACAACCACAAATTTGTTGAGCAATTATCTGAACACCCTGCTCATTAGGTCTATGAAATAAGCGGGTGCATTTGTCAAGCCGAAAGGCATGACAAGACACTCGAAGAAACCGTCTGGGGTTGTGAACGCCGTCTTACCAATGCTATCTTCAGCTACTCTTAGTTGATGGAACCCAGTTGCCAGATCAAGTTGGGAGAAGACCGATGCTCTTACAAGCTGATCAAACAAATCGTCGATTCGGGGAAGAGGGTGCCTATTTTTCTTGGTCAATTTGTTTAACTCCCTATAGTCGATTCAAAGGCGAAGCGAACCGTCCGCTTTGGTTGCGAACACCACTGAAGCACCCCATTCCGAAATGCTCCGTCTAATGAACCCCTTTTCGAGAAGTTCTTTAACCTTCTTACTGAGCTCATTTCTCTCCTTTGGAGCCATGTGTCTGACAGGTAAAGCTACAGGCTTTGCATTATCCACAAGATATATTGGGAAGTCTATTTCCCGCCTTGGAGGTAAGCCTTTCACCTCCTCAAAGACATCCGGATATTCCTGGACTACTCTAACTGACTGCAAATTCTCATCAGAAGCATCAAGTGACTCTAGATAACTAAGCATAACAACATTCAAGGGATTACAAGAAATTTCTAGAGTGTTACCAAGCCGAGTCAAGAGTCTAACTACTCTTTTCCCACAATCAAGAATGGCACTATTACTGGATAACCAGTCCATGCCTAAGATCAAACCATATCCCGAGAAGCCCAAGACAAAGGCATTACAACTAAACTCAACGCTGAGAGTAGAGATTTTCAAACCCAAACAAACCATTGACAAGTAAGCGAAGCCCCCAATTGGATTTGAAACTACTAAGGGATCTTCTACCATACTAGTGTCTAGATGTAGAGATTCTACTAAGACAGACGAAATAAAAGAGTGTGATGCGCCAGAGTCAAAAAGTGTGCGAACTGGATGATCATAAAGATAAACTACATTTTCTATCGAAATATTACTACCTCGTTCCTGCTGAGGTGCCACTAGCGCATGAACCTGACCCCCTGATGTGGATCTGGCTTTCTGTCCCTGCCCTTTCTTCTTTGGGCAGTCCTTAGCTTGGTGTCCAGTTTCTCCACAATGGAAGCAACCACCCATCTTCGCCTTCCTTTTTCGGCAGCCTTTTGATATATGTCCCACAATGCCACAGAAATTGCACCTTCTCCTCTCACGGGGCTTATTGTTCTTCCTCCTTTCTTGAAGTCTGTTTTCTTTGTTTGTAGACCCTCTTTCTTCTCTTCCACCTTAGTTTCGTTCTTGCCGTGGTCTTCCTCGTGTAGCAACGCCATGTCCACCAAGCTTTCATAAGTCGCTCCCGTGGATACATGGGTCATGGAAAGGCTGTGTAGAGGCTCATTCAAACCCTTGACGAAGCGAAGTTCCTTCTTGTGTTGGGTGTTTACTAAGTCTAGCCCAAATCTGGCCAGCTGATTAAACTGATTAACATACTCCCTGATTGTCATACTTCCCTGTTTCAGAGTTAGAAACTTCTCCATTTGCAGGCTTCTTTCAGCTTGGGAGAGGAATTTCATCTCAAACCTTGTCCTGAAGTCTTCCTATGTTTCCACCGCCCTCTGAGCATTGGTAATTTCCCACCAACAGGAAGCTTCATCTTTAAGTAACCATACTGCTAGCTGTATCTTTTTCCTGTCATCAACTCCGAAGATGACAAACAGATCCTCAGTCTCCTTTAGCCAGTTTCTTGCTCCTACAAAGGATTCTGTCCCATAGAAGTCTTTTCCACCCATTGTCTTGAAGTCTCTGCATGTTTTTGCGAAGGCATTTCCATGAGGTGGAGGAGGAACCACGGCCACTGGAGGAGGGATGTCTGCTGGGCCCGCGCCATTGGCCCTCGCTTCTAAATACCTCCTAAACCAACCGGGTATCGGTACTCCTTCAAGAAGGTTATGGTCTCTAGACATGCTGAAACGGGAAGGAAAGATTCAAAACGAAGGATAGAGAGAGATAGTGCATATGGCTTTGGGGGATTATGTCTTTTAAAATATAACACTTTTTCTTGAAAAATGCTTCTTTAAACTTTCTTTTTGAAAACAATTTTCAAAAACTTTTATCTTGTCTGGTAAACCTATGCTCTGATACCAAGTGAAACACCCCACCTCCGTTAAAGTCACTCACAAAGGGAATGCCTTAACTTTGGTGGAGGTTTATAAGTAAAAGCCACAGATAAAATCAAGACAGATATAAATACACATATTTTAAACTGCGGAAACCAAACAGACTTTTATTTCATCAATACGCGTTCAAACAAACATTCCATAATTGTCTGAAAATACTTCCAACATTACAACCTCATTTCTGTCTTGATTATTAAAGAAGCATAAAACATAAATAAAGTGACAAAAATCCCCATAGTGATAATCAAAGCCATAATCCGAGCAAAAGAGATCCAAATCATACATCTACGTTCTTGGAGCTTGTAAAGAGTCTGACTGAGCTGAGTTGTTTCCTCCCTGTGTACTTGGGGGGGGAACGAAAGAAAAGAAGATGAAAAGAAAATAGAGTCAAACATAAAGCCTGAGTAAATCTAGTAACTCTTCAGTATGTGAATAAGAAAAGGGCATGATAGATATAAACCGAAAACAGGAAAGTGTCACAAGCTAAGGAAGTGTCGAATGTACTATCGCACCCGTACTATATCTCTGCACCTACTTGAGCTTAACTTAACTGGCACCCTATACTGAGGGTGAAGTGATCCCCATTTTTATTTAAAGATCGGCTCCTACTCGCGTAAACATGTGTCATACGACCCCCAAGAATTGTAGACACCAATGCTGGTCCCACCATGGGGTGTATCAAGACCCATGGTGGCGGCCCCGACACAAACTCTAGAAGGCATAGGTTATACTACTGGTGCCCCCAGTGCCCTGTTTGTCTGCTCCGGAGTGTGTGCACGCCCGCACCCCGTTAGAACCTACACTGTTGCACCCACCGCCGTCGCTTTGACCGCTTACAATCAGCCCAGTAATCGTGCCCCACCCTGCCTAGTTTCAGGGTACCACGATACCTAACTTGGGTTACTGTTGAAACGGGTCCCTCGTTACCAGGATTTTCTAGTCAAACATGTTAAGTGGTTAAGTTTCTGCATTTACCTAACCCCACCCATCAATTCTTGTTAACATGTTGAATTTGGTTAAGTGTTATAGTTGACTTAACCCTACCATCTGTCCTTAGCCTCTTAGAGCACCAGACCACTCACATTAGACAGGTATTGCCACGGTTACTGGATGTGTCGGTCAGTTCCGGGCAGGTTTACACCATAGCTCAGTCTAACCTCGGGTCATTATTGGGCTCAATGCTTAACCACCCACATTGGATAGGTATTTTTGTGACTAATGGGCAGCCGGGCGGGTCCGTGCAGGTATACATCACAACTCAATCCAACCTCGGGTTAAGCATATAGTGTATCCTAAATTTACATATTTTTATTATCACTCAATTATATGTAAATGTCATGTCCTTTATTCTTGGGTATAACAATTCATACCGCTTAAATGTCATTGTCGTTGGCATGTGTCAAACATGCCAACATATATTTTTCATGTTTTACACCCAACGTTATTACCCCCATTTGTACGTTCGCAACATTATAACATGTGTTGGGCTTGTCACAATTCAGCCCAACTTTATAAACATGAGAAAAAGGGGAAATCAAGAACATGTAATACATAAAGGTGTGTGGCGCATGAACTTGAAATTTAGCGATTCAACTAACATATAATATGGGTCATGTGAACTTGCAGTCAAATCAAAGTATAACTAAGTAGGTGACATATGAAATGGCATAGTTTAGGCTAATACAAACTTGTGTTTAAACTTGTTTAACTTGGCATAATGTCAACCACAAAACTAGCATGTTGTATATTCACCAAAATTTCCAATTATAACATCTAATCATATAGCCTATTTCAACATGAACTTGCATAGTTTATGAAACCCAAACGATACTTAACATAAATCCAATTATACTTGCAAATTAACATAAGAACGATATCATAGGTTTTGGGTCATGTAGGCATAAAAGGTTTCAAAGCTAGAACCTGTTTACATAAGACTTAATTTAGACATAGTGAATGTATATAGTCCATGCCATCGACATAAACATAAAGGGATCAATTACTAGTTTTTGCCATAACTTGCTATTGCTATTACTTTCATATACAAATGTCCAATAGTCTTGCATAAATCAATTTAGGCCACAAATACCAATACAAAAGTCATGACAATATCATTACAATACATAGAATTTATATCATATTCATACAATAACACAATTCTACTTTCATTTACATCGAATCACATCATTGTTTTTATTCATATTCTAAAAGGTCACTATACTTACGACGAATGCAGAATCTTGAATTTTGGATTCTGAATTCTGAAATTGAGATGCTCTCCTTTGGGTGGACTAACATTGCGTTGATTTATTTGATTAAACTTTAATCTTCTTCTTAATTGGATTCGTCTCTAGGCTTTTCTCTCTTGACGGCTATGCTCAATTCCTCCCTGGAAGCATGACGACTCCCATCTTATTTTTTTATATGAATTTTCAGTTGAGACTTAGGGTGTATTTATAGATTTTTAAATTGTTTTGAGCCGTCAGATGAAGACAGGAGGAATCTAGACCATACAAAGTTCAGAGAGCCAATCAAGAGGTGACATGTCAGCCCTAGTGACACACCGAGCAACAGAAATTCGAGCCATAGCCAGACCTAGCCAGCCAGGTCGACCAGGCAGGTCGACTGGCAGGTCGACACCCAGGTCGACACTATGGTCGACCTGGGGTGGCCAGGTCGACACCATGGTCGACCCTATGGTCGACCTGGTCTCTGGGAGGGAATTTTCCCGCCTAGCCCAGTTTGAACCTGTTTTTCGAATTTCGAATTTAAAACTGAGCTGTTTGAATTTAAATTTTATTCTGAAACTTCCGAAGGTCATAACTCCTTCATACGGAGTCCGATTCACGCAAACTCGGACTCTATCCCAAGCAGAATTCCGAGACGAATGCAACGACGTACCCATTTCCCTTAATTATTTCATTTAGAATTAATTACACTTTAATTTGTGAAGCTTAACGTTATAGAATTCACGGGGTGTTACAATAAACATGAGCTACTCTCTTTTGGCACACGTGCATCATGGTTCAGGAATATTTACCGGGCTTGTTTCTAATATATTTTAGTAATTTTTCTTTTGACAGTTGGACCTGAGACTATAGTATAGTACCATTGCCTATTTCCATGTTCAAAACTATTCATACCTTGCTATGTTATATGCAAATCACTCTAGGGAAATGAAAGCTTGAGCTATCCAGGTTTACTTCGGGTTTTGTCCATTCTCGCTTGACAATTAAAAACCGCAGTTGACACTATACCTATATGTACACATATATGAATGAGTGTGAATATGCCATGGCATTTAAATGCAAATCAAGTGTATAATCTAATATAATATTATCAGCCTTCATTGTCAAATTTAGAATTTGTAACCCTTGACAGGACTGGCCTTGGATCATAGGTCATTTTGTGTCAGTTGGAAATGAATTGAATTGTCTCCTAAGTAATTTCGTAATATTGTGTATTTTTATATACGTATATGTATGTATGTATGTATGTATGCATGCATATATATATATATATATGTATATGTGTGTGTGTGTTTTATCCAAAATTATTATTTTCTAGTTGTTATGCTATACTTCGGCAGTTTCCTCGAAATTTAATAATTTGAATGGTTAACCGTTTATTTCAATTTCTATTGAAGTTAATTTACTTGAACTATGATTTAATCCAGACTCGAGTGTTTTATTTTTTTGCATGGAACGCTCGGGTCAGATCCGAGCGTTTGCAGATTTAGCGATAGCAACTTAGACCCGAAGATTTGCATAGCTGGACATTCAAGTGACGTGCGCGCTATGAAGATAAAGCAGTCAATTTTTATTTAAACTGTATTTAAATTTTTGTTGTAGACAAAAATATTGTATCAATAATTTTGATTAGTAATAAAAGAAAAAAATTGTTCCGCTGTTCAAATTATGTGTTACGTATTTATATACTCTATGATATCTATATTCTGTGTTGATTTTATTTTAAACTCTATAAGCTAAATAAAGATCCGTCAATTTGAACGCTTTAGATTGGTTTAATTACTGGTTTAAAGCGGTCAAAAAGGCGGGATGTTACATCAGTTCTAAAAATACGTTATAAAAATATGAATTGATAGAGTTGGTGAGTTTTACTCACACTGGACAGTCATCGTTAAATAATGATTAACTATCTTTGATCCAGATCAGACAATTTATTTCGCTATAAATTGTAACGAGCTCTGATTCACTCCCAGTCAGTTCCATGGTGTAGCCACCATCCGTACGGTCCCAACGGATCCTGTTTTTCCAATTGGATTGCGTATGAGATAGTTATATATTTTACAATGTTTAATTATTTAGTATAAACATTTAATTAAACTAATTATATTATTTCTTTAATTATCGTATTAAACTTCCTTTACCACGTATAGAAACTCATGATTACTTCTTCATTGTCTCCTTATTTCGACATTGCCTGGAGCATGCCCAAAAATTCCGATCTTCACATCCTTTTATTATTCAGTAGCTAAAACATCACTCCTCTTTCTTTCTAAACCACATATACTCAACTCGATTAGCCCCTTCCTGCTCCATCTTCTGGCTTTAACTCGCGTGCCCTTCCTCAACGCGTACACTAAAATAATGACCAGTACCACATAAGCTTCCTCATCATCCTCCCTCTCTTCTCGACTATAAAATAAATAAAAACCATCTTCCATCTCCTCTTCGAATCCCCTTCACAACAACTCCACTCTCATCGAACTTGAAGTTCTCCCTCGAAATCCGTTCTCAACCTCGTAACCGTACCCCTAGTACCGGATCAAACAAAACCAACACCGATACCCTCAAATTTTCAATGCGAGATGACAATCAACCTTAGAAACCCAAATCCAAACCCAGAAGTCCAAATCGATGCTCCTCATCCAAGAATATGGAAACCCTAGTCAATACTTGCAACCGACAGTAAATTGACATCGAGCCCTCTGAAAAGCATTCCAAATCGAAGTACTGGTTGATACAAGCTCAAAAATTTGTATTTTATAATTTATAGATTTTACTTTGAAATTATGAGAATTTTCTTATCTCACGATATTTGGTTTCTGGAAAAACGAACGCGGCGGCTCAAAACTTCATTGACCAGATAAGTATTAGGGATAGAGGGGATATAAGGGTACTTATAGGATAGTTTTAATATTTTTATATTCAATATTTTATTGATTTATGAGGTAGTGCTATTTACATTTATCATTAAAAATCCCTGTAATCACATACAATACCCAAATTCGACGACAATGGACATGCATCTACAGTTCGACATTACGGACCTAACATAACTTGTTTCGTCGAATTCTGATTCTGTATGCTCACACACCGTATTTTTAAAGTCAAATTATTGACTGTTTTTCACATTAAAATCCCGTATGGCCACATACTATCTCTAAAAATCATGGAACTTGACATCTAACAACAATTTAACATTCCTGATACAACAAAATTAGTTTCGTCGAAAACGGAGGTCATTTGCAAAACTGGCTATTTTTAAAGCTCTAAATAAACCCTTTTAAATATTATTATTAAAAATAATTAAATTTAATATTTATAAATAAATATTATCGTATATATAGACAATAGAATATCATACAGCTCCAGAATATTCCTATATGAATTCCTAACTCGATATTTCAAATTCCGATTAAATCGATATTCGATTTATAATGAAATTCCTATATATCGTTATAAATTATAAAGGAATTCCATAGCGATTATTTTAATTGATTTGCACATAACTCAAAATTTACACAATGAAATCCCGATTTTTTTCTTCCATTAGAAAAATATACTTCATCAGCTCTGAACATTTCTTGTTTCACAGAAATCCGATTTAAAACGGATTATGTATATTCGTTTAAAGTTCGAATCACCAAATTACGAACTACCGCACCATTTCAAGCTCGATTATAATTATGTTATAATTATAAGTTCAAACTTCATTTAAATAATATATTCGTTATTATAATTCAAATCTAAACTGAATTATATATTTTGAATTGTCCAGTTCACACAATATTGTGAATTCCACTATTTCCGACTATTTCAGAAATTAAATATATTATTCTATTATTTAATTTAATTAAATATTCAATATTATTTAATTGAACAAACATTTAATTTTCTAAACCATTATTTAAATAATTAAATAAATTATTATATCGATAAAATACAGGACGTTACAGCTGAAGAGTCTAAGCTTGTATGATGGTCTAAGCTCGTTGGAATGGGTATTTCATCCGGTTGGAGGAAAGGTTTGGGTACGGATTCATGCTCATGTAGGAAGCAAACTATAAGCTGTAAAAATGATAACTAAGAAAATAACATGATAAACTCATAGGAAAATATCATAAGTGCTGATTAACTCTTTATTGATCTTTGATTTAGAATACAGGAATAGAATAAGAGAAATCCCCAAATTGATTTAAGAATTAGGGTTTACTCTAGAGAAAATGAGTACAAGAATGAGAATGGAAAAGTCCGCCTTAAATGTGATCCCTAGGGTCTTATTTATAGAGAAATCGGGGCCTTTTTTGCTATTAGGCCGTTGGGCCTGCAAGAGCCACTTGTCGGCCGCTTTTTCACTTGGTCTCCGGTGTTTTAGCTTTTGGCCGCTTTATGGTGCTGATTATAGCTAATGAAAGTTCTGGATAGTTAGAGCTTCTTTGAGATTGATATCAATTCTCGGTTATATGCTTTCGGTCATAAGCTTCCGGATGTAGGCCTTTGGTATTCCCGTGAATAATTAGAGGAGCTTTCCCTCATGATGTATTTAGAGAATTGTCGGTTCGGAACCACTGTTGGCGTCTGTGCTCAGTAGACTAATAGGATAGCTTGTATCTTTCCTGGGGTTCTGATTTACCTCCTGGGGAAGTTCTCGGATATAGCTTGTTCTTCCGGAAGGTTGCTCCAAGTGATTTGTCTGTTGTTCATCAATATAACCTTTCGGAGTTTTTGTAGTAGGTGTAAACCTGTTCCAGATAACCTTTATGTGCTTATGGCTTAATGCTCTTGATGCCTTTGTCTCCTGATGTGTCGGTATTAAGCAGGTTAATGCCGACATACCTTTTGTCCTTACGTGTTTCAATTAGTGGAGCTCTTGCCTTATCTTTCGCATTTTCCGGCTTAAATGACCTCTCGCTATAGGATCTCCCTGTCGGATTAACTCTGCCGGGTCTCTCCCCGGGTAGACCTTGTCGGATATGCCCTGCCAGATATATCCGGTCGGCTATGCCATGCCGGATAGATCCTGTCGCCATTCTATAACTTTTGAGTTCCTTTTAGTATTTGATTCTGGTTTTTCTAGAGTTCCTATATGCTTGTGGTCATCTGATACACCTTCACCGTTAGTCTATTTTTGGAGTTAATTTTGGTAGTAACACTAACGCACTGCTAAAACACGCAAACAATCAACCAAAAAACCTTCCTTACACTTTTCATGTGATTAAAAATTGAAAATTTTCCTTCAAAATAAATTTCCACTTGAAGAACTCTTTATGAAAAATTGAAATTCCCTTTTAGTACTGTTTACTTTTCATATCAAATTTGTATAAAAATAAAATTTCGGTAACAAGTGCTTTTCTATATTTAAACTATCTATTTTTATACAAAACAAATGATTAAAAATTTGTAAGCCATCATGCCTAAATCTATTTTCTTATATATTTCATGGAGAAGTGCGAAAAGAAGAAATATGAATTTTTTAAAAAGGAAAAAGATTTGTTCATCTCATATTTTTTTCAAATCACATTTGCAAAAAGTTAAAAAAATATTTTGCGAAAACTTAAACGATCCAAATCACATGTTGGTGTTGAAGGAAGTCGGTCTCGCAAAAATGCAAAAACCGAAACCACACAAGCAAACTTAAAAACAAATTTTAGATTAAAAGTAACATGCGACAAACAGTTAATATACCCTTGACAAACTAATGCAAAAACTTGTCCTTTGCCAAAATTTATGTACTACATAATTCTATACTTCTAGCTCTAAGACAACTAGCTCATAGCGATGCAATAGTTCGTAGTTTTATGATTTAAACTTCAAGTGGATATACAGGATCCAATATAAGTCGGAATTTTTTGAAATAAGAAACATTCAAGTCTATTGAACTATATTTTTCTCATGAAAGTGAAAAATTGAGATTTCATCTTGTAGACTATGAGTTATGTCCAAATCAATTTTTCAGAAATCGCTTTGGAATCGTTTATAAACCATAACGATTTATTTATATAAGAAAGGAATTTTATATATATTGAATATCAATTTAACTTAGTGTAACAATCCGGAATTTCACAACCGATTTAAAAATTATTTTTAATATAATTTTATAAGAAAACATGACAGAATTTCAAAAATTGATTGTTATAACTTTACGTAGCCCTTAAAAACGGATATTTTGCTAGCAACCACCATTTTTGACGAAATCAATTTTGTTGGATTCGTAATAATAAATCATTGCTAGATTTCAAATTTCATGCCAAACAGAGTTAGTATGTGGCCAAGCACTATAAAACCATTTGATGTAATACCGATAATCACTTTACAAAGGAACGTTGTTGAGATGACATCATAACTCAACGATTTTTTTATTGAATCCATAGTGTCGAATAATGGTAGAATCCCGAGTTTCATAATTTTTGGAGCTAGGGTGTTGGTGTGCGACAAGAAAACGTACACTAAAATCGCATTTCTAAAACAAGCTGAAACATGATCGAAAAATAAAATGGAAGGTGAAACGAACTCAAAATTCGATGAAATATATTCTCGATGCACCAAGTCCGGATTGCTGTCCCTGCGAGATCTTCACCCCCATTAATGCCCATTTCACCCTGCGTTAAGCTCCAAACTCTCGGATCAACAAGTATCTGCGAGTTAGTGAGTGTTTAAGCGTTGTTCGGGCTCCATAAACCATCGGAAAACCGCGTGGAAGCCCGGAATTGTTTACATTCCTCCACATTAAAGATTGGTGGAGAGAAAATCTCGGGGAGAAATATAAACTCACGTATAAAAGGGTTAAACTAGAAATTAAACCATTTGCAAGTTAATTATAAATTAAATGACGAGTATTGGTAAGTAAATAAAATTTATTATGATGCTAAATGACATTTAGCAAGTTAAAAATATCATTTTTAGTTTAGATATGCGAAGTAGTTTGGATACCTAACATATATATGTAAAACGGTGTAGACGACAAAAAACAGTAGCTTGAAAAAGGTTAAACAGAGAGGGTGAATGGAGTATTAGAAGTTCTCTTGAGAGCTTGTATATTGGATTTTGGTGGATCATGGGATGACCATTTGAATCTAGTTGGATTCGCATATGATAATAGTCATCAGTCTAGTATCGGAGTAGCTCCATTTGAAGCTTTGTACGAAAGACCGTGCAACTCACCATCATGTTGATTGAGAACTGGTGAGAATTTGTGCTTGGACCAGAGGTAATAGGAGAAACTTCATATAAGATGACGGGAGTTCACAATGTATTTCATGTTTCCCAGTTGAAGAAGTTTGTGCACGACCTTAATGTGAGTATTTCATCAAACCAGTTGGATGACATCGAGGTAGAACCCGAGGTGGTTGGGAACCACAAGACAATTCGTATTGTCGGACAAGATATGAAGCAACTTCGAAGGAAGACAGTGAAACTGGTCAAGGTTCAGTGGGGCGAGAATGAAAACGGCTGTACTTAGGAAATAGAGGAGAGCAAAGGAAGTCGTAACTAGAACTCTTTGCCTGATAAGATTTTAATAGCAAAAGTTATTCCCTCATTAGTAACCCGCATGCTAGGATAGGCTTGTTGTGTTTGTTGTATGTTTGATTGATTGCAAATAATTGATAGGCATGCGGGAACCTTTTTATATTTTGGTTAAGGAATTTCAGGGGCAAAATTTCTTAAAAGGGGGGGAGGGGGGTGGGTAGGGGAAGAATGTAACGACCCACATTTTACGCATCGAAGGATCGTAGAATATATTTTTTTCTCATGCAAAGTCGTATAGCCATGTAACTTTGGGAGACGACTATTGGGGTCGTTTCCCAGGTTCATGATTTTTGCCGATTTTTAAATGACTGTTTTGCCCCTAGCTGATATTGTTTTGGCCATAACTTTTGATTGGTAAGTAATTTTGACCAAACACCACTTTCATTACATCCAGATGATGGTTTACCTTTCCGTAGAGTGGTCACTTTATCCAAACGGACTCACCGTTTGGGAGATATGGCTAAAACAAGGTTTAGAAGGTGAAAAACAACTTAACTGGGCCTAATTAGGGTGATTAGCAAGAGGCCCATAACCCATTTTGGGATTAGGGTTATGGGAGGGATGAGATAACTTAGTGAATCAGTTTTCATTTCATTTTTCAACCGCCACTAACCCCCTTTCAACCCTAGCAATGGCCTCCACTTTCTAGAATCATTTCTAATCACCGTTTAATCAAGGGTTAGCCTAATCTACACCAAGTTAAGGAGAAATAGCACCAAAGCAAGGTTGGAGTTGCTGTTAGACATCGGTATTCGCCCAAATCAGAGGAGTTTCAGTTCTGAAAGTTTTAATTGTGGCAAATGTGAGTGATTAGCCTTGTTTTTACACTAATTAAGATTAATTAAGGTTAATTAGTGATAACTAGTGAATTTATACATGATTAAATTCCGGATAAATATTTATAAATTTATAAATATTGATTTATTCCACTGTAAGAAATTTGGGTTAATTTGGTTAAGTTTTTCTAACCCTATCATTAGTTATACTTAAACATGATTGAAGGGAAAACATGGGTTTTTGGTATGATTGATCTATATTATCATGATTGTTTGTTGTTTTGGTGTTTGTGGATGACTATACTTGTTGTTACGACTATTTGGAATGATTTGTAATTGCATAGAAAAGTTAGATTGGTCGAAAACGCCATCGTATGGTGTAACACACCACGTCCATTAATGTCACTCACAAAGGGAATGCATTAACTTCCATGGAGGTTATAAGTGAATATAGAACAAAAAAATTACAACAAGACAGATAATAAGTAGTACTTGAAAACTAAAACTTCATTTTATTGCAGCGAAAACCTGTTTATTACATCACAAAACCGTTAATCAGAGTCAAATACATTATCCATCTTCATAAAACAAAATACATAATCTCATTACACAAATAGCCATTAAAGAAGATAACAAGCTGGACTTTACTTCAAGGGTCTAAGCTTTCCAAGAGAGATAAAGCAATCCAATCAAACTCCACTAGAGCTGGGTCTAACCTGAGGACCTGGAGGGGAAAAAGGATAGAAATAGAGGGGGTCAGACGTAAAGTCTGGCGAGTACGATAATTCTAACAATACTATTATCAAAATAACTAGACTAAGGCTTAAGCTGGAAGACAAGTAAATGTCTATGAACTCTTAGGAAGATAAAGATAGCGTTTAAGATAACGTTAAAGATAACGGTAAAGGCACACCTAATTACTAACGAATGATTACTACACTGCACCGCACATTACTACACTGCACCACACCAGTCACCCTATTGTTTGATCCCACTTGCTTCACACAGAAACTTTATAAATAGCCTTACGTACCCCTAGTTGACTACATAGGTGCCGTCTGCCCCTATCTCCGCTAGGTGTACCCCACTACCCACTTTCGATCGGCTCCCTACTCATAGATACCCGTGCTGGCCCCACAGTGGGGTGTATCACTCCCCTAAAGTGGCAACCCGATACAACTTGAGAATGCACGGCTTATACCTACACGATGCAACAACGTCTTACCTACCAGCCCGGGTCCACACACGCATATGAAACCCATTGGAGTTGCGTTGCCACCGCTCCCCGTTTTGGCCTCTTACAGTCGAACCTAGCATGCGTGTCCCGACCTCGACTTGGGTCGAGCCCATAAAGATACGTTTGGGATACTGGTCGAAATGGGCCCCCACAAGCTACCCACCTAAGCTTGTCACTAGTATATCCCGCTTAACCCTCTTAGTCATGTTCATTTACGTGTGTGTTTGGTTAAGTCTTACTAATTGTATTTCACATTTCACTAAGGGCCCCCCCTAGATTCCTCATGCCACCCAAGGCACCTACTTAACCCCTATGTTCCACCTTACATGTTTATCTGGTTAAGTATTTCTTAATTCATTCGGGCCATAACCTCATAAAGACCTCTCACATTAGACTGGCATTTATGGCAGCTGGATTTGCCAGCCGGGTCCGGGCAGTCCTACACCATAAAAGAGTCTAACCTCGTGTCTTTACAACCGTTATGCTTTAGTTTAGGCCTAGGACCTCTCACATTGGGCTGACATTTGTGACCACCGGATTTGCCGGGCGGGTCCGGGCAGGTTTACGTCACAAACGTGTCCAACCTCGTGTCCTAAGCATTGATTAACACTTAAAATCTTTTACCCCAGTTTTAATAATTCCCTATTCAAATTATTAATTAAGTCAACTTTTAATGATGTCCATAATTGACTCAATTATGGCCATCCACTTATGGCATGCAAAATCATATCAATTGCACCCCAACTTTTTAATATTAAATCCTTAATATTACCCCTACCCCACGTTTATACGTTCGCTTATTCAACGCATAATATAGGCTAGACTTGTATAGTCTAACACCTAGCACAAAGATAAATTATCACAACATATAGACAATTAAAATAAATCTAATCATAATAGGGGTGAAACTTGCATAAACTACACATGTTAAGGATCAAAAGGTGTCAACTTGTTAAATGTATCAATTTATATGATATGATCATAGCCCATATCTATACATAAACTTGCATATGGGGTTTTTAGGCAACATAATGATGGTGTGAACTAGCATAGGATATCACATATGTCATAGCATAATTCTAGATGTCATAATAGATGTCTTGGTATATGTTCATAACTTTTCTAATCAATCTAACTCGCATATGTGACTTGTCATATAGATCAACATAACCCAAACATGATGATTTAATTAATATGAACTAACTAGCATAGATGGTAACATCATGGCCTTTTTAACATGTATGATTCATCCCAACTTAGCATAGAAACTTTCAACATACATAACATCATCATAGCATGATTTACATCATATAAGATATCATCATTACATAACATTGGATTTACAATATACATGATAGCAAAAGGGGTTTACAACAACATATATGATAATTCACATCATCTACTCATAATCCATTCATAACTCAACCTAATTAAAATGATAATAATCTTGTTAAGATCATCATACTCATAATTTAGAGAAGAAAAGAGAGAGTTTTGCTTTTCTTTAGGGTTGAGAGAATTAGAGTTGAATTTGCTTTTCTTTTTTCTTAGTTGGCGGCGGCTCCATTGATTTCCATGGCGATGGTATGACGGTAACTATTCTATTTTAATTAGGTTTAGGGTTAGCATTAGGATGTATTTATAGGTGTAGGAAGTTATTTAGGACCATTAGATTAACCCTGAACCAGGAGAACCAATCAAATGCAAAATTTGGATTTGAGCGAATCGGCCCACGGGTTGACAGCCAAACACCCTGGATTAACCCCTAGTCGACCTAGCGTGGCTCGGGTCGACCTCAAAAATGGGCCGGTTCGGTTATTCCCCCTCTCAATTCGCTATTTTGAACTTTTTCGCATATTTATTTATTTAATTTTTAATTTATATATATATATATATCAATATATGTATATTTCTCTGCGCAACCCATTTCACTTAATTCTTTTCTATAAATTAAGTATACTTTAATTTCTGAATTTTAATGTTATAAAATTACGGGGTGTTACATTCTCCCCTCCTTAAAGGATTTCGTCCCCGAAATCTCCAAGTCAAGAACAATGTATATCCTACCATCTAATCGTCCATCTACTCAACCATCAAACACCAACATCCATTGTCCTTGAAAGACATCTAATGCTTTAATGTTTATATGCACAGTGTGTGTATATGTCCATATCTAATGCAAAATTAGGCGGTCTACTGATTCAGTCGACCTCCTTAGTCCAATTCATGATAGTGCCATGCGTCCAATATGTATGCAAAAGATTCCTAATGATACATATTAATTCTATATGCGTGCACAACCATCCACCCGAATGCAGCAACTATATGATAATACAACCATTATACATCCATTTTACTAAATACATCCATATATATGCAATACGCAATATGAAGTGACTGAGCCGATCTGGTGCCTAATAGTGTGTGTATATGCATCCACGAGCAACCAATAGCAAACACTTGCATCCACCATAAATAACATGTCTCAAACACATGTTTCAACCATAGGATTATCCTAACTAAAGGTCAAAGATACTAGTGAGAGGATATACTAAAGATAAGATAAGTACAAGCTAAGCGATAAAGGAGAAATTAAAGGACATACCCTCAAAAAGAAAAGGGTATCGTGAACGCATCTTCTCTTCTGTCTCCCAAGTAGCGTTGCTCTCATCATCTCCCCATTGCACTTTGACTAGTCTGACCTCTCGATTCCTCAACCTCTTGATCTCCGACCCAAGAATGCGCGTAGGAGCTCGTCGAATTGTCGCATCACGCTCTATCTCCACCTCTCTAAGCAAGCTCGGCTCTACCACTTCCGCGGTCTCGTGCAAGCACTTCCTCAAATGTGACACATGGAATACGTCATGTACACCACTAAGTCTCTCGGGCAACTCCACTCTATACGCCATCCGTCCAATCCTCTCCTTAATAGGAAACGGCCCTACAAACCTTGGTGCTAATTTACCAATGGACCCAAAGCGAACAACGTTTCGTAATGGAGACACTTTGACAAAGACCGTGTCCCCAACTTCAAACTCGAGATCTGTCCTCCTCTTATCCGCATAAGATTTCTGCCTATCTTGAGCTGCTTTCATCCTCCTTCGAATCAAGTCGATCTTCTCCGAAGTCTCCCTAATCATATCGGGCCCAAGTAAGATCTTATCCGTAGATTCCCACCAACATGTAGGTGAACGACAAGGTCATCTATAAAGAGCTTTGAATGGTGCCATACCAATGTTGGACTAAAAGCTGTTATTATATGCGAACTCCACCAATGGAAGATGCTCTTCCCTCGTACCCCCAAAGTCTAGGATACATAGCCTCAACAGATCCTCTAGAATGCGATTCACCCTCTCGGTCTGGTCGTCCGTCTGAGGATGATATGCGGTGTTCAAACATAACTAAGTCCCTACCGCCTCTTGTAAGCTTCTCCAAAATTCGCTAGTGAAAATAGGATCGCGGTCGCTCACTATGCTAGAAGGAACACCGTGCAAACGAACTATTTCTCGAACGTATACAGAAGCTAACCATGGAGCAGTCCTCTTACTATTCACGGGAATAAAATGGGCGCTCTTAGTAAGTCTATCTACTATAACCCAAATTCCCGTATTGCCCTTCCTCGATCGCGGTAATCCATCCACAAAATCCATCGAGACACTCTCCCACTTCCATAGTGGAACCTCCAATGGGTGAAGCAACCCATCGGGTTTCTTTTGCTCCACTTTTACTTGTTGGCATACCAAGCATCTAGTGACATACTCGGCCACGTCTTTCTTCATGCCGGCCCAAAAGTAAACTCTCTTCATGTCTTTGTACATCTTGTCCCCGCCGGGATGAATGGTCATCTTCGAACAATGTGCTTCGTCAAGAATAGTCTTCCTTAGGTCATCGTCTTTTGGTACACAAAGTCTACCGTCCCTACGTAACCAACCCTTACCATCTAGGGTATACCTACAGAGATGGCCTGTTGTCTCCCTCCTTTGAGCTTTTCTACTAACTCAATCAACTGCGGGTCGTCTCGCTGTGTCTCGCCAATCCGTCCCAAAAGCGTAGGTATGACCTCCAAGGATGCTAGCAAACCGGGTACGAAGTCAACAGAAGGTCTAAAATCAAACATAGAGATGAACTCTAAACTTCGCCACTCAACAAACAAAGGACTTAAGGATAATCTTTTTCTACTTAAGGCATCGGCCACCACGTTACCCTTGCCATGGGTATATGCTATCTCAAAGTCGTAGGACGCCAAGAACTCCATCCACCTTTGCTGCCTTAAGTTCAAGTCCTTCTGAGAGAGTAAGTATTTTAACGATTTGTGGTCAGTGAATAATTCGAATTTCTCGCCAAGAAGATAATGACGCCAAGACTTAAGCGCGAAAACAATAGCGGCCAACTCTAGGTCATGCGTGGGGTAATTCTTCTCATGCGCTCTCAACTGCCTTCCACCATAGGCTATTACCCTACCCTCTTGCATTACGACTGCGCCCAGTCCTGTCCCACAAGCATCAGTATATACGGTAAATGGCTTACTCCCGTCTGGCAGTACTAAGACTAGGGCTGAAGTCAAAGCTCTCTTCAACTGTTGGAACGCATCATCACAATCTACGTCCCATGTGAAAACTAGGTTCTTCTTCGTCAAGCGTGTCAATGGAGCTGATATCTTTGCGAAGTCTTTGATAAACTTCCTATAGTAGCCAGCCAACCCCAAGAAACTTCTCACTTCGGTAGCATTTTTAGGAACCTTCCAATCTTGGATGGCCACCACCTTCGCGGGATCCACGGCTATCCCTTCTTTGGAAACCACGTGCCCCAAGAACCGTACTTCCTTCCTCCAGAAGTGACACTTAGAAAATTTAGCCTTAAGACTATGCGCTCGTAGGGTCTCCAACACTTCCCTAAGATGTAGGGCATGCTCTTCTTCGTCCTTAGAAAAGATCAAGATGTCATCTACAAAGACTACCACGAATTTGTTAAGGTACTCCCTAAACACCCTACTCATCAAATCAACAAAATATGCTGGGGCGTTTGTCAAACCGAAGGGCATCACTAGCCATTCATAGAAACTATCAGGAGTCCTAAAGGAAGTCTTGTCTATGCTATCCTCAGCAACTCTCAACTGATGGAACCCAGTGGCTAAGTCCAACTGCGAAAACACTGAGGCGCCAACTAACTGATCGAAGGGATCGTCAATCCTCGGCAGTGGGTGTCTGTTCTTCTTAGTAAGTTTATTAAGTTCTCTATAGTCCACACACACTCTAAGGGACCCATCCGCCTTCGTGGCAAAAACTACTGGAGCACCCCACTCCGATATACTTCGTCTTATGAACCCCTTCTCAAGCAACTCCTTCACTTTCTTATCGAGTTCCCTCCTTTCACGTGGAACCATGTGGCGTACTGGCAAAGATACTGGTTTCGCATTATCCACAAGATATATTCGAAAATCTATCTCCCGCTTCAGAGGCAATCCCTACACCTCCTCAAACACATCTGAATATTCTCGGACCACTCTAACAGATCGTAGATTTTCCTCAGATGCGTCAGGCGATTCTAGATAACTTAGCATAACCGAATTTATGGGATTATAGAAGATTTCGAGAGTGTTGCCAAGGCGAGTCACGAGCCTAACTACTCTCCTTTCACAATCAAGAACAGCCCCATTTCTGGATAACCAATCCATTCCTAAAATTAGCCCATAGCCCGTGAAGCCCAACACATAAGCATCACATCTAAATTCAACGCTAAGTATGGAAATTTTCAAATCCAAACACATCATGGACAAATAAGCTGAGCCCCCTATTGGATTCGAAACAACTAAGGGATCCTCTACTAAACTGGTGTTTAAGTGCAGTGATTCAACTAATGATGTAGAGATAAACGAATGTGATGCGCCCGAATCGAATAAGGTACGGACAGGATGATCAAACAGAAAAACTAAGCTTTCAACAAAAATGGTTCTACCTCGTTCTTGCAGCGGTGGGACCGCGAGAGCCTGAACTTGTCCCCTAGCCTGCCCTGGTGCCATAAGAGCCAGCATCTGTCCTCCCGAGGTAGCTCCTGCCATCTGCCCCTTCTTTGGGCAGTCCTTCACTAAATGTCCAGCATCGGCACAATGAAAACAGCCTGTCTTCTTTTTCTTTCGGCAATCCTTGCTGAGATGGCCTGGGGTTCCACAGTTAAAACATTTCTTCTTTCCCTTGCCATTATTGTCTTTACCACCCTTCTTGTTTTGTTGTTGTGGTTTCTTCTAATCCCCCTTCTTCTCGGGTGCCTTATCAGCTTTAGCGCTTTTCTCCTCATGCATGAGCGCCATTTCTACTAACTTCTCAAAGGTGGCCCCCATCGGGATGTGGGTCATAGCCAACCCTTGCAATGGTTCATTCAAGCCATTCACGAACCTTAGAGCCTTCTTCTCCGGCGTGTTTACTAAGTCCAAGCAAAACCTTGCTAACTGATTAAATTTATTGACATATTCTTTCACTGATGAGCTTCCTTGCTTCAAGGTCAAGAACCTTTCCATATATAGATTTTCTTCCGCCCTTGAGAGAAACTTCGCCTCGAACCTACGTCTGAAATCTGCCCAAGAGTCAACAGGACACTCTCCATTAGTGACCACCCACCAAAACGAGGCCTCTCCCTTCATCAACCAAGCTGCTAAACGAACTCTCCTCCCTTCTTCTACTTCAAAGATTTCTAGCAATTCTTCCACCTCCTTAAGCCAATCTCTAGCTTCACAAACGTTTCTGACCCTTGAAATGGTTTTCCACCCATAGCCTTGAATTCCTTGCACGTCTTTGCAAAAGTATCTACGCGAGGAGGAGGAGGGACGGGTGCAACTGGTGGTGGAGGAACATTGGCTGGACCCGCAGCGGCCCTAGCCTCTAATAACCTCCTATACCATCCTGGTATCGTTACACCGTCGGGTAGATTAAGATCTTCAGCCATGCTGAAACGAAAAGGGAAAGATTCAGAATGGAGAATTCGAAAGATAAAGATATGGGCTATTGGGGATTATGTTTTTTTTTCTTAAAAACGTTTCTCTTTAAATTTCTCATTAAAACATGTTTTTGAAAGCACTTCTTCCAAAAATAACTATTTTTCTAAAGTATTTTTATCTGTTCTGGTAACCTTAAGCTCTGATACCACGTGTAACACCCCACGTCCATTAATGTCACTCACAAAGGGAATGCATTAACTTCCATGGAGGTTATAAGTGAATATAGAATAGAAAAATTACAACAAGACAGATAATAAGTAGTACTTGAAAACTAAAACTTCATTTTATTGTAGCGGAAACATGTTTATTACATCACAAAACCGTTAATCAAAGTCAAGTACATTATCCATCTTCATAAAACAAAATACATAATCCCATTACACAAATAGCCATTAAAGAAGATAACAAGCTGGATTTTACTTCAAGGGTCCAAGCTTTCTAAGAGAGATAAAGCAATCCAATCAAACTCCACTAGAGCTGGGTCCAACCTAAGGACCTGGAGGGGAAAAAGGATAGAAATAGAGGGGGTCAGACATAAAGTCTGGCGAGTATGATAATTCTTACAATACTATTATCAAAATAACTAGACTAAGGCATAAGCTGGAAGACAAGTAAATGTCTATGAACTCTTAGGAAGATAAAGATAGCGTTTAAGATAACGTTAAAGATAACGGTAAAGGCACACCTAATTACTAACGAATGATTACTACACTGCACCGCACATTACTACACTGCACCACACCAGTCACCCTATTGTTTGATCCCACTTGCTTCACACAGAAACTTTATAAATAGACTTACGTACCCCTAGCTGACTACATAAGTGCCGTCTGCCCCTATCTCCGCTAGGTGTACCCCACTACCCACTTTCGATCGGCTCCCTACTCGTAGATACCCGTGCTGGCCCCACAGTGGGGTGTATCACTCCCCTAAAGTGGCAACCCGATACAACTTGAGAATGCACGGCTTATACCTACACGAAGCAACAACGTCTTACCTACCAGCCCGGATCCACACACGCATACGAAACCCGTTGGACTTGTGTTGCCACCGCTCCCCGTTTTGGCCTCTTACAGTCGAACCCGGCATGTGTGTCCCGTCCTCGACTTGGGTCGAGCCTACAAAGATACGTTTGGGATACTGGTCGAAATGGGCCCCCAAAAGCTACCCACCTAAGCTTGTCACTAGTATATCCCACTTAACCCTCTTAGTCATGTTCATTTGTATGTGTGTTTGGTTAAGTCTTACTAATCGTATTTCACATACCACTAAGGGCACCCCCTAGATTCCTCATGCCACCCAAGGCACCTACTTAACCCCCATGTCCCACCTTACATGTTTATCTGGTTAAGTATTTCTTAATTCATTCAGGCCATAACCTCATAAAGACCTCTCACATTAGACTGGCATTTATGGCAGCTGGATTTGCCGGGCGGGTCCGGGCAGTCTTACACCATAAAAGAGTCTAACCTCGTGTCTTTACAACCGTTATGCTTTAGTTTAGGCCTAGGACCTCTCACATTGGGCTGACATTTGTGACCACTGGATTTGCCGGGCGGGTCCGGGCAGGTTTACGTCACAAACGAGTCCAACCTCATGTCCTAAGCATTGATTAACACTTAAAATCTTTTACCCCAATTTTAATAATTCCCTATTCAAATTATTAATTAAGTCAACTTTTAATGATGTCCATAATTGACTCAATTATGGCCATCCACTTATGGCATGCAAAATCATATCAATTGCACCCCAACTTTTTAATATTAAATCCTTAATATTACCCCTACCCCACGTTTATACGTTCGCTTATTCAACGCATAATATAGGCTAGACTTGTATAGTCTAACACCTAGCACAAAAATAAACTATCACAATATATAGACAATTAAAATAAATCTAATCATAATAGGGGTGAAACCTGCATAAACTACACATGTTAAGGATCAAAAGGTGTCAACTTATTAAATGTCTCAATTTATATGATATGATCATAGCCCAAATCTATACATAAACTTGCATATGGGGTTTTTAGGCAACATAATGATGGTGTGAACTAGCATAGGATATCACATATGTCATAGCATAATTCTAGATGTCATAACAGATGTCTTGTTATATGTTCATAACTTTTCTAATCAATCTAACTTGCATATGTGACTTGTCATATAGATCAACATAACCCAAACATGATGATTTAATTAATATGAACTAACTAGCATAGATCGTAACATCATGGCCTTTTTAACATGTATGATTCATCACAACTTAGCATAGAAACTTTCAACATACATAACATCATCATAGCATGATTTACAACATATAAGATATCATCATCACATAACATTGGATTTACAATATACATGATAGCAAAAGGGGTTTACAACAACATATATGATAATTCACATCATCTACTCATTATCCATTCATAACTCAACCTAATTAAAATGATAATAATCTTGTTAAGATCATCATACTCACAATTTAGAGAAGAAAAGAGAGAGTTTTGCTTTGCTTTAGGGTTGAGAAAATTAGAATTAAATTTGCTTTTCTTCTTTCTTAGTCGGCGGCGGCTCCATTGATTTCCATGGCGATGGTATGACGGTAACTATTCTATTTTAATTAGGTTTAGGGTTAGCATTAGGATGTATTTATAGGTGTAGGAAGTTATTTAGGACCATTAGATTAACCCTTAACCATGAGAACCAATCAAATGCAAAATCTGCATTTGAGCGAATCGGCCCACGGGTTGATAGCCAAACACCCTGGATTAACCCCTAGTCGACCCAGCGCGGCTCGGGTCGACCTCAAAAATGGGCCGGTTCGGTTATTCCCCTCCCAATTCGCTGTTTTGAACTTTTTCGCATATTTATTTATTTAATTTTTAATATATATATATATATATATATATATCAATATATATATATTTCTCTGCGCAACCCATTTCACTTAATTCTTTTCTAAAAATTAAGTATACTTTAATTTGTGAATTTTAATGTTATAAAATTATGGGGTTTTACATATGGCGTAAATAGCTTGCTGGAAAAGTTGCAGGAATTGGTCATGGACCCGTTCGTGAAGCACCATAGCGACCTGACCCCGTTTGTGAACACATATGGCGAACCGATCTCCGATAGTGAAGGACCATCACGAGTCGTACCACACCTTCATGAGCCAATGGAGACAAACGAAGACCACGATCCGTGCTTGGAGGAGGACCATGATCCGTGCTTGGAGGAGGCCCACGATCCATGCTTAGAGAAGGACCACGATCCGTGCTTGGAGGAGGACCACGATCCATGCTTGGAGGAGGACCACGATCCGTGCTTGGAGGAGTACCACGACCCAGGTGCTCATCACGAGCCGCTCACGAGTCATGAACCGTAGCGCCATGAATGAAGGAGTCACGAATCGAGCATATCTGAGTTGAAGTATGGACATGAATGGAAACTAAGGTGCGAACGGGATAATGACTAAACCTGAGATGCAAAGGTAGTTCAAATTTGAAGTCAAAACTCAGGATCCAGACGGGAACCAACGTGTTGACTTCATGATTGGACTTTGCTACGGGACGTGTGCTAAGTGGTTATCGATACATATAGCTTTGACTCACTGCTGAGAGATGGGTTAGTGGCTACGGATCAGTGCAATGGGGTCGTTGTGACTCCATGGGGCAGAGTGATCGTAGCGAAGAATTGGGTGATCAAAGTGGTAGAAATCGTATGCTTTACGCACTTAGTGAGAGATGTAAGGACGATTACTATGTTTGATGTTTGCTACCACCATGACCCCACCCCCATTCACACTTTATGTTAGTGTTACCTTAGAGTACTGTACATCTTGTTGTGCTAACACTTTGGTTGCAGGTCCAGGTTCAGGTATGATTGGATTATACCTATTATTGTTCTGTTTTGTTGCTTATCACTCATACTAGACTTTTGTCTGACCCAAAGTTTTATGTCTCTTCTTATTACTCTGGTTGCTCTTAAACGGGCAAACTAGAGACAGGTTAGCTGGTTGTGCATGAGTAGCTGTCCAGAGACGAGCAGGAGGCTTACACGTACTATTCCCTATATATTCTCCATGTGTCGCTGCTGGTCACTACTTTGGGCATTAGTGTGTACCTTTCTTATTTTGCTTTAGAGACAGTTTTTAAAAGTTGTAATAATAATGATGTGGAACATAAGCTGTATTTTGGATTTTCCGCTGCTATGATGTTTTAGTGTTCAGCTTATGCACTGTCTCACCTGTTTTATGTCAAATTTATGTTATTATTCTAATTTATCCCATGCACTGTGAGACATTCTGCAGGTTCCTTGTTAGTTCAAATTCCTTTCTTTTCCTTTCTTTGGCGACCGTCCTGTGCTAGTCGGGCATTGGCACAACGCATTTCAGGGAAATGTCGGCTGGTGCGGGGCGGGCTATCACATTTGATTAAAGGAGGATTAAGGATGGGTAACATACTTTAAATTTTGTTAATTATATAATTAAGCCAATGCAATATAGAATATATATATTGAGACATTTGGGGGAAAAATGATGATGAGTCGAATTGTGATAATGAAGATAGATGGAAGTAGGTCATGGGGAAGAAGTGAACGTTGTGAGGGGATCTGAATTATGGCTGGATTAGTGATGTACGGTGGTGAGAGAATGGTATTTGAACTGCGTTTAATGTGAAAGAGGAAGAAGATTTGCAGCGGATTAAATTATAATGGGTAATCAATTTTAAGTTAGTAATCAGTTAATTAAAAGTGTTTAAATTATACGAATACTTGTAATTATTATAACTTGTCCGTTCGTGAACATAATTGAACACAATTGGATCCATTGGAACCATAACGATGGATTCTACGTTATATCAATGTCATGGCCGAGAATAGAACTATTGGAATTTTGTGATAAAATCAAATGCTCGTTTGATTTTATAGGAAATAAAAAAAGAACCGTCAACTGCAAACGAGGTGAGTAAACTCACTGACTCTGAATCATTTATATTTTAATATAAACGAGTTTTAAATTTATTGATAGTAATTTTATACCGTGTGATGATTGTTTGGATGAATGGTTGATAAAATTGGTTGAATTGGTTGATATAGTGATTGATTATTAATTTTGCTCACCATGATATTTCATATTAACGTGAAAATAATATTATCTGTGAAATTAATATTATCGACGTGATTAACATCTGTGGATGCAGGGAAACAAGTTGAACAGATCAAACTGGATTCCTCAACATTTATATTACTGTTTTTATTCGATTGTGATGTATGATGTATTATATAATCCATGATTGAATATGTTCTGTTTGAATTACCCTGACCATAGAAACGTGGTATTTTAGATAGTGTAAAATATTTTTGAATTAGGAGAAGAAAATTGGGATTTAAAAATGGATTTTATTTCCAAAATAGAAGTAAAATCTCGAATAGAGTTGAAAATAGAAACCGGTTCAAGCGGATAAATCAAGAAGTTGTTTATAAACAAGAATGTAAATTAAGTGAATTATTTATTATTGGATAAATTGAAATATAAATTCAAATTTGAATTATATGAAAAGGTGGAAATCGGTTTTGAAACCAATATTTGAAATAAGATTTAAACTTAGCAATTATTAAGGATTTGTTAAACGAAATTTTAAATGATTAAGATAAAAAGAAATGAGACTTATATGAATAATTATGAATAGAAGTTACAAATAAAATTTTGGTTTAAGGTAGTATTTATAAGTATGAAATCAAACTATATATAATAGGAATATATTCATGATTAAAGTGAATAACGGGTTAAAGAAAATATTTTGGAAATGAAATATCTATAAAGGAAATTTAAATTTAGAAATATGAATCCAAATTGGAAATTGAATGAAAAGGGAAATGGGTAATCATTTTAAAAGAAAATGATGAGTTTTATTTCAAAATTTGGAATATAAAATAAAGTGTAGACTGTAATGGTTATAACGGAATTTGATAATAATTTGGAAAGGATAAATACAAATGTGGATTTGGAATTTGAATTAACCTGAAATAGTAGATAAATTCTGAAATTAGGAATATAAATCGAATATAGATTATTCGATAAAGAGTTATTTATTGGAATTCGATTATATCGAATTTAGGGAAGTAGTTATTTTTACTTTCTGTTTTGAATCAATTTTAATTATTTATTTGTTGAAATTAATAAGTACAAGTTATAATTTGATAAACCAAATATTTGAGAACAACGATTATAACGCTGTCGTTATAACAAATGTTTTATAAATCAAGTATTTGGAAACAACGATTATAACGCTACCGTTATAATCAATATTTTTCCGTAAAAGAAGTGGATTCTTAAATTTGAATTTGAAAGTTGCGAAAGTGATGTTTTGTTTGAAGTTGTGAGCTTTGACTATTTCAAAATTGAGAATGTTGTTCAATTAAGGTTTGAGAGGTAATTATATCCAACTTGATTGACTTCATGATTGATGGAGTAATGGTTATGGTTCGGTAGTGAAGATTGGTTAGTGATATGGTTAGTTAATAAATAATTAATGGTTTGAGTATAATAATGGGATTTTATAACATCGCGTTAATTTAAAGGAATTTGAAATGTTTCCCAAATAAAACGAGAGATATTTTCTACGCACAGAAAAATGAAATGAATTGGCCAACGAGGAATGAAATATGGAAATATTTTTCGATATTAGTAAGGTATATTTTTTGAACATAGAAAATAAAGATGCTTGAATATATAGAAATGTTTTCGAACTAGAATAAGAGATATTTTCTAGAATAAAGAAATTAAGATATTGGAAATGTTTTCCAAAAACGAGAGAGAAATAGAGCTTTGAAAGGATACAAAAGATGGGAAATAGGAATTGTAAATGACAATATAATAAGGAATAAAAAGGGGCCAGTGTTGTTTGATGTTTGATTAGCAGAATTTCCAATTGGACATAGGGCCATTGATTGTATGGATGATTCTTTGATAGTTAAATCACCAACTATCAAAGTTTTGATTTATTTTATACCTCCGTTGTCAATACGGAGAGACCGGGATCAGATTTAATATCTGAAAATCACTACGTGTTGGCATAAGCGTTACGAATTTACTTATGCTGAAGATAATTGAAGACGGAGTAAATTGCAAGGGCTGTTATATTAATCCTAGGTAGAAATTGCCCAAGATGGATTAATAGAATGGTGCCTTCGGTTTGTCCAGTCCCAGGACAACGTATGTGGATGGATCTGACAATGTGGAATTCAAAGTAAATGGTGACAAGATGTTCTAAAAGGAAATCGTAACCTCAAGCCTCATCACCCGGAAAATGACAGAAATCGGACAGGCAGCATGGCCATGTGGGTCATTCCCATTAGGGGTATTATCATCTGATCTAGAGAAATTTCATTTGCTTCTTATTCTATTCGTTGCTGTATGTTTTCGATAACGGTTGCTGATCATAATTATTGGTGATAATATGCTCGATACACTCAAGTTAAATAAGTGGTCAGCCATGTGTGGGTCGGGTTGCAAGACGTTCTTGTTGGACCCAGTATATTCCCCTCTAGAGATACACTATCGGAAGATGGTTCCATAACTTGTCATGTTGGAAATCCAATCTCCCATAAGCGCCCTACGGTTTTCGATTTTATATCATATATGGAGCGCGAGATGCAAGCGTTCCGCTAGATTTCTATTTATTTGATGTAGACATTATTATAATATCACCAGATTTGATATTAAAATATTTTTTGTTATCATAAGGTAAAAACCATCCGTGTTTATGCGTGGATCGGTCTTACGATTATCATTCTTTCGAAAGTATTTTTAAAGTTAAAAAAATGGTTGGAGTTTACTCGCACCAGTCCCATGACTGACCCAGAGTTTATTTTGTTTGTTTTTCCTATACTCTTGGGTGCCCAAATTTGTACGGGCAGTCAAGTAGTTAGGATTTTACAGATTCACCTGGAGGAGCTCGAAGCAGAAGGTTTCACCAGTTAGCTATAGACTATCATATTTCCGCTGTGTACTACGTTGTGTTTGGAAACAGGTGTTTATAACTGTTCCAGGAATAACTGTTGTGCTTTGATGATGGTATGTATATATAGTTACTGATTTGTATTTCAAAAGTCATGTTATTTAATATATTTTATTCATTCCGCTGTGAGTTTGTGATCTTCATTTTCTTCTATTCTAATACTTCTTTCTATTTCTCATCCTCTAACTTCTTTCTAATAATGATTCGTATTTCTGTGCGATTTGGGTTGGACGTGTGGTGATATTAGTCGACTCAAAGAGTACGGAAATTCGGGCCGTTACAAAACCCCTCAATGATAATTCATCAACCCTATATGGACTGGAAGCCCTCACTTAGCACTATAAATTTCGTTTTATAAGTTTTGTTTATTGCTTTGTGGATTGGAATAAATCGCAGCTTGAAATCCCAAGCAATTTTAGCCCTCAATTGGACTGACGGTGGCTTGTTTTGTGATTATGGTTTTGACCCTTTGAAATTATATATATATATATATGTATGTATGTATGTATGTATACGTATATATTTACTTTTATTTAATTCTAAACTACGTGTTTATTGATACGAACTCCAAATTGAACCCAACGACTGTCGTCCCTAGCTAAATACCCTCATTCCAGAACAATGGAATATGTTTCGTAAGCGAATTCAACCGTTTTGATTAGTTTTTATCAAAATTAAAATATAAATTAATATAACGGTCAATATTGAATTTAAACACACGTTTTAATTTACCGATGCCACATACTGATTCAAAAAATTATGAATTTTGAAATATAGCTATATTTTGGCGATACGGTCCTAACAAAACTAATTTCATCAAATTTGGAGGCCGTTTGGAAAATGGCCTTTTTCCAGTCGATTAAATTCAAACTGAAATAACCAAACACGTTTAAATTTACTGTGCTCACATATTAATTCCAAAAATAATGAAATTTTGAACCTGATAATAATTCGACATTTCAGATCCAACAAAAGTAGTTTCATTGAAAATGGAGGTCATTTGCAAAATGGTTATTTTTAAGGGCTATATATTATATTAAAATTTAAATAAATTATATAGCGACTATTTTAAATTTTAAAATGGACATAACTTACAATTTATAAAGTGAAATCTCAGCTTCTTACATTGATTTGAAAGGTATCATTAACAATTCAAATATTTCTGGTTTTACCGAAATCTGATTTATATTGATTTCTGTAAATTCATTTGAAATTATAAATCGAATTTTCAAACTACTGCGCCATTTTGAGTTCGTTTTATAATTAAAATAAATTTATACATTCTAACTTCATTTAAAATAAATTTTTAGTCATTATTTTTGAAAATAGATCATTTTAAATATTCAAAATACATTAAAATAGCTAAAATAAAAAATTTAAATTAGTTCAGAAATTCCGGGTTGTTACAGTCTCCCCCACTTAAAATCTTTTCATTCTTGAAAAGGAATGGAGCTGAAAGTTGTTTAACTAACCAACTCAACTTTCATTATGGCTTTAGTTCTTCAAATTTCTAGTTTCTAAGAACTTTCTAATTTCTCAAAATTTGGCTAACACCTTAAATTTTGGAAAAATTTCACCATAACCTCCTTTATACGGGGAGGGTTTGAAAAATTTATTGGGCCGTATTAGGCACCCAATAAATCAATAAAAAGCATACGCAATTTTTGTGACCTATCTATGCCCAAGGGGGACGTGTAAAAAGTCGTAAACTCATAGCTTGCCCCAGTGTTGGAAATAAAATAATCCTTGTGACTTAATTTAAAACAAGAGAGACATGATTTTTTGTCATCTCCAGACCTATGTAGGGTTTTATTAAATCCTGCCCCGAGCACCATTACATGTATTATATTATTAAGTCTATAATCATTTTTCTGTTCAACCTGCAATTCAGTCCTCGCCATACAAGCATCTCGTTTGTACGATAATCCAAACCTCGTTATATAAGCACCAAATGCTTATATGGAATATGATATGATATGCTGTCTTCATGTAGTATGCCATGCAGTGTAGTTCATATTTATTTGTTACTATCCTATGACGTATGTTTATAATCTCACACAGAACAACCAACACAACGCATTCAAAAACACTCGCAGTAGTTTATATAATAATAAAATTGTGCAACCAACTCATTAAGGTGCACCTGTTTGTCGGGAATGCAATATATTTTTCTACTTAATAGTAAATCCATAACCTGCTCAACATACACACACACACATGTCTATGTATGCAATTCTAATCAGTTCTCAATTCAGTTCTACTTTATATTTGACTTGGCTTTACTTATCATTTATTCAGTTATTGGTTTTACCAATCCAATATTTTCATTAGTTAAATTAATTATCACACAACACAACCAACGATCAATTTGTTAGTTAAATTTCCAAATATATAACTTCTATATACTCAAAAATCATATTTTTAATGCTAAATCACAACAATAAACCCTATCTAAGTTTTGGTTCTCACACCAGTTAATTGGAAATATATCGATATCCCACTTTTGAAACACGAAAATAAACTATTGATGTTGTACACTCATCAATAGAATCATCCCCGGGTGACTAGAGTGTGATTCCATATCTATCCAGTATATTTGAGACTTCGAATACACGTGGATCAGACGTATATTAAAAATCTCCTTATACCCGATATTCCTAATTTAATATAAAATAAAATACTCAAATACGTATAATAAGAAATAATTTTCAAAATTAAATTCGTTTCTATAAATAACACACTTCTAACTCATTCTAGGATTCTACTGATCTTATCTCTAACGAGTCATTCTTATATGATGTTACTAATCCTATCTCTGATGAATTCTTTTGTTTGGTTCTAATGTGTCTTGTTCTCTAGCTTTGTAAACCAAAGCTCCGATACTAAACTGAAATGACCCAGATTTCGCTCTGTCTGAATCGATCGGTAAACCGACCAAGACCGTTCGAAGCCCGGATTACTTTGAGAACGCGACTCATCAGAACACAAAAAATAGAACATTTCATTGATATTACAATAATATTACATCAGAGTACAAGGATACCAAAGAATAAATAAATAATATACAGCGAAAAAATAAATATAAGAGATTTACAAATTACAAAGCAACGGAAAATATAGTACATGAATATAATGTGCAGTGGAAGACGTCAACTGAAAGTAATATATGGATACAAAGCTTTCCGAATATAGCTCCAACTGTAATTCAGGATCATGTGAAAAGAAGTATCTACGAAAAATAAAACTACTAGCTGCCCATGTGGAAAATATGGGCACCCAGAGTTTAGGTTAAAACAATAAACTTCGAGTCAGTCATGGGACTGATGTGAGAACTAAAACAGTTATTAGCTTTTTATTTTAAGGTTAGTAAATCAGGGACCACGTCGTATAAAACGGAATGGATTTATCCCCCATGAATACCAGTGCATAAGTCAAATAGTGCAATGCTAAACAGAAAAATGAAGCTATTATAAGACTCAGGTCCTATCACACAATGAACGCAGTCAAGGATAGAGTTTTACCTTATAATAGCCAGATATGCTTGATACATGAAATTTCATCTTTTATTATTACTATAAGTGTAGCAATTACTTCAAATATAAATGTATCAACCATAGGCGGCGTAGATACCATTATATTACGTCACCATATAGGTTTACAACTAAAACCGTAAAATGCATATTGGAAATTGGATTTCCATCTATGAACCAAGGCAAAGGATATTCCTTCCGATTTCAAGACACACTAGCAATGCCTCTGGGGTACACACTCTGGGCAACCTCTTGGAACCTACAGGGCCAGTCATTTGTCGATGATTGGCAATACCATAAACTATATGTTAGCCGGTTCTATCAAACCTCCAAAATGGTCAGTTCTTCGAACATTTGAGCCACTAGGGACTCAATCGTATCCGAGGTACCTCTCTTTCCATCATAAAATATCCAATATCCGCATAAGTAAACAGTCTGGGCTCAATACCATGACGTTACTCGTAGTTAGAAACTAACATATGTCCATTTCTCTACGCTCCCTAATCCCATTTTAGGTTCATACCAGGGAGTGAAGCTCGCGAATTAATGCTACACAAAGCTATGCTAATTAAAGCCGTGCTTTGATCATCAATCACAAGACTTTGCTTTTCAACAAAAGCCTTGATCCATGCAACTCAGCATGCCACACTGTCAATCCATACCTTACCACTGATTTCCACCAATATATAACCTCTAAGCTCGTACGTCTCAGAGAAGGGTGTTAAGCAAGAGAATAAATTCTCCATCACCAAATAGATATATATTTAGCAGAGATCAACGAATACAGTACAAAGGAATACAACATCAGACATACCATCCATTTGCAAATCAGTTCTGGCTCTAAAGGAAACCGAAGGCACCTTATTCCTCGTCCCATATGTCCATTATAGGAGAGAGGCCCTCGCATATCCGGTCGATCTCCAAGTACGTCGGGATGACCACCCCTTATTACCTTTTCTTGGGTGTACATCCCAATCAAGACATTAGTAATCATCCAAACGATGTGAAGGTCTCCAGTCTTCAACCATCATCTTCATATCATCGACATTTAGTCACCGTATCAGTTGTTCAGGATGGGTTAAACCTGGTGTTTCCAAATAACTCGCGTATTTTATAATCAAGTGCTACAAAAACACATCATATGCCTCATTCCAATTCAGAATATTCTTTTATTCAAATATTCATATCTTTAAGGAAAGGTTCCCATTAATTTTATCAAAGATAAATTCTTTTAAATTTTCTCTTTAATCTTCCTTTTAATATCGTTTTCAAAGGATTTTATTTTATCCTTTAACAATTCTAAAACAATTAAGGTTTATAAAACTAGTCAGAATTATCGAGCCTTTCCAAAATAATCGTTTATTTTATTATCCCAATCCCAACCTATTTATACCATGGAGAAAAACTGGTAGTACTCCTTATCTAACATCCACGGTGCTATTTGTAGTGACCCGAATATCCGGTCCAATTTGAGCTGACTAAATAACACAAGTCCAACCCCAAATTGCACTGTAAATTCAAGAAACTAATAGAAAGAAGATAGAGGGTGAGGATAGATAAGATAGAACTAGTAGAATAGAAGAAGAAGAAGAACATCATCATCAGAGCAAACACGAATCTCACAGCGGAACGAATAAAATATAATATAATTTTTGAAATATAAACAGTTATATATAAAATAGCACTTATCAGAGTACAACACTTACAACAACAGCGGAAATAAATATAGCTATAGAATCCTGAAGCCTCCTGCTCCAGCTCTTCAATGTATCTGCAAATCCCAACTACTTGACTGCCCGTACAAATTTAGGCACCCAAGAGTTTAGGGAAAACAACAAAGTAAACTCCGGGTCAGTCATGGGACTGGTATGAGTAAAACAGTTTAAACAGGTATATGAACAAGTAAACGATATCTCATAAGACCACGCCGCAGAACGGAACGGGTTTTTCCCTTATGAGAATCCAAAATATCTTTATATCAAAAACCTTTTGATATTATAATAATGTCTATATACAAATAGATATCAACTAGCAGAAACGCTTTCATCTCACGTTCTACATATATAGTATACAATCAAAAACCGCGGGCGCTTATTGGATAATGGATTTCCAACTATGACAAGGTATGGAACCACCTTCCGATCAGTGTACTCTAGGAACGATACACTGGAGTTCAACAAGAACATCTTGCAACTCAGCCACACATGACCGACCACTCATTTCGCTTGAGTGTATCGAATGTACATCACCAACGGTTGGGATCAGCAACCGTTTCCCGTATATATATGGGACAGCATTGATAGATTAAAAGAAGCAAATGAATATTCTCTAGATAGGTGATTATACACCCTACTTCGGTGCGACCGACTTAGCCATGTTGCCTGCCCGATTTCTGTCATTTACCGGTTGATGAGGCTAGAAGCTACGCTTACTTTCCATTCATTTATAACACGATCACTTTGAATGCCACATTATCAGATCCGTTAATCATTAGTTGGTTTATACAAATATTCTGGATGTTATGCTAATGGATAAATCCGTTGCAACCATATATATATTTATACAGACCAACCCATTCGATCATTGGAAATACTTTGTCAGACATTCGTCCATTTACGTTCGTTTTGGGACTGAATGAAACCGAAGGCACTATTCAGTACATCCATCTTAGTCCATGTTATCTAAGACTTATACAATAGCCCTTGCACTTTACTCCGTCTTCAATTTTCTTTGGCATATTCGCAACGCTTATGCCAATACAGAGTGGTTCTTTGGATAAGAATCCAACCGGTCTCTCCATATCAACAACGTAAATATGGTCAAAACTTGATAGTCTGTGATTTAACTATCAATGAAAACATGTCGGTGTATAAACAACGATCTAAATTCCAAATGGAATTATCGATCCAATCATCAACCATATATATATATATATATATTCATATTTCCTTTTTTTCTAAAATTAGAAAATATATGTTTTCAACATTGGAAAACATTTCCAATCCTCATTTACGCATCACTACCATTCCACAACTATTAGTCCCTAACTGTAAACTAGTAAGAGAACAATTCTCTAAGTATAAACCTCGAAGGCCGAAACCAACATCAGATCAACACTCAGAAAAATATTCAACTTACCAATCTCTAGTCAGTTTCTAATATTGTTTAACTCTATTTGATTTACTCTTATTCGAATACTATAAGTCGATTAACTCTATTGATTTAACTCTATCGAATAACTAAATTCGATAAACTTCTTCTGATTAACTCTATCGAATAACTAAATTCGATAAACTCCTTTTGATTAACTCTATCGAATAACTAAATTCGATAAACTCCTTTTGATTAACTCTATCGAATAACTAAATTCGATAAACTCCTTTTGATTAACTTGTATTCGGTTACGAAATTCGATTAGCTAATATTAGACTATTCTTATTCGATTAACTAATATTAGACTAACTCAAATCAGGTTATTTCTAATTGAATGACTAATATTCAATTACTCTATTTAGATTATCTCTTTTATATCCCATCAATTTCCTTTTTATAACGTTTACCTACCGTTACAAATATTTCCTATTTACAACTTCTATTTACCGTTACAAATATTTCCTATTTACAACTTCTATTTACCATTACAAATATTCCTTATTTACAACTTCTATTTACCGTTACAAATATTCCTTATTTATAACTTCTATTTACCGTTACAAATATTTCCTATTTATAACTTCTATTTACCGTTACAAATATTTCCTATTTATAACTTCTATTTACCGTTACAAATATTTCCTATTTATAACGTTTTATTTACCGTTACAAATAAATATTCCTTTATTCTATTTATTTTCTAAATAAATATTTCCCTTTTCAATTCTATTTATTTTCTAAATAAATATCCCTTTTATAAAACTCTATTTATTTTATAAACACTTTCCTTTTATAAAACCGTGTTCGATTTATAAATAATTTCCTTTATTTCAATATACATTGAAATATTCCTTTTTACAACTCAGGGTTTCTTATGATATTCAAAATATCAAACAACGATGATCAATATCGTTCTAACATCCATAATCCAGAACAGATTATATAACACATCATATAACACAATATATGAAAACAGTAAACTAATTGTTGAGGAATCCAGTCGGATTCCTCCAACCTGTCTCCCTGCATCCACAGATGTTACACAGTATAATATATATCATATTTCATTTTGAAATGAAATATCCTGCTGTACAGAACCATATTTGATTAACAGTACATAGATTAACTATAACTACGTTTTCAATCAAATCTATTTAACAGTCCAGTTTAACAATCAATATACAGCAGTCAATAAATAGAGTACAATTTATATTAAAATATAAATTGAGGAGAGTTAGTGAGTTTTACTCACATTGGCATTTCATCGTTAAAGAACGATAAACTGTTATTTGATTTGAATCAAACAATTTATTTCGCCATAAATTCATACGAGCCCCAATTCACTTCCAGTCAGTTCCATGGTGTAGCTCCCGTCCATACGATCCTGTCGGATCTTGTTTCGCTGAATTTCGATACCGTATGGAGAAGTTATGATGATTACTAACTTCTATACTATTTTAAATAAACAAACTTAATAAAAATTTCGTTGGGCTTCACCTTTAATTTCCTGGCCCAAACCCGTTTTCTAAAGCTCATTCGAAATAAAGGATCCGCCCCTTTAATTCCCTTCTTCTTCCCTGATCGTGGAAAACTCCATTGCTCCAGAAACTAAAACCCCCTATTGCCGATTCTTCCACTCAACCTATCTCCTCCCTCCTTGCGTGAAAACACAAACCAACTTCACCACTTTGATTCTTCGTCACAACTCTATCTAACTGTACAAACCATCCCTCATGCAACTCCACTTCAGTAAGCTTTCTCCTTCACTGTTTGCAACGCCAACTCCACCGTAAAGCTCCTCCTCTTTTCCTCCCCGTTGTCAATGTCATCCCCTTGAACTCGAGTGTCTCCATCCAAAATCGACCACATTAAGATCCAAGAATATACAGAGGAGGTATCGATACCAAATATCATGGAACCTCATCAAACCACACCATCTGGCTCGTCTTTGCTCGAGGAACTCAACTCCGGCCACCTCATAACCGAACTCCGACCCTAACGCCCCTCTAGGCTTCACTATTCCTCAACCCTAGCCGACGCTAGTTGTTTTCCCGCGAGCAAGATCAGTGTTCGAGCTCTATAAAACCCCACAGCAACGAAGAGCAACTCATGACATTAGTTTTCCTCAGATCCTTCAAAATTCCAACTGTAGATGCCATTTCGTATCTTGAATATGGAAAGGTTACTGAAAACATGTATCTGGACTTCTAGATTTTCTCACGTACCCAGCACCACTGGTGCGACATTTCCATACGGAAGATCCTCGAAAAACTTGCATCAAATCACGGTTTCCAGTTCATTGAAGCCTTTCACTTATTTAGTTCTTGCGCCATTTTTATTTTACCTTGCTGTTATAAATGGAAAATGCTTACAAAGGAAGAAATAAAAATTGATAAAAAGGACACTGCATTTTGAGTTTCTCTGAAGCAGAAAGAAATGGGAAAGTGATCGATGGTGTATATTTATAAGCCGATGATACTTGTCCATTAAGTATATATAAGTGAGAGATACTGTGTGGATAAGAACATTGTCACGTTCACCACGTACAAACCAGGGGACAAGATTTCAACTCGTAGTGGTAGGTTTACGGAACTAGCATGAGCATTCTATTATCACTGTGATGTAAAGAGGCAGACACTTGAGTTTTCATTGTTTGTAGAAATTTGGCAGTGAGGTTTCATGTCAGTTTGTAGCCTTTTGGTCTGCTGCGTTATGTACTAGAATGGTTGCGCATTCTTCAGTGTTAAGTTTGCATAAAGTCTTCTATTTTAGTTTGCTTTATAGCTAAGGAATTCACCGTTAAGTTTTCAACGGTGGTAGGGTGTATGCACAGACAAGTTGCATTGAATGGACAGCTATTGAATGGATGGCTACTATTCTTGGATTGGAGGATAGCAGGGCGACAGAAGCACCAGGGATGGTGACAATACTTAAATCTAATAGTTGATAGCTGAAGACGTGCATTGTTTTGTGACACTATAGTCCTCTTCACGTTGGGTTTTGTTGTAGCCAAACAAAGGGAGGCGTTGATGTGATACCACGTTTAAATGAAAAGGTGCGTGGTCGAGAAGAAAGGGAAGCTTCCACGTTGAAATGAGAATGTGCGTGGCCTTCTGTTGATCATTTGAAATGAAGGAATTAGCTATATTTTAGTGTAAGGGAATATTCTAAGAATATTCCTTTGTTAATTCGTTTCGCGTTTAAAACTAACACAAAAAATCTTTAAATTGAGATCTAATACTTGTTCCTAGCATAAGAAGATATTCCGGATCCAATGGGACAGGTTTCGTCGAATTCCGACACCGTTTGCGAAAATCCTTTAGAAAATATCGATGAAAAACACCGAGCATTAATTCCTTAAAATTACAGAAAAAATCCTAAAAATATGAGGCCTTGACGTTTCACTAGATCTCTTCCTAAGGTTTCGTATGAAACTTGTTTCGTTGAATTTCGAGTTCGTTTGACCAGTTAACCATTCAGTTTAGTTTGTTTTAAGTTAAAAACATAGTGTACCGTACTATGAAATATTTTGTTCACGTAGGGACTGTTATGGACAGAAACAAAAATACCATTGAAATGAGTGACGTGCTCTGGTCCCAAAAATGTAATAATACCGGTAGATGGACTCATATTGTGAAACCCCGAAATGTCGATACAGGGTGCCAAATACTCCAAATAAAAAGTTGCTTATTTAATTAATTAAAAATTACCGTAAAATTCTAAAAATTAAATTATCGCTATACCCCAAGAGAACCTTGTCTAAATTCAAACCCGATCTCTAGTTATATCGAATAAACCGTTACGGTCGATAAACGATTCTATAACGACTATTTTAAAATTTGATTTGGACGTTTCTCAAAATCTACACGACGAAATCCTGATTTTTCTCTTCCACTAGAAAGATATACTCCACCAGCTCCGTACGTTTCTTGTTTCACAGAAATCCGATTTAAAACGGCTTCTGTATATTCAGTTGAAGTTCGAATCGCCAAATAGCGAACTGCAGCACCATTTCGAGCTCGGTTTTAATTATAATATAATTATACGCTCTAACGTCGTCAATTAAATAATATATTCGTTATTTAAAATAATTAAATAAGTTAATTATTACAACGTCAAAAATCCGGGTCATTACATATCGGTAAATTTAATTACCATTTCACGTTCAAATCTAATTAAAGATTTAACTATCGCATGGATTAAAATTGGCGGCATTCCATTCTCGAACATTTCATGAATTCGATAAATTCAATTATCTCATTCACATTCCAATACAATTAAAGATTCATTAAAACTCCAACTTGGTTTTAATATCAAATATCATTACTTTATGATTATTCAACTTTAAGAAATTAATCTTCTCTTTAACCGGGTTAAAGAACTAATGTCGTTTAAAACACAGTTCACGATACACCCAAATCAGCTTCCATTAACTATGGAATCTTCATGGAAAATAAATCAATAAATAATTGATATAAATTTCCGTATCAGACTAATAATATAAATGGAATAATAGAAAGGCCTTTTTAATTCCATATATAGTAACGGTCTTCCTTTAAAGAAGCTTATTATGATTATTAACAAGTCAACTTCCATTCAATCCCAATTTAACGTATTAAATTGGAAAATTTTACTTTGGAAAATTTCCATTAAATCTTAGCTAAAAGATTTATAAATTCCAAATCATAACTTCACTGTTAATTAGGTTGAAGAACAAATGTTATTTAAAACATTGTTCACTATAAACCCAATATCCATTTTCCATTTCAAATCAAATTAAATTAATTGGTAAACTTCTCTAAATCTTAATTGAAAGATTTATTTTTTTCTCGACTGGGTTAAGAATAGTTTTATTTAAGACACCATTCACAACAAAATCAAAATCCAATTCGATATTAAATATAAGGTATTGGATAAAAATCATATTGGCTTATATTCAATATCAAATTCTGAATCCAACGGATATCATATTCGGAATAATAATATATAAATCTGCCGAATTCCCCTATATTATCCCTATAATCACGGAATCCAATATCGAAATTCCGATTATTATTTCCATTCTAATCCATTCCAATTTATACGATGGAAAATTCTGGTTATATTAAAACAATTTACTAATCTAATTTATTTATTTAGAAACATTGGATTATTACTCTATTCAATAATAGTTCATTTAGATAAAAAATATATTTTATCTTTTCAGTTTGAAATTTTTCATCCAAAATCTTTCCAAATCAGTACTTATAATTTTACATAATTTTCCCATATTTTTAATAATTTTACGAAGGCCCGTATAGTCAGTTTCCAATAACGGCCACCAAATTGCATCCGTAGAACCTTTTCCAAAACTGATTTGGACATATCTTAGTATCCAACCATTAGATTTCAAATCTCTTATTGTCATTCCAGAGCCCTTTTCGATATGAACCCAACGGTTCCTGTTTTAAGAGAATCCGACGGTCGGATCTCCCGTTACATCAATTTGAAGTCAATGGTCGAAATTCGCAAATGGTCGCTGCGCGACACGTTCTATTCAGGCCATTTAAATATAATATATATATATATCATCAATTTCCATTTAAAACATGTTTTATAAATTCGTTTTAAAAACGATTCCAACTTCTGTTTTAATTTTAAATCAAAATTGAATATTCCATATCAACATAATAATAAAATGATAATATTTTCAAAATATTTGATTTTGAAATCCATTTCCCTTCGTATCCATTTATAAAATGAATAATATCGTTTAGTAAACCTATTTGATTTAAAATGGCGTTAAACTACTTAACTCGGTTTTACATTTCAATATTTTTGTGTCCATCCAAAATCGGACTTCAAAATCATAATTTAATTTTTCACTGAATATTATTTTAAAATATTCGTTATTTCCGAATTGGAATGTGACCCAATCAGTTACCATATAATTTTAATTATATGGGCTTCATACATTGCATGTATTCGACTATAATGATAAATAATCATTAAACATTCAAGCAACAACCAAAGTGCATTCTACAAGTGTATAAGCATTAAATAAATAACGTTTACAATAGTATGTCAATCAATCGATTGACATACGATTAAACAATTGGGATTAGTGTATGTCAAATATCATCCCAATACCCGTGCGGGATTTTCATCCAACAAATACTGATTATTATTTTTGCACTTGGATGATGTGTAAAAAATTATCATCTTAGTCAATATCAGTTAAATAGGTGTACATAAACAAGTCGTCCAACTTGTAGATGAATATGTATTCCAATTTCAACTATCGTATATATATTATTTTATACATTGGAATTTTCAGAAAAAATCGCCATTATAACAGCGCTATTTGTAGATCCGGAATAATGTCTATGCATTATCCCTCTCCTGATACTAGCTTGCGTCTTACACAACAATTTTATCCAAACAACAACAATCAACCAATAACCAAAAATCAACCAAACATCCATTGTCGCAAACAACTATGACAGGAGCTACTAAGCCCCATTTACAACCTATGATATAATAACATAACAAAGTAGTTGAGTGAGAAAGAGTTCTCACATTGGGTTCCACTTCCTCAGCCTTTATTTGAAGATTTTAATACCATTCGAGTTCAAATTTTCCTCAAAATTTAATTTGCTCCATTTCCGTTCTGGTGTAGAGTTCATTGTTGCGAATCCAACGCAACTAAAATCGTCTGATTCCGACCTCGTATGACAAAGATATGATAATTTATAGATTAATTACATAAATTTATAAATTAAATATTATCTTAATTTTCATTAACCACCATTAATCCCGTAACCATCTTTCTCGTTCACGAAAAAAAGCTCACCCCCAATTCTCGCTTACGCGCGCCTCCATGAACCACGATCGGCCGATCTGAATTGTCCACGTCGGAGAAGTACAACACCTCCCCCCCACTAGAAATAGTGCCGGTTGTGGCCCCCCCTCGAAACCGCCCCAATAGTTGCGCCATTGAGCCCAATTTATTGCCAAACCCCTCAACGATAATACATCAACCCTTTATGGATTGGAAGCCCTCACTTAGCACTACAGATTTCGTTTTATAAGTTTTTTTTATTGCTTGGTGGATTGGAAGAAATCGCAGCTTGAACTCTCGAGCAATTTCAGCCCTCAATTAGATTGACGGCAGCTTGTTTTGTGATTAGGGTTTTGACCCTTTGACCCTATATGTATGTGTGTGTGCGTGTATATATATATATATATATATAATTCTATTCAATTCCGAAACAACCGGTTTATTGATATGAACTCCAAATCGAACCCAATGGTTTGACAATACGGTCCTAACAAAACTAATTTCATCGAATTTGGAGGCCGTTTGAAGAATGGCCTTTTTCCAGTCAATTAAATTCAAACTGAAATTAACAAACACGTTTAAATTTACTATGCTCGCATATTAATTCCAAAAATTATGAAAATTTGAACTTGACAATAATTTGAAATTTCGGATCCAACAAAAGTTGTTTCATCAAAAACAGAGGTCGTTTGCAAAATGGCTATTTTTAAGGGCTATATATTATATTAAAATTTAAATAAATTCTATAGCGACTATTTTAAATTTTAAACTGGACATAACTTACAATTTATAAAGTGAAATCTCAGTTTCTTACATTTATTAGAAAGATATCATTAAACAGATTCAAATATTTCTAGTTTTATCGAAATCTGATTTATATTGAATGTTTTACATTCATTTGAAATTAAAAATCAAATTTTCAAAGTACCGCGCCATTTTGAGTTTGTTTTATAATTAAAATAAATTTATATGTTCTAATTTCATTTAAAATAAATTTTTAGTCTTTATTATTTAAAATAAATCATTTTATATATTCAAAATACATTAAAAGAGCAAAAATGAAAATTTTAAGTTGGTTCAGAAATTCTGGGTTGTTACAACAGCGATCCACGTTATCAGTTTAAACAAATAAGTAACCGTAGATGTTGACTAATCCAACAGTTCAATCTGATCCCTTCTTTAGTTATGTGATATTATAACGCGACATTTTCCCCATTCACGAAATACTTTCCCCTAAAACAAATTTCTCCCTTACTCTTCCCTCTTTACTCTTCTCTCTCCATGAAATCCGTCCACAAACACCTCCGATTGTTACTCTACGTCTGATTGAAAACTGTATGCCTCCGATTGCTCTATTTTACATACTTTACACCTCTGATTTGCTTCATTTAGGATAATTACGGGTAGTTAGGGCTTCATCATTTGAGTTTTATTTAGGTGATTTCATCTCTAACTTATTTTGATCAACATTCAAAGTCTCTATGTGATTTGGGTATACCGAATGCCTTAAATTAGGGTTTTACTGCTCATTTTTATTTGAATGTTGATATGTTTAGTTTTTTTTATCTAATTATTTAAGGTTTTTTTACTTGAACTGTTGTATTTATATGTTTGCCAAACCATTGATGTATAGATAAATAAATTAACACTACCTTAATATGTTTAAATGTCAAATTGCGAAAAGAGGACAAAAGAAATCCAATTTAATGTGTTATGGCTATTTTTGTTTGTATTTAAATAATGCCTATTTCTCTTCCTACGTCATATGACTATGAAGATACCCCGGGGCATGGGTGATCTCGGACTGTCAAACCCATTATCACAAGAAACTCCTATTGATATCTATATAGAGATTCAAGAAAGGCACTATAATGATTTGCGTGAGTATGAACTAGAGAAAAAAGAACTTCGAAGACAAAGGCGAGAACAAGAATGACGTAAAGAAAGGGGAACGTGACGGCAAAGTCATGCTGCCTTATGTCATCAACATCAAAACAACCAAGTGGTTAACGAACAGCAAGTTGACTTACCAATTATAAATTGTGAGTGCGGGTACGCCGCTGTAGAAGATGTTATTTCAATTGGATTTAACTTGGTCGTCATTATTTTAGATGTTGTGTTTATCCCACAAGGTGTACCTTTTGACAGTGGATTGACCATCAGTTTCCAAGTCGAGCCATTGAGTACGCAAATAAATTAAAACATCAACTTACAACTCTGCAAAATTGATTTATTGCTTTTCGAACTAAAATTAGTAGACTTTATGACCAGCTTCAAGGGCTAAACATTAGAAAACAAAATTAAATTATTGTACCGTTCTTTGTATTAGGTACAACAGTATTGTCTTTGTATCACGTGTATAGTCTTTGTATCTGTACTGTTTTGATTTGGTGCATCCATGTAATGTTATGAATTTGTGTTCAGTATCCTTAGTTTCTTGTTTTATGTATTCTCCTGATAAATCAGTTCCAAAAGTTTGTAATAATTCATATAAAAACAATTGTTGATTTGGCCACACATTGATTATGTATATTTGTAACTTGTTTTGGTTGTTATTTCTAATTTAATCAAACTTTACAGGGTGCCCATATTCGTGTCTTGAAACTGCTGGTGGTATCAAATGTAGTCTTACTAGGCCGTGGTTTGATTGTGGCAATGGACAGTGAGTATTACATATGGATAAGACTTCTGAGATTGAGTGTCGAATTGTAAGAGGGGTAAAAGATTTTCTAAGAAATGCATTTCCCATTTATAAAGTAGGTGATGAGATGAAGTGCCCCTGGAGAAAATGTGTAGAACGTAATTGGTATTGTGAAAATGTCATATACGATCATCTTATTATTAATGGAACTTCTCCAGTACATACATGGTGGATTTGTGAGGTTTCATAAACGAAATTAATAGGTCTTGATGACCATATGGATTGTGAAATGGAGATGGATTTTGAAGAAAATTTAGATGTGATGTTCAAATGTGTGGGTTACAAATTTGATCAAAATCCCGGGGACTTTGAAGTAGAACCAAATCCAGAGGATGAGAAATTTTATCGGCATGTTAAAGAAGGAAATAAAAGCCATTATATCCTGGCTGCACAAAATTTTCTTAATCGGGCTTTATCATTTAAGGTGTGCTTATGAAATTAACGAGTCTACGTTTGGGGAATTACTAAAGCTTCTAAAAGAATCCTTTCCTGATGCCCAACTGCCTTTGTCTTCCTATGCTGCAAACTGTTTCTTTAAGGATTTAGATCTTGATTACTATAAAATACATGCATTTCAAAACCATTGCATGTTATATTGGGCAGAGAATAAAGATAAAGAGGCTTGTGATATTGTGGTTCTTCGAGGTGGGTTGTAAAAGAAAAAGAAGACATCGTTGATAATAATGATCCACCAAAGTTGATTCCCAAAGTGCCAGCAAATGTTATAAGGTACTTTCCACTAAGGCCAAGGTTACAATGGATGTTTATGTGCAAAGAATTTTCCAAACTTATGAGATGGCACCAAGTGGAATTAATAAGAAGATGGAAAACTAAGACATCCGATTTATGGTGTGGCATGGAATATGATGGATGCTCGCTATCCTGATTTTTCATCAGAAAATTGTAATGTTAGATTGGTTCTAGCATTTGATGGATTTAATCTATATCGTTCAATGAACTCAGGTTATAGTACATGGCCAATTGTGTTGGTAAACTACAATATTCCACCTTTGTTATGTATGAAACAAGAGAATTTGATTCTTTCAAAATTAATATTTGGTCTACATTCTCCAAAGAACGGTATTGATGTATATATGCAGCCTTTAATTACGGAATTGAAAGCGTTATGGAATGTTAGTGTTGAAACTTATGATTTCTTGAATGATGGGTATTTTAATTTACGTGCCAGCGTTTTATGGACCATTAGTGATTTTTTGGGATATGCCATGTTGTCAGGTTGGAGCACGAAGGGAAAACTAGCTTGTCCAGTATACCATTATGTAACTTCTTCAAATTATTTGAAGCATAGCAAAAAATGTGTTATATGCACCATACAAAGTTTCTTGATCCAACACATAAGTGGAGACTGGATAAAAGGAGATTTAATGGCAAAACTGAAATGGGGAGCATTCCGAAGATATAATCAGGAACAAATATTGAAGAGTTATTGCGGTGGTTCAAAAATCAGTTTAGGGATAAGACCAAGAAAAGGGGTAAAAGTGATGGCCCTTTTAAAAAAAGTCAGTACTGTTTGACTTACCATATTGGTGTCATAATTCCATCGACATAACCTGGATGCCATGCACATAGAGAAGAACATATATGACAAAATATTAGGTACTTTACTTAATATAGGTCGCATGTCGAAGGATCACCTAAGCGTTCGTTAGGATTTATAGGTATTGGGCATAAGGAAGGCCCTTCATCCTGTTGAATGTGGTAATGGAAAGCTTGTTGAAATTAGAGCTGCAATATTTGATATGAAAAATAAGGAAAAAGAAATCTTTTGCTTTGTATTGAAGAACACCAAACTTCCCCATGGTTATGCCTCGAATGTTAGTTGGTTCATGCACATAAAAGAGAGAACGGTTGTGGAATATAAGAGCCATGATGCTCATTTCATACTCCACTATTTGTTACAATTTTCCGTGAAGAAAGCATCAAAACCTGAGGTTGCGTTATCAATGATCAGATTTAGTGCATTCCTTAGAGGTCTATGGAGCAAGGTTATCGAAGTGGACGATATCAAAAGGCTGCAAAAAAAATTGTTGAGATACTTTGTCATTTTGAAATGATTTTTCCATAGGATTTTTTCGATATAATGGTACACCTGCCTGTTCATTTATGCAGAGAAATCGAATACGGCGGGCCTGAACACCTTACATGCATGTATCCAGTTGAGCGATATCTAGGAAAGTTGAAATATTATGTGCGAAATAGAAACAGACCGGAAGGCTCCATTGCAGAAGATTATGTGGCAGAAGAGTGTGTGACCTTTTGTTCAAGATTTTTAATTGTTGATGGAGGAACATAAAACCCGTCGATTGATTTTAGAAGATATCCAATAGATTTGGAATAACATATTGGAACAAAGAAGAATAAAGATGGAAAGATGTTCAATTTGAAAGATGCAGATTGGAAGGCAACACATCGCTATATTCTGTTCAATTCCGGTAACAAAGAAATTGAGAGTTTGTTCGAGTAAGCTCTTAAGTTCCTATATCATTTTCCATAACTATAAATTAATATCTACATTTCGTAGTTTTTTGACCTAAATTATTATTTAGGTTTCATCGAGCTTTTGTGGATGGTCTTGCAAATCCAAGAAGATACAAGAGGGAATGATAACATTATGAAGAGTTTTGGAATTGCCTAAAAGAAGAGGTTCTGAAAAAGGACAACATTTCAAGAGATTTAGAGGTGTTTGCATTATGTCTTAATAGAATAGCTAGGTAGTTACCATTTATATAGTAAATGGATATAGATTCCATACAAAGTTTAGAGATTCTCGATGTACATAAGCTCCTGGGTGCCCCTATTTTCCACACGGGCAGCTAGTAGTTGGGTTTTTGCAAAAATTATGTTCACAGGATCCTGGTTTACAGCTAAAGCGATATTCGGAAATCTTTGTATCCGTGTATTACTTTCAGTTGTGTCTTGTATTCTTTTTCCGGCGCTATTTAAATGTAATTTAAATCTCTGATATTTTCTGATGTATAATATTTATCCATACTCTGTTATACTCTTCTATTCTGATGGAATTTTTGTAATAAGCAATGAAATGTTCTTCTGTTTGTGTTCCGATTTGTTGTGTTCTCGAAGCAATCCCGGATTTCCTTCACGGGGAAGTTTGGGTCGCCGCATTTCCACACGAAATTGTGGTTTATTTTTGTAACACCCCACTTCCATTAAGGTCACTCACAAAGGGAATGCCTTAACTTCGGTGGAACGTTATAAGTAAACAGAATAGAAATTTACAAGACAGATATGTAAAGTAGTACTTGAAAATTTTATAACTTTATTACAGCAGAAACAGAAATAAGTTTGGTTACATCACAATACCAAAACCCAAGTACATAAATATCAGTCTTATACAAAATTCTTTAGAATGCATAATTTTAAAGCCATAATCCCTAATAGAAAATTCCATAAATGGGTAGAATCAAAGCCAAGCAATATTTCAAGCACTTCTAGCACTTCAAGCAGATGGAACTTGAATCAAGCTCCTATGTTTCCACCCATAGAACCTGGGGGAACGGAAGAAAAGAGGCGAAATAAACTAGGCCAGACATAATTCTGGTGAGTCTAGTGACTTTCAGTATATAAACAGATAACAATATCATGATATGTAAATAAAACTGGATGAGAGATAACCATAACAGGAGTAGCAGGTTAACATAAGAGCCAGAATGATATAGGCTAAACTAAGCTTCTTACTTGGTTTTCACTTCTCTTCACTAATACTAGTATAACAGAATTAGGTGTTGTTCTAATATCTAAACAGAACACAGAATGATCTCTTCAGAAACACGATGATAGTAATGGGCCTTTACCACCCTAACAGAGACAGATGTGCCGAAACAGAATGCTAGTAATTGTCCTTTACCACCCGAACAGAGACAGACGGTTACAGAAACAGAATGCTAGTAATGGGCCTTTACCACCCGAACAGAGACAGACGGTATAGAAACATAAGAAGAAACGGAATCAGAGATGGAAACAGAATATTCCCTACGGAAACAGAATGTTAGAATTATGCGTACACTAGTAATGGGCCTTTACCACCCCAACAGATGGTACCACACAGAAACAGACAGGTGTTTCCACCCCAACAGAAACAGACAGAACTAAGTGTACCCTAAATTCTACCCCAAGCGATCGACTCCCTAATACACAAATACCCTGTGCCGGCCGCATAGAAGGGTGTATCACTCCCTAATGTAGCAACCTATAGACACAAACCTATTTACATATGTCACGGTGTCTTACATCCTCATAGCAAATCGGATCCATGCACGCACATGCCCTAGTTGGAATGCGCCATCAACACCCCTCGCCATTATCAGAGTGAACCTCTTATAATTAGTTCAGTAAGCGTGCCCTGGACCCCTGCCTAGTGTTGGGTCATAGCTTTGATACCAGAAAGGGTTACTGACTAATATGGGTCCCAAACTACAGATGACACAAGTAATTGCCCCTCCTAACCTTGTGTCCCCAGACTAACATATTTTAGATTAACTGGCTTACAGATTCCAGATGTACAAAGTTCAGATCAACTAGTTCTCAAATCAGACATATAAGCTAACAAGTTTTCAGACCAACAGATCAGAAATATAAATTAACAAGTTTTCAGACTTAACGAATCAGATTACAGATTAACAGACTTACAGATTGTTTTACCTAACCTTGTATTAGGCATACAGATTTTCAAACGGGTTTATTAGATTCATCCGTCCAGTTGATTTGACCTTATCTACCCAATACGTTGTAGGCATCATATTTATATAGGTCGGTAGCTTGTGGCCGCTGGATGTGCCGGGCGGTTCCGGGCAGACTTCTGCCACAAGTCAGACCTAACCTCATGTCTAAGCATTTTTGTGCCTACGACCTCTCACATTAGACTGACAGTTTGCGGTTGTTGGTTAAGCCGGTTGTGTCTGGCAGGCTTCTACCACAAATAGAGTCTGACCTCGTGTCTCAGAATTCTTATTTTAGCTAAAGTATCCATTCACAGATTATGCCAATATCAGAACAATTATGCCAATTCAACAAATTAACTTCTTTACTAGTTACAGTAGATTATCCAAAGTTCTATTAACATGTTTTGCCCAATTTTAGATCGAGTCTACAGATTTTCATAACCCAAATTACCGTATTCAGTTTCAACAAATTTAGCATATTAGGAAATTTAATAGATTTAATCATCCCTTAAAATTCCATTAACATACCTCGCTTAATCATAAAATTAAGCCTAATTTTACATGCTCAAATTATGGTCATAATTCACAATATAACATATGCCCCAAATTTCTAGTTAAATTTACATAGTACAGAATATTCTCCAAAAACCCCAAATCATGATATACAATATGAATTATGCCAAATTATAGCCTTTGATTTTAGCATATATCAAATATCCAAAATCCCCATTTAGGCGTATTCACAGTTAATAGTTATCCTATTTTAATATAGATCTTTTACGCCTAAATCATATATCCTTTTTCTTCTAAGTCATAGATCGTCTTATAAAATATGCCCCCAAATCTAGATCTTAAATTACAACATATATTATGTCCTCAAAATCAGAACTTGAATTATATCATGCATTATATTCCCAAATAACAAGTCATATGTTGTCATACAATAATTCTCCTTCTTCCAAATCATAACTGTCATATATAGTATGCCTAGATCTAGATCTTAGATTACAACATGAACCCTTTTCTTAAATCAGTCATAAATCAGTCATTATTTTCCCCAAATTTAGCGTGTGCGACAATCTCTTATGAGATTTGGCTCAGGCTCGTGGTTGCCTGGCTATAGAACAGAAGGAAGGAAGAGATACAGAATAGTTACAATAATAAGATAGATCTACATAGAAAAACAGATCTGATAAACAAGAATATGCATAATCTCCAATTCAGATTTATAACCACGTCAAGATCATAATTAAATTTCATATCTGAAAATAACTGACCTCACCTTGGTTGGATTCTAAAAGAAAAAGGGGTTGTAGTTGTTCTCTTTTAATCCTATTCAGATTAGAAGAAGAAGAAGCACTTGTTCCAGCTTAGGTTTCAGCAGAGTAACGATGCCATTGATTTATTTTAATATGAATTAGGGCACAGTATAGGCGAAATGAAATTGTGTGGAGACAAAGTGAGGTTTGGGGGTGTTTATATAGCTTAGGAGCAACGAATCTGGTCAGAACGGGTGTCTAAATACAGAAAAACGAATCTGCCCACGGATCTGGAAAAGGGGGGAGGTCGACCCCATGGTCGACCTGTTCTACCCAGGTCGACCCCCAGGTCGATGGTCGACCTGGGTCCTGGGCGGGAATTTCCCCGCCCAGCCCGGGTGTGTGATTTGAATTTTGAAACTTTGAATTTGAATTCGGGCTGGTTTTTATTTCAAATTCCTGAAACTTCTAAGTGCCATAACTTCTTCATACGGAGTCCGATTTACGCAAACTCGGACTTTATCTCAAGCAGAATTCCGAGACGAATGCAATGGCGTAACTGTTTTCCCTATTTCTTCTATTAAAAATAAAATATACTTTGTTTTGTTACTTTATGTTCACAGAAAATAAAGGGTGTTACATTCTCCCCTCCTTAAAGGATTTCGTCCCCGAAATCTTCAAGTTAAGAAGAATGTGTCCTACCATCCAATCACCCATCTACTCAACCATCATCCACAAGCATCCATTGTCCATAGAAAACTTCTAATGTTGTATGAACATATGCAAAAGTGTGTGTATATGTTTCTTATCTAATGCAAAGATCAGGCGGTCTTCTGATTCAGTTGGCCTCCTTAATGCGAATTATGTTAGTGCCATGAGTCCACTTATGTATGGAAGAAATCCTATTTGCTACACATCATCTCTATATGAGTGCATAACCCTTCATCCAAATGCAACATCCATGTGATGATTCAATCATTTTGCATCCACAAAAATCGAAAAATGCGCACACATCCATATGCAGTATGAGAGTGTTTTTGAGCCGATCTAGTGCCTAGTGTGTGTATATGCATCCACGAGCAACCACTAGCAACAAATTGCATCCACTTGCAACCATCAAATATAACATGTCTCAAACACATGTTTACACCCATTAGTTTCTACCTAAAGGTCTAAGAATTGATTGGTAGGATATAGACGAGTCATAGAAGCAAGTACAAAAGATCTGTTCCCATTAGACATCGGTTAAGAGAATAAATCCCTAAGTACTAACCCGAAGACCGAAATCAACATCAGATTGACACTCAGAGAATTACTCCCATTAAATAATGTCAAAACTGGAAATCTACTTCACGCTTCGAGTAAAAACACTATCCTTTTCAGAAATATTCAGATACTCACAGATTACTGGCACAAATCAAACTATCAAACGATTCTCAGGAAACTAAGCATGATATATCCCACAAAAACCCAGACTATATGCGTAATAGTCAACCTAACACCCAACACATATGCCCTCAAACCCCAACCTATCACAAACAGATGAGTCGTAACCCTTACAGGGTTTGAGACTATAGCGGGATCAGAAACAAGACTAGTATTAAAGTGCAGAGACCCAACTACAGAATTAAAATGCCGGAATGATCAGATAAGGAAATTAAACTTTCTATGGAAAATTTTCTACTTCTATCTTGTCCGCCAACTACGAAAGCATTCACCTACCTTTCAGAAGATTCTGCCCTTTGCCCTTGCCTTCTGGGGCAATCCTTGATCAGATGTCCTGTCTCACTGCACTGAAAACAACCAGTCTTCTTACATGTTAACAATTCTTTCTCTAAAACTGCACCTATCGCACCAAAAACCCTACGAAGCTGGAAAGAGGATTAGCTGTAGGTGAAATTACTGCAGCTACAGATGGAAGTTAGGAACTTCTTTGCCCTTTGACAAGCACCGTAGTCTCATCATGCCTACGGAACCATGTCACGATGAGGTTACCTCCCAGAAAGCCAGGATCCCCGGAGACTCAGAAAAGACGGAAACAAGGATTAAACAGAAGAAAAAAAATAGATATATGGCTTTGGGGACTATGTTTCTAAAAATAAGCTTTCCTTTTGAAAATACTTCATTTTGAAAACCTTTTTGAAAATATTATTCAAAAACTTTTTATCAAATCTAGTAACCTTCAGCTTTGATACCTAGTGTAACACCCCACTTTCGTTAAGGTCACTCACAAAGGGAATGCCTTAACTTCGGTGGAACGTTATAAGTAAACAGAACAGAAATTTACAAGACAGATATGTAAAGTAGTACTCGAAAAATTTATAACTTTATTACAGCAGAAACATAAATAAGTTTGGTTACATCACAATACCAAAACCCAAGTACACAAATATTAGTCTTACACAAAATTCTTCGGAATGCAAAATTTTACAGCCATAATCCCCAATAGAGAATGCTATAAATGGGTAGAATCAAAGCCAAGCAATGTTTCAAGCACTTCTAACACTTCAAGAAGATGGAACCTGAATCAAGATCCTATGTTTCCACCCTGAGAACCTGGGGGAGGGGCGAACGAAAGAAAAGAGGCGAAACAAACTAGGTCAGACATAAGTCTGGTGAGTCCAGTGACATTCATCATATAAACAGATAACAGTATCATGACATGTAAACAAAACTGGATGAGAGATAACCATAAAAGGAGTAGCAGGTTAACAGAAGAGATAGAATGCTGTAGGCTAAACTAAGCTTCTTAATTGTTTTAACTTCTCTTCACTAATACTAGTATAACGGAATTAGGTGTTGTCCTAATATCTAAACAGAAAATATAATGATCTCTTCAGAAACACGATGCTAGTAATGGGCCTTTACCACCCTAATAGAGACAGATGTACTGAAACAGAATGCTAGTAATGGTCCTTTACCACCCGAACAGAGACAGACAGTTATAGAAACAAAATGCTAGTAATGGGCCTTTACCACCCGAACAGAGACAGACGGTATAGAAACAGATAAAGAAACGGAATCATAGATGGAAACAGAATATTCCCTACGGAAACAGAATGTTAGAATTATGTGTACACTAGTAATGGGCCTTTACCACCCCAACAGATGGTACCACACAGAAACAGACAGGTGTTACCACCCCAACAGAAACAGACGGTATCCCAACAGAAACAGATAGAACTGAGTGTACCCTAAATTCTACCCCAAGCGATCGGCTCCTTAATAAACAAACACCCTGTGCCGGCCCCACAGAAGGGTGTATCACTCCCTAAAGTGGCAACCTATAGACACAGACCTATTTACAGATGTCACGGTGTCTCACATCCTCAGAGCAGACCAGATCCATGCACGAACATGACAACCCGGTTGGAATGCGCCATCAACACCCCTCGTCATTATCAGAGTGAACCTCTTACAATTAGTTCAGTAAGCATGCCCTGGACCCCTACCTAGTGTTGGGTCATAGCTTTGATACCAGAAAAGGGTTACTGACTAATATGGGTCCCAAACAACAGATGACATAAGTAATTGCCCCTCCTAACCTTGTGTCCCCAGACTAACAGATTTCAGATTAACTTTCTTGCAGATTCCAGATGTACAAAGTTCATATTAACTAGTTCTCAGATCAGACATATAAGCTAACAAGTGTTCAGACCAACAGATCAGATATACAGATTAACAAGTTTTCATACTTAACGGATCAGATTACAGATTAACAAACTTACATATTGTTTCATCTAACCTTGTGTTGGGCCTATAGATTTTCAAACGGGTTTATTAGATTCATCAGTCCAGTTGATTTAACCTTGTCAACCTAATACGTTTTAGGCATCATATTTATCTTAGATTTGCATTAAGTAAATATTAATGCACAGACCTCTCACATTAGGTTGGTAGCTTGTGGCCGTTGGATGTGCCGAGCGGTTCCGGGCAGACTTCTGCCGCAAGGAAGACTTCTGCCACAAGGCAGACCTAACCTCGTGTTTAAGCATCTTTATGCCTACGACCTCTCACATTAGACTGAAAGTTTGCGGTTGCTGGTTAAGCCGGTTGGTTCCGGGCAGGCTTCTACCGCAAACAGAGTCTAACCTCGTGTCTCAGCATTCTCATTTTAACTAAAGTATTCATTCACAGATTATGCTAATATCAGACTAATTATGCCAATTCAACAAATTAACTTCCTTACAAGTTACACCAGATTATCCAAAATTCTATTAACATGTTTTGCCCAATTTTAAATCAAGCCTACAGATTTTCATACCCTAAATTATTGTATTCAGTTTCAACAGATTTAGCAGATTAGGCAATTCAACAGATTTAGTCATCCCTTAAAATTCCATTGACATACCTCGCTTAATCATAAAATTAAGCCTAATTTTACATGCTTAAATTATGGTCATAATTCACAATATAACATATGCCTCAAATATCAAGTTAAATTTACATAGTACAGAATATTCTCCAAAAACCCCAAATCATGATATACAATATGAATTATGCCAAATTATAGCCTTTGATTTTAGCGTATGTCAAATATCCAAAATCCCCATTTAGGCGTATTCACATTTAATAGTTATCCTATTTTAATATAGATCTTTTACGCCTAAATCATATATCCTTTTTCTTCCAAGTCATAGATCGTCATATAAAATATTCTCCCAAATCTAGATCTTAAATTACAACATATGTTATGTCCTCAAAATCAGATCTTGAATTATAACATGCATTATGTTCCCAAATTACAAGTCATATGTTGTCATACAATAATTCTCCTTCTTCCAAATTATAATTGTCATATATAGTATGCGTAGATCTAGATCTTAAATTACAACATATGCCCTTTTCTTAAATCAGTCACAAATCAGTCATATCCAATTATGCATCATTCATTATTTTCCCAAAATTTAGTGTTCGTGCATCAATCTCTTATGAGATTTGTCTTAGGCTCGTGGTAGCCTGGCTATATAACAGAAGGAAGGAAGGAAGAGATAGATCTTCACAGAAAACAGATCTGATAAATAAGAATATGCATAATCTCCAATTCAGATTTATAACCATGTCAAGATCATAATTAAATTTCATATTTGAAAATAATTGTACTCACCTTGCTTGGATTCTAAAAGAAAAAGGGGTTGTAGTTGTTCTCTTTTAATCCTATTCAGATTGGAAGAAGAAGAAGCACTTTTTCTAGCTTAGGTTTCAGTAGAGTAACGATGCCATTGATTTATTTTAATATGAATTAGGGCAGAGTATAGGCGAAATGAAATTGTGTGGAGAGAAAGTGAGGTTTGGGGGTGTTTAAATAGCTTAGGAGCAACGAATCTGTTCAGAAAGGGCATCTAAATATAGAAAAACGAATATGTCCACGGATCTGGAAACGGAGGGGAGGTCGACCCATGGTCGACCTATTCTACCCAGGTCAACCCCCAGGTCGACCCCATGGTCGACCTGGGTCCTGGACAGGAATTTTCCAGCTTTGCCCGGGTGTGTGATTTGAATTTTGAAACTTTGTATTTGAATTCGGGCTGATTTTTATTTTAAATTCCTGAAACTTCTAAGTGAAATAACTTCTTCATACGGAGTCCAATTTACGCAAACTCGGACTCTATCTCAAGCAGAATTCCAAGACGAATGCAACAGTTTAACCCGTTTCCCCTATTTCTTCTATTAAAAATTAAGTATACATTGTTTCTTACTTTATGTTCAAATAAAACACGGGGTGTTACAATTTTTTACTGCCAAAACTAGCAGCTATACAAGTTCGAAAGACCAAAACCCAATAGTTGGAGATGTTAATTACTATAGATCAATCGAAGAAATTTTTGAGCTTGATTATTGGGGAGCTTTCACAATGGTCCTTTCTAAGTGTTTCTGGCACCAAGAGGAATAAGATTCATATGGTCTTACTCGAGTAAATTTTAGTAAGTGCCATAAAACTGATCCTTATGTCATGTCTTCAAAATTGCAACAAGTATTTTATATGGAAGATGCAGTTGAAAAGAATAGTCATTACGTTATTAAAAAATTACCGAGAGATGGGTGTGATACTAAAAATCCGAATGCAATGGAAGAAGACATGAGTAATCCATATTCACATGATATTGGCATAGGTGGTGAATTAGAAACAGAAATTGTTGATGGTGGTTGGATTAGGGATGATGTCCCCATAATATAGTTAGAAACAAAACTAGAAACAGAACAAGAAGCAGAAGTTCCTCCTATTCTGTCTCGTTAAGGGAAAACATTCCTCTTTGTTATTGCTTTATTTTGGTCTAATCTATTGTCTAATTTATGATGTATTTGGCATTTTTGGTTTTAGGTGTAAATTATTATCTTTGATGAATGTATTTGGCACTCTTTTCTCATAATGCAATCTACACTATTCACATGTTTTATGATTTAATGTCTTTCTTTACTGTCATCTAAATTTTTTATAGTCCAAAATGTTAATTGTTGTTTTTTGTCCATTTTAACATGCATGTACCTTGTTCCAATGTATTCATTTTGTACAAGATGGATGAACTTATAAATATTCAGATGCACCATGATGGAGAGTTCCGAAGGACATGTTACGTGGGTGGAAAATCCTTCTTAGTGACAAAATATGATGTAGAATGCTTTTCTTACACTGTGCTTATCGAGTTTGTTTAAGATTTCCTCTAGTACACTAAAATAAGAGGAGTCTATGTCAACAAAGTAAAGGGGGGGTGGCTGGCAGCTGATATTGAATGACAAGGACGTAAACGAATACGTACAGGGCTACAACAAGGAAGAAGAAGTGGATTTTTTTACATTGACAATACCGTTGACAAAGATAGTGAGCCGTTGATTCAACCGTAGCTACATGTAATCATACAGCCAAGGAAAATAATAATTCAAGGTATATATCTATATGTAATATAAATCCATTCTTGTATATATATGTATATATCTCTGTGTGTGTGTGTAATGAGCTATGAAGGCCATCATTATTATTTTTATTGTTATAGGTTCTGCTAAGAAACAGGTTGCAGAACCCAAGTATATTACAGCACATAGACTTCTGCAGCAACGCAAAATGATGAAAAACAATCCAACTCTAGTGGATTAGAAGAAACTATCGTTGGAGCCTAATATGAATAATGGTGGAGAAGATGTTACTATGACGGACAAAGGAACTAGGAGGAAATTAAATGTAGAAAATGGAACAGATAATGATGATGATACCGAAGAGAATGAAGCTGATGTTCAGGTATTTTTCAGTTATCATTTCAGTTTTATTAATCAGGTTGAAATCTTGTATTTCAAGCTACATTTTATTAAAATTTTGCACGTAAAAGAAAGAAATGCATTTTAGTGTTTTCTATTACTGTGTCGATTTCCTATTCCAACCATGAAGGCTGCAGCTAATTCAAGTAACTATTGGTTCTTTGTGCATGCATTACGTCAAAAATGCAAGAATTAATTATACGTCGACTATATTTGGTTAACTAGCTTAAATTAACCATTAATGGTGAATAATAATGCTAATATGCTTGTAGTTCTCACAACCATCATTTTAGACAAAGTATGAACAAGAGCGAATCGCGCGAATGCAAGAAAATGATGTAGTTTATAGATCACTTGGGGTGTCTTCATTGATTAGAAGTATGAAAGAGGCTGCAACACGAATTAGAAAAGAAAAAGGTAAAGATATTGATGGATGTGATGAATACAACCTAGAAAATGATGGTGAAGATGTCAGCGATGATTCATCGGATTCAGAGGTATAAAAAAAGTTATTTGTTTACTACTTGTTGTCTTTGCCTTTATGAACGTAAAAAATCTTGAACTTCAACTTAATTGTAGAGAATCAAAGTTGTTAAGTCAATGGAACCTTTATCTGGACCGAGAACTCGTTTGCGCGCCAATGCAGCCATTGAAATTGAGAACGAAGCGATGACTCACATCCCCTTCCAAAGAAATTTGGCTCCAACAAGGAAGTGATGACACACACTTCCACTCCGAAGAAAGTCAGTAACCAAGAGAAAACTGCAGAAACAATTAAGAAATTGATGAAACCAGTACTGTCTCATTCAGGAGTTTTAAAACCTACAATGTCTCATCCACCAGTTTTAAAACATACATGTAGCAAAATGTTCAAGCAATCAACCAATTGTGAAGCTGATGGTTCAGTCGCTGCTTATTTAGCAATGCGAAAATGTCAGAAGCAGAATGTTGCAGTGCCTCCAACAATGAAAAACATTACTGATCGATTAGAGAAGGAATGGATTGCACATGAATATGAAGCAGCTACAATGTTTCTTTATCTATGCATTGCGTTATTGAGTGTGTTTAGTATAAGATTTGCATGCATATTATGTTTCCGTAATGCCATACATTAATTTTCTATTCATTTTTTTGAACCTCGTATATAAAGTACAAGGTCCAAAAAATACCTGGAGGGAAGTCAAAAATGAGCAAGGTGCATGCTAGAACCCCCCGATGATAAAGTTGTCATTGAGTTGAATGAGGATGGTTAGCCAGTTTCTGATAATATTACGAAGTTAAGCAATTTTCTTGGGGCAATAGCAAAGAATAACGTGTCTCTTACTTACATCAATTTCCATGTTGTTCCTGATCAATTAAAGCGGAAAATGTTGGAACATGCTCTGGTAAAATTTATCAACCTAAACAATAGTTTGACTTTTCTAAATGTTTGGTTTTAATTAGTTAATTTGTTTCCTGAATTTTTTGTTTGATTATTGTCGGCTAGGTATGTCATTCCGGAAGAAGGACACAAGTGGGTCTTGAACACGCTTATGACTTTTAGAGGCAGTACAAGTCTTGTGTGAAAGCAAGGTATTATAAAAAATATTCAACTGATGAGGAAAGGCTTGCAAATAGGCCAAGTACAGTTCCGCTAGAGGATTTTAAAATGGTCTTAGAATACTGGGGGGATGAAGCAGTTTAGGTACGGCTTAATGTGACCACAAAGGAAAACTAATTTGTATAATGCTAATTAAATAATCATGCAACAATGGAAAAAATAAATTAATTAAATTAATGATATTTACATTTTCTTGTTTAGTGTTAACCTTTTCTTGTTTTGTGCTAATTTAATTATCATGCAACATATTGAAAAAATAAAAAAATTAAATTAATGATATTCATATTTGTATAATGTTTAGTAGTTCACATGATCTTGTTTAGTGCTAATCTTTTCTTTAGTAGTTCGCATTATCTTTTTTAGTGCAATTTTTTTTTGGATTTCTAGGCCCTATCTGAGAATAATTTTGCGCATCGTAATTCATTAAGTGAGACGCATACTGTAACAACCCAAAACTTCCCCGTGAAGGAAAGCCCGGATTGAGTTAAGAACACGACAAATCAGAACACAAACAGAAGAACATTTCATTTCTTATTACAATAATTTACATCGGAGTACAAGAATATACAGAGTATGAAGAAATAACATACATTGATAAATATCAGAGATTTACAATTTACAATGCAGCGGAAAATAATACAAAAACACAACTGAAAGAGATAAATGGATACAGAGCTTTCCGAATATCATTCCAGCTATAAACCAGGATCCTGTGAATATAAATCTGCAAAACCAAAACTACTAGCTGCCCATGGAAAATAGGGGCACCCAGAGTTTAGGTTAAAACAATAAACTCCAAATCAGTCATTTGACTAGTGTGAGAAGTAAAACAGTTATTTAAAACTTTACTTTAAAATCAGATATATCAAGGGACCACGCCGTATAACACGGAACGGGTTTCCTCCCAAGAATACTAGTGCAAAAACAAACAGCGCAATGTTTTTTTTCGAAAAATGAAGCTATTATAAGACCCAGGTCCCATCACACAATGCAACGCAAGCCGGAGGATAGGGTTTTCCCTTATAATAGCCAAAAATGCTTGGTACGCGAAAATTTTCTTTTATTATTACTATAAGTGAAGAAATCAACTTCAAATATAAATGTATCAATCATAGATGGCATGAGTGCCCCATCCCACTATATCGCCATATTAGGCTCTACAGTCAAAACCGCAAAATATCTTATTAGAAGTTGGATTTCCATCTGTGAACCAGGGCAAGGGATCGTCCTTACCGCTTCGAGACTCTCTAGCCCGAGCCTCAGGCTAGTTCTCTGTCAAGCCTTTAGATTGTCAGAGCCGGTCCACACAGAGTGGATTAAAATGCCTGAACACTGCATTTCCCCGCCCTATGGGAGTAAATCTGGACTGTATAAAGACCATCCATCGGCTCCGCAGGGACCGAAATAATCGAGGCGCCTCTCTATCCATCATCCACATAAGTAAAACGCTTGGGCGTGCAAAACCTAGACACCACTCCTAGCTAGAAGGAAACGCATGTCCTTCCTGAAGTCCTCTCCCATTTCTGGTTCACACCGGGGTACGGGGCTCGCGAATTAACGCTACTCAAAGCTATGCTATATTAAAGCCGTGATTTGATCATCAACCACAAGACTCTGCTTTTCAACAGAAGCCTTGATCATTTGCATCTCAGCATGCCACACAGGCAATTCACGCTATGCAACCGATGTATATCAATCACACAGATTGAAATCCAATGTCAGACACACATCCATTTACAAGTTCATTCTGGGACGGAACGAAATTGGAGGCACCTTATTCCTCGTCCCATATGTCCAATACAGGAGAGCGGTCCTTGCATATCCGGTCGATCTCCAAGTATGTCTGGACGATCACCACTTATTACCTTGTCTTGGGTGTACATCCTAATAAAGACATCAGTAATCATACAAACGATGTGAAGACCTCCGGTCTTCAACCACCGTCTTCATCATCAACTTATCGTCGAATCAGTTATTCAGAATGGGATAAACCCGGTCTTTCTGAATAACTCACGTGTATAAACAAGTATTATACAAACACAACATACGCCCCATTCCAATCCATAATATTCTTTTATTCAAATATTCTTATACTTTGGGAAAGGCTCCCATTAATTTTATCAATGATAAATTCTTTAAAAAAAAATCTTTAATCTTCCTTTAGATATCAATTCAAACCAAATTATGGTTTATCCAAACTAGTTGCGATTAGCAAACCTTACCGAAGTAATCGTTTGTTTAATTTCCCAATCCCAACCTATTCATCCCATGAAGTAAAACTGGTAATACTTCATATCTGACACGACAGAGTTATCAGTAAATTCAATTACCATTTCACGTTCAAATCTAATTAAAGATTTAACTATCGCCTGGAGTAAAACTGGTGGTACTCCATTCTCGATCATTTCATGGATTTGATAATTTTAGTTATCAAATTCTCCTTCCAATATATTTAAAGATTCATTTAAACTCTAATTCAGTTTTAGTTTCTAACAATCATTACTTAATGATTTTTCCAATTCAGAAAATAAATCCTATCTTTAACTGGATTAAAGAACTAATGTCATTTAAAACATAGTTCACGATTAACCCAAAATTACATTCCATTAGTTATGGAATTTTCACTGAAAAACAAACCAATATTCCATATCAATTTTCGTATCCGACTAAAATTATAAATGGAATAACGGCAAAGCCATTTAAATTCCATATATATTATCAGTCTTCCTCCACAGAAGTTCATTTCGATTATTATCAAATCGAATCCCATTCCGTTCCAATTTATTTTATTAAACTGGAAAGCTTTACTTTGGAAATTCCATTAAATCTTAGAATAAAGATTTATAAATTCCAAATCACATTTAACTGCAAATCAGGTTAAGGAACGAATGTCGTTAAAACACAGTTCACGATAAACCCGATTTACATTCCATTTCAATTCCAATTAAATGTTCATTAATTGGTAATTCTTCCTTAAATCTTAATTTAAAGACTTATTATTTTCACACAGGGTTTCAGAACAGTGTTAATGAAGACATCATTCCATCAGTCTCTAACCGTAAATTAGTAAGAGAACAATTCCCTAAGTATTGATCCTGAAGGCCGAAATCAGATCAATACCCAGGAAACCATTCAACTTAGCGAACCTCGAGTTAGTTTCTAATTTCCTCAACTCCATTGGTTTTAAGAATAGTGTTAGTGAAGACACCGTTACGACAAACCCAAAATCATAATTTGATATTAAATACAAGGCTCTGAATCGAAAATATATCGGCTTATATTCAATATCAAATTCTGAGCTCAACAAACATCGTATTGGAATAATGATATATATATCTTCCAAATTCCTCCGTAATTCCCGTATAATCACGGAATCCAATATCGAAATATCCCGAAGATAATTTCAATTCAAATCCATTCCAATTCATATATTGGATATTCTGGTTATTTTTAAAACCATTTCAAATTCAATTTATTTATTTAAAAATAATTGGATTATAATTCTAGTTCATAACTAGTTCATTTCGATAAAAATCTATTTTTTTACCTTTTCAAATTTGGAATTTTTCATCCCAATTCTTTCCAAATCATTTCTTATGATTTTACACTAATTATTGATATTTTTAATAATTTTATCAAGGCCCGTACAGTCGATTTCCATAAACGGCCATCGAACTGCGCTTACATCGACCTTTTCCAAATTCGATTTGGGCATAATTCCAAATCCAACTATTAGATTTCAAATCTCTAATATTCGTTAGAAAGATCTTTTCGATACGAACCCAAAGGTTCCGGTTTTAGGAGAATCTGATGGTCGGATCTCCCGTAATGTCCATTCGAAGTCAATGGTCGAAATTCGCTAACTGCCATAGCGCAGCGCGTTCTATTCAGGCCATTATATTATATATATCATATATAATATATATTTCATCGATTTCCATTTCAAACGTACTTTATAAATCATTTTAAATTCGTTTTCAAAATGATTTCAACTTCATATTCACTTTCAAATAAAAATTGAATATTCCATATCATTAATATATAAATGATAATATTTTCAAAACATTAGATTCTGAAATCAATTCCTTTTTGATATTCATTATAGAAGTGGATAAAATCGATATAAATATCGCTCACGTCAAAATGGCGTTAATCTAATCAACACAGCTATATACATTTAAATATAATCGTGTCTATCCCAAATCGGACATCGAAATCATATTTTGATCTTTTACTGAATATTATTTTAAAATATTCGTTATTTTAAAATATTCATTCTTTCTGAACTAGAATCAGACACAGCCAATTACCATATAATGTTATTTATTTGGATTTCATACAACACATGTATACAACACTAATCAAAATCAATCAACCATCATCCAAAGTGCATTACATAACTGCATAAGCGTTAAGTATAAATAATTAACGCTTACAACAGCCTGTCAACCAATTGATTGACATACAAATAAATAATTGGGATTAGTGTACGTCAAATATAATCCTAATACCCGCGTGGGCTTTCAATCAACAAATAATGAATTTCATTTGTGCAGTTGGGCGATGTGTAAAATTTATCGTCCCAATCAATATCAGTCAAATCAGTGTACATAAACAAATCGTCTGATTTGTAAATGAATATTTCTTTTCATTTATATATCCGTTAAAAATTATATTTTTAACGATAAATTATTTATTTAAGCACATGAATATTTTATTCAGTTCATTTACACAATAAAAATGATATTTTTATTATTCAAATATTTTATCCAACACATGAATATTTATACAGTCCATTTCACATCACAATCAATTTTCACAATACAATACAATCAAACAAACAAGTCGTCCATGGTCTGTGAACGATGGGGAGCAGTTCATATATGCAGTTATAAAATAAACAATTGTATGGAAAAAAAATTAGTGAGAAGTTCTCACTTTGGTTTTCCGCTCCATCGGTTTTAGTTCTAAATTTCTGAATTGATTCTGTTCACGTTCAAATTTGTCTGAAATTCCAACATGCTCTGTTTCTATCCTAGTCTGTTCCGAAATGTAGCGCTCGTAGTTGCGAATCCAACGCAACTGACCGTTAGTCATTTCGACCTCGTATGGAAAAGATATCGCGTTATATACATTTGGATAATCAATATAGTAATTAATTAAATTAAATTAATTAATTAGCCTTTTTAATAATGTTTTATAAAACGTTATTTTTCTTTTATTTGTTTTTCTTTCCTGTCAGAAGAACGTCGACCTCGCTTAACCCTTGTTCGCACCTAAGGTTCCCATTTCCCGTCGCCTGGATCGCCGCTCCTCCGATCAGAGGTCCTCACCAGAACCGCCGTGCATCCACGCCTCTCCAGCCTCGCCAACGTCGCCTTCGACGCCACCTATCAGCCGGAATCCTCCAAGAAATGCATCGAGTTTGGAGTGAAAATTTGAGCTCCATAATCATCGATGATCCATGAATGTACTATGGATTTGAAGCTCATGCGAAGCTCTTTGAATTTTCCTTTGAATGTTTGGAGGATTGTTGGGTGGATTTTATGAAAAATTGAAATGAAAATCTGAAAATATCAGTCGTTGGCTGAATGAGAGGCGGCTGGCCCCTTTCTAGGGTTTTATAGAATTTTTTTATTATATTTTATTTAATTCATTTAATACTTATTTATCTCTAGAACTCCAATTCAAACCCAACGACTGTCAACCCTAGCTAAATACCCCATTCCGAACACAATAGGGTATGTTTCGTAAGCCAATTCGATCGTTTCGATTAGTTTTTATCAAAATTATAATATAAATCAATATATATTAAATTTAAATGTACATTTTAATTTACTAGGGCCACATATGGACTCTAAAAATTCCAAAAAGATTATTTCTATCTTTGTTTTGACGATATGGTCCCAACAAAACAAATTTCGTCGAATTTAGAGACTGTTTGAAAATGGCCATTTTCTGGTCGATCCAATTCAACTGAAATTGGTCAAACGCGTTTTAGTCTACCACGCTCACATATCGATCCCAAAAATTATGAAAAATAGAATCTAGAAATAATTTGAATTCCGGTTCCAATAAAAGTGGTTTCGTTGCAAACGGAGGTCGTTTGCAAAATGGCTATTTTTAAGGGCTAAAATTACATAACGACTATTCTGAATTTTCAACTGGGCATAACTTTTTATTTCCGCTATGAAATTTTGATTTTTCAGATTTGTTGGAATGATATTTTCAAATAGATTCTAATATTTTTGGTTTCACTAAAATCCGGTTTATTTTGAATCCTATACATTCATTTGAAATTTGAAGTCGAAATTTCAAACTACCGCGCCATTTCCAATTCCTTTTACAATTAAAATAAATATTTATATTCTAACTTCGATTCAAATAAATTTATACGTTCTAATTCTATTCAAAATAAATTCGTCGTCGTTATTATTTAAAATAAATCATTTTAAATATTAAAAATTCATTAAAATTGTCAAAATAAAATTTTTAGATTGGTTCTGATTTTCCGGGTTGTTACAATCTCCCCCACTTAAAATCTTTTCGTCCTCAAAAGGAACGGAGCTGAAAGTTGTTTGACTAATCAACTCAACTTTCATTCTGGCATTAATTCTTCAACTTTTCAGTTTCTATGAATTTTCAAATTCTTCAAATTTTTTGCTAACACCCTAAATTTTCGAAAAATTTCGCCATAACCTCCTTTGTACAGGGAGGGTTTTGGAAATTTATTAGGTCATATCAGGCACCCAATAAATCTTAAAAAGTATACACATATTTACAGTGATATATTCCGGTGTCCAAAGGGGAGTGTGTATAGATCATAACTCCCGAGAATAAATTCTTGTCACCCTATGAATAGTTTTTGTGCCTTAATGACTAGAGAGTAATGATTATTGTCAACTCCAGACCCGTTTGGGTTTTTATTAATCTGGCAATTTACCGTTACATTTTATGTAGTCCATATCTGTTTTCGGTTCAACCTGAAATATAGTCATCGCCATACAAGCCTCTCGCTTGTATTTTAAATCTTCAACCTCGTCACACAGGCTCCAAGTCCTTATGTGGTATATGATAGAGTATGCTATCTTCACGCAATATGCCATGTAGTGTAGTTCAAAATTAATTGTTACTATCCTACGACGATGTTTATAATCTCACACAGAACAACCAGCACTCTGCATCCAATGGCATTCACAGGAGTTGATATATAAATAAAATTCCGCATCCAACCCATTAAGGTTTACCTATTTGTCAGGCACGCAAATAAATTCTTTACTCAACAGAAAATCCATTTACCTATTCAATGTATATGCATGTATATATATATGCTATTTCAAGATATTTTAAACTCAGTTCAAGATTTGATTCAATTTGGGATAATGTTTCAAAATTTAAATTAATCAACCAATAGTCGAACAACACAACCAGCAATCAATTAGTTGATTATCGTTTCAAATTCATAATTTTTTATGTATATAAAAATCCATTTTTGATGCATAATCACAACAATAAATCCTAACTATATTTTGGTTCTCACACCAGTTAATTGGAAATATATAGATATCCCACTTTCGGCACTCAAATATAAACACTGATTATGGCGCGCCATCATCAGAATCAGACCCGGGCGACTAGAGGGTGATCCTATATCCATCCCGTATATTTGAGGATTCAATGCACGTGGATCACACTTATATTAAAATCTCTTGATACCCGATAGTCCAAATCAATTTAAAATAAAATATTGAAATACGTATAATAAGGTTTAGATTTTCCAAAAAAAATTTGTTTTCATTTTTATTTTCAAAATATAAATCTTTCATCTCATTCTAGGATACTGCTTATCCCATCTCTAACGAGTCATTCTCATTGGATTTATTAATCCAATCTCTAATGAATTCTTTTGTTTGGTCCTAATGTGTCTTGTTCTCGAGCTCTGTAAACCAAAGCTCTGATACCAAATGTAACGACCCAAAACTTCCCCGTGAAGGAAAGCCCAGATTGAGTTGAGAACACGACAAATCAGAACACAAACAGAAGAACATTTCATTGCTTGTTACAACAATTTACATCAGAGTATAAGAATATACAGAGTATGAAGAAATAATATATATTTGATAAATACCAGAGATTTACAATTTACATTGCAGTGAAAAATAATACAAATCCACAACTGAAAGCGATAGACGGATACAGAGCTATTCGAATGTCATTCCAGCTGTAAACCAGGATACTGTGAATATAAATCTGCAAAACCAAAACTACTAACTGCTCGTGGAAAATAGGGGCACCCAGAGTTTAGGTTAAAACAATAAACTCCAGGTTAGTCATGTGACTGGTGTGAGAATTAAAACTGTTATTTAAAACTTTACTTTAAAACCAGATATATCAAGGGACCACGCCATATAACACGGAATGGGTTTCCTCCCAAGAATACCAGTGCAAAAATAAACACCGCAATGTTTTTTTTGGAAAAATGAAGCTATTATGAGACCCAGGTCCCATCACACAATGCAACGCAAGCCGGAGGATAGGGTTTTCCCTTGTAATAGCCAAAAATGCTTGGTATGCGAAAATTTTCTTTTATTATTACTATAAGTGAAGAAATCAACTTCAAATATAAATGTATCAATCATAGGCGACATGAGTTCCCCATCCCACTATGTCGCCATACTAGGCTCTACAATCAAACCACAAAATGTCGTATTGGAAGTTGGATTTCCATCTGTGAACCAAGGCAAGGGTTGTCCTTACCGCTTTGAGACTCTCTAGCTCGAGCCTCAGGCAAGTACTCCATCAAGGCTTTAGATTGTCAGGGCCGGTCCACATGGAGTGGATTAAAATGTCTGAACACTGTGTTTCCTTGCCCTATGGGGCGTAAATCGGGTCTATATAAAGACCATCCATCGGCTCCGCAGAGACCGAAATAACCGAGGTGCCTCGGTATCCATCATCCACATAAGTAAAACGCCAGGGCGTGCAAAACCCAGACACCACTCCTAGCTAGAAGGAAACGCATGTCCTCCTTGAAGTCCTCTCCCGTTTCTGGTTCACACTGGGGTGCGAGGCTCACGAATTAACACTACACAAAGCTATGCTACGTGCTTTGATCATCAACCACAAGACTCTGCTTTTTAACAGAAGCATTTATCATTTGCATCTCAGCATGCCACACAGGAAAGTCACGCTATGCAACCGATGTATATCAATCACATAGAATGAAATCCAATGTCATACACATATCCATTTACAAGTTCGTTCTGGGTCGAAACGAAAACGGAGGCACCTTATTCCTCGTCCCATATGTCCGATACAGGAGAGAGCTCCTCGCATATCCGGTCGATCTCTAAGTATGTCTAGACGATCACCACTTATTACCTTGTCTTGGGTGTACAGCCCAATCAAGACATTAGTAATCATCCAAATGGTGTAAAGACCTTCGGTCTTCAACCGCCGTCTTCGTCATCGACTTATCATCGAATCAGTTATTCAGAATGGGATAAACACGGTCTTTCCGAATAACTCGCGTATTTTATAAACAAGTGTTATAAAAACACAACATACGCCTCATTCCAATCTAGAATATTCTTTTATTCAAATATTCTTATACTTTGGGAAAGGTTCCCATTAATTTTATCAAAGATAAATTCTTTAAAATTTATTCTTTAATCTTCCTTTGGATATCAAATCATACACTATTCGGGATTAGCGAACCTTACCGAAGTATTCGTTTGTTTAGTTTACCAATCCCAACCTATTCATCCCATGAAGTAAAACTGGTAATATTTCATATCTAACACCACATAGTTATCGGTAAATTCAATTACCATTTCACATTCAAATCTAATTAAAGATTTAACTATCGCCTGGAGTAAAACAGGTGGTACTCCATTCTCGATCATTTCTTGGATTTGATAATTTTAGTTATCAAATTTACCTTTCAATCTATTTAAAGATTCATTAAAACTCTAATCCAGTTTTAATTTCCAACAATCATTACTAAATGATTTTTCCAATTCAGCTAATAAATCCTGTCTTTAACTGGATTAGAGAACTAATGTCATTTAAAACACAGTTCACGATAAAACCCAAATCACATTCCATTAATTATGGAATTTTCACGAAAAAACAAACCAATATATAATCGATATCAATTTTCGTATCCGACTAAAATTATAAATGGAATAACGGCAAAGCCTTTTAAATTCCATATATATTATCTGTCTTCCTCCACAGAAGTTCATTTCGATTATTATCAAATCGAATCTCATTCCATTCTAATTTATTTTATTAAACTGGAAAACTTCACTTTGGAAATTCCACTAAATCTTAGAATAAAGATTTATAAATTCCAAATCACTCACTGCAAATCGGGTTAAAGAACGAGTGACGTTAAAACACAGTTCACAATAAACCCGATTTACATTCCATTTCAATTCCAATTAATTTTTCATTAATCGGTAATTATTCCTTAAATCTTAATTGAAAGACTTATTCTTTTCACACAGGGTTTCAGAACAGTGTTAATGAAGACACCATTTCATCAGTCCCTAACCGTAAATTAGTAAGAGAACAATTCCCTAAGTATTAATGTGATGGCCCGCCCCGCACCAGCCGATATTTCCAATGAAAGTGCACTGTGCCTATGCCTGACCAGCACGGGACAATCATCAAAGGAGGAAAGAAGGGAACTTGAACTAACAAGGAACCTGTAGAATGTCTCACAGCGCATGGAACAAAATATAATAATAACATACTTAACATAAAACAGGCGAGACAGTGCATAATCTGAGAACTAAACCATAATCATCATAGCAGCGGAAATTCAAAATACAGCTTATGTTCCACATCATCTTTATTACAACTTTGGAGAACTGTCTCTAAAGCAAAATAAGAAAGGTACACTACTAATGCCCAAAGTAGTGACCAACAGCGACACAAGGAGAATATCTATATATATTGTACGTGGAAGTCTCCTGCTTGTCTCCGGTACAGCTACTCGTGCATACCACCTAACCTGTCTCTAGTATGCCTGTTTAAGATCAACCGAAGTAATAAGCAGAGACATAAAACTCTGGGTCAGACAAAAATCTAGTATGAGCGCTAAGCAGCAAAACAGAACAATAACAGGTATACTAAACCATACCTGAACCTGGACCTGCAACCAAAGAGTTAACACAACAAGATGTACCATACTCTAAGGTGACACTAACATACAGTGTAAAGACACAGGGGTGGAGGAGGGGAGGCGTGTACATGTCATAGTGATGTCAGACAATCAAGCATAGCAACCATCCTCACATCTCTCACTCAGTGCGTAAAGCATACATGTCCACCGCTTGATCACCCAAATCCTTGCTATGATCACTCTGCCCCATGGAGTCATGGCGACTCCACCGCACTGATCCATAGCCACTAGTCCTTGCTATGTCCAGTCTGCCCCATGAAGTCATGACGAATTCACTGCACTGGCTCATAGCCATGCTACGGTCACTCTGCCCCATGGAGTAGTAACTACCCCCACTGCACTGATACGTAGCCTAACATCTATCTTGGTGGTGAACCAAAGCTATAGAAGTCGATAACTCCTTAGCACACGTCCCGCAGCAAAGTCCAATCATGAAGTTAACTTGTTGGTTCCCATCTGGATCCTGAGTTCTACTTCTCGTTTGGACTACCTTTGCATCTCGGGTTTTGGTCTCCTCCGGATCGGTTCGGCTCTTCACTTCGCTTCGGATCGTGCTCCTTGAGGTGGTTCGGTTCGTGATACACGCTGTTCGTAGCCACCAGGCGGTTCGGATCGGACTACTCCATATAGGTCAGGTCATGATGACCCCATCGGTTCGGACCGGATTCCTCCCTTCGAATCAGTTCGTGCATGCCAACTTCCCCAGGTCGGTTCGTGATATCTTCACTCGAGCGGTTCGGGTCAGTTCCCATCATAATGAGCGGTTCGGGTCGGTTTCCATCATCACGAGCGGGTCGGGTCATGAGCTTCAGGTGCGAGTGGACTGGTTCGTACCTCCGGGCTTCGTGGGTCCACTAGTGGTTCGTGAGAAGGGCTTCACGAACGGGTCGGTCCGTCCTCCACCGATCCGATCCATTTCGGTCAAAATCGTGCACTGTTTCTTGCAACTTTCCAGCGGCTATTTTATGCCACACGACGGCGTTTTTGACCAATCTAACTGTTCTAAACAATCATAAAACATTCCAAATAGTCATAGCAACATGTATAATCCACCATAAACACCAAAACAACAATCTAATGCGTTAAAATGGATCAAACATACCCAAAAACCCATATTTTCCCTTAATCATGTTTAAGCATAACTAATGATAAAATTAGCAAAAAATAACCAAATTACCCCAAATTTCTAACAGAGGCTTAAATAATATTTGAGGATTTTACAAATTTTTCCAAAATTTGTATAATTTCGCTAATTACCACTAATCACCCCTAACTAGCCGTAATTAGTGAAAAATGATGCAAATCACTCACCTTGGCTACAAACAAACTATAGATCTAAATTATTATCTGTTTTGGGTCGAATTCTAATGCAATACAGCAGCTCCAACTCTGATTTGGTGTTATTTCCCCTTGATTTGACATAGCTTGGCTTAATCTTCAATTAGAAAGCGATTTGGTATGAAATTAGAAGGTAGATGCCATGGCTGGGTCTAGAGAAATCTTTTAGGCGGCTGAAAAATGAAATAAAAATCGTTTTCCTACTGTTCTCAGCCTCCCCATAACCCTAATCCCGAAATGGGTTATGGGCCCTCTTGTTAATCACCCTAATTAGACCCAGTTAAGATGTTTTTCACCTTCTAAACCTTGTTTTAGCCATATCTCCCAAATGGTGAGTCTGTTTGGCTAATGTGACCACTCTACGGAAAGGTTAACCATCATCTGGATCTAATGGAAGTGGTTTTAGGTAAAAATTCCTTACCAATCAAAAGTTATGGCCAAAACAAAATCAGCTAAGGGCAAAACGGTCATTTAAAAATCGACAAAAATCATGAACATGGGAAATGACCCCAATAGTCGTCTTCCAAAGTTACATAGCTATACGACTTCACATGACAAAGAAATAAATATTCTACGATCCCCTATGTGTAGAATGCGGGTCATTACATTCTTCCCCCTTAAGGAATTTCGCCCCTGAAATTCCTTAACTAAGAAACAAGTAAAGGATCACGCATGCATACTAATCATTCACAACAATCAAACATACAAACAACAAACAGTCTATCTTAGCATGCAGAAAACTAAGTTGCAATTAAAATCTTACCAGGCAAAGAGTTCTGGATAGTCTTCCTAATGCTCTCCTCTGTCTCCCAAGTACAGTCATTCTCATTCTCGCCCCACTGAACTTTGACTAGATTCATCGTTTTCTTTCGAAGTTGCTTTATATCGTGCTTGACAATACAAATCGGATTGTGGTTCCCAACCGCCTCGGGTTCTACTTCGATATCATCCAACTGATCAGGTGAAATAGTCATATCGGGGTCGTACACGAATTTCCTTAACTGGGAAACATGAAATACGTTGTGAACTCCTGCCATCTTCTCTGGTAATTCAACTTTATATGTGAAATTCCCAACATGCTCGAGGATTGGTAATGGACCAACAAATCTTGGCGCCAGTTTTCCTCTCCTTCCAAATCGAATAACATTCTTTGATGGAGAGATCTTGACAAATACTAGGTCGCCAATGGAGAATTTCAAATCCTTTCGCCTCTTATCAGCATAACTCTTCTGCCTATCTTGGGCAGCCTTCATTCGTTGTTGAATGATCTTAATCTTGTCTGAAGTTTCTCTTATCACATCTGGTCCAAGCACAAACTTCTCATCAGTTTCTAACCAACATGACGGTGAGTTGCGTGGTCTTCTGTACAAAGCTTCAAATAGAGCCATACCAATACTAGATTGATAACTATTATTATATGCAAACTCTACTAGATGCAAATGGTAATCCCATGATCCACCAAAATCCAATATGCAAGCCATCAAGAGATCTTATAATATACGATTTACCCTCTCTGTTCGACCATCAGTTTGAGGATGATACGCGGTACTGAGATATAATTCTGACCCTAGAGCCTCTTGTAAGCTCTTCCAAAACCCACTAGTAAAAAAGGGGTCTCGGTCACTCATAATACTTTTAGGTACTCCATGAAATTTCACTACCCAATTCATATATAGTTCTGCTAACTTAGCTGTCGTTCTATTCGACTTGATAGGTATAAACCTTGCACTCTTGGTCAATTGGTCCACAATCACCCAAATGCAATCATGGCCCGATCTAGTCCTTGGTAACCCATCAATGAAATCCATTGAGACTTGTTTCTATTTCCATTCGGTAATTTCTAATGGTTGCAACAAACCACTAGGTTTCTTTTGCCTAGCTTTAACTATCTGGCAATTTATGCACCTGGATATAAACTTCCCAAGGTCTCTTTTCATTACTTCCCAGTAGAAGATCTGCTTCATATCTCGATACATTTTGTTACCACCGTGATGTACAGTTATTTTTGAGTGAAGACATTCTCTAAGCACTTCATCTCTCAATCCATTGACATTGAGTACAACTAGTCTTCCATTCTTTCTAAGCCATCCATCTCGATCAACCCCATACTCACTCATCTCCTCATCGATACCCATCTCTAACTTGGAGATGATTTTCAATAAGTTAGGATTGCCCCTCTGAACGGAACCAATCCGCTCAATCAAAGTGGGTCTGATTGTCGAACTTGCTAACATTTCTGGATCCAATTCGCACTTTGGTCTGAAATCATACCCGGCGATGTACTCCAGTTGCTCCCACTCAAGAAACATAGAACCTAAACTAGCATGTCTTCTACTCAATGCATCAGCTACCGCATTGCCCTTTCATGGTGTATATGCGATATCGAAATCATAGGTAGCCAAGAATTCTAACCATCATTGTTATCAGAGGTTTAAATCCTTCTGAGAGAAGAGATACTTTAACGATTTATGATCAGTGAACAACTCAAATCTTTCTCCCAAGAGATAATGCCTCCACATCTTCAACGTGAACATGATCGTTGCCAATTCCAAATCATGGGTAGGATATCTTTTCTCATGCGGTTTCATTTGCTGACTAGCATAAGCTACAACCCTACCTCCTTGCATCAATACAGCACCTAGTCCGGTAACACAGGCATCCATGTATACCGTCATCTCTTCATTCCATTTAGGAACGACTAACACTAGCGCACATGTCAACTTTTCCTTTAGGCTCTTAAATGCATTCTCGCACTTTTCGTCCCAAACAAAAGCTTGGTTTTTCTTGGTCAACTGAGTCAACAGTGCCGCTATCTTGTAGAAGTCTTGGACAAACTTACGATAAATCCAGCCAATCCCAAGAATCTTCTTATGTCTTTTGCATTCTTGGGCATAGACCAATCTTGTACCGTAGCCACCTTCGCAGGGTCCACGGCAATATAATTTTCTAAAACAACATGGCCCAAGAATCTCACTTCCCTCCTACAGAAGTGACACTTAGAAAACTTTGCTTTCAATTGGTGCTTTCTCAACAACTCCATTACTATCCTCAAATGTTCCTTGTGTTCTTCCTCTATCCTTGAATAAACCAAGATATCGTCTGTGAACACAAGAACAAACTTATTCAATTGATCTCGGAATGCTCTATTCATAAGATCCACAAAATATGTTGGTGCATTGGTCAACCCGAATGGCATGACCAACCAATCATAGAATCCAAACGGCATCTAAAAGGTCGTTTTACCTATACTCTCAGCTTCCACCCTAAGCTGATGAAAACCTGTCGAGAGATCCAACTGGGAGAACACTCTCGCGCGACACAACTAATCAAACAAATCATCTATCCGCGGTAGAGGATACCTATTCTTCCTCGTCACCTTATTCAACTCGTGGTAGTCCACACACAATCGAAGGGAACCATCTGCCTTGGTAGTAAACACAACTGGTGCTCCCCACTCGGAGACACTTCTTCTGATAAATACCTTCTTCAAAAGATCGCTTACTTGCACCTCGAGCTCTCGATGCTCCCTTGGCGCCATATGACGACGTGGCATCACTATAGGTCTGGCATCTTTCACTAAATCAATACGGAACTCAATCTCCCGGTGTGGTGGAAGTCCGGTCACTTCCTCGAAGACGTCCGGATACTGGCCAGCCAAGGGCACATCCGACAACTCATCATGCCGGATGTCGAGGGAATTTAGAAAACTAGCCATTACCCCATCACTAGGTAGACCACCAAACACTACCCTCCGCCGATCATCTGCTCTAACTGTCACCAAAAAGCCCTCACAGTCTACCACCACCCCGTACCTTTAGAGCCAATCGACTCCCAAAATAATGCCAAACCCAGTAAAGCCCAAAACAAAGTAATCACAAGAAAACATACATCCATGACTCGATAAGACCACATTACGAAAAATTATGCTAAGGCTAGTTGAACCACTAATCTTGCTCGTCACTACTAAAGGTCTATCGACTATCTTGGGTTCCAATCCCAACCTATCTACCAGGTCACTGGATATGAAGGAACGGGAAGCTTCAGTATAAAACAATACTCGAACAGGAACATCATAAACAGAAAGCATACCTTGAATGGCGACATTCTTTCCTTTCTCCGCCGTAGTTGGGGCATTCGACGAAGAAGGAACAACATTGGCAGCAGATGCTTTCACAATCTGCTTTTCTTTAGGGGGTTGCCGACGCTTATCCTTGTGATGTCCCACTTGGCTGCAGTTGAAGCACTTCCTGTCCGCAGGCTTTGCTCGACATTCTTTAGCATAATGGGCCTTCTTGCCACAGCTAAAGCACTCAACATCTTTCTAACTCTTTTTCTGACCATCGTTAGTTTGGTTCTTCTTCCTCTTATTCTAAGAATTATTTTGCCTCCACCGCTAGCTTGCGGCTTTGGCCTCTCTATAGATACAATAGCGACTTCAGTCTTGGGCTTAGGATAATGGCTCTTTGACCTCAATGCTTTACCAACAATTGATTCGAAAGTCTCATCAATATGATTTATAAGCCTTTCCCCTAAGTATTGATCTAAGCCTGTTATGAACTTCTCATTCTTCTTCTCGGGAGTGTCGATAAGAGATAATCCATACTTCGATAAAGTATCGAACTCAGCAATATACTCCGAGACTGCTCTACCATTCTGCTTAAGTTCCAAGAACTTCCTAAACAATTCTGATTTCTGAGCAGTTGGGATAAACTTTTCATTGAATCGGGCCTTAAACTGATCCCAAGTAACTTGATCCTCAGGAGTAGCTTCCTTAATAGCATTCCACCAATTCATCGCCCGTCCTTGCAACTGACGGGATGCTAGCTTTCTCTTCGTCGCATCCTCGATACCCAAGTCTTCGATGATATTGTCACAGCTATCCAACCAATCATGAACTTCTGTAGCCGATTCCTTTCCGTGGAACGGCTTCCGACCAAGACTAGTATAATCCTTGCAAAGCTTGACGAAATCGGCTCTAGGCGCCTACACCGCTGCACCACCACCATTTGCAGCATTGGGAACTGCTCCTTGCACATTTCAAAGCATCTCTCTCATGAAGTCAGTGAAAATCATCCTAATTTCGGGAGCATTCCCATTATTAGCTCCTCTACCAGCACCCCTAGCATATCGGCTCATCGTTCAATCTTTAAGGAGAAAACAAATAACCATCTCTTCATTGGTGCCAGTGCAGTGCGACTTCAGCCTTAAATATACTAATAGTGTATATATATATATATAGCTTTAGAAAACCAAAATATCACAAATACACGCTCTCATATACGTACTATCTCTCCCTGGTGTCTTCCCCAGGTTAACTACGCAACCTAGAGCTCTGATACTACATGTGACGACCTGCACCGCACCAGCGGACATTTCCAATGAAAGTGTGATGTGCCTATGCCTGACCAGCACGGGACGGTCGTCAAAGAAAGTAAATAAGGGAGTTTGAACTACCAAGGAACCTGTAGAATGTCTCACAGCGCATGGAATAAAATATAATAATAACATACTTGACATAAAATAGGCGAGACAGTGCATAAGATGAGGACTAAACCATAATCATCATAGCAGCGGAAATTCAAAATACAGCTTATGTTCCACATCATCATTATTACAACTTTGGAGAACTGTCACTAAAGCAAAATAAGAAAGGTACACTACTAATGCCCAAAGTAGTGACCAACAGCGACACAGGGAGAATATCTATATATATCATACGTGGAAGCCTCCTGCTCGTCTTTGGTATAGCTACCGTGCATACCACCTAACTCGTCTCTAGTTTGCCCATTTAAGAGCACCCAGAGTAATAAAAAGAGACATAAAACTCTAGGTCAGACAAAAGTCTGGTATGAGCGATAAGCAGCAAAACAGAACAATAACAGGTATATTAAACCATACCTGAACCTGGACCTACAAGCAAAGAGTTAGCACAACAAAATGTACAATACTCTAAGGTGACACTAACATATGGTGTAAAGACACGGGGAAGGGGAGGGCGGAGGGGTGTACATGTCATAGTGATGTCATACAATCAAGCATAGCAACCATCCTTACATCTCTCACTCAGCACGTAAAGCATACAAAATCCACTGCTCTGATCACCCAAATCCTTGCTATGATCACTCTGCCGCCATGGAGTCATGGCAACTCCACTGCACTGATCCATAGACACTAGTCCTTGCTATGTCCACTCTGCCCCCATGAAGTCATGACGACTTCACTGGACTGGCTCATAGCCGTGCTACGATCACTTTGCCCATGGAGTAACTACCTCCACTACACTGATACGTAGCCTAACATCCATCTTGGTGGTGAACCAAAGCTATAGACGTCGATAACTCCTTTGCACACGTCCCGCAACAAAGCCTAATCATGAAGTTAACTTGTTGGTTCCCATCTGGATCCTGAGTTCTACTTCCCATTTGGACTACTTTTGCATCTCCGGTTTTGGTCTCCTCTAGATCGGTTCGGCTCTTCACTTCACTTCGCTTTGGATTATGCTCCTTGAGGTGGTTCGGTTCGTGATACACGATGTTCGTGGCCACTAGGCAGTTCGGATCATACTACTCCATATAGGTCAGGTCATGATGACCCCATCCGTTCGGACCAGATTCCTCCCTTCGAATCTGTTCGTGCATGCCAACTTCCCCAGGTCGGTTCCTGATGTCTTTACTCGATCAGTTCAGATCGGTTTCCATCATCACGAGCGGTTCAAGTTTGTTTCCATCATCATGAACGGGTCGGGTCGTGAGCTTCAGGTGCGAGTGGACTGGTTCGTACCTCCTGGGTTCGTGGCACCACCAGTGGTTCGTGAGAACAGATTCACGAACGGGTAGGTCCGTCCTCCACCGATCCGATCCAGTTCGGTCAAAATCCTGCACTATTTCCTGTAACTTTCCAACGACTGTTTTATGCCACACGACGACGTTTTTGACCAATCTAACTGTTCTAAACAATCATAAAACATTCCAAACAGTCACAACAACATGTATAATCAACCATAAACACGAAAACAACAATCTAATATGTTAAAATGGATCAAACATACCCAAAAAATCATATTTTCCCTTAATCATGTTTAAGCATAACTAATGATAGAATTAGTAAAACATAACCAAATTACCCCAAATTTCTAATGATGGCTTAAAATAATATTTGAGGATTTTACAAATTTTTCCAGAATTTAATTGCGTATAATTTCGCTAATTACCACTAATCGCCTCTAATTTGCCGTAATTAGTAAAAAACGATGCAAATCACTCACCTTGGCCACAAACAAACTATAGATCTGAAATATTATCTTTTTTGGGTCGAATTTTAATGCAACACAGCGGCTCTAACTCAGATTTGGTGTTATTTCCCCTTGATTTGATGTAGCTTGGCTTAATCTTCAATCAGAAAGCGATTTGGGATGAAATTAGAATGGTGGAGGCCATGGCTAGGGTTAGATAAATGTTTTAGGCGGCTGAAAAATGAATTTAAAATTGTTTTCCTACTGTTCTCTGCCTCCCCATAACCCTAATCCCGAAATGGGTTATGGGCCCTCTTGCTAATCACCCCCAATTAGGCACGGATAAGCTGTTTTTCACCTTCTAAACCTTGTTTCAGCCATATCTCCTAAACGGTGTGTCCGTTTGGCTAGTGTGAGCACTCTACAGAAAGGCAAACCATCATCCAGATCAAATGAAGTGGTTTCAGGTCTTACCAATCAAAAGTTATAGCCGAAACAAGATCAGCTAGGGGCAAAACTGTCATTTAAAATCGGCAAAAATCATGAACATGGGAAATGACCCCAATAGTCATCTCCTAAAGTTTCATGGCTATACGACTTCGCATGAGAAAGAAATAAATATTCTACGATCCCTGATGCGTAAAATGCAGGTCGTTACAATTAATCCCGAAGGCCGAAACCAACATCAGATCAATACCCCGGAAACCATTCAACTTAGCTAACTTCTAGTTAGTTTCTACTTTCCTTAACTCCATTGGATTTAAGAATAGTGTTTGTGAAGACACCAGTACAACAAACCCAAAATCACAATTTGATATTAAATACAAGGCTCTGAATAGAAAATATATCAGCTTGTATTCAATATCAAATTCTGAACTCAACAAGCATCGTTGAAATAATGATATATATATATATATATATATCTTCTAAATTCCTCCAAAATGCCTGTATAATTACGGAATCCAATATCGAAATATTTCGAAGATAATTTTGATTCAAATACATTCCAATTCATACATTGGACATTCTGGTTATTTTTAAAACCATTTCAAATTCAATTTATTTATTTAAAAATAATTGGATTATAATTCTAGTTCATAACTAGTTCAATTCGATAAAAATCTATTTTTTATCTTTTCTAATTTGGAATTTTTCAACCCAATTCTTTCCAAATCATTTCTTATGATTTTACACTAATTATTGATATTTTTAATAATTTTATCAAGGCCCGTACAGTCGATTTCCATAAACGCCTATCGAACTGCACTTACAACGACCTTTTCCAAATTTGATTTAGACATAATTCAAAATCCAGCATTAGATTTCAAATCTCTAATATTCGATAGAAAGCTTTTTTCGATACAAACCCAATGGTTCTGGTTTTAGGAGAATCCGACAGTCGGATCTCCCGTAATATTCATCGAAGTCAGTGGTCGAAATTCGCGAACTACCACAGCGCAGCGCGCACTATTTCAACTTCATATTCCATTTCAAATCAAAATTGAATATTCCATATGTAACGTCTCGCAAATCCGTACTATTTGAGTTGACTACATACATCATACATCCAACCCAAATATCACGAAAATACGAATCAATTTTTTTTAGAAGAAAAAGGTAGAAGAAGAACAGAAACACAACATAGAATCTCAAATCGCAGCGGAATAAAATATAATATATAATAGCTTTTGAAATACAAAATTTGACTGTATATACATAACATTATCATCAGAGTACAACACTTACAATACATCGAAAATAACACTAGATAACTAACGTTGAAGCCTCCTGCTCCAAGCTCCTCCAAGAATATTTGGAAAATCCTGAACTACTTGACTGCCCGTACAAATTTAAGGCACCAAAGAGTTTAGGTAAAACAAAACAAAATAAACTTCGGGTCAGTCATGGGACTGGTATGAGTAAACAATTTTAAAACAAATTGAGGAAATAAACGATATCTCATAAGACCACGCCGTATAACACAGAACGGGTTTTTCCCTTATGATAATCCAAAAGGTCTTTTTATCAAAACTCTTTGATATTATAATAGTGTCTAAATCAAATAAATAGAATCTTAGTGGAATGCTTGCATCTCACGTTTCACACATATAATATACAATCAAAACTGCAAGCACTTATTGGGTAATGGATTTCGAACTATGACAAGGTATGGAACCATCTTCCGATAGTGTATCTCTAGAGGAGAATACACTGGGCTCAACAAGAACATCTTGCACCCCGGCCTCACTTGACCGACCACTCATTTCTCTTGAGTGTATCGAATGTATATCACCAAAGGTTGGGATCAGCAACCGTTTCCCGAATGGGACAACATCGAATAGAATAAGGAATTGAATGAATCTCTAGATAGGTGATGATACACCCTAATGGGAGCTAACCACCTAGCCATGCTTCCTGCCAGATTTTTGTCATTTCCCTGTTGTTGAGGCCTGAGGCTACGATTTCTTCTTTCATTGATAACATAATTACTGTGAATGCCACATTATCAGATCCGTTAATCACTAATTGATTGCACAAATATTCTGGATATTATGCTAAGGGAATAAATCTATTGCCACCATATATATTAGTACAGTCCAACATATGCGATCATTGGAAATACTCTGTCAGACACTCGTCCATTTACGTTCGTTCTAGGACTGAACGAAACCGAAGGCACTATTCCGTACATCCATCCTAGGAAATCTCTACCTAGGACTTATACAACAGCCCTTGCACTTTACTCTGTCTTCAATATCCTTGGCATATATGATTCGCAACGCTTATGCCAATACGGAGTGGTTGTTTGGATAAGAATCCAACCGGTCTCTCCATATTAACAACGTTAAAATGGTCAAAAACTTTGATAGTCAGTGATTTAACTATCAAATGAAAAATGTCCGTGTACACACAACGATCTTATTTCCAAATGGAATTATCGATCACATCATCAAACATATATATATATATATATATATATATATATATTCATATTTCCTTATTTTCTATATTAAGAAAATATATGTTATTAACTCTGGAAAACATTCTCATTGCATATTTACATATCACTATTCTTCCACATCTATTAGACTCTAACTGTAACTAGTAAGAGAACAACTTCCTAAGTATAAACCCCGAAGGCTGAAACCAACATCAGATCGAACCAACATCAGATCGATACTCAAAAAGTCGTTCAACTCAACTAATTTCCAATCAGTTTCTAATTCTGCTTAACTCTATTTCTTTAACTCTATTTGATTAACTCCTTATCAACACGATCATTTTAAATCTGCAAATCGTTTGCTTTTAAATCATCGTTCACTTTTAAACGTATATCTCCCAGGATTTTATTTAAAAAATTCCTTTTCGTTTATAATATTCTATTTTAAGTTCATTACATTATCGAATTCTATAGATATCGATTTCTAGTTTATCAAATCTTCTTAAAAATATTCTAACTCCTTAAATTCACGAAAAAATTCGCCATAACCTCCTTTGTACGGGGTTACCGGAAAAAGTCAAACCTTGCCACACAGGCCCTCTCCAATCAAAAGAAAAAGGAAAAACCAAGTGGCTAGCCGATATGGCGCATAAAATCTCATATTCAATTTAAATACGTACCTTTTTGTCGAGCATTATATTTATATCTCTTCTAACACTTCATTTCAAACCTGTCTCATGTATATCCATACATTTCTAATTCATTTCAACTTAATACACTCGTTTAAACTCAACTCGTTAATAAATTTGTTAATCAATTCTTTCGCCTATTTCACTTTCATATTTGAATACAACACGCTCAAAAATATTTCAACTTACTTATAAACTAATTTAATTCTAATTTCAATTTAGGTTTCATATTCGATTTCGAATATACATTACAAATCCAATTCACTTTTAAATTCAAACTTGGATTAAAAATTCCAGACTATCCCACAATAGCTAGCTTACTAAACTTATAAACCCTTTTATAAATTGACTTCCTTGTTTTCAATTTTTTCAACAAGTTTCATTTCAAAAATATATTTGAAACAAAATTCATTTTACATTATGAATTCCAGAATAAAAAGATTTATTCCCTTTTTGAAACAAATTCAAATTCTATTTTAGATTCATACTTGGATTCAAAAATACCAAATTTATCTCACGATAATTCATTTACCATATTTATAAACCTTGTTTATAAATTTACTTGTTTTATATAATAAAACAAGTTCTATTCAAATCTATTTAAAATCCTAGGAATTTATCCAACTTTATTTACATTCCAAATATCAGATAAAGTTAATCGTTTATTATTTAAAATGACTCTAAGTTCTCATTTTTCAATTCACATTTCAATTTTAAATATTCATATTTTCCAATCGATGATTTTTCACCTTTGTTTATAAAAATCGTTTTTAAATTACTTGTTTATATATTTAAACAAGTCTCGATTTCAAATCTATTTGAAATCAATATTTCTACTTTGGGAAAAATAAATTTCCCTTTCCAAATTCACACTAGTATTTATATTTTCTGAATTATCCAATGATAATTCATTTTACTTCCTTTATAAACTTCATTTATAAATGAACTTCTTGTTTTAATTATTCAAAACAAGTTAGTATTTTTTTTCTATTCAAATTTCAAATTCTATTTTTAGAAAAATAGAATTTCCTTTTTAAAACTGGAAATTTCCTTTTCATGATATTTTTAAATAGGAACATTTTAGGCCCAGTGATATTTAAACACCAAACAACCAATTATTTATTTCTAACACCTCATATATGACAGATATATGCAAACAATTAACCAAACAGATAACATATTTTTGAGGGATCCGGTTGGATCCCTCCAACCTGTTTTCCTGCATCCAAATATACTAGTCAACACAAATAATACCCATCCTGCTTCGAGGCAGGACATCACGGTATGAAGGTCATCCACTAATATATATTTGTGGGCGCATAGTGAAATCATCCGCTATGAAACTGCAGGCATCCGCTAATGAGACTGCGGGAACAATCCAATCATCAACCCAATATATATATAATAGCCAACCCTAAATAACTAATATATAATCAACACAAAAATATTTAAACGCATCTAAGAAACAATCAATTATTTTTAACAACAAAAAAAAAATTCTAATTAAATGGTGAGTGAGATTTACTCGCCAAGATTTTTCCTTTGCTGATATCAATTTAAATTCAGAATCGTGTGGCTATGAATCATCTTGAATGAGGTTATACCTACGATTTGTTATTTTTATCAATGATTAAACTATTTCAATTAAAACTAACTATAAAAATAAACAATAATCTATTTTATAAATTTTCTAAATCTTATTAAATGTATACCTTATTGCCCGTCTGTTCTAGATTCAAAACACAGCTCATGTTGAGCTTCCATAGTCTTGTCATCCCCTTAATACTTCCTTCCATACTCAAACGCAGCAAACCAAAAATTCAATTGCAAGTGTCATGATCTCCTTCCCATTTACTGTCAACTCATCTTTGCCAATCCCATTTCTACCATTCCCGGACCCACTGCTTAGACCTCAACGCCTATGGTCAGATCTTCACCTGACACTGGTCGCTGCAACAGTGCGGTAAGTCGCACCCCCAAGTGATGATCGAACCACCCTATCTTGTTTTCGAGATTTCAAAACCTTGTATTGGTATAATACAAGATTTCTAAGGAACCAAGAAACTAAATTAACAATCAAAATTTAATTAAATAAATTTTAATTACCTTACTTAATCACCTTAAAAACCTTTCCACTCAGTCAAATACTTCGAACCCAAAAATCACTGACCAATTTTCCATTGCCATTGAACAAATTGCTAATCCATTTTTTCAACTTTACTTCAACCAGCGAACGTACCTGCTAACCCCAGTATTCCTTGGATCCAAAACTGCATCGTACACCTCATTTTCCTTCCCAAAGCCGGTGAATGCAAAACGAAGTGCACAAGACAAAGGTCGAACCTTTCTCCAACCATATCCGAACGCTGCTCGAATTCGACCTCCAGGAGTTAGCATCGCACCCTCTTCCAACTTGATAGCTTCGATCGAACTAACTCCAGATCTCGTTCCTCACCTTCTCATCGCCGGAACAAGGAGCTCGACACCATCATCATCAAATACGTAGGTCCACTGGCGATTTGTAGATTCACGCGCTCTAATACAGTAGCGACTTCCACCATAATTCCATCGCACCCTCATCGAGCTGTCCCCCTCCATTCACGCTCCTCAAAAATCGCGAGCGTCGCCCAGGTTTGATGTCGAACTTCATATGGTCTTCAATTTGTTTGCCTAAGGATTACGAAGAGGATATAAATAGAAAAGGGGGAGAGGGCGTCACTTGTTTTGGTTTGTGGTAACAAAGGAGGCACGGTTTTGTTTTAAATTTGTGGATGAAGAGGAAGCACGAGTTTTGTTTTTGTCCACAACTATGTTATTTATTTTAATTTGTTTTTGAATTAAAAATCTGTATCCTTAAAATTTAATTAACCCTTGATCTTGAGCTCCTTACTGAACCCAACAACCGACATTCCTAGGGTAAAACCGCTATTCTGAACACACTGGAACCGGTATCGAAACCCCATTTGATCATATGGAGAAGATATAATTTAAACTGATATAAATTAAATTCAAAACCATAAATTCTCTAAAAATATATTAATATTATTATATATTTTTCTAAATAGAATTTCTATACATTATTTGAATTGATCGGACTTCGTTTAAATTTCGAATTGAATTATTTCAGTTCTCATATTTCGATAATTATATATATTCGAAATAAATCATATTTCGATTTTTAAATCAATAACAAAATATAAAAATTCATTTATATTTTCAAATCAATATATAGATTAAATATTAAATATTCAAAATTAATCGACCAGAAATTCGGGTCGTTACACCATATCATTAATATATAAATGATAATATTTTCAAAACATTATATTTTGAAATCAATTCCTTTTCGATATTCATTATAGAAATGAATAAAATCGATATAAATATCGTTCACGTCAAAATGGCGTTAATCTAATCAACATAGCTATATATATTTAAATATATTCATGTCCATCCCAAATCGGACATCAAAATCATATTTTGATCTTTTACTGAATATTATTTTAAAATATTCATTATTTTAAAATATTCGTTATTTTAAAATATTCATTCTTTCTGAACTGGAATCAGACACAGCCAATTAACATATAATGTTAATTATATGGATTTCATATAACATATGTATACAACACTAATCAAAATCAATCAACAATCATCCAGAGTGCATCACACAACTGCATAAGCATTAAGTATAAATAATTAACGCTTACAACAGCCTATCAAACAATCAATTGACATACAACTAAATAATTGGGATTAGTATACGTCAAATATTATCCCAATACCCGTGTGGGGTTTCAATCAACAAATAATGAATTTTATTTGTGCAGTTGGGCGATGTGTAAATTTTATCATCCCAATCAATATCAGTCAAATCAGTGTACGTAAACAAATCATCTGATTTGTAAATGAATATTTCCATTCATTTATATATCCATTAAAAATTATAATTTTAATGATAAATTATTTATTTCAGCACATGAATATTTTATTCAGTTCATTTACACAATAAAAATGATATTTTTAGTACTGAAATATTTTATTCAACACATGAATATTTATACAGTCCATTTCACATCACAATCAATTTTCACAAAACAATACAATTAAAAAAACAAGTTGTGCATGGTCTGTGGACGACGGGGAGCAGTTCATATATGATGTTATAAAATAAATAACTGTACAGAAATAATTTTAGTGAGGAGTTCTCACTTTGGTTTTCCACTCCATCGGTTTTAATTCTGAATTTTTGAATTGATTCTGTTCGCATTCAAATTTGTCTGAAATTCCAACGTGCTTTGTTTTTGTCCTGGCCAGTTCTGAAATGTAGAGCTCGTTGCTGCGAATCCAGCGCAACTGACCGTTCATCATTTCGACCTCGTATGGAAAACATATCGCATTATATACATTTGGATAATCAATACGATAATTAATTAAATATAGTTAATTAATCAAATATTTTAATAACGTTTTATAAAACATTATCTTAGTTTCCTTTTTTTTATCCTGTCAAAAGAACGTCGACCTCGCTCAACCCCTGTTCGCACCTAGGGTTCCCATTTCCCGTCGCCTGGATCGTCGCTCCTCTGATCAGGGGTCCTCACCAGAACCGCAGTGCCTTCACGCCTCCCCAGCCTGCCAATGTCGCCATCGATGCCACCTATCAGCCGGAATCCTCCATGAAACGCGTCGAGTTTGGAGTGAAAAATTGAGCTCCACAATCATCGATGATCCATGAAAGTACCATGGATTTGAAGCTCATGCGAAGCTCTCTGAATATGCCTTTGAATGTTTGGAGGATTGTTGGGCAGATTTTGTGAAAAACTAAAATGAAAATCTGAAAATATCGGTCGTTGGTTGAATGAGAGGCAGTAGACCCCTTTTTAAGGTTTTATAGAATTTTTTTTATTATATTTTATTATTATTTAATTCATTTAATACTTGTTTATCTCCAGAACTCCAATTCAAACCCAACGACTATCGCCCCTAGCTAAATATCCCCATTCCGAACACAATGGGACATGTTTCGTAAGCCAGTTCGATCGTTTCGATTAGTTATTATCAAAGTTATAATAGAAATCAATATATATTAAATTTAAACGTAAATTTTAATTTATTGGGGACACATACGGACTTTAAAAATTCAAGAAACATTATTTCTAACTTTGTTTTGATGATATGGTCCTAACAAAACTAATTTCGTTGAATTCATAAACTATTTGAAAAATGGCCATTTTCTGGTCGATCCAATTCAACTGAAATTGGTCAAACGCATTTTCGTCTTCCATGCTCACATATCGACCCCAAAAATTATGAAAATTGGAATCTAGGAATAATTTTTAATTCCGGTTCCAACAAAACTGGTTTCATCGAAAACGGAGGTCGTTTGCGAAATGTGTATTTTAAGGGCTAAAATTCCATAACGACTATTCTGAATTTTCAACTGGGCATAACTTTTTATTCCCGCTATGAAATTTTGATTTTTCGGATTCATTGGAAAGAAATTTTCAAATAGATTCTAATATTTTTGGTTTCCCTAAAATCCGATTTATTTTGAATCCTGTACATTCATTTCAAATTTGAAATCGAATTTTCAAACTACCGCACTATTTCCAATTCCTTTTGTAATTAAAATAAATATTTATATTCTAACTTTGATTCAAATAAATTTATACATTCTAATACTATTAAAATAAATTTCTTGTTGTTATAAATTAATATAAATCATTTTAAATATTCAAAATTTATTAAATTGTCAAAATAAAAATTTTAAATTAGTTCTGATTTTCCGGGTTGTTACACATACCATGGGTCCCAAAACTTATGCAGTAGCCACAGAACAGATAGTATGTGTTTTTAGAACTTAAGTTTATTTTTTGTGATTGAGTTGAATTGGGCTTATGATAATTTTAATTTGTTATATCATTGAATTATATTTTATATCATTGTCACAATTTGGGCAATAGCTAGATTTGTAAATCTTAACATTGAATGTTTAAAATTCTGTTTAAATTCTGATAATCCTAACACTTGACAGAGAAAGAAGGACCCATAAAAAGCCAGCCCATCTGCTACCTTGGTCTATTTGGAAATGTATAAACGAGAACCGGGGAGAACTTACAAGACTAACACGGATGAAATAAAGCCGAATACGTAAGTACATTAGATACTAAAATAGCAATATAATAGATAGTTTGAAAGATGACCACATTGCAGCTGAAACTTCCATATTTTAATTTATATGTTTTGAAGACAACCACTTTTGTTAATAAATTTTATCGAGTGGCTTATATAAAGTATTTGACCCAAGATCAATTATGAATCAATACTTGCGTCAGTATAATTAGCACATTGTACATTTGTTGAAGCTGCTCATTAAATCGCACAAATAGTTAGTTTGAAAGATAACCGGTTCTGCTAATAAATTCATTCCTGCCAATTGCCTGTTTATATGCTTGCCTGGTTTTCATTTTGTTGGTGAAGATTCAAGCAATGGTGAATGCAGGAAATATTACTGAGGCAACTGCACTTGTCTTCGGTGGGAAGAGCCACACATGGAACTGCCGTGTGGCAAGGCAAGGTAAAATGACTGAAAAGTCTCTAACAACTCTTGGTTCTTTAGATAGTTATGTGTAATAGCTGACCAAAAAATATGGCAGGAGTTTGAAGTTGATTTGGAAACAAAGGTGAATAGAAAAGTGAAAGAGAACGTGTCATGGGTGTTGAAAAAGCTAAGTGAAGCTAATCCAGAAATTAATTTAGATGTCGGAGACTTTTATGTCATCACAATAAGTGATGAAGATGACATTGGTACTACTGCAACCCCGATAATAGAATGAGGTATTTGGATGGTATGTGTTAGCACTTGTGGTATATTCGAATTGTACTTTTAAATTATGGCACTTGTGGTGTGTATTTGTGATGGCACTTGTGGTATGTTTTGGTGATAGCACTTGTGGTTTGTGTTTGTGATGGCGCTTATGGTATGTTTTGGTGATGGCACTTATGGTATTTTTTTATTAATTTTTTATAGGCTTTATTTAAGCATTAAAATAGCCATTTTGCAAACGACCTCTGTTTTTGATGAAATGAATTTTATTAAATTCGTACTGACTAATTATTACTATATTTTAAATTTTGCGGCAATTGAAGTTGTTTTATGACCGTGCAAAATTAAAATGTGAATCGATCAATAATTTTAATTTAAAATAATGATGTGTATGCAAATGGACTCGGATTTTGATGAAAAAAGTTTAATTGGGTCCGTAATATCAAACCATAACTATAAATCCACTTTCATCGAAATTGGATATCGTATATGATCATATGAATTTTTAAACGACGAACGTAAGCAACAATCGAATAAAACTAAATATAATAATGTAATAAAATAATATATCCTACCCCTATAAATATCCCACTACTTAACCCTAACTTGAATTTTCATTTCTTTGGTCAAATTCTAAGCCTCCATCAGTAAGAATTAAGATGAAAACGTGAGAAACTGATCCTTAAAAAATTTCTAGAAATCCAAATAAAATCTCTAAACAACTATATCTGCAATCCTCAAGCCTTGCTCTTCAATCTAGTATATGTATCATAAGGTTCAAATCCATTATTTATCGATGTGAATAAACAGATGTGAATAAACAGATGTGAATAAACACAACATGTGTTCTCATGACCTAGGGTTGAAACTGTAGGCAAATACAAGCTTTAATTCGTGAATTGGTTGTTGTTTTGGTGTATAGGTGATTGATTATAAGCTTGTTGTAATTCTTTAGGGACTTTAGTGTAAAAAAGTTGTGTGACTTGTACAGTATGGTCGTGCAGAGTTGTTCGACGCAACGGCCAGGATGAGCGCGAGTTTGATGATTTTGGTATGAGGTGATGGTGACTTCAAAGAGAAAGATAATGGAGAATTTTATTTTAGAATTCACAGAGTATTGATTGGGAAATGGATATTTAAAGTTGTAGAAAATGGCGGGTTCGAAATTGTTTAAAGTTGGAAGAAGTAATAAGCAGCACATTAGTGTTCAAAAAGGTGGATTGAGTAATTAATTTTATAATTAATAGTTAATGACATATAAATTGTATGAAAGCTTGTAAAATTGATAACTTTTGCGTAAATTACAAGGATCTGATAAAACAAGATCCATTGGGATCGTATGGACGAAGAGTACGCAATGAAACTGATTTGGATCGATTTGGAGCTCTTCTCAATTTTTTGCAAAATAAAATGCCTGATTGGAATAATCAATGTTTATCGTTATTCAACGATAAACGACCAAAGTGAGTAAACTCACTAACTCTGTCCGATTTTATTATTTTATAAACATATTTTAGAACTGATAAATGATGATTGAATGTTATGATATAGTTGTTTAGCTGAATTGCAAATAAATTGGTTGAAATTATAAATATAATTATATATATAAATCGTTGGTTAAATATTGACTCTATTTATCATGATTTATCATAATTAAATGAAATTGATGTTATTTACATTGATTAACATCTGTGAATGCAGGGAAATAGGTTGGACAGATTGTTCATCGCTTTCCTAAGAATTAGAAAAGCACGAATTTTAAAATAAATAATGCAAGCGCACAGGTCGTGTAATATGCAAGTCGAATCACAGGGAGGTGTTTCAAATCTTATTATTTATCTATTCTTAGGCGACTTAGACAAAATCTGGAGATGTTTTTGAATTAATGCTATTTAGTTTACTATAAATCCGAATCTAATCAGATCAATATCAAATTCAACAACTGAAAATAAAGGAACCAATAACTAGAAAAAGAAAATAACAACTAGAACAATAACAAAAAAAATTTAAAAGTAGGATTGCCTTTGAATCTAATCAAATGGTCAATCGCTAACATGTAGTAATAAAAGAAAATAACAATATGTTATCTTCCAAAACTAATTGAGTAGACACACAAATTGTTATAAAAAGCAATCAACAAAAATGTCGAAAAACTTTGTTATTCATAAACAAGAATACAGAATAAAAAATGGCACGAACATTTACAATGAGTACAACGTATATTTATAGGTGGGATAGGCCAAACCATAATCAGATTTATGAATAAATGGGCCTCTTTTCCTAAGAATTCTTATCATATCTCATGCCTTTCTTGAACAAGCTTGTTTGGAAATAATCTTTAAGAATATCTGAGCATATCATAGTGAATATCTTCCATATCTTCCACATCGTCCATGTGGCAAATTGATTGACAAAAGATTTGCATGTGATTAATTCTTCCAAACATGGACTCTTGTTAGACTCCAAAAGTGCATAAGATAAAATCTTCAAATCTTTCATATCTTCCATGTGGCTAATTGATTGGTAATCAGATTGTATATGATTAATTCTTCCAAACATGGAGTCTTATTAGACTCCAAAAGCACATGAGATAAAATCTTCAAAGTTGATCTTTTTCTTGTGTAATATCTTGCTTTTAGGGGTGCATGAGGATTGACGAACGACCTATGAAAATATACGAAAAATACCCAATGTAAAATTTATTTATTATAATAAAGATAAGATAGAGCATAAAAATAAACACTTTTACATGTTAATCAAATACCCCTGCACTTATCTTTTACTCATCCTCGAGTGAAAAGAAAGAAAAATAAAATAAAAAATAATGAAAAGCTAAACTAGATAGGTAACAGTTTCATAGGAAACACGTTTGCATTGAGCATATGGAATAAGCCGTTAAACCTCTAGATATCCCTAATAGAACGAGTGGTGTCTCGTGAGGGTTTTCTACGGATACTACCCACGAATCCAAATGCAATGTGTGTGGATCTAATGCAACTACATGAATGCAATGGATATATACAAAAAAAAATTGATAACACGAATTGTTTCAGAAAAGTGGTACAACAAATTAAGTTAACAATTTCTAGTTAGTTGATTGTACTTTAGATACCTCAACTTATCACAAATTTTCAATATAATTCAAGTTTTCAATGTTAAACTCTAGTTTGGCTTGTTGCTTCGGTCGATAACATAGTGCAGCCATGAAATAAATTCTTCGTTTGCTTGTCACAGTTTGTGAAGTGGTATTCTAATTTCCTTGTTTATGACTAGTCAAATCAATAAGGTCAAGAAGTGTTTGAGCATCATCGCTTATTCTCTATCTCTATAAAAGTTAAAATTTATGATTAATTTCATACACCTAACTTAGAAAACCAAGGTATACCACCCATACACTGCCTTGCGGACTGATGGAGAGTTAGGACAGAGCTTGGCGAATTGTGCAGACCGAAATTTACTTTGTCAACATGTCGGTAATCCTTAGGTGTCCAATCTCATAAAACGAGACAAAAATATTCCAATGCTGACTTTGTCAACAATATGTCGGATAGAGCTTGGCGGGTTTGCACACCAACGGTAGATATACAAGCAATGCTGGATACCCTTGGATTACTATTATTATTATTGAAAATATAAGCACAAAAGAGAGTTACGTGAATTCAACCTAACACAACTTAGTTTTAAATATTCGAAAAGCCAATATAAGTATTTTAAGACCTCCACATATTTAAAAAAGACTACAATATAGAATAGATTTCATGGCCATCATCTAAGAATCCCCCTATGTACCGTTTACACTATTATTCCTCAAAATTAAACTTTTCATTATATTTCCTATTCGATCTAAGTTGTGAGGAAAAAAAATACTATCAACTGACTAAAAATTGTTAACTTATTTCGTGGTATCACTATAAAAATGTTTAAGTTTTTTTTTATGATGATGTAATGCAGACTTGACTCCCCCATACTAGATTGAGACAGTGTCCCAACTGTCTAAGGTATCCAGACCAAAATGGAAGGGAAAAAATAAAAATAAAAATAAAAGAAAAAGAACGCGTACCACCTGATTTCACGGTGGATGATTATGCTCATGAAGATTGATAAGGTCATCGTCTTCGTATTGCTCGAATTCCAAAAATGGTTTCAGTCGTTTTCCATTTACTTTGAAGACTTTTCCATCCTTAGGATTTTCAATGTCAACTGCTCCATGAGGATGTACTATTTTCACAACATAAGGTCAAGTCCATCGAGATCTGAGTTTTCCCGGAAACAAGTGAAGTCTAGAATCGTACAAAGAACTTTTTTCCTACATTGAATTCCTTACGAAGTATGTTCTTGTCATGTTGGGTTTTGGTTATTTCTTTAAAGATTTTCGAATTTTCATATATTTCATTTCTTAATTCCTCTATTTCTAAGATCTGTAACTTCCTATATGAGCAAGCCTTCTCTAAGTCAAAATTCAAAAGTTTAATTGCCTAAAGAGCACGATGCTCTAATTCAAGAGGTAAGCGACAGGCCTTCCCAGAGACTAACCGATATGGTGACATTCCTAGATTGGTTTTGTAAGCAGTGCGAAATGCCCAAAGTGCATCAATCAGTTTTAAGGACCAATCTTTTCTATTGGAATTCATGGTTTTCTCAAGAATTTGTTTGATTTGTCTATTGGAAACTTCTATTTGTCCACTAGTTTGTAGATTGTAAGGTTTCCATAGCTTGTGTGTGATTGAGTATTTCTTGAGCAAGGAATCAAAAGCACGATTACAGAAGTGAGTGCCATTATCGCTAATGATAGCTCGAGGTGTGCCAAAGCGTGAAAAGATGTTTTCTTTGAGGAATTTGATAACAACCTTGTTATCGTTGGTTTTGGTCGGGATGGCTTCAACCCATTTTGAGACATAGTCTACCGCAAGTAAGATGTAAAGATTCCAAAATGAGTTAGGGAATGGTTCCATCAAATCGATGCCCCAAACATCGAATAACTCAATCACTAAAATAGGGTTGAGAGGCATCATGTTTCGCTTAGTGATTCGACCTGTTCTTTGACATCGATCCCATTTAGAGCAAATTTCAAAAGCGTCACGGAAGAGTGTGGGCCAATAAAAACCGCTTTGCAATACTTTTGCAATAGTTTTTCTTGCTCCAAAATGACCGCCACAAGCATGGTCATGTGAGAAATAGAGAATACTTTAGTGTTCATGATCGGGAACACACCTTCAAATGATTTGGTCTAGATAGTAGTTGAAAAGATATGGGTCATCCCAATAGAAGTTTTGAACTTTAGAGAATTTTTTTTGCCTATCTTGTTTCGACCATTTAGCGGGTGTTTGTTGCGTGACAAGATAATTCACAATGTTAGCGTACCAAGGGGTGTTAGAGATGGAAATGATTTGTTCATCGGGAAAATAGTCATCAATTTGGGTGTCATCAACATTTTCGTGCACAATTCGAGAGAGATGATCAGCTACAACATTTTCAGAACCCTTTTTATCTCGTATTTCTATGTCGAATTCTTGAAGAAGAAGGATCCAACGGATCAAGCGGGCCTTGGCATCCTTTTTAGAAAGCAAATATTGTAAGGCAGTGTGGTCAGTGTAAACTATGACTTTGGATCCTATGAGATATGGTATGAATTTCTCAAGAGCGAAGACAACTGCCAAAAATTCCTTTTCAGTAGTTGAGTAATTCAGTTGGGCCTCGTTTAAGGTTTTCCTAGCATAATAAATTACTTGAGGGGTTTTATCGATTCACTGACCCAAGATGGCTCCAATCGCAAAATCAAAAGCATCACACATAAGTTCGAAGGGTTGAGTCCAATCAGGGGGTTGAATGATGGGAGTTGTGGTCAAGATTGACTTAAGAGTTTCGAAAGATGTTTTGCAATCATTGGAAAATTCAAACTTGACGTCTTTTGCAAGTAAGTTCGAGAAAGGTTTTGAAATTTTCGAGAAACCCTTAATGAATCTTCTATAGAATCCTGCATGGCTAAGAAATGAATGAACATCCTTAACAGACTTAGGAGTAGGTAGATTAGCAATCAAATAGAATTTGGATTTATCAACCTCAAGGCCATCTTTTGAGACGACATGACATAGAACTATCCCCCTTTTTACCATGAAATGACATTTTTCCCAATTAAGCACGAGTGATTTCTCCTTACAATGTTTCAGGACAAGTTTTAAATGAGTGAGACATTGGGAAAAAGATGATCCATAGATTGAAAAATCATCCATAAATATTTCCAAGAATTCTTCCACCATATCAGAGAAAATACTCATCATCATCTTTGGAAAGTCGCGGGGGCATTACAAAGACCAAAAGGCATGCGACGATAAGCAAAGGTTCCAAAGGGACAAGTAATGGTGGTTTTATGTTGATCCTCTAAAGCAACAGGGATTTGGTTATAGCCAGAGTATCCATCGAGAAAACAATCGTACTCATGACCCGCTAAGCATTCGAGAATTTGGTTTATAAAAGGAAAAGGAAAATGTTCTTTCCGTGTGGCTGAGTTGAGCCTTCGATAGTCGATACACACACGCCATTTTGTTTTGATTTTTGTTGGGATGAGCTCATTACTTTCATTTTTGATCACTGTGACTCCTGACTTCTTTGGTACAACTTGTACCGGACTCACCCAAGTACTATCAGAGATGGGATAGATGATGTTATTGTCTAGACATTTGATTATCTCCTCCTTGACCACTTCTCTCATGTTTGGGTTTAATCGCCTTTGAGCATCACGAGTGGGTTTAGCCTCATCAATTAAATGTATGTGATGTTCCACAATTGATGGGCTAATTCCTTTTATATCGCTCAGTTCCCACCCTAAAGCGTCTTTACTTTCCCGTAAAATTTCCAAGAGTTTTTCTTCTTGGTCCTCGGTAAGATCAGAGCCCAAGATTATGGGAAAAGTTTCTGAGGAGTCTAAGTATGCATACTTAAGGTCTTGTGGCAAGGGTTTGAGATCTAACATAGGATGCTCTTGAGTGTTAACATTGGTCAACATTCCTTGGTTAGATTCAGATGATGAAGGATTGGAGTCAAGAAATTCATTCAGTTCAGAAATGTATTCAAGTTCATCGAAGTCGGAGTCGAAATGGTCAAGTCACATTTTCAAGGCTTCAGAAGTGTCATTAGACGTTTCATCAACTTTGGTTTGAATCATGTCGGTTTCATCAATCACAAAATCCCTAGATTTTTTGTTGAGATTAAAGATGCTTAGCTCAATGGTTAGGTGCCCGAAGGAAAGTCGGAGTTAACCGTTCCTACAATTAACGACAGCATTTGAGGTTGCTAAAAAAGGGCGTCCTAATATCAACGACATTTGAACCTTGGGATTTGAGACTGGCTCAGTTTCTAGAACTATGAAATCGACAGGGGAGTAAAACGGTTCGATCTATATTAAGACATCTTTGATTATTCCCAAAGGCTTTTTGACAGATCGATCAGCTAGCTGAAGAGTGATGTTTGTTGGTTTAATCTCCCCTAGTCCAAGTTGATGGTAAATAGTGTAAGGAAGAAGATTGACACTGGCACCAAGATCAAGTAGGGCATGAGAGATGTGAGTGTTTCCTATTTTACAATCAATCGTATGGCATTTAGGGTCTTTTTACTTGACTGGGGCAAGACTCGAAAGAATAGAGCTTGTATTCACAGTTAGAAAGGCGGTTTTTGCAACATTAGTCGCACGTTTTGTATGCACAATTCCTTAAGACATTTAACATATTGAGGAATTTGTTCAATGGTGTCTAAAAGAGGAATATTCATACAGACTTGTTTGAAAATTTCCAAAATTTTATCGGAATTCGCTGCTTTCTTCTTATTATTGAGTCTATGAGGAAATGGAGCTATTGGTTTTTTGACTCTGTGACCAGTTTCATCGTTCGAAGAAGAAGGTTTATCCATGGAAAAAGAAGGTGGTAAAGTTGGAGAAGATGGAATGTTGGTATTGCTAACATTGATTTTTGAAGGTGGGTCTGGTTTGCCGACACTAGGAGAAAAACTGTTGGGATTGCCAACATTTGAGGAAAATGGAGGTTTAGAAGAAGTGGCATTAGTAGACAATGGGTGATCATCAAGATTTGGCATTGGGGTTGAGTTCGAAGGTTCGCCAGGGTTGCCCACATTATTATCAATCCTCTTCCCAGATCGAAGGGGTGTAATAGCATTGACCGGATTATGGTTTTCGTCCTCACAAGAATTTACAGCATGAGAGTTATATTTTGGATTCACCTCGGGTTGACTAGGAAACTTTCCTTTCTCATTACTTTTCGTTAGTCCCTTCATCATATTCGTCATTTGGTCGAGTTTAGTGTCATGTGAGTTCATTTTAGCTTCGTGAGAGTTCAACTGTTTATCTAAACGCACAATTTCTTGTGATGATTGAGAAGGTTGAGAGGATTGGTTTGATGATTGAAAGTTAGGGTGCCTATAAGGCTATTTGGATTGAGGTGCAGCTTGAGAGGTTTGAGAATTGGGAGGTGGAGCTTGGTAATTCGGATTTGGAATAAAGGGTTGCATATGAGATGGGTTAGCCGAATTATTAGGATTTGACCAAGAAATATTTGGGTGGTTCCTCCAACCAGGGTTGTACGTGGATGAGTAAGGATTATTTTGAGCTATAGCATTGGCTTGGTCTTGAGAGTAAAAGTGGGGTAGCCCTTCTCCGGCTTGAGGAGTTTGATTTTTTAAGGAAATTTGACTTGGGTCCACGACATGCACTCCTCTAGTATAAGTACGAATGGTAACACGAATTGATTCCCATTGCATGTCCTTTTCAGAGTAATTTTCTAAGAATTGCCAAGCTTCATCGGCCGTCTTATACATAAAGTCTCCTCCACACATTGATTCAAGAGTTCTAGTCTGATAGTTTAGCCCTTCATATACAATTTGACATAAATGGTCTTTTAGAATTACATGATGAGGACAATTATATAATAGTTGGTTGAATCTTTCAAAGTATTTTGAAAAAGTTTCCCCCTTATTTTGACAAAAATGATTTATCTCGATTCGAATTTTGTTAGTTTTATGGAAAGGGAAAAACTTTTTCAAGAATGCAGTTACAAATTCATCCCAACTTCTTATGGAATGTTTTGGAAGAGATTTTAGCCATCTTTTAGCGCTTTCAAGTAGTGCAAATGGGATTAGCCTTAGCTTAATCGATTCGTTAGATAATTGTTGCTTTTTTTGTGGAAACATACAGTTCAAATTCACTTACAAATTCATAAGCATTTTCAGACCCAGTAAATTTTGGCACCCCTTGAATAAAAGAACGTTTAAGCTCAAAATTGTTTCCTTCAGCTGGTGGGAACACGATGACAGAGGGTTGAACGGTCCTAGTTGGAAAACATCGATCACGAAGAGATAAGGGTCTATCCATTTCGATATTGAGATTTTGAAAATTTTGATTTACTCGATTTTGATCCCCAAATTTTGGAAAGTTTTGATTCACTCGATTTTGATCCAACTCATTTGGAAAATTTTGGTTTATTCGAGAACCCCTAGGAGAATTTTGTTGGCTAACACTTTTTTCACTCATTGTTGTTAAATGCACACACGGAAAAATCCTAGACTTAAGGTTGACACAAGAAGCTCCTAATCAAAATAAATAACGAACACAAATGTATCTTATCAGTTGATAATCTCGATTTGAAGGGGGAAGAGGGTCTTATGGCCATTCACGTATAGTATAAATACTAAGGGATACGACCAATGTTTTACGGGTAGTATGCAACCTCTTTTGCTAAAAGTTCAATAAATTGACTAATATATCTGCGATCAAACCCTTGAGAGAATCAATTTCACAAAATACATTCTTGTAGTTAAATATTTTGCAAATCAAATTAAATAAATAGGTTAGGAAAATTGCTAGATTGTCGAATTATTCCTCATATAATACGTATCACCGTCCTTTACTAGAGGAATAAAACGAATTCCACACAGTAAAATAAAATTCCAAATCTAAGATATTTAACCCAATTTGTTTGTCCTATTGAGCTTTAGTTTTGCTCCTAAGGCCAACGTCTAATTAATTTTTATAAAAGTCCAAGGAGTATGCAAATGACAGAGTTTAATTGTTTTGGAGCCAAGGGAAGGTAATTACTTCATTACCTTATGTTTGTTAGGGCTTTGCTCGTAACTAGATTTATCTCAGAATGCAGCCAAAACAACAATGAAACACAAATAATTGCAGAAATTAAAAAAATTGTACAAGTAAGCCGTTGCCCCTGCCGAAAATTTTTACAAGCAATTTCTATATTTTTAAGCAACCCCAACACCTGTAGAGTTTAGAGAATTTTACAGTGGGGTCTGGCTGTCCATCCAGAACAATTGAGTTGTGCTAGCAATTTAACTCCCCTATTTGAAAATCGACCGTTGTTTGACTCCTTGTTTGTTGCTTGGGCACTTTTTGCTTTGCTTTTTGATTTGATTCTTCTTTTGTTTGATTGTTTTTTTGTTTTTTTGCTTTTTTTTTTGATGAAAGCTAGGGGGAACTAAATAGGAGTTTGAAAATAAAACTAAAAGGAACTAAAAAATAAGCTAGAAACGAAAAAAATTAAAAGAACTCAGCTCAACAAGAGAAAAAAAACCAAAAAAGTAAAATAAAACTAAGCTCAACAAACAAATCTGAGCCCAAACTAAAAAAAATAAAAAAGGAGAGAACATGACTCAACAAAAACTAAAAATAAAAATAAAATAAAAAATAAAACTAAGCTAAGACCCAAGCACCCTTTTCAGTTACACAAAGTTCCAACCCAAACAAGAATCAAAGCTCACGCCCCTAAATATATATGCCGTGACTGAATCACTTATCACAACAAGACCTTTTACAGCCAGTCAACCCAAAAACTAAACTCTGAATTTTCTCAACAAAGTAAAACTATCACGCACCCAAAAACAAAATAATAAACCATAAAAGATCGCACTAAAGCCACTGCCCCAATTTCTTTTCGGGAGCAAATCACGCAACTACCCCTACTGATTTGAATTCATGATTTGGTTTCGAAATTTGGGAGAGGCTGGGTTTTTGCGGTTTTAGAAAACTCGATGGTTTTGGGGATTGTTGAGAGAGAACTGATGTTTGGGTTTGAAGTTGTTCCGTGAGCTGTGATGAAGAAGGGTTTGCCGAATTGTGGGTGAATAGTTGTGGGATGGTGGTGATTGGGAATTGGATGTGGGATCGGATGTCTGATGGTGGCTTGGATTTTGGGTAGAAGAGCAGGGTAGGTGTTCGAACGATTGTCTGGATAATGCGATGGTCTGAAACTGGTTTTGGTTGAAGAAGTTAGTGTGCACCAGGTTATTAGCAGAACTGAGATTAGTATGTGCAGTATGGGTGAACGTGACGGCTGATGAGTGGGTGAAAGTGACCGGCAGTGAAGATGGTATGGACTGGATGGTTGGCTTGTACTTGTAAATGGTGGAGCTGTTTGTTTGGGGGAATCGATGGATGTGTGAACTAGAAGTTGGGTGGTTGGTAGAAGGGTTGTTTTCTGATGGTCAGAGATTGTGAGATGAGGTTTTCGATGTGTCAGTAGAAGAGGCTTTGATGGTGGTGATCTTGTTGGCGGTAGAGAAGGATATAGGAAAGAATAGTAAAAGTTTTTTTTTAAGAATTGTAAATGTGTTGATTGAAAAGGAATAAGAAAAACGGAGGAAATTTGAGAAAAAGAAGCAAGTTTTTTTTTCTAGAATTGAAAATAAGGAAGAATTTGTAACAGAAAAGAAAGAGATTGAGAAATAAAAAGGAAAGAAATCAAATAAAAACTAGGGTTTTTTTCCTTTTTCTTATATGAATACGCAAAAACAAGGAAAAATAAAAACTAACACGAATCAGAAATCAAATAAATAATAAAATTTAATTGTTACCTCCCTGGCAACGACGCTAAAAACTTGTTCTTTACTTTCCTAAGAATTAGAAAAGCGTGAATTTTAAAATAAATACTACAAGCGCATAGGTCGCGTAAGAAGTAGGTCGTCAAAGGGAGGTGTTTTAAATCTTATTATTTATCTGTTCTTAGGTGAGTTAGACAAAATCTGGAGATGTTTTTGAATTAATGCTATTTAATTTGCTATTGATCTGAATCTAATCTGATTAATATCAAATTCAACAACTGAAAAGGAAGGAACTAGTAACTAGAAAAAGAAAATAACAGCTAGAACAATAAAAAAAAATTTAAAAGTAGGATTACCTTTGAATCTAATCAAACGGTCAATCGCTAACATGCAGTAATAAAAGAAAATAACAATATGTATTCCAAAACTAATTGAGTAGACACACAAATTGTTATAAAAAAACAATCAACAAAAATGAAGAAAAACTTTGTTATTCATAAACAAGAATACATAATAAAAAATGGCACGAACATTTACAATGAGTACAATGTATATTTATAGGTGGGATAGGCCAAACCCTAATCAGATTTATGAATAATTGGGCATCTTTTCCTAAGAATTCTTATCATATCTCATGCCTTTCTTGACCAAGCTTGTTTGGAAATAATCTTTAAGAATATCTAAGCATATCATGGTGAATATCTTCCATATCTTCCATGTGGCTAATTGATTGACAAAAGATTTGCATATGATTAATTCTTCCAAACATGGACTCGTATTAGACTCCAAAAGTGCATAAGATAAAATCTTCAAATCTTCCATATCTTCCATGTGGCTAATTGGTTGGTAATCAGATTGTATGTAATTAATTCTTCCAAACATAGACTCTTATTAGACTTCAAAAGCACATGAGATAAAATCTTTGAAGTTGATCCTTTTCTTGTGTAATATCTTGCTTTTAAGGGTGCATGAGGAATTATGAACGACCTTTGAAAATATACGAAAAATAGGGATGTAAAATTTATTTATCTACAATAAAGATAAGATAGAGCATAAAAATAAACACTTTTACATGTTAATCAAATACACCCACACTTATCTTTTACTCATCCTCGATTGAAAAGAAAGAAAGAAATAATAATGAAAATCTAAACTAGAAAGGTCACACTTTCGTAGGAAACACGATTGCATTGAGTGTATGCAACAAGTCGTTAAACCTCTAGGTGTCCATAGTAGGACGAGTGGTGTCTCGTGAGGGTTTTCAGCGGATAGTACTAACAAAATCCAAATGCAATGTGTGTGGATCTAATGCAACTACATGAACGCAATGGATATATACAAAAATAAAATGATAACATGACTTGTTTCAGAAAAGTGGTACTACAAATTAAGTTAACAATTTCTAGTCAGTTGATTGTACTTTAGATACCTCAGCTTATCACAAATTTTCAATATAATTCAAGCTTTCAATGTTAAACTCTAGTTTGGCCAGTTGGTTCGGTCGATAACATAGTGCAGCCATGAAATAAATTCTTAGTTTGCTTGTTACAGTTTGTTAAGTGGTATTCTAATTTCCTTGTGTATGACTAGTCAAATCAATAAGGTCAAGAAGTGTTTGAGCATCATCGCTTATTCTCTGTCTCTATAAAAGTTAAAATTTATGATTAATTACATACACCTAACTTAGAAGACCAAGGTATACCACCCATACACTGCCTAGCGGACTGACGGAGAGTTAGGACAGAGCTTGGCAGATTGTGCAGACCGACGTTGACTTTGTCAACAACATGTCGGTAATCCTTAGGTGTCCAATCTCATAAAATGAGACCACGATATTCCAATGCTGACTTTGTCAACAACATATCGGATAGAGCTTGGCGGGTTTGCAACCAACGCTAGATATACAAGTAATGTTGGATACCCTTGGATTACTATTATTATTATTATTGAAAATATAAGCACAAAAGAGAGTTACGCGAATTAAACTTAGCACAACTTAGTTTTAAAGATTCGAAAAGCCAATATAAGTATTTTAACTCCAATTATTTAAACAAAGACTACAATATAGAATAGATTTCATGGCCATCACCTAAGAATCTCCCTATGTACCAATTACACTATTATTCCTCAAAATTAAACTTTTCAATACATTTCTTATTCGATCTAAGTTGAGAGAAAAAAATACTTTCAACTGACTAAAAATTGTTAACATATTTCGCGGTATCACTGTAAAATGAGTCGAGTTTTTTTTTTTCTTTTGAAAAAAAAGAGAAAAACATGTAGTAAAAATGTTTAAGTTTTTTTTATGATGATGTAATGCAGACCTGACTTCAAAAACTATTTCGTCGCTTTCCTAAGAATTCGAAAAGCACGAATTTTAAAATAAATACTGCAAGCGCACAAGTCGCATAATATGCAGGTCGAAGCACAGGAAGGTGTTTTAAATCTTATTATTTATCTATTCTTAGGCGAGTTAGACAAAATGTGGAGATGTTTTAGAATTAATGCTATTTAATTTGCTATAGATCCGAACCTAATCAGATCAACATCAAATTAAACAACTGAAATGAAAGGAACCAACAACTAGAAAAAGAAAATAACAATAAGAAAAAAAATTAAAGTAGGATTGCCATTGAATCTAATCAAACGGTCAATCGCTAACATGCAGTAATAAAAGAAAATAACAATATGAGTTCTACCAAAATTAATTGAGTAGACACACAACTAAAAAAACAATCAACAAAAATGTCGAAAAACTTTGTTATTCATAAACAAGAATACAGAATAAAAAATGGGACGAACATTTACAGTGAGTACAACGTATATTTATAGGTGGGATAAGCCAAACCCTAATCAGATTTATGAATAAATGGGCCTCTTTTCCTAAGAATTCTTATCATATCTAAAACACCCCACCTCTGTTAAGGTCACTCACAAAGGGAGTGCCTTAACTTCGATGGAGCATTATAGGTAAAAGACACAGATAACAGATGTATATATAAGTAGCGGAAAATAAAACTAACTTTATTTCAAACATGGTTCATAACAAAACATTATAGGAATCTGTTCAACCCAATTACAAATCATCACATCATAATTTATGTCTTGATTATTATATAAAGAAGCATAAAACATAAATAAAACTGCATAAATCCCCAAGTCTAGTGTGTCCAAAGCCATAGCCAAAGATAATAGGTTCCAAGCTGTACATCACAGAGTCTTCAAGCTTGGAAAGATGAACAGTCCAAATTAAGTTGTGCTATACCCTCCCTGGCTACCTGAGGGAGGGGGGACTGAAGAAAATAAGATGAAATAAAAATTGGTCAGACATAAGTCTGAGTAAGTCTAGTGACTTTTCAGTGTGTTAATAAGGAAAAGGGTCATGATAGGAATAAACTAAAAAATAGGACCATATATACCAGAATAGCTAACTAACATAAACCAAGATAAGGAAGTTTAAACCGAATTTACTATCGCACCATGTTTAATTCTCTGCACCTATTTATACTTGTCCCAACTGGCACCCCATATACATGGTGAAATGATCCCCTTATATCGATCGGCCCTACTCGCATGCATCTATCACGTGTGTCATTCGGCCCCCGCTTGATTGTGGATACCTGTGTTGGTCCCACCATGGAGTGTATCAAATCCTATGGTGGCAACCCGACACGATTCAAGATGCACAGTGTATGACTAATGTTGCGCAGTGCCTGCTTTTTCCACTCCGGATTACATGCACGCCCGTGCTCCATCGGAACCTACACTGACGCACCACCCGCCGACATTTAGACCGCTTATAATCAGCCCAGTAATCGTGCCCTACCCTGCCTAGTTCAGGGTACCATGATACATCTATGTGGGTTACTACTGAAATGGTTCCCCGTTACTAGGGTTTCCTGGCCAACATGTTAAATTGGTTAAGTGTCCAAATTTTCCTAACCCCACCCATCAGTTTAGCTAACATGTGGAATTGGTTAAGTGTTTCCTTAATTGACTTAACCCTACCAATCTTGACTTAGCTTTATTAAAGCACCAACCACTCACATTAGACAGGTATTATTGTGGTAACTAAATGTGCCGGTCGGTTCCGGGAAGTTTTACGCCACAACTCAGTCTAACCTCGGGGCCTTTTTGGGATCAATGCACTAACCACCCACATTAGACAGGTATTGTTGTGGTCACTGGATGTGCCGGTCGGTTCCGGGCAGTTTTACACCACAACTCAGTCTAACCTCGGGTTAGGCATATTCGCCTTTTCTAAATTTACATATTTATCCTTTTATGCTTATATGTAAATTTTTCAACAATTTATTGTCATGGCCCACTTTCCTTCTAAATCAAATTCATAATATTTGGTAAGTAAATTATACCATTTCAATGTCATACCATTTATCTGGTTATGAGCCAAATATGTCAATTATATGTAGTTTCATATTTTCCCCCAACATTACCCCCGTTGGACGTTCACAAATTTTCATAGGATGTTCGGCTCGATGTTTTAGCCTAACTTATAAAACAAAAAGGGGAAAAAGTGGAACTTGCAACATTCCAACATCATACAAAAATATGGATCTAACTACAGATGTGTCACATGAACTTGGCATAATATACTTTCAATTATGAACTTGCAAACTAGATCTATGCAACATGAATCATAAAATAATAATATTACCTACAATTCCCAAAATCTAATTAGAAATGTAGTGGTGAAAATGCATAGGGGTTGAATCAAGATAACATAGATCTAACATAAAGGTATATGGATCTAACATATAAAGTTGTAGATCTAAACATATAGGTTTACATAATCATGTTTTTAACCTATAAACTTGCATGTATTCATAACATGATAGCATCACCTAACTTGCATAAACATGACATAATTTACAAATTGACATACAACATATAGATGTCATCACCAAATTATACAAGGTCGTAGATCTAAACATGATGCATAATGGATCTAAACAATTAGGCATAAATGACATGTCTTCGCCTAAAATTTGTATGTATCATAATATCACCAAACGTACATTTGATAATTTCATTCCCAAATTCCTATACAACATCATAGGTTTATCCACCATTTTCCACATAACATGATAGGTTTGATAGACCATAATAGTTCATATGCGTACATGATAGAATAGACATGAATAAACATGAATCAGCATCACATACAACTTGATACAATTCTATTTTACAATTCATTACAAACCATGTCTTTAATTAATTCACATCTGAAAGATAACTAAACTTACAACCAAAAGGAAATTCTTGAGTTTTGGGATCTGTATTATGAAATTGAATTGCTCGCCTTTGATGTAGATCGTTGAATTCTCTTAGTCGAATTAGATTTGATTTGATTTGATTTTGATGTAGCTTCTATCTTGCCTTTGAGTTGAAAGAGATGACGGCTATTCTAGGTTCACAATTGACGGCATGGCGGCTCTTAGTATGAATATTTGTGATTTAGGGTTGAGAGTTAGGTTGCTTTTATAAAGGTTTAATTAATTTAGAGCCGTCAGATTAACCCTAGAAGCAATCAAGACCATCCAGACAAGATAGGATAACACCTCAGCCCTAATGACTCATCAGGGAGTCAGAATTCGTCATTATTTCAGATCAGGGGGGTTAGGTTGACCCCCAAGTCGACCTGTATGGGGGGACGTCAACCCCCTGGTCGACCTGGCCTTGGGGCAGGAATTTTCCTGCCGTGCCCTCTTCTGTGTTTAAATTTGAATTTTGAATTTTTGAAATTGCGAAGGCCATAACTTCTTCATACGAAGTCCAATTGACGCAAACTCGGACTCTATCTCAACAGAATTCCGAGATGAATGCGATGGCATAAACCGTTTCCCTTAATTCAGACATTTAAAATTAATTATTCTTTAATTTGTTACTTTAAGGTTTATAGAAAATACGGGGTGTTACATTCTCCCCTCCTTAAAGGATTTCGTCCCCGAAATCTTCAAGGCAAGAAGAACGTTTATCCTACCATCCAATCGTCCATCTACTTAACCATCAAACACAGGCGCCCATTCTCCTTAAAAGACTTCTAATGCTTCATGATCATATGCATAGTTTGTGTACATGTCCTTATCTAATGCAAAATCAGGTGGTCTACGGATTCAGTTGACCTCCTTAATGCAAGTCATGTCGGTGCCATGAGTCCATTATATGCAATCACCCCTAATCATGCTTTCTATATGAGTGCACAACCATTCATACAAATGCAACATCCACATGATAACACATCAAGTTTCAGTCATATACAAGTACATATATGCATATGCAATATGAAAGTGACTGAGCCGATCTAATACCTAAAGTGTGTGTATATGCATCCACGAGCAACCAATTGCAACCATCAATCATAACATGTTTCAAATGCATGTTTACATCCATTGGTTTCTACCTAAGGATCGAGAATAGCACTGAGGAAAATACTGAAATGATAAATACGAGCATGAACAAACTTAAGGAAAATGAGATCAAAGATGTACCCTAAAAAAGAAAAGGGTAGGCTGCGCGTATTTTGGCCTCAGTCTCCCAAGTCGCATCTTCCTCAGCGTCACTCCATTGAATTTTTACAAGTTTGACTTCGCGGTTCCATAGCTTTTTAATTTCTGTACCCAAGATACGAGTTGGAGCTCTTCTCGTAGTGGTTTCTCGTTCTACTTCCTCTAATATGCTTGGTTCCACCACTTCCGCAGACTCATGTAAGCACTTACGTAAGTGAGAAACGTGAAAGACATTATGAAATCTAGCCTATTTTTAGGGAAGCTCTACGCTATAAGCCATCTTCCCAATCTTCTCAATGGTAGGAAACAACCCTACAAATCTTGGTGCCAACTTTCCTGCGGATTCGAAGCGAACGACGTTCCTAAATGGAGATACTTTAAGGAAAACCTTGTCCCCAACCTCAGACTCAAGGTCAGTCCTTCTCTTATCTGCATAGGACTTTTGTCTATCTTGGGTAGTCTTCATTCTTTTTCTTATCAAGTCCACTTTCTTTGAAGTTTCTATAATCATATCAGGTCCAAGTATGAGCTTATCTATAGACTCCCACCAACAAGTTGGTGATCGGCTTGGTCTTCCATATAAAGCTTCGAAGGGTTCCATGCCTATGGTGGCTTGGTAGCTATTGTTGTAGGCAAACTCCACCAAAGGAAGATGATCCTCCCATGTTCCTCCGAAGTCAAGAATGCATAATCTCAAGAGGTCTTCTAATACTCTGTTCACCCTTTCCGTCTGACCATCGGTTTGGGGGTGATAGGCTATGCTTAAGCATAGTTGTATGCCTACAGCCTCTTGCAAGCTCTTCCAAAACTCGCTTGTAAAGATAGGATCTCGGTCGCTAACAATGCTGGAGGGTATCCCATGGAGTCGAACTATCTCTTTAAGGTAAATGGATGCTAAAGATGAGGCAGTCCTCCTACTTTTAATGGGTATAAAGTGAGCGCTCTTTGTGAGCCTGTCCACTATTACCCAAATACTGGTATTGCCCTTCCTTGAACTAGGAAGCCCATCAATAAAGTCCATTGAAATGCTATCCCATTTCCACTGCGGGACTTCTAGAGGATGAAGCAAACAACCAGGCTTCTTTTGCTCCACTTTGACTTGCTGGCATACTAAGCACTTCGAGACGAATTCACCTACATCCATTTTCATGCCATCCCATAAGAAAACTCTTTTTACATCTTTATACATCTTGTCTCCACCCGGGTGTATGGTCAAATTGGAATGGTGCGCCTCTTCAAGAACCTTCTTAACCAAATCCCTTGCTTGTGGGACGCATAGCCTTCCATCCCGCCTCAACCAACCCTTATTATCGATGGATTATCTATTCAGGTGACTAGAAGTCTAACCCTTACTCAGCTTATCTATCACATCAACTAGATGAGGGTCTTCATGTTGTGCGGTCCCTATTGAGTCCAAAAGAGTAGGCCGCACCTCTAGCGATGCTAATAAACCAGTCATATGATCAACTGAGGGTCTAAAATCAAAGTTGGCTATGTACTCCAAGCTCTGCCTTTCGACAAAGAGAGGGCTTAAGGTTAGCTTCTTTCTACTCAAGGCATTCGCTACTACATTGCCCTTTCCAGGGGTATAAGAAATCTCGAAATCATAGGATGCCAAGAATTCCATCCACCTTTGTTGCCTCAAGATAAGATCTTTCTGTAAGAAAAGGTACTTCAACGATTTATGGTCAGTATACAATTCAAACTTCTCACCTAGGAGATAATGGTGCCAAGACTTAAGCGCAAAGATGATGGCAGCCAACTCTAGGTCGTGGGTTGGGTAGTTTTTCTCATGTGCTTTCAGCTATCGACCTCCATAAGTTACTACATTCCTTTCTTGCATTAAGACAGCACCTAGTCCTATACCACATGCATCCTGTATACGGTAAACATCTTGCTCCCATCCGACAATGTCAAAATTAGAGGTGTCATTAGAGCTCTTTTTAATCGTTTGAAAGCAATATCGCAATCCAAATCCCAAGTGAAAGTTAAGTTCTTATTTGTCAACTTTGTAAGTGGAGCTGAGATTTTCGCAAAAATCTTTGATGAACTTCCGGTAAAAGCCCGCTAGCCCGAGAAAGCTTCGGACTTTGGTTGCATTCTGTGGGACCTTCCAATCTTGCACAACAACTACTTTTGCGGGGTCCACGGCTAATCCCTATTTGGACACCACATGTCCAAGAAACTTACTTCTTCTCTCCAGAAATGGCATTTGGAGAATTTGGCTTTTAACTGATGTGCACGAAGAGTATCCATGACTTCCTTTAGATGCTGAGCATGCTCTTCCTCACTCTTTGAGAAAATCAAAATGTCGTCCATGAAGACCACTACAAACTTATTTAGGAACTCCTTAAACACCCTACTCATCAAATCGACGAAATAAGCGGGTGCATTTGTCAAGCCGAAAGGCATGACAAGCCACTCGAAGAAACCATCCGGAGCTCTAAACACGGTCTTGTCAATGCTTTCTTTAGCCACTCTCAGCTGATTAAACCCGGTAATTAAATCTAGTTGGGAGAAAACCGATGCACCTACAGGCTAATCGAACAAGTCATCTATTCTTGGAACTGGGTGCTTATTCTTCTTGGTCAGCTTGTTTAGCTCCCTATAATCAACGCATAGGCGAGGCGAACCGTCCGCTTTAGTTGCGAACACTACTAGAGCACCCCATTCAGAAATACTCCGCCTTATAGACCACGTTTCTAGTAGCTCTTTAAGTTGCTTGCTGAGCTCTTTCCGCTCCCTTGGAGCCATGTGTCTAACGGGTATAGCAACGGGTTTTGCATTATCGACGAGGTATATACAGAAGTCTATCTTCCTCTTTGGAGGTAACCCCTTAACCTCTTCAAAGACATCCGAGTATTCACAGACAACTCTAACAGACTGCAAATCCTCAATAGACGCATCAAGAGATTCTAGATAGCTAAGCATAACAGAGTTCATGGGATTACAAGAAATTTCGAGAGTGTTACCAAGGCGAGTCATGAGTCTAACCGCTCTCTTTTCATAGTTGAGGATGGCACCATTACTGGATAGCCAATCCATGACTAGAATCAACCCATAGCCCATGAAGCCCAAAACATAGGCATTACATCTAAACCCCACACTTAATATATAAATTTCCAAATACAAATAAATCATTGAAAAATAAGTTGAGCCCCCAATTGGATTTGAACAACCAAGGGATCCTCTACTAAACTGGTGTCTAGGTGCAGAGATTCAACTAATGCAGTAGATATAAATGAGTGTGATGCACCAGAATCAAAGAGTGTACGAACAGGATGATCAAAAAGATAAACTAAACTCTCAATAGAGACATTTCTACCTCGTTCTTGCGGAGGTGCCATGAGAGCGTGAATCTGCCCTCCAGAAGTAGATCCAACTCTCTGCCCTTTCCCTTGCTTTCTTGGGCAGTCCCTAGCCATGTGTCCTGCGTCACCGCAATGGAAACAACCACCCATCTTCCTTTTCTTCTTCCTGCGGTCCTTAACCAGATGTCCAGGAATGCCACAAAAATTAAACTTCCTCTTTCACGGGTTTTTTTATTCTTCCCGCCTTTCTTGGAGTCTGTCTTCTTGCTCTGTGATCCTTCCCCTTTCTTATCCTGAGATGCTTCCACCTTTGTCTCCTTCTTGCCAACCTTATCTTCTTCTTGTAACAGTGCCATGTCCACCAGTCTCTCATAAGTCGCACCCATAGGTATATGGGACATAGCTACGTTGTGTAGCGGCTCATTCAATCCTTTAACAAAGAGGAGAGCCTTCTTATGTGGAGTGGTCACTAACTCCAATCCAAACTTAGCCAGTTGATTAAATTAGTTAACGTACTCCTTGACCGACATACTTCCCTATTTGAGAGCGAAGAACTTTTCCATCTGTAGGCTTCGTTCAGCTTGTGAGAGGAATTTCATTTCAAACCTCATTCTAAAATCCATCAAAGTTTCAATTAGTCTTTCAGCGTTAGTGACTTCCCACCAATAGGAGGCTTCATCTTTTAGCAACCATACAGCCAACTGTATTTTCTTCCTATCATCCACTTCGAAGATATCGAACAAATCCTCAGTTTCTTTGAGCCAGTTTCTTGCTTCCATGAAGGATTCATTTCCATTGAAGTTCTTTCCAACCATGGCTCAAAAGTCCCTACATATTTTTGAGAAAGCATTTGCACGAGGAGGAGGAATCGCAGCAGCTGGGGGAGGAGGAACGTCTGCTGGGCTTGCAACATTAGCCCTAGCTTCTTGGTACCTTCTGAACCAACCAAGTACCGGCACGACCTCCAGAAGGTTAAGATCCCCAGACATGCTGAAACGAAAAAGGAAAAATTCAAAACAATGGATAGAAAGATAGTGCATATGGCTTTTGGGGGATTATGCCTTTTTAAAACTAAACACTTTTTCTTGAAAATTACTTTTTTAAACTTCTTTTTGAAAAACAGTGTTCAAAAACTTTTTTCTGATCTGGTAAACCTTTTCTCTGATACCAAGTGAAACACGCCACCTCCGTTAAGGTCACTCACAAAGGGAAAGCCTTAACTTCGATGGAGCATTATAGGTAAAAGACACAGATAATTTACAAGACAGATGTATATATAAGCAGCAGAAAATAAAACTAACTTTCTTTCAAACATGGTTCATAAAAAAACATTACAACAAACAGTTTCAACCCAACTTCCAAATCATTACTTCATAATTTATGTCTTGATTATTATATAAAGAAGCATAACATATAAATAAAACTGCATAAATCCCCAAGTCTAGTGTGTCCAAAGCCATATCCAAAGATAATAGGTTCCAAGCCGTACATCACAGAGTCTTCAACCTGGAAAGATGAACGGTCCAAATTAAGCTGGGCTATTCCCTCCCTGGCTACCTGAGGGGGGGACGGAAGAAAAGAAGACGAAAGAAAAATGGGTCAGACATAAGTCTGAGTAAGTCTAATGACTTTTCAGTGTGTGAATAAGGAAAAGGGTCATGATAGGAATAAACTGAAAAATAGGACCATATATACCAGATTAACTAAATAACATAAACCAAGATAAGGAAGTTTAAACCGAATTTACTATCGCACCCTGTCTAATTCTCTGCACCTATTTATACGTGTCCCAACTGGCACCCCATATACATGGTGAAATGATCCCCTTATATCGATCGGCTCCTACTCACATGCATTTATCACGTGTGTCATTTGGCCCCCGCTTGATTGTAGATACCTGTGCTAGTCCTACCATGGGGTGTACCAAATCCTATGGTGGCAACCCGACTCGATTCAAGATGCATAGTGTATGACTACTTCATCGGAACCTACACCGACGCACCACCCACCGACGTTTTGACCGCTTATAATCAGCCCAGTAATCATGCCCCACCCTGCCTAGTTCAGGGTACCATGATACATCTATGTGGGTTACTGCTAAAATGGGTCCCCGTTATAAGGGTTTCCTAGCCAACATGTTAAATTGGTTAAGTGTCCAAATTTTCCTAACCCCACCCATCAATTTAGCTAACATGTTGAATTGGTTAAGTGTTTCCTTAATTGACTTAACCCTACCAATCTTGACTTAGCTTTATTAAAGCATCAACCACTCACATTAGACAGGTATTGTTGTGGTAACTGGATGCGCCGGTCATTTCCGGGCAGTTTTACACCACAATTCAGTCTAACCTCGGGTCCTTTTTGGGCTCAATGCACTAACCACCCACATTAGACACGTATTGTTGTGGTCACTGGATGTGCCGGTCGGTTCCGGGCAGTTTTACACCACAACTCAGTCTAACCTCGGGTTAGGCATGTTCTCTTTTCTAAATTTACATATTTATCCTTTTATGCTTATATGTAAATTTGTCTACAATTTATTGTCATGGCCCACTTTCCTTCTAAATCAAATTCATAATTTTTGGTAAGTAAATTATACCATTTCAATGCCATACCATTTATATGGTTATGAGCCAAATATTTGAATTATATGTAGTTTCATGTTTCCCCCCAACCTTACCCCCGTTGTACATTCGCAAAGTTTCATAGGATGTTAGGCTCGACGTTTTAGCCTAACTTATAAAACAAAAAGGGGAAAAAGAGGAACTTGCAACATTCCAACATCATACAAAAATATTGATCTAACTACAGATGTGTCACATGAACTTGGCATAATATACTTTCAATTATGAACTAGCAAACAAGATCTATGCAACATGAGTCGTAAAATAATAGTATTACCTAGAACTACCAAAATCTAATTAGACATGTAGTGGTGAACATGCATAGGGGTTGAATCAAGATAACATTGATCCGACATAAAGGCATATGGATCTAACATATAAAGTTGTAGATCTAAACATATAGGTTTACATAATCATGCTTTTAACCTATAAACTTGCATGTATTCATAACATGATAGCATCACCTAACTTGCATAAACATGGCATAATTTCCAAATTGACATACAACATGTAGATGTCATCACCAAATTATACTAGGTCGTAGATCTAAACATGTATGCATAATGGATCTAAACAATTAGGCATAAACGACATGACTTAGCCTAAAACTTGTATGTATCATAATATCAGCAAACGTACATATGATAATTTCATTCCCAATTCCTATCAACATTATAGGTTTACTCACCAATTTCCACATAACATGATAGTTTTGATAGACCACAATTGTTCATAGGCATGCACGATAGAATAGACATGAATAAACATGAATTAGCATCACATACAACTTGATATAATTCTATTTTACAATTCATTACAAACCATGTCTTTAATTTATTCACATCTGAAAGATAACTACACTTACAACCAAAAAGAAATTCTTGAGTTCTGGGATCTGTATTCTGAAACTGAATTGCTCGGCTTTGATGTAGATCGTTGAATTATCTTAGTTGAATTAGATAATATTTTATTTGATTTTGATATAGCTTCTATCTTGCCTTTGAGTTGAAAGAGATGACGGCTATTCTAGGTTCACCATTGATAGCATGGCGGCTCTTGCTATGAATATTTGTGATTTAAGGTTGAGAGTTAGGTTGCTTTTATAGAGGTTTAATTAATTTAGAGCCGTGCGAATTCGTCATCTTTTCAGATATACCCGGGGGGAGGGGGGTAGGTCGACCCCCAAGTTGACCTGTATAGGGGGAGTTCGACCCCCTAGTCGACCTCCTGGTCAACCTGGCCTTGGGGCAGGAATTTTCCTGCCCTGCCCTCTTTTGTGTTTAAATTTGAATTTTTGAAACTTCCAAAGGCCATAACATCTTCATACGAAGTCCAATTCACGCAAACTCGGACTCTATCTCAACCAGAATTCCGAGATGAACTCAATGGCATAACCCATTTCCCTTAATTCTCACATTTAAAATTAATTATTCTTTAATTCGATACTTTAAGGTTTACAGAAAATACGGGGCATTACAATATATCATGCCTTTCTTGACCATGCTTGTTTGGAAATAATCTTTAAGAATATCTGAGCATATCATGATGAATATCTTCCATATCTTCCAAATCTTCCATGTGGCTAATTGATTGACAAAATATTTGCATGTGATTAATTCTTCCAAACATGGATTCTTATTAGACTCCAAAAGTGCATAAGATAAAATCTTCAAATCTTCCATATCTTCCATGTGGCTAATTGATTGATAATCATATTGTATGTGATTAATTCTTCCAAACATGGACTCTTATTAGACTCCAAAAGCACATGAGATAAAATCTTCGAAGCTGATCTTTTTCTTGTGTAATATCTTGCTTTTAGGGGTGCATGAGGATTGATGAACGACCTGTGAAAATATACGAAAATTACCTACTGTAAAATTTATTTATTTACAATAAAGATAAGATAGAGCATAAAAATAAATACTTTTACATGTTAATCATAGATCCAACTAGATTCCTCAAAATTATTACTCCTGTTTTTAAATATTGTGACATATGATGTGTTAAATGTTCTGTGATAAATTTTGTTGTGTTTGATGCTCGAATAGCATTGGCCCTAGAATAATTGGTAGTTATATACCTTAAAAATATATTCGAGTGAAAAGAAAATGAATTTGGGTTTATAAAAGTGAAAATCTATTTTTATAATAGAAATCTAATTTCGAACGGGCCAAAATATAATAACTTGTTTTTAAAAATAAAAACAAGTGGTTTAATTTATAAACGATGTTTATAATTGAGGTGAAATAATTATCATTGGACAATTTGGGATTTTAAATTCACGGATGAATTTAAAGAGAAATTAAAAATCGTTCAAAAAGAGAACGATGAAATTTATTTCGATGTTCGAAATGGAAATAGAATTGAAATAAAACCATAAGGATTTATAATTAAAATTCGACTATGTTGAATGTTATAAAAATAATTTATTTTCAAAAATTGTATATTATATGAAATCGAACTTGACTAGGAAATATATATTTGTTTCGACACAAATAATTTATATTTGGATATGAAGTCGACATAGAATTATTACCTTGTTAGATAAAATCAACTAGGAAGTGACATGTAAATGAGATTAGATAATAAAATAAAATATGAATGAGAAGTTATAAAATGACTCAATAGATGGAATTTTAACCTGTAATAGTATTTACAAATAAAATCATGATTTGTTGATAAAACGAGTCCAGATTTCTATAAAGAAATAATATTCACGTTTTAAAGGGAATAATGGTTTAAAAGCAAATGTTTTGAAGATTGTAATGGTTATAAAGGGAAATTGGTAAGGATTTAAAAGTGATGAATTCAAAAGTGCATTTAGAATGAAAAGTGGAAATTGAGTTAACCTAAAATGACAATTTATTCCGAAGTTCGGAATGTTAATCGGATGAAGATTATTCGAAAGTGAGTTATCGAATAAAGATTATTCGAAAGAGAGTTATTCATTGAAATTTGACTATATCGAATTCATGAAAGTACTATTCACTTTCCCTTTTAATTAATATTTAACTATTTAATCATTTAATTAGTTATTATTTTATTTATTCAAATTAATGAATAAAAGTTATATTTTAAGATTTAATACCTTAGAGCATGGATTGTAACACTATTGTTATAATCCATGATTTCCACAAAAGAAGTGTGTTCTTAAACTGAATCTAATAATTATGCAAGTGATGTTTGTTAAAGATTGAAGTTGCGAGCTTTGTCTATTTCGAAGTTAAGAATGTTGTTCAGTTAAGCTCTAAGTGGTAGGTTTACCCCAACTTGATTGATTTCATTTTTGACTAAGGAATGGTTATGGTTTGATGGAGAAGATTGGTTAGAGATACGGTTAGTTAATGAGTGATTAACAGATTGAGTGGACATAACGATGTTTTATACAACATTCGTTTAAACCAGGTAATTGAGTTTTAGAAACATTTTCCAAATAAAATCCAAGAAGTTTTCTAAACATAATAAATGGAATGATTTGGAATTTGTAAATATATGTAAATGTTTTCCAGTGATTAATAACGTATAGTTTCTAAATATAGAAAATAAGAATTTGTGAAGATATAGAAATGTTTTATGATGTTAATAACATATATTTTCTAAATATAGAAAATGAGAAAGTGTGAATATATGGAAATGTTTTCCGATGTTAATAAGAGATATTTTTTGGATAATGGAAAATAAATAGTTTATGATATATGGAAACAATGTAAAGACATGGATTTTTGATCGTTCAAATCGACAATAAACCACACATGTCGACCCAAACAAATCACAAATACAGGTAGTTATTGGGGAAAAGAACAAGAAGGAAAGAAGGGAAAACAATCACAGAATCTCACAGCAGAAGGATAACGTATAATAAATAACTAATAGTTTAAAAGCAGTTGAAATATATACATTTGGCTATAACATACAATGGTTATCATAGTTACACACCTACAGATTTACATAACATGAAAGCGGAACAAAGTGCAGCGGAAAATACATATGTATATATTTGTAATGTACATATACCAAATCTTCGTCTTTGATCTCCAAGGCAAAGGAACTTCGCTAACTGCAAACTTCTGCTGACCCGAACGTATTGCATAAAAAAGAAACACAACAAACACTTGGATCAGCACTAAATCATTTTCATATTAGTCAGATTAAAATATGAAACAACTTGAGTGTCATGGGTGGAGTAACTCAGGAGATGTTACGGGATTTCTCCATCTCTCGAGGATCCGTTAAACTAATACATACATAATATAATACGCTATTATGATAGTGTCTAACCAGTAAAGTAAATATCATAAAAATAGCATAAGCGGGATTACCATATTACCCTTACGCTGTTTACAGGCACCAACAGTCTATACAGTACCGTAAATTCACCGTACTGGTGTTATCATAGGGCACTCCATAGAAGGCAATGCTAAATCAAAATCGTATGGGGATTGATATGGATAAGTATGACAAGGCACTCGTGTAACGGCTGGAAATTTTCGACTCCTCGAGAGTCGAAAATTCCGAGATGTTAGTGAAAGAAAGTAGAGGGTGAGGAAGAAAAGATAGAACTAATAGAATAGAAGAAGAAGAAGAACTTACATCATCAGAGTAAACACGAATCTCACAGCGGAACGAATAAAATATAACATAACTTTGAAATACAAATCAGTACTCGTATATACATACCATTTCAAAGTACAACACTTAACAACACAGCGGAATAATAATAGCTATAATCCTGAAGCCTACTGCTCTAAGCTCTCCAAGTGTATCTGTAAAATCCCGACTACTTGACTGCCCGTACAAATTTAGGCACCCAAGAGTTTAGGGAAAACAAACAAAATAAACTCTGGGTAAGTCATGGGACTGGTGTGAATAAAACTCCAACACTTGGTTAAATAAAGGATATCTTTCTGATATTATAATAATGTCTAAATACAAATAGATATCAATCTAGCAGAACGCTTGCATCTTACGTTCCACATACATAGTATACAAATAAAACCGTGAGCGCTTATTGGAGATTGGATTCCAACAGACAAGGTATGGGAGCACCTCCCGATCAGTGTACTCTAGAGGAGATACACTAGGGTTCGACAAGAACGTCTTGCAACCCGGCCACACATGACCGTCCACTCATTTAGCTTGAGTGTAACGAATATATTATCACCGATGGTTGGGATCAGCAACCATCCTTCCCGATAAGGGACAGCATTGAAATAGTTTATAAAGAAGTACAATTGAATATTCTCTAGATGGTGATAATACACCCTGCTTGGGTATGGCCCAAATAGCCATGCTGCCTAGCCCAACTTCTGTTATTTTCCGGTTGTGAGGTTTTGAGGACACGTTTATCACTTTGACTGATTATTTCTTCAATTATTTGAATGCCTCATCGTCATACCCGCCAAATCAATATCGATTTCTCAAGGCATCATGGGTATAAAAGCTAAGAGAAACGAATTTCTCCGCCACCCAATGTAATACGTTTGAAGGGATCAACATATATGATTCGTTAAGAATACTTTGTCAGACACTCGTCCATATACGTTGTCCTGGGACTGAACAAACCGAAGGCACTATTCAGTGAATCCATCCTACCTAGGCTTTTCACAATAGCCCTTGCACTTCACTCCGTCTTCAATTATCTTCAGCATACTTGATTCACAATGCTTATGCTAATCCGGAGTTGTTCTTCGGATAATAATCCAACCGGTCTCTCCATATTTACAACGTAAATATGGTCAAAACTTTGATAGTCTGTGATTCAAGTATCAAATGAAAACATGTCGGTGTACAAACAACGATCTTATTTCCAAATGGAAATTCGATCGATCAATCATCATATGTTCATATTTCCTTATTTCATATATTTAGAAAATATATGTTATTAATCATTGGAAAACATTTCCATAGCTTATTTTCCATCACTATTATTTCGCAACTATCAGTCCCTAACTGTAACTAGTATGAGAACAATTCTCTAAGTATCAATCCGGAAGGTCGAAACCAACATCAGATCGTCACTTAGAAAACCGTTCAACTTACCCTCTCCAGTCAGTTTCTGAATTTGCTTAACTCTATTTCTTAAATTCTTATCATGAAAACATTTCATTTTCTATGTTTAGAAAACATATCTGATTATATTTGGAAAACGTTCCCAAAACTCATTTACGGATTTCAAATGAACGTTGTATAAAACATCGTTTCGCTTAATCCATTTATCGCTTATTCCTTAACTTTATTCCTAATCAACCTTTTAGATCGAACCACAACTATTCCTTTGTCAATTCTGAAGTCAATCAAGTTGGGGTATAATTACCTCGCAGACCTTAATTGAACAACGTCCTTTACTGTGAAATAGATGAAGCTCATCACTCACTTTTTACAATCATCTGTTTACGCAAATTCTCGGATTCAGGTTACGAATCCACTTCTTATATGACAACGTTTGATTATAACTATAACGTTATAATTCCTACCCCTAAAATATCTAACCTAAATTCTAAATTTATTTCCTAACTCGAATAATTTAACAGACACCTAATTTCTAAATCAATAACTAAATCTTGATTTAAACCCTGGAAAGTAAATAGTACTTTCCCGAATTCGCTATAATCGAATTCGACGTATAACTCTCTTTCGAGTAATCTCTATTCGATTAGCTCTCTCTTTTTAATAACCTATATTCGATAAACTGTATTTCGATTAACTCCTATCGAATAACTAATATTCGAATAACTCTCCTTGGTTGGCTCTATTTCCTTAACTCCTATCGAATAACAAATATTCGATTCTCTTAAATATGTCAATTCTTATCGAATAACTAACATCCGATTTAACTTAAATGGATTTACTCTTATCGAATAACTTATTCGATTAACTCAACTTGATTTTCTTAACTCGATTATCTCAACTCGATTTCTTAACTCGATTACTTAACTCGATAAATCTTAACTCGATTACTTAACTCGATAACTTAACTTAACCCAAATCAATTAACTCAACTCTAATCGATTAACTTAATTTGATTTACTCCTTCGAATAACTCATTCGAGTAACTTAATTGATTAACTCCTTCGAATAACTAATTCGAATAACTTACCTTCGAATAACTAATATTCGATTTACTCTAACTCGATTAACTTAATTCTAATCGATTTACTCCATTTCGATTCAACTTAATTCAAATCGATTAACTTAACTCAAATTGATTAACTCCTTTAGAATAACTAAATTCGATTTAACTCTTCTCGAATAACTAAATTCGATTAACTCAAATTGAATAACTAATATTCAATTAACTCTTACGTGTTTAACTCTATTCGAATAACTAATTCGAATAACTTACCTTCGAATAACTAATATTCGATTTACTCTAACTCGATTAACTTAATTCTAATCGATTTACTCCATTTCAATTCAACTTAATTCAAATCGATTAACTTAACTCAAATTGATTAACTCCTTTCGAATAACTAAATTCGATTTAACTCTTCTCGAATAACTAAATTCGATTAACTCAAATTGAATAACTAATATTCAATTAACTCTTACGTGTTTAACTCTATTCGAATAACTTACCTTCGAATAACTAATATTCGATTTACTCTAACTCGATTAACTTAATTCTAATCGATTTACTCCATTTCGATTCAACTTAATTCAAATCGATTAACTTAACTCAAATTGATTAACTCCTTTCGAATAACTAAATTCGATTTAACTCTTCTCGAATAACTAAATTCGATTAACTCAAATTGAATAACTAATATTCAATTAACTCTTACGTGTTTAACTCTATTCGAATAACTAATTCGAATAACTTACATTCGAATAACTAATATTCGATTTACTCTAACTCGATTAACTTAATTCTAATCGATTTACTCCATTTCGATTCAACTTAATTCAAATCGATTAACTTAACTCAAATTGATTAACTCCTTTCGAATAACTAAATTCGATTTAACTCTTCTCGAATAACTAAATTCGATTAACTCAAATTGAATAACTAATATTCAATTAACTCTTACGTGTTTAACTCTATTCGAATAACTAATTCGAATAACTCTAATGTGTTTAACTCTATTCAAATATCTAATTCGAATAACTCATTTCGAATAACTAAATTCGAATAACTCCTTTGGATTAACTAACTTCGAATAACTCCTTTTGATTAACTAACTTCGAATAACCAATATTCGATAACTACTCTTCGAATAAATAATATTCGGTAACTCTTCTCAAATGAATAACATTTGATTTCTCCACTCGAATAAACTATATTCGATTACTCTTCCCTCGAATACACTATATTCGATAACTCTACTTCGAATAAGTGATATTCGGCAACTCTACTCGATTAACTCCACTTGGATAACTCTAACTGGTCAACTCCAACTGGTCAACTCTAACTGAGTAACTCTAACTGATCAACTCTAACTGGTCAACTTTAACTGGTCAACTTCAATTGGTCAACTTTAACTGGTCAACTCTAACTGTTTATCTTTAACTGGTAAACTTTAACTGGTTAACTCAAATGGTTTAACCTAACTGGTTAACTCAAATGGTTTAACCTAACTTGATTTACTTGTCTCGATTAACTGAACTAATCCACTTAGTTTAACTTAGTTAATTCACTTTGATTAACTCTAACCGATTTACTTAGTTTAACTCAGCTGATTCACTTAGATTAACCCAACTAATTTACTTCGATTAACCAATTAGTTTAACTTGACTAATTCACTTAGTTTGACGCAACTAATTCACTTTGATTTACCAATTAGTTTAACTTAACTAATTCACTTCGATTAACCGCTTAGTTTATCTTAACTAATTTACTTTGGTTAACTTAACCAATTACTTTGATTAACTCGACTAACTCGCTTTGGTTAACTTAACCAATTACTTTGATTAACTCGACTAACTTGCTTTGGTTAACCTAACAAATTACTTTGTTTAACTCGACTAACTTGCTTTGGTTAACCTAACCAATTACTTTGTTTCACTCGACTAACTTTGCTTTGGTTAACCTAACCAATTACTTTGTTTAATCCTTTTATCACACTCTGGTATTTCTTATGGTTTTTAACACATCACCTAACAACGATGAATATCGTCCAACCACACGTAATCACAACAGATTATATACATCACATTTATATATCACAATACATAAATCACAGTAAAAATAACTGTTGAGGAATCCAGTTGGATTCCTCCAACCTGTTTCCCTGCATCACAGATGTTAGACAATATAGATAACATCACTTTCAGTTCCATATGATATATTCTGTTAAATAGAATCAATATAGAAATTTAACTAACTGACTAGCAGTTCAATCAAACAATCAACACACAGTCAAACAGACAATTTTAACAGTTCTAACAATACAACATGAAATTATAAACTGTTCAGAGTTAGTGAGTTTTACTCACTTTTGCAGTTCATCGTTAAAGAACGATAAACTTTTATTTGATTTGAATCAAACAAATTTGTTTCGCCATAAATTCTTACGAGCCCCAGTCCACTTCCAGTCTGTCTCATTTTGGAGCTCTCGTCCATACGATCCCAACACAACTTACGGTTCTCAATTCTGACCTCGTATGGATGAGATATCATATTTATAAGTTAGTGTATATTATTGAAATTAAATTAAACTTTAATCATTTAAAAACCGAGCTTTACCTCCTTAACCCGGCCCACTAACCTATATAAACCCGGACCCGACAACCCTTCTTCCTCAAAAACCATCCCGTAAGCTACAGACAATCCCAAATGCCATTGATCCCACTTCGATCTCCATTCCTCCCCTAATATACATCACCGAAATCAAAACCACAAACACCAAAATCTTTCTCTTCTTCTCCTCTTCCTCTCCATATACATACGGTCGAACTCGCATCCCTGTACCAGAGACCGACGACGGAATTCCTACAGCAGGCATCGACACTTTTTGGTTCGAGATGTCATCGAACTCCCCCATTTTGCTCGCCTCACAACCCTTAACCTAAATCGAACAACCAATCCAAGTATTGATGCTTATAACCTCCTGAATCCATAACCCTAGTTCTCACGTTGAAAGACCCTATCTCGACAGTGATGATCAAATGCTTCGAAACCGACATCAACACATTGGAAATCATCTCAGGAACTCAAGAAGATTTACCTTGGGATTTATAGAATTTTATGGATTTGGTTTTTGATTTTCTTCTTCATTCTTTTTCTGCGTTTGTTTTTGAAAAGGAGAATTTGGGGTTCGGCTTACCTTATATGCTGATATGGTGGTTGGTAACGTTTGTGGATGAGAAAGGAGGACATGTGTTTTGCTTTGGTTCACACAATTTAGGATAATTTAGTTTATTTTATTTATTTTCTATTCGTTTTATGTCCTTAAAAATCCCTGCGACCATATACGATACCCAAAAATCACCAAACTGGACGTGTACCTAGAGTTCGACATTACGAACCCAACGAAACCGGTTTCGTCGAATTCCGACTCCGTATGCTCACACAGCGTATTTTTAACCGTCAAAATACTGACTGTTTCTCACTCTAAAAATCCGTACGACCACACAGTGACTCTAAAAATCACGAAACTGGAAATCTAACAACTATTTGATATTGCGGATCCAACAAAACTGGTTTCGTCGAATTCCGACTTCGTTTGCAAAAGTGGCTATTTTTAACGTTCTAAATAACCTATTTAAATATATAAATATATTTAAATATAAAAATTAAATTAAATATAAATAAATTTATATTATCGTATATATTCACATATGATATCGTACAGCTCCATAATATCATATCAGAATATACAGTTTGATATTTCAGATTCCTGATTACCTCGATATTCAGTTTTACATTGAAAAACTGATTTATAACGTATATAAAGCGTCGCAAATTATAAAGGAATTCTACAGCGACTTTTCTGAAATTTGATTTGGACATAACTAAAAATCTACACGACGAAATCTTCATTTTTCTCTTCCATTAGAAAAATATAGCATAACAGATTCAAACGTTTCTTGTTTCACAGAAATCCGACTTATAACGAATCTTGTATATTCAATTGAAGTTCAACTCGCCAAATAACGAACTGCCGCGTCGTTACGGCTCGATTATAATTATTATTATAATTTATACGTTCAACTATCGTTTATTTAATATATTCGTTATTTAAATAATTAAATAACTTAATTATTATACCTTACAAAATGCGCCATTACAGACTTCCCCCCTTAAAATAATTTCGTCCTCGAAATTGCTAAGCTAGGAAAATGCTACCAACTTTACTAACTAGATTCAAATATCTTTTAGTTTACTTCTCAACTCCAGTTTCAACTGAACCATTAAATTTTCAATTAAATTATTAATTCTTTCTAGCTAACTGAATTTCCATAAATCATGAGAATGTTCTAACGCCTGGAATTTTCGAAAAATTTCGCCATAACCTCCTTTGTATTGGTCAATATGACAAACCACCCCTCGCCTCTCTAGGCCTTCTCCAACCCAAAAGAAAATCAAACAGCCAAGCGGCTTGCCAATTCGGCTCATAAAATCCAAACTCATATATAATATAAACTTGTACCTTTTTGTCGGTCATATCATTATATCCTTTTGATCTGTTATCACTTCTGCATATATCATGGTCATTCCACTCAGTTTATATCCTCAAACCAAATCATTCGCTTATACCCAAGCCGAATTTCATTCAAACTCCAATATCAAATTTCAACCTCTTAACTGATCAACTCAATTCCAAATTCTTGACTTATCAATTTGGTTCCATTTTAGATTATTTCTAATCTAATCCTGTTTTATTTAACTTGGTTCACGTTAAATTTTAATTCATTTACACTTACCATTCAATCCATTTAGCTTTATTAGTTAAATTTTAATTTCAGAACTTAAATTCCTAGGCTCATTTCAAATCAATTTGAAATCATAACACCAATTCAAAACATTTGAATTTCTAAACACTTGTTTTCTCAAAACAATTCAAAAACAAAACCTTCGGTAGTAATCCGTCACTTGTAAACGTGAAAATGAACACCGATGATGCTGTACAGTCATCATCGGAATTTATTTTCCAGCGATCGAAGTGAGTTCAATACTATATCACTTTCAAAAATCATTTCTAAATACTTCCATTTTGAAAGCATTTCAAAATCTCCCAGGAACTTAAAATTTTCTTATTTTAATTCCAATTCTGATTTAACTTCAGATTTACTTCTATTTCATATACTTTACTTATATGAATTTTGATTAGTTATTTATAACCATTTCATCCTTTTTATAATCTTATTTGATTATAATAACAACCAACACATCCAATACATATTGTAATTTCAATATATTTTCTTATAACAAAATATATTTCGGGTAAAATTACTTCATTTACCCTCTTCCAAAACATACCATGACGGTTCATCGTATTCGAGTGTTTAGTAACCCTTATCGATACAGTGGACCAAACTGATCAACCAGAATTCATAAGCCACTCAACCAATAAATCTCCACAATATAAAACCATTTTATATTGAATAACAATTACGCGCTCATATATATACACTCAAACTCAATCTAGGATTTACTAATCCCATCTCTATCAAGTTAAGCCACAGAGCCAAGGTAATCACTTAACTTAAGCTCTGATACCAACTGTAAAGGCTGGAAATTTTTCGACTCCTCGAGAGTCGAAAATTCCGAGATGTTAGTGAAAGAAAGTAGAGGGTGAGGAAGAAAAGATAGAACTAATAGAATAGAAGAAGAAGAAGAACTTACATCATCAGAGTAAACACGAATCTCACAGCGGAACGAATAAAATATAACATAACTTTGAAATACAAATCAGTACTCGTATATACATACCATTTCAAAGTACAACACTTAACAACACAGCGGAATAATAATAGCTATAATCCTGAAGCCTCCTGCTCCAAGCTCTCCAAGTGTATTTGTAAAATCCCGACTACTTGACTGCCCATACAAATTTAGGCACCCAAGAGTTTAGGGAAAACAAACAAAATAAACTCCGGGTCAGTCATGGGACTAGTGTGAATAAAACTCCAACACTTGGTTACATAAAGGATATCTTTCTGATATTATAATAATGTCTAAATACAAATAGATATCAATCTAGCAGAACGCTTGCATCTCACGTTCCACATACATAGTATACAAATAAAACCGTGAGCGCTTATTGGAGATTGGATTCCAACAGACAAGGTATGGGAGCACCTCCCGATCAGTGTACTCTAGAGGAGATACACTAGGGTTCGACAAGAACGTCTTGCAACCCGGCCACACATGACCGTCCGCTCATTTAGCTTGAGTGTAACGAATATATTATCACCGATGGTTGGGATCAGCAACCATCCTTCCCGATAAGGGACAACATTGAAATAGATTATAAATAAGTACAATTGAATATTCTCTAGATGGTGATAATACACCCTGCTTGGGTATGGCCCAAATATCCATGCTGCCTAGCCCAACTTCTGTTATTTTCCGGTTGTGAGGTTTTGAGGACACGTTTATCACTTTGACAGATTATTTCTTCAATTACTTTGAATGCCACATCGTCATACCCGCCAAATCAATATCGATTTCTCAAGGCATCATGGGTATAAAAGCTAAGAGAAACGAATTTCTCCGCCACCCAATGTAATACGTTTGAAGAGATCAACATATATGATTCGTTAAGAATACTTTGTCAGACACTCGTCCATATACGTTGTCCTGGGACTGAACAAACCGAAGGCACTATTCAGTGAATCCATCCTACCTAGGCTTTTCACAATAGCCCTTGCACTTCACTCCGTCTTCAATTATCTTCAGCGTACTTGATTCACAATGCTTATGCTAATCCGGAGTGGTTCTTCGGATAATAATCCAATCGGTCTCTCCATATTTACAACGTAAATATGGTCAAAACTTTGATAGTCTGTGATTCAACTATCAAATGAAAACATGTCGGTGTACAAACAACGATCTTATTTCCAAATGGAAATTCGATCGATCAATCATCATATGTTCATATTTCCTTATTTCATATATTTAGAAAATATATGTTATTAATCATTGGAAAACATTTCTATAGCTTATTTTCCATCACTATTATTTCGCAACTATCAGTCCCTAACTGTAACTAGTATGAGAACAATTCTCTAAGTATCAATCCGGAAGGTCGAAACCAACATCAGATCGTCACTTAGAAAACCGTTCAACTTACCCTCTCCAGTCAGTTTCTGAATTTGCTTAACTCTATTTCTTAAATTCTTATCATGAAAACATTTCATTTTCTATGTTTAGAAAACATATCTGATTATATTTGGAAAACGTTCCCAAAACTCATTTACGGATTTCAAATGAACGTTGTATAAAACATCGTTTCGCTTAATCCATTTGTCGCTTATTCCTTAACTTTATTCCTAATCAACCTTTTAGATCGAACCACAACTATTCCTTTGTCAATTCTGAAGTCAATCAAGTTGGGGTATAATTACCTCGCAGACCTTAATTGAACAACGTCCTTTACTGTGAAATAGATGAAGCTCATCACTCACTTTTTACAATCATCTGTTTACGCAAATTCTCGGACTCAGGTTACGAATCCACTTCTTATACGACAACATTTGATTATAACTATAACGTTATAATTACTACCCCTAAAATATCTAACCTAAATTATAAATTTATTTACTAACTCGAATAATTTAACAGACACCTAATTTCTAAATCAATAACTAAATCTTGATTTAAACCCTGGAAAGTAAATAGTACTTTCCCGAATTCGCTATAATCGAATTCGACGTATAACTCTCTTTCGAGTAATCTCTATTCGATTAGCTCTCTCTTTTTAATAACTTATATTCGATAAACTCTATTTCGATTAACTCCTATCGAATAACTAATATTCGAATAACTCTCCTTGGTTGGCTCTATTTCATTAACTCCTATCGAATAACAAATATTCGATTCTCTTAAATATGTCAATTCTTATCGAATAACAAACATCCGATTTAACTTAAATGGATTTACTCTTATCGAATAACTTATTCGATTAACTCAACTTGATTTTCTTAACTCGATTATCTCAACTCGATTTCTTAACTCGATTACTTAACTCGATAAATCTTAACTCGATTACTTAACTCGATAACTTAACTTAACCCAAATCGATTAACTCAACTCTAATCGATTAACTTAATTTGATTTACTCCTTCGAATAACTCATTCGAATAACTTAATTGATTAACTCCTTCGAATAACTAATTCGAATAACTTACCTTCGAATAACTAATATTGGATTTACTCTAACTCGATTTACTTAATTCTAATCGATTTACTCCATTTCGATTCAACTTAATTCAAATCGATTAACTTAACTCAAATTGATTAACTCCTTTAGAATAACTAAATTCGATTTAACTCTTCTCGAATAACTAAATTCGATTAACTCAAATTGAATAATTAATATTCAATTAACTCTTACGTGTTTAACTCTATTCGAATAATTAATTCGAATAACTTACCTTCGAATAACTAATATTCGATTAACTCTAACTCGATTAACTTAATTCTAATCGATTTACTCCATTTCAATTCAACTTAATTCAAATCGATTAACTTAACTCAAATTGATTAACTCCTTTCGAATAACTAAATTCGATTTAACTCTTCTCGAATAACTAAATTCGATTTACTCAAATTGATTAACTAATATTCAATTAACTCTTACGTGTTTAACTCTATTCGAATAACTAATTCGAATAACTTACCTTCGAATAACTAATATTCGATTTACTCTAACTCGATTAACTTAATTCTAATCGATTTACTCCATTTCGATTCAACTTAATTCAAATCGATTAACTTAACTCAAATTGATTAACTCCTTTCGAATAACTAAATTCGATTTAACTCTTCTCGAATAACTAAATTCGATTAACTCAAATTGAATAACTAATATTCAATTAACTCTTACGTGTTTAACTCTATTCGAATAACTAATTCGAATAACTTACCTTCGAATAACTAATATTCGATTTACTCTAACTCGATTAACTTAATTCTAATCAATTTACTCCATTTCGATTCAACTTAATTCAAATCGATTAACTTAACTCAAATTGATTAACTCCTTTCGAATAACTAAATTCGATTTAACTCTTCTCGAATAATTAAATTCGATTAACTCAAATTGAATAACTAATATTCAATTAACTCTTACGTGTTTAACTCTATTCTAATAACTAATTCGAATAACTCTAATGTGTTTAACTCTATTCAAATATCTAATTCGAATAACTCATTTCGAATAACTAAATTCGAATAACTCCTTTGGATTAACTAACTTCGAATAACTCCTTTTGATTAACTAACTTCGAATAAACAATATTCGATAACTACTCTTCGAATAAATAATATTCGGTAACTCTTCTCAAATGAATAACATTTGATTTCTCCACTTGAATAAACTATATTCGATTACTCTTCCCTCGAATACACTATATTCGATAACTCTACTTCGAATAAGTGATATTCGGCAACTCTACTCGATTAACTCCACTTGGATAACTCTAACTGGTCAACTCCAACTGGTCAACTCTAACTGAGTAACTCTAACTGATCAACTCTAACTGGTCAACTTTAACTGGTCAACTTTAATTGGTCAACTTTAACTGGTCAACTCTAACTGTTTATCTTTAACTGGTTAACTCAAATGGTTTAACCTAACTGGTTAACTCAAATGGTTTAACCTAACTTGATTTACTTGTCTCGATTAACTGAACTAATCCACTTAGTTTAACTTAGTTAATTCACTTTGATTAACTCTAACCGATTTACTTAGTTTAACTCAGCTAATTCACTTTGATTAACCCAACTAATTTACTTCGATTAACCAATTAGTTTAACTTGACTAATTCACTTAGTTTGACGCAACTAATTCACTTTGATTTACCAATTAGTTTAACTTAACTAATTCACTTCGATTAACCGCTTAGTTTATCTTAACTAATTTACTTTGGTTAACTTAACCAATTACTTTGATTAACTCGACTAACTCGCTTTGGTTAACTTAACTAATTACTTTGATTAACTCGACTAACTTGCTTTGGTTAACCTAACAAATTACTTTGTTTAACTCGACTAACTTGCTTTGGTTAACCTAACCAATTACTTTGTTTAACTCGACTAACTTTGCTTTGGTTAACCTAACCAATTACTTTGTTTAATCCTTTTATCACACTCTGGTATTTCTTATGGTTTTTAACACATCACCTAACAACGATGAATATCGTCCAACCACACGTAATCACAACAGATTATATACATCACATTTATATATCACAATACATAAATCACAGTAAAAATAACTGTTGAGGAATCCAGTTGCATTCCTCTAACTTGTTTCCCTGCATCACAGATGTTAGACAATATAGATAACATCACTTTCAGTTCCATATGATATATTCTGTTAAACAGAATCAATATAGAAATTTAACTAACTGACTAGCAGTTCAATCAAACAATCAACACACAGTCAAACAGACAATTTTAATAGTTCTAACAATACAACATGAAATTATAAACTGTTCAGAGTTAGTGAGTTTTACTCACTTTTGCAGTTCATCGTTAAAGAACGATAAACTGTTATTTGATTTGAATCAAACAAATTTGTTTCGCCATAAATTCATACGAGCCCCAATCCACTTCCAGTCTGTCTCATTTTGGAGCTCTCGTCCATACGATCCCAACGCAACTTACGGTTCCCAATTCTGACCTCGTATGGATGAGATATCATATTTATAAGTTAGTGTATATTATTGAAATTAAATTAAACTTTAATCATATAAAAACCGGGCTTTACCTCCTTAACCCGGCCCACTAACCTATATAAACCCGGACCTGACAACCCTTCTTCCTCAAAAACCATCCCGTAAGCTACAGACAATCCCAAATGCCATTGATCCCACTTCGATCTCCATTCCTCCCCTCATATACATCACCGAAATCAAAACCACAAACACCAAAATCTTTCTCTTCTTCTCCTCTTCCTCTCCATATACATACGGTCGAACTCGCATCCCTGTACCAGAGACCGACGACGGAATTCCTACAGCAGGCATCGACACTTTTTGGTTCGAGATGTCATCGAACTCCCCCATTTTGTTCGCCTTACAACCCTGAACCTAAATCGAACAACCAATCCAAGTATTGATGCTTATAACCTCCTGAATCCATAACCCTAGTTCTCACGTTGTAAGACCCTATCTCGACAGTGACGATCGAATGCTTCGAAACCGACATCAACACATTGGAAATCATCTCAGGAACTCAAGAAGATTTACCTTAGGATTTATAGAATTTTATGGATTTGGTTTTTGATTTTCTTCTTCATTCTTTTTCTGCGTTTGTTTTTGAAAAGGAGAATTTGGGGTTCGGCTTACCTTATATGCTGATATGGTGGTTGGTAACGTTTGTGGATGAGAAAGGAGGACATGTGTTTTGCTTTGGTTCACACAATTTAGGATAATTTAGTTTATTTTATTTATTTTCTATTCGTCTTATGTCCTTAAAAATCCCTGCGACCATATACGATACCCAAAAATCACCAAACTGGACGTGTACCTAGAGTTCGACATTACGAACCCAACGAAACTGGTTTCGTCGAATTCCGACTCCGTATGCTCATACAGCGTATTTTTAACCGTCAAAATACTGACTGTTTCTCACTCTAAAAATCCGTACGACCACACAGTGACTCTAAAAATCAAGAAACTGGAAATCTAACAACTATTTGATATTGCAGATCCAACAAAACTGGTTTCGTCGAATTCCGACTTCGTTTGCAAAAGTGGCTATTTTTAACGTTCTAAATAACCTATTTAAATATATAAATATATTTAAATATAAAAATTAAATTAAATATAAATAAATTTATATTATCGTATATATTCACATATGATATCGTACAGCTCCAGAATATCATATCAGAATATACAGTTTGATATTTCAGATTCCTGATTACCTCGATATTCAGTTTTACATTGAAAAACTGATTTATAACGTATATAAAGCGTCGCAAATTATAAGGGAATTCTACAGCGACTTTTCTGAAATTTGATTTGGACATAACTAAAAATCTACACGACGAAATCTTCATTTTTCTCTTCCATTAGAAAAATATAGCTTAACAGATTCAAATGTTTCTTGTTTCACAGAAATCCGACTTATAACGAATCTTGTATATTCAGTTGAAGTTCAACTCGCCAAATAACGAACTGCCGCGTCGTTACGGCTCGATTATAATTATTATTATAATTTATACGTTCAACTATCGTTTATTTAATATATTCGTTATTTAAATAATTAAATAACTTAATTATTATACCTTACAAAACGCGCCATTATAACTCGAGGCAATGCCCAGGGTAGGATTCTACCAATTGCACTCCCGGACCGGTGGTAACGCATAGCAGCCACTACCGCCTACCTCGGAACACACTCACAAAATCATAAAGGGCCCAAATCATCATCATCATCATACTCATAGAAATAGTGTCGAAGAAGTGTGTCCGATCAAAGGTGCTACCTCAGTTAGTCACGGTATAGCTCCTGTTTTAGTCATTTCAATTCTGACCTGAAGGTCAGGGCTATTTCTCATCGTTCATCTTCTTCGATTCAATAATCACCTCCAAGTCATCATCTTCCATTCAAGATACATCAAAACATTCACGGTTGTTAAAGTGGTATTGACACTGTCATAGAGTATGCCACTTGTGGACTCCGGTCTCTTTAATAACCAACGCCTACATTTTCCACATCGGTTGGTTCTTTTACTTTCAACAAAGGTTCATTTCATATCAAAATATCATATTTCGTTTCGAAACAAGTTTTATACTCAAAAGAAAATAATTTCATATCAACATGTCATAATCATTCCCAAACCAATTATATTCTAAACTAAAATGTATTTCCATATCCATACATTAAAATCATATAATATTTCAAACAATCGATTTATATATTCAAGTGGAATATATTTCATATCAAAGCTTTTAGTTATTCCAAGTCGATTTATGTTAGAAATCCATTTATATTCTAGTAGAATATATGTTTCACAACATCTCATTTCAATCCCTTTGGAGATAAATTTATATTCTAGTAGAATAAAAAATTCACATTCCATATTAAATTGGTATAGAAATCACTTCATATTTAAAGAGGACATAACTTATCTCAACTCCGTTTGAACCACGGTTTAAACCCAAACACTTTCCATTTGGAATAAATTTACGATCATTTAATATAACTTGAAAAATAGATGCTTATAAATAAAATTCTTTATATAAAACACTTATATATATATAGGATATATTAGCTAGAATAAAATAAGATAATTTAAAGCACTATATATATACACAGTTTAAAAGTTTTAATAATTAGTTTAAGTAATAAAATATAAGGAAAATCCAGTTATAACAAAAATAGTTTTAGCTAAAAGTTTTAATAAACAAAATTTTAGAAAGGAATAGTTATTTGAAATCAAACAGTGTAAATGTATATATATAATAAAAAAATCCTTTAACCAAAAACGTTCCTTTCTTTCGAACTTCAAACACTTGGGTCTATACTCAAGTCTCAATAGAGTTAACGTAGTTCAATCTCTTGATGCAAACACTATTCCAAACGCACCTTTCAATTTATAGGATTCTAACCATATTCGTATTACGTTTAAACAACTCCAAATGTCCTCGATTATCTTTGTTCCAAAATGAAATTCAATAAGAATTTATTAAATTCGAGTCCACCCAATCATTGGAATAAATCCCAAATTGTATTTGAATTCAAATTTAAAACTTCCAAATTTGTTTTGGGAAAATTTCCTTAACCATTTCAAATAACATACAGGATTCAGGTCTTAAAGGAAAAAAAGAATTTTATCGTAACTCGACACATTTCCTTTATATGAAATTTTCCATCAAATAGAGTTTTCGAATATTTAAAAAAAAACATTTAACCAACTGATGTCCATATATATTTTGCTATCCTATGGCCAAGTGGTTTTAATTTTTTGATATTTCCGGGATGGATATATATCATTTCAATCCAAATCAGGGTCACAGGTGTTTATCATTTCAACCTGTATTCTTAATTTATTTTAAATCGATTAATCCCTGGTTTATTAGATGCCCGTAACATCAAGGGTGAAAATGGGATTAATCGTAAAAATAAACATACACATCCATATACTGAATAATGGAACATGAAAATACCCATTCAGAAATCAAACAACCAAAACATCCATCATAACCAATTCATCCAAATCAATTAGTATTAAAATTGTTTCATTGGTTTGCAGGAATCAGAATTTATAACTAGCAATTAAATTAAATTTAATAACTAATTATCGACCTAAATTTCCAGATTACCACACTTGCATGTCGGTTTAAGCAACAAATCATCAATCATATAGAACCATGCAACCAAACTTATTTCACATTTTGATTTAATAAACATGGGAAAAAATTAGTTAGTCGTGAGTGAAAAAAATCACTCACCTTTTGGTCTTTAGTGGATTGGACATCCAACCAAAGCCCAAAATTTTACAATCTCCAATCGCTACCAAACCAGCACCAGAACGTCCGCAATTCCGTCACGATCCCAACACAACCAACCGTGTACAAATCTGAGTTAATATGAAAAAGTTATTAGCATTTTATGATTTGAATTTTGAAATATATGAAATTATAAAATGATTACAATCCAATAGGATGTTTCCACATCAGCACCTTCTTCCCACTCACCTTTCTCTTCGCTACAGGAACCATATTGCGGAAAAACCCATGAACCATCCAAACTTTGACCGGATCGTGCTCCCATCTCCGCCCGAATCAAGACCGATGGCCACCTGCGTTCGAAAGCCCGACGTAAGGCGCACCTGCCAGCGCAAGTCTGGTCATATCCGGTGGTCCCAACAGCCCGCGCGACATCCGTTCCCAACCAGATTTTCAAACCCTAATTCAAGAAATTTGACGGCCTCAGGCCGAACTACGACCAGCGAACACCACTTACGAGTTTGCATCGATCTCCTCTAACATACCCATAAGGCAATTTCTTCAATAGATTTTAAAAACGAAAAACCCCAAAATCCCTCTTAGGGTTTCAAAAATTTGAGACTTTGACTGCAAATACTAGCAACTTAGTGCAATGCATGTCAAATCTGAGAACACCCATAGGTTTGTATGGTCGATAGCTTTGAATCGGTATATAATAAGCTATGGTTTGAAGATTTTTCAGTTTCGAGTTGAAATTCATTTTGAATCTAGGGTTTTGGATTTTGTTTCAGCCCTGGAAAAAGGTTTCTTGCTGGAGAAAATGAACGCATGATTTAAAAGGGCTGATGGGTGGAGGGAAAGAATTTTATTTACATTTATACCAGTACGTTAGGCACGTCCGTTGGACGTGTGTAAAGAATACCAAGACAAATTTTATTAATTGTGAAATAGCGCTCAAATAAATAACGTCTATGTACTTACAAACACTCTCCAGTCTATGCAGTAAAGTAGTAGTGCAACTTTGTCATACCGCAGCAAATTGCAGTGTGTGAAATGATGATTTCAGCGAGGTCCACATGGGCCCTTTGAAATCAATGGATCAAAGCCACAGTATACTTGACTGTATGGTGAACAAAATTTTGGTTTTTCTTGCTACCTGCAACATTGTTTTCACATCTTGCAATCGCTGTGAATAATGTGAATAGAATATGAAGACATCCTATTCGTTGATGGAACTTTAAAATTAAGCCATTATGTTATTGATGGGTGAGAAGGGTGGGCCTAAGGCTTATAAATAAATTTGTAAATCTTAACAAAATTAGATAAAAATTAAGTATTCAAAATAGTGTGATGATAGTCTATAAAATTGGCAATGTTAAGTTTAAATTAATGGATTACATGTAAAACCAAACTCAGCTGAACATTTAAACTATCATTCTTTAATGCAATCCTGGAAATTACATATCAATTAGTAAGTAATAACTTTCAAATTTAATGCATCAGTATGTTTTGAAGTATTTTAGCCAATATAGTCAAATGTAAATGTACAGTAAAGGACATGATACTCATAAAGATCAATATCATGATGGAGAGAAACCATCCAATTATTACAGCTCCACGTCTTTTAGAAACCCTTTTTTTTAGCTAACTCTCACAATCTACTGCTATTTGCATTGATAATTTTCAGCACTCCCATCAGAAAAGACTTCAAACAGCAATACAATTACAAATTCAAAATAACATTACACAAAGTCTTTAACAGGCCACATTAAAAAGAACATCACATTGAACACAACTTAGTAAAAGTACCCAATTAATGTACCACAAAAGGAGTTTCAAGATAGCAGCCTCTGCTTCCTGCACCTCCTTCTCGTTCTTCTTTCCCTTCTTATTCTTACAATACACACTCATAAACTTCGCGACCACCCTATACTTCTTCCTACAATGTTCGTACAGCTGCCCATTAGACATCCTCCTGAAGTTCTTCTTCGTTGAGTTAAGAAACAACATAAGGACATTAATATCCATGTTGCCGAATGAGCTGCATGTCCATTTTCCTTGTAGCCTCCACTGCATCAAATGTCTCTTCTCTAAGTATAGACTGCAGCGCGTACCATATTCCTATGTCCATAAACACCTGTGCATAGCTCGTGTCCCCTTGTCTTTTTTGTTGCTTAGGTCCTGGTTCCGGGTTCACCATCGTCTTTTAGAAACATTTTATAGAGATGGAACAAATAAAAGACAATGCCAAACAAGTGGACGTTAATTTTATAGAAAAAGTAGCATAATAGTAAAACAAACAAATAGGTTTAAAAATTGAAAAAAAAACAACAATTCTATTGTTAACTTGGCAAAAAATGAAGTATAAAGACCTAAGGGCGAATGCAGTTTGAGTAATATTTACAGGTTGATACAAACTCATTTAAAATTTAAAAAGTGCATAATGAAGAACATAAATAAAGCAAGCATAAATTCTTAGCCTGAAGCCTAAAAAAGTTAAGGAATTTGCAGAATTCTAACCGGACAAATACGTTTCAAGCTTGGAATCAATAACTCAAGGACTGACATAATAGTCAAAATAGCAAATAGGATCCGCAATTTCTTCAAGCATTTGGTACATCCCAACATTTGTGATAAAAAGTGAAAAAGTGAAATCAGAGTAAGTATAATTCCTATTAGCAAGATGCATTAATAATTTACGATAGAAATGAATGCGCATCTACGTGATAGAAACATATTTAAAGAACTCAACAACAATCTAAAGATGGCATACTACCTTGCATATTTTATAATTTCCTAAAGTGAATGTAGAAAATCCTAAACAGAAATTTGCATAACAAACAATGTGAAATTCACTTTGAAGAGGTACTAATAAACATTAGGCACGTTGCTGGTTTAAGAGTATCATTATTGTAATCATAAATCGAGTTTTCAATAGCAAATTGTTGCATTGTAAATCCACCGATTCCAGCCTTCTAAAACGAAAATTTGACAGCAAGTTGTTCTTTGAACTTTGCCTTTCATATCCACTATTTTTTCTTTCTATTCAATTGATAGTTGCTAATTCATGTGCGCTTAACTTCGATAGTTTACTGACGCATCATTCGTCCAATGAACTGTTTAACTATCCCAATCTAAAGCAGTACTGATAATAGTTAGTTGAAAACGGTAATTTTGAAAATTAACAAAATAAGGTATGGATCAATTGTTTTTGTTTATTTCAGCAGTTAATCGCTTATCCTTTTTAATACCTTATTACTTATAATAGATTGCACATATTTATAGTCATAAGTTGATTATATAGACCAATAAAAAGGAATAATGTTTCAGAGTTACAATGCAAAAAAAATTTGAAATATAGTCTGTGTCTTTAGTACTAAATTGAAAGACTCTTTACGAACATTCAACGGAAAAATAAGTATCTTTGAACTTTGCCTTTCATCTCCACTTTTTTTGCTTTCTATTCAATTGATAGTTGCTAATTCATGTGCACTTAACTTCTATAGTTTACTGACGCATCATTCGTCCAATGAACTGTTTGACCATCCCAATCTAGGGAAGTACCGATAATATTTAGTTCAGAGGGCTAATTTTGAAAATTAACAAAATAAGCTATGGATCAATTGTTTTTGTTTATTTCAGTAGTTAATCGCTTATCCTTTTTAATACCTTATTACTTATAATAGATTGCACATATTTATAATCATAAGTTGATTATATAGACCAATAAAAAGGAATAAAGTTTCAGAGTTACAATGCAAAAAAAAAAAAATTGAAATATAGTCTCTGTCTTTAATACTAAATTGAAAGACTCTTTACGGAAAATTAAGTACCAAGTATTTGAAAAGTTCCAAATTCCATGACCAATCACGACCATTTGGAGTGGAAACTTATAAATAGAGAAATAATAGAAATTCAGGATTTGAAAACTTACCCGATATCAATTTAGCATAATTAGGAATGGAATTTCATAATGAGTCGGAGTACAAAAATGGCATAAATAGGTGTGTAATGAAAATGGAACACCATTGTGAGCTTGTGCTAAAATTACCTTTGTTTAGTTCATAATTGATCATATTTACAAAAGCAAGGACTCAACTTGATTTTCATGGACAAATAATAGAAACTATGCAGCAGAATCACCTTTTACTGAATCAAACATAAAAGTAGGGCACAATATTTTTAACGTAGGAACAAATCTAAAGTCACCATAAATTCAAGTTCAACAAAATATAAGAATAAGAAAATGAGATCATTACACTATTAAATTATAACTGAAAATTTCAAATTATCACCTATGACAAATGGTAAATAAATGCCAATAAATAATTGATAAGTGACCTTTTATGCCAACTAAATTGCATAAACCAAATTGAATGGTTGTTGTAAATTACTCATTTTTAAATAGCATGATATACTATATTATTATTGAAATCTTGAGTAGTAGTATAGACCCAAAGTTGAAGGCATTAATTTCTGACTTTGTCGTTTCGTAGGAAATGATAAATGAGACATCTAAAATCTAACAAAACGAAGATTCCAACATTTATGCAAGGAAAGCATGGCTAGTCTGCAATGACTTTCCATAGAAGGGATGAGCATTTCAATTGTTTAAAAGGAAATGAATGACAAAATATATTGCAAGCAACTCATTTAGTTTGTGGCTATTTGTTCATTAAAACAAGGATCAGTTGACAATTGAAATGCAACTAAAATTTTATACAAATTTTTTTTTATCCCAAGTGAAATCTGAATCAAATTGCAACATCAAAAGAGAAAAGTCTAAAAAAATTCAATAAGATTAACTATATAGCCAAATATTTTTTATTCATATCAAAGTTCTTACATAAAGACTAACTGTTGAGACAAAGAGGATTGGAAATTTACTATGATCCTGTTTCACATAGAAACAGAACACTCAAGAAGAAAAAAACAGTTATTTAAATAATATTTTAATTTTATAACATCAGGACTATAGTTTAGATCCATGTTTGCATTCATTTTCTCAAATCCAGCCATCAAAGTATAAATGTGCCACAATATACAGTAATGAATCTCTCTACCAATTATCTGTGCATTAAGGTTGTCAAACTAATTATTAGTGCTTAGAACGATCGACATAATATGATGTTATAATTATTACTGAAACTGTAAAGACCCGCAACCTCCCCGTAAAGGAAAGCGTCGGATAGTTCGAGAACAAACCACAACAGAACGCATACAGAAGAACATTTCATTGTATATTACAACAATGCATCAGATTACAAGAATATACAGAGTATAAATGAATATCACACAGAAATATCAGAGATTTAAATTACATTTAAATACATAGCAGCGGAAAATAATACAATACACAACTAGAATGAGATATACGGATACAAAGCTTTCCGGATATCGTTCCAGCTGTAACCCAGGATCCTGTGAATATAAATCTGCAAAACCGAAACTACTAGCTGCCCGTGTCAAAATAAGGGCACCCAGAGTTTAGGTTAAAACAATAAACTCCAGGTCAGTCATGTGACTGGTGTGAGAACTAAAACAGTTATTAATCTTTATTTTTAAATCATTAGGTAAATCAAGGGACCACGCCGTATAACACGGAACGGGTTTCCTCCCAAGAATACCAGTGCATAAAACAAACAGCGCAATGCTAAATAAAGAAAAATGAAGCTGTTATAAGACCCAGGTCCTATCACACAATGCAACGCAAGCCGGGGGATAGGGTTTTTACCTTATAACAGCCAAAGAATGCTTGATACGTTTAAAACAAATCATTTGATACTATTATAAGTGTATAGTTTATAAAACAACTTCAAATCATAAGTATCAATCATAGGCGGCATGAATGCCCCATACCACTATGTCGCCATATATAGGTTTACAAATAAAACCGCAAATGTCACGTATTTGGAAATTGGATTTCCATCTATGAACCGAGGCAAAAGATAGTCCTCAACCGATTCGAGACAATCTAGCCCATGTCTCAGGAACAGAACGCATCGTCCCTTGGAGCGACAGGGCCGGTCCACCGATGTGGATTAAGAATGCCTGAACAATACGTTTCCCCGCCCTTTGGGGCGTAAATGAGCCAACCAAATGACTCCATCGGTTCGAGAACGACCGATCAATCCGAGGCGCCTCGCAACAGCAACAACCACATAAGTCAAACTCGTCAGGGCGTGTAAAACCACTGACGCCACTTTTTATCTAGAAGGAAACGCATGCCCTCCCTGAGGTCCGTCTCCCGTTTTTGGTTCATACCTGGTGTGAAACACGCGAGGTAAACGTTACACAAAGCTACGCCACAAAGGCCGTGCTTTGATCATCACCACAAGACTTTGCTTTTCAACAGAAGCCTTGATCATTTGCATCTTAGCATGCCACACAGGCATACCATCCTATGCAACCGATATCAGTCACACAGAATGAAATCCGATGTCAGACACACAGTCCATTTACAAGTCCGTTCTGGGTCTGAACGAAACCGGAGGCACCTAGTACCCCGCATATCCTTCGATCTCCAAGTACGTCTGGACGATCACCAACTGTTTCCATCTTCTTGGGTGTACAGCCCAATCAAGATCATCAGCTATCACCCAAACGACGTGAAGACCTCCGGTCTTCGACCATCGTCTTCATCTTCGACTTATCGTCGTATCAGTTATTCAGAATGGGATAAACCCGGTCTTCCCGAATAACTCGCGTATATTTTATAAAAGTGTTACACAAACACAACATACGCCTCATTCCAATTCATTAGTCACTAACCGTAAATTAATCAAGAGAATAATTCCCCAAATATTAACCCCGAAGGCCGAAACCAACATCAGATCAATATCCAGAAAACCATTCTGCTTGGCTAACCGCCAGTTAGTTTCTAAATTTCACATTCAAATCTAATTAAAGATTTAACTATCGCCTGGAGCAAAACTGGTGATACTCCATTCTCGATCTTTTCAATCTAATTAAAGATTCATTAAAACTCCACTTAGTTTTAATCTGTGACTGGGTTAAAGAATCAGTGTCATTTAAAACACGGTTCACGATAAACCCAAAGTCACATCCCATTAATTATCGGGTTAAAGAACAAGTGTTATTTAAAACACTGTTCACGATAAACCCAAAAATCAATATCAATTCAATTCCAATTAAATATCATTTAATTGGTACACTTCATTAAATCTAAATAAAAAGATTTAATCTTTTCTCAACTGGGTTCAAGAACAGTGTTAGTAAAGACACCATTCACGACAAACCCAAATCACATTCATTAATTATCGGGTTAAAGAACAAGTGTTATTTAAAACACTGTTCACGATAAACCCAAAAATCAATATCAATTCAATTCCAATTAAATATCATTTAATTGGTACACTTCATTAAATCTAAATAAAAAGATTTAATCTTTTCTCAACTGGGTTCAAGAACAGTGTTAGTAAAGACACCATTCACGACAAACCCAAATCACATTCGATATTCAATACAAGGCTCTGAATAGAAAATATATCGGCTTATATTCAATATCGAATTCTACGACTAACAAATGTCGTATTGGAAATAACGATACAAATATATATCTTTCAAATTTCCATAACAACACCTGTAATATCACGAATTCCAACATCGAAATATTCCGAAGACAATTTCGATTCAAATCCACTCCAATGCAATCATTGGAATTTTGGTTACTTTTAAAACCCTTTTCGAATTCAATTTATTTATTTAAAAATAAATAGAATTATAATTCTAGTTCAAAACTAGTTCATTTCGATAAAAATCTATTTTTATCTTTTCAAATATGGAGTTTTTCATCCCAAACTTTCACAAATCATTTCTTATGATTTTACACAAATTATTACTATTTTTAATAATTTTATCAAGGCCCGTACAGTCGATTTCCAACAACGGCCATCGAACTGCACTTACAGCGACCTTTTTCGAATTTGATTTGGACGTATCTCCAAATCCAACCGTTAGATTTCAAATTTCTAACATTCATTAGAAAGCTCTTTTCGATACGAACCCAACGGTTCCGGTTTTAGGAGAATCCGACGGTCGGATCTCCCGCAATGTCCGTTTGAAATAAATGGTCGAAATTCACGAACTGCCGCGGCGCGGCGCGTTCTATTCAGGCCATTATATTATATATATAATATATATAATATATACTTCGTCGATTTCTATTTAAAACGAATTATATAAATAGTTTAAATTCGTTTCAAAATTCATTTCTATTCAATTCAAATTTCAATTCAATTTGAATCCATTTCAATTCGTTTTCAATTCAATTCTTTTCGAAATCGTTTTCAATTCAATTCATTTCGAAATCGTTTTCAATTCAATTCATTTCGAAATCGTTTTCAATTCATTTTGAATTCGTTTTCAATTCAATTCTTTTCGAATTCGTTTTCAATTCAATTCATTTCGAAATCGTTTTCAATTCATTTTGAATTCGTTTTCAATTCAATTCTTTTCGAAATCGTTTTCAATTCAATTCATTTCGAAATCGTTTTCAATTCAATTCATTTCGAAATCGTTTTCAATTCAATTCATTTCGAAATCGTTTTCAATTCATTTTGAATTCGTTTTCAATTCAATTCTTTTCGAATTCGTTTTCAATTCAATTCATTTCGAAATCGTTTTCAATTCATTTTGAATTCGTTTTCAATTCAATTCTTTTCGAAATCGTTTTCAATTCAATTCATTTCGAAATCGTTTTCAATTCAATTCATTTCGAAATCGTTTTCAATTCAATTCATTTCGAAATCGTTTTCAATTCATTTTGAATTCGTTTTCAATTCAATTCTTTTCGAATTCGTTTTCAATTCAATTCTTTTCGAAATCGTTTTCAATTCAATTCATTTCGAAATATTCGATTTCGAAATCACTTTTCAATATTCATTTTAAAATGAAAAAAAATCGATATAAATATCGTTCACGTCAAAATGGCGTCAATCTAATCAACACGGCTTCATATATTGATATTTTCAAATATTCCATTTCGAATATTTCTATTTCAAATATTTCTATTTTAAAACTGGAATGAGGCCCAAACAATTACCATATAAAGTTAATTATATGGATTTTCATACAACACATGTATAATAGCATTGAAAAATAATCAACCATCAACCAAAGTGCACTACACTGTATAAGCATCAAATAAAGATATCTAACGCTTATAACAGCCTGTCAATCAATCGATCGACATATTTAATCAATCAGGATGAGTGAACTTCATATTTCATCCCAACACCCGTGTGGGGTTTCAAACAATCAAACACAGATTCTAGTTGTGCAGTTGGGCGATGTGTAAAATTTATCGTCCCAATCAATGTCATTCAAATAAGTGTTCATAAACAAACCGTCTGGTTTGTAAATGAATATTTATTTATTCACTTCACTATTTTCATATTCACGTTAAAAATTATATTTTTAACGATAAAACATTTTATTTCAACCTATGAATTTCTATTCAATTCATTTATTCAATAAAATGATATTTTTATTTTTCTAACATATTTTAGAAAATTTCGGCGGCATAACGGCACGATACTAGAAACGGGACAAGGCCTAGCCTTATCCCCGGTCTAGTGAAGGCCCACGCCACTCACACATCAATCAAATAAATTAGTTATGCAAACCACAAAATTTGGAGTAAGAGTCTAACCTAGCCTTACTCCTTCGCCTTATAACGGCGCACGTCTAATCCTAACCAATTTATCGATTCGATTTTTCACACCACAAACCACATTCAAACCAATATCACAATCAATAACCAAACAGCCAAACAAACAAGTCCATGGTCTGTGGACGATTGTGTCGGGTGCTACTAAGCACCGTCTGCATCCTAGTATATATATATATAACTAGAAATAAAATTGAAAGGTGAGAAATTCTCACTGATAGCTATCCTAGCTCCACGGCTCTTCATTTGGAGAAGTCTTCGTCGTTTCGCCTTTTTGTCACCTTCGTTGCTGCTTTCACTACATACGTAAAAATCGAATTTTTACTTTGTTATTCAATATATAAAAATCACATTTTTTTAGTTCAAAGTTCAATATATAAAAATCGAATTTTTATTTCTAAGTTCAATATATAAAAATCGAATTTTTATTTCTAAGTTCAATATATAAAAATCGAATTTTTATTTCAAAGTTCAATATATAAAAATCGAATTTTTATTTCTAAGTTCAATATATAAAAATCGAATTTTTATTTCAAAGTTCAATATATAAAAATCGAATTTTTTTAGTTCAAAGTTCAATATATAAAAATCGAATTTTTATTTCTAAGTTCAATATATAAAAATCGAATTTTTATTTCAAAGTTCAATATATAAAAATCGAATTTTTATTTCTAAGTTCAATATATAAAAATCGAATTTTTATTTCAAAGTTCAATATATAAAAATCGAATTTTTTAGACTTCTCGCTTATATAAAAATTATATTTTATATGAACAAAGATCATATTTTCCTCCAACTAAAAATCAAAGCTTTACAGTGTTAAAAATTCTACCTTTTCTACTGTAAAAATCCCATCTTTACAATTTTAATAAATATATAAAAATCGCAACTTACATACATTAAAAATTAGGTCTTTTATAATTTAAAAATCCTGTCTTTTATATATGATAAAAATAAAATCTTTAATGCATTAAAAATATAATCTTTCTAAGTTAGAACTAAATTCACTTCTACGCTAATATATATATTTTCCTAAAAATAATAATTTAGTTTTCCCATAACTAAAATTTCAGTTTTCAATTACTTTTATAAAAATCAGTTTTAAATTACTTTTAAAATTCAGTTTTCAATTACCTTTAAAATTCAGTTTTCAATTACTTTTATAAAAATCGGTTTTAAATTACTTTTAAAATTCAGTTTTCATTTACTTTTAAAATTCAGTTTTCAATTACTTTTATAAAAATCGGTTTTAAATTACTTTTAAAATTCAGTTTTCATTTACTTTTAAAATTCAGTTTTCAATTACTTTTATAAAAATCGGTTTTAAATTACTTTTAAAATTCAGTTTTCATTTACTTTTAAAATTCAGTTTTAAAAATTCTAAAAAGAAAATCAGTTTTAAACTAATTAAATTTTCAGTTTTAAACTAACTAAATTTTCAGTTTTTAAATCTTCTCAAAATCAGTTTCTAATACATAAAAATCGAAATTTTTCAGAAGTAAAATAAAAAAAATAAAATAAAAATAAAAACGACTTACTTTATGCTGCGAAGAAAGGGGGGCGAGGGGTCGGCGGCAGGAGTTCGTCGTGGAGGAGCTGGCCTCGAGGAGGGGCTCGCGATTTGTTCCTCGACGCGGCGCGTTCTGGGGTTCCATGCGAGGGAGGAGGAGAAGCAGTGGGAAGGAGGAGGCTGAACGGAGGGCGGCGTCGCGAGGGTTCGTCGGCGGTGGCTCTGAGGTAAGGCGGCGGCTTCGGTTTAGGTTAGGTTTCTTTTTTTTTTTTTTTTTCCTCTTTTTTTTTTTATTTCGTTCTGAAGAATGAATCGGGGGGGGGGGGGGGGGCAATGAAGAAGAAAAGGGAGGGAATATTTTTTTTTTTATTATTATTTAATTATTTAATTTTGCAAACGGGTTGACTTTTACATACGACCTCGAAACGAGGCCCACCGCCTGTCGCCCATAGCGTTTTACCCCCATTCCGAACACAATGGGATATGTATCGTAAGCTGGTTTGATCGTTACAATCAGTTTCTGTTGAATTTTCATTTAAATCCTTATTTTGAATTTTAAACGTACATTTCAAATTACCGGGGCCACATACTAACTCGAAAAATTCCAGAAAAATATTTTCTAGCTTCATATTGACGATACGGTCCGAACAAAACTAGTTTCGTCGAATTCTGAGACCGTATGAAAAATGGCCAATTTCCAGTCGATTAAAATCAACTGAAATGGTCAAACGCATTTTCCTTTGCCACGCTCACATATTGATTCTAAAAATTATGAAATTTGAAACCTAGCAATAGTTTAACATCACGGACCCAACAAAACTGGTTTCGTCGAAATCCGAGGTCGTTTGCAAAATTGCTATTTTTAAGGGCCTTATATATATAAAAATATATATAAATTCCACAGCGACTATTTCTAATTTTCAACTGGACATATCTTATCATTTCTAAGATGAAATCTCAGTTTGTTAACTTCGTTACAAAGATATAGTTATACAGATTCAAATATTTCTTGTTTCGTTCAATTCTGACTTATATTGAATTCTGTATATTCATTTGAAATTAGAAATCGAATTTTCGAACTACCGCGCCATTTTCAATTCCTTTTATAATTATATATAATTATAATATATTCTAACGACGACGTATATAATATATACGTCGAATTATATTCAAACTAAATTTCTCGTCGATATTGTTTAAAATAATCTATTTTAAATATTCAAAATTCGCTAAAATTGCCAAAATAAAATTTTTAAACTGGCCCAGATTTTCGGGTTGTTACAATCTCCCCCACTTAAAACTTTTCGTCCCCGAAAAGGAACAAAGTCGAAAGTGGTTTGATTATTCAGCTCTACGTTCGATCTGGTTTCCATTCTCCAACTCTTTAGTTTCTGAGAATTTCCAAAATTTCAAAAATTTGGCTAACACCCTAAATTTTTGAAAAATTTCGCCATAACCTCCCCTGCACCGGGAGCATCGGGGAATTTCAAATAGCTTCCCCGGTCCTTCAGATCTCAAAAAGAAAAAGAAAAAGCCAAGCGGCTAGCCAATAGGCTCACAAAATCATCATCACCCAAACAAAACAGTAAATTATGTAGTAAACATGTACCTATTTGTCGGGCAAACAAATTTTATTCTTCGGCTCTAGCCTCCTTGCTATGACCTGTTCAATGATATATATGTATATGCAAGCAGATGCGACCAATTTTCAATATCGTTCAATATTTGATATAATTAGGCTAAACGGTTCAAAATTATCAAACAATTAAACAAACAACACAAACATCAATCAATTAGTGAATTTAACGTTTCAAATTCATAATTTTGATACATATACAAAAATCAAATTTTTGATGCCAAATCACAACGATAAGCCCTATCTATTTTAGATTTGGTTCTCACACCAGCCTAATGGAAATATATAGAAAATCGCACCTTCGAAACTCGAACATAAATTCGGATGATGATCGATCAATCATCAGAACCATCTCCGGGTGTCTAGAATGTGATTCTATATCTATCCAATATATTAAAATTTCGAATATACGTTCATGACGCGTATATACAAAACCATTATATATTAGATTGTCCATATTCATACAAATAAATAATCAAATACGGATAATTGATTTAGATTTTCAAAACTAAACTTTGTTTTCATTTTAAAAATATACTCTTCACACTCGTTCTAGGATACTACTGATCCCATCTCTAACGAGTCATTCCCATTGGATATTACTAATCCAATATCTGATGAATTCTTTCGTATGATTCCAATGTGCCTTGTTCTCTAGCTTTGTAAACCAAAGCTCTGATACCAAATGTAAAGACCCGCAACCTCCCCGTAAAGGAAAGCGTCGGATAGTTCGAGAACAAACCACAACAGAACGCATACAGAAGAACATTTCATTGTATATTACAACAATGCATCAGATTACAAGAATATACAGAGTATAAATGAATATCACACAGAAATATCAGAGATTTAAATTACATTTAAATACATAGCAGCGGAAAATAATACAATACACAACTAGAATGAGATATACGGATACAAAGCTTTCCGGATATCGTTCCAGCTGTAACCCAGGATCCTGTGAATATAAATCTGCAAAACCGAAACTACTAGCTGCCCGTGTCAAAATAAGGGCACCCAGAGTTTAGGTTAAAACAATAAACTCCAGGTCAGTCATGTGACTGGTGTGAGAACTAAAACAGTTATTAATCTTTATTTTTAAATCATTAGGTAAATCAAGGGACCACGCCGTATAACACGGAACGGGTTTCCTCCCAAGAATACCAGTGCATAAAACAAACAGCGCAATGCTAAATAAAGAAAAATGAAGCTGTTATAAGACCCAGGTCCTATCACACAATGCAACGCAAGCCGGGGGATAGGGTTTTTACCTTATAACAGCCAAAGAATGCTTGATACGTTTAAAACAAATCATTTGATACTATTATAAGTGTATAGTTTATAAAACAACTTCAAATCATAAGTATCAATCATAGGCGGCATGAATGCCCCATACCACTATGTCGCCATATATAGGTTTACAAATAAAACCGCAAATGTCACGTATTTGGAAATTGGATTTCCATCTATGAACCGAGGCAAAAGATAGTCCTCAACCGATTCGAGACAATCTAGCCCATGTCTCAGGAACAGAACGCATCGTCCCTTGGAGCGACAGGGCCGGTCCACCGATGTGGATTAAGAATGCCTGAACAATACGTTTCCCCGCCCTTTGGGGCGTAAATGAGCCAACCAAATGACTCCATCGGTTCGAGAACGACCGATCAATCCGAGGCGCCTCGCAACAGCAACAACCACATAAGTCAAACTCGTCAGGGCGTGTAAAACCACTGACGCCACTTTTTATCTAGAAGGAAACGCATGCCCTCCCTGAGGTCCGTCTCCCGTTTTTGGTTCATACCTGGTGTGAAACACGCGAGGTAAACGTTACACAAAGCTACGCCACAAAGGCCGTGCTTTGATCATCACCACAAGACTTTGCTTTTCAACAGAAGCCTTGATCATTTGCATCTTAGCATGCCACACAGGCATACCATCCTATGCAACCGATATCAGTCACACAGAATGAAATCCGATGTCAGACACACAGTCCATTTACAAGTCCGTTCTGGGTCTGAACGAAACCGGAGGCACCTAGTACCCCGCATATCCTTCGATCTCCAAGTACGTCTGGACGATCACCAACTGTTTCCATCTTCTTGGGTGTACAGCCCAATCAAGATCATCAGCTATCACCCAAACGACGTGAAGACCTCCGGTCTTCGACCATCGTCTTCATCTTCGACTTATCGTCGTATCAGTTATTCAGAATGGGATAAACCCGGTCTTCCCGAATAACTCGCGTATATTTTATAAAAGTGTTACACAAACACAACATACGCCTCATTCCAATTCATTAGTCACTAACCGTAAATTAATCAAGAGAATAATTCCCCAAATATTAACCCCGAAGGCCGAAACCAACATCAGATCAATATCCAGAAAACCATTCTGCTTGGCTAACCGCCAGTTAGTTTCTAAATTTCACATTCAAATCTAATTAAAGATTTAACTATCGCCTGGAGCAAAACTGGTGATACTCCATTCTCGATCTTTTCAATCTAATTAAAGATTCATTAAAACTCCACTTAGTTTTAATCTGTGACTGGGTTAAAGAATCAGTGTCATTTAAAACACGGTTCACGATAAACCCAAAGTCACATCCCATTAATTATCGGGTTAAAGAACAAGTGTTATTTAAAACACTGTTCACGATAAACCCAAAAATCAATATCAATTCAATTCCAATTAAATATCATTTAATTGGTACACTTCATTAAATCTAAATAAAAAGATTTAATCTTTTCTCAACTGGGTTCAAGAACAGTGTTAGTAAAGACACCATTCACGACAAACCCAAATCACATTCATTAATTATCGGGTTAAAGAACAAGTGTTATTTAAAACACTGTTCACGATAAACCCAAAAATCAATATCAATTCAATTCCAATTAAATATCATTTAATTGGTACACTTCATTAAATCTAAATAAAAAGATTTAATCTTTTCTCAACTGGGTTCAAGAACAGTGTTAGTAAAGACACCATTCACGACAAACCCAAATCACATTCGATATTCAATACAAGGCTCTGAATAGAAAATATATCGGCTTATATTCAATATCGAATTCTACGACTAACAAATGTCGTATTGGAAATAACGATACAAATATATATCTTTCAAATTTCCATAACAACACCTGTAATATCACGAATTCCAACATCGAAATATTCCGAAGACAATTTCGATTCAAATCCACTCCAATGCAATCATTGGAATTTTGGTTACTTTTAAAACCCTTTTCGAATTCAATTTATTTATTTAAAAATAAATAGAATTATAATTCTAGTTCAAAACTAGTTCATTTCGATAAAAATCTATTTTTATCTTTTCAAATATGGAGTTTTTCATCCCAAACTTTCACAAATCATTTCTTATGATTTTACACAAATTATTACTATTTTTAATAATTTTATCAAGGCCCGTACAGTCGATTTCCAACAACGGCCATCGAACTGCACTTACAGCGACCTTTTTCGAATTTGATTTGGACGTATCTCCAAATCCAACCGTTAGATTTCAAATTTCTAACATTCATTAGAAAGCTCTTTTCGATACGAACCCAACGGTTCCGGTTTTAGGAGAATCCGACGGTCGGATCTCCCGCAATGTCCGTTTGAAATAAATGGTCGAAATTCACGAACTGCCGCGGCGCGGCGCGTTCTATTCAGGCCATTATATTATATATATAATATATATAATATATACTTCGTCGATTTCTATTTAAAACGAATTATATAAATAGTTTAAATTCGTTTCAAAATTCATTTCTATTCAATTCAAATTTCAATTCAATTTGAATCCATTTCAATTCGTTTTCAATTCAATTCTTTTCGAAATCGTTTTCAATTCAATTCATTTCGAAATCGTTTTCAATTCAATTCATTTCGAAATCGTTTTCAATTCATTTTGAATTCGTTTTCAATTCAATTCTTTTCGAATTCGTTTTCAATTCAATTCATTTCGAAATCGTTTTCAATTCATTTTGAATTCGTTTTCAATTCAATTCTTTTCGAAATCGTTTTCAATTCAATTCATTTCGAAATCGTTTTCAATTCAATTCATTTCGAAATCGTTTTCAATTCAATTCATTTCGAAATCGTTTTCAATTCATTTTGAATTCGTTTTCAATTCAATTCTTTTCGAATTCGTTTTCAATTCAATTCATTTCGAAATCGTTTTCAATTCATTTTGAATTCGTTTTCAATTCAATTCTTTTCGAAATCGTTTTCAATTCAATTCATTTCGAAATCGTTTTCAATTCAATTCATTTCGAAATCGTTTTCAATTCAATTCATTTCGAAATCGTTTTCAATTCATTTTGAATTCGTTTTCAATTCAATTCTTTTCGAATTCGTTTTCAATTCAATTCTTTTCGAAATCGTTTTCAATTCAATTCATTTCGAAATATTCGATTTCGAAATCACTTTTCAATATTCATTTTAAAATGAAAAAAAATCGATATAAATATCGTTCACGTCAAAATGGCGTCAATCTAATCAACACGGCTTCATATATTGATATTTTCAAATATTCCATTTCGAATATTTCTATTTCAAATATTTCTATTTTAAAACTGGAATGAGGCCCAAACAATTACCATATAAAGTTAATTATATGGATTTTCATACAACACATGTATAATAGCATTGAAAAATAATCAACCATCAACCAAAGTGCACTACACTGTATAAGCATCAAATAAAGATATCTAACGCTTATAACAGCCTGTCAATCAATCGATCGACATATTTAATCAATCAGGATGAGTGAACTTCATATTTCATCCCAACACCCGTGTGGGGTTTCAAACAATCAAACACAGATTCTAGTTGTGCAGTTGGGCGATGTGTAAAATTTATCGTCCCAATCAATGTCATTCAAATAAGTGTTCATAAACAAACCGTCTGGTTTGTAAATGAATATTTATTTATTCACTTCACTATTTTCATATTCACGTTAAAAATTATATTTTTAACGATAAAACATTTTATTTCAACCTATGAATTTCTATTCAATTCATTTATTCAATAAAATGATATTTTTATTTTTCTAACATATTTTAGAAAATTTCGGCGGCATAACGGCACGATACTAGAAACGGGACAAGGCCTAGCCTTATCCCCGGTCTAGTGAAGGCCCACGCCACTCACACATCAATCAAATAAATTAGTTATGCAAACCACAAAATTTGGAGTAAGAGTCTAACCTAGCCTTACTCCTTCGCCTTATAACGGCGCACGTCTAATCCTAACCAATTTATCGATTCGATTTTTCACACCACAAACCACATTCAAACCAATATCACAATCAATAACCAAACAGCCAAACAAACAAGTCCATGGTCTGTGGACGATTGTGTCGGGTGCTACTAAGCACCGTCTGCATCCTAGTATATATATATATAACTAGAAATAAAATTGAAAGGTGAGAAATTCTCACTGATAGCTATCCTAGCTCCACGGCTCTTCATTTGGAGAAGTCTTCGTCGTTTCGCCTTTTTGTCACCTTCGTTGCTGCTTTCACTACATACGTAAAAATCGAATTTTTACTTTGTTATTCAATATATAAAAATCACATTTTTTTAGTTCAAAGTTCAATATATAAAAATCGAATTTTTATTTCTAAGTTCAATATATAAAAATCGAATTTTTATTTCTAAGTTCAATATATAAAAATCGAATTTTTATTTCAAAGTTCAATATATAAAAATCGAATTTTTATTTCTAAGTTCAATATATAAAAATCGAATTTTTATTTCAAAGTTCAATATATAAAAATCGAATTTTTTTAGTTCAAAGTTCAATATATAAAAATCGAATTTTTATTTCTAAGTTCAATATATAAAAATCGAATTTTTATTTCAAAGTTCAATATATAAAAATCGAATTTTTATTTCTAAGTTCAATATATAAAAATCGAATTTTTATTTCAAAGTTCAATATATAAAAATCGAATTTTTTAGACTTCTCGCTTATATAAAAATTATATTTTATATGAACAAAGATCATATTTTCCTCCAACTAAAAATCAAAGCTTTACAGTGTTAAAAATTCTACCTTTTCTACTGTAAAAATCCCATCTTTACAATTTTAATAAATATATAAAAATCGCAACTTACATACATTAAAAATTAGGTCTTTTATAATTTAAAAATCCTGTCTTTTATATATGATAAAAATAAAATCTTTAATGCATTAAAAATATAATCTTTCTAAGTTAGAACTAAATTCACTTCTACGCTAATATATATATTTTCCTAAAAATAATAATTTAGTTTTCCCATAACTAAAATTTCAGTTTTCAATTACTTTTATAAAAATCAGTTTTAAATTACTTTTAAAATTCAGTTTTCAATTACCTTTAAAATTCAGTTTTCAATTACTTTTATAAAAATCGGTTTTAAATTACTTTTAAAATTCAGTTTTCATTTACTTTTAAAATTCAGTTTTCAATTACTTTTATAAAAATCGGTTTTAAATTACTTTTAAAATTCAGTTTTCATTTACTTTTAAAATTCAGTTTTCAATTACTTTTATAAAAATCGGTTTTAAATTACTTTTAAAATTCAGTTTTCATTTACTTTTAAAATTCAGTTTTAAAAATTCTAAAAAGAAAATCAGTTTTAAACTAATTAAATTTTCAGTTTTAAACTAACTAAATTTTCAGTTTTTAAATCTTCTCAAAATCAGTTTCTAATACATAAAAATCGAAATTTTTCAGAAGTAAAATAAAAAAAATAAAATAAAAATAAAAACGACTTACTTTATGCTGCGAAGAAAGGGGGGCGAGGGGTCGGCGGCAGGAGTTCGTCGTGGAGGAGCTGGCCTCGAGGAGGGGCTCGCGATTTGTTCCTCGACGCGGCGCGTTCTGGGGTTCCATGCGAGGGAGGAGGAGAAGCAGTGGGAAGGAGGAGGCTGAACGGAGGGCGGCGTCGCGAGGGTTCGTCGGCGGTGGCTCTGAGGTAAGGCGGCGGCTTCGGTTTAGGTTAGGTTTCTTTTTTTTTTTTTTTTTCCTCTTTTTTTTTTTATTTCGTTCTGAAGAATGAATCGGGGGGGGGGGGGGGGGCAATGAAGAAGAAAAGGGAGGGAATATTTTTTTTTTTATTATTATTTAATTATTTAATTTTGCAAACGGGTTGACTTTTACATACGACCTCGAAACGAGGCCCACCGCCTGTCGCCCATAGCGTTTTACCCCCATTCCGAACACAATGGGATATGTATCGTAAGCTGGTTTGATCGTTACAATCAGTTTCTGTTGAATTTTCATTTAAATCCTTATTTTGAATTTTAAACGTACATTTCAAATTACCGGGGCCACATACTAACTCGAAAAATTCCAGAAAAATATTTTCTAGCTTCATATTGACGATACGGTCCGAACAAAACTAGTTTCGTCGAATTCTGAGACCGTATGAAAAATGGCCAATTTCCAGTCGATTAAAATCAACTGAAATGGTCAAACGCATTTTCCTTTGCCACGCTCACATATTGATTCTAAAAATTATGAAATTTGAAACCTAGCAATAGTTTAACATCACGGACCCAACAAAACTGGTTTCGTCGAAATCCGAGGTCGTTTGCAAAATTGCTATTTTTAAGGGCCTTATATATATAAAAATATATATAAATTCCACAGCGACTATTTCTAATTTTCAACTGGACATATCTTATCATTTCTAAGATGAAATCTCAGTTTGTTAACTTCGTTACAAAGATATAGTTATACAGATTCAAATATTTCTTGTTTCGTTCAATTCTGACTTATATTGAATTCTGTATATTCATTTGAAATTAGAAATCGAATTTTCGAACTACCGCGCCATTTTCAATTCCTTTTATAATTATATATAATTATAATATATTCTAACGACGACGTATATAATATATACGTCGAATTATATTCAAACTAAATTTCTCGTCGATATTGTTTAAAATAATCTATTTTAAATATTCAAAATTCGCTAAAATTGCCAAAATAAAATTTTTAAACTGGCCCAGATTTTCGGGTTGTTACAGAAACTAAGATCAACAATAAGAGCATATATGTGTTATTTACTTGTGCATAGAAGAATGCTATGTCGAAGCATTTTGTACTTCATGTCAGACCTGCCTCTCAGCTCGGAAAGTAGGCATACGTGTATTTTTCACCCAAATTTTGTTTAACACGAATGTACAAATAGGAATCTTCGTTGAATGGGTGCACTCATAAAGTTCCCTTTTGTAATCAATATTTTAATCTATGAAATACAGTTCTTAAGGTTTAACTCTTGCTCAACCTTCCTCGATATGATCCTACTTAAACTGCTGATTATGCGTTGCAAGTGCCAACATACAAACAGTTCGAATTTATCTTAGAACTGTTTGGAGATCACATACCAATAGACCAATTTGAACTTGATACATTTAGATATTGATGTACAAATCGATCTACATCAGCAACCCAAGAACAAAGCTATTAACCTAAATAGTTAATGAAAATAACAAAATAATTATCGGATTTTGTATTTCTTTGAGAAAAGTATCGATCTCCTTCAACCTCTTTAATTCGACAACGATGAAAGCTAATATCTTCAAACTAAAAATAGAAAATCGAAGGAACTTGTGAGAATTTTCAATTAGGGATGAACAAACAGGGAGTGATATGGAGGATAGGCCGAAAGTCCTGTAAACATGAACTTGAAATTTTATGAAACTACCGTTGCCCCCGCATAAAGTTTTTTGCGGGCATCTGCGTAATTTCAAAAGCTTTTGCAGAATTTATTCTGTAACTAAAATATGTATTACTACTAATCTATTAAATTAAATACTACAGCTTCTTTAACCCACCATCTGATTCCAATGTAAGATGAACTATGTGTCATCAATTCACAACATCGTTTTAAAAAAATTCTCCATGGATCAGAAAATTGAATATAGTAGACAATGTTAACTGCAATGCTTAAGTTTACTCATTTCACTTCATGTTGAGAAGCAAATACATGCAAGCATGGAGTTATATAATATGCATATAGATCCGTTACCACTATTTTACATTGTAACATGCACTTCAACAAAATGAATTATAGTTTTCGCATTATAGAATACATATTAATTGTAGATATGATAAATTTAATGTAGATATGAAAATTATTTTTCCTATAAAATTGTAGTATTATGCCACAAATTTAGCAGTAAACGGAAATAAAGAACAAAGATTATTTATACCTCTCCCATGTGGGCCATGTCGGTGAACAAAATCAACAGCTTCCTAAGCATAGGTAAGTAGTAAGTCCTACACAATTGTAAATAATCATGCATAACCTTAGAACAAATAACAGAAAAATAAATTAAAAATAATAAGGTAGATAGCAGATTAAATAGTTTACAAACAATAGTAAAAATTAGCAAATTAACTCTATATCTACTCAGCTGCATAAATTAGCAAAGCAACGTGAAGTAGACATCAGCAATTTCAACAAACATCATATCGGTTGTGGAAAAGTGAAATCCTGACCAGTTGAAAAAAATGAATATATATATATATATATATATATATATATATATATATATAATTTAAACCCACAGGTGAATCATCGTTGAAGAGAAGGAACAACGGAGCTTCGAAATCTCAGATCGGTTTTGAAGCCTTGAGCAATTTCATGAATCAATCTCCCAAATGTAAGCTTCGTCATCAAAAGCTCGGTACCTTTCTAATACCTACAGATCTCGCTAAGATCAACCGTTCCTAGCCTGAATCGGTGGGGTTACCTCATACCATATGAAATTTATTTTTTCTATAAAATGGTAGTATTATGCCCAAATTTTAGCAGTAAACTAAAATAAAAGAACAAAGATTATTTATACCTCTCCTATGTCGGTGAACAAAATCAACAGCTTCCTAAGCATAGGCAATTAATTAGCCCTACACAATTGTAAATAATCATGCATAATCTTAGAACAAATAACCGAAAAGTGAATTCAAAATAATAAGGCAGATAGCAGATAAATCAATTTACTAACAACAGTAAAATTAGCAAATTTTCTCTATATCCACTCAGCTGCATAAATTAGCAAAGAAACATGAAGTAGACATCAGCAATTTCGGTAAACATCGTATCGGCAGTGGAAAAGTGAAACCTTAACCAGTTGATATAAATATAAAATTTTTAAACCCATATATAATTTAAACCCTCACCTGAAGCATCGTTGAAGAGCAGGAACAGCGGAGCTTCAAAATCTCAGATCGGTTTTGAAGCCTTGAGCAATTTCACGAATCAACCTTTCAAATGTAAGCTTCCTCATCAGTAGTTCGGTACTTTTAAAATACTTACAGATCTCGCTAAGATTGACCGTTCCTAGCCTGAATCGGTGGGATTACCTCATGCCGCCAATGGACAGAGAAGATTCATTAGCGGCTTTCGTTGCGAGCTTCTTCCTAGGTATTTTCGCTCCTGTAGATTTGTGAGCGGTATGCTTTGTTCATGCTATTCAGATAGCAACAGGAAAGTACGATTGTGATTTTGTGTGGAAATGCTTGCACGAAGACATGTTTGTAATAAGTAGGAACGTGGGACAAATGACTGAAATGTCCTCATCCTGGAGAAGAAACTTAGATGGTCATTCTAGACATTTCAAAAGCTTCATTTCAAGGTATTCTCATTATAATATAGATAGATAAGGCTCAATAATGAGGAACATCAATTATTTGATTACGTTGATTTCATTCGCGTTTTATCCTGTACGCTCAAACGACAAGTTCGATTTTGATGAAAATTGAAATCCTATAATAATTCACTTTTCCGGATCCAATGGCGCCATTTTTTCGAATTCCGAGATAGTCGTCAAAACAGTTAAATTCCACAGTTAATTAATAAATAAAATATCCAAAATTCATTTAACTGTTTTAATTCAATTTAACTATTTATAAAATTCCATTTAAATCAATATATAACTTAACTAAAATTTCATAAGTCAATTTCACATATTTTAAGTTCCCGAATTAATTTATTTATCCATTTAAATTTACATTCCAATTATTATTCAACAACTTAGAATTTCCCCATTTAATAAATAAAACTTGAATTCTCTTTTAAACTTAAACCACTTAAATTCAGATTAGTTATTAAAAATATTAAATTCCATTTTATAACATTCTCAATAACTAAATTTGAAAAAAAAAATCTAATTTACCCATAAACTAAACAATTATCTTCATTCAAATCCACCTTTTTGATTTCTTTTCTAATATTTTACCATTTGTTTATTTCAAAGCTAAATTTAAATATACAGGAAATATGGGATGTTACATTCTCCCCCACTTAAAAATCTTTTTGTCCTTGAAAAGAGAACGGAATAAGGTATTAACAAATCATACTTTCAAATTCATACCTATAAAATAGTATTTATAAAATAAGTTATATAGTTGTAAAATCTCATAAAAATTTCCAACTCCCAAAATCACGGAAAATTTCGGTAGCATCTCCTTTGTAAAGATTGGCCCGGAAAAATAAAAATATATATAAAACTCAAATATACATCTCATCATTCGATGAGGCATCCCAAAAATGGGGAAATCACATATATACGTGGCCATACAATTATATAATTCGAATACGTACCTCTTTTATCATTTATTTGCGGGTTTATTTACCTTAACACTTTAATATTTAGCGCAAGCGAGCTCCAAAGTGTAGCGCACACTCCTTACCTGCTATATACTCACATACGCATGAATATTAACATATATATAATGTATGGCAAATGCATACAACTTACACAACATATGTTAACCATTTCAACTACAAAACCAACAATACTCATGACAGGCTAGCGAACAAATCATCGATTATCACCCTTTAAATGGTGGAATTAGACCAAACGACACAAGAAAAAGTTGTAGCATTCATTTCAGGCTTTCCAAATTGTCTGGATTCATTGAATTCGGATAATTCATTCAAAAGTTTTGACTATTTTAGTGAAGGTGAACGCTTCAACTCATACACATAAATTTGCGGACCTGAGTTGTTCAACCCAGTTTTTAACCCTTTAAACAGCAAAATTTCACTTAGAACATTATGGAAAAGTTTTAATTCAGATCCGGGCTTTCCGAATTGTACTCGCATATTAAAATCCGACGTTTTATTTGGACGTTATGGTCAAAACAATTTCAACACACGCTTCAGTTTTTAAATTTTTGCGTATGGTACAACGACTAAAACTTGGATTTCAACCTAATAAACATGAAAATTAGGCAAGGTGCTATTAACAAAAGTTTTAATTCAGTTCCTAAGGTTTCTAACAAGTCTAGAATCATCAGTTCCGATCATCCAATCAAAAGTTATGACTATTCTACTACATCCTATCGAACATTTCAGATTTCCACATGAACATCGATTTATTTTATTTGGAGTTTCAACCTTTCGGATTCCAAAACTTTGGTAAATCTTTAACACTTAAAATTCGTTATCACTTCATTATTCGAGAAATGGATTCACATTGAATTGCTTACTCTATTTCGATATTTCTATTCATTTCTCGTTTCATTCAAGTATTTAAATAAACTTGAATTCATTCTAACTTCTTCCAACTGTCTTGAGTATGATAACCCATTAATTCATTAACATGGTTTAACTTGCCAAATTTCATGACCCTTTTCTTTCCCTAAGTATTTAATTCTCAATCGATCTTCATACAGTCTTTTAATTTAACTTTTATTGGTTCAATACATTCGACTCGACTAAATTCAGCTTCATTTCCTAATTCAATTGCCAATTCCATATGCTCAATCTATTTATTTGACTTTCAGATCATGAATTGGGTTAAAGACAGTTTATATTCAGATTTACATTCGATATATTATACTAATGAGATTTACCCCACTAGATTTTTTTTAGAAATTTCTCATTTTCACCAAAAGTTTATTCCCTTAACTCAATTCATTTATTTGACTCTCAAATCCTGAATTAAGTTAGGAATGGTTTATATAGCTCAATTTTATATTCATCTCTCAACTCTTATTATTCGATTCCTAAGTTAAGTTTATCGAATTCAATTCATTTACTCAACTCAATCTATATTCTATTTGACAAAAGTATTTACATTCCATTCATTTTCATTTTTATTACCCATATTTTTATTTGACATCTTGTCCTAAATAGGTTTACCCATTTAGATTTCTATGTCTTCATTTCATATATACATTACTTCACCACTTAATTTTTTCCCCATATTAATTTATCGACGGTTCACATTTCATCAATCAACATAAATTTCTTCAACTCTTTCTTAATGTACTTATTAGTTACTTAAGCCATGAGTGGTCATCCTTATTACACAACCAAAATTTTTCAAATTCATTTTAGTCGGCTTAGTTGAATTATATTCCGCGGTTAATTTCAATTTCTTTTAACATCATTATCGACCAATCTTGGAATTTAATTAAACTTAATTATCTCTCATGCTTAAGTATTTCAATGACCATATCTCTCCTCTTAAAACTTAAGTCTATTTCCTCGTTTTAAAGTCAAAAATTTTAATGAATCCAGTTACCTTAATATTTAAATCCATATTCTTAGTTAAGATAAACTTAAATACCTTGATTCCGGGTTTTTAAATCTAGTTTAAAATAACCTATATATGTATACTGCTTTATAGAAAAACATACCATATAAAATTTTAAATCCAAATCTTTAATTCACAAAGAACTTAGAAATTTTCAATTCTAGTTTAATTTAAATTCAACCTTAAATAACATATACTTTTACTTTTATATACATTTATACCATATGGAATTTGAATCCAAAATCCTTTTGTCAACATATAATAAAAAGCACTGAGTGGTCTCTCCCCCTCTCAGACTCTTCAGAATAAACATCAATAATGTGTGCACTCATTACCAAAGTCATTTCTGAGGTCCAAGAAGGGATCACACACATTTCATTTAAAATCTTTTCAAAACCATTTCCTTTTCAATCATACTTATAATACGATATTATTTTCAAAACTTTGATAAAGCTTTCTCAAAAACACCAAAATCAAATCCTCAAGTCTATTTCATTTAAATCGCAAATCGTTTTGCACCCAATTGTATTTAATAGATTTCAATTTCAAATATTTTCTAAATTCATTAAATTTTCCTTATTATTTTTATTATCTAATCAACCATAATAGGTAACAACTTAATATTACCACCTACTAAGACGAATACATATATACTTGAGCCAAGTATATATTTGATATATTTTAAAATATAATCGAAAACCATATTATGTCGATCCATTCTGCTCGATTATATAGAAATTTCTATCGATTCCATGGCATCCCATGTCTCGACCAGAATCCACAAATATTCAAAAGAACAAGTCAACAAAATATAAATCCAATTATCAAAAATACAAGTACGCTCTCTTATATATACATTCAAACTCAAGGGCGTTTCTAACCCCATCTCTGATGAGTTAATTACCAAACAGAGCCAAGGTTATCCCTAACCTAAGCTCTGATACAAACTGCAATGACCTGGATTTTTGACCGTTCAAATCGACAATAAACCACACATGTCGACCCAAACAAATCACAAATACAGGTGGTTATTGGGAAAAGAACGAGAAGGAAAGAAGGGAAAACAATCGCAGAATCTCACAGCAGAAGAATAACGTATAATAAATAACTAACAGTTTAAAAGCAGTTGAAATATATACATTTGGCTATAACATACAACGGTTATCAGAGTTACAACCTACAGATTTACATAACATGACAGCAAAACAAAGTGTAGTGGAAAATATATATGTATATATATGTAATAGATGTATATCAAATCTTCATCTTCGATCTCCAAGCTAAAGGAACTTCGCTAACTGCAAACTTTCGCTGACCCAAGCGTATTGCACAAAAAAGAAAACACAACAAACACTCGGATCAGCAATAAATCATTCTCATATTAGCCATATTAAAATATGAAACAAGTCAAGTGTCATGGGTGCAGTAACTCAAGAGATGTTATGGGGTTTCTCCATCTCTCGAGGATCCGTTAAACTAATACATACATAGTATAATACGCTATTATGATAGTGTCTAACCAGTAAAGAAAATATCATAAAAATAGCATAGGCAGGGTTACGATATTACCGTTACGTCATTTACAGGCACCAGCAGTCTATACAGTACCGTAAATTCACTGTACTGGTGTTATCAGAGGGCACTACATAGAAGGCAATGCTAAATCAAAATCGTATGGGGCTCGATATGGATAAGTATGACAAGGCACTCGAGGTAATGCACAAGGTAGGATTCTACCAATTGCACTCCCGGACCGGTGGTAACGTATAGCAGCCACTACCGACCACCTCGGAACACACTCCCAAAATCATAAAGGGCCCAAATCATCATCATAGTCATAGAAATAGTATCGAAGAAGTGTGTCCGATCAAAGTTGCAACATCAATTGGTCACGGTATAGCTCCTGTTTTTGTCATTTCAATTCTGACCCGAAGGTCAGGGCTATTTCGTCATCGTTCATCTTCTTCAATTCAATAATCGCCTCTAATTCATCATCTTCCATTCTGGAAACGTCAAAACGATCACAGTTGTTAAAGTGGTACCGACACTGACATAGAGTATGCCACTTGTCAACTCCGGTCTCTTTAACAACCAACGCCTACATTTTCCACATCGGTTGGTTCTTTTACTTTCCACAGATGTTCGTTTCATATCAAAATATCGTATTTCATTTCAAACCAAGTTTTATACTCAAAAGAATATAATTTCATATCAACATGTCAAAATCATTCCCAAACCGATTATATTCTAAACTAGAATATATTTCCATATCCATACATTAAAATCGTATAATATTTCAAACAACCGATTTATAGATTCAAATAGAATATATTTCATATCAAAGCTTTTAGTTATTCCAAATGGATTTATGTTCGAAATCCATTTATATTCCAATAGAATATATGTTTCATAACAACTCATTTCAATCCCTCGGGAGATACATTTATATTCTAGTAGAATAAAAAATTCACATTCCATATTAAATTGATATAGAAATCACTTCATATTTAAAGAGGACATAACTTATCTCAACTTCATTTGAACCCCGTTTTAAACCCAAACATTTTCGATTCGGTAGAAATTTACGATCATTTAATATGACTTGAAAAATAGATGCTTACAAATAAAAACCTTTATATAAAATACTTATATATATAGGATATAATAGCTAGAATAAAATAAGATAATTTAAAGCACTATATATATACACAATTTAAAAGTTTTACTAATTTGTTTAAGTAATAAAATATAAGGAGAATCCAGTTATAACAAAAATAGTTTTAGATAAAAGTTTTAATAAACAAAAATTAATAAAGGAATAGTTATTTGAAATCAAATAGTGTAAATGTATATATATAATAAAAAAATCATTTAACCAAAATCGTTCCTTTCTTCCGAACTTCAAACACTTTGATCTATACTCCAGTCTCAATGGAGTTATTATAGTTCAATCTCTTGATGCAAACATCATTCCAAACCCATCTTTCAATTTAGAGGATTCAAACCATATTCGTATTACATTTAAACAACTCCAAATGTCCTCGATTATCTTTGTTCCGAAATGAAATTCAATAAGAATTTATTAAACTCGTGTCCACCCAATCATTGGAATAAATCCCATATCGTATTTGAATTCAAATTTAGAACTTCCAAATTTTTTTGAGAAAACTTCCTTAACCATTTCAAATAACATCCAGGATTCATGTCTTAAAGGAAAAATAGAATTTTATCGTAACTCGACACATTTCCTTTATATGAAATTTTCCATCAAATAGAATTTTCGAACATTTTAAAAAAATCATTTAACTAACCGATGTCCATGTATAATTTGCTATCCTATGGCCAAGTGGTTTTAATTTTTCAATACTTCCGGGATGGACATATATCATTTCAATTCAAATCAGGGTCACAGGTGTTTATCATTTCAACTTGTGTTCTTAATTTATTTTAAATCAATTAATCCCAGCTTTATTAGATGCCCATAACACCAAGGGTGAAAATGGGATTAATCGTAAAAATAAATATACATATTCATATATTGAATAATGGAACATGACAATATCCATTTAGAAATCAAACAACCAAAACATCCAAATCAGTTAGTATTAAAACTATTTCATAGGTTTGCAGGAATCAGAATTTCTAAGTAGTAATTAAATTAAGTTTAATAACTAATTATCGGCTTAAATTTCCAGATTACCATACTTGCATGTCGGTTTAAGCAACAAATCATCAATCTTGCACAACCATGTAACCAAACTTATTTCACAATTTAATTTAATAAATATGGGAAAATTTTGGTTAGTCATGAGTGAGAAAAATCAATCACCTCTGGGTCTTTAGTGGATCAGATGTCCAACCAAAGCCCAAAATTTTATAGTCTCCAATCGTTACCAAACCAGCGCCAGAACGTCCGCAATTCCGTCACGATCCCAATGCAACCAACCGCATCCAAATCCGAGTTAATATGAAAAAATTGTTAGCATTTTATGATTTGAATTTTTAAATATATGAAAATTATAAAGTAATTACTGTCCAATTGGATGTTGCCACATCAGCATCTTCTTCCCTCTCACCCTTCTCTTCACTACAGGAACCATAACGCAGAAAAACCCATGAACCATCCAAACTTTGACCGGATCGTGCTCCCATCTTCACCTGAATCAAGACTGATGGCCACCTGCATTCGAAAGCCCGCCATGAGGCACACCTGCTAGCGCAAGTCCGGTCATCTCCGATGGTCCCAGCAGCCTGCACGACATCAGTTCCTAACCGGGTTTTCAAACCCTAATTCGAGAAATTCGACCACCTAAGGCCGAACTACGACCAGCGAACACCACCTATGAGTTTGCATCAATCTCTTCTACCATACCCATAAGCCAATTTCTTCAATAGATTCTGAAAACCAAAAACCCCAAAATCCCTCTTAGGGTTTTGAATATTTGAGACTTTGACTGCGAATTCTAGCAACTCAGTCCACTGCATGTCGAATCTGAGAACACCCGTAGGTTTGCATCGTGATAGCTTCGAATCGGTATATAATAAGCTATGGTTTGAAGATTTTTGAGTTTCGAATTAAAATTCATTTTGAATCTACGGTTTTGGATTTTATTTCAACCATGGAAAAAGGTTTCTTATTGGAGAAAGTGAACGCATTATTTAAATGGGCTGATGGGTGGAGGAAAGGAATTTTATTTACATTTACACAAGGCTCAATAATGAGGAACAACAATTATCTGATTATGTTGAATCCATTCGCGTTTTACCCCTTACGCTCAAACGACAAGTCAGATTTTGATGAAAATTGAAATCCTATAATAATTCACCGTTCCGGATCCAATGGCGCCAGTTTCATCGAATTCCGAGACAATCGTCAAAACAGTTAAATTCCACAGTTAAATAATAATAAAATATCCAAAATTCATTTAACTATTTTAATTCAATTTAACTATTTGTAAAATTCCATTTAAATCAATTTATAGCTTAACTAAAATTTCGTAAATCAATTTCACATATTTTAAGTTCCCGAATTAATTTATTTATCCATTTAAATTTACATTCCAATTATTATTCAATAACTTAGAATTTCCCCATTTAATACATAAAACATGAATTCTCTTTTTTAACTTAAACCACATAAATTCAGATTAGTTATTAAAAATATTACATTCCAGTTTACAACATTCTCAATAAATAAATTTGAAAAAAAGTCTAATTTATACTCAAATCAAACAATTATCATCATTCAAATCCACTTTTTGATTTCTTTTCTAATATTATACAATTTTTTTATTTCAAAGCTGGATTTAAATATACAGGAAATATGGGATGTTACAAACAATTTTCTGAGAATCGCGAGAGTCCAAACAGAGTTTGAGAAATATTTGGGAAAAGATATGAAAAGGGAAAAACGAGCAACTAGGAAATGATAAAGAATTAATTTAAAAGGATAAGGGTTGCTTAATACTTGACCAATAGAATTTCCATTTGGAAATAGGATTACGGTTGTATGGATGTTTCCTTTGATAGATATATAACCGTCTGTTAAAGTTATGGCCTATTCTATATTTTCGTTGTCAGTTTGGAGAGACCGCGATCAGGTTTATTATGTAAAAACCACTCCATATGGGCATAAGTGTTGTGAATCAAGTTATGCTGAAGATAATTGAAGATGGAGTAAAATGCAAGGGCTTTTCTATTAATCTTATGTAGAAATTGCCTAAGATGGATTAATGAGGTGGTGCCTTCAGCTTGTCCTATCCCATGACAACTTGTATGAACGAATGTATGATCGAGTATGCCTAACAGATCATGTACATTGGCCTTTTTAAACGTATTGGTGGCAGAGAAATCCATTTGTCTTAGCTTTATTCCCATAATATTTTTGGGCAAATCAAAAATGATTTTGGTAGGTTTGACGATGTGGCATTCAAAGTGAATGATGTTGTGGTATTAAAAAGGTAAGTATAGCCTTAAGCCTCACAACCGAAAAATGACAAAAATCGGACAGGCAGCATGGCTATGTGCATCTCTCACATTAGGGTGTATAATCACCTATCTAGAGAAATATTCACTTGCTTCTTTATTCTATCACTGTTGTATGCATTGGTAACAGTTGTTGTTTCCAATTGTTGGTGATAATACATTCGACACACTCAAGTGAAATGAGTGGTCGGTCATGTGTGGGCCAGGTTGCAAGATGTTTTTGTTGAACCTAGTGTCTTCCTTTCTAGAGATACACTATCGGAAGACGTCTCCATACCTTGTCATAGTTGGAGCTCCATTACCCAATAAGCGCCCGCAGTTTTGATTGTAAACTATGTATATGGAGCGTGAGATGCAATTGTTCTAATAGATTGCTATTTACTTGATTTAGACAATATTATAATATCAGAATATTATGGATTCAAAGAATATTTTGGGTTATCGTAAGGTAAAAACTATCCGTGTTTATGTAAGCATCGGTCTTATGATTATCCTTTCTTTTAAAAAGCAATTTTAAAAGTTAAACCAAGTGGTTGGAGTTTACTCACACCAGTCCTATCACTGACCCAGTGATAGTTTTATTTTGTTTTACCCTAAAATCTTTGGTGTCCAAATTTGTACGGGTGGTCAAGTAGTCAGGATTTCACAAATACAGTTGGAGGAGCTTGGAGTAGGAGGCTTCATCATTTGATAGCTATTATTTATTTCCGCTGCGTTGTATGAGTTGTGCTCTGATGATGGTATGTACAACGATACAGAATTCTGTATTTAAAGTTTATTATATACATATACATATACATATATATATATGTAATATTTTGTTCCGCTGCAATGTGAGATTTTGTGTTGTTATTTTTGCTCTTCTTCTATCTTTTTCTTCTTTAACCCATAACGATTTGTATTTCTGTGCAATTTGGGTTGGACGTGTGGTGTATTTAGCCAACTCAGATGGTATGGATTTGTAGGTCGTTACAGTTGGTATTAGAACTTAAGATTGAGTGATAACCTTGGCTCTGTTGTGTAACTCAACAGATATGGGTTTGTAATATCCTATATTGAGTTGGATTTTATGTACATGAGAGGGCGTATTTTTAGTTGTTATAAAAATGTTTTATATTGTGTTTGTTTATCGGTTGAGTGGTATATCAATTCCACATTGATGTGTTTAGATGACATGGTCAATAGGGATTTGTAAACACTTGGACAAGACAAATCAACATAATATTGTTTTACAGGTTTGGTAAATGAAACAATTTTACCAAGTTTTATATATTTTTTATATAAAGGAATTTTCAAACTAATTTAATTTGATGGATGTTTTGTTGATTGCTGGTTGTACCTGAATAGTTATGGGTATTGAATGCCTATTGGATAAGATAATCTGATCTTTTATATGGGATGGTTAAGAGATTTAACATGAGAAAAATTGTTTTATATGAATTTAAACCAAGAAGTACACATATGAAAATGGATTCGAGTTGAGAACCAAGGATTTGAATTTTCGGTGGATTTGGAAATGGTTTTCCAAAAGTTTTGAAAAGGGATGTTTTGATCTTTTTTAAGGAGTTTATGAAAGTAAATGGATTTAAAGGATTTTATAATCATAATTATTACTTGGATCTCTATGAATTAATACCCCGAATGGTTATGAACGTCAACAGTGTTCATTTTCGAGTTCTAATTATGACTTGTAGTTCTAAATAAATTGTTGTATTAAAAAAAAACTTAATTTTGAATCTAGAATTTATGATTTTAAAACCGGGAAATTGGTTTTTAAATTTTCAAACAAATTTATTAAAATGAATTTGAGATGGTTATATATGACCCAATATAATTTGTATATGGATAAAATATACAAATGAGATGAACTAAGATTTTTCGAACCAAAAAATAGAATTTAAACCCAGGTTTGTTGGAAAATATTTTTCTGAAGTATTTTGAAAATGATATAGAGGTATTTTGGAAATATTTGAATAAGAATCATTTTTGAACGGATTTTAAAAGTAATAAAGCACTGAAATCACTTCAGTCACTAGAAAATAATTCAGGTAATGGATCACGACATTATCGGTATTCATTTTCAAGTTTCTAACGACGGATTGCTAGGATAGTAAGATTTCTAATGGAAAATTGTTTGAGAAAAGCAAGTTGCTTTGAGAATTCAAAAGTTTTGAATTGCTATGATTCTGTATATATATATATATATATATATATATATATATATATATATATATGATTTCAAACTGATTTGAAATAAAACTCGGGAATTTGAATTCTTAAATTTAGATTTGACTTTTGAAGTTAAATAGATTGAAATGGTAAAAGTGAATCAAATGGATTCAAATTTAACTTAAACTAAGTTTAATCAAGTTGGATTGAATTAGAGATAATCCCAAATGAAATTGAATATGGTGAATTGGGATTTGAGTTATAAATGAATTCGACTTATGCATAAGCAAGTTGAGTATATACTAAATGTTGTTATTTACTGGAATAAAATTTGAACTCAAGCAGAGTAAGCGGATTTATTTTTGAAATAGAAATCAAGTTTGAACTAATTAGGAAGTTGATTAAAGAATTAAAAACTAAAACTTGGATTGATTAGAAATCAATTGAAATGGATGAATATATGTTGAGCAAATATGGAATGAAGTGAATGAAAGAAATAAATGGTATGCTCGATAAATGTACGTATTTAATTGAGTATTAGATTATTATGAGCCTATTTGGAAAGCCGCTTGGCTTTTTGATTTTTCTTTTGGATTGGAAAGGGTCTAGAGAAGCGAGTTGTAGTTGTACCGATTAAGCCGTACAAAGGAAAAACCGGAGAAATTTTCCGAAAATTTAAGGAGTTAGAAAAATTGATAATTAGAAATCGACTTGTTGATTGTATAATATATTAGAAAACCAAATGTGATTATTAAATTTTGAGTAAATAATGAAGTTGATAAATCGATTTAAATCAATTTGAATAGATGTGATAATATGTAGGAGAGTATATGGATTGAAGATAAGGATGTGATAATAGATTGTCCGGAAAATTGTGGATAGGACAATTGAGATGAATCACGGGAATTTGAGTATGGACATGTGAATTGCAAGTTATGTGAAGAACTGAGTTGAAGAAATATGAACGATATGGATTTCGCTCGACCCGATCGATCGATAGATCGACCAAGACCGTTCAAATCCCATATATGTTAACTTTGGGAATAATACACATTAGGACAGACAACAACAAACTTTTATAAACATCATAATAATGTTACATCAGAGTTCAGAATATCAGAGTACATTGAATAAAATACAATGGAAGATAAATTACAATGAATTTAATACACTGCAGTGGAACAAGTAAATTAACACAACGAAAGGCTACCAATGCTCTGGACACAGCCCCATGCTTCGATCCAGAATCTTGCTCAATATATCTGCGGAATAAGCTACTCGACTGCCCATGTGGAAAAGAAGGCACCCGAGTTTGCAAATTGAAACAAACTACATGACAGTCATGGGACTGGTATGATAAATCTTTACTTAAGTTATCTAATAAGAAGGCTAATCACAGGACCATGCCGCTAACGCAGAACGGGTTTATTCCATTGGATTGCTAGTGCATAAATAAAGTAAATCGTTTAAAACAACGCAATGCTTTTTAGAAAAATGAAACGATTATAAGACTCAGGTCCCATCGCACAATGCAATGCAACGCAAGCCGGAGGATAGAGTTTTACCTTATAATGGTCAAAAAATGCTTGATACGATAAAACAGATTTGATATTATTATTAGTGTATATATGTTTTTAAAAACCTTTCAATCAAAATGTACTAATCATAGATGGCATAGCTACCATGTACTATGTCGCCATACTAGTTCTACAATAAAAATCGCATGATGTCGTATTGGAAATTGGGTTTCCATCAAGAGTCAATTCTAGGAACGATCTCCTTACCGATTCGAGACACTCTTGCAATGTCTCAGGATTCGGACACTGGCGAACCCTTGGGTCCTGCAGGGCCGGTCCATAAATACTTTAGTGGATTAGTTATGCCTGAACACACGCTCCTCGATCCTATTGTACCTATAAATTGGCCATTGGAGACTAATAAAAATTTCCGAGGCGCCTCATTCCATCAACCACATAAGTAAAAATGTCGGGCCTTGTAAAAACCAAAACACCACTTCTAGCTAGAAAGAAACGTGTGCACTCCCTGCGTTCCGTTGTCCCGTTTTTGACTCTACCGGGGTGTGAGGCTCGCGAGGTAATGAAATACATAAAGCTATGCCTAAGTAGGCTATGCTATGATCATCATCAACAAGGCTCTGCTTTTCAACAATAGCCTCGATCAATTGCATCTTGGCATGTCACGATCGACAACTACCAATATATAATCTTCAAGCTCGTACGTCTCAAAGAAGAGTGTTAAGCAAGAGGATAAATTCTCCGCCACAACAGATATATATTAATAGATATTAATTTAATTACATGAATGAAATTCAATGTCGGACACACATCCATTTACAAGTTCATTCTGAGTCTGAACGAAACCGGAGTCACCTTATTCCTCGTCCCGTATGTCGAACACGTAAGTGAGATGCTCGCGTATCCGGAAAATCAGCAAGTACGTTCGGACAAACTACCACTTTTAACCCTTTACTAGGAGCGACCCAATGCCAGGCATCAGTTGTCGTCCATTCGATGTGAAGATCGCCGGTTGAAACACTCCGCCTCCGTTAAGGTCACTCACAAAGGGAATACCTTAACTTCGGTGGAGCATTACAAGTAAAAGATGCAGATAAATTACAAGACAGACAAATAAAGCAGCGGAAAATAAATTCATTTTATTAACAATGTAATTCAGTCAAGCTTTTACAACAATTTTCTCAACTCGTACTTAAAAGTAATACAAAGAACTTCTGTCTTGATTTAATAATTTCCAAGTGTAAAAGAAGCACAAATATAACAATGATATTCCCCAATAAAGCATAAGCCAGCCATAGCAGTGGAAGAGAGATTCCAAAGCAAAACAACGACCATCTTCGAGCTTGAAAAGAAAACTGAGCTAAGTGGTAACATTTCCTCCTTGAGAACCTTGGGGGGAACAGAAGAAAAGAGGCAAAACAAAACTAGGTCAGACATGAGTCTGGTAAGTCCAGTGATTATTCAACATATAAACTAGTAAGAGAACCATGACATGAATAAACTGGATGCAGGACAACAACAAAGAAATAAGGTAACATAGGATAAGCATAAGGTATGATAAGGCAAGATAAATTGAATGCGCTCCTACTCTTTCTCTGCTTCGCTACTACCTTGTTAATCCGATTTTTATATCTATCTCTACACCACCTAACTAGTGTCCCAACTAGTAATCTGTATAAAATGGTAATATTACAACGTGATCCGAATCCCCGCAATTGTGGTAGCCTTCAGGTGTACATCTAGTATGAGGATCTCACCTCGATCATCCTAATTGCCATGAAGATGTTAGATGTACCCTTACTACCCTATCGATCGGCTCCCTACTTGTATTAAAGTTCCATGTGTCTGTGTCAATCGACCCTCTCTTGTGTGTAGATACCCTGTGCTGGTCCCACCATAAGGTGTATCAATCCTTACGATAGCGACCCGACACGATTCAAGATGCACAGTGTATAACTACTGGTACCCAGTGCCTGCTTTTTCCCACTCCGAAGTACGTGCACACCCGTCAACCGTTGGAACCTACACTAACATACCCCCTGCCACTGCTTTGATTGCTTACAATAAGCCCAGTAATCGTGCCCCACCCTTCCTAGTTCAGGGTACCGTGATACATCTATGTGGGTTACTGCTGAAATGGGTCCCCGTTACTAGGGTTTCCCTATTGGTTAAGTTTGTGGGCCTATATTTACTAATATTACCCACCAACCCGATATGTACTTAACCCTCCCACTGATTCAAGCATGTTTATTAAATGGCTAAGTTTTGTGGGCCTATATTTACTAATATTACCCATCAACCCGATATGTACTTAACCCTCCCATTGATTCAAGCATGTTTATTAAACGGTTAAGTTTTGTAGGCCTATATTTACTAATATTACCCACCAACCCGGTATGTACTTAACCCTCCCATCGATTCAATCATGTTTATTAAACGGCTAAGTTTTGTGAGCCTATATTTACTAATTTTACCCACCAACCCGATATGTACTTAACCTTCCTATCGATTCAAGCATGTTTATTAAACGGTTAAGTTTTGTGGGCCTATATTTACTAATATTACCCACCAACCTGATATGTACTTAACCCTCCCATCGATTCAAGCATGTTTATTAAACAGTTAAGTTTTGTGGGCCTATATTTACTAATATTACCCACCAACCTGATATGTACTTAACCCTCCCATCGATTCAAGCATGTTCATTAAACGGTTAAGTGTCGCCCGTTCATGTTAACTTAATCCTGCCACAAATCAAGTTATATTGGTTAAGTGTTTCTTATTACTTAACCTTACCCATTCATCATGCTATACTGGTTAAGTGTTTCCCATTAACTTAACCCTAGTCATTCATCTTGTTAACTTGGTTAAGTGTTACCTTAATTAACTTAACCTTACCATTCCTGTCTTAGCTTTAATTCATTCATTAAAGCACCAACCACTCACATTAGACAGGTATTGTTGCGGTTACTGGATGTGCTGGGCGGTTCCGGGCAGCTTTGCACTGTAACTCAGTCTAACCTCGGGTTCTTTTGGGCTTGATGCACTAACCTCTCACATTAGATATATATTGTTACGGTTGCTGGATGTGCCGGGCGGTTCCGGGCAGTCTTACACCATAACTTAATCTAACATTGGGTTAGGCATATTCGTCTTTTCTAAATTTACATATTTACTTCTTTATATTTATATGACATTCAAGTCCAGCCCCACTTTCCTTTTTAAATCAAGTTCATAATTTTAGGTATAAAAATGTATATCACTTTATGACATAAAACATTTACATGTTCATGAGCCAAATATGCCAATTATATATAATTTCATATTTTTCCCCAACGTTACCCCCGTTAAACGTTCTCATAAATCACATAAAATGTTAGGCTCGATACATAGCCTAATTCATACATAAAAGGGGAAAAGAGGAACATGTAATAATTCCAACATCATAAAAATATGGATCTAACTACACACGTGTCATATGAATATGGCATAAGACAATATACATTTAATTATGAACTTGAAAATTTAGATATACTCAACATGAATCATGATATAGGGGTTTTACATAGAACTACATAAACTTAACATTAGGCATGTAATTGTGAACTTCGCAAATTAGTTGGATCTAATCTAACATGAACCTAATCATATTAGCATGTAGTTTTGGTCATATATGTGAATATGTTTGAACTTGCATAAAATTCCCAATTTGACATACAACATACAGACGTCATTACCAAATCATGCGACATAAAATGTCATCGCCCAATTATACAACATTGTATGTCATCTCCAATTTATACAATATGATATCCATCGCCAAATTATACAATATGGAATGTCATCGCCAAATTACACAATATGATATCCATCGCCAAATTATACAATATGGTATGTCATCACCAAATTACACAATATGATATTCCATCGCCAAATTATAATATGTTATTGCCAATTTATGTCATCGCCAAAATATATAACATAATATGTCATTGACGAATTATACAACATATGGATCTATTTCAAAGCATTTAACATTTATCATTATATTACATACAACAAGATTCACAACTTAGCATAGAAAGAATCATAGTCTCAATCAATTCAGTTTTAACAAAAAAGATAGGCATAGATTTACATTAGGCAATGTTCTATATCCATTTATTTAGTCATGATTCTAATATCATTTAGGTCTTAATGATAACTGGACTTACAAAAAGGAGACTAGCCTTGTGTTCTGGGATCTGTATTCTGAAATTGAATAGCTCTCCCTTGTTGTAGACGTTTAATTTTCTCTTAGTTGAATTAGATTTGATTTGTAATTCCTACTTGCTTTCTAGTTGAATGAGAATGGCCGCTACTCTAGGCTAAGTGTTGACAGCATGACGGTCTTAGGAATATTTTTGTGTGGCTTAGGATTCAGATTTAGGTTGCTTATATAGAAGTTTGATTTAATAGGAGCCGTTAGATTAACCTAAAGCAAATCAAAGCCATTCAAGCCTAAGAGAACCAACCAAAATGTGCCACACTAGCCCTAATGAGACAGCAGATCGTCATAGGAAGAAAAACGTCAGATTTCAGATCTGACCCGAGGGGGAGGTCGACCCCCAGGTCGACCTGTATATATGGAGGTCGACCCCCTAGTCGATTGCCAGGTCGAGCTGTATATAGGGAGGTCGACCCCCAGGTCGACCTGCCCTGGTATTTAATTTTTTGAAATTTTCTATATAATTTTCTAAAAGTTCCGAGGGCCATAACTTCTTCATATGAAGTCCGATTTACGCAAACTCGGACTCTATTCCAAGAAGAATTTCGAGACGAACGCAATGGCGTAACCCTTTTCCTTTAATTCTTACATTTGAAATTAATTATTCTTTAATTTGTTATTCTAATATTCTCAGAAAATACGGGGTGTTACATTCTCCCCTTCCTAAAGGATTTCGTCCCCGAAATCTTCAAGTTAAGAAGAATGTATGTCCTACCATCCAATCATCCATCTACTCAACCATCAAACATAGGCATCCATTGTCCTTAAACAAATTTCTAATGCTTTCATGATCATATGCATAGTGTGTGTACGTGTCCTTATCTAATGCAAAATCAGGCGGTCTACTGATTCAGTTGACCTCCTTAATGCGAATTATGTCAGTGCCATGCGTCCGTCGTGTATGCAATTATTCCTAATCATACTTTCTACATGAGTGTGCAATCATTCATATGAATGCAACATCCATATGATAACACATCAAGTTTTAACCATATACAAATAATTCACACATGCATATGCAATATGAAAGAGACTGAGCCGATCTAGTGCCTAATGTGTGTATATGCATCCACGAGCAACCACTTGCAACCATCAATCATAACATGTTTCAAACACATGTTTACATCCATTGGCTTCTACTTAAGGATTGAAGATATGACCTAGAGGATATACCTAAAAATATAGAAACAAACATGCATAGAATTCCTAGAAAAAGAGATCAAGGATATACCCTAAAAAAAAGGGTATGATGCGCGTGTCTTATCTTCAGTCTCCCACGTCGCGCCTTCTTGAGCTTCACTCCACTGTACCTTAACTTATTTAACTTCACAGTTGCGAAGCTTCTTGACCTCCATTTCCAAAACTCACTAGTAAAGATAGGACCTCGATAACTTACTATGCTAGAGGGTATCCAATGTAGTCGAACTATCTTTCCAAGATAAACAGGTGTGAGCCATGATACCAAGTGTATATGCTAAGATGATTAAAGGTCTCTCCTCTACTTAGATTATCCATGATGTCACAAATCTGAGGGTCCAAAGCTAAAGGTTGCTATGTACTTTTTACCTCTCTTAAGGTCAGTCTTACTTTAGGGCGCCTGCCACAACCATTTATTTCTCACGCAAACCATCCTATTCGAACTCGACATCAGTCAAGTACAAGCCCCAAAGGCCTAAACCAATATCAGACAAGCACCCAAGGAATACCTCCTCCGAATTTGGATGATCTACGTGAGATGATACAAGCAAAACAATCTAACAATTAAGCACTTAGCCGACTCTGGCTATTCTCGCCAATCTTGCTCCAAAACTATCGTTGATCGCCTAACTGGCTTTGCATTATCAACTAGATATATACGGAAGTCTATCTCGAGTTTTAGGGGGAAAATCCCTAACTTAATCAAAAACATCTGCGTACTCATGGACTACTCCAACGGATTCGAAAATCGTCGATAAATACATAAAAGTGATTCTAGGTAGTTGAGACAAACTGATCCCTTAGGATCGCACGAAATTTCGAGGCTATTCCCGGGGCAAGTCGAAAGTCTAACTACCCTCCTTTTACAATTACTAGCTAACCCATCCATGCCTAGAATCAACCCATAGCCCATGAAAACATAAGTATCTCAAATCCTTACAAACTAAAGATAAATGAGCCGAACCACAATTTGGACTTGAGACAATAATGGGATCCTCTACTATACAAGCTCTAGGGTGCAGAGACTCAACTATGGAAGCAGACATAAACGATGTGAAGTGCTAAAATCAAAAGAGTACTAACAGGATGATCAAAAGAAAAACTAGACTTTTTCAACAGAAACTTTACTACCACTCTCAAGATTACCGGCGGTGAGAGCATGTACTTGCCCTCCTGAAAGTCCTGTTCTTTTGTTCTTGCCCTTGTCCTTAATAATAACACTTCCTCTTGTCTTAGCTTTTACCATTCTTTCCTCCCCTCCTTTGTGAACCAAGTCTATATCCATGAGTTTTTCATCCTTGGGTTGTGCTCCTTAGCCAAACTCCCTCATTGTCATCTTTGCCATCATTGTGTAACTTGTTGATAGGTCTCTTGAAAGTTGCCTCCATCGCACGAAAATCCTACAAAGCTCGAAAGAGAATTAGTCGTAGGTGAAACTACTACGACTATGGATGGAGGTTGGGCACTTCTTTGCCCTTTGACAGGTGTCGTAGTCTCATCGAGCCTACGGAACCATGCCGCGATGAGGTTACCTCCCAGAAAGCCATGAGCCCCGGAGACTAAGAAAAGAAGGAAACAAGGATTCAAACAGAGGATCTAAAGATAGTGCTTATGGCTTTGGGGAAAATGCCTTTAAAACAAAACTTTTCTTTTGAAAATGATTCTTTTAAAACCATTTTGAAAATAATTTTTTCAAATCTTTTATCTGATCTGGTAACCTTCAGCTCTGATACCAAGTGAAACACCCTGCCTCGGTTAAGGTCACTCACAAAGGGAAAGCCTTAACTTTGATGGAGCATTACAGGTAAAAGATGCAGATAAATTACAAGACAGACAAATAAAGCAGTGGAAAATAAAGTCATTTTATTAACAATGTGATTCAGTCAAGCTTTTAAACAATTTTCTCAAATCATACTTAAAAGTAATACATAGAACTTTTGTCTTGATTTAATAACTTCCAAGTGTAAAAGAAGCACAAAAATAGCAATGATATTCCCCAATGAAGCATGAGCCAGCCATAACAGTGGAAGAGAGACTCCAAAGCAAAACATCGACCATCTTCGAGCTTGAAAGGAAAACTGAGCTAAGTGGTAACATTTCCTCCCTGAGAACCGGGGGGGAACGGAAGAAAAGAGGCGAAACAAAACTAGGCTAGACATGAGTTTGGTAAGTCCAGTGATTATTCAGTATATAAACTAGTAAGAGAACCATTACATGAATAAACTGGATGCAGGACAACAACAAAGAAATAATGTAACATAGTAAAAGCATAAGGTATGATAAGGCAAGATAAACTTAATGCGCTTCTACTCTTTCTCTGCTTTGCTACTACCTTGTTAATCCAATTTATATATCTATCTCTGCACCACCTAACTAGTTTCCCAAGTAGTAATCTGTATAAAATGATAATATTACAACATGATCCCAATCCCCGCAATTGTGGTAGCCTTCAGCTGTACATCTAGTATGAGGATCTTACCTCAATCAGCCTAATTGCCATGAAGATGTTAGATGTACCCTTACTACCCTATTGATCGGCTCCTTACTTGTATTAAAGTTCCATGTGTCTGTGTCAATCGGCCCTCTCTTGTGTGTAGATACCCTGTGCTGGTCCCACCATAAGGTGTATCAATCCTTATGATAGCGGTCCGACACGATTCAAGATGCACAGTGTATAACTACTTGTACCCAGTGCCTGCTTTTTCCCACTCCAGAGTACGTGCACGCCCGTAAACCGTCGGAACCTACATTGTAATGACCCGCATTCTACGTATCGAAGGATCGTGGAATATTTATTTCTTTCACATACGAAGTCGTATGGTCATGTAACTTTGGGAGACGACTATTGGGGTCATTTCCCATGTTCATGATTTTTACCGATTTTTAAATGACCATTTTGCCCCTAGCTGATATTGTTTCGGCCATAATTTTTGATTGGAAAGGGGTTTTGACCTGAAAACACTTCCATTATATCCGGATGATGGTTTACCTTTTCGTAGAGTGGTCATATTAGCCACCGGACTCATCGTTTGGGAGATATGGCTGTATCAAGTTTCAGGTGGTGAAAAACAGCTTAATTGGGCTTAACCGGGTGATTAACCGCTAGGCCCAAAGGGGAATTTCGGGATTTGGAGTATTTAAGGGTTGTAGGGTTTAGAGAACACCCTTTTTCTCACTTTGACAGACGCCACTTTCATTCTTAGAACACTAGTAATGGCCTCCAACATCTAAAACACCCCAAATCACCTTCTACTCGCTAATTAAGCAAAATCCACATCAAATCAAGGAAGATCTTCACCAAATCAGTATTAGAACTGCTTATTGCCTTGGTAGCCGCGCCCAAACAGAGATAATTTCAGATTTGGTAATTTGTTTGTGGCTAAGGTGAGTGATTTGCACAGTTCCTCACTAGTTATGGTTAATTAAGGGTAATTAGTGATAATTAGCGAATTTATACATGTTAAAAATCTGGAAAAATATTTATAAATTTTAAAATATTGTTTTAGGCCTTTGTTAGAAAATTTGGTTAAGTTTTAATAGTCCCATCATTAGCTTTGCTTAAACATGCTTAAGGGAAAATATGGGATTTTGGCTATGTTTGATCCGTTTTAACCTATCAAGTTGTCATTTTGGTGTTTGTGGTTGTTGTTATATGTTGCTATGACTGTATGGCATGAATTGTGATTGTTTAGAATAGTTAGAATGATTGAAAATGCCGTCGAGTGGCGTGTAAACTGTAACACGCCGAATTTTGAATGATTGAATTGACTAAATTTAAGAACACTTAATTTTTAAAAGAGGAATGAAGGGAAACGGGTTGCACAATTGCATTGTCTCGGAATTCTGCATGGAATAGGGTCCAAGTTTTCGAAAAACGGAGTCCGGACGAAGGAGATATGGCCCTCGGAAGATTAAAAAAAAATTGAGCAGGCCGACCAGGGAGGTCGACCGCCCAAGGGGGAGGTTGACCATAGTGTCGACCTGGGTACTCCCAGGTCTACCTGGGGTCAACCTCCCCCTTTGGGGGGTCGAACCTGATTCGGCCAGGTTGCTGAATTGTGCGATTTTTGGGCCTAGGACGATTTTTGATGGTCCAGATTAGTTCTAGGGTTAATCCTAAGGCCTAAATAACTTCCTACACTTATATATACACCCTAAGATCTAACCCTAATTCATAAAATAATTCCTAAGACACCATTATGTTGTCAAACTCTCTCCTAAACCCTAGTCGCCGCCTCTAATTCAAACTGCAAGCATTCAACTTCAATTCAAATCAAAGTTTAGAGCTTCAACAACAATTAAAGAAGATAAATCAGCAACACCGCAACGTTTCTACACCAATTTCAGTGCATAATTCTATTCTTTAACCACGAAAGGTGAGTATGGTATTTTCACAATATAATGGGATTAAAAGTAACATGATGAAGTTGTAAAGAGGATTCATATGTATATATGTAATTTAAATCTCATCCAAGTTTTCACCTTTTGATCCATGTCATCATATGCCTATGTTTCTATGTAAAGTTCATACCTTTTATCAGTTTATTCATGTTGAATCTTTTATTATGCCTCTATGGCAGTCTATATGCCTCTTTATTTCATGATGATGTTTCATTCCAATTTTTTATGAATTGATTCTCTCTTCTTACCCCTATTCCTTTTATTTGTGGATCTAGGCTACCTTCGAGCCTATATTAAAAATACGCGCGAATGCGAATACGTGGGAACGATGGGGAATATTGGGAATATGGGAAATTTTGAAAATTGGATATTATTGGATAATTGGATAATATGCAAAATTGGCATATTTGGGTATGAATTGCATGGAACTGATGAAATTGCCTATAATTGGAAATTTGTAATTGAGACTAATTAATATGTAATTAGTATAATTAATGACAAGTTGAAATAGGCAAAAATTGTAAGCATGATTATATGTTTAATTGGACATAAATGACATGAAAATCGGGTATGGGTGAAATACGATGTTAATGAACCTTTGACACGAGGTTTGGCGCAATTGTGACGTAAGACTGCCCAGAACCGCCCGGCAAATCCAGCGATCACAATTGGACGTCTAATGTGAGAGGTCAAAGGAATGAATTGTAGGCGTAATGGTTAATGACACGAGATTAGACCCGGTTTGTGGCGTAAGACTGCCCGGAACCGCCCAACAAATCCAGCGGCCACAAAGTGTTCGGTCTAATGTGAGAGGTCATGCACCGTTTGTCATAAGGAATGAATTAAGGAACACTAACCATAATAAGACATGGGTATGGTTAGAGGGTTAAGTGGGGTGACATGTAAATTATGACATGTAAATATGGACTTAACCGGAATAAGATAGGACATGTAAATTATGACATTAAAGTATGGACTTAACCGTAGCATGTGTCAGACATGTACATTTAAATTAAAATGGTTAAGTGGGAGAAAAATCTAGTGGGGACCAAGCATAGGTAGGAGGCTTGTGTCGGATGGGGACCCGTTTCAACCAGTAACCCGTTTGAGTATCTAATTGGGTCGATACTAGGACGGGGTTGGGACACGCTTACTGGGCTTGAATATAAGAGGTCAAAACGTGAATAGCAGTGGCAATGCAAGTCCAATGGGTTCATCTGCGTGCATGGGTCTGGGCTGGTAGGTAAGACGTTGTTACATCGTGTAGGTATGGCCGTGCATTTCAAGTTGGTATCGGGGTTGCCACTTTGGGGAGTGATACACCCCACTGTGGGGCCAGCACGAGTGCCTACGGGGTTCAGGGAGCCGATCAAATGGGTAGAGTAAGGGTACCTTAGCGGTGGTAGAAGCAAGCCGGCACCTACGATAGCAGCTAGGTACAAGTAACTACCAAGTTTGTCATGTGGGTACAGTTAGTGGGAAGGGATCAACCTTGAGTAAAAGAGACTAGTAGATGTGTGGTGTAATTAAGTAATGTGGTGAACTTAGCAAAAGTGCGGTGTAACGAAATATATGTTGGTTGAGTTGGATAGTCCTTTGGGTGCTATTCTGATGTTGACTTCGATCTTTGGGGTTAGTACTTGGAGGGTTGTTCGCTTAGCCAAGGTGTAGGATTGTCTTAGTACTTAGGAACGAAATCATCTTCTCCATCCTTTTTATCTACCTTATCTATGTTACAGCCATATCATGGTGCCTATTTATGTCTTGATCATTTACCTTACCTATTATTTGTTAAAATTACTGGACTCGCCATACTTTATGTCTGACCCGTTTGTTTCCACCTCTTTTCTTTCCTCCTCCCCCAGGTTCGCAAGGGGGGAATACTACAGCTTAGTGCCGATTTCTTTAAGTTGCTTAAAGACAGTAGATGTATCGCTTTGGACTCTCTCATCTTTATGGCTTTGCTTAAGCTTAGTGGGGATTTATGCATTTATGTTATTTAAGTATTTGCTTCTTTATGTACTGTGAAGTTTTTGGAAAAGACTATTGATCCTGTTGTAATGGTTTTGGAAACTACTTATGTAAGCTTGTTTTGAGTTATGATGCTATGAAATAAGTTTTATCTTCCATTGTGTTCTTTTATTTATTATTTCTTGTAATTTATCTGTTCTATCAACAATAACGCTTCATGGACATTGATGCATTCCCTTTGTGAGTGACATTAATGGACATGGGGTGTTACACGTGGTATTAGCCAGGTTACAAGAACAGATATAAAGTTTTGAAAAGTGTTTTCAAAAGTATTATTTTCCTAGGAAGTATTTTCAAAAACTTGTTTTAAAGAAGCTATTTTCAAGGAAAGTTTACTTTAAAGAGCATAATCCCCGCAAGCCATACATCTCTCTTTTGCTTCACTTGTTTTGAAACTCTTTCTTTTTCGTTTCAGCATGTCTGAAGCATCTGAGATACCAGAGGGTGTTCATGTACCCGGTTGGTTTCGTCAATATCTCGAGGCTAGGGCCGCTACCGCGAGTCCGGCCAGCGTTCCTCCTCCTCCTCCCCCAGCTCCAGTCATTCCGCCGCGTGGAGATGCTTTCTCTAAGATATGTAAAGACTTTCGTTCGATGGGTGAAAAACCTTTTAGTGGGTCTGAATCGTTCGTTGAAGCTAGAAATTGGTTGAAAGAAGTGGAGGATATGTTTGGCATTTTCAATTTGGGTGATTGTAAGAAGGTCCAATTGGAGGCCTGTTTGATGAAGGACGAAGCTTCATTTTGGTGGGAGGTTACTAATGGAGAGCGTGCTGTGGAGACGTGGGCAGATTTTAGGGGAAGGTTTGAGTTGAAATTCCTTTCTCAAGCTGAGGAGAGTATGTACATGGATAGGTTCTTGACATTAAAGCAGAAAAACTTGACCGTGAAGGAGTATGTGACCGAATTTAGTAAGTTGGCGAGATTTGGGCTAAAGTTGGTGAATACGCCTCACAAGAAGGCCTTGAGGTTTACAAAGGGCCTAAATGAACTACTTCACAGTTTGGCTATGTCCCATATTCCAATGGGGGCTACATATGAAAAGCTTGTTGGTATGGCATACATGCATGAAGAAGAGAAGGGTGTAAGCACTTTTAGGCCGCAAGATAAGAAGGAGGATCCAAAGAAAGCCCAACAGCAAAAGAAAAGTGGTAAAGAAAAGAGGAAGTGTCACAACTGTGTGAAACCCGACCATCTAAAGAAAGACTGTAGGAAGAAGAAGAAGTTCGCTTATTATCATTGTGGTGATGCGGGTGATGCTGTGAAGGATTGTCCTAAGAAGCAAGGGCAGGTTCTACTTCGGGAGGGCAGATTCACGCTCTCATGGCTCCGGGACAGGAAGAAGGGAGAAAAATTTCTGTCGAAAGTTTGATTTTCTTGTTTGATCATCCTATCCGTACTTTATTCGATTCTGGCGCATCACATTCGTTTGTCTCTACATCATTAGTTGAAACACTGCACTTAAATACAAGTCTCATTGTGGATCCCATTGTAGTCTCAAATCCAATTGGTGGGTCGGCTCATTTATCCATGGTTTGTAGGAATTTGAGATTGTCTATCTTATGCGTTGTTTTTGAATGTAATGCTTTTGTGCTTGGTATCATGGGCTATGGGTTGATTCTAGGGATGTATTGGCTAGCCAGATATGGTGCCATCCTAGATTGTGAACGAAGGGTAGTAAAGTTGTTGACTCGTAGTGGAAATACCCTTGATATTTCTTGCGACCCTAGAGGATCGGTGATGCTTAGTTATCTTGAGTCACTTGGTGCATCCAATGATGATTTACATTCTGTTTGTATAGTCCGTGAATATGTTGATGTCTTTGATGAGTTGAGGGGTCTACCCCCAAAACGCGAAATAGACTTTCGTATTTATCTTGTAGAAAATGCAAAAACAGTATCTCTACCAGTACGCCACCTGGCTCCTCATGAGAGGAGGGAGCTCAATAAGAAAGTAGGGGAGCTGCTTGAGAAGGGATTCACATGGGGTGCTCAAGTAGTATTTGCCACGAACGTGGATAGGTCCCTTAGACTTTGTGTGGACTATAGAGAACTTAATAAGCTTACTAAGAAGAATAGGCACCCACTGCCGAGGATTGACGATCTCTTCGATCAATTAGTTGGCGCCTCAGTGATTTCGCAGTTGGATTTAGCCACTGGTTTCCATCAGTTGAGAGTGGCTGAGGATAGCATAGACAAGACTGCCTTTAGGACTCCGGACGGTTTCTATGAGTGGCTTGTAATGCCCTTCGGTTTGACAAACGCCCCCACATACTTTGTTGACTTGATGAGTAGGGTGTTTAGGGAGTACCTTAATAATTTCGTGGTGGTCTTTGTGGATGACATCTTGTTCTTTTCTAAGAGCGAGGAAGATCATGCCCAACATCTTAGGGAAGTGTTGGAGACCTTTCGAGCGCATAACCTTAAAGCTAAATTTTCTAAATGTCAATTTTGGAGGAAGGAAGTGCGATTCTTAGGGCACATGATTTCAAAAGAGGGGATAGCTGTGGATCTCGCGAAGGTGGTGGCCATCCAAGATTGGAAGGTCCCTAAAAATGCTACCGAGGTGAGGAGTTTCTTGGGGTTGGCAGACAACTATAGGAATTTTATCAAGGACTTCTTAAAGATATCAGCCCCACTGACACGCTTTACGAAGAAGAACCTAGTTTTCACGTGGGAGGTAGATTGTGATGATTCGTTCCAAGGTTTAAAGAGAGCTTTGACCACCGTCCCAGTCTTAGTCATGCCAGATGGGAGTAAGCCATTAACCGTTTATACCTGTAACACCCTACATCCGCTAGGGTCACTCACAAAGGGAATGCACTAGTTTTGGTGGAGTATTATCTACATAAACATACACAGAGATGTCACAAGGCAGAACATAAATAAAGCAGCGGTAGAAATTAAAAACCAAATTTCATTACTTTCAAGAAAAGAGTCAAAACCTCATATATCCGAAGTACAAATTATTCCATTACATCAAATTCTAGATAAAGAAGCATAAACTGAAGATAACAAAAGTAAATTATTCCCCAAAAATAGCAGAAGTGCAGCCATAGCATAGCTCAAGACCAAACCGTACATGAGCTGACAGAAATCAAGCTAAATCCAAGCTAAGAGCTAGTGTTTCCTCCCTCAGAACCTGGGGGGGAAAACGAAAGAAAAAGAGGCGAAAGAAAAAGGGTCAGTCATAAAGACTGGTAAGCCCTAGTGACTTTCAGTATAAAAACTAGTAAATTTAACAAGACATGAGTAAACGGAAAGTAAACATAGGGATGATAATAAGTCTAGCAAGATAACTAAGATAATAAGATAAATCAAGTCTAGCATCGCATATTCAAGATTCGTTGCACCAACTGTAATAGTATTCTAACCCATGTCAATTATTAACCATGAAATGATCCCTTGGCCCAATATCATGAAATGACCCATTACGGGGTCCTACGGTACGATCTACTAATCTATCGGCTCCCTACAAGTTCTAGCTCGTCATGTGTCTGTGTCATACGGCCCAATCACGAAATGTAGTCACCTGTGCTAGGTCCACCATAGGGTGTATCAAGCCCTAGGGTGCCGACCACTGACACGAATCAAGCACGCACAGTGTAAACCTACTTGTTCCCAATGCCTACTTTTTCAACTCCGGACTACGTGCACGACCATAGTCCGCCTGAACCTATAATGGCGCACCAACTCAGCCGTCGTTCTGGTCGCTTACAATCAGCCCAGTAATCGTGCCCCACCCTGCCTAGTCCCAGGGTTTCGTGATACATCCAAGTGGGTTACTGCTGAAAAGGACTGCGTAACTAGGGTTTCTAATAGGTTAAGTGTTTTCATTCAAATTCATGACTTAACCCTATCCAGTCGTGTATCAAGTTGGTTAAGTTTTGTCTTTCATGTTCATGACTTAACCCTATCAAATCATCGTTTCAAATTGGTTAGGTATATTCAAGTGGTTCATGACTTAACCCTATCAAATCATCGTATCAAATTGGTTGAGGATATTCAAGTGGTTCATGACTTAACCCTATCATGTAGCATAAATTCATTAATGCACCCCAACCTCTCACATTAGACTAGTTGTTGTGGTCACTGGATTTTCCGGGCGGGTCCGGGCAGATTTACACCACGACATAGTCTAACCTCGGGTTTTAGGTGCGATATGACCAACTACCCATATTGGATCCTATTGTTTGCAGTCACTGGATTCGCCGGGCGGTTCCGGGCAGATTTAAACTGCAAACCCAACCCAACCTCGAGTTGGCCATGTTCAAGTTTATTCTAAGTGTCATGTCCAAGTTTAAGTTTCGAGTCTAAATTCATGTCAAGTTTTCATGTCATGTCAAATCGTGTCAAGTTCATGTCCACATCCAGGTTCAAGTTATAACAATGTTCACGTTTCAAGTTTATAGTAAATTCAGGTTTGTCTAAACTACCCAAATCGTGTTCCCATCGCACGTGAATTCGAATCAATACAAACAAATCTAATTAGGGAATAACATAGAAAGAACGGGCATAAGGTGGCAAAAGTGATTATAAGTCAAGCATGGTATAACTTGAGATAAATGACTACAACAATACTGGCATATGGAATAGTGGTCTCAAATATCTAACCTAGCAAAATAGGGTGATAGTCATGGTAACAATTGACATAAGATAATAACCCCAAACTTGTGAATAACAACTAATTCAACATCACAAGCATGTTAACATCATGGACATGAGTGGTTTGAGGTTTACAACATGTTTAGGCCCCAAATCAATTTCATATAAATATTCCCACAAGTCAAGGTTCAAGATGAATAGATCCAAGGTGAATAATAGTAGATCCAAAATGATAGATCCAAAAGGAGCAATAATAGACCCAAGATATACAATGATAGATCCAAGATAATTATCATAATTAGGTTCAATTTCAATTTACAACATGTCCATATTAAGTTTAGAGTTTAGATCTAAAAGTAACTGTGGCTTACAGATCATGGTTAGAGAATTAGAAAACAAAGAGGCGATGTTGAATCTCGAGTCTAACAGAAATCCCCCAAACAGCAAAACTCTACACGTAGTCTTGTTGGAGAAGAAGCAATCCCTTTTCTCTAACTTTTCAACCAGAGTTTTAGCAGCATAATACCAGAGAGAATTTGTGTAGAGAGACTAGAGTTAGGGGCTGTTTATATAGGGTCAGGCCAAAGAATTTAGACAGAAATCGGACTAGAAACATCAGAGTGAATTCTGACTCAAAAATGGGCTCAACAACCAGGTCGACTCTATGGTCGACCTGGTCCTAGGCAGGTCGACACTATGGTCGACCCCCAGGTCGACCTAGTCCTGGGCAGGAAATTTCCCGCCCAGTCCATTCTGGGGTTTGAATTTCGAAATTTGAATTCGAATTCTGAGCTGTTTTTGAACTTGAAAAATCCTGAAACTTGAACGGTCATAACTTGGTCATACGAACTCCGATTTTCGAAAACTTGGACTCGTTTCCAAGCAGAATTTCGAGACGAACATAATGGCGTAACCCATTGCCCTTGATTCTTATTTTAAAAATTAATTCTGCCTTGATTTAGGGTTATAGCACGTTATTAAAATACGGGTTGTTACATTCTCCCCTCCTTAAAGGATTTCGTCCCCGAAATCTCAAAGTTAGAAAGAATATATCCTACCATCCAATCATCCATCTACTCAAAACATCATCCATAGGAAACCATTGTCCTTAAAAGATTTCTAGTGCTGTATGAACATATGCAGAAAGTGTGTGTATATGTACTTATCTAATGCAAAAGATCAGGCGATTACTGATTCAGTAGACCTCCTTAATGAAAAATATGTTAGTGTAATGAATCCAACATGTATGCAAATTCCTAACATAATTTATAATCTCTACATGAGTGCACATAACATTCATTCATATGCAACATCCAAGTGATAGCACAACAAGTTCCATCCATGTACAAGTATAAGCACTCATGCATATGCAACATGAAAATGCGACTGAGCCGATCTAGTGCCTAATGTGTGTCATGCATCCACTAGCAATCACTTGAAAACACTTGCAACCATTTGCAAACATCAACCATAACATGTTTCAATCACATGTTTACATCCATATGGTTCTACCTAAGGTTCTCAAGATAAGATCGAGAAGATAACAAGACAAACATAGGTAGTAAAAGCATGATACGAAAGGTTTTCAAGTTTATAGGAAAAGAGATCGAGAATGTACCCTAAAAAAGAAATGGGTAAAGCACGCGTATCTTCTCTTCGGTTTCCTAAGTTGCGTCTTCTTGGGCTTCACTACACTTTACTTTAACTAGCTTGACTTCTCGATTCATTAGCTTCTTGATCTCCGTTCCTAAGATACGAATTGGAACTCACCTCAATGTTGCTTCTTTTTCCACTTCTACGCCTTCAAGGATACTTGGCTCAACCACTTCAGTCGACTCATGTAAGCACTTTCGGAGATGCGAGACGTGAAAGACATTATGTACTCCGGTCAGCTTCTCGGGTAAGTCTACCTTATAGGCCATCTTCCGAATCCTCTCAGTGATAGGAAATGGTCCTACGAACCTTGGTGCTAGCTTTCCAACCGCTCCAAAACGAACCACATTGCGTAGAGGAGAAACTTTTATAAACACCATATCTCCGACTTCGAACTCTAGGTCTGTCCATCTCTTGTCCGCATAAGATTTCTGTTTGTCTTGGGCTGTTTTCATCCGTCTATGTATCAACTCAACCTTCACAGAAGTGTCTCTTATCATGTCGGGCCCTAGTATAAGCCTGTCTGTCGTCTCCCACCAACAAGTTGGGGACTTGCACGGTCTTCCATATAGGGCTTCAAACGGTGCCATTCCGATGCTAGCTTGGTAACTATTATTATATGCAAACTCCACGAGAGGAAGATGGTCTTCCCAAGTATCACCAAAGTCCAGAATGCATAGCCTCAAAAGATCCTCTAGTACCCTATTTACCCTTTCGGTTTGTCCATCCGTCTGTGTGTGATAGGCCGTGCTTAAACTTAGTCGTATACCTATTGCTTCTTGTAGACTATTCCAAAACTGGCTAGTGAAAATCGGGTTATGATCACTAACTATACTAGAAGGAACCCCGTGTAACCGTACTATCTCTCGATGGTAAGCAGACGCTAACCATGATACGGTCCTCTTGCTTTTCACCGGAATGAAGTGAGCGCTTTTCGTGAGTCTATCAACTATGACCCATATGCTAGTATTTCCCTTCCTTGACCTAGGTAGTCCATCCACGAAATCCATCGAGATACTTTCCCACTTCAATTGCGGAACCTCCAAAGGATGTAATAGCCCACCGGGCTTCTTCGATTCGGCCTTTACTTGTTGGCACACCATGCACTTTGAAACGAACTTTGCCACGTCCTTTTTCATTCCAACCCAAAAGAAAATGCGTTTCATATCTCTGTACATCTTATCCCCTCCGGGATGTATAGTCATCTTCGAGTGATGCGCCTCTTCGAGAAATTTATTTACTAATTCTCCCATTTGTGGGACACATAGCCTTCCATCACGCCTTAGCCATCGCTTGTCATCTATGGCATATCTACCGAGGTGACTTGACGTCTCACCACTAAACAGCTTGTCCATGATTTCGACTATCAGTGGGTCTTCCTTCTTTGATGTCCCTACTTGATCTAGAAGTGTAGGTCTTAACTCAAGAGATGCTAACGTACCAGTCAATGACTCATCATCAGGTGTAAAATCAAAGGTTGCTATAAACACTAGACTTTTGCTTTCAACAAACAAGGGGCTCAAGGTCAACCTTTTCCTACTTAGCGCATCTGCCACCACGTTATCCTTGCCAGGGGTATAAGCTATATCGATATCATATGATGCCAAGAATTCCATCCACCGCCGTTGTCTCAGATTCAAATCTTTCTGTGAGAAGAGGTACTTAAGCGATTTGTGGTCGGTATACAGCTCGAACCTCTCCCCTAGAAGATAATGGCACCAAGATTTAAGTGCAAAAATGATCACCGCCAACTCCAAGTCATGTGTGGGATAGTTCTTCTCATGAACCTTAAGTTGTCTACCCCCATAGCAAATCACTTTCCCTTCTTTCATTAGGACAGCGCCTAATCCTGTGCCACACGCATCTGTGTACACCGTAAACATCTTACTTCCGTCAGCTAATGCCCAAACTGGAGCTGTGGTAAGGGTTCTCTTGAGTCTCTAGAAAGCAATATCACATTCTATGTCCCATGAAAACGCTAGGTTTTTCTTCGTTAACCTAGTAAGAGGGGCTGAAATCTTAGCGAAGTCCTTAATGAACTTCCTATAGTAGCCTGCCAAACTGAGAAAGCTTCTCACCTCTGTTGCGTTCTTAGGAATTTTCCAGTCTTGCACCGCAACTACCTTTGCGGGGTCCACGGCTATGCCTTGCTTAGAAACTACATGTCCAAGAAATCGAACTTCCTTCCTCCAAAAATGGCATTTGGAGAAATTAGCCTTTAACTGGTGTGCTCTAAGCATATCCATGACTTCCTTGAGGTGTCTAGCATGCTCTTCTTCATCCTTTGAAAAGATCAAAATATCGTCCACGAAAACCACTACAAACTTGTTAAGGAACTCCCGAAACACCCTACTCATCAAATCTACAAAGTACGCAGGCGCATTCGATAACCCAAACGGCATGCCGAGCCATTCGAAGAACCTATCCGGAGTCCTAAACGCAGTTTTGTCAATGCTATCCTCATCCACTCTAAGCTGATGGAATCCTGTGGCTAGATCGAGTTGAGAGAAAACAGATGCTCCGACAAGCTAGTCATACAAATCGTCGATTCTTGGTAGTGGGTGTCTATTTTTCTTAGTTAGCTTGTTTAACTCATGGTAATCTACGCAAAGACGAAGCGAGCCATCTGCCGTAGTAGAGAATACCACTGGAGCACCCGATTCAGAAATGCTTCGCCTTATGAAATTTTTCTCAAGTAACTCCTTAACTTGTTTACCGAGCTCTTTTCTTTCTCGCGGGGCCATATGCCTAACTTGCAATGAAACTGGCATGGCATTATCAACAAGATAAATTTGGAAGTCTATCTTGCGTTTAGGAGGTAACCCCTTTACCTCATCAAAGACATCTGGATATTATCGGACCACTCTTATAGAATGCAAATTTTCGATGGACGAGTCAAGAGATTCAAGATAACACAACATGACCGGACCGTTAGGGTTACAAGAAATTTCAAGGGTAACGCCAAGGCGAGTCATGAGCCTCACTACCCTTCGTTCACAATCAAGGATGGCTCCATAATTGGACAACCAATCCATACCTAGGATCAAACAATATCACATAAATCCGAGAACATAAGCATTACACGTGAATTCTAAGCTTAAGATAGAAATCCTCAAATCCACACACATCATAGATATATGGGCGGAGCCCCCAATTGGATTTGAAACACTAACGGGATCCTCAACTAAACTAGTACTTAGGTGCAGATTTTCAACAATATCAGAAGAAATAAAAGTATGCGATGCGCCAGAGTCAAATAAGGTTCGAACAGGAAATTCAGAAATGTAAACAAGGCTTTCTACAGAAATATTACTTCCTCGGTCAAGAGCTGGAGTGGTGTTGAGAGCATGCAACTGACCTCCAAAAGGTCATGCTCGCTGGGCCTGCCCTTGCCCCTGTCCTTGCTTCTTAGGGCAATCCTTACTGAAGTGTCCAGTATCCCCGCAATGAAAGCATTCACCTAACTTTCTCTTCTTCTTTCTACAGTCCTTTGCTATATGCCCCGTAATACCACAAAAGTTACACTTCCTTGTCTCACGTGCCTTGTTATTATTGTTGTTGTTGTTATTGCCCTTGTTATTCTTGTCATTCTTGTTGCCTCCCTTCTTGAAGTCAACTTTCTTATTCTGAGTATCATTAGGCTTAACCTCCTTCTTGCTATTCTTGTCTTCCTCATGAAGTAGAGCCATATCCACTAAGCTTTCAAAGGTCGCCCCCATGGGTATATAAGTTATGGCCAAACTGTGTAGTGGCTCGTTCAATCCTCGAGCAAAGCATACAGCCTTCTTCTGAGCTGTGTTAACCAAGTCCAATCCGAACCTAGCAAGCTGATTAAACTTATTCACGTACTCCCTAACGGTCATGTCCCCTTGCTTAAGTGCTAGAACCTCTCCATCTGAAGGTTCTCTTCTGCTGACGATAAGAATTTAAGCCCAAACCTCTCTCTAAAGTGTGCCCAAGTCTCAACTGGCCTGGTAGCGTTGGTGACTTTCTACCAAAATGCAGCTTCCTCTTTCAACAACCATGCTGCCAACTGAACTTTCCTATGATCCTCCACATCGAAGATAATAAACAAGTCTTCAGTCTCCTTTAGCCAGTTTCGTGCCTCATCGAAGGTTTCAGTTCCAACGAAGTTCTTGCCGCCCATTGCTTTAAAGTCTTTGCATATTTTGGCAAAGGCGGTACCAGGAGGAGGAGGAACCGCGGCCACTGGGGGAGGAGGAGGGATGTCTGTCGAGCCCGCACCATTGGCCCTAGCTTCTAAGTAACTTCGGAACCATCCAGGTACGGGTACTCCCTCAGGAAGGTTAAGATCAGACATGTTGAAAAACGAAAAGAAAAAGATTCAAACGAGGAAACAAAGGAAAGTGCTAATGGCTTTTGGGGAATAGCCTTTTTAAACATAAAACTTTTATTGAAAAAATGCTTCTTTATAAACGGTTTTGGAAAACATTATTAGGAGGTTTTTAAAGCTTTTGCCCCGTTTGGTAACCTTCTGCTCTGATACCAAATGTAACACCCTACCTCTGTTAGGGTCACTCACAAAGGGAATGCACTAGTTTTGGTGGAGTATTATCTAGGTAAACATACACAGAGATGTCACAAGGCAGAACATAAATAAAGCAGCGGTAGAAATTAAAAACCAAATTTCATTACTTTCAAGAAAAGAGTCAAAACCTCATATATCCAAAGTACAAATTATTCCATTACATCAAGTTCTAAATAAAGAAGCATAAAAGGAAGATAACAAAAGTAAATTATTCCCCAAAAATATCAGAAGTGCAGCCATAACATAGCTCAAGACCAAACCGTACATGAGCTGACAGAAAGCAAGCTAAATCCAAGCTAAGAGCTAGAGTTTCCTCCCTGAGGACCTGCGGGGAAACGAAAGAAAACGAGGCGAAAGAAAAAGGGTCAGTCATAAAGACTGGTAAGCCCTAGTGACTTTCTGTATAAAAACTAGTAAAGTTAACAAGACATGAGTAAACGGAAAGTAAACATAGGGACGATAATAAGTCTGGAAAGATAACTAAGATAACAAGATAAATCAAGTCTAGCATCGCATATTCAAGATTCGCTGCACCAACTGTACTAGTATTCTAACCCATGTCAAGTATTAACCATGAAATGATCCCTTGGCCCAATATCATGAAATGACCCATTACGGGGTCCTATGGTACAATCTACTAATCGATCGGCTCCCTACAAGTTCTAGCTCGTCATGTGTCTGTGTCATACGGCCCAATCACGAAATGTAGTCACCTGTGCTAGGTCCGCCATATGGTGTATCAAGCTCTAGGGTGCCGACCACCAACACGAATCAAGCATTCACAGTGTAAACCTACTGGTGCCCAATGCCTGCTTTTTCAACTACGGACTACGTGCACGACCGTAGTCCGCCTGAACCTACAATGGCGCACCAACTCAGCCATCGTTCTGGTCGCTTACAATCAGCCCAGTAATCGTGCCCCACCCTGTCTAGTCTTAGGGTATCGTGATACATCCAAGTGGGTTACTGCTGAAAAGGACCGCGTAACTAGGGTTTCTAATGGGTTAAGTGTTGTCATTCAAATTCGTGACTTAACCCTATCCAATGATGTATCAAGTTGGTTAAGTGTTGTCTTTCATGTTCATGATTTAACCCTATCAAATCATCGGGTCAAATTGGTTAAGTATATACAAGTGGTTCATGACTTAATCCTATCAAATCATCGTGTCAAATTGGTTAAGTATATTCAAGTGGTTCATGACTTAACCCTATCATGTAGCATAAATTCATTAATGCACCCCAACCTCTCACATTAGACTAGTTGTTGTGGTCACTGGATTTGCCAGGCGGGTCCGGGCAGATTTACACCACAACATAGTCTAACCTCGGGTTTTAGGTGCGATATGACCAACTACCCACATTGGATCCTATTGTTTGCAGTCACTGGATTCGCCGGGCGGTTTCGGGCAGATTTACACTACAAAATAAACCCAACCTCGAGTTGGCCATGTTCAAGTTTATTCTAAGTGTCATGTCCAGGTTCAAGTTTCGAGTCTAAATTCATGTCAATTTTTCATGTCATGTCAAATCGTGTCAAGTTCATGTCCATATCCAGGTTCAAGTTATAACAATGTTCACATTTCAAGTTTATAGTAAATTCAGGTTTGCCTAAACTACCCAAATCGTATTCCCATCGCACGTGAATTCGAATCGATACAAACAAATCTAATTAGGGAATAACATAGAAAGAACGGGCATAAGGTGGCAAGATTGATTATAAGTCAAGCATGGTATAACTTGAGATAAATGACTACAACAATACTGGCATATGGAATAGTGGTCTCAAATATCTAACCTAGCAAAATAGGGTGATAGTCATGGTAACAGTTGACATAAGATAATAACCCCAAACTTGTGTTTAACTACTAATTCAAAATCACAGGCATGTTAACATCATGGACATGAGGGGTTTTAGGTTTACAACATGTTTAGGCTCCAAATCAATTTCATATAAATATTCCCACAAGTCAAGGTTCAAGATGAATAGATCCAAGGTGAATAATAGTAGATCTAAAATGATAGATCCAAAAGGAACAATAATAGACCCAAGATATACAATGATAGATCCAAGATAATTATCATACTTAGGTTCAATTTCAATTTACAACATGTCCATATTAAGTTTAAAGTTCAGATCTAAAAGTAACTGGGGCTTACAGATCGTGGTTTGAGAATTAGAAAACAAAGAGGCGATGTTGAATCTCGAGTCTAACAGAAATCCCCTAAACAGCAAAACTCTACCCGTAGTCTTTTTGGAGAAGAAGCAATCCCTTTTCTCTAACTTTTCAACTAGAGTTTTAGCAGCATAATACCAGAGAGAATTTGTGTAGAGAGAATAGAGTTAGGGGCTGTTTATATAGGGCCAGGCCAACGATTTTAGACAGAAATCAGACTAGAAGCATCAGAGTGAATTCTGACTCAAAAATGGGCTCGGCAACCAAGTCGACACCTAGGTCGACTCTATGGTCGACCTGATCCTGGGCAGGTCGACACTATGGTCGACCCCTAGGTCGACCTGGTCCTGGGCGGGAAATTTCCCGCCCTGTCCATTCTGGGGTATGAATTTCGAAATTTGAATTCGAATTCTGAGCTGTTTTTGAACTTGAAAATTCCTGAAACTTCGAAGGGTCATAACTTGGTCATACGGACTCCGATTTTCGAAAACTCGGACTCATTTCTAAGAAGAATTTCGAGACGAACGTAATGGCTTAACCCGTTGCCCTTGATTCTTATTATAAAAATTAATTCTGCCTTGATTAAGGGTTATAACAAGTTATTAAAATACAGGTTGTTACAATACCGATGCTTGTGGGACAGGACTAGGCGCAGTATTAATGCAAGAGGGCAGGGTAATAGCCTGTGGAGGAAGCCAGTTGAGGGTGCATGAGAGAAATTACCCTAAACATGACCTAGAGTTGGCCGCTATTGTTTTTGCACTTAATTCTTGGCATCATTATCTTCTTGGCGAGAAATTCGAATTGTTCATAGACCACAAATCGCTAAAATACTTGTTCCCTCAGAAGGACTTGAACTTAAGGCAGTAAAGGTGGATGGAATTCTTAGCATCCTACGATTTCGAGATAGCATATACCCTTGGCAAGGGTAATGTGGTGGCAGACGCCTTAAGTATGAAAAGGTTGTCCTTGAGTCCATTTTTTGTTGAGCGGCAAAGCTTAGAGTTCATCTCTACGTTTGACTTTAGACCTTCCATTGACTTTATACCCGGTTTGCTAGCATCTTTAGAGGTCAGACCTACGCTTTTGGGACGGATTGGTGAGGCACAGCGAGATGACCTACAGTTGGTTGAGTTGGTGGAGAAGCTCATAAAGGGGGAGTCATTGAGCCATCTCATTAGGTGTACCCTAGATGATAAGGGTTGGTTACGTAAGGACGGTATACTTTGTGTAACATGAGATGAGAACTTGAGGAAGACCATTCTTGATGATGCACATCGTTCGAAGATGATCATTCATCCCGGTGGGGACATGATGTACATAGACATGAGACGAGTTTACTCTTGGGCTGGTATGAAGAAGGATGTGGCCGAGTTTGTCGCTAGATGCTTGGTGTGCCAACAAGTAAAAGCAGAGCAAAAGAAGCTCGGTGGGTTGCTTCACCCATTGGAGGTCCCACAATGGAAGTTGGAGAGTGTCTCGATGGACTTTGTTGATGGTTTACCGAGATCGATGAATGGTGATACAGGGATTTGGGTCCTGGTAGACAGACTTACTAAGAGCGCCCATTTCATTCCAGTGAAGAGTAAGAGGACTGCTCCATGGTTAGCCTCCGTATACATTCGAGAGATAGTTCGTTTGCATGGTGTTCCTTCTAGCATAGTGAGTGATCGCGTTCCTATCTTTACTAGTGAATTTTGGAAGAGCTTGCAAGAGGCGGTAGGGACTCAGTTATGTTTGAGCACCACATATCATCCTCAGACGGACGGCCAGACCGAGAGGGTAAATCGTATCCTAGAGGACCTTTTGAGGCTATGTGTTTTAGACTTCGGAGGTACATGGGAGGAGCGTCTTCCTTTGGTGGAGTTCGCGTATAATAATAGTTTTCAGTCTAGTATTGGCATGGCACCTTTCGAGGCTCTTTATGGAAGGCCTTGTCGTTCACTTACACGTTGGTGGGAATCTACAGATATGATCTTACTTGGGCCCGATATGATTAGAGAGACTTTGGAGAAAATCGATTTGATTCGAAGGAGGATGAAAACGATGCAAGATAGGCAAAAATCGTATGCGGACAAGAGGAGGACAGATCTTGAATTTGATATTGGAGACATGGTCTTCATCAAGGTGTCTCCATTACGGAATGTTGTTCGCTTTGGGTCCGTTGGGAAGTTTGCACCAAGGTTTGTAGGGCCGTTTTCTATTAAGGAGAGGATTGGACAAATGGCGTATAGAGTGGAGTTGCCCGAGAGACTTAGTGGTGTACAAGACATATTCCATGTATCACATTTGAGGAAGTGCTTGCATGAGACCGCGGAAGTGGTAGAGCCGAGCTTGCTTAGAGAGGCGGAGATAGAGCGTGATGCGACGATTCGATGAGCTCCTACATGCATTCTTGGGTCGGAGATTAAGAAGTTGAGGAATCGAGAGGTCAAGCTGGTCAAAGTGCAATGGGGAGATGATGAGAGCGACGCTACTTGGGAGACGGAAGAGAAGATGCATTCATTGTACCCTTTTCTTTTCAAGGGTATGTCTTTTAATTTCTCCTTTATCGCTTAGCTTGTACTTGATCTATCATTAGTATTTCCTCTCGCTAGTATCTTTGACCTTTAGATAGGGTAGTCCTATGGTTGAAACATGTGTTTAAGACATGTTATGTATGGTGGATGCATGTGGATGCAAGTGTTTGCTAGTGGTTGCTCATGGATGCATACACACACTTTAGGCACTAGATCGGCTCAGTCACTTTCATATTGCATATAAATGGATGCATTTAGTAAAATGAATGTACATTAAATGTGTGTATCATATGGGTGTTGCATTTGAACGAATGGTTGTGCACACATGTAGTAATGATATGTATAGGGTTCTTTGCATACATGATGGATACATGACACTATCATTATTTGCATTAAGGAGGTCGACTGAATCAGTGGACCGCCTGATTTTGCATTAGTACACGGATATATACACACACTATGCATGTGTACATGAAAAGCATTAGAAATCTTTTAAGGACCATGGTTGCTAGTGGTTGATGGTTGAGTAGATGGATGATTGGATGGTAGGATACGTTCTTCTTGACTTAGAGATTTCGAGGACGAAATCCTTTCAGTAGGGGAGAATGTAACACCCTGAATTTTGAATGATTGAATTAAATAAATTCAAGAACACTTAATTTTTAAAAGAGGAATGAAGGGAAACGTGTTGCACATTGCGTTCGTCTCGGAATTTTGCATGGAATGGAGTCCAAGTTTTCGAAAAACGAAGTCCAGACGAAGGAGATATGGCCCTCGGAAGATAAGAAAAAAAAATTGAGCAGGCCGACCAGGGAGGTCGACCTCCCAAGGGGGAAGGTCGACCGTAGTGTCGACCTGGGGGTCGAACCTAGCTCGGCCAGGTTGCTGGATGGTGCGATTTTTGGGCCTAGGACGATTTTTGATGGTCCAGATTAGTTCTAGGGTTAATCCTAAGGCCTAAATAACTTCCTACACCTATATATACACCATAAGACCTAACCCGAATTCATAAAATAATTCCTAAGACACCATTATGCTGTCAAACTCACTCCTAAACCATAACCGCCGCCTCTAGTTCAAATTGCAAGCATTCAACTTCAATTCAAATCAAAGTTTAGAGCTTCAACAACAATTAAAGAAGATAAATCAACAACACCGCAACGTTTCTACACCAATTTCAGTGCATAATTCTATTCTTTAACCACGAAAGGTGAGTACGGTGATTTTCACAATATAATGGGATTAAAAGTAACATGATGAAGTTGTAAAGAGGATTCATATGTATGTATGTAATTTAAATCTCATCCAAGTTTTCACCTTTTGATCCATATCATCATATGCCTATGTTTCTATTTAAAGTTCATACCTTTTATCAGTTTATTCATGTTGAATCTTTTATTATGCCTCTATGACAGTCTATATGCCTCTTTATTTCATGATGACATTTTATTCCATTTTTTTATGAATTGATTCTCTCTTCTTACCCCTATTCGTTTTATTTGTGGATCTAGGCTATCTTCGAGCCTATATTAAAAATACGCGCGAATGCGAATACGTGGGAACGATGGGGAATATTGTGAATATGGGTAATTTGCAAATTTGGATATTATTGGATAATTGAATAATATGTAAAATTGGCATATTTGGGTATGAATTGCATGGAACTGATGAAATTGCCTATAATTGGAAATTTGTAATTAAGGCTAATTAATATGTAATTAGTATAATTAATGACAAGTTGAAATAGGCAAGTGCATGCTGTGACCCAAACCGAATCGGATCGGATGGTGAGGCCCGAACCGACCCGTTCTTGTAGCCCATCAACGTGCCACCCCTTGCACCCGAACAGAAATAGTACGCCACGAGTTGACTTGAAGCTTAGAGGAGACCATGACCGGACCGATCCAGCATCGGGGAAGAAGACCACAGTGGAGCCACCACGAGACATGTACTCCGACCCGACCTGGGGTGCCATCCGAACAGATAGATCGTGGAGTGCTTATCCAAGCCGACCCGGTGAAATGCTTCAATCCGAACTGATGGAGGATAACTCAAGCTTCTTGCACCACGAACGAGGAGCGCGAACCGAACCACCAAGGAGTTCACGAGCCGAACTGCCCCAATGCTTGGGAAGGAGACCGAATCGGACCGAAGGCAAGGAGGAAAGCCGGTCCAGAGGAAGCTAAAACCCAAGATGCAGCGGTAGTCCAAATAGAAGGTTTATACTCATGATCCATTTGGGAACCAACGAGTTAACCTTATGATTGGGCTTTGCTGCGGGAAGTGTGCTAAGGAGTTGTCAATGTCCATAGCTTTGATTCACCACCAAGACGGATGTTAGGCTACGTATCAGTGCAGTGGGGTAGTTACTACTGCATGGGGCAAAGTGATCGTAGCAAGGCTATGAGCCAGTGCAGTGAAGTTGTTATGACTTCATGGGGCAGAGTGGACATAGCAAAGACTGGTGGCTATGGATCAGTGCAGTGGTGTCATCATGACTCCATGGGGAAGAGTGATCATAGCAAGGAATAGGGTGATCAAAGTGGTGGATGTCATATGTTTTACGCACTCAGTGAGAGATGTGAGGATGGTTGCTATGTTTGGTTGTTTGCTTACACTATGACATACACACCCCCACCCCCGTATTCTTTACACCTTATGTTTAGTGGCACCTTAGAGTATTGAGCGGTAGGTTGCACTAACTCTTTGGTTGCAGGTCCAGGTTCAGGTACGGCTTAGTATACCTGATATTGTTCTGTTTTGTTTCTTATCACTCATACCAGACTTATGTCTAACCCAGAGTTTTATGTCTCTTCTTATTACTCTAGGTACGCTTAAACGGACAGACTAGAGATAGGTGAGGTGGTATGCACGAGTAGTTGTACCGGAGACGAGCAGGAGGCTCCCACGTATGATATATATAGATATTCTTGCTGTGTTGCAAGTGGTCACTACTTTAGGCATTAGTAGTGTACCTTACTCATTTTCTTTAGAGACAGTTTTCAAAAGTTGTAATAATGATGATGTGGGACATAAGCTATATTTGGATTTTTCCGCTGTTATGATGTTTAATTTTCAGCTTGTGCACTGTCTAGCCTGTTTTATGCCAAAGTATGCTATTATTATATTTTATTCCATGCGCTGTGAGATATTCTACAGGTTCTTTGTTAGTTCACCAGTAAGTTCTCTTCTTTTTCCTTTCTTTGGCGATCATCCCGTGCTGGTTGGACATCGGCGCAGCACACTTTCATGGGAAATGTCGGCTGGTGTGGGGCGGGCCGTCACACTTGGTATCAGAGCTCTAGGTTGCGTAGTTAACCTAGGGAAAGAAACCAGGGACAGATAATACGTATATGAGAGCGTGTAATTCTGATTATTTTGGTTTTCAAAAGCTATATATACTATAAGTATATCTAAGGATGAAGTCAAACTGCGCTGGCACCACTATGGAGATGGCTAATCGTTTTCTCTGTACAGATTGAACGATGAGCCGATATGCAAGCGATACTGGTAGAGGAGCCAATAATGGGAATGCTGCTGATATGAGGACGATGTTTACCGACCTCATGAGGGAGATGCTTAGAGATGTTCAGAGGGTAGCTCCTAATACTGCTAATGGTGGTGGTGCAGTGGCGCAGGTGCCTAGGGCCGATTTCGCCAAGCAGAACAAGGATTATACTAGTCTTGGTGGGAAGCCGTTCCACGGAACGGAATCGGCCATGGATTTTCAAGATTTCTTGGATAGCTGTGAGTGTATCTTCAAAGACTTAGGTATCGAGGATGCGATGAAGAGAAAGCTAGCATCCCGTCAGCTACAAGGACGGGCGATGAATTGGTGGAATGCTATTAAGGCAGCTACTCCGTAGGATCAAGTTACATGGGATCAGTTTAAGGCCCGATTCGGTGAAAAATTTATCCCAGCTGCTCAGAAGTCAGTGTTATTGAAACGACCCGAACTTTCCCGGTCTCCGAAGAGAAGAGAAAGAACGAATTGTTTTGAGAACACGACAAAATAAAACGCAGACGAAAGAACATTTCATTGTATATTACAACAATGCATCAGATTACAAGAATATACAGAGTATAAATGAATATTACACAGAAATATCAGAGATTTAAATTACATTTAAATACATAGCAGCGGAAAATAATACAATGCACAACTAGAAAGAGATATACGGATACAAAGCTTTCCGGATATCGTTCCAGCTGTAAACCAGGATCCTGTGAATATAAATCTGCAAAACCAAAACTACTAGCTGCCCATGTCAAAATAAGGGCACCCAGAGTTTAGGTTAAAACAATAAACTCCAGGTCAGTCATGGGACTGGTGTGAGAACTGAAAACAGTAATATTTATTTTTAAAGTTAGGTAAATCAAGGGACCACGCCGTATAACACGGAACGGGTTTCCTCCCAAGAATACCAGTGCATAAAACAACAGAGCAATGCTAAATAAAGAAAAGTGAAGCTATTATAAGACCCAGGTCCTATCACACAATGCAACGCAAGCCGGGGTATAGGGTTTTTACCTTTATAATAGCCAAGAATGCTTGATACGTTTAAAAGAAATCATTTGATACTATTGTAATTGTATAGTGTATAAAACAACTTCAAATCATAAGTATTAATCATAGGCGGCATGAATGCCCCATACCACTATGTCGCCATATATAGGTTATACAATCAAAATCGCAAAGTCACGTATTTGGAAATTGGGTTTCCATCTATGAACCGAGGCAAGGGATCGTCCTCTACCGATTTTAGACAATCTAGCCCATGTCTAGGAACAGCCGCAACTGCCCCTTGGATCGTCAGGGTCGGTCCTCCGATGTGGATTATTATGCCTGAACACTACGTTTCCCCGCCCTTTGGGGCGTAAATGAGCCAACGAATGACTCCATCGGACCCGGATCGTCCAATCAAACCGAGGCGCCTCGCAACAGCAACAACCACACAGGTGAAAAGTATATAAATGTCAGGGCTGGTAGGTCACTAACACCACCCTAGCTAGAAGGAAACGCATGCCCTCCCTGAGGTCCTCTCCCGTTTTTGGTTCACAACCGGGGTGTGAGGCTCGCGAATTCACGTTACACAAAGCTATGCCACACAGGTTGTGCTTTGATCATCACCACAAGACTTTGATTTTCAACAGAAGCCTTGATCATTTGCCACTTAGGCATGCCACACAGGCAATTTACACCATGCGTTTGATATCCATCAGTATATAACCCCTGAGCTCGTATGTCTCAGAGAAGGGCGTTAAGCAAGAGAATAAATTCTCCGCCGCCAAACCGATATATATTTAATAGAGATCAATCACATGGACTAAAATCCAATGTCAGACACACAGTCCATTTACAAGTTCGTTCTGGGTCTGAACGAAACCGGAGGCACCTAGTACCCCGCATATCCGTCGATCTCCAAGCACGTCTGGACGATCACCAACTGTTTCCATCTTCTTGGGTGTACAGTCCAATCAAGATCATCAGTAATCACCCAAACGACGTGAAGACTTCCAGTCTTCGACAATCGTCTTCATCTTCGACTTATCGTCGTATCAGCTATTCAGAATGGGATAAACCCGGTCTTCCCGAATAACTCACGTATATTTTAAATAAGTGTTACACAAACACAACATACGCCTCATTCCAATTCATCAGTCACTAACCATAAATTAATCAAGAGAATAATTCCCCAAATATTAACCCCGAAGGCCGAAACCAACATCAGATCAATATCCAGGAAACCATTCTGCTTAGCTAACCGACAGTTAGTTTCTGAATTTCACATTCATAGGGAAAGGTTCCCATTAATTTTATCAAAGATAAATTCTTTTTATTTATTCTTTAATCTTCTTTTGAATTTTGATTCAACTAGTCGGGATTAACGAACCTTACCGAAGTAATCATTTGTTTTAATTTCCCAATCCCAACCTATCCATCCCATGAAGTAAAACTGGTAGTACTTCATAGCTAACACCATGGTGTTATCGGTAAATTCAATTACCATTTCACGTTCAAATCTAATTAAAGATTTAACTATCGCCTGGAGCAAAACTGGTGATACTCCATTCTCGATCATTTCAATCTAATTAAAGATTCATTAAAACTCCACTTAGTTTTAATCGTTAACTGGGTTAAAGAATCCGTGTCATTTAAAACACGGTTCACGATAAACCCAAAGTCACATTCCATTAATTATCGGGTTAAAGAACGAGTGTTATTTAAAAGACTGTTCACGATAAACACAAAAATCAATATCAATTCGATTTCAATTAAATATTATTTAATTGGTACACTTCATTAAATCTAAATAAAAAGATTTAATCTTTTCTCAACTGGGTTCAAGAACAGTGTTAGTGAAGACACCATTCACGACAAACCCAAATCACATTTGATATTCAATACAAGGCTCTGAATAGAAAATATATCGGGTTATATTCAATATCAAATTCTACGATTAACAAATGCCGTATTGGAAATAACGATATAAATATATATCTTTCAAATTTCCATAACAACATCTGTATAATCACGAATTCCAACATCGAAAAATTCCGAAGACAATTTCGATTCAAATCCATTCCAACGCAAACATTGGAAGTTCTGGTTATTTTTAAAACCCTTTTTCAAATACAATTTATTTATTTAAAAATAAATAGAATTACAATTCTAGTTCAAAACTAGTTCATTTCGATAAAAATCTATTTTTATCTTTTCAAATATGGAGTTTTTCATCCCAATTCTTTCTAAATCATTTCTTATGATTTTACACAAATTATTGATATTTTTAATGATTTTCTCAAGGCCCGTATAGTCGATTTCCATCAATGGCCATCGAACTGCACTTACAGTGACCTTTTTCAAATTTTATTTGGACATAATTCCAAATCCAACTGTTAGATTTCTAATTTCTAATATTCGTTAGAAAGCTCTTTTCGATACGAACCCAACGATTCCGGTTTTAGGAGAATCCGACGGTCGGATCTCCCGTAATGTCCGTTTGAAATAAATGGTCGAAATTCACGAACTGCCGCGGCGCGGCGCGTTCTATTCAGGCCATTATATTATATATATAATATATATCGTCGATTTCTATTTAAAACAAATTTTATTAATAGTTTTGAATTCGTTTCAAAAACATTTTCAACTTCCACTTCAAATTCAAATCAAAGTTGAATCTTTCCTTATAAATTCGGTTTAAAATTCGTTTCTATACAACTCAAGTTTCAATTCAATTTGAATTCATTTCACTTCTTTTTAAATTCAATTTGAATTCGTTTTCAATTCGATTCAATTCAAAGTGGTTTTCTATTTGATTCAAATTCGTTATATATTTCAATTGAAATCAAATTCGTTTTCTATTCAAATCAAATTCGTTATATATGCAATTGAAATCAAATTCGTTTTCTATTCAAATCAAATTTCAATTCAATTTGATTTCACTTCAATTCGTTTTCAATTCGAATTCGTTTTCAATTCAATTCGAATTCGTTTTCAATTCAATTCGAATTGGTTTTATATTCAATTCACTTCGAAATCGTTTTATATTCTATTCATTTCAAAATCGTTTTATATTCAATTCATTTCGAAATGAATAAAATCGATATAAATATCGTTCACGTCAAAATGGCGTCAATCTAATCAACACGGCTTCATATATTCCTTTATTCTATTCAACAAATGAATATTTATTTTTGTCAACACACAACTAATCTCAACGAATGAGTACTGTCCACGTGTGACTATTTTTGTTAAATTATTTCGTTCAACACATGACTAATCTCAACGGATGAGTACAGTCAACACATGAACCTTTATTCTATAGTGATAAAGATATAAAATTTTATTATTAAAATATTTCGTTCAACACATGACTAATCTCAACGGATGAGTACAGTCAACACATGAACCTTTATTTTATAATGTTCTTTATTTTCTAAATTGGAATGAGGCCCAATCAATCACCATATAATGTTAATTATATGGACTTTTCATACATCACACGTAAATAATAGCTTTGAAAAATAATCAACCATCAACCAAAGTGCACTACACTGTATGAGCATTAAATATAGATATCTAACGCTTATAATAGCCTGTCAATCAATCGATCGACATATTTAATCAGTCAGGATGAGTGAACTTCAAATTTCATCCCAACACCCGTGTGGGGTTTCAAACAATCAAACACAGATTTTATTTGTGCAGTTGGGCGATGTGTAAAATTTATCGACCCAATCAATGTCCTTCAAATAGGTGTACATAAACAAACCGTCCGGTTTGTAAATGAATATTTATTTATTTACATTCACGTTAAAAATTATATTTTTAACGACAAAACATTTTATTTTAACATATGAATTTCTATTCAATTCATTTATTCTATAAAATGATATTGTTATTTTTCTAACTTATTTTAGAAAATTTCGGCGGCATAACGGCACGATACTAGAAACGGGACGAGGCCTAGCCTTATCCCCGGTCTAGTGAAGGCCCACGCCATTCACACATCAATCAAATCAATTTCATTTCACCAATCAATTCAAATTTCAATCAAATCATCTAACTAATTTATGCAACCAAACAACTAAACAAACAAGCCATCCATGGTCTGTGGATGACGGGTGTCGGGTGCTACTAAACACCGTCTGCATCCTAGTATACATATATAACTAGAATAATTAAATTGAAAGGTGAGAAGTTCTCACCGATAGCTATTCCATCTTCTCGACACTTCACTTATAGAAATCTTCGTCGTTCTCGTCTCTTTATCACCTTCGTTGCCCGTATTCTCTACATATGTAAAAATCGAATTTTTGCTTCGCTATTCAATATATAAAAATCGAATTTTTACTTCGCTATTCAATATATAAAAATCGAATTTTTACTACGCTATTCAATATATAAAAATCTCGCCTTTTCAAATATAAAGATTTCGCTGTTTCAAAATAAAAAGATTTTATTTTCATATTCTCTATTATATGGAAATTTTATTTTCAATACACTACCTTTTTGAAAATAGTATTTTCATATCTTTTACAATATAAAGGTCATATTTTTAATATCTCTATATTATAAACTTTATATTTTTGACTTCTCTATGATAAAAAATTATATTGTTAATATCTCTACATTATAAACTTTATATTCTAAAAATATAACTTTCCTTTTATATCTTAAAACAAAATCAGTTTTTTTATATATAACTAAAATCAGTTTTAAAACACTTTAAAAAAATCAATTTTTAAACACTTATAAAAATCAGTTTTTAAACCTTATAAAAATCAGTTTTTAAACCTTATAAAAATCAGTTTTTAAACCTTATAAAAATCAGTTTTTATACCTAATAAAAATCAGTTTTTAAACCTAATAAAAATCAGTTTTTAAACCTTATAAAAATCAGTTTTTAAACCTTATAAAAATCAGTCTTAAAACACTTTAAAATAAAAAGGACTCACCGTTGGAAGGGGTTTCAGAATCATCGGCGATGGATGGACAGGGCGGCGGCGGCGCTGTGGCGGTGGTCAGCTATAAAGGGGCGACGGGTCTCGTTAGTAGAGGGGAGGAGAAGATGAGGAGGGGCGGTCGGCTGGGGGAGCTTCGCCAGAGCTTGGTGGCGCGCGAGGAGTTGATCTGGGGGATGTCAGCGGTCTCCTCCTGGGGCGGCTGCATCCTCGTAGGTTAGGGTTTTTTTTTCGATCAGAAAGTGTTTTGAACGGGGGGGGGGGGGAGGGGGGCTGAGCAATGATAAAAGGGAGGAGGGTTTTATTTATTTATTTATTATATTTTTTCTATTTATTTTCAAAAAGTAACTTTTTATTTCGACCTCGAAACGAGGCCCACCGACTGTCGACCATTGCGTATTACCCCCATTCAGAACACAATGGGATTTGTATTGTAAGCTGATTCGATCGTTTCGATCAGTTTTCGTCAAATTTACATTTAAATCATTATATTGAATTTTAAACGTACATTTCTATTTACCGAGGTCACATACTAACTAGAAAAATTCCAGAATAATATTTTCTAGCTTCGTATTGACGATACGGTCCTAACAAAACTAGTTTCGTCGAATTTTGAGACCGTTGGGAAAATGCCCTTTTTCCGGTCGATTAAAATCAACTGAAACTGGTCAAACACGTTTTCTTTTGCCACGCTCACATACTGATTCGAAAAATTATAAAATTTGGAATCTAGCAATAACTTGACATCATGGACCCAACAAAAGTGGTTTCGTCGAAATCCGAGGTCACTTGCAAAATTTCCATTTTTAAGGGCCTGAATTCCATAGCGACTATTCAAAATTTTCAACTGGACATATCTTTTGATTCCCGCTATGAAATTTTGATTTTTCGGATTCGTTAGAAAGATATTATCAATTAGATCCTATTGTTTTTGGTTTAACCAAAATCCGGATTGTTTTGCACCCGGTACATTCAATTGAAGTTTGAAATCGAATTATCGAACTACCGCGCCATTTTCAATTCTATTTATAATTATATATAATTATTTATATTCTGAGACGACGTATATAATATATACGTTCGAATATATTCAAGATAAATTTCTCGTCGATATTATTTAAAATAATTCATTTTAAATATTCAAAATTCGCTAAAATTGCCAAAATAAAAATTTTAAACTGGCCCAGATTTTCGGGTTGTTACAATCTCCCCCACTTAAAACTTTTCGTTCCCGAAAAGGAACAAAGTCGAAAGTGGTTTGATTAATCAACTCTACGTTCGATCTGGCTTTCATTCTCCAACTTTTCAGTTTCTGAGAATTTTCAAATTTTCAAAAATTTGGCTAACACCCGGAATTTTCGAAAAATTTCGCCATAACCTCCCCTGCATCGGGAGCCACGGGAAAATCCCGAAATTGCCATATAGGCCTTCTGATCTCAAAAAGAAAAAGAAAAAGCCAAGCGGCTAGCCAATAGGCTCATAAAATCATCATCACCCAAACAAAACAATAAATTATGTAGTAAACATGTACCTATTTGTCGGGCAAACAAATTTTATTCTCTGCTCTAGCCTCCTTGCTATGACCTGTTCAATGTAAGTACAAGTATATGCAAGCAAATGCGACTAATTTTCAATACAATTCAATATTTGGTTCAATTAGACTAAATGGTTCAAAATTATCAAACAAATAAACAAACAACACAAACATCAATCAATTAGTGAATTAGAGTCTCAAATTCATAATTTTGATACATATACAAAAATCATGTTTTTGATTCCAAATCACAACAATAGGCCTTATCTAATTTTGGTTCTCACACCAGTCAATAGGAAATATATAGATATCACACCTTCGAAACACGAATACCAACTCTGATGATGTTCGAACTATCATCAGAATCATCTCCGGGCGACTAGAGTGTGATTCTATATCTATCCAGTGTATTAAAACTTCAAATACACATTCGCAAGGCGTATATGCAAAATCTTTATATACTGGACTGTCCTAATCAATATGAAATAAATAATCAAATACGAATAGTTGATTTAGATTTTCAAAAAAAAAATTGTTTTCATTTTAAAAATATACTCTTCACACTCGTCCTAGGATACTACTGATCCCATCTCTAACGAGTCATTCTAATTGGATATTACTAATCCAATATCTGATGAATTCTTTCGTATGGTTCTAATGTGCCTTGTTCTCTGAGCTTTGTAAGCCAAAGCTCTGATACCACGATGAAACGACCCGAACTTCCCCGGTCTCCGAAGAGAAGAGAAAGAACGAATTGTTTTGAGAACACGACAAAATAAAACGCAGACGAAAGAACATTTCATTGTATATTACAACAATGCATCAGATTACAAGAATATACAGAGTATAAATGAATATTACACAGAAATATCAGAGATTTAAATTACATTTAAATACATAGCAGCGGAAAATAATACAATGCACAACTAGAAAGAGATATACGGATACAAAGCTTTCTGGATATCGTTCCAGCTGTAAACTAGGATCTTGTGAATATAAATCTGCAAAACCAAAACTACTAGCTGCCCGTGTCAAAATAAGGGCACCCAGAGTTTAGGTTAAAACAATAAACTCCAGGTCAGTCATGGGACTGGTGTGAGAACTAAAAACAGTAATCTTTATTTTTAAAGTTAGGTAAATCAAGAGACCACGCCGTATAACACGGAACGGGTTTCCTCCCAAGAATACCGGTGCATAAAACAACAGCGCAATGCTAAATAAAGAAAAGTGAAACTATTATAAGACCCAGGTCCTATCACACAATGCAACGCAAGCCGGGGGATAGGGTTTTTACCTTATAATAGCCAAGAATGCTTGATACGTTTAAAAGAAATCATTTGATACTATTGTAAGTGTATAGTGTATAAAACAACTTCAAATCATAAGTATCAATCATAGGCGGCATGAATGCCCCATACCACTATGTCGCCATATATAGGTTATACAATCAAAATCGCAAAGTCACGTATTTGGAAATTGGGTTTCCATCTATGAATCGAGGCAAGGGATCGTCCTCTACCGATTTTAGACAATCTAGCCCATATCTAGGAACAGCCGCAACTGCCCCTTGGATCGTCAGGGCCAGTCCACCGATGTGGATTATTATGCCTGAACACTACGTTTCCCCGCCCTTTGGGGCGTAAATGAGCCAACGAATGACTCCATCGGACCCGGATCGTCCGATCAAACCGAGGCGCCTCGCAACAGCAACAACCACACAGGTGAAAAGTATATAAATATCAAGGCTGGTAGGTCACTGACACCACCCTAGCTAGAAGGAAACGCATGCCCTCCCTCAGGTCCTCTCCCGTTTTTGGTTCACAACCGTGGTGTGAGGCTCGCGAATTCACGTTACACAAAGCTGTGCCACACAGGCTGTGCTTTGATCATCACCACAAGACTTTGCTTTTCAACAGAAGCCTTGATCATTTGCCACTTAGGCATGCCACACAGGCAATTTAGTCCATGCGTTTGATATCCATCAGTATATAACCCCTGAGCTCGTACGTCTCAGAGAAGGGCGTTAAGCAAGAGAATAAATTCTCCGCCGCCAAACCGATATATATTTAATAGAGATCAATCACACGGACTAAAATCCAATGTCAGACACACAGTCCATTTACAAGTTCGTTCTGGGTCTGAACGAAACCGGAGGCACCTAGTACCCCGCATATCCGTCGATCTCCAAGCACGTCTGGACGATCGCCAACTGTTTCCATCTTCTTGGGTGTACAGCCCAATCAAGATCATCAGTAATCACCCAAACGACGTGAAGACTTCCGGTCTTTGACCATCGTCTTCATCTTCGACTTATCGTCGTATCAGCTATTCAGAATGGGATAAACCCGGTCTTCCCGAATAACTCGCGTATATTTTAAATAAGTGTTACACAAACACCACATACGCCTCATTCCTATTCATCAGTCACTAACCGTAAATTAATCAAGAGAATAATTCCCCAAATATTAACCCCGAAGGCCGAAACCAACATCAGATCAATATCCAGGAAACCATTCTGCTTAGCTAACCGACAATTAGTTTCTAAATTTCACATTCATAGGGAAAGGTTCCCATTAATTTTATCAAAGATAAATTCTTTATATTTATTCTTTAATCTTCTTTTGAATTTTGATTCAACTAGTCGGGATTAACGAACCTTACCGAAGTAATCATTTGTTTTAATTTCCCAATCCCAACCTATCCATCCCATGAAGTAAAACTGGTAGTACTTCATAGCTAACACCACGGTGTTATCGGTAAATTCAATTACCATTTCACGTTCAAATCTAATTAAAGATTTAAGTATCGCCTGGAGCAAAACTGGTGATACTCCATTCTCGATCATTTCAATCTAATTAAAGATTCATTAAAACTCCACTTAGTTTTAATCGTTAGATGGGTTAAAGAATCCGTGTCATTTAAAACACGGTTCACGATAAACCCAAAGTCACATTCCATTAATTATCGGGTTAAAGAAGGAGTGTTATTTAAAACACTATTCACGATAAACCCAAAAATCAATATCAATTCGATTTCAATTAAATATTATTTAATTGGTACACTTCATTAAATATAAATAAAAAGATTTAATCTTTTCTCAACTGGGTTCAAGAACAGTGTTAGTGAAGACACCATTCACGACAAACCAATATCACATTTGATATTCAATACAAGGCTCTGAATAGAAAATATATCGGGTTATATTCAATATCAAATTCTACGATTAACAAATGAAGTATTGGAAATGTGACGGCAAGGAATTTCGCTCGGTCCGAACCAGTCGCTAAACCGACCCAGACCGTTCGAAACGCCCTATCGTTTGAGAACAGGACATAACAGAACGCATACACAAGAACATTTCACTGTATATTACAACAATGCATCAGATTACAAGAATTTACAGAGTATAAATGAATATTACACAGAAATATCAGAGATTTAAATTACATTTAAATACATAGCAGCGGAAAATAATACAATACACAACTAGAAAGAGATATACGGATACAAAGCTTTCCGGATATCATTCCAGCTGTAAACCAGGATCCTGTGAATATAAATCTGCAAAACCAAAACTACTAGCTGCCCGTGTCAAAAATAGGGGCACCCAGAGTTTAGGTTAAAACAATAAACTCCAGGTCAGTCATGTGACTGGTGTGAGAACTAAAACAGTTTTTAATCTTTATTTTTAAAGGTAAATCAAGGGACCACGCCGTATAACACGGAACGGGTTTCCTCCCAAGAATACCAGTGCATAAAACAAACAGCGCAATGCTAAATAAAGAAAGATGAAGCTGTTATAAGACCCAGGTCCTATCACACAATGCAACGCAAGCCGGGGGATAGGGTTTTCCCTTATAACAGCCAAAGAATGCTTGATACGTTTAAAACAAATCATTTGATACTATAATAAGTGCATAGTGCATAAAACAACTTCAAATCATAAGTATCAATCATAGGCGGCATGGGTACCATATATCATGTCGCCATATATAGGTTTACAAATAAAACCGCAAAGTCACGTATTTGGAAATTGGATTTCCATCTATGAACCGAGGCAAAAGATAGTCCTTACCGATTCGAGACTGTCTAGCCCGAGCCTCAGGACCCAGACTCAGGTGGGCCCTTGGATCCTCAGGGCCGGTCCACCGATGTGGATTAAAATGCCTGAACATGCGTCTCCCCACCCTATGGGGTGTAAGTCTAGTCCGTCAGCCGACCAGAATGCATCGGCCGAAACCGATATAACCGAGGCGCCTCGCAACAGCAACAACCACATAAGTCAAACTCGTCAGGGCGTGTAAAACCACTGACGCCACTTCTAGCTAGAAAGAAACGCATGTCCTCCCTGAGGTCCTCTCCCGTTTTTGGTTCATACCGGGTGTGAAACTCGCGAAGTAAACGTTACACAAAGCTACGCCACAAAGGCCTTGCTTTGATCATCACCACAAGACTTTGCTTTTCAACAGAAGCCTTGATCATTTGCATCTTAGCATGCCACACAGGCAAACCACTCTATGCAACCGATATCAGTCACACAGAATGAAATCCAATGTCAGACACACAGTCCATTTACAAGTCCGTTCTGGGCCTGAACGAAACCGGAGGCACCTAGTACCCCGCATATCCATCGATCTCCAAGTACGTCTGGACGATCACTAACTGTTTCCATCTTCTTGGGTGTACAGCCCAATCAAGATCATCAGTTATCACCCAAACGACGTGAAGACCTCCGGTCTTCGACCATCGTCTTCATCTTCGACTTATCGTCGCATCAGTTATTCAGAATGGGATAAACCCGGTCTTTCCGAATAACTCGCGTATATTTTAAATAAGTGTTACACAAACACGACATACGCCTCATTCCAATTCATTAGTCACTAATCGTAAATTAATCAAGAGAATAATTCCCCAAATATTAACCCCGAAGGCCGAAACCAACATCAGATCAATATCCAGAAGACCATTCTGCTTGGCTAACCGACAGTTAGTTTCTAAATTTCACATTCATAGGGAAAGGTTCCCATTAATTTTATCAAAGATAAATTCTTGAATTTATGCTTTAATCTACTTTTGAATATCAATTCAAACTAGTCGGGATTAGCGAACCTTACCGAAGTAATCATTTGTTTTAATTTCCCAATCCCAACCTATTCATCCCATGAAGTAAAACTGGTAATACTTCATATCTAACACCACGGTGTTATCGGTAAATTCAATTACCATTTCACGTTCAAATCTAATTAAAGATTTAACTATCGCCTGGAGCAAAACTGGTGATACTCCATTCTCGATCATTTCAATCTAATTAAAGATTCATTAAAACTCCACTTAGTTTTAATCTTCGACTGGGTTAAAGAATCAGTGTCATTTAAAACACGGTTCACGATAAACCCAAAATCACATTCCATTAATTATCGGGTTAAAGAACGAGTGTTATTTAAAACACTGTTCACGATAAACCCAAAAATCAATATCAATTCAATTCCAATTAAATATTATTTAATTGGTACACTTCATTAAATCCAAATAAAAAGATTTAATCACTTCTCAACTGGGTTCAAGAACAGTGTTAGTGAAGACACCATTCACGACAAACCCAAATCACATTCGATATTCAATACAAGGCTCTGAATAGAAAATATATCGGCTTATATTCAATATCGAATTCTACGACTAACAAATGTCGTATTGGAAATAACGATATAAATATATATATCTTTCAAATTTCCATAACCACACCTGTATCATCACGAATTCCAACATCGAAATATTCCGAAGACAATTTCGATTTAAATCCACTCCAATGCAATCATTGGAAATTTTGGTTATTTTTAAAACCCTTTTTAAATTCAATTTATTTATTTAAAAATAAATAGAATTATATTTCTAGTTCAAAACTAGTTCATTTCGATAAAAATCCATTTTTATCTTTTCAAATATGGAGTTTTTCATCCCAATTCTTTCTAAATCATTTCTTATGATTTTACACAAATTATTACTATTTTTAATAATTTTATCAAGGCCTGTACAGTCGATTTCCATCAACGGTCATCGAACTGCACTTACAGCGACCTTTTTCGAATTTGATTTGGACGTATCTCCAAATCCAACCGTTAGATTTCAAATTTCTAACCTTCATTAGAAAGCTCTTTTCGATACGAACCCAACGGTTCCGGTTTTAGGAGAATCCGACGGTCAGATCTCCCGTAATGTCCGTTTGAAATAAATGGTCGAAATTCGCGAACTGCCGCGGCGCGGCGCGTTCTTTTCAGGCCATTATATTATATATATAATATATATAATATATATTTCGTCGATTTCTATTTAAAACGAATTATATAAATAGTTTTAAAATCGTTTCAAAAGCTATTTCAACTTCCATTTCAATTCAAAGCAAAATTGAATTCTTCTTTATAAATTCGTTTCAAAATTCATTTCTATTCAATTCAAATTTCAATTCAATTTGAATTCATTTCAATTCGTTTTCAATTCAATTTGAATTCGGTTTCAATTCATTTTGAATTCGTTTTCAATTCATTTCGAAATCGTTTTCAATTCAATTCATTTCGAAATCGTTTTCAATTCAATTCATTTCGAAATCGTTTTCAATTCAATTCATTTCGAAATCGTTTTCAATTCAATTCATTTCGAAATCGGTTTCAATTCAATTCATTTCGAAATCGTTTTCAATTCAATTCATTTCGAAATCGTTTTCAATTCAATTCATTTCGAAATCGTTTTCAATTCAATTCATTTCGAAATCGTTTTCAATTCAATTCATTTCGAAATCGTTTTCAATTCAATTCATTTCGAAATCGTTTTCAATTCAATTCATTTCGAAATCGTTTTCAATTCAATTCATTTCGAAATCGTTTTCAATTCAATTCATTTCGAAATCGTTTTCAATTCAATTCATTTCGAAATCGTTTTCAATTCAATTCATTTCGAAATCGTTTTCAATTCAATTCATTTCGAAATCGTTTTCAATTCAATTCATTTCGAAATCGTTTTCAATTCAATTCATTTCGAAATCGTTTTCAATTCAATTCATTTCGAAATCGTTTTCAATTCAATTCATTTCGAAATCGTTTTCAATTCAATTTATTTCGAAATATTCGATTTCGAGATTACTTTTCAATACTCATTTTAAAATGAATAAAATCGATATAAATATCGTTTACGTCAAAATGGCGTCAATCTAATCAACACGGCTTCATAAATTTCTATTTTCAAATATTCTATTTCAAATATTTGTTATTATCAAAATATTTGTTATTATCAAAATATTCTTTATTTTCACGATTGAAATGAGGCCCAATCAATTACCATATAAAATTAATTATATGGATTTTCATACAACACATGTATATAATAACATTGAAAATAATCAACCATCAACCAAAGTGCACTACACTGTATAAGCATCAAATATAGATATTCAACGCTCATAACAGCCTGTCAATCAATCGATCGACATATTTAATCAATCAGGATGAGTGAAATTCATATTTCATCCCAACACCCGTGTGGGGTTTCAAACAATCAAACACAGATTTTAGTTGTGCAGTTGGGCGATGTGTAAAATTTATCGTCCCAATCAATATCCTTCAAATAGGTGTACATAAACAAACCGTCCGGTTTGTAAATGAATATTTATTTTATTCACATTCACGTTAAAAACTATATTTTTAACGATAAAATATTTATTCTAACCCATGAATTTTCTTTTCAGTTCATTTATTCAATAAATGACATTTTTATTTTTCTAACATATTTTAGAAAATTTCGGCGGCATAACGGCACGATACTAGAAACGGGACAAGGCCCAGCCTTATCCCCAGTCTAGTGAAGGCCCACGCCATTCACTCCTCAATCAAATCAATTTCATTTTGCAAACCACAAAATTTGGAGTAAGAATCTAACCTAGCCTTACTCCTTCGCCTTATAACGGCGCACGTCTAATCCTAACCAATTTATCGATTCGATTTTTCACACCACAAATCACATTCAACCCAATATCGCAATTAATCACCAAACAGTCAAACAAACAAGTCCATGGTCTGTGGACGATTGTGTCGGGTGCTACTAAGCACCGTCTGCATCCTAGTATATATATATAACTAGAAATAAAATTGAAAGGTGAGAAATTCTCACATATAGCTATCCTAGCTCCACGGCACTTCTTTGATAGAAATCTTCGTTGTTTTCGCATCTTCGTCAGCTTCGTTGCTGCTTTCACTACATACGTAAAAATCACATTTTTACTTATTCATTTTCAATTTAGAAATCATATTTTTATAATCACTTCATATGTTTTAAAAAAAAACGAATTTTCCACAACGCTACTGTATGGATAAAAATTATATTTTTATCTCGCTGTTCTTCATATAAAGATCTCGCCTTTTCAAAAATATAGATTTCATCTTCATAAAAATAATCACTTTACTTCAACGCATATAAAATAAAAATCAGATTTTTATTTCGCTACATATACAAAGATGATATTTTTATATTCTCTATCCTATAAAGATTATATTTTTAATACTTTAAAAATATAAAAATCATATTTTTAATATTTCTATATAGTAAAGACTATATTTTTAATACTTTAAAAATATAAAAATCATATTTTTATCACTTTAAAAATATAAAGATCATACTTTTTACCAAATAAAAATCCTATCTTCACCTTTTAAAGTTTAAAGATTTCGATTTCACCTTTTAAATTTTAAAATTCAAACCTTTTCTATTTTAAATCTTAAAATAAAAACAGTTTAATAAGCAAATAAAATTCAGTTAATAAAATAAATAAAATCAGTAAATAAAATAAATAAAATCAGTAAATAAAATAAATAAAACCAGAAAAACTTACAGGGGGGGGTTCATCATCGGTTTTGGGTCCAGGGGGGGGCTGTGGTGTCGCGTCGGTGGAGGAGTAAGGTCGGGTGTCACGGCGGCGGGAGGAGCAGGGTTCCAGTGGGCCCAGGTTGCTGTCACGACGAGGTTTACGGTTTGGGGGGGGGGGCTCGAACATCGAATGGAGAGAGAGGGGAGCGTCGCCGTTGACCGGAGGGCGGAGCAGTTGGAGCGGCGTCACCTGGCGGCGGCGAAGGCGGATCCGCCTGGAGGAGCGATCGATTCTCCATTTTTGTTTTTTTTTTTTTTTTATTCTGAAATATGTAATCGGGGGGGGGGGGGGCAGAGTGTTTTAAGGAGGGAAGATAAATTTTTTTATTATATTTATTTATTTATTAATTATTTAGTTTGCAAAGAGTTGACTTTTACTAATGACCCCTAAACGAGGCCCACCGCCTGTCGCCCATAGCGTTTTACCCCCATTCCGAACACAATGGGATATGTATCGCAGGTTGATTCGATCGTTTGAATCAGTTTCCGTTGAATTTACATTTAAATCACTATATTGAATTTTAAACGTACATTTCAAATTACCGGGGTCACATACGAACTTTAAAAATCCCAGAAAAATATTTTCTAGCTTCGTATTGACGACACAGTCCTAACAAAACTAGTTTCGTCGAATTCTGAGACCGTTTGAAAAATGGTCAATTTCCAGTCGATTAAAATCAACTAAAAATGGTCAAACGCATTTTCTTTTGCCACGCTCACATATTGATTCGAAAAATTATGAAATTTGAAATCTAACAATAACTTGACATCCCGAACCCAACAAAACTGGTTTCGTCGAAATCCGAGGTCGTTTGCAAAATTGCTATTTTTAAGGGCCTTATATATATAAAAATATATATAAATTCCACAGCGACTATTTCTAATTTTAAACTGGACATATCTTATCATTTCTAAAATGAAATCTCAGTTTGTTAACTTCGTTACAAAGATATAGTTACACAGATTCAAATATTTCTTGTTTCGTTCAATTTTGACTTATATTGAATTCTGTATATTCATTTGAAATTAGAAATCGAATTTTCGAACTACCGCGCCATTTTCAATTCCTTTTATAATTATTATATATTCTAACGACGACGTATATAATATATACGATCGAATTCTATTCAAAATAAATTTTTTCGCCGATAATATTTAAAATAATCTATTTTAAATATTCAAAATTCGCTATAATCGCCAAAATAAAAATTTTAAACTGGCCCAGATTTTACGGGTTGTTACAGGAAATAACGATATAAATATATATCTTTCAAATTTCCATAACAACATCTGTATAATCACGAATTCCAACATCGAAATATTCCGAAGACAATTTCGATTCAAATCCATTCCAACGCAAACATTGGAAATTCTGGTTATTTTTAAAACCCTTTTTCAAATTCAATTTATTTATTTAAAAATAAATAGAATTATAATTCTAGTTCAAAACTAGTTCATTTCGATAAAAATCTATTTTTATCTTTTCAAATATGGAGTTTTTCATCCCAATTCTTTCTAAATCATTTCTTACGATTTTACACAAATTATTGATATTTTTAATGATTTTATCAAGGCCCGTACAGTCGATTTCCATCAATGGCCATCGAACTGCACTTGACCTTTTTCAAATTTGATTTGGACATAATTCCAAATCCAACCGTTAGATTTCTAATTTCTAATATTCGTTAGAAAGCTCTTTTCGATACGAACCCAACGGTTCCGGTTTTAGGAGAATCCGACGGTCGGATCTCCCGTAATGTCCGTTTTAAATAAATGGTCGAAATTCACGAACTGCCGCGGCGCGGCGCGTTCTATTCAGGCCATTATATTATATATATAATATATATAATATATATCGTCGATTTCTATTTAAAACGAATTTTATAAATAATTTTGAATTCGTTTCAAAAACATTTTCAACTTCCATTTCAAATTCAAATCAAAGTTGAATCTTTCCTTATAAATTCGGTTTGAAATTCATTTCTATACAACTCAAGTTCCAATTCAATTTGAATTCATTTCACTTCGTTTTAAATTCAATTCGAATTCGTTTTCAATTCGATTCAATTCAAAGTGGTTTTCTATTTGATTCAAATTCGTTATATATTTCAATTGAAATCAAATTCGTTTTCTATTCAAATCAAATTCGTTATATATGCAATTGAAATCAAATTCGTTTTCTATTCAAATCAAATTTCAATTCAATTTGATTTCACTTCAATTCATTTTCAATTCGAATTCATTTTCAATTCAATTCGAATTGGTTTTATATTTAATTCATTTCGAAATCATTTTATATTCTATTCATTTCGAAATCGTTTTATATTCAATTCATTTCGAAATGAGTAAAATCGATATAAATATCGTTCACGTCAAAATGGCGTCAATCTAATCAACACGGCTTCATATATTCCTTTATTCTATTCAACAAATGAATATTTATTTTTGTCAACACACGACTAATCTCAACGAATGAGTACTGTCCATGTGTGACTATTTTTGTTAAATTACTTCGTTCAACACATGACTAATCTCAACGGATGAGTACAGTCAACACATGAACCTTTATTTTATAGTGATAAAGATATAAAATTTTATTATTAAAATATTTCGTTCAACACATGACTAATCTCAACGGATGAGTACAGTCAACACATGAACCTTTATTTTATAATGTTCTTTATTTTCTAAATTGGAATGAGGCCCAATCAATCACCATATAATGTTAATTATATGGACTTTTCATACATCACACGTATATAATAGCTTTGAAAAATAATCAACCATCAACCAAAGTGCACTACACTGTATAAGCATCAAATATAGATATCTAACGCTTATAACAGCCTGTCAATCAATCGATCGACATATTTAATCAGTCAGGATGAGTGAACTTCAAATTTCATCCCAACACCCGTGTGGGGTTTCAAACAATCAAACACAGATTTTATTTGTGCAGTTGGGCGATGTGTAAAATTTATCAACCCAATCAATGTCCTTCAAATAGGTATACATAAACAAACCATCCGGTTTGTAAATGAATATTTATTTATTTACATTCACGTTAAAAATTATATTTTTAACGACAAAACATTTTATTTCAACATATGAATTTCTATTCAATTCATTTATTATATAAAATGATATTGTTATTTTTCTAACTTATTTTAGAAAATTTCGGCGGCATAACGACACGATACTAGAAACGGGACGAGGCCTAGCATTATCCACGGTCTAGTGAAGGCCCACGCCATTCACACATCAATCAAATCAATTTCATTTCACCAACCAATTCAAATTTCAATCAAATCATCTAACTAATTTATGCAACCAAAAAACTAAACAAACAAGCCATCCATGGTCTGTGGATGACGGGTGTTGGGTGCTACTAAACACCGTCTGCATCCTAGTATATATATATAACTAGAATAATTAAATTGAAAGGTGAGAAGTTCTCACCGATAGCTATTCCATCTTCTCGACACTTCATTTATAGAAATCTTCGTCGTTCTCGTCTCTTTATCACCTTCGTTGCCCGTATTCTCTACATATGTAAAAATCGAATTTTTACTTCGCTATTCAATATATAAAAATCGAATTTTTAGTTCGCTATTCAATATATAAAAATCGAATTTTTACTACGCTATTCAATATATAAAAATCTCGCCTTTTTAAATATAAAGATTTCGCTTTTTCAAAATAAAAATATTTTATTTTCATATTCTCTATTATATAGAAATTTTATTTTCAATACAATACCTTTTTGAAAATAGTATTTTCATATCTTTTACAATATAAAGGTCATATTTTTAATTTCTCTATATTATAAACTTTGTATTTTTGACTTCTCTGTGATAAAAAATTATATTGTTAATATTCTACATTATAAACTTTATATTCTAAAAATATAACTTTCCTTTATATCTTAAAACAAAATTAGTTTTTTTATATATAACTAAAATCAGTTTTAAAACACTTTAAAAAAAATCAGTTTTTAAAAACTTATAAAAATCAGTTTTTAAACATTATAAAATTCAGTTTTTAAACCTTATAAAAATCAGTTTTTAAACCTTATAAAAATCAGTTTTTAAACCTAATAAAAATCAGTTTTTAAACCTAATAAAATTCAGTTTTTAAACCTTATAAAAATCAGTTTTTAAACCTTATAAAAATCAGTTTTAAAACACTTTAAAATAAAAAGGACTCACCGTTGGAAGGGGTTTCAGAATCATCGGCGATGGATGGACAGGACGGCGGCGGCGCTGTGGCGGTGGTCAGCTATAAAGGGGCGACGGGTCTTGTTAGCAGAGGGGAGGAGAAGATGAGGAGGGGCGGTCGGCTGGGGGAGCTTCGCCAGAGCTTGGTGGCGCGCGAGGAGGTGATCTGGGGGATGTCGGCGGTCTCCTCCTGGGGCGGCTGCGTCCTCGTAGGTTAGGTTTTTTTTATTTCGATCAGAAAGTGTTTTGAACGGGGGGGGGGGGGGGGTGAGCAATGATAAAAGGGAGGAGGGTTTTATTTATTTTTTATTATATTTTTTCTATTTATTTTCAAAAAGTAACTTTTTATTTCGACCTCGAAACGAGGCCCACCTCCTGTCGTCCATAGCGTATTACCCCCATTCCGAACACAATGGGATTTGTATTGTAAGATGATTCGATCGTTTCGATCAGTTTTCGTCTAATTTACATTTAAATCATTATATTTAATTTTAAACGTACATTTCTATTTACCAAGGTCACATACTAACTAGAAAAATTCCAGAATAATATTTTCTAGCTTCGTATTGATGATACGGTCCTAACAAAACTAGTTTCGTCAAATTCTGAGACCGTTGGGAAAATGGCCATTTTCCGGTCGATTAAAATCAACTGAAACTGGTCAAACACGTTTTCTTTTGCCACGCTCACATATTGATTCGAAAAATTATGAAATTTGGAATCTAGTAATAACTTGACATCACGGACCCAACAAAAGTGGTTTCGTCGAAATCCGAGGTCGCTTGCAAAATTTCCATTTTTAAGGGCCTGAATTCCATAGCGACTATTCAGAATTTTCAACTGGACATATCTTTTGATTCCCGCTATGAAAATTTGATTTTTCGGATTCGTTAGAAAGATATTATCAATTAGATCCTATTTTTTTGGTTTCACTAAAATCCGGATTGTTTTGCACCCGGTACATTCAATTGAAGTTTGAAATCGAATTATCGAACTACCGCGCCATTTTCAATTCTATTTATAATTATATATAATTATTTATACTCTGACGACGACGTATATAATATATACGTTCGAATATATTCAAGATAAATTCCTCGTCGATATTATTTAAAATAATTCATTTTAAATATTCAAAATTCGCTAAAATTGCCAAAATAAAAATTTTAAACTGGCCTAGATTTTCGGGTTGTTACAGTTATTTAGGAAGTTCTTGGAGCTAAAGCAGAATGGTAGAGCCGTCTCGGAGTATATTTCTGAGTTCGATACTTTATCGAAGTATGGATTATCCCTTATTGACACTCCCGAGAAGAAGAATGAGAAGTTTATAATAGGCTTAGATCAGTACATGCGGGAAAGGCTCATTAACCACATTGATGAGAGGTTTGAATCGATCGTGGGGAAAGCATTGAGGTCAGAGAGTCTTTCCCCTAAGTTGAAGGCTGAGGTTGCATTTTTAGAGGAGCCAAAGCCGCAAGCAAGCGGTGGAGGCAAGAATGATTCTCAGAATAAGAGGAAGCAGAATCAGACCAAGGATGGCCGGAAGAAAAAGGATAAGAAAGATGTTGAGTGATTCAGCTGTGGTAAGAAGGGTCACTATGCCAAAGAATGTCGGGCCAAGCCAGCGGAGAGGAAGTGCTTCAACTGTGGCCAAGTGGGACATCACAAGGATAAGTGTCCGCAACCCCCTAAAGAGAAGAAGATTGTGAAAGCATATGCTATCAATGTTGTTCCTTCTTCGTCGAATGTGCCAACTACGGAGGAGAAAGGAAAGAATGTTGTTATTCAAGGTATGCTTTCTATTTATGATGTTCTACTTAGAGTGTTGTTTGATACCGGAGCTTCCAGTTCCTTCATATCTAGTGACCTGGTAGATAGGTTAGGATTGGAGCCCGAAATTGTTGATAGACCTTTGGTAGTGACGAACCCGGTTGGTGGTCCAACTAGCCTTAGCATGATTTGTTGTAATGTGGTCTTATCGAGTCATGGATGCATGTTTGTTTGTGATTGTTTTGTTTTGGGCTTTACTGGGTTTGGCATTATTTTGGGAGTCGATTGGCTCCAAAGATGCGGGGTGGTGGTAGACTGTAAGGGCTTTTTGGTGATAGTTAGAGCGGATGATGGGCGGAGGGTAGTGTTTGGTGATCTACCTAATGATGGGGTAATGGCTAGTTTTCTAAATTCCCTCGACATCCCGCATGATGAGTTGTCAGATGTGCACGTGGTTGGCCAGTATCCGGACATCTTAGAGGAAGTGACTGTACTTCCACCACACAGAGAAATTGAGTTCCGTATTGATTTAGTGAAAAATGCCAGACCTATAGTGATCCAACTTCGTCGTATGGCACCAAGGGAGCAGCGAGAGCTAAGGGCGCAAGTGAGCGATCTTTTGAAGAAGGGATTTATTAGAAGAAGTGTTTCTAAGTGGGGAGTACTAGTTGTGTTTGCTACCAAGGCAGATGGTTCCCTTCAATTATGTGTGGACTACCGCGAATTGAATAAGGTAACGAGGAAGAATAAATATCCTCTACCGCAGATAGATGATTTGTTTGAACAGTTGAGTGGCGCAAGAGTGTTCTCCCAATTGGATCTCACGACCGGTTTTCATCAGCTTAGAGTGGAAGCTGAAAGTACAGCTAAAATGGCATTTCGGACGCCGTCTGGATTTTATGAGTGGTTGGTCATTCCATTCGGGTTGACCAACGCACCAGCGTATTTTGCGGATCTTACAAATAAGGTATTCAGAGATCAGTTGAATAAATTTGTTTTTGTGTTCGTGGATGATATACTTGTTTATTCGATGACAGAGGAAGAATAAAAGAAACACTTGAGGATAGTGATGGAGGTGTTAAGAAAACACCAATTGAAAGCAAAGTTTTCTAAGTATCACTTCTGGAGGAGGGAAGTGAGATTCTTAGGCCATGTCGTTTCAGAGAATGGTATTGCCGTGGACCCTGCGAAGGTGGCTACGGTAAAAGATTGGTCTACACCCAAGAATGCAATGGACATAAGAAGTTTCTTGGGATTAGTTGGGTATTATCGCAAGTTTATCTAAGACTTCTCCAAGATAGCAGTATCGTTGACTCAGTTGACTAAGAAAAATCAAGCTTTCATCTGGGACGAAAAGTGCGAGAATGCATTCAAGAGCCTAAAGGAAAAGTTGACATGTGCACCAGTGTTAGTCATTCCTAAGGGGAATGAAGAGATGACAGTATATACGGATGCATGTGGTACCGGACTAGGTGTTGTATTGATGCAAAGAGGTAGGGTTGTAGCTTATGCAAGTCGGCAATTGAAACTGCACAAGAGAAGATACCCTACCTATGATTCGGAATTAGCAGCGATCGTGTTCGCGTTGAAGATGTGGAGACATTATCTCTTGGGAGAAAGATTTGAGTTGTTTACCGATCATAAATCGTTAAGGTATCTCTTCTCTTAGAAGGATCTAAATCTCCGATAGCAAAGGTGGTTAGAATTCTTGGCTTCCTATGATTTCGACATCGTATATACACGAGGAAATGGCAATGCGGTGGCTGATGCATTGAGTAGAAGACATGCCAGTTTAGGGGCTATGTTTCTATAATGGAAGCAACTGGAGTACATCACTGGGTATGATTTCAGACCAAAGTGTGAATTGGATCCAGAAATGTTAGCGAATTCGACAATCAGACCGACTTTGATTGAGAGGATTGGTTCTAGTCAGAGGGGCGATCCTAACTTATTGGAAATCATCTCCAAGTTAGAGATGGGTATCGATGAGGGGATGAACAAGTATGGGCTTGATCGAGATGGATGGCTTAGAGATAATGGAAGAGTTGTTGTGCCCAATGTCAATGGATTGAGAGATGAAGTGCTTAGAGAATGTCATCACTCAAAACTGACTATACATCCTGGTGGTAACAAGATGTATCGAGACATGAAGTAGACCTACTACTGGAAAGGGATGAAAAGGGACGTTGGGAAGTTTATATCCAAATGCATGAATTGCCGGCTAGTTAAAGCTAAGAAAATGAAACCTAGTGGCTAGTTACAACCATTAGAAATTCCAGAATGGAAATGGGAATAGATCTCAATGTATTTCATTGATGGGTTACCAAGGACTAGATCGGGCCATGATAGCATTTGTGTGATTGTGGACTAATTTACTAAGAGTGCAAGGTTTGTACCAGTCAATTCGAATAGAACGACAGCTAAGTTGGATGAACTATATATGAAGTGGGTAGTGAGATTTCATGGAATACCCAAAGGCATTGTGAGTGACCGAGATCCATTGTTCACTAGTGGATTTTGGAAAAGCTTACAAGAGGCGTTAGGATCAGAATTACATCTCAGTACCGCGTATCATCCTCAAACCGACGGTCAGACCGAGAGGGTGAATCGAGTATTAGAAGACCTCTTGAGAGCTTGTGTATTGGATTTTGGTGGATCATGGGATGACCATTTACATATAGTAGAGATTGCATATAATAATAGTTATCAATCCAGTATTGGTATGGATCCATTTTAAGCTTTGTACGGAAGACCGTGCAACTCACCATCATGTTGGTTAGAAACTGGTGAGAAGTTTCTGCTTGGACCAGATGTGATAAGGAAAACTTTAGCTAAGATTAAGGTTATCCAACAGCGAATGAAGGCTGCCCAAGATAGGCAGAAGAGTTATGCTGATAAGAGGAGAAGAGAATTAAAGTTCTCCATTGGCGACTTGGTGTTTGTCAAGATTTCTCCGTTGAAGAGCATGATATGATTTGGCACGAGAGGCAAGTTAGCACCAAGATTTATTGGACCATTTCCAGCTCTCGAGCAAATTGGGAATTTGGCATATAAAGTTAAATTACCAGAGAAGATGGCAGGAGTTCACAATGTATTTCATGTTTCCCAGTTAAGGAAGTTTGTGCACGACCTCGATGTGACTATTTCACCTGATCAGTTGGATGATATTAAGGTTGAACCCGAGGCGGTTGGGAACTGCAAGCCTATGCATATTGTTGGGAACGATTCGAAGCAACTTTGAAGGAAGGCGGTGAAATTAGTCAAAGTTCAGTGGGGCGGGAATGAGAATGACTGTACTTGGGAGACAGAGGAGAGCATTAGGAAGATGTATCCAGAACTCTTCGCCTGGTAAGATTTCAGTTTCGATCTAGTCTTTTCGCATGTTAGGATAGGCTTGTTTTGCATGTTTGATTGTTGCATGTGGCTGGTAGGCATGCGGGATCCTTTGTATGTTTTGGGTTAAGGAATTTCGGGGACGAAATTTCTTAAAGGGGGAGAATGTAACGACCCGCATTCTACGCATCAAAGGATCGTAGAATATTTATTTCTTTCACATACCAAGTCGTATGGTCATGTAACTTTGGGAGACGACTATTGGGATCATTTCCCATGTTCATGATTTTTACTGATTTTTAAATGACCGTTTTGCCCCTATCTGATCTTGTTTCTGCCATAAATTTTGATAGGAAAGGAGTTTTGAGCTGAAACGACTTCCATTAGATCCGGATGATGGTTTACCTTTCCGTAGGGTGGTCACATTAGCCAAACGGACTCATTGTTTGGGAGATATGGCTGAAACAAGTTTCAGGTGGTGAAAAACAGCTTAATTGGTCTTAACCGGGTGATTAACAGCTAGGCCCAAAGAGGAATTTCGGGATTTGGAGTATTTAGGGGCTGTAGGGTTTAGAGAACACCCTGTTTCTCACTTTCACAGCCGCCACTTTCATTCTGGGAACCCTTGTAATGACCTCCAACATCTAAAACACCTCAAATCACCTTCTAATCGCTAAATAAGCCAAATCCACATCAAATCAAGGAAGATCTTCACCAAATCAGTATTAGAACTGCTGTATTGCCTTGATAGCCGCGCCCAATTAGAGATAATTTCAGATTTGGTAATTAGTTTGTGGCTAAGGTGAGTGATTTGCATAGTTCCTCACTAATTATGGTTAATTAAGGGTAATTAGTGATAATTAGCGAATTTATACATGTTAAAAATCTAAAAAAATATTTATAAATTTCAAAATATTTTTTTAGGCCTTTGTTAGAAAATTTGGTTAATTTGGTTAAGTTTTACTAATCCTATCATTAGCTTTGCTTAAACATGCTTAAGGGAAAATATGGGATTTTGGCTATGTTTGATCCGTTTTAACCTATAAAGTTGTCATTTTGGTGTTTGTGGTTGATGTTATATGTTGCTATGACTGTTTGGCATGAATTGTGATTGTTTTGAATAGTTAGAATGTCGAAAACGCCGTCGAGTGGCGTGTAAACAGTCACTGGAAGTTGCAGAAAAAGTGCAGGCTGTGACCCGAACCGGATCGGATTGGATGGGAGGCCCGAACCGACCCGTTCGTGTAGCCCATCCACAAGCCTCCCCTTGCTCCCGAAACGAACCAATACGCCATGAGTTGACTTGAAGCTTGGAGGAGACCACGACCAGACCGATCCAGCATTGGGGAAGAAGACCAAAGTGGAGCTACCACGAGACATGTACTCCGACCCAACCCGAGGTGCCATCCAAACCGATAGATCGTGGACTGCTTATCCGAACCAACCCGGTGAAATGCTCCGATCCGAACTGATGGAGGAGAAATCGTGCGGCTTGCACCACGAACAGGGAGCGCGAAGCGAACCGCCAAGGGGTTCACAAGCCGAACCGACCCGACGCTTGGGAAGGAGACCGAGCCAGACCAAGGGCAAGGAGGAAGGCCGATCCGGAGGAGGCTAAAACCCGAGATGGAAAGGTAGTCCAAATAGAAGGTTTATACTCAGGATCCAGTTAGGAACCAATGAGTTAACCTTATGATTGGGCTTTGCTGCGGGACGTGTGCTAAGGAGTTGTCAACGTCCATGCTTTGATTCACCACCAAAACGGATGTTAGGCTACGTATCAGTGCAGTGGGGTAGTTACTACTCCATGGGGCAGAGTGATCGTAGCAAAGCTATGAGCCAGTGCAGTGAAGTTGTTATAACTTCATGGGGCAGAGTGGACATAGCAAAGACTAGTGGCTATGGATCAGTGCATGGTTTCATCATGACTCCATGGGGCAGAGTGATCATAGCAAGGAATAGGGTGATCAAAGTGGTGGATGTCGTATGCTTTACGCACTGAGTGAGAGATGTGAGGATGATTGCTATGTTTGGTTGTTTTCTTACACTATGACATACACACCCCCACCCCTGTATTCTTTACACCTTATGTTTAGTTGCACCTTAGAGTATTGAGCGGTAGGTTGTGCTAACTCTTTGGTTGCAGGTCCAGGTTCAGGTATGGCTTAGTATACCTGTTATTGTTCTGTTTTGTTGCTTATCGCTCATACCAGACTTTTGTCTGACCCAGAGTTTTATGTCTCTTCTTATTACTCCAGGTGCTCTTAAACGGGCAGACTAGAGACATGTTAGGTGGTATGCACGGGTAGCTGTACTGGAGACGAGCAGGAGGCTCCCACGTATGATATATATAGACATTCTCCCTGTTTCGTTGCTGGTCACTACTTTGGGCATTAGTAGTGTACCTTACTCATTTTCTTTAGAGACAGTTTTCAAAATTTGTAATAATGATGATGTGGGGCATAAGCTTTATTAGGATTTTTCCACTGCTATGATGTTTAATTTTCAGCTTGTGCACTGTCTCGCCTGTTTTATGCCAAAGTATGCTTTTATTATATTCTATTCCATGTACTGTGAGATATTCTGCAAGTTCTTTGTTAGTTCACCAGTAAGTTCTCTTCTTTTTCCTTTCTTTGGCGACCATCCCGTGCTGGTTGAACAGCGGCACAGCGCACTTTCATGGGAAATGTCGGCTGGTGCGGGGCGGGCAGTCACATTCACTGACGTACCCCCTGCCGCTGCTTTTACCGCTTATAATCAGCCCAGTAATCGTGCCCTACCCTGCCTAGTTCAGGAACTGTGATACATCTATGTGGGTTACTACTGAAATGGGTCCCCGTTACTAGGGTTTCCTTATTGGTTAAGTTTGTGGGCCTATATTTACTAATATTACCCACCAACCCGATATGTACTTAACCCTCCTACTGATTCAAGCATGTTTATTAAATGGTTAAGTTTTGTGGGCCTATATTTACTAATATTACCCATCAACCCAATATGTACTTAACCCCCCCCCCTCGATTCAAGCATGTTTATTAAACGGTTAAGTTTTGTGGGCCTATATTTACTAATATTACCCACCAACCCGATATGTACTTAACCCTCCCATCGATTCAGACCTGCTAATTAAACGGTTAAGTTTTGTGGGCCTATATTTACTAATATTACCCACCAACCCGATATGTACTTAACCCTCCCACGGATTCAAGCATGTTTATTAAATGGTTAAGTTTTGTGGGCCTATATTTACTAATATTACCCCCCAACCCGATATGTACTTAACCCTCCCATCGATTCAAGCATGCTTATTAAACGGTTAAGTTTTGTGGGCCTATATTTACTAATATTACCCACCAACCCGATATGTACTTAACCCTCCCATTGATTCAACCATGTTTGTTAAACGGTTAAGTGTCGCCCGTTCATGTTAACTTAACCCTACCACGAATCAAGTTGTACTGGTTAATTGTTTCTTATTACTTAACCTTACCCATTCATCATGCTATATTGGTTAAGTGTTTCCTATTAACTTCACCCAAGTCATTCATCTTGTTATATTGGTTAAGTGTTACCTTAATTAACTTAACCCTATGATTCATGTCTTAGTTTTAATTCATTCATCAAAGCACCAACCACTCACATTAGATAGGTATTGCTGCGGTTACTGGATGGGCCGGGCGGTTCCTGGCAGTTTTACACCGTAACTCAGTCTAACCTCGGGTTCTTTTGGGCTTGATGCACTAACCTCTCACATTAGATATATATTGTTATGGTTGCTGGATGTGCCGGGTGGTTACGGGCAGTTTTACATCGTAACTCAATCTAACCTCGGTTTAGGCATATTCGTCTTTTCTAAATTTACATATTTACTTCTATATATTTTTATGTCATTCAAGTCCAGCCCCACTTTCCTTTTTAAATCAATAATTTTAGGTATAAAAATTTATACCACTTTATGCCATAAAACATTTACATGGTCATGAGCCAAATATGCCAATTATATATAATTTCATATTTTTCCCCAACGTTACCCCCGTTAAACATTCGCATAAATCACATAAAATGTTAGGCTCGTTACATAGCCTAATTCATACATAAAAGGGGAAAAGAGGAACATGTAATAATTCCAACATCATAAAAATATTGATCTAACTACACATGTGTCTTTTAAATATGGCATAGGACAATATACATTTAATTATGAACTTGCAAATTTAGATCTACTCAACATGAATCATGAAATAGGGGTATTACATAGAACTACATAAACTTAACATTAGGAATGTAATTGTGAACTTCTGCAAATTAGTTGGATCTAATCTAACATGAACCTAATCATATTAGCATGTAGTTTTGGTCATATATGTCAACATGTTTGAACTTGAATAAAATTCCCAATTTGACATACAACATATAGATGTCATTACCAAATCATGCGACATAAAATGTCATCGCCCAATTATACAACATAGTATGTCATCACCAATTTACACAATATGATATCCATCGCCAAATTATACAATATGGAATGTCATCGCCAAATTACACAATATGGTATCCATCGCCAAATTATACAATATGGTATGTCATCACCAAATTACACAATATGATATTCCATCGCCAAATTATAATATGTTATTGCCAATTTATGTCATCGCCAAAATATATAACATAATATGCCATTGACGAATTATACAACATATGGACCTATTTCAAAGCATTTAACATTTATCATTATATTACATACAACAAATTCACAACTTAGCATAGAAAGAATCATAGTCTCAATCAATTCAGTTTTAACAAAAAGGATAGGCAAAGATTTACATTAGGCGATGTTCTATATCCATTTATTTAGTCATGATTCTAATATCATTTAGGTCTGAATGATAACTGGACTTACAAAAAGGAGACTAGTCTTGTGTTCTGGGATCTGTATTCAGAAATTGAATAGCTCTCCCTTGTTGTAGACGTTGAATTCTCTTAGCTGAGTTAGATTTGATTTGTAATTCCTACTTGCTTTCTAGTTGAATGAGAATGGCAGCTACTCTAGGTTGAGTGTTGACAGCATGACGGTCTTATGAATATTTTTGTATGGCTTAGGGTTTAGATTTAGGTTGCTTATATAGATGTTTGATTTAATAGGAACCGTCAGATTAACCTAGAGCAAATTAAAGATATTAAAACCTAAGAGAACCAATGAAAATGTGCCACATAAGCCCTAATGACATAACAGATTGTCACAGGAAGAAAAACGTCAGATTTCAGATCTGAGCCGATGGGGAGGTCGACCCCCAAGTCGACCTATATATAGGGAGGTTGACCCCCTGGTCGACCCCCAGGTCGGCCTGTATATAGGGAGGTCGACCTGTCTTGGTATTTAAATTTCTGAATTGTTCTATATAATTTTCTAAAAGTTCCGAGGGACATAACTTCTTCATATGAAGTCCGATTTACGCAAACTCGGACTCTATTCCAAGAAGAATTTTGATACGAACACAATGGCGTAACCCGTTTCCCTTAGTTCTTACATTTGAAATTAATTGTTCTTTAATTTGTTATTCTAATATTCTTAGAAAATACGGGGTGTTACACCGGCCTTCAATCACCGTCTTCAATTTCTTCGACTTTTAATCGTCATAGTAATTATTCAGAATGGGTTAAACCCGGTCTTTCCGAATAACTCACGTATTTTTATAACTGGAAATCAAGTGTTATAAAGAGACATCCAACCCCTCTTTCCAATTCAGAATATTCTTTTAATAAAATATTCATATTCTTAGGGATAGGTTCCCATTAATTTTATCAAAGATAAATTCTTTTAAATATGATCTTTAATCTTCTTTTAAAGATTCATTAAAGTCCAATTTGATTTTAATATAAAAAATCATTACTTTATGATTATCCAAATTTAAGAATTAAAACTTACTGTTAATTGGGTTAAAGAGAAAATGTCGTTTAAAACATAGTTCACGGTAAACCCAATTCACATATCAATTTATTTCAATACTAAATAAAATTTGAAACTCTAATAATCTTAGTTAAAAGATTTATTCTTCCATACGGGGTTTAAGAACAGTGTTATTTAAGACACCATCCACGACAACCCAAAATCCAATTCTTTTATCAAATTTCAACGAAATATTAATTAATTAGAAGACACCATTAAATCTTAGTTTAAAAGATTTATTCTAGTCAGTAGCTAGTTCATTTCGATAAAAATATTTTTTTTAAATCTTTTGTGTTCCTCCAAAGCGGACATAGAGATCATCATTTTATTCTTCGTTGAATAATATTTTATAATATTCGTTATTTAAAAATATTATTTATATAAAAAGGTTCCTTATGTAAAATATTCTTTATATTACAATATCTTTTAAAAGTATTCTTTATTTAAAAGAAATTCTTTGTTTAAAATATTCTTTATATAAAAGATATTCTGAATCAGAAAGCGACTCAATCATTTACCATATAACTTCGGTTATATTGATTTCATACATCGTATGTAAACGCCAACAAATGATAAATAATCATCAAACCATCCATTCAACATCCAGAGTGAAGTTCATAACTGTGTGAGCATTAAAATGAAATAATAACGCTCATCGTAGCCTGTCAATCTATCGATTGACATACAAATAAATATTTGGACTAGTGTATATCAATTATCATCCCAATACCCGTGTGGGGTTTTCAGCCAACAACAGTTCATATAAATAAATAATTGGTTAATGAATTTAACCAATTTTAATACTGCTAACATGTTGATGATGATGAACAAAACATGGTATTTTATTCCTAATGTCAAATATAAATGTATTTGACTCGTATGATTCCCTTATACATTTCTAATATCTAATCGAATGTAATTTGTTTATATGACATTATTGCGAATGACAAATAAAAGATAATTTTCATTATACTTTATTTGTATGTAATTATTCTTAACTTTAACACCTAAAAGAGATAGTCACATTTGTATATGTTTTCCAATGTATAACCTAACACATAAAAATACTTATTTTAAATTGCATACAAATTCTAATGTATGCATTAACATATAAGAATGTCACTTTAACTCGCCTATACATTCTAATTTATGTTTTGACCAATAATGTGATTCTTATATTTGAATATAAATTCTAGTGTAAGTTTGCAAATAAAAATGATTTTTTATGTTTGCATATTATATTGTATGTTATGCAAATAAAAATGGTTATTATATTTGCATATAGATTCTATTTCAACAAAATGTATAAGAAGTGATACATCCATTTTGCTGACCATTTTATTTTACCAAAATGAATATTTTCATTTATAACACAAACCTATTTAACAAAATACTATTTGTGTTTTTTGTCTGAATTTTTCGAAGTTCTCTGTTTCATATCTGTTCTGTCCCATTCTGTAGATCTCGGCCTCACAATCCTAATGCATTTTGAATCTTTCAATTCTGACCATGTATGTAATAGTTACGAATTAATTTTGGTAAATTATTAATTTTAAATTAATAAATTAAATAATATAAAGTAGAATTACTCCATCTTCTTCTACCAGGAAAAGAGGTCGCATGTTTTGGATTTATGCTCAATTCTAGGGTTCCGTCTTTTGAGCTACTCCAACCCTTAGGTGTTGATCGGAAACCACCACGCTCTAGAGCTTCGAAGGGCACAGTTGAGGGTCCCACCTCGTCAAGCTCGGCTGAGGAAAGAGGGGGCAATCCGGTCGCGAACGGTTTGTCTTCAGGGTGCTGGTTCTTGATTTACGGTGAACAATGGAGCCCAAGACAAGCATGGATATGAAGGGGGAAGGATCCTCTACAAATTTCTCAACAGAAGCTCTTGAACTCGTGGTTTAGTTTGGGAGTTATCATGGAAGAATGGATTGAACCATTTCAGCCATACATGAATGATGGTGACGGTTGTAGGATACGTATTAGGGTTAGCTTATATACTAGGGTATTTATATAGTATTTTTATATTATTTAATTAACAAAAGAAGCCCGTTACACATAATGACTACAAATCCAACCCAATGAAAGTTGACCCTAGGCAAATACCCCCGTTCCGGAACTAATGGGCTAGGTCTCGTCAGCCAAACGATCGTCTTCAACCAGTTTTCTTTAATTTAGTATATAAATCATTTAATTACTTAATTCAATCTTACATTTAAATTCACTGGGGAAACATACGGACTCTAAAAATTACAGAAAAATTATTTCTGGCTATGTTTTGATGATACGGTCCTAACGAAACTAATTTCGTTGAATTTCAAGACTGTTTGAAAAATGGCCATTTTCTAGTCGATCCGATTTTGACTAAAATTGACAAAACACATTTTCTTTTGCCACGTTCACATATTAATTCTAAAATTTGTGAAAATTGAATCCTAGCAATAATTTGACATTTTGGTTCCAACAAAAGTGGTCTCGTCAAAAACGGAGGTCATTTGAAAATTGGCTATTTTTAATATTAAAAAAAAATATATACTTTATAGCGACTTTTCTAAATTTTAGACTGGACATAACTTTTGATTCCCGCTATGAAATTTCGATTTTTCGGATTTGTTGGAAAGATATTGTTAAATAGATTCTAATATTTTTGGTTTCACTAAAATCCGGTTTCTTTTGCATCCTGTACAGTCAGTCAAAGTCCAAATTCAAAATTTCAAACTACCACGCTATTTCTAACTCCTTTTATAATTAAAACAAAATTTTCGTTCTAACTTCGATTTAAATAAATTTTTAATCATTATTATTTAAAATAAATTATTTTAACTATTAAATTTCCATTAAAATTTCTAAAATAAAAATTTTAAATTGGTTAAGAATTTCCTGGTTTTTACAAAATATGTTATATAAGATTTCAACCAAGTGGGTTGAGAGAAGTAGAAGAGTTGTAGCATCTTTCCTGGCTTATTAATTTCAGGGATGAAATTCTTATATGGGGAAGGAATGTAACATCCCGGATTTTTAGCGATTGAATAATTAATTAGTTTAATTGTTTAAATATTGATTTGGATATTTAAATAACTTGAATTCAAATATCTTGAATATTTAATTAATATAAATTGTAGAATAATAAATTTAATTCTGAAATAATTGGAATGAGTTGAATTTAAAATATTGTGTGAATTGGATAATGTAAAAAAATTTAATTGAGTTTAGATTCAAGTTACAATAACGAGTTTATTTATAAATGAAGTATGAATGTATTAATTATAATATAATTTAAAAACAAGCTCGCATTGGCATGATAGTTCGTAGTTTTACATTTTGAACTTCAACTGGATATACAAGATCCAATTTAACTCGGAATTCTTTGAAACAAGAAACATTCGAGTCTATTGAACTATATTTTTCTAATGAAAGTGAAAATTTGAGATTTCATCTTGTAGATTGTGAGTTATGTCCAAATAATTTTTTTTGAAAGTTGCCATGGAATTGTTTATAAACCATAATGATTTATTTATATCATAATGGGATTTTTATATAAATTGAATATCAATTTAACTTAGATTTTTAAATATTGATTTATGAATCCAAGTACGTTTGTTTTGAAGCTATATGATATCCTATGTAGATATACGATAATATTAGCTTATGTTTACTAAATTGAATTATTTGTTTATTAGTATTTCATTGGTTTTATTTAAACCTTAAAATAGCCATTTTGAAAACGATCTCCATTTTCGACGAAACGAATTATATTAAAACCTTAATGACTAATTATTGCTAGATTTCAAATTTCGCGCAAATCGGAGTTATTCAGTGACAATGCAAAATTAAAATGTGAATCAATCAATAATTTCAATTTAAAATAATGTTGTGTGTGCAAACACATCGAATTTCGATGAAACAAGTTTCATTAGGTCTATGATATCAAACCATAGTTGTATGTCCATTTTCGTCAAAATTAGATATCATATGTGATCATATGAATTTTTTAAATGATGAATGTAAGCAGTGATTGAATTAAACTGAATATAATAATCGAATAAAATAAAATATCCTACCCCTATAAGTATCCACTACTTTACCTAACCCTAAATTTTCATTTCTCTGGTCAAACTCCAAGCCGCCACCAGTAAGAATTAAGATGAAAATGTGAGAAATTGATCCTTCAAAAATTTCTAGTAATCCAAATAAAACCACTAAGATCTCTAAACAAATATATTTGTAATCCTCAAGCCTTGCTCTTCAATCTAGTGTACGTATCGTATGGTTTGAATCCATTATTTATCGCTATGAATAAACACAACATGTGTTCTTGTGAGTTAGGGTTGGAAATGTAGGGAAATAGAAGCTTTAATTTGCGAACTGGTTGTTGTTTTGGAGTTTATGGGGTTAATTAGAAGCTTATGGTAAATTTTTAGGGATTTTGGTATGAAAAAGTTGCGTGACCTGTATAGTATGGTCATGAAGAGCCCTTCGACGCAACAACCAAGATGAGTGCGAGTTTGATGATTTTTGTATGAGGTGACAGAGACTTTGGAGAGAAAGAGAATGGCAAATTTTGTTTGAGAATTCATGGAGTATTGATTAGGAAATGGAGATTTAAATTTGTGGCAAATAGCGGGTTTGAAATTGTCTGGAGTTGGAAGAAAAAGTAATTAACGACACATTAGTGCTTAAAAAGGTGGATTAAGTAAATAATTTTATAATTAATTAATGGTTAATGACGTATAAATTTTATGAAAGCTTGTAAAATTGATAACTTATGCATACATTACCAGAATCTAATGAAACAAGATCCGTTGGGATCATATGGACAAAGGCTATGCAATAAACTGGTTTGCAACAATTTGGAGCTTGTCCTAATTTATGGCAAAATAAAATGCCTGATTCGATTAATCAACGTTTATCGTTATTCAACGATAAACAACCAAAGAGAGTAAACTCACTAACTCTGTCCAGTTTTATAATTTTATAAACATACTTTGGAATTAATAAATGATGATTGAATGTTGTGTGATGGTTGTTTGGATGAAATGCAAATAAATTGGTTAAATTATAAATATAGTTATATACATATACATATATATATATATATATATAAATCATTGTTTAAATATTGATTCTGTTTATCATGATATCTCATATTGAAATGAAATTGATGCTATTTTAGTTGATTATTGCAAGGAAATAGATTGGAGGGATCCAACTGGATTCCTCAAAATTATTACTGTTTGTTTTCATATATTGTGATTTATGATGTGTTAAATGTTTTGTGATAAATTTTGTTGTGTTGGATGCTTGAATAGCATTTTCCCTAGAATAATTGGTATTTAATTACTCTAAAAATATATTCGAATGAAGAGAAAATGAATTGGCTTTTTTAAAAGGGAAAATTTATTTTTGAAACAGAAATTTAATTTCGAATGGGCCAGAATATAAAAACTTGTTTTTTTTAAAAACAAGTGGTTTAATTTATAAACGATGTTTATAAATGAAGTGAAATAATAATTATTGGATAATTTGGGAATTTAAATTCAAGAATGAATTTAAAGGGAAGTTAAAAATCGTTTAAAAAGGAAACAATAAAATTTATTTCGATGTGTGAAATGGGAATAGAATTAAAATGAATCCATAAGGATTTATAATTAGAATTCAGCTATGTCGAAGTTATAAAAATAATTTATTTTTAGAAATTGTATATTAAATAAAACCGAACTTAACAAAGAAATTTATATTTGTTTCAAAACTAATAATTTATATTTGGATATAAAGTCGATTTAGAATTATGAACTTGTTAGATAAAAATCAACTAGAAAGTTGACATGTAAACGAGATTGGATAATAAAGTAAATTATGAATGAGAAGTCGTAAAATGACTCAATAGATGGAATTTTAACCTGTAACAGTATTTACAAATAAAATCACGATGTATTGATAAAATGAGTCCAGATTTCTATAAAGAAATAATATTCACGTTTTAAAGTGAATTATTCACGTTTTAAAGTGAATAATGGTTTAAAAGAAAACGTTTTGCAAATTGAAATGGTTATAAAGGGAAACTGGTAAGGATTTGAAAGTGATAAATTCAAAAGTGAATTTAGAATGAAAAGTGGAAATTGTGTTGACTTGAATCAGTAATTTATTCCAAAGTTCGGGAAGTTAATCGAATAGAGATTATTCGAAAGAGAGTTATCGAATAGAGATTATTCGAAAGAGAGTTATCAAATAGAGATTATTCGAAAGAGAGTTGTCAAATAGAGATTATTCAAAAGAGAGTTATCGAATAAAAATATTCAAAAGAGAGTTATTTATTGAAATTTGACTATATCGAATTTAGGAAAGTACTATTCACTTTCTGTTTTATTCAAGATTTAATTAATTAATTATTATTTTATTTATTCAAATTAATGAATAAAATTTATATTTTAAGATTTAATACCTCGGAGCATGGATTATAACTGTGACGACCTCCCACAACTCCTGCACTTGATCAGGGAAACAATGCGCTGAAAGATATACTAGGCAGCTATGGACAATCATTAGAGTAGGATAACACAATCGGAACCTTTCGTGTAACTCACAACGCAAGGATAAAATATAATAGAACATATATAACTGGCAATAATAGCGAAGCATAATTACCCAGAATTATAAAACTTTCATATCATCAAGGAATATCCATAACATCGTTGAATTATATCAACAAACCAAAAGGCCACACTACAACACTCAGAGAATACACCAGACAGCGAAAAACATAATAATATGTATAGTAAGAAACTGATAAGTAAGCTTCCAGCTCGTCATTGATCTGCAACATCGTTCACTATGATTTGCTGCCTGTCACCTACTACTCAGTCTTCCCATCAACACAATGGATGAACATCGTAATAAGAGGAAACATAAAACCTTGAGTTAGACAACAGTCTTAATGAGCGATAAAATATCTATCTAACATCATCAATAAAGTATATGAGAATAGGTAGATTAATCAACTAATCTACCAATCATATCATCAAAGAAGAACCCATCCCGCCTCCACATCCGACAGTGATAGCCTTTACAACAACCAAGTAGGAATAAACAATACATTCATGGCAATCAGTTATCAAGCGTAGACCATCCTAATCTATACCGACATCTCCCAAGAATAAGCCCCAAAGGCCTAAAACAACTTCAGACAAGCACCCAAGAGATATCTCCTTCGACATCGAATAATTAATACAAGATGATACAAGAATAACAATCAACATCTGGTGACTCTGGATGTCACTGCCAATCCTACTTCGAAACTATTGTTAATTGTATGACCTACCCATCTGGCCATTTGTCAAGGGTTAATGGTAACCCCGATTCTAGCAAAAACTCCATACGCCTTTCATCGATACGTATCTAGGCTTTTCATTGATACTAAGGGTACTCGACTAACCATTTAGTCTTTTAGGTGTCCCTATTATACCGTTGCTTTGAGCCTGCTAGAACCTACGACAAGGATAACTCCTTGGCCTTCAGTATATCTGGTTATCGCCATTAGCGACTATTCATAAGCTCAAATCATCTTGAGTAGCCATTATCCAAAAAACTCAACATCTTTAAGTTGTCTCCACATTCGTTTCATTTCGTCGATCGATGAATACTTCACCCACTCCAAACATTCCAACTTGAATCCATGTCAAAGCCACGATCAACGTCGAACCAAAAACATACTTTGTTTGGTCGATATTCGATTCACAACATTTCATCTTTTGCTGCAAATAACAGTTCACAGCGTTCCAGCCTCTTTTCATAGCGTTTCTAGAACGCTGCCGTCCATCGGCACTCATCCTGTGCAAAATGACACGTGCAAAGCCCGTGCAGAATGAGCTGAACCAAACGACTCGTGCAAAGTCCTTACAAACGATCTAAGCCAAACGACCCGTTCAAACGACCAGAGCCAACAACCCGTGCAAAGCCTGTGCAAACGACCTGAGCCAAATGACCTGTGCAAATCTCGTGCAAACAACCTAAGCCAAACGACCCATGCAAAGCCCGTGCAAACGACCTGAGCTCACTACCCATGCAAATCCCATGCAAATGACCTGACTCCAGATCTGACCAATCTAACTCAAATCTTGACCTATCCATCACCAAATGACAACATCGATGCAACCAACTCACCCATAAAGTTTATGAAATCATCATCAACACTTAAAACGACAATTATTCCTCAATAACCAGATAGCATTCACCAAATCATGATAAATCAATGAATAAACAAAAGAGTGGATTTAAACTTGCATAAACATACGAATTAAAATAAGAATTACCAATTTAACTAGCTAGATTAGATCCTATGGTGATTCAAATGAAAATATACTTACCATGATGTTGATCTAGGTGAAAACAACTTGTAAGTGATGAAAATAAGATCAAACAACACATACACTTGATTGAATCCATGTGAGAGATGTTTATCACTCACTAATACTTCGAATTAACTTGTAATCACTGAATTCCCAATCCGATCAGCGAAGAACACCCTTCAATCCTCTCAATATGATGCGATCTTCCTTCACTCAATGTAGATCTAGCTTCCCTTGATGTAGATCTTATATCTTCTCATGTAGATCTAGAATTTTAATGGAGGAAAGGAGTATTTGATTAAGCAAGGAGAATCACGAGCTCAACCAAATGAGAGAATGAAGGATGTAAACTATTCTCCATGTCTCCACCCCTTCCCCCCATTTATAGCCTACAACCAGCCCACTAATGGGCTACACCAAAACAACCTATTTATGGCTTACAGAACCTAAACAGAAATTGTGAAACACAAAATCAGTGACTCCTCCCAAAACCACTGAACCAAATCTTTAATGTGACCACTCTACGGAATTGGAAATATCATTTCCTTTCCAATGAAATTGATCCCAGAACCTGATTCGGTTCCACTCAAAAGTTATGCTTTGTTCAAGACTGACAAGGGTAAAATGGTCAAAAATAAAATTGTTAAAAGTTATGGACATGTCTCACACCCTTATAACCAATATATCAAAATATGAGAATGATCCAACCCTCAGGGAAATAAACAAAAATATTTTACGATCCTTCGATACGTAAAATGCGGGTTGTTACATTCTCTTCCCCTTAAGAATTTCGACCCCGAAATTCCAAGCAAACACAAACAACGACAACAACCCCGCATTCCTATCTCCACAAGCAGCCAATTTATCATCTAAACTAACATCCATCAAGCCATGCATCCATAGCCTTATCCTAGCATGCGGAATTCTAAAAAATAGTAAAAGCTACAATGATGTGAGGTGATATGACATTAATGGGTTATACTTACGAAGAGTTCTGGATGGGTCATCTTCATACTCTCTTCCGTATACCACGTAAATTGTCATCTTCCTCACTCCACTGCACCTTGACTAGCTTAACTGACTTCCACCTAAGTTGTTTCGTGTCATTCCTCATAACACAATGTGGCTTACGAGCTTTTGTAACTATGGTCTCGACTTCTAAATCTTTTTACTATACTGGAGATAATAGCACATTCGAATCATGCACTCACTTTCGAAGAAATGACACATGGAAAACATTGTGCACACTCGACATCTTCTCGGGTAAATTCAATCTATATGCGAGCTTTCCAATCTGCGTAACGAATATTGGAGCTAACTTTCCTTTGCTTCCGAACCGAACAACATGCTTTAATGGCGAAATCTTCACGAATACCATGTCACCCACGTTGAACTCCAAATCTTTTCAATGTTTATCGGCATAAATCTTTTGATGAACCTGGGTTGCCTTCATTCGTTGCCGAACGATCCTGATACAATCCGCGGTCTCTCTAATCATCTCAGGCCCAAGTATTGAAATATCTACAGTTTCTAACCAACATGCTGGAGAATTACACAATCTACTATACAACTCCTCGTATGGTGCCATCCCAATGCTCGACTAGTAGTTACTGTTATATGCGAATTCAACTAGATGCAGATGGTCTTCCCATGATCCTCTGAACTTCAATACACAAGCCCTCAGGAGATCTTCCAAAACTTGGTTAACCCTCTCGGTTTTACCATCAGTCTAGGGATGATAAGAAGTACTTAGACACAACTCGGTTCCTAAAGTCTCTTGCAAACTCTTCCAAAACCCACTTGTGAACAATGGATCTCGATCACTTACTATGCTCTTCGAGATACAACGGAATCAAACTATCCATTTAATATAAAGCTCAGCTACCTACGACGTTGTCCTTGTCAATTTGATAGGAATAAATCTTGCGCTTTTGGTCAAGCGATCCACTATGACCCAAATGCTTTCATTTTCTGCCCTGGTTCTAGGTAGTCCATCAATAAAATCCATCGATATCTTCTCCCACTTCCACGTGGGAACTTCCAATGGCTGAAGCTATCCACTGGGCTTCTTCTATTCAACTTTCACTAACTGACTGTTCGTACACTTGAAATGAATTTTCCAATATCCCTTTTCGTTCCTTCCCAGTAGTAGGCTTGCCTCATGTCCTGATACATCTTGTTACCACCGAATGAATCGTTAACTTTGAGTGATGACAATCCCTTAGAACCCCATCTCTCAATCCGTCAATGTCAGGAAAAACCAGTCATCTTTTCTTTCGAATCCAACCCTTTTGATCAACCTCGAATTCCTTATCCATTGGTTCCGACTTCTAGATAATCTCGACAATCTTCGCATCATGCTTTTGGCTTTCACCAATCCTTTCCATTAGAGTAGGTCTTATTGACAAGCTTGGCAACATTTCAGGTTTTAACACATACCAAGGCCTGAAATCAAATCCTTCCAAGTACTCGAGGTGCTTCCATTCCGAAAACATCGCTCCCAAACTTGTGTATCTTCGACTCAGTGCATCCACCACTGCGTTACCTTTACCAGAAGTATAGGCTATACCAAAATTATACAATGCCAGAAACTACAGCCATCGTTGCATTCGAAGATTCAAATCTTTCTGGGAGAAAGGATAATTTAACAACTTGTGATTCGTAAACGACTCGAATCGAACTCCCAACAAGTAATGTCTCCACAGATTCAGAGCAAACACGATCGCCACCAACTCCAAATCATGAGTTAGATAATTCATTTCGTTCGGCTTCAGCTGTCGACTTGCATATGGCACAACCCTATCCTTCTACATTAGCGCCACTCCAAGTCCGATATCACATGCATCGGTGTATACCACCATCTTTTCATTCCGACTTGGAATGGTCAAAATAGGAGCACTTGTTAGTCTCTCTTTCAGGATCCATAAAGCTTGCTCACACTTCGCATCCCATGTGAATACTTCATTCTTCTTCGTCAATCTTGTTAGTGGTGCAGCTATTTTGGAGAAATACTCTATAAAATGACAATAATATCTCGCCAACCCAAGGAAACTCCGAACATCCGTCACATTCTTAGGTCTATCCCAATCCTAGATTGCTGCCGCCTTAGCGAGGTCAATCGATATTCCATTTCCAGAAACAACATAGCCTAAGAATCTCACTTCTCTCTTTTAGAAATGACACTTCAAAAACTAAGCTCTCAGCTGATTCTTTCGCAAAATTTCCAAATAACTCGCAAGTGCGTCTTATGTTCTTCCTCATTCCCGGAGTAAACTAGAATATCATCCACAAACACAAGCACGAACTTGTTCAACTGATCTATGGAAACCCGACTCATAAGATCTACGAAATACGCTGGCACGTTAGTCAACCCGAATGGAATCACCAACCACTCGAAGAAACCAGATGGTGTCCTAAAAGCATTCTTCAGCACACTATCCTTCGCCACCCTCAACTGGTGGAAACCTATTGCCAAATCCATTTGAAAAAACACTTTGGCCTCGTGAAGTTGATCGAACAAGCTGTCTATCCTTGGCAATGGATACTTGTTCTACTCAATCACATTATTTAGCTCATGATAATACACACACAATCTCAAAGATCCATCTGCCTTGGTTGCAAACACAACTAGTTCACCCCACTCGGATACAGTTCTCTGAATAAACCCTTTTCCCAAAAAGTCACGTACTTGCACCACTGACTCTCCCTGTTCCATAGGCGCCACCCGCCTAAGAGGCATGACGATAGGTCTCGCACCTTCGACCAAATCGATTCCGAACTCAATCTCGCGATGCGGGGGCAACCCTTTGACCTCTTCAAAGATATCTTTAAGCTCACTTGCGATCGACACCGACGACAAGTCTTCCCGTGAAACCCATAAGCGAATATAAATAGCTCACGGAGACACCATCTTCGGGCTTACATCAAATCATAACCATTCGCCCTTCCACATTCCCGACTGTCACTTCCATCTTCTCGCAGTCCAATTTTGTTGCATAACTCTTGTGCGAATCCATACCCAAAATAACCCCAAACCCAACGAGGTTCAAAACAAAGCAATCACACACAAAAGAGCAACCATGATTTGATAACACTATACCACGACAAATCATACACAAGCTGGACTATCCCCAACTGCATAAGTCACAATAAAAGGTCTACCACAAATATCGAGTTTCAAACCCCAGCGACACACTAACTCATTACAAATGAATGAATTCGATGCTCCAGTATCGAACGACGCACGAACTAAAACATCTCTAATGAAAAGAATACCTTGAAAGACGACACTCTTCCCCTTCTCCTCTACCTCAGGAGCCCTTGAAGATAATGGCACAACTTCCAAAGCATACGCCTTCACAATTGTAACGACCCAGAAAATCTGAACCAATTTAAAATTTTTAAATTGGCTAAAATAATGGATTTTAAATATTTAAAATAAATATTTTAAATAATGGCGATGAAAACTGAGTTTGAATTGACATTTGAAAACGAATATAATTAATTATAATTATATATAGAATTGAAAATTGCGCGGTAGTTCGATAATTCGATTTCAAACTTCAATTGAATATACCGGGTGCAAAATAATCTGGATTTTAGTGAAACCAAAACATTAGGATCTAATTGATGATATCTTTCCAACGAATCTGACAAATCGAAATTTGATAGCGGGAATCAAAAGATATGTCCAGTTGAAAATTCTGAATAGTCGCTATGGAATTCAGGCCCTTAAAAATGGATATTTTGCAAACGACCTCGGATTTCGATGAAACCACTTTTGTTGGGTCCGGGATGTGAAGTTATTGCTAGGTTTCAAATTTCATAATTTTTCGAATCAATATGTGAGCGTGGCAAAGGAAAACGCGTTTGACCATTTTCAGTTGATTTTAATCGACTGGAAATTGGCCATTTTTCAAACGGTCTCAGAATTCGACGAAACTAGTCTTGTTAGGACCGTATCATCAATACGAAGCTAGAAAATAATTTTCTAGAATTTTTAGAGTTAGTATGTGACCCCGGTAATTTGAAATGTACGTTTAAAATTCAATATAGTGATTTAAATGTAAATTCAACGGAAACTGATTGTAACGATCGAATCAGCTTGCGATACATATCCCACTGTGTTCGAAATGGGGGTAGAACGCTAGGGACGACAGTCGGTGGGTCCCATTTCGACTTCGAATAAAAAGTCAACTTTTAAATAGAAATTTAATAATAATAAATATTTATATAAAAACCCTTTTCTCTCTCTCTCTCTCCTCACTTTCTTTCTACCGTTCGAAATTAAAAAAAAAAGAAAACCTAAACTAAACCCGCCGCTTCCTCGATCATCCACCTCCGCACGTCGCCACCCCCTTCTCCTGGAGCTGCTGTCGCTGCCTCTTCTTCTCCCCCCTCTCTCCTTCTCCCCCGTTCACCTCTCTTCCCTGTTCGAACCAAAATCGCGACGCCCAATTCTTGAGCCGCCCCCTCGAAGCCAGCTCCGCCCTGACGACCTCCTCTTGCCGCCGACCCTGACGACCCCCCCTTCTTCGCAGACACAGTAAGTTGTTTTATTTCATTTTATTTTTATTTTAATTAGGAAAACCTAATTTTTAAAAGGTTATAAAACTGATTTTTTTTAAAAGGAAAATTCTGATTTTAATTAGGAAAAATTCTGATTTTTAAAAGGTTATAAAACTGATTTTTTTTAAAAGGAAAAACTGATTTTTAAAAGGTTATAAAACTGATTTTTTTTTTAAAGGAAAATTCTGATTTTAATTAGGAAAAAAACTGATTTTTAAAAAGGGTTAAAAAAAACTGATTTTATTTAAAGATATAAAAAGAAAAGATTTAAACTTTAAAAAGAAAAGATTTAAACTTTAAAAAGAAAAGATTAGAACTTTAAAAAGAAAAGATTAGAACTTTAAAAAAGAAAAGATTTGATCTTTAAAATAGAAAAGACGGATTTTTTATTAAGTAGAAGATGTAAGATATGATTTTTATATATTGAACGTCGAAGAAAAAATTCGATTTTTATATATTGAATAGCGAAGTCAAAATATGATTTTTATATATTGAATAACGAAGTAAAAAATCGATTTTTACCAATGTAGAGAATACGGGCAACGAAAGCGACAAAAGGCGAGAGCGGTGAAGATTTATGCAAAGAAGAGTCGTGGGATTGAATTAGCTATTTTGTGAGAATTTCTCACTCTTCAATTTCCTTTTCTAGCTATATATATTTGTGTTGAAATAAAAGTGAATTGCTATATATAAATATATATATATATATATATATATATATATATATACGCCCCTCGTCCACAAACCATGGACGATATTTATTGGTTGAAATTGTTGTGAAAATTGATTGATAGCGAATAATTGTTTGGGATTGTTTGTGGTTGATATTGATTGATTGTGGTTGAAAAATACCCGTTTGTGATTGAGAAATATTTGGTTGAAGCCACATAGGATTAGTTTGTGGAAATGTAGTTAATATATACATGCCGCCTGCGTGCGAACTAGATGCATGATCCCCATTGTCAAAAACCGCGAGGTTTTAAGGTAGAGCGAGGAGCCGTATTAGGGACGGTCCCGGTTTTAAGTACCCTGCCGTTATGCTGCCAAAATTTTGAATAATATTCGTGTGTTTGAATTATTTTCATATGCTTAAACTATATTTATTCATTGAATAGAAAACCTTCATGTGTTGAATTGATATTCATTCGTTGATTAGAAATTCATGTGTTGAATGGTATTCATATTTTGAAATAAATTGTTTGATAATAAAAATCACATTTTTATCTATATATAGAAACTATAGAAAACATTCATGTGTTGAATTGATATTCATTCGTTGATTAGAAATTCATGTGTTGAATGGTATTCATATTTTGAAATAAATTGTTTGATAATAAAAATCACATTTTTATCTATATATAGAAACTATAGAAAACATTCATGTGTTGAATTGATATTCATTCGTTGATTAGAAATTCACGTGTTGAATGGTATTCATATTTTGAAATAAATAATTTGATAATAAAAATCACCTTTTATTTATAAATAGAAACTATAGAAAACATTCATGTGTTGAATCGATATTCATTCGTTGATTAGAAATTCATGTGTTGAATGGTATTCATATTTTGAAATAAATTGTTTGATAATAAAAATCACCTTTTATCTATATATAGAAACTATAGAAAACATTCATGTGTTGAATTGATATTCATTCGTTGATTAGAAATTCATGTGTTGAATGGTATTCATATTTTGAAATAAATTGTTTGATAATAAAAATACCTTTTATCTATATATAAAATCCTATTTTTGTCACCTATATGAACTATATAGAAAAATAGTGTTTTGAAATGAATTGTTTTACAATAAAAATCACATTTTTATTGTATGCATAAATCGTTGAAATGTGAAGTGTTAAAAATAGCCACTTGTTCAAAATAAACATATATGAGTTGAAATATTCATTAATTAGCTAATGAAATGATTTGCACCTATGTATGTAACATTAGAATGAATGGTGTTTTTAAACCAAATAGAAATCAAATATGAAGTTGAATAGAAAATGATAAATGATAAGAACTGTATATATATGTACATGCATATTCATTGAACAGGTTATAGCAAAGGGGCTAGAGAAGAGGAATAAAATTTTGTGCCCGACAAATAGGTACACATTTACTGTTTTGTTTGAGTGATGATTTTATGAGCCTGTTGGCTAGCCGCTTGGCTTTTTCTTTTTCTTTTTGAGATTAGAAGGACCGGGAAAGCTATTTGCGATTTCCCGATGCTCCCCGTGCAGGGGAGGTTATGGCGAAATTTTTCCAAAATTTTAAGGCGTTAGTGAAATATTTGAAGTGAAAACGATATTGAAATCATTGAATGAACTATATTTATATAAATATATAAATATAAATAAATTTAAAACGAAACGAGGCCGTGCAGTTCGTAATTTGAAAACGTGATTTCAAACAACTAGTGCGGGGAATCCAACCATTGGATTTTCCCGAAATCTCAACCGTCGGGTTCGCCTTGGAAATATCTTCCCAACGGCACCAACTTTGTAAAAATCCAACAGTTGGATTGTCTGGAATGTTTAATTCAAATTTGAAGAAAAACAGCGCCAGAAGCGATTATATTTAGATATATATATAAATATAATTATATATTTAATCGAATAACGACGCTGCAGTTCGTATTTTGAAATCGAAAATTCAAACGATTGTACCGGGAGATCCGACCGTCGGATTTTCCCGAAACTGGAACCGTTGGATTCGTTCTGAAAAGACCTTTCTAATGATGTAAATTTTGTGAAGATCCGACGGTTAGATTTTCAGATATGTGTAAATCAAATCTGAAGAAAAACAGCGCCACGGCCGCGTTATGGCCTAAAGCGTCGTTTTGAATAAATAGGCTATTTTAAAATAAATAAAAATAGCGATAAATCATTATAAAGTACCATAAACAATATGGAGTGGAAATAAACTAAATTTGCTCGATTTATGTTGTATTTGATGGTTGAATGTGTTTGGTGTGAAAATTACATTAAAGAACAATATTGATGTTGTCGAATAATTTAACCATTGAAATAAATTGATTTGAAATTCTAAATATGCGTGAATTATTTGAAAAGGCCAAGTTAATTCTCATTTCGAATAATTGACCGACGATTGGAATTCGAAGATGAAGACGTTGGTCGAAGACCGGAGATCTTCACCTCGTTTGGATGGTAACCGAGGTCCTGATTGGGAGGCATCCCGAAATATGGATAATGAGTGGTGATCGTCCAGACTTACGTGGTGATCGATGGGTTTGCGAGGTATTTAGTGCCTCCGGTTTCGTTCAGACCCAGAACGGACTTGTAAATTGATTGCGTGTCTAACATTGGAGTTTATTCCGTGTTGATTGATTTCTGTTAAATATACATCTGTTTGGCGGCGGAGAATTTATTCTTTTGCTTAACGCCCTTCTCTGAGACGCACGAGCTCAGAGGTTGTATATCGATGGACATCAGTCGCATGGCATGAATTGCCTGTGTGGCATGCTAAGATGCAGTGATCAGGGCTTCTGTTGAAAAGCAAAGTCTTGTGGTGATGATCAAAGCACCGCCTGTGTGGCGTAGCTTTGTGTATAACGTAAATTCGCAAGCCTCACACCTCGGTATGAACCAGAAACGGGAGAGGACATCAGGGAGGGCCTGCGTTTCTTTCTAGCTAGGGTGGTGTCAGTGACCTACCAGCCCTGACATTTATATACTTTTCACCTATGTGGTTGTTGCTGTTGCGAGGCGCCTCGGTTTGATCGGGCATTTTGGGTCCGATGGAGTCATTCGTTGGCTCATTTACACCCCAAAAGGTAGGGAAACGCAGTGTTCAGGAATTTTAATCCACATCGGTGGACCGGCCCTGACGATCCAAAGGCTTGACTGAGTACTTGCCTGAGGGGCGGGCTAGAGTGTCTCGAATTCGGTAAGGACTATCTTTTGCCTTGGTTCATGACAGAAACCCAATTTCCAAATACGACACCGTGCGGTTTTGATTGTATACCTACATATGGCGACATAGTGGTATGGGGCATTAATGCCGTCTATGATTGATAGTTATGATTCAAATTGTTTTTGAAACATACAAACACTAGCAATAATATCAAATACCTTTGTTTTATTCGTATCAAGCATATTTTGGCCATTATAAGGTAAAAACTCTATCCTCCGGTTTGCGTTGCATTGTGTGATGGGAACTGAGTCTTATAACGGCTTCATTTTTATAAAAAGCATAGCGATGTTTAAAAGAAAGATTTGTTTTAAAGCACTGGCAATCCAATGGAGTAAACCCGTTCCACGAAAGTGGCGTGGTCCTGTGATTAGCCAAACAATATAAGTGTTGAGTAGATTTCTCATACCAGTCCCATGACTGACTCGTAGTTTGTTTCACTCTCAAACTCGGGTGCCCCTTTTTCTACACGGGCAGCCTTGTATTCAGGTTTAGCTGGTTCTTCTGGATAGCTGGAGCTGAAGATGGATTCTATCATTTATCTCTTTTTATGCTGTTCAGCTCCTATTGTACATATTTTGTTTATTTCCGCTGTAGACATTTATGTATAGCTGAACTGTACTTGTACTAAGTAAGATCCTGTATACTGTGTAACTCTGATGATTACTTTTATCCAGTATATTCTATTGTTCATTATCTGGTGTATTTATTTAATTTTGTTCTGCTATTATCTGTTTCTGTGTTATATTCCAAAAGATAACCCTTGTTTCCGTGAGAACGGGAAATCAGGTCATCTCAACGTGGTATCAGAGCTTTGGTTAAGCTTAGTTCTGGGATATAACATTTGAACGAACTCATCAGAAATAGAACCAGTAGTGTTCTAGGACGGGTAACTCTATACAAATAGGATCAGTAATATCCTAGTATGAGTAAAGCAGAGTGAAATTACACTTCGATAGATGCATTTACATTTGAAGTATTTGTCTCTATATTTTAAAAATTTCTTTTCTGTGACCTGACACTTGATCTGCCATTTGCAGAAGTACTAGAAAATGAGTGCCAGAAACAGAAGGAATACAGAACCCGATCTAGAGGCTCTATTAAAGAGATATCGAAATCTGAACGGAGCACAGTTCTCTGGCAATGAATCCATAATTCAAACTCAAGCTTGGATGGGTTCTGTCGAAAGAATATTTGAGCGTATCCAGTTGAGGGATGACCAGAAACGGTTAGTAGCATCTTGGGCGCTCAAAGAAGAAGCTTTAATCTGGTGGGAATCAATCATCAAAGATATTCCAGAAGGTGATATCACCTGGGACAGATTCAAAGTGATTTTCCTAGAAAGATTTACTCCTCCCGAAGCAACCGAGAGATTATGTGATGAATTTTCTTATCTAATACAAGGTGACATGACCATTCCCGAATATCATAAGAAATTCAACGAACTTGCTCACTTTGCTCCTCATCTAATTCAAAATCCGAAGAGGAAAAATATGAGATTTATTCACGGGCTTCAAAGGAAATACCAGAATAAAGTTTTGGGGCATGTGAAGCTTCCTTTTTCTGAAATGATATATATGGACTATCAGTATGAAGATCTCCATAAGTAAGGAATGTTGCGCGACGAAGAATAAGTCTGTTCTAGTGACAAAACAGAGTCAGAAACTGATATTCCTGAAGCCAGTAAGAGGTCTGAGGTCAATAAGAGGCCCAGTGCCAAGAGAAAAAGGGCTGAATCTGGGAACGAACGAATAATGACCGCCACGTTCTCAAGCTGCAATAGGAAAGGGCATTTGGCGATAAGTTGCAAATCTTGGAACAAACGAAGAAAAAGTGGATCTAAGCCCACTAAGAAACAAAAGAACCCACATGGGGAAAGGAGATGCCATAAGTGCCGCCGGGCAGGACATATTGCACGGGAGTGCCAACTCTCAAAGAAATCTGAAACCGTATGTATAAATGAAGTAGCAGAAACTTCCGAGCCCTCAGCTAGTCAAGAAAGGGCCGATGTTTTAGATGGCACGCTTACTGTCAAAAACATTCCAGTCAAAGTACTGTTTGACACAGGCACGTCACAAAGCTTTATTGCAAAAAGTGCAGTCAAGAAGTTGGATTTGAATTTGAAGAAGCTCAAAGAGCCAATGACTGTCCGAAATCCAGTTGGAGGTTCTATCAATCTCAGTTGGGTTTGTGCAGTACCCGTCTCTTTTTCTTGCTATAAATTCCCTATTATCTCTGTCGTCATGAATTTTGATGAATTCGATCTTATTTTGGGATTGGATTGGTTAACCAAATATGAAGCAGAGGTTAGATGCGCCGAGAGAGTTGTTAGAGCTAAGATTAAATCAGGGAGTTATATAACCATACCGTGTGAAGGTCAGAATGGTAATAGAAAAGACTTCTGGGCAGCTCTAAATGTTTCTCCAGACCAAATAGAAAATGTCCCTGAAATCACTGAGAATATTCCCGATCTAGTGAAAGATATTCCTGTCGTCAAGAACTATGCGGATGTGTTCGAAGAAGTTGTTCGCTTACCTCCACAGAGAGAGATAGATTTCAAGATTGCTTTAATTCCCAATGCAAGGCCGGTAGTTCACGCTATTCGAAGAATGTCCTTGAAAGAGAAGGAGGAATTAGACAATCAAACACGACAGCTGGTATGGAAAGGTCTGATCAGGCCTAGTTTCTCTGATTGGGGTGCAGCAGTGGTGTTTGTCCCGAAATCTGACGGTACTCTACGGCTATGTGTGGATTATCGTGATCTGAACAAACAGACAATAAAGAACAAATATCCATTGCCGCGAATAGATGATTTTTTGGATCGATTAAATGGCGCACAAGTATTTTCACGAATGGACCTAGCCACATGTTTCCATCAACTTCGAATTGCCGAACAGTGTGTTCCAATGACAGCGTTCAGAGGCCCCGACTTATTCTACGAGTGGTTAGTAATGTCGTTCGGCTTATGTAACGCTCCAGCTTATTTCGTCGATCTAATGAACAGAGTATTCAGAGGAGTTTTGAATAAATTTGTTCTGGTTTTCATTGACGATATTCTAATCTTCTCTAAATCAAAGGTCGAACATGAAAAGCATCTGGAACAGGTTCTAGAAATTCTGAGACGGAATGTATTAAAAGCCAAGTTTTCCAAATGTATATTCTGGCAAGATGAAGTGAAATTTCTGGGCCATGTTGTATCGAAAGAAGGAATCGCTGTGGATCCAAGCAAAATCACGGCCATTCAGAATTGGAAACAGCCCACCACCCCCACTGAAGTCCGCAGTTTTCTCGGATTGGCTAGCTATTACCGGAAGTTCATTAAAGACTTTTCGAAGATATCTGGTCACTTAACGAAGCTTACAAAGAAGCATTCTAAATTCAAATGGACTCCAGAAAGTGAGGAGGCTTTCGAAGAGCTGAAGTTGAGATTAACGACAGCTCCAGTGTTAACCATCATTGATGGCAACCAAGATCTAAAAGTCTGGACTGATGCGTCTAGAGAAGGCTTTGGCGCAGTGTTAATGCAGAGAGGCCAAGTAATTGCTTATGCTAGCCGTCAACTGAAGCCACACGAGAAAAACTATGTAACTCATGATCTTGAGTTATTGGCTATCATATTCTCTTTGAAAATCTGGAGACACTATCTTCTGGGTGAGAGATTTGAACTGTTTACATATCACCAGTCGTTAAAGTATCTGTTCACTCAGAAAGACTTGAACTTGAGGCAGCAACGTTGGCTGGAGTTTCTTGTAGCATATGATTTTGAAATTATATATACTCCAGGAAAAGCCAATGTCGTGGCCGATGCTCTGAGCCGAAAGAATGTAATGATCGCCAGCTTTATTATCACGACTTCCTTGATTGACAAAATATCTATTCTTCGGAAGGAGGATAACTTTATTAAAGATATGATAAAAAGGATTCAGAAAGGCGAACCGTCGTGTTTTCAAATAGACAGCGATGAGACCTTGAGGTTAAAAGGAAGGATTTCTGTTCCTGACATCCCAGAGCTAAAAAGGGAAGTGTTAGACGAGTGTCACAAGTCCAAGCTAAGTATCCATCCTGGCGTGGCCAAAATGTATAACGATCTCAAAAGAACATTCTGGTGGAAGGCTATGAAGAGAGACGTTTCAATATATGTTAGCCGATGCCCTACTTGCCAACTAGTCAAAAGCGACCAACAGAAATTGGCTGGATTATTACAACCGCTGGAAGTTCCGGGCTGGAAGTGGGAACATATTTCTATGGATTTCATTGATGGTTTGCCCAGAACCAGGAAAGGAAATGACAGTATTTGGGTGATCGTAGATCGCTTCACGAAGACCGCCCATTTTATACCTGTCAAATCAAATAGAACCGCTCAGAGTCTGGCGCAGATTTACTTCAGGGAAATAGTTAGACTACATGGAGTGCCACTCAGTATAGTCAGTGATAGAGATACAATATTCACTAGCAAATTCTGGGAAGCATTTCAAGTCGAGCTAGGAACGAAGTTGAACTTGAGCACCGCTTATCATCCTCAGACAGACGGTCAGACTGAGAGGGTGAATCGCATTTTAGAAGATCTATTGCGGGCTTGTGTTCTAGATTTCGGTGGATCATGGGAAGACCATCTGCATTTGGCTGAATTCTCTTATAACAACAGCTATCAGGCAAGCCTGACAATGTCGCCATTCGAAGCATTGTATGGTAGACCGTGCCGATCTCCTGCTTGTTGGGTCGAGCCAGGAAATAGACTTGTGTTGGGTCCTGATATGATTCGAGAAGCTGCCGACAAAGTCGATTTTATTAAGAAACGATTACTCGCCGCTCAAAGCAGACAAAAGAGCTATGCCGATAGAAGAAGAAGAGATATATCATTTGAAGTCGGCGACTATGTATATTTGAAAGTATCGCCGATGAGAGGAGTTATCCGGTTCGGTAAAACTGGAAAGTTGGCACCCAAATTCATTGGTCCGTTTCCTATTCTGGAACGGATTGGGACTCTCGTTTATAGGGTCAAACTGCCTGACTGGTTGCCTGGAGTGCATGATGTATTTCATATATCTCAACTTCGAAAGCACGTTCATGATCCAGACTTGATCGTGGAAGAAGCAGCTCAGCAGGATATTGAAATTACTCCAGAATTAGCTGTGAGGCGAGAGCCGCTAAAGATCATCGGCAAAGAAACCAAAGAGCCGAGAAACAAGAAGGTTCACTTAGTCAAAGTGCAAAGGAATGGAGATCCGCGAGATTATACTTGGGAAACTGAGGAGTGCATTCAGAAAGCTTATCCTAGATGCCGAGTAGATATCTCTGATTGACTCCGGTGCAAGGTACATTTACCCTACTTTGCACTACCATTCAATTCTCTACTCGATTGTTATTTTCTTTTCATAGATGTGCACTTTTAATTATATAGTCTGAATGATTTTTAAAGGGTATAGGATTTGATTAGTATATTTTTGAAGGTTAAAAACAATTGGATTGGTTGTTGTGTTGTGTGATTGTAGATTTATCAAACCACTTTTGACTTTGTTCCTTTTCGGGGACGAAAAGTTTTAAGTGGGGGAGATTGTAACGACCTAGAAAATCTGAACCAATTTAAAAATTTTAAATTGGCTAAAATAATGGATTTTAAATATTTAAAATAAATATTTTAAATAATGGCGATGAAAACTGAGTTTGAATCGACATTTGAAAACGAATATAATTAATTATAATTATATATAGAATTGAAAATGGCGCGGTAGTTCGATAATTCGATTTCAAACTTCAATTGAATATACCGGGTGCAAAATAATCCGGATTTTAGTGAAACCAAAAACATTAGGATCTAATTGATGATATCTTTCCAACGAATCTCACAAATCGAAATTTGATAACGGGAATCAAAAGATATGTCCAGTTGAAAATTCTGAATAGTCGCTATGGAATTCAGGCCCTTAAAAAAGGATATTTTGCAAACGACCTCGGATTTCGATGAAACCACTTTTGTTGGGTCCAGGATGTGAAGTTATTGCTAGGTTTCAAATTTCATAATTTTTCGAATCAATATGTGAGCGTGGCAAAGGAAAACGCGTTTGACCAGTTTCAGTTGATTTTAATCGACTGGAAATTGGCCATTTTTCAAACGTTCTCAGAATTCGACGAAACTAGTCTTGTTAGGACCGTATCGTCAATACGAAGCTAGAAAATAATTTTCTAGAATTTTTAGAGTTAGTATGTGACCCCGGTAATTTGAAATGTACGTTTAAAATTCAATATAGTGATTTAAATGTAAATTCAACGGAAACTGATTGTAACGATCGAATCAGCTTGCGATACATATCCCATTGTGTTCGAAATGGGGGTAGAACGCTAGGGACGACAGTCGGTGGGTCCCATTTTGACTTCGAATAAAAAGTCAACTTTTAAATAGAAATTTAATAATAATAAATATTTATATAAAAACCCTTTTCTCTCTCTCTCTCTCTCCTCACTTTCTTTCTACCGTTCGAAATTAAAAAAAAAACCTAAACTAAACCCGCCGCTTCCCCGATCATCCACCTCCGCACGTCGCCACCCCCTTCTCCTGGAGCTGCTGTCGCTGCCTCTTCTTCTCCCCCCTCTCTCCTTCTCCCCCGTTCACCTCTCCTCCCTGTTCGAACCAAAATCGCGACGCCCAATTCGTGAGCCGCACCCTCGAAGCCAGCTCCGCCCTGACGACCTCCTCTTGCCGCCGACCCTGACGACCCCCCGTTCTTCGCAGACACAGTAAGTTGTTTTATTTCATTTTATTTTTATTTTAATTAGGAAAAACTGATTTTTAAAAGGTTATAAAACTGATTTTTTTTTAAAAGGAAAATTCTGATTTTAATTAGGAAAAATTCTGATTTTTAAAAGGTTATAAAACTGATTTTTTTTAAAATGAAAAACTGATTTTTAAAAGGTTATAAAACTGATTTTTTTTAAAAGGAAAATTCTGATTTTAATTAGGAAAAAACTGATTTTTAAAAAGTGTTAAAAAAAACTGATTTTATTTTAAGATATAAAAAGAAAAGATTTAAACTTTAAAAAGAAAAGATTTAAACTTTAAAAAGAAAAGATTAGAACTTTAAAAAGAAAAGATTAGAACTTTAAAAAAGAAAAGATTTGATCTTTAAAATAGAAAAGATGGATTTTTTATTAAGTAGAAGATGTAAGATATGATTTTTATATATTGAACATCGAAGAAAAAATTCGATTTTTATATATTGAATAGCGAAGTCAAAATATGATTTTTATATATTGAATAACGAAGTAAAAATTCGATTTTTACCTATGTAGAGAATACGGGCAACGAAAGCGACAAAAGGCGAGAGCGGTGAAGATTTATGCAAAGAAGAGTCGTGGGATTGAATTAGCTATTTTGTGAGAATTTCTCACTCTTCAATTTCCTTTTCTAGCTATATATATTTGTGTTGAAATAAAAGTGAATTGCTATATATAAATATATATATACATACGCCCCTCGTCCACAAACCATGGACGATATTTATTGGTTGAAATTGTTATGAAAATTGATTGATAGCGAATAATTGTTTGGGATTGTTTGTGGTTGATATTGATTGATTGTGGTTGAAAAATACCCGTTTGTGATTGAGAAATATTTGGTTGAAACCACATAGGATTAGTTTGTGGAAATGAAATTAATATATACATGCCGCCTGCGTGCGAACTAGATGCATGATCCCCATTGTCAAAAACCGTGAGGTTTTAAGGTAGAGCGAGGAGCCGTACTAGGGACGGTCCCGGTTTTAACTTCCCTGCCGTTATGCTGCCGAAATTTTGAATAATATTCGTGTGTTTGAATTATTTTCATATGCTTAAACTATATTTATTCATTGAATAGAAAACCTTCATGTGTTGAATTGATATTCATTCGTTGATTAGAAATTCATGTGTTGAATGGTATTCATATTTTGAAATAAATTGTTTGATAATAAAAATCACATTTTTATCTATATATAGAAACTATAGAAAACATTCATGTGTTGAATTGATATTCATTCGTTGATTAGAAATTCATGTGTTGAATGGTATTCATATTTTGAAATAAATTGTTTGATAATAAAAATCACATTTTTATCTATATATAGAAACTATAGAAAACATTCATGTGTTGAATTGATATTCATTCGTTGACTAGAAATTCACGTGTTGAATGGTATTCATATTTTGAAATAAATTGTTTGATAATAAAAATCACCTTTTATCTATATATAGAAACTATAGAAAACATTCATGTGTTGAATCGATATTCATTCGTTGATTAGAAATTCATGTGTTGAATGGTATTCATATTTTGAAATAAATTGTTTGATAATAAAAATCACCTTTTATCTATATATAGAAACTATAGAAAACATTCATGTGTTGAATTGATATTCATTCGTTGATTAGAAATTCATGTGTTGAATGGTATTCATATTTTGAAATAAATTGTTTGATAATAAAAATCACCTTTTATCTATATATAAAATCCTATTTTTGTCACCTATATGAACTATATAGAAAAATAGTGTTTTGAAATGAATTGTTTTACAATAAAAATCACATTTTTATTGTATGCATAAATCGTTGAAATGTGAAGTGTTAAAAATAGCCACTTGTTCAAAATAAACATATATGAGTTGAAATATTCATTAATTAGCTAATGAAATGATTTGCACCTGTGTATGTAACATTAGAATGAATGGTGTTTTTAAACCAAATAGAAATCAAATATGAAGTTGAATAGAAAATGATAAATGATAAGAACTGTATATATATGTACATGCATATTCATTGAACAGGTTATGGCAAAGGGGCTAGAGAAGAGGAATAAAATTTTGTGCCTGACAAATAGGTACACATTTACTGTTTTGTTTGGGTGATGATTTTATGAGCCTGTTGCTAGCCGCTTGGCTTTTTCTTTTTGAGATTAGAAGGACCGGGAAAGCTATTTGCGATTTCCCGATGCTCCCGGTGCAGGGGAGGTTATGGCGAAATTTTTCCAAAATTTTAAGGCGTTAGTGAAATATTTGAAGTGAAAACGATATTGAAATCATTGAATGAACTATATTTATATAAATATATAAATATAAATAAAATTAAAACGAAACGAGGCCGTGCAGTTCGTATTTTGAAAACGTGATTTCAAACAACTAGTGCGGGGAATCCGACCATTGGATTTTCCCGAAATCTCAACCGTCGGGTTCGCCTTGGAAATATCTTCCCAACGGCACCAACTTTGTAAAAATCCAACGGTTGGATTGTCTGGAATGTTTAATTCAAATCTAAAGAAAAACAACGCTAGAAGCGATTATATTTATATATATATATATATATATAAATATAATTATATATTTAATCGAATAACGACGCTGCAGTTCGTATTTTGAAATCGAAAATTCAAACGATTGTACCGGGAGATCCGACCGTCGGATTTTCCCGAAACTGGAACCGTTGGATTCGTTTTGAAAAGACCTTTCTAATGATGTAAATTTTGTGAAGATCCGACGGTTAGATTTTCAGATATGTGTAAATCTAATCTGAAGAAAAACAGCGCCACGGCCGCGTTATGGCCCGAAGCGTCGTTTTGAATAAACGGGCTATTTTAAAATAAATAAAAATAGCGATAAATCATTATAAAGTACCATAAACAATATGGAGTGGAAATAAACTAAATTTGCTCGATTTATGTTGTATTTGATGGTTGAATGTGTTTGGTGTGAAAATTACATTAAAGAACAATATTGGTGTTGTCGAATAATTTAACCATTGAAATAAATTGATTTGAAATTCTAAATATGCGTGAATTATTTGAAAAGGCCGAGTTAATTCTCATTTCGAATAATTGACCGATGATTGGAATTCGAAGATGAAGACGGTGGTCGAAGACCGGAGATCTTCACCTCGTTTGGATGGTAACCGAGGTCCTGATTGGGAGGCATCCCGAAATATGGATAATGAGTGGTGATCGTCCAGACGTACGTGGTGATCGATGGGTTTGCAAGGTATTTAGTGCCTCCGGTTTCGTTCAGACCCAGAACGGACTTGTAAATGGACTGTGTGTCTGACATTGGAGTTTATTCTGTGTTGATTGATTTCTGTTAAATATACATCTGTTTGGCGGCGGAGAATTTATTCTTTTGCTTAACGCCCTTCTCTAAGACGCACGAGCTCAGAGGTTGTATATCGATGGACATCAGTCGCATGGCACGAATTGCCTGTGTGGCATGCTAAGATGCAGTGATCAGGGCTTCTGTTGAAAAGCAAAGTCTTGTGGTGATGATCAAAGCACCGCCTGTGTGGCGTAGCTTTGTGTATAACGTAAATTCGCGAGCCTCACACCTCGGTATGAACCTGAAACGGGAGAGGACATCAGGGAGGGCCTGCGTTTCTTTCTAGCTAGGGTGGTGTCAGTGACCTACCAGCCCTGACATTTATATACTTTTCACCTATGTGGTTGTTGCTGTTGCGAGGAACCTCGGTTTGATCGGGCATTTCGGGTCCGATGGAGTCATTCGTTGGCTCATTTACACCTCAAAGGGTGGGGAAACGCAGTGTTCAGGAATCTTAATCCACATCGGTGGACCGACCCTGACGATCCAAAGGCTTGACTGAGTACTTGCCTGAGGGGCGGGCTAGAGCGTCTCGAATTCGGTAAGGACTATCTTTTGCCTTGGTTCATGACAGAAACCCAATTTCCAAATACGACACCGTGCGGTTTTGATTGTATACCTACATATGGCGACATAGTGGTATGGGGCATTAATGCCGTCTATGATTGATAATTATGATTCAAATTGTTTTTGAAACATACAAACACTAGCAATAATATCAAATACCTTTGTTTTATTCGTATCAAGCATATTTTGGCCATTATAAGGTAAAAACTCTATCCTCCGGTTTGCGTTGCATTGTGTGATGGGAAATGAGTCTTATAACGGCTTCATTTTTATAAAAAGCATAGCGATGTTTAAAAGAAAGATTTGTTTTAAAGCACTGGTAATCCAATGGAGTAAACCCGTTCCACGAAAGTGGCGTGGTCCTGTGATTAGCCAAACAATTTATGTGTTGAGTAGATTTCTCATACCAGTCCCATGACTGACTCGTAGTTTGTTTCACTCTCAAACTCGGGTGCCCCTTTTTCTACACGGGAAGCCTTGTACTCAGGTTTAGCCGGTTCTTCTGGATAGCTAGAGCTGAAGATGGATTCTATCATTTATCTCTTTTTATGCTGTTCAGCTCCTATTGTACATATTTTGTTTATTTCCGCTGTAGACATTTATGTATAGCTGAACTGTACTTGTACTAAGTAAGATCCTGTATACTGTGTAACTCTGATGATTACTTTTATCCAGTATATTCTATTGTTCATTATCTGGTGTATTTATTTAATTTTGTTCTGCTATTATCTGTTTCTGTGTTATATTCCAAAAGATAACCTTTGTTTCCGTGAGAACGGGAAATCGGTTCGTCTCAACAATCTGCTTTCCCTTAGCTGGACAATCCTTCTTGACATGCTCTGGTTTGCCACAGTTATAGCACTTCCTCTCAGCCTTTGGATTCTTACAATCCTGGGGAAAATGGCCTTGCTGACAATTGAAACAGGTCACTCCACCTTTCTTCTTCTTCTGGCCATCTTTTCCTTTCTGCTATTGATGCTTTCTCTTTTTGTTATTACCACCTTGCTATGGTTTCGGTTCCTCTTTAGCTGCAATAACAGTCTCTTCCTTAGGAAAAAACTCTCATGCCATAGAGCTTTTTCCACATTCTTCTAATAAGCATCATCCAAGAGATGAACCAGTTGATTCCCAAGAGATTTTTCTAAGCCCATGACAAACTTCTCAATCTTATAATAAGGAGTCTCAACTTTTGGATGGTAGAGACATATTTTGTTTCAAACTTGGCTTGGAATTGCTTCTGTAATGACCCGCATTGGCAGAGGTATTATAATTAATTTATTTAATTATATAAATGGTGGTATAGTGAATTAAAAGGTCGTGGAATTAAAATAATGATGAATATTTAAATTAAAATAATAAATTAAATAATATATTTAATTCTGAAATAATCAGAATTGGTTGAAATGGCGATATGGTGTGAACCGGATCATCTGTGATATTTAATTCAGTTTAGAATTGAAGTAGAATAACGAATATATTATTTGAACGACAGTCTGAACGTATAATTATATTATAATTAAAATAGAGCTTGAAATGGCGCGGCAGTTCGTTATTTGGCGATTCGAACTTCAACCGAATGTACAGGATTCGTTTTAAGCCGGATTTCTATGAAACAAGAAACGTGTGGAGCTGATGGAATATATCTTCCTAGTGGAAGAGAAAAATCGGAATTTCATCGTGTAGATTTTGATGTATGTCCAAATCAAATTTTAGAAAAGTCGCTGTGGAATTCCTTTATAATTTATAAAGGAATTATTTATATTTTTAAAAGGAATTTCAATATAAATCGAATATCGGGTTGACCCAGATTTGAAATATCGAGTTGTAAATCCCATTGGAGTCGTATGGTATTCCACTGTGAATATATATACAATAATATTTATTTATAAATATTTTATTTAATTTTATTTAAATATATTTATATATTTAAATGGTCATCCAGAGCTTTAAAAATAGCCGATTTTGCAAACGAAGTCGGAATTCGACGAAACTAGTTTTGTTGGATCCGCAATGTCAAATAGTTGTTAGATTTCCAGTTTCGTGATTTTTAGAGTTAGTGTGTGGCCGTACGAATTTTTAGAGTGAGAAACAATCAGTATTTTGACAGTTAAAAATACGCTGTGTGAGCATACGAAGTCGGAATTCGACGAAACCAGTTTCGTTAGGACCGTAATGTCGAACTCTAGCTATAGGTCCAGTTTGGTGATTTTTGGGTATCGTATGTGATCGTAGGGACTTTTAAGGACCAGGAACGAGTAGAAAATCATTAAAATAAAATAGAAAATTTATAAATAAAAATATCCTAATATTTTCTTGGCTAAATTGAAGGCCACCAAGCCTGTGTTCTCGGCTACAAGGGCTACCTACCCACGCAAGTCTATATAACCGTGTAAAATCTCAAATGCAGGAAGAAAATCCCAAAAGAATATCAATGAAAAAAAACAAAAGAAATTCTATAAATCCAATAGCATAGAAAATTGAGATGCTGGGACCTTGTTCTTCAATTCGGTATACTGAAACAAGGGTGCGGTTCCAGTTTCGATGGTTGGATTTTTGTACAGTGAGTTCTAGGGTTGGGTTTCGTACGAGTTCGGGGCATTGATTCAAAGTTTGGTTATGGGTTTCGGATTCGTGATGAAGTTTAGCATTTGTCGGGTGTTTTTGGGGTGATTTGGGGCATATAAGTGTCGATCGACACTGTACTTGGATGAGGGAAGGCCGTCGACGGAAATCATGGGGTGGTGTCGAGTTTGATTTTAAGAGTATGGGGAGGTGGAGCTTTAGACGCGGAGTTTGTTGGTGTTGTTGGATTTTGAATTCGTGAAGGAAATGAGGTTGCAATGGAAGGGAGGATCGGTTAAATGATGGGTTGGAGAGAAAATGGAGCACGGCAGTTTCCAGATATTTCGGGGAAGAAGCAAAAGGGGGCGGGCTGATATTTAGTTGGGCCGGATAAAGGTTAAAGCCCAGAATCAATATTTATATAAGTCTTTAGTTTAATTTAAATATTGTGTCAACTTATGAATGTGATATCTCATCCATACGAGGTCGGATTCGCGAACCGTAAGTTGCGTTGGGATTGTATGGACGGCGGCTACGCCATGAAGCTGACGAGGAGTGAATCGAAGCTCGTATGAATTTATGACAAAATAAACTGTTTGATTCAAATCAAACAACAGTTTATCGTTCTTTAACGATGAACTGCAAATGTGAGTAAATCTCACTAAGTCTGAACAGTTTATAATTTCATGTTGTATTTTTAGAACTGTTAGATATTGGCTGATTAACTGTGTGTTGACTGTTTGATTGAACTGCTAGTCAGTTAGTTAAATTTCTATATTGATTCTGTTTAACAGAATGTATCATATAGAACTGAAAGTGATGTTATCTATATTGTTTAACATCTGTGATGCAGGGAAACAGGTTGGAGGAATCCAACTGGATTCCTCAACATTTATTTTACTGTTTTCATATATTGTGATATATGATGTGCTATATAATCTGTTATGGATTATGTGTGTTGGAATGATGTTGATCATTGTTATTCGATATTTTAAATATCATAAAAGACCCTGGGATATAAAAAGAATTATTTCAATGTATATTGAAATAAAAGGGATTTTATAAAATCAACAGATTTTATAAAAAGAAATATTTCGAAAGTAAATAAAAGGGAAAAATGTTTTTAAAACGAATAGAGTTTTATAAAAGGGAAATCATTTGTAAAGTGAAGAATTGTTACTAAAATAAATCTTTATAAATGAATAGTTTATTCGAATAGAATAAAGAAGTTAATCGATGTTAGTTTAATCGATTAGAGTTAAAATAAAGGAGTTAATCGATGTTAGTTTAATCGATTAGAGCTAAAGAATAAAGGAGTTAATCGATGTTAGTTTAATCGATTTGAGTTAGAATAAAGGAGTTAATCGATGTTAGTTTAATGGATTAGAGGATAAAGTAAAAGGAGTTAATCGATGTTAGTTAATCGATTTTAGAATAAAGAATAAAGGAGTTAATCGATGTTAGGTAATCGATTAGAGGATAAAGTAAAAGGAGTTAATCGATGTTAGTTAATCGATTTGAGAATAAAGAATAAAGGAGTTAATCGATGTTAGTTAATCGATTAGAGGATAAAGTAAAAGGAGTTAATCGATGTTAGTTAATCGATTAGAGAATAAAGTAAAAGGAGTTAATCTATGTTAGTTAATCGATTAGAGTTGGAGAAAAAAATGAGTTAGTCGAATATAGTTTATTCGAATAGAAGCAAATGAGTTAGTCGAATATAGTTTATTCGAATAGAAAGCAAATGGGTTAATCGAATATAGTTATTCGAATAGAAGCAAATGAGTTAATCGAATATAGTTATTCGAATAGAAAGTAAAAAGAGTTAATCGAATATAGTTATTCGAATAGAAGCAAATGAGTTAATCGAATATAGTTTATTTGAAGAAAGAAAAAGGAGTTATCGAATATAGTTTATTCGAAAGGAGTTAAGTGAAATGAGTAAATCAATAGCGTTAGTGAAATGAGTAAATCAATAGCGTTAGTCAAATAGAGTTAATCCAATAGTGTTAGTCCAATAGAGTAAATTGATAAGGGTTAATCGATTTGAGTTAAAGTAAAGGAGTTAATCGGATATAGCTATTCGAAGAGATTTAAGTAAGGAAGTTAGTAAAAGGAATATAAATTGAACTTTTCCTATTTCAAAGTTAGAAATGTTGTTCAGTTAAGGTCTGAGAGGTAGTTCTACCCCAACTTGACTGGCTTCGTTTTAACTAAGGAATAGTTAAGGTTCGGCAGTAAAGGAAATGGTTTGAGTTGGCATAGCGATGTTTGTTTAAGCATCTGTCTAAGTCCAATGAAGGAGCTTTGGAAATGTTTTCCAAATAAGAAACCAGAAATGTTTTCTAATAAAGAAAACAAGAAATGGAAATGTTTTCCATTGTTAATGACGTATATTTTCCAAATTTAGAAAATAAGAAATATTGAATATAGGGAAACAGGAGATAAGTAAATTTATGAAATAAAGAGATAAATGTTAAATGATGTTTGATCGATATAAATTTCCATTTGGAAATAATATCGTTGTTTGCACACTTGTTTTTATTCGATAGTTAAATCACAGACTATCGAAGTTTTGACCATTTTAACGTTGTTAATATGGAGAGACCGGTTGGATTACTATCCAAAGAACCACTCTGTATTGGCATAAGCATTGCGAATCATATATGCCCAAGGAAATTGAAGACGGAGTTATGCAAGGGCTATCCTGTTTACAGAATAGTGCCTTCGGTTCATCCTGTTCTTGGATGACTTGTATGGACGGATCTCTGACAGAGTATTTCCAGACGATCACGTATATTGATTTCTCCAACTGTACAAAGAGTGGAAGCGGAGAAGGAAACTTCTTTTAGCTTACGCGTAATGTATGGTTGAGGACGCAAATCGGTGATTTGATGGATTTGACGATGTGGCATTCAAAGTGAATCTGGTATGATGATAAAGCGTAGCTTCTAGCCTCATCATCCGGTAAATGACAGAAATCGGGCAGGCAGCATGGCTAAGTCGGTCGCACTGAAGTAGGGTGTATAATCACCTGATCTAGAGTTTCATTTACTTCTAAAAATCTATTGTTGATGCTGTACCATTCGGGAAACGGTTGCTGATCCCAACCGTTGGTGATATACATTCGATACGCTCAAGCGAAATGAGTGGTCAGTCATGTGTGGCCGGGTTGCAAGATGTTCTTGTTGAACCTAGTGTATTCCTCTCTAGAGGTACACGAGCGAAAGGTGGTTCCATACCTTGTCATAGTTGGAAATCAATTGCCCAATACGTGCTTGCGGTTTTGATTGTATACTATATATGTAGAACGTGAGATGAAAGCGTTCTGCTAGATGATTATTATACTATGGTTGATAGGCATTATTATAATATCAAAAGGTTTTTGATATAAAGATAATTTGGATTCTCATAAGGGAAAAACCCGTTCCGTTATACGGCGTGGTCTTATGAGATATCGATTAACAACTTGAACTGTTTTAATCTGTTTTACTCACACCAGTCCCATGACTGACCCGGAGTTTATTTTGTTGTCTTCCCTAAACTCTTGGGTGCCAAAATTTGTATGGGCAGTCAAGTAGTCGGGATTTACAGATATAGTTGAAGAGCTGGAGCAGGAGGCTTTAGGATCATGTAGCTATAGTTATTTCCGCTGTGTTGTAAGTGATGTACTTTGATAATGATATGTATATTCAAGTACAAATTTGTATTTCAAAGTTATGTTATGAAATATATTTATTCGTTCCGCTGTGAGGTTCATGTTACTCTGATGTTGTGTTCTTCTTCTTCTTCTATTCTAAGTTTCTATCTTATCTTTCCTCACCCTCTAATTTCTTTCACTAATTACCAGGATTTTTCGGTGTTTTGGTTATCGACATCGTGCTTATGTCGATAACCAAAGTCGCTAAAAATCCATGTCGTTACAGCTTCCATGAAATCTCATCTTTTGGAGTCTCTAAAGTGAAAGAGTTCCACCAATCCATAGCTCTGCCCTGTAGCTGCCTCGATGCAAGCTTCCTCTTCGTTGCATCATCAATTCCCAAGTCTTCAAAGATCCAAATCCAAGTATCAAGCCACCCTTGAATTTATTCAATTGGTTTCGTCCTCTTAAACTGCTTCCCTTCTAGAGTAGTGAAATCTTTGCATATCTTTGTGAAGTCCGCGGCCTTAGGCACCTGCACTTGAGCTCCTACATCTACCGCGACTGCCTCTAGAGCGAGTGCCGTCCTCATGATCGCTACCATCATAGCCTCGAACATAGCTGGGTAGTCCAGTATACCGCCATTACCCCCTCTAGGAATAGTCCCCTCCCTAGCTGTGTGTCTCGATGTTCGATGACTCATTCTAAATCTGCAATATAGAATGATTAGTCCATGCGTAAGAAAAATTGCAAATGTAGTTCAAAAGCTACTATACTATACACTAATATATAACATACATCCATCAGAAATCTACAAATACGTCTCTCATATGTAATTACATCTTTGAACTTTGGCTAAAATCGATAACCAGAGCTCTGATACCAAATGTGAAGACTGCCCATAACTCCTGCACTTAACCAGGGAAATAATGCACTGAAAGACGTGCTAGGAAGGTATGGACGATCATCAGGGTAGGATAACATAAGCGAAACCTGTCGTGTAACTCACAGTGCAAGGATAAAATATAATAAAACATATACAACATGCAATAATAGTGAAGCATAATTGCATGTAATTTTAAAACTTCCATATCATCAAGGATTATCCATAACATCGTTGGATTAAATCAACAATCTTTGTACAAAGGGCCTCACTACAACACTTAGAGAAAACATCTTGGAATGTATAGTAAGAAACTGGTATGTAAGCCTCTAGCTCGTCATCGATCTACAGCATCGTACACCAAGATCTGCTATCTATCACCTGCTACTACGTCTGCCCATCTACAAAATGGATGAACAACTCAATATAATAAGAGGTAACATAAAACCTTGAGTCAGGCAATAGTCTTAATGAGTGATAAAACAACTATCTAATGTCATCAATAAAGTATATGAGAATAGACAGATTAATCAACTAATCTACCAATCATATCATCAGAGAAGAACCCATCCCGCCTCCTCCACATCCGACATTGATAACCTTAACAACAATCAAGTAGGAGTAAACAATACATTCATGGAAATTAGTTATCAAGCGTAGACCATGTAACACCCCGTAATTTTAAAACGGGACATAAGAGATAATTAAATAATAATTAATCTTTAAATAATAATTAAGGGAAACGGGTTGCGTCATTGCGTTCGTCTTGGAATTCTACTTGAGATAGAGTCTGAATTTGCATCAAACGGATAAAGTATGAAGAAGTAATGGAGGTTAGAAGATTTCAGTTTAAACCAAAATTAAAATAAAATATTCAAAACAGCAAAGGCGAGAGGAGCAAAAGAGGAACCGACCACGTTTGGGGTGTAGACCTGGGTCGAAACCCATGTCAACTCAGGCACTTTGGGGTCGACATCGGGGTTGACCCCCCCTATAGGGGTCAACCCCATCAGCCAGATCTGGGCAGTGATGGATTTTGACAACCCTTTGCTGATATGGCCTTCTTTGATTGGCCAATGACTGATTTCTGAGGTATTAGGGAATATGTGTCATGCTATGGTTGCCTGGATGACACATCTCTTTGGTTTGATGGCTCTGATTTCTCGTAGACTAATCTAAAGGCTAGAATTAAACCTATACTTCTATATAATCACCCCAAACCTCAACCCTAGAACTCATCTATGAAGCCGTCATGTTGCTCGTCTAAAAACTAGCCTAGCCTCCATTCATCTACACCAAACTAGAGAATCAAATTCAAACTAGGAATCAATTAGAAGAACTAGAGAATCAAATGTCTACATCAAAGGATAGCTTTTCAAATTCAGAATTCAGATCCCAGAAATCAAGATCCATCCTTTTTCTGTAAGTACAGTTATTGTTTATATGTTAACACCTAATAATAAATCATGACTGTAATAACTGGATCTAGAACTATGACTAATTATATTCGTGCCTATCATTTTGTCAATTCTGAATTGCCTATGCCTATGAGACTATTGGACTGACACAATTGAACCTATCATGCTGTATATGCAAATTACATGACAAGTTATGTTCATACATGCTTACATGTTTAGATCCCAGCTAGTACCCATATTTAAGATCTATATAAGTTCATGCTTATACAATTAAATCTATGTTAGTTCGCATTTTAATTAGATCTAAATTAAATGTAAGATCACGTTCATGTGGTTAATTAAGTTTATGTCGTTCTATCCCAAATTTATACTACGCATGTTGATCAATATTGTTTATGCCTGTTGGAATGTTACATGTCCCTTTCTTTTCCCTTTTGTTTATAAGTTAGGCTAATTTGCGAGTCTAACGTTCTATGTGAATTATGCGAACGAATAACGGGGGAGACGTTGCGGAAAAATATTAAACTACATGCTATTGGCATAAATTGGTTCATAATCATGTAAATAATTAGTAGCATGAAATGGTAGAATTTTTATACCTAGAATTATGGACATAATTTAAAGGGTAAATTGGGCATGGCTTGAATTGACAACACTTGTGGATAATTTACATATGAACATAAATTGTAAATATGTAAAGTGGCTAATAGATGAACATGCCTAACCCGAGGATAGATTGAGTTGCGGTGTAAAACTGCCCGGAACCACCCGGCACATCTAGTAACCGCAACAACACAGATCTAATGTGAGAGGTTAGCGCACTTAGCCCAAAACCAGAGGTTAGAATGAGTTTGCGGTAGAAGTCTGCCCGGAACCGCCCGGCACATCCAGCAGCCGCAAACAACAGTTCTAATGTGAGGGGTTGGGGCATTAATAAATTAATGAATGCCAATAAACAGACATGCTAAGAATGGTAAGGTTAAGTAACATATGAATAGGCGACACTTAACCAATACAACATGTTAATTAGACGAGAAGTTGGGGTTTAGTAAATTTAGAACACTTAACCATTATAACATGTTAATTAGACAAGAAGGTGAAGTTAAGTAAATTTAGAACACTTAACCGTTATAACATGTTAACTAGACAAGAAGGTGGGGTTAAGTAAATTTAGAACACTTAACCGTTATAACATGTTAATTAGACAAGAAGGTGGGGTTAAGTAAATTTAGAACACTTAACCATTATAACATGATGAACGAGTGGGGTTAAGTTTAGGGGAAATACTTAACCAATATAACATGATGAATGAACATGGTTAAGTTAACAGGAAACACTTAACCAATACAACATGATGTGTAGGGAGGTTAAGTTAACATGAATGGACAGCACTTAACCAATATTACATGAACAAACTGGATAAGGTTAAGGCAAGCTTAACCAATAATGCAGATTGACTTGATAAGTAGGAGGGTTAAGTAAACTTTGTGTAGGTGGGTAATATTAGTATATATAGGCTTACAAACTTAACCGTTCAATAAACTTGTTTGAATCAGTGGGAGTTTTATATATAGGCCCACAAACTTAACCAGTAGGAAACCCTAGTAACGGGGACCCATTTCAGATGTAACCCACATAGATGTATCATGGTACACAGAACTAGGTAGGGTGGGGCAAGATTACTGGGCTGGTTATAAGCAGTCAAAATAGCGGCAGGGGGTGCAGCAGTGTAGTTCCAACAGAGTATGGGCGTGCACGTGCTTCGGAGTGGAAAAGCAGGCACTAGGCATCATTAATATACACTGTGCATCTTGAATCGTGTCGGGTTGCTATCATAGGGATTGATACACCTTATGGTGGGACTAGCACAGGGTATCTACACGAAAGAGACAGCCGATTGACATAGACACAAGGAAAATTAATACAAGTAGGGAGCCAATCGATAGGGTAGTAAGGGTACATCTAACATCTTCATGGCAATTAGGCTGATTGAGGTAAGATCCTCATAATAGATGTAAACCTGAAAGCTATCACAATTGTGGGGTTGGGATCACTTTGTTATATAACACAGGATACTAGTTGGGACACTAGTAGGGGATACAGATCATTCTATAAAAGACACTAGTTAGGATACTGGTTAGTTAGTGTAGAGAAAATAGGAAATCAGAGAAAGAACCGAAGCACATTCTGCTTATCTTGCCTTATCATATCTTATGCTAATCTTATGTTATCTTGTTATCCCTGTTATCATGGTATCGTCTTAGATTCAGTTTATTCATGTCATGTTACTATTATATGTTTACATACTGAAAATCACTGGACTTAACAGACTTATGTTTGACCTTGTTTTGTTTCGTCTCTCTTCTTCCGTTTCCCCCCAGGTAGACAGAGAGGGAATAGCTCAGCTTAGTTTGGACCGTTTCACTTTCCAAGCTTGAAGATTCTTTGATGTATTGCTTTGGACTCTATTTTCCACTGTTATGGCTGGCTCAAGCTTTATTGGGGAATATCATTGTCATTTTATGCTTCTTTATTATGTTAAACTAGACAGATACTTTGTTGTACTGGTTATTGGAGTTTTGGTGTTGGAAAACCATCTTTGTACAAGCTGTTTTACCAAGATGCTGTTTTATCAATGAAGTAAAGTTTTATTTTATTTTTCTGCTGCTTTATTTCTCTGTCTTGTAATTTATCTCCATCTTTTACCTATAATGCTTCACTGAAGTTAATGCATTCCCTTTGTAAGTGAAATTAATGGAGGTGGGGTGTTACACTTGATATCAGAGCTGAAGGTTATCGGATCAGATAAAAGATTTGAAAAATTATTTTCAAGACGGTTTTAAAAGAATCATTTTCTAAAGAGAAGTTTTGTTTTAAAGGCATATTCCCCAAAGCCATATGCACTATCTTTTGATCCTCTGTTTGAATCCTTGTTTTCCTTCTTTACCCAGTCTCCGGGCCTCCTGGATTTCTGGGAGGTAACCTCATCGCGGCATGGTTCCGTAGGCTTGATGAGACTACGACCTTGTCAAAGGGCGAAGAAGTGCCCAACTTCCATATAGCCGCAGTAGTTTCACCTGCGGCTAATTTTCTTTCAAGCTTTGTAGGGTTTTCCGTGCGATGGAGGCAGCTTTCAAGAGACTTGTCAACAAGCCACACAAGGATGGCAAAGATGAGAATGAGGGAGTTTGGCTAAGGAACACAACCCAAGGATGAGAAGCTCATGGATATGGACTTGGTTCACAAAGAAGGAAAGAATAGAAAATTCTAAGACAAGAGAAAGTGTCATTATTATGGTATAACGGGTCATATAATTAAGGACAAGGGCAAGAACAAAGGACAGGATTTTCAGGAGGGCAAGTGCATGCTCTCACCACCAGCGTACCTGAGAGAGAGGTAGTAAAGTTTCTGTTGAAAAAGTCTAGTTTTTTTTATCATCCTGTTAGTACTCTTTTGATTTTAGCGCTTCACATTCATTTATATCTGCTTCCATAGTTGAGTCTCTACACCGTAGTGCTTGTATAGTAGATGATCCCATTATTGTCTCAAATCCAATTGGTGGTTCGGCTCATTTATCTTTGGTTTGTGAGGATTTGAGAATAGCTATATTAAGTATTGAGTTTAAGTGTAATGCTTATGTTTTTTTTGGTTTCATGGGCTATGTGTTGATTCTAAGCATGGATTGGTTAGCTAGTAATTGTGAAAGGAGGGTAGTTAGACTTTTGACTTGCCTCGGGAATACCCTCGAGATTTCATGCGATCCTAAGGGATCAGTTTGGCTTAGCTACCTAGAATCACTTGATGCATCTATCGACGATTTGCGATTCGTTAGAATAGTCCATGAGTACACAGATGTTTTTAATCAAATTTGGGGTTTGTCCCTTAAAACGTGAGATAGACTTCCATATATATCTAGTTGACAATGCAGAGCCAATTGCATTACCTGTACGACACATGGCTCCAAGGGATAGTAAGGGCTCAGTAAACAAGTAAAAGACTTGGGAAAGGGTTCATAAGGCGAAGTATTACTGAATAGGGGTGCTCCAGTTGTTTTCGCTACAAAGGCGGATGGTTCACTTCGCTTGTGCATAGATGATATTTTGGTTTTCTCTAAGAATGAGGAAGAACATGCTTTACATCTAAGGGAAGTCTCGGATACCCTCCAAGAGCATTAACTTAAGGCGAAGTTCTCCAAAAATGTCATTTTTGGAGAGAAGAAGTAAGGTTTCTAGGACATGTGGCGCCCAAAGAAGGGATAGCAGTAGATCCCACAAAAGTAGTTGCGGTGCAAGACTGGAAGGTCCCAGGGAATGCAACAGAAGTAAGAAGCTTTCTTGGACTAGCAGGCTAATATAGGAAGTTCATTAAGGACTTTCTGAAGGTACTAGCCCCAGTTACAAGATTGACGAAGAAGAATCTAGCCTTTGCTCAGGATATTGGTTGTGATGTTGCTTTCCAACAATTGAAGAGGGCTCTTACAACGACCGCAGATTTGACTTTTACTTTACGGTTGTAAAAGGTTTACGGTATACACGGATGCATGCGGCACGGGGCTAGGCGCCATTTTGATATAAGAAGTAGGATAAGGTCATAGCGGATGCTTTAAGAAGAAAAGGTTGACTTCAAGTCCTCTTTATGTGAAAAGGAAAAGTTCAGAATACATATCAAACTTTGATTTTTAAAACCTTTGGTCAAGTTAGTGGTTGGCATCGCTAGGAGTAAGACCTACACTTTTGAATTAAATTGGGACGTCACGAAGAAAAGACTCTCAGGTGGCTGATGCAATGGATAAATTAAGTAGAGAAGAGACCTCCAATACACTTGGTAACATGGTTAGCATCTGTTTATTTTCTGTAGGTAGTTCTTCTACATGGAATACCCTCTAGTGAATTTTGGAAAGAAGCCATGAGTACGCAGTTTTGTTGAGCACCGCTTATCATCCTTTGACAGAAAGGGTGAATAGGATTTTGGAAGACCTTTTGAGGAAATGTTAGCATGATACAGCAGGAGCTGTAGTGCCGAGTATACTAGAAGAAGAAGAGGTGGAACAAGAGGCGACTGTGAAATGAGTTCCAACTCATATTCTGGAAAAAGAAATTAAGAACCTACGCAATCCTGAAGTTAAGACAATCAGAGCGCTATGGAGTGAAGCTCAAGAAGTTGCGACTTAGAAGAATGAAGACTAGATACGCGCATCATACCCTTTTTGAGGGTATATCCTTGATCTCTCTTTTTCTTTAAAGTTTGTTTGCATGCTAGTCTTTATCTTTTAAGTATATCCTCTCAATCCTTCGGTAGAAGCCAATGGATGTAAACATGTGTTTGAGACGTGTTATGTTTGGTGGTTGCCCGTGGATGCATATACACACATTAGGCACTAGATCGGCTCCGTCACTTCGATATTACATATGAATGAGTGAATTTTTATATATATGAATTGAAACTTGATGTGTTATCATATGGATGTTGCATTTGTATGAATGATTGTGCACTCATGTAGAAGTTATAAAGTACGATTAGGAATAATTGCATACATGATGGACTCATGGCACTGACATAATTAGCATTAAGGAGGTAAACTGAATTAGTAGACCGGATGATTTTGCATTTGGGTAAGGACATATACACACACTATGCATATGTTCATGAAAAGCATTATATACCTTTTAAGGACAATGGATGCCTGTGATTGAATGGTTGAGTAGATGGATGTTGGATGGCAGGATAAACATTCTTCTTGACATGGAGATTGCGGGGACGAAATCCTTTAAGGAGGGGAGAATGTAACACCCCGTAATTTTAAAACGGGACATAAGAGATAATTAAATAATAATTAATCTTTAAAAGAAGAATTAAGGGAAACGGGTTACGCCATTGCGTTCGTCTCAGAATTCTACTTGAGATAAAGTCTGAGTTTGCGCAAAACTGATACAGTATGAAGAAGTTATGGAGGTTAGAAGATTTCAGTTTAAACCAGAATTAAATTAAAATATACAAAATAGCAAAGGCAGGAGGAGGAAACGCGGAACCGACCATGTTTGGGGTATCGACCCGAGACCCGCTGGGTCGACACCATGTCGACTCAGGCTCTTTGGGGTCGACATAGGTGTCGACCCCCCTGTAGGGGTTGACCCCATCAGCCATATCTAGGCAGTTATGGATTTTGACAACCCTTTGCTGATATGTCCTTCTCTTATTGGCCAATGACTGATTTCTGAGATATTAGGGCATATGTGTCATGCTACGGTTGGCTGGATGACACATCTCTTAGGTTTAATGGCTTTGATTTCTCCTAGACTAATCTAAAGGCTAGAATTAAACCTATACTTCTATATAATCACCCCCAAACCTCAACCCTAGAACTCATTCTATGAATCCGTCATGTTGTTCGTCTACAAAGTGGCCTAACCTCCATTCATTTACCCCAAACTAGAGAATCAAATTCAAACTAGGAATCAATTAGAAGAACTAGAGAATCAAACGTCTACATCAAAGGATAGCTTTTCAAATTCAGAAATCAGATCCCAGAAATCAAGATCCGTCCTTTTTCTGTAAGTACTGTTATTGTTTAGATATGAACACCTAATAAGAAATCATGACTGTAATAACTGGATCTAGAACTACGACTAATTCTATTCGTGCCTATCCTTTTGTCAATTCTGAATTTCCTATGCCTATGAGACTATTGGACTGACACAATTGAACCTACCATGCTGTATATGCAAATTACATGATAAGTTATGTTTATACATGCTTACATGTTTAGATCCAAGCTAGTACCCGTATTTAAGATCTATATAAGTTATTGCTTATACAATTAGATCTATGCTAGTTCACATGTTAATAGATCTAATTAAATGTGAGATCACGTTCATGTGCTTAATTAAGTTTATGTCGTTCTATCCCAAATTTATATGATGCATGTTGATCTATATTGTTTACGCTTATTGGAATGTTACATGTCCCTTTCTTTTCCCTTTTGTTTATAAGTTAGGCTAATTTGCGAGCCTAACGTTCTATTGAATTATGTGAACGAATAACGGGGGGAGACATTGGGGTAAAGTATTAAACTACTTGCTATTGGCATAAATTGGCTCATAATCTTGTAAATGATTAGTAGCATGAAATGGCAGAATTTTTATACCTAGAATTATAGACATAATTTAAAGGAAAAATGGGGCATGACTTGAATTGACAACACTTGTGGATAATTTACATATGAACATAAATTGTAAATATATAAAGTGGCTAAAAGATGAATATGCCTAACCCCGAGGTTAGATTGAGTCGCGGTGTAAAATTGCCCAGAACTGCCCAGCACATCCAGTAACCGCAACAACACAGATCTAATGTGAGAGGTTAGCGCATTTAGACCAAAACCCAAGGTTAGAATGAGTTTGTGGTAGAAATCTGCCTGGAACCGCCCGGCACATCCAGCAACCGCAAAAAACAGTTCTAGTGTGAGAGGTTGGGGCATTAATAAATTAATGAATGCCAATAAACAGACATGATAAGAATGGTAAGGTTAAGTAACATACGAATAGGCAACACTTAACCAATACAACATGTTAATTAGACAAGAAGGTGGGGTTAAGTAAATTTAGAACACTTAACCGTTATAACATGTTAATTAGACAAGAAGGTGGGGTTAAGTAAATTTAGAACACTTAATTGTTATAGCATGATGAACGAGTGGGGTTAAGTAAAGGGGAAACACTTAACCAATATAACACGATGAATGAATGTGGTTAAGTTAATAGGAAATACTTAACCAATACAACATGATGTGTGGGGAGGTTAAGTTAACATGAATGGACATCACTTAACCAATATTTCATGAACAAAGTGGATAAGGTTAAGGAAAGCTTAACCAATAATACAGATTGACTTGATAAATAGTAGGGTTAAGTAAACTTTGGGTAGGTGGGTAATATTAGTATATATAGGCTTACAAACTTAAATGTTCAATAAACATGTTTGAATCAGTGGGAGGGTTAAGTACATCTTGTGTAGGTGGGTAATATTTGTATATATAGGCCCACAAACTTAACAAGTAGCAAACCCTAGTAACGGGGACCCATTTGTAACGACCCGGGTTTTTCAAACAGCTTATTTTAGATATTTAATATCATTTAAATATTGAGTTGACAAAATAAATCGATATTTATATTAAGTTATCGATTAAATAATCGAAACACAATTTATTTCAAATATATTGAATAATCATAATACGAAATATATTGAAATCGAAATTAAAAACTGAATCAAAAACAGTTCAGATGATCAGTGTCAGTTCTGTTTGAATATAAAAGCGATAATAAAAATTTATTATCGAAGAATTTATTTGTTTTAAATTTAAAATATATCTATTTAAATTAATATCTTCTACAGATGATCGAATTGGACTTTGTGACCAATCCCAGTGTGTCCAAAATAGGGGTATTACACAAAAATTGTCAGTTGTTGGGTTCAGAAAGGAGTTCAGAATTAGGGTATATTTTAATTAAAGGATACGGGTTTTAAATTAATTAAAATAAAATATAAATTCATAAGGTAAATATCTCTTTTTGTGGACCTAAAAGAAACACCAAGGAGATATCCAAAGAAGGCCACACAGTTGATGTAAAACCGCACACTTTACTTGGGTGAAAGGAAAACACGCAATTCACACAAAAGCCACACCTTCCTTTATAAAATCACGAGCTCTTTGATTCATTTCTCAGGCAAAACCAAAAGCTTCAAAAAACTTCAAAAATATGGTCACTTCAAATTGAAATTCCAAATCGATTTCAGGAAGAAGAAAATCGCAATAATAAACCGAAATAGTTAAATCTCCAATAGAAATCGGAAATCGGGAATCTGGGGTAGTTAGTGGAGATCGATCGAAGCTTGGGAAAGTGAGGGTTGTTCGATCAGAGGATGACTTCGATTTTGGAATGCAAGTCGAAGAAAGGCCGCAAGTTCGATGGCAACAGATGGGTTTTGAGGAAACGACTTCAGCAAACGTTGCAACCTGTAGCCCGACAAAGAGGGTATCGCGATGGTTGTTTGTGGGATTTCTGGAACTTCGACCTTGCTGAGTCAGAAATGTGTATGCAGGAAAAGGTGTGGTGGCGAATTAGGGAAGGTCAACGTCAACACGGAGCAGTCAACTAGGAAGTTGCGACTTCTGCCAGGGATGGACGAGCAAAATGAACTCGAAGAAGAGGATTCATTCGGATCTTGGAGGCAGTAGTCTTGGTGGTTTTGGTGGGCTCTAGTGTAGCTTCGGCGATGGAGAAATGAGTTCTTTGGCTTAGTACATTGCGAACTATAGGTGGAGGATTGCAAGGTCGGAAATGGCAAGAGACTGTAGGATCTCGAGTTTTTACTAGTTGAAGGATGTGCTGTCACCTTGGGAATTTCAGGTGACTGATTCAAGAAAGATATTAATCAAAGACTTAAGGTATAATTTTTAATTTAAAAAGTTAATGGCATTTTAAATTTAAGTCATATTTAAATTAGTTAGTTTATTTTTACTAATAATGATTCAGGCTAAGGCCATTTTTATTTTAAACTGAAGCTTACATAATTCATCTCATAAGCTGATTAAATTAAATTGTATAAACCAATATATTTAGCTAGTGAAGCAAATAAAATTTGTAGACTGATCGTTTGAAATTAAGATTTTTATTTAATTTACACGTGGGTAATTAATTAAATTTAAATTAGTCTAAGTCGATTACTGAAAGTTTATTTATACTGTTTTCATTGAAAAACAAACGGTTGGCGAAATCACTGTGAAATCTATATAACTGGCTTCATTGGATATGTAGGAAAATATAATCACGGTGAGTAAATCTCACTCATCTTAATTAGAATTATTTTTATGTCGTTAAAATTAATTGCTGTTGCTTATTTGGATTTTTCTGGTTGCTTTAAATATATTAGTTATTTAGGGTTGACTATTATATATATATATATTGGGTTGATGATTGGATTGTTCCCGCAGTCTCAATAGCGGATGCCTGCAGTTTCATAGCGGATGATTCCCTATGCTCCCCACAAATATATATTAGTAGATGACCTTCATACCGCGATATCCTGCCTCGAAGCAGGATGGGTATTACTTTGTTGACTAACGTCTGTGGATGCAGGAAAACAGGTTAGAGGGATCCAACTGGATTCCTCAAAAAAAACATTATCTGTTTGTTTATTTGTTTGCATATATACTGTCATATATGATGTGTTAGAAACCCTGAAATAAATAATAGGTTGTTTGGTGTTTAAATATCACTAGGCCTCAGGGTTGATTTATAAAATATCATGGAAAGGATACTTGAGATTTTAAAAGGAAATTCTATCTTTTTTAAATAGAATTTGAAGTTCGAATAGAATAAAAATATTAACTTGTTTTGAATATTTAAAACAAGTAGTTCATTTATAAACAAAGTTTAAAAAGGAGGTGAAATGAATTATCATTTGATAAATTCAGGAAATATAAATACAAGTGGAATTCAAATAAAGGGAAATTTATTTTTCCAAAGTAAAATATTTATTTCAAATGAAGTTGAAGTCGAGACTTGTTTTAATATATATATAAACAAGTAATATAAGGCGATGTTTACAAAGAAAGGTGAAAAACCATAAATTGGATAATATGGATATTTTAAATTCAAATGGAATTTAAATAAAGGGAATTCAAATTTAGAATTTTAATATAGAAATTTAAATGGAATTTGTTTATAGGAATTGAATGGAGTTTGGATATAGAAAATTCAAATATGAATTCAAATATAGAATTTGAATATAGAAATTCAAATGGAGTTTGAATATAGAATTCAAATAGAATTGAAAATGGAATTTGAATATATGAAATGTAAGTGAAATAGAATTCAATTAGTTTATAAGAAGGATGAAAATATATTTGAACATGTCATGTTCAAATATACAAGTGAAGTAGGCAAAGAATTAATTAACGAGTTGAGTTAAAACAAGTATATTAAGTTTAAATGAATTAGAAATGACGGATATACATGAGACAGGTTTGGAATGAAGTGTTAGAAGAGTATAAATATAATGCTCGACAAAAAGGTATGTATTTAATTTGAATATGAGATTTTATGCGCCGTATCGGCTAGCCGATTGGCTTTTCCTTTTTCTTTTTGATTTGAGAGGGCCTGTGCGGCAGTTTGGGGATTTTCCCGATGCTCCCGGTACAAAGGAGGTTATGGCGATTTTTTCCGGGAATTTAAGGAGTTAGAATATTTTTAAGAAGATTTGATAAACTAGAAATCGATATATCGATATATATAGAATTCGATAATGAAATGAACTTAAAATAGGATATTATAAACGAAAAGAAATTTTATGTAACACCCCACATCCGTTAAGGTCACTCACAAAGGGAATGCCTTAACTTCGGTGGAGAGTTATAGGTAAAAGATACAAATAAATTACAAGACAGACAAAATTTAAAACAACGGAAAATAGAACTTTACTTTACTAATCAAATAGTTTGTACAACAATTATTTTCCAATACCAGAATATCTGTCTTACAAAATAAAGAAGCATAAAATAACATTTATATTCCCCAATGTAGCATGAGCCAGCCATAGCAATGGAAAAGAGAATCCAAGCAAAACTTCGACTAATCTTCAGCTTGGAAAGAAAACTGGGCTAAGTAGTAATATTCCCTCCCTGTGAACCTGGGGGGGTGAGTCGGAAGACAAGAAAGCGAAAGAAAACAAAGTCAGACATAAAGTCTGGTAAGTTCAGTAACTTTCAGCATGTGAACAGGTAAAATGCAACAAGGCATGAATTAACTGAATACAAGACTACAGCATAATGACGGGAATCATAAGGTTATCACAAGATATGATAAGGTAAGATAAACTGGATGCACTTCTATACTTTCTCTGCTTCGCCACTACCTTGTTATTCTAATTTCTATATCCCTGCACCACCTAACTAGTAATCTGTATAAACTGATGAGAACAGATACGTGATCCCAATCCCCGCAATTATGGTTGTTTCTGGTGTACGTCTATTATATATTACGTAGGTCTAACCTACGGTTTTCTATCGAGCGCATTCTAGATCCAACCAGGGTTTTTCACTACCCAGGGCTACTGGGGTTTATGCTACCTATTGACCGTTTCTCGGATTTTAAGGTTTACGCGACCTAGGTCCAACTAGGGATTATGCTACCTATCGAACGACGCCCCTAATCTAGGACACACTATGTGTCATGGATCGTTATCGCTGCCTAGACTTTCCCCACGTATGTTCCTAGACTTTCCCTACGTATGTGTCATGGATCGTTATCGCTGCCTAGATGCACATGTCCTTTATATGTGCGACCCGAGTCTCGTGGCAGGGCAAATCAAGAAACACGGAACTCGGTCGGGAGCTCTCAGATATCTGCCGATGCAGATGCTAAGTTCTGTTTTTCCAGTGGCTATGGTCCCACCTGACCCCTCCCTCAACTAATGAAAGGCACACCTTGAAAAATGAGAACTATACGCAGGCCCTCTATGCCCCCACTAACCTATGGCCATCTGCACCCATAACTAGATAGAAAGTATATGGTCTTTTGGAGTTCTCCGCCTTTCCGCTTCACGTATCTCGACTGACTCAAGATGGTAGGTAGACGACGAGTTGCTATCACAGGGCTACTATTCTCGCCGAATCACACTGGTCCATCCTAGTCTTTAGGTTGCCTTCTATTGCAACCAAGGCATACCCTTGGTTCTTCTAACGCAGACCTTAACCTCTGTGAGCCCAGGCGGATCATCTGCAGCCTCACAGAGGGATACCAAGAGTACACTCACATCCCCTTGAAGCCGCGTGCTTCGTAAACTTGTTTGTTGGAGCCTTCTTTAAGATCAGATGGACGTTCGCTCCTTCTAGTGTTGTACTAAGGTTTACTACTTAGTTACCTTAACTAAGGTTTACTACTTAGTCCTCTTAACTAAAGTTTCCTACTTAGTTCGTCAAGTTGGATTGGTTAAGTGTCATTAGTCCATTCAAGTTAACTTAACCCATTCATTTATCATGTAAAACTGGTTAAGTGTTATCAGTAGTTCATGTTGACTTAACCCTACCACAAACCAAGTTATATAGGTTAAGTATTTCTTATTACTTAACCCCACCCCTTCATCTCGAATTGGTTAAGTGTTCCCTTAGTTAACTCAACCCTAACATCTGTTTGATTTACATGTTCTGATGGTTAAGTATTGTCCCTTCATGTTTTAACTTAAACTTGTTCATTTGTCACACTATGATGGCTAAGTGTTCTAAGTTTACTTAACTCCACCTTCTAGTCTAGTTAACATGTTAAATTGGCTAAGTGAATTTTACTTAACCCCACTTTCTAGTCTAGTTAACATGTTATAACGGTTATTTAACCTTTACAAGTCTTGTCCTGTTAACATGTTAAGTTGGTTAAGTGTTCCTATGGACTTAACCCTTCCATTCTAGCTTAACTGTTTCTTAGCTTTAAATTATTTTTTAAAGCACCAACCACTCACATTAGACAGATATCGTTGCAGTTACTGGATGTGCCGGTCGGTTCCAGGCAGATTTACACCGCAACTCAGTCTAACCTCGGGTCCTTTTTGGGCTCAATGCTCTAACCACCCACATTAGATGGTATTGATACGGTTGCTGGATTTGTCGGGTGGTTCCGAGTAGTCTTATAATGTAACTCAATCTAACCTGGGAAAAGGCATATTTGTATTTTCTACAATGTACACATTTCTCATTTAGGACAAATTCTTCATGTAAATTATTCCTAATTTACTTATGCCATAATTACTCTTCTATTGTACATTATCAACAATTATTATTATGGCCCACTTTCCTTCTAAATCATGTTTATAAGATTTTACCAAATTAAGTGTCACTAACCATGATTATGATAAACATGACAATTACATGTAATTTCAAATCAAAATAGGCTATAACCCACCTTCCCAAACTCGCCATAATAGTCATGCCCTAAATCACTATGCCATATATTTGGCGTTCCTAATCTAGACTTAATGTTCCTATTCACATTTTTGACCCCATCTAGATTAAATATCCAATTTCGCAATTCCTGCTAGAATTTGATTTAATATTCTAGTTTACAATTTATGCCAAAACTAGATTCACATGCCAACTACATGTTTTGCGGCCAATTAACAATTTACCGTTTACGCCCAATGCATGCAAATTACTCACTATTATAGCCAATTCAGGTCATGCCAACATATTTATTATACCAAATTATATAAATTTCATGTTATACCAAATTTCCAAGTTTTCAATCACATTCATGTTAGTTTCATGTTCTGCCCAAATCGTATTTCCAACGTTTGCGTAATCGTGATTCAGTCTAGATTATTGGTCAATCTAGATTCGTAGACAAAAGGGAATAAACAAGAATACCATGAAAAGATAGGCATAAGATGATAATCCCAGGCATAGATCTGATAACATATACTGAATAAATTGACTATAACATCGCAGGCATAGATCTGATAACATTATGAACATGAAAAGGTTTGAATAATAATCTAGGTTCAAGAACATGGATAGAAAAATTCCTAAAATCAAGATCCAAGGATAATTAAGAATAGGTCTGAATAGAAAATCAAGCTTAGATCCAATTTCATAGTCATAATCCTAGGCAATAATCCCACAGTCATGGATCATAGGTGATTAGACACAATGGTCCCTGTCATAGTCAATAGTCTTATGTTCACAGTCACAGGCATAGTCTTATGTTCACAGTCATAGGCATAGGCATAGTCTTATGTTCACAGTCATAGGCATAGGCATAGTCTTATGTTCACAGTCATAGTCTTAGGCTATTAACAATAGTTTCAACGTCATAGGCATATACAAGCACAGATTCAAATGAGAGGATCAATCATGTTCTTATATCCCTTTAATTACGTGCCACAAATAGATCTAGACGTTCAAATCTAAAAAGTAACTGACTTACATTAATCGGTTTGAGAAAAGGATAATAAGATAACGTTGAGGTGATTTGCTATGATTCACGCGACGTTGCTTGAAGCTTTTGGATTAGCCTTTTCTTCCCTTCTTGAAGCTCTAACTTGATTTGAATCTCCAATTTGCAATTCCTAGCCGTAATCTTCAAGAATAGTCTTCGTGTTTTATTTTAATTTATTTATTTCAATTATTCCAGAGGCATCATAAGGAGAGAATGAAATGGTGTAAAGAGAATGGGGCAAGGAGGCTGTTTATGAAGGATTAGGCGGACAAATCTAGACAGAAAACGAGACCAGATACATCAGAACAAATCCAGGCTCAAAACTGGGCTTCAGCACCAGGTCGACCACCAGGTCGACACTATGGTCGACCTGGTCCCTGGGAGGTCGACACTATGGTCGACCCCCAGGTCGACCTGGTCCTGGGAGGGAAATTTCCCGCCCAGCCTGTTCTGGGTTTTGAATTCAAATTTGAATTCGAATTTTCGAGCTGTTTTTGATTCTGGAAATCTCTGAAACTTCGGAAGGTCATATCTCCCTCATACAGGCTCCATTTCTCGAAAACTCGGACTCGTTTCCAAGCAGAATTTCGAGACGAACGCAATGGCGCAACCCATTTCCCTTGATTCTTAATTTAAAAATTAATTATACTTTAATTTGTGAAACTTAATGTTACAGAATTATGGGGTGTTACATTCTCCCCCTCTAAAAAGGACTTCGTCCCCGAAATCTTCAAATTAGGAAGAATGTATCCTACCATCCAATCACCCATCTACTCAACCACTCAATCACAGGCATTAATTGTCCTTAAAAAGATTTCTAATGCTTTCATGTTCATATGCATAGTGTGTGTATATGTCTTTATCTAATGCAAAATCAGGCGGTCTGCTGATTCAGTTGACCTCCTTAATGCGAATTATGTCAATGCCATGCATCCAATCATGTATGCAAGCATCCTTAGTTATGTAAATACTACATGTGTGCATAGCCATTCATCCATATGCAACATCCATATGATAACATATCCAGTTAAATCCGTTAAGCAAATACATATATGCTAATGCAATATGAAAGTGACTGAGTCGTTCTATCGCCTATGGCGTGTATATGCATCCACGAGCAACCATTTGCAACCATCAATCATAACATGTTTCAAATACATGTTTACATCCATTGTCTTCTACCTAAGGATCGATGATACGCCCTACAGGATATGCCTTAAAAGCTAGAAAGTATGCATAAAATTCCTAGAAAAAGAGATCAAGGATGTACCCTTAAGAAAAAGGGTATGATGCGTGTATCTAGCCTTCAGTCTTCTAAGTCGCATCTTCTTGAGCTTCACTATTCTGTACCTTATCTAATTAATCTTCACGATTGCGAAGCTTCTTGGCCTTCATTCCCAAAACTGTCGTTGATCGGATAGTTGGCTTTTCATTGTCAACTGGATACATGCGGAAGTCTATTCCGCGTTTTAGGGGTAAACTCCTAACCTAATCAAAAACATCTGCATACTCATGGACTATCCTAACGGATTGCAAATCGTCGATAAATGCATTAAGCGATTCTACCTAGCTAAGCCTTACTGATTCTTTACACGGAATCTCGAGGGTATTCCGAAGGCAAGTCAAAAGTCTAACTACCTTCCTTTCAGAATTACTAGCCAACCAACCCATGCCTAGAATCAACTCATAGCCCATGGAACCAAAAACATAAGCATTACGCTTAAACTCAACACTTAATATAGTTATTCTCAAATCCTTACAAACCAAAGGTAAACGGGCCGAACCACCAATTGGATTTGAGATACTAATGGGATCTTCTACTATACAAGTACTAAGGTGCAGAGACTCAACTATGGAAGTAGATAAGAACAAATGCGAAGCGCTAAGATCAAAAGAGTACTAACTGGTTGATCAAAACGAAAAGCTAAACTTTTCCAATACAGACTTTTACTATCTCTCTCTCAGGTATTCTGGTGGTGAAGCATGCACTCTCCCTTCTGAAAATACTGTCCCACGTCCTTGCACTTGTCCTTAATTATATGCCCCATTATACCATGGAAAAGATACTTCTTCTCGTCTTAGGTTTTATAATTCTTTCTTTCTTTGTGAGTTGAGTTTATATCCATGAATTTCTCATCGTTGCATTGGGCTCCCTAGCCAACCTCCCTAATCCTCATCTTTACCATCCCTGTGTAATCATATTGACAAGTTTCTCAAAGCTGCCTCCATCACACGAAAAACTCTTCAAAGCTTGAAAGAAGACTAGCTGTAGGTGAAACTACTATGGCTATAGATGGGAGTCGGGCACTACTTTGCCCTTCGATAGGTATCGTAGTCTTGTCAAGCCTACGGAACCGTGCTGCAATGAGGTTACCTCCCAGAAAGCTAAGAGCTCCGAAGACTCAAGAAAGAAGGGGACAATAATTCAAACAGAGGATCAGAAGATATTTTTTGGGGAATATGCCTTTAAAACAAACTTTTCTTTTGAAAAATGCTTCTTTAAAAACTGTTTTGAAAATATTTTTTGTCTTTTCAAATCTTTTATCTGATCCGGTACCTTCAGCTTTGATACCACGTGTAACACCCCACATCCGTTAAGGTCACTGAAAAGGGAATGCCTTAACTTTGGTGGAGAGTTATAGGTAAAAGATATAGATAAATTACAAGACAGACAAAATTTAAAACAGCGGAAAATAGAACTTTACTTTATTGATCAAATAGTTTGTACAACAATTATTTTCCAATACCAGAATCTCTATCTTACAAAATAAAGAAGCATAAAATATAATTTATATTCCCCAATGTAGCGTGAGCCAGCCATAGCAATGGAAAAGAGAATCCAAGAAAAACTTCGACTAATCTTCAGCTTGGAAATAAAACTGGGCTAAGTAATAATATTCCCTCCCTGCGAACCTGGAAGGGGGAACGAAAGACAAGAAAGCAAAAGAAAACAGAGTCAGACATAAAGTCTGGTAACTTCAATAACTTTCAGCATGTGAAAAGGTAAAAAGCAACAAGGCATGAATTAACTGAATACAAGACTACACCATGATGACGGGAATCATAAGGTTAGCACAAGATATGATAAGGTAAGATAAACTGGATGCACTTCTATACTTTCTCTGCTTCGCCACTACCTTGTTATTCTAATTTATATATCCCTGCACCATTAACTAGTAATCTGCATAAACTGATGAGAACAGATACGTGATACCAATCCCCGCGATTATGCTTGTTTCAGGTGTACAACTATTATTTATTACCTAGGTCTAACCTAGGGTTTTCTATCGAGCACATTCTAGATACAACCAGGGTTTTTCGCTACCCAGGGCTATTGGGGTTTATGCTACCTATTGAACGTTTCTCGGATTTTAGGGTTTACGCGACCTAGGTCCAACTAGGGATTATGCTACCTATCGAACGACGCCCCTAATCTAGGACACACTACCCAAAGTGGTATATGTTCCCAGACTTTCCCCATGTATGTGTCGTGGATCGTTATCGCTGCCTAGATGCACATGTCCTCTATATGTGCGACCCGAGTCTCGTGGCAGGGCAAATCAAGAAACACGGAACTTAGTCGGGAGCTTTCAGATATCTGCCGATGCAGATGCTAAGGTCTGTTTTTCCAGTGGCTATGCTCCCACCTGACCCCTCCCTCAACTAATGAAAGGCACACCTTGAAAAATTAGAACTATACGTAGGCCCTCTATGCCCCCACTAACCTATGGCCATCCGCACCTATAACTAGATAGCAAGTATATGGTCTTTTGGAGTTCTCCGCCTTTCCACTTCACGTATCTCGACTGACTCAAGATGGTAGGTAGACGACGAGTTGCTATCGCAAGGCTACTGGTCTCGCCGAATCACGTGGGTCCATGCTAGTCTTTAGGTTGCCTTATATTGCAACCAAGGCATACCCTTGGTTCTTCTAATGCAGACCCTAACCTCTATGAGCCCAGGCGGATCATCTGCAGCCTCACAGAGGGATACCAAGAGTACCCTCACGTCCCCTCGAAGCCGCGTGCTTCGTAACCCAGTTTGTTGGAGCTTTCTTTAAGATCAGATGGACGTCCTCTCCTTCTCGTGTTGTACTAAGGTTTACTACTTAGTTCCCTTAACTAAGGTTTACTACTTAGTCATCTTAACTAAAGTTTACTACTTAGTTCGTCAAGTTGGATTGGTTAAGTGTCATTAGTCTATTCAAGTTAACTTAACCCATTCATTTTTCATGTTAAAATGGTTAAGTGTTATCAGTAGTTCATGTTGACTTAACCATACCACAAATCAAGTTATATAGGTTAAGTATTTCTTATTACTTAACTGCACCCCGTCATCTCGTATTGGTTAAGTGTTCCCTTAGTTAACTTAACCCTAACATCTGTTTGATTTACATGTTCTAATGGTTAATTATTGTCCCTTCGTGTTTTAACTTAACCTTGTTCATTTGTCACACTATGATGGCTAAGTGTTCTAAGTTTACTTAACTCCACCTTTTAGTCTAGTTAGCATGTTAAATTGGCTACGTGTATTTTACTTAACCCCACCTTCTATTCTAGTTAACATGTTATAACGGTTATTTAACCTTCACAAGCCTTGTCCTGTTAACATGTTAAGTTGGTTAAGTGTTCATATGGACTTAACCCTCCCATTCTAGCTTAACTGTTTCTTAGCTTTAAATTATTCATTAAAGCACCAACCACTCACATTAGACAGATATCGTTACGGTTACTGGATGTGCCGGTCGGTTCCAGGCAGATTTACACCGCAACTCAGTCTAACCTCGGGTCCTTTTTGGGCTCAATGCTCTAACCACCCACATAAGATAGGTATTGTTACGGTTTCTGGATTTGCCGGACGGTTCCTGGCAGTCTTACACCGTAACTCAATCTAACCTCGGGTTAGGCATATTCGTATTTTCTACAATGTACACATTTCTCATTTAGGACAAATTCTTCATGTAAATTATTCCTAAATTACTTATGCTATAATTACTCTTATATTGTACATTATCAACAATTATTATTATGGCCAACTTTCCTTCTAAATCATGTTTATAAGATTTTACCAAATTAAGTGTCACTAACCATGATTATGCTAAACATGACAATTACATGTAAATTCAAATCAGAATAGGCTATAACCCACCTTCCCAAACTCGCCATAATAGTCATGCCCAAAATCACTATGCCATTTATTTGGCATTCCTAATCTAGATTTAATGTTCATATTTACATTTTTGACCCCATCTAAATTAAATATCCCATTTCACAATTCCTGCTAAAACTAGATTTAATATTCTAGTTTATAATATATGCCAAAACTAGATTCACATGCCAACTACATGTTTTGCGGCCAATTAACAATTTACCGTTTATGCCCAATGCATGCAAATTACTCACTATTATAGCCAATTCAGGTCATGCCAACATATTTATTATACCAAATTATATAAATTTCATGTTATACCAAACTTCCAAGTTTTCAATCAAATTCATGTTAGTTTCATGTTCTGCCCAAATCGTGTTCCCATCGTTTGCGTAATCGTGATTCAGTCTAGACTATAGGTCAATCTAGATTCGTAGACAAAAGAGAATAAACAAGAATACCATGAAAAGATAGGCATAAGATGATAATCCCAGGCATATATCTGATAACATATACTGAATAAATTGACAAAAACATCGCAGGCATAGATCTGATAACATTATGAACATGAAAAGGTTTGAATAATAATCTAGGTTCAATAACATGGATAGAAAATTTCTAAAATCAAGATCCAAGGATAATTAAGAATAGGTCTGAATAGAAAGTCAAGCTTAGATCTAATTTGATAGTCATAATCCTAGGCAATAATCCCATAGTCATGGATCATAGGTGATTAGCCACAATGGTCCCTGTCATAGTCATAGGCAATAGTCTTATGTTCACAGTCATAGGCATAGGCATTGTCTTATGTTCATAGTCATAGGCATAGTCTTATGTTCACAGTCATAGGCATAGTCTTATGTTCATAGTCATAGGCATAGGCATAGTCTTATGTTCACAGTCATAGTCTTAGGCTATTAACAATAGTTTCAACGTCATAGGCATATATAAGCACAGATTCAAATGAGAGGATCAGGCATATTCTTATATCCCTTTAATTACATGCCACAAATAGATCTAAACGTCCAAATCTAAAAAGTAACTGACTTACATTAATCGGTTTTAGAAAAGGATAATAGGATAACGTTGAGGTGATTTGCTATGATCCGCGGGGCGTTGCTCGAAGCCGTTGGATTAGCCTTTTCTTCCCTTCTTGAAGCTCTAACTTGATTTGAATCTCAAATTTGCAATTCCTAGCCGTAGTCTTCAAGAATAGTCTTCGTGTTTTATTTAAATTTATTTATTTCAATTACTCCAGAGGCAGCATAAGGAGAGCATGAAGTGGTGTAAAGAGAATAGGGCTAGGAGGCTATTTATAAAGGATTAGGCAGATGAATCTAGACAGAAAACGAGACCAGATACATCAGAATGAACCCAGGCTCAAAACTGGGCTTCAGCACTAGGGCGACCCCCAGGTCGACCCGGTCCCTGGGAGGTCGACACTATGGTCGACCTGGTCCTTGGGAGGTCGACACTATGGTCGACCCCCAAGTCGACCTGGTCCTGGGCGGGAAATTTCCCTCCCAGCCTGTTCTGGGTTTTGAATTCAAAATTGAATTCGAATTTTCGAGCTGTTTTTTATTCTGAAAATCTCTGAAACTTCGGAAGGTCATATCTCCCCCATACAGACTCCGTTTCTCGAAAACTCGGACTTGTTTCCAAGCAGAATTTCGAGACGAACACAATGGTGCAATCCGTTTCCCTTGATTCTTACTTTAAAATTTAATTATACTTTAATTTTCGAAACTTAATGTTACAGAATTACGGGGTGTTACATTTTATAAAAAAAATCCTGGGAGATATACGTTTTAAAGTGAACGATGATTTGCAGATTTAAAATGATCGTGTTGATAAGAAGTTAAATCAAATGGAGTTAAAGAAATAGAGTTAAGCATAATTAGAAACTACCTGGAAATTAGTTAAGTTGAACGACCTTTTGAGTATTGATCTGATGTTGGTTTCGGCCTTCGGGGTTTATAATTAGGAAGTTGTTCTCTTACTAGTTTACAGTTAGAGTCTGATAGATGTGGAAGAATAGTGATATGAAAATATTCAATGGGAATGTTTTCCAGAGTTAATAACATATATTTTCTTAATATAGAAAATAAGGAAATATGAATATATATATATATATGTTTGATGATGTGATCGATAACTCCTTTTGGAAATAAGATTGTCGTGTGTACAAGGACATTTTTTTCATTTGATAGTTAAATCACCGACTATCAAAATTTTGACCATTTTAACATTGTTAATATGGAGAGACCGGTTGGATTCTTATCCAAACAACCACTCCGTATTGGCATAAGCATTGCGAATCATATATGCCAAAGAAATTGAAGGCGGAGTAAAGTGCAAGGGCTGTTGTATAAGTCCTAGGTAGAGATGCCTAGGATGGATGGACTGAATAGTGCCTTTTGTTTCGTTCAGTCCCAGAACGAACGTATGTAGACGAGTGTCTGACAGAGTATTTCCAATGATCGAATGGGTTGGTCTGTATAAATATATATGGTCGTAACAGATTTATTCCCTTAGCATAACATCCAGAATATTTGTGCAAACCAATTAGTGATTAACGGATCTGATAATGTGGCATTCAAAGTGATCGTGTTATCAATGAATGGAAAGAAACCGTAGCCTCTGGCCTTAACAACCGGGAAATGACAAAAATCGGGCAGGCAACATGGCTATGTAGGTCGCACCTATTAGGGTGTATAATCACCTGATCCAGAGTTTCATTTACTTCTTAAAATCTATTGTCGATGCTGTCCTATTCGGGAAACGGTTGCTGATCCCAACCGTTGGTGATATACATTCGATACACTCAAGCGAAATGAGTGGTCGGTCATGTGTGACCGGGTTGCAAGATATTCTTGTTGAACCTAGTGTATTCCTCTCTATAGGTACACTAGCGAAAGGTGGTTCCATACCTTGTCATGGTTGGAAATCCATTACCCAATACGTGCTTGAGGTTTTGATTGTATACTATATATGTAGACCGTGAGATGAAAGCGTTTCTGCTAGATGATTAATATATTGTGGTTGATAGGCATTATTATAATACCAAAAAGTTTTTTGATATAAAGATATTTTGGATTCTCATAAGGGAAAAATCCGTTCCGTTATACGGCGTGGTCTTATGAGATATCGTTTACTTGTTCAAGGTGATTTAAACTGTTTACTCATACTAGTCCCATGACTGACCCGGAGTTTATTTTGTTTTGTTCTACCTAAACTCTTGGGTGCCTAAATTTTTACGGGCAGTCAAGTAGTTCAGGATTTTACAGATCTATCTAAAGGAACTTGGAGCAGGAGGCTTCAGCGTTAGTTATACAGAGTTTTGTTCCGCTGTATTGTAAGTGTTGTACTCTGACGATAATGTTATGTATATAAAGTCAAATTTTGTATTTCAAAAGCTGTTATATATTATATTTTATTCCGCTGCGATGTGAGATTCTGTATGGTGTTTCTTTTCTTCTTCTTCTATTCTAAGTTTCTTTCTTATTATTTCTCATCCTCTAACTTCTTTCAATAATGATTCGTATTTCTGTGCAATTTGGGTTGGACATGTGTTGTATTTAGTCAACTCTGATATTATGGATTTGCGGGTCGTTACACCATTTCAGCAGTAATCCACATAGATGTATCACGGTACCCTGAACTAGGTAGGGTGGGGCATGATTACTAGGCTTATTATAAGCGGTCAAAATAGCGGCTGAGGGTGCAGTAGTGTAGTTCCGACGGAGTATGGGTGTGCACGTGCTCCGAAGTGGAAAAGCAGGCACTGGGCATCAGTAGTATACACTGTGCGTCTTGAATCTTGTTGGGTTGCTATCATAGGGATTGATACACCTTATGGTGGGACCAACACAGGGTATCTACAAGCAAGAGAGGGCCGATTGACACAGACACAAGGAAAATTAGTACAAGTAGGGAGCCGATCGATAGGGTAGTAAGTGTACATCTAACATCTTCATGGCAATTAGGCTGATTGAGGTAAGATCCTTATACTAGATGTGCACCTGAAGGCTACGACAATTGCGGGGTTGGGATCACCCTATTATATTGCATAGGATACAAGTTGGGACACTAGTAAGGGATACAGATCATTCTATAAAGACACTAGTTAGGATACTGGTTAGTTGGTGCAGAGAAAATAGGAAATCAAAAAAAGAACCGAAGCGCATCCTGCTTATCTTGCCTTATCATATCTTATGCAAATCTTATGTTATCTTGTTATCCCTGTTATCACAGTATTGTCCTAGATTCAGCTTATTCATGTCATGTTACTATTACATGTTTACATATTGAAAATCACTGGACGTACCAAACTTATGTCGGACCTAGTTTTGTTTCACCTCTCTTCTTCTGTTTCCCCCCTAGGTAGACAGGGAGGGAATAGCTCAGCTTGGTTTGGACCGTTTCACTTTCCAAGCTTGAAGATTCTTTGATGTATTGCTTTGGACTCTCTTTTCCACTGCTACGGCTGGCTCATGCTTTATCGGGGAATATAATTGTCATTTTATGCTTCTTTATTTTGTTAAACTAGACAGATACTTTGTTTTACTGGGTATTGGTGTTTTGGTGTTGGAAAACAATCTTTGTGCAAGCTGTTTTACCAAGCTGCTGTTTTATCAATAAAGTAAAGTTTTATTTTTTTTCCACTGCTTTATTTGTCTATCTTGTAATTTATCTGCATCTTTTACCTATAATGTTTCACTGAAGTTAATGCATTCCCTTTGTGAGTGACATTAATGGAGGTGGGGTGTTTCAGACCATCTTAATCGATATCGACATCTCCTAAGCATAAGCCCCGAAGGCCTAAACCAACATCAGACAAGCACCCAAGAGAGATATCTCCTTCGATGTCAAATAATCTACACAAGACGATAGAAGCAAAACAATCAATATCCATGACTCTGGCTATCACCGCCAATCCTGCTTCGAAACCATCGCTAAGCGTAGACCGACCCATCTGGCCATTCGTTAAGGGCTAATGGTAAACCGGTTCTAGCAAAAACTCCATACGCCTTTCATCGATACGTATCTAGGCCTTTCGTTGAAATCAAGGTACTCGACTAACCATCTAGTCTTTTAGGCGTCCTTATTATACCCTTGCATTGAGCCCGCTAGATCTACGACAACGATAGCCCTTCGACCTTTAGTATCTCTAGTTGTCATCATCGACGACCATTCACAAGCTCAAATCATCTTGAGCCGCCATTATCCATAAATTAAACATCTTTGAGTTGTCTCTGCATTCGTTGCATTTCGTTGATCAATGAATATTTCACCCACTCCGAACATTCCATCTTGAATCCATTTAAACCCACATTCATCGTCAAACCAAAACCATACTTCGTTTGGTCGAAATTTGATCCACAACATTTCATCTTTTGCTGCAAATAAACATTCACAATGTTCCAGCCGCTTTTCATATAGTTTGTAGAATGCTGTCGTCCATCAGCACTCAGCCTGTGCAAAACGACCCGTGCAAAGCCTGTGCGGAATGACCTGAGCCAAACGACCCATACAAAGCCTGTGCAAATGACCTGAGCCAATGACCTGTGCAAAGCCCATGCAAATGACCTGAGCCAACGACCAGTGCAAAGACCATGCAAACAACCTAAGCCAAACGACCCGTGCAAAGCCCATGAAAACGACCTAAGACAAACGACCCGTGCAAAGCCTGTAACACCCCGAATTTTTGAATAATCAAATTAACTAAATTCAAGAATAATTAATCTCAGACGTGAGAATTAAGGGAAATGGGTTGCGCCATTGTGTTCGTCTCGGAACTCTGGTCGAGATAGAGTCCGAGTTTGCGTAAAACGGATATCGTATGAAGGAGATATGGACGAACGAAGTCCGGCGGAAAAAATAGAGAAAAAAAATATTGCACTGGCACACTTGGGAAGTGTGCCAGTATAAATTTGCACTGGTGCACCTGCCAAGTGCGCCCAGGCCGAGTAGCTGGCCTGCATAGCTTTTTGGTTCAGTCTAATCCATGTTGTGACTCATTGCTGAGTCATTTCTGAGTCATTAGGGCTGAGGTGTCACCCTATCCCGACTGAATGGTTTTGATTAACCCTAAGATCATCCGACGGCTACAATTAAATTAAAATTCTATATAAACATGGGTAGACTCAAACCCTAAATCAAAATCAAAATTGGAATCATGGCCGTCATGCTGTCATCTTGTAACCTAGAGTAGACGCCACCAACTAGAGGGAAATCAAAGCTAATCAATTCAGTTCTATTCAACTATAATCTAATCAATAACGAATCTACTACAAAGACGAGCTAAAACAATTTCATAACTCAGATTTCAGAATGTAAGACCTTCTTTTTGTGAGTTCGATTTATTTAATAAGATAACTAACAATTTAATTGTATTGAGCTATGATTTGGATTATATGGTTATGTTGTGAATCATTGACCATATGTTATTATCTATGTTGTAAATTCTATGATGTTATCATCTATGTTGTAAATTCTATGATGTTATTATCTATGTTGTAAAGCTATGATGTTATCATCTATGTTGTAGATCTATGATTGGCTTATGTACAATCAATTCATAATGATGTTTCATATGCTAGTTTGGTTATGTAGTTGGAACTAATTCTTATGTTAAATCATATGTATGTATGCAAGTTTAGGTGTAAATTTAGATATGAATCATATGCAAGTTAGTGAGAATCATATACAACCTTACATGTTTCATGACATCTATTTTATGTGTAGATTGGATCTAAAGTTAGGCTATGACATGTGTAAGTTTAGATGCAAGTTTACATCATAGTCTATGTTGTATAAATCACATATGCAAGTATACACATATTGGAGTATGAATCATGTAATGCAAAGTTTTTGACCATTGCCTATGCAAGTTTACACCTTATAATTAGATCTATGACATCCATAGTTTATGCAAGCATGTAACCATTGCCTATGCAAGATTACACCTTACGATTAGATCTATGACATCCATAGTTTATGAAAGTTTGTAACTTTTGCCTATGCAAGTTTTTGGATGAAAAACCTTATTCACAAATGCAAGTTCACCCCTTATGTTTAGATCTAGTTTTTATTCTATGCATTTTGTGATTTTTTCTCTTTATTCCATAAGTTAGACTATTCGAGTCGTATATTTTATGTTAAATGAACAAATGTACAACGTGGGGCAGTGGGATAATATTAAAAGATTTAATATTGAGAATTGGCATAAATGGCTTGAATGTGATGTTAATTGGTATAATTTTATATACCATAAATGGATGGACATAATTAAGTCAATTATGGACATAGTTAAATTTGTAATTGATTGGTAATTTGAATAGGGAAATTAATTCAAATTGGGGATGATTAATTAGGTGTAATTAATCGCCTAAGACACGAGGTTAGACTCGTTTGTGGTGTAAGACTGCCCGAACCCGCCTGGCAAATCCTGCTGCCCCAAATGCCAGTCTAATGTGGGAGGTCTTAGGCATAAATTAAGTGCGTAACAGTTGTAAAGGCACGAGGTTAGGCTCGTTTGTGGTGTAAGACTGCCCGGACCCGCCCGGCAAATCCAGCTGCCACAAATGCCAGTCTAATGTGGGAGGTCTTTATGAGGTTACGGTCTTAATGAATTAAGAAACACTTAACCAGATAAACATGTAGTGGGACGTGAGGGGGTTAAGTGGGTGCCTTGGGTGGCATGTGGAATTAAGGGGGTACCTTGGGTGGCATTTGAAATACGATTAGATGCACTTAACCAAGATTGAAACATGTAAAAAGACATGATTAAGAATAGGGTTAAGTGGGGGAAAAACCTTAGAGAGGACCAAGCATAGGTGGAAAGCTTGTGTCGTGCATGAGGGTCCTTTTCAAAATAGTAACCCATTAAGTATCTTTGTGGGCTCGACCCAAGTCGAGGACGGGACACACGTACTGGATTTGATTGTAAGAGGTCAAAATGGGTCAGCGGTGGCAACGCAAGTCCAACGGGTTCATATGCATGTGTAGGCCCGGACTGGTAGGTAAGACGTTGTTGCATCGTTTAGATATAAGCCGCGCATTTTTGGTTGTATCGGGTTGCCACTTTGGGGAGTGATACACCCCACTGTGGGGTCAGCACGGGTATCTACGAGATAGGGGGCCGATCGAATGGGGGTAGTGGGTACACTTAGTGGGGATAGGGGCAGACGACACCTATGAAGGTAGCTAGGGGTACATTAAACTACCATTATCATTACTAAGTTTTGTAGGCGTGATCAACCTTTAGGGTGACTAGTGGTGGTGCAGTGTAGTAATTATCCTATAGTGATTAGGGGCGCCTTTAACGAATAACTTGGTTCATCTTACTTCCTTGTTTGTTCTGTCATACCCAATTATTCACAGTCAATTCCTTATTTTCCAGCTTATGCCTTAGCCTAGTTATTTTGATAATTATATTGTTAAAGTTATCGCACTCGCCAGACTTTATGTCTGACCCCCTTTTCTTTCTACCTCTTTTATTCCTCCCCCCCCCCCCAGGTTTTCAAGGAGGGAATACTACAACTTAGTGCCAATTTCTTTCAGTTGTTTGAAGAGAGTAGTTGTATCGCTTGGGACTCTCTCATCTTTATGGCTTTGCTTATGCTCAGTGGGGATTTTATGCATTTATGTTATTTAAGTATTTGCTTCTTTATGTACTTTGAAGTTTTTGAAAAAGACTACTGATCCTGTTGTGCTGGTTTTGGAAACTACTTATGTAAACTCGTTTTGAGTTATGATGAAGTAAAATAAGTTTTACCTTCCGCTGTGTTGTTTTATTTATTTATTCTTGTAATTTATTTGTTCTATACAAACAATAACACTTCATGGACATTGATGCATTCCCTTTGTGAGTGACATTAATGGACGTAGGGTGTTACACGTGGTATTAGAGCTAAGGTTACAAGAACAGATAAAAAGTTTTGAAAAGTGTTTTCGAAAGTATTATTTTCCTAGAAAGTATTTTCAAAAACTTGTTTTAAAGAAGCTATTTTCAAGGAAAGTTTACTTAAAAGAGCATAATCCCCGCAAGCCGTACATCTCTCTTTCGCTTCCCTTGTTTTAAAACTCTTTCTTTTTCTTTTCAGCATGTATGGAGCATCTGAGATACCAGAGGGTGTTCATGTACCCGGTTGGTTTCGTCAATATCTCGAGGCTAGGGCCGTTGCCATGGGACCAGCCAACGTTCCTTCTCCTCCCCCAGCTCCAGTCATTCCTCCGTGTGGAGATACTTTATCCAAGATATGTAAAGACTTTTGTTCGATGGATGGAAAATCTTTTAGTGGATCCGAAATGTTCATTGAAGCTACAAATTGGTTGAAAGAAGTGGAGGATCTGTTTGGCATTTTCGATTTGGACTAAGAAGGTCCAATTAGCTGCTTGGTTAATGAAAGATGAAGCTTCGTTTTGGTGGGAAGTCACTAATGGGGAGCGTCCTGTTAATACATGGCCAGATTTCAGGCATAGGTTTAAGGCAAAGTTTCTCTCACGGGCTGAAGAGAATTTATACATGGAAAGATTTTTGGCGTTGAAGCAAGGAAATCTATCAGTGAAAGAATACGACAACAAGTTCAATTAGTTAGCTAGATTTGGCATGGACTTGGTGAATACACCTGAAAAGAAGTCCCCGAGATTTGTTAAGGGTTTGATCGAGCCACTACATGGGTTAGCTATGACCCACATCCCTATGGGGGCCACCTTTGAGAGGCTAGTTGATATGGCGTGTAACACCCCGTACTTTCTGTGAACGTATAAGTAATAAATCAGAGAATAATTAATTTTTAAAATAAGAATCAAGGGAAATGGGTTGCGCCATTGTGTTCGTCTCAGAATTCTGCTTGAAAACGAGTCCGAGTTTGCGAGAATCGGAGTCCGTATGACCAAGTTATGGCTCTCCAAAGTTTCAGGAATTTTCAGAGTTCAAAACAGCTCGAATTCGAATTCAAATTTCGAATTCAAAACCCAGAACAGACTGGGCGGGAAATTTCCCGCCCAGTACCCAGGTCGACTGGGGAGTCGACTGGGCAGTCGACCCCCCCTCCTGACCAGGTCGACTGGGCAGTCTACCTGGGGGTCGACCTGGTCCCCGAACCTGGTTTTGGGCCTGGGTGCATTCTTATGTATCTGGCCTCGTTTTCTGCCTAAATTCGTCTTCCTAAACCTATTTAAATAGCCCCAAACCTAGCCTTCTCTACACACAATTCTATTCTGCTTCTACTCTGCCTCTGTTCTAAATAAAAATAAAAATGGCGTCGCTACTCTGCTGGAATCAAAACTAGAAGCTAATCAACATCAACCTAAGCAACTCAATTCAAGCTTGAAACTTCAACAACGGTTAAAGAAGATCAACTAACGTCGCTACAACTATCTTTCTTTTAGAATCCAATCAAGGCAAGTACAATTATTTTCTGATATAAACGTTAATTCTGATTGTGACATGAATTGTAAATCTGAATCTGAGATTATGTCTGTTCTGTTCTATTTAGATCTACCTTATTCTGTATTTATTTCTGCTTTCTGTTCTATAGCCAAGCTACCACGAGCCTGAGCCAATCTCATAAGAGATTAACATATGCTACAATATTTGGGACAATAAAATGAATAATGCATGAAATGGGCATGACCGATATGTGACTGATTTGAGGAAAGAACATAGGTTGAACTTGGAACTTAGGACATAAATCTAAGGCATATAATTGAACCTATGACTTGAGTTTTGTGGCATAAAGAATATTGAACATACGACTTGAGAAGTTAAGGCATAAAATTTACATTGGACATATGACTTAGGAATTGGGGCATAAATTTGACCATAGGCATGTAGTTAGTTTAGATACATATTACATGTTGTAAACTAGATCTGGATCTGAGCAAGCTATGTATGATAATCTGTGATTTGGGGACATAATTCAATATCTGATTTTAAGAATATGATACATGATTAAAACCTAGATTTGTGGCACATTTTAAGAAGGGCAAGATATGTGACTTAGGTGTAGAAATTAAAATCTATAATAAGATTTGAGGACTATTAAGTGTGAATACACCTAAATAGGGATTTTTGGATATATGGAATGCATTGTAATATTTGGCATAATTTATAGATGATTCTACTGTACAATGCTAGTTTAACCAAAATGGGAACATATGTTATATGGTAAATTATGTCCATATTTTGTGTTATGTAAATTTATGCAAACATGGGGTATATGATCATATTGTGAATCATGATAATTATTTAGGCCTAATTTATGATTAAGCAAGGCATGTAAATAGAACCTTTAGAAATATTAAATCTGCTAAATCTGTCATCTGCTAAGTCTGTTGAAAATGCCCAGTCTCCTAAACTAAATCTGTTGAGATGCCGAAACTGCTAAATCTGTTGAGATGCCTAAACTGCTAGATCTGTTGAGATGCCTAAACTGTTATCTGGTAGTTTGCTTAATCTGCTAAATCCGTTATGTAACAACCCGTATTTTTGAATAACATGTTATAAAATAAATGGAGGCAGAATTAAACTGTAAAATCTGAATCAAGGGAAGAGGGCTATGCCATTGCGTTCGTCTCGGAAAAATACGCGAAATAGAGTCCGAGTTTTCGAAAATCGGAGTCCGTATGACCAAGATATGGCCTCGCGAAGTTTCACGAAAAATTCCCAAATTAAAGTATACATAATTAAGTGAAATGGGTTGCGCAGAGAAATATATATATATTGATATATATATATATATAATTGAAAATTAAATAAATAAATATGCAAAAATGTTCAAAACAGCGAATTGGGAGAGGGGAATAACCGAACCGGCCGATTTTTGAGGTCGACCTGAGCCCGCTGGGTCGACTAGGGGTTAATCCAGGGTGTTTGGCTGTCAACCCGTGGGCCGATTCGCTCAAATGCAGATTTTGCATTTGAATGGTTCTCATGGTTCATCTTTAATCTAAAGGCCCTAGATGGTTCCTACACTTGACTTCTTCCCCAAGACATGCTTTGATGGCTTGGATTGAATCTAGGTTTAATCCTATGGCCTAAAACACTTGCCTAATCTATAAATAAGACCCTAACCTACCCTAAATCATCATTATTCATTCATACAACTAAACTATGGCAAAATCAATCCTCTCATGGCCTCCACTCTCTTCATAAAATTCCTAAATAAATTCCTAAGTGATTTTCCATGCATACAAGTGTTTTCAAACTTGTATGAGCATCATTAGCTTGCATTCAAGTCAAGTTTATATATTTGCATCATAAAGAAAGAGTCTTGATCATTTTGGCTCAAGGGTTTTGCTTGCATTTTGGGTTTAATTGATTTCATAAGGGCTTTGTCATATTTTTGTGACTTCTTAAGAATTGTAAGCCCTATTCTACTTTCATACTTAAACTCTAAAGTTAAATGTATGATATGCAAGTTTATATGCAAGCTTATCATGTTGTGATATGCAAGTTTATATGCAAGTTTATCATGTTGTGATATGCAAGTTTATATGCAAGTATGCCAAGTTATGTTATGCAAGTTTGGGTTGAACATTTTGTTCATGCTATCATGTTATGCAAGCTTATTTTGGGTTTATGAACATAAAGCTTTAAGCTTTATGCCAAAGGTTGCATTTTAGCAACATGTAAGTTATCATATCTCTTATGATAACTTGCATGTGGGGCTAAATGCGAACTTATGGCCATCTCTACATGTCATTTAGCACCATGTATCACCAACATGCTAAGTTTGGTTTTATGCATGATTTTGAGGCCTAAAAATGTAATATGCAAGTGTATGAACATATGAACATTTCATATGCCACCATGTTAAGCTTGTGGCTTCAATACCTTTATGTCATGATTATGCCAATTTCCCTCTTTCTATCCTTTATGCGCTATTGCGATATGTAAGCGATGGGATTGCGTTTGGGGTTGGGTAAACTTAAAAGACATAAAACATAAGCTTGGGAATTTACCTATTAAGTTAGGTCTACCCATTGGGAATTTACCTATTAAGTTAGGTCTACCCAATTGCTTGAAAACTTGTAACATGATGGACATGACACATAGAAAAGATAAGTGTGGCCAACTCGAGGTTGGGTTGAGTTTGTAGCGTAAACCTACCCGGGACCGACCGGCTTAACTAGTTGCTACAAACAATAGGACCCAATGTGAGAAGTTGGTCATGTTGTACCTTGAACCCGAGGTTAGACCAAGTTGTGGTGTAAAGCTACCCGGACCCGCCCGGCTTAACTAGTAACCACAACAAGGTCTAATGTGAGAGGTTAAGGCGCATTAAATTAATTAATGCCTCATGATTAGGGTTAAGTCATGGTCCACTCAATACTTAACCAATTTGGGCTTGGTAGATTAATCGGGGTTAAGTCGTGAACTCATCGTTACACTTAACCAAGTTAATCCAGGATTAGCAAGAGGGTTAAACCGTACTTAACCCACTAGAAAAATCCTAGCAATGGGGGCCCACTCCAGCAGTAATCCCAAGTTAGTATCATCATGACCCTAGGGACTAGGCTAGGGTGGGGGCACGATTACTGGACTGGAGGTAAGTGACCAAAAGCGACGGCAGAGGGTACGCCGGTGTAGTTCCGGGCGGACTCTGGTCGTGCACATAGTCCGTAGCCGGAGAAAACATGCACGGGTACCAGTAGATCGGGACTGTGCACTCATGTTCATGGTGTCCAGGGGTTGACACCCTAGGGCTTGATACACCCGAAGGGTGGACCCGGCATAGTTCGACTACAATTATGATTGGGCCGTATTGACACCAACACGTGACAAGTTAGGCTTAGGGAGCCGATCGACTAGACCGTTTGGTTAGACCTTGTATTAGGGTCATTTCATGTTATTGGGCCAAAGCTTGTGCCAAGGGATCAATACTTGTTTATTCAAGTCATGTTAGTTTGCTAGTACACCTGTGGTGCAAAACCTTAATCCTGATTATGCGATGACACCTTTATCTACCTTGTTAGTTAATCATCATGCTAGTATATTGTTATCCTTATGTTCATCCCTGCTGCTCATGCCAGTTAACTTTATCAGTTTACATTGATTGTAGTAGGGCTTACTCAGTCTTTTTGACTGACCTGTTTTCTTTCGCCTCTTTTCTTCCGTTCCCCCCCCCAGGTTCTCAGGGAGGGAATACTGGAGCTTAGCTTGGATTTCGGATTGCTTGCTTGTGGGATTTCAGCTCATGTACGGTTTCGACATGAAGCTAGCTATGGTTACCACTTAATTGGGGATAGCACTTATTTATTTCAGTTTTTCAGTTGATGTTGTTTTATCTAGACTTGTTTATTTGGAAAGCTATGTTGTACCAGACTTGTTTTAAAATGTTTTGAAATCTTCCGCTGTTTTATCTATGTTATTTACTCTGTTTACATATATACATATGCTCTTGTTCTGCCTTGATATATCATTATGCATGTTTACCTGATTCAAACGCCCCTCCAAAGTCAGAGTGCTTGCAAGAGCCACCCTGGTGGAGGTGGGGTGTTACATTTGGTATCAGAGCATATGGTACGAGAAGGAACAAAAAGGCTTTTAGAAAACTTTTGGAAAACTATTTTCAAAACCAAGTATAAAGTATTTTCCAAAGAAAAGTCTAGTTTATTTTAAAGGCTATTCCCCAAAAAGCCATTAGCAAAATTCCTTCGTTTTTCTCCATTCTGAATCTGTCTTTTTCTTCGTTTTCAGTATGGCCGATAACTTTGCTATTCCGGAGGGAGTACACGTACCTGTTTGGTATAGGAGTCTTTTGGAGGCTAGAGCGACCGAAGCCGGCCCTGCAGATGTTCCTCCTCCTCCTCCTCCGGTAGTTAATGTTCATCCTCCTCCTCCGGTGGTTAATGTTCCTCCTCCTCCTGTCGCTGAGGTTCCTCTTCCTCCTCCCCCTCAGCATCCTCAAGTGGACTTCGCAAAGACTTGCAAAGATTTCAAAGCAATGGGTGGCAAGAACTTTCAAGGCACTGAGACTTTTGTAGAGGCCAGAAATTGGTTGAAAGAGACCGAGGATTTGTTTGCTATCTTTGGGTTAGACGATCAGAGGAAGCTCTTGTTGGCGGTTTGGCTTATGAAGGATGAAGCCGCTTATTGGTGGGAAGTCACCAATGGTACTAGGCCGGTTGAGACTTGGGCCGATTTCAGGGCAAGGTTCATGCTTAAGTTTCTATCTTCTGCTGAGTAGAATCTGCAAATGGAGAGGTTCATAACTTTGAAACAAGGAGATATGTCTGTCAAAGAATATGTGAACAAGTTCAATCAGTTAGCTCGTTTTGGCTTGGATATGGTGAATACTCCTCAGAAGAAGGCTCTTCGTTTTGCTAGAGGATTGAATGAGCCGTTGCAGGGATTGGCTATGTCACATATTCCCCATGGGGCCACGTTTGAGAGTTTGGTTGATATGGCGTTACTTCAGGGAGATGTCAAGAAAGAAACCAAGATGAATGATACTCAAGCCAAGAAGACTGATTCCCAGGGAAAAGGAAATCAGGGTAATCCAAGTGGTCAGAGCAGTCAAGGAAATCAGAACAAGAACAAGAGTCAAGGCAACAAGGGGAACAACAACAAGGGCAATAACAACAAGGGCAAGAACAACAAGGGGAAGTGCCATTATTGCGGTTCAGTTGGGCATCTTATTAAGGATTGTAAGAAGAGGAAAAGGAAGAATGGTGAATGCTTTTTCTGCGGTGAGACTGGACATTTCAGTAAGGATTGCCCGAGGAAGCAAGGGCAAGGCCAGGGTCAGACTCAGCGTGCTGGACCTTCAGGAGGGCAAGTTCATGCTCTCAATTTCGCTCCAGTTCCCGATTGAGGTAGTATTTCTGTTGAGAGCCTTGTATATATTTCTGATTTTCCAGTTCGTACCTTGTTTGATTCTGGTGCATCGCATAGCTTTATCTCATCTGATCTTGTTGATAGTTTGCACCTTAGTACTAGCTTGGTAGATGATCCCGTCTGTGTCTCAAATCCTATTGTGGGTTCCGCCGATTTGTCTTTGATATGTGGGGATTTGAGGATCTCTATACTGAGTGTAGAGTTCTTGTGCAGTGCTTATGTTCTTGGTTTTAGGGGATACGGATTGATATTAGGCATGGATTGGCTGTCCAGATATGGAGCCATTCTTGATTGTGAGCATAGGGTTGTGAGGCTCGTGACTCGCCTCGGAAACACCCTAGAGATTTCTTGTGATCTGAGAGGTCCCGTCATGTTGTGCTATCTGGAATCACTCGACTCGTCAATGGAAACTCTTCAGTCTGTGAGTGTGGTTCGAGAGTATCCAGATGTTTTCGATGAAGTTAGGGGGTTGCCCCCTAAGCGAGAGATTGATTTCCGCATTTATCTGGTGGATAATGCAAAGCCTGTTTCTTTGCCCGTTCGGCACATGGCTCCGCGTGAAAGGCGGGAGCTAAGTAAGAAAGTGAAAGAGTTGCTTGAGAAGAACTTCATTAGACGAAGTATATCTGAATGGGGAGCGCCTGTGGTATTTGCTACCAAGGCGGATGGTTCTCTCCGACTTTGCGTTGACTATCGAGAGTTGAATAAGCTGACTAAGAAGAACAGACACCCGTTACCGAGGATTGATGATCTCTTTGACCAGCTTGTCGGTGCTTCTGTTTTCTCTCAGCTTGATCTTGCTACGGGGTTCCATCAGCTCAGGGTAGCTGAAGATAGTATAGACAAGACTGCGTTCAGAACTCCAGATGGATTCTTGGAATGGCTTGTCATGCCGTTCGGCTTGACTAATGCACCCGCATATTTCGTGGAATTGATGAGTAGGGTGTTCAGGGAGTTCTTGAACAAGTTTGTCGTGGTCTTTGTAGATGATATTCTGATCTTCTCTAAGGATGAGGAAGAGCACGCAAGGCATCTCATGGAGGTGATGGATACGCTTAGAGCGCATCAGTTGAAGGCCAAGTTCTCCAAGTGTCACTTTTGGAGAAGGGAAGTTAGATTCTTTGGGCATATAGTATCTAAGCAAGGCTTAGCGGTGGATCCCGCTAAGGTAGTGGCAGTTCAGGATTGGAAGACTCCAAGGAATGCAACCGAAGTTAGAAGTTTTCTAGGTCTTGCGGGTTTCTACCGGAAGTTCATCAAGGACTTCGCAAAGATATCCGCTCCTCTCACTAAATTGACGAAGAAGAATTTAGTTTTTGCTTGGAGCATAGAATGCGAGCTTGCTTTTCAGAAGCTCAAGAGAGCCCTCACATCAGCACCTGTTCTAGCTTTGCCCGATGGAGGGAAGTTATTTACCGTATACACCGATGCATGTGGCACGGGGTTAGGAGCTGTTCTTATGCAAGAAGGAAGAGTGATATGCTTTGGCGGTAGACAACTCAAAGTGCATGAGAAGAATTATCCCACTCATGACTTAGAGTTGGCAGCAATAGTATATGCACTCAAGGCTTGGCGCCATTATCTTCTGGGAGAAAGATTTGAGCTTTATACCGATCACAAGTCATTGAAGTATCTCTTTTCTCAAAAAGATCTAAATCTGAGGCAACAAAGATGGATGGAATTCTTGGCATCCTACGATTTTGAGATAGCTTATACCCCTGGCAAGGGGAATGTGGTAGCAGATGCATTGAGTAGAAGAAGGTTGACCCTAAGTCCTCTATTCGTTGAGATGAAGAATTTAGAGTATGTGGCAACCTTTGATTTCTCTTTGGCGATTGAGTCGATGACCGGTTCTTTAGCATCTCTGGAACCCAGACCTACCCTTCTTGATCAAGTTGGGGCTTCGCAGAGAGAAGACCCTCAGATAGTTGAGATTATGGATAAGCTAATTCGAGGAGAGACGTCTAGTCATCTCGCTCGATATTCTATTGATGACAAGGGTTGGCTGAGGAGAGATGGAAGGTTATGTGTTCCAATGGTAGAAGATCTAGTAAGAAGAGTTCTTGAGGAAGCGCATCGCTCTAAGTTGACTATACATCCGGGCGGAGATAAGATGTATAGAGATATGAAGCGCATTTTCTTTTGGCCTGGGATGAAGAAGGATGTGGCAGAATTTGTCTCTAGATGTATCATTTGCCAGCAAGTTAAGGCCGAGTCGAAGAAGCCCGGTGGGCTATTGCATCCTCTAGACGTTCCACTATGGAAGTGGGAGAGTATTTCCATGGATTTTATCGATGTGCTACCAAGGTCAAGGAAAGGGAATACGAGCATTTGGGTTATTGTGGATAGACTTACGAAGAGTGCTCATTTCATTTCGGTGAAGAGCAAGAGGACCGCATCTTGGCTAGCGTCTGTATATCTTCGTGAGATTGTGAGACTACATGGAGTCCCTTTTAGTATAGTCAGTGACCGTGACCCAATCTTTACAAGTCAATTCTGGAATAGCTTGCAAGAAGCTGTGGGCACAAGGTTGAATCTAAGTACGGCTTATCACCCACATACGGACAGTCAAACCGAAAGGGTGAATAGGGTACTCAAGGATCTGTTGAGGCTTTGTATTCTGGATTTTGGTGGTACTTGGGAAGACCATCTTCCTCTTGTTGAGTTTGCATATAATAACAATTATCAGGCAAGCATAGGGATGGCACCATTTGAAGCTTTATATGGGAGGCCGTGCAAGTCGCCTACATGTTGGTGGGAGACTACAGATGAGCTTATACTTGCGCCTGATATGATCAGAGATACATCCGAGAAGATCGAGTTGATTCGGAGACGGATGAAAGCGGCCCAAGACCGACAGAAATCCTATGCTGATAAGCGAAGAACGGATTTGGAGTTTGATGTTGGGGATATGGTTTTCGTGAAGGTTTCTCCTTTGCGGAATGTGGTCCGATTTGGAGCTGTTGGGAAGTTGGCACCAAGGTTTGTTGGACCATTCCCTATTATAGAGAGGATCGGGCAGATGGCTTATAGAGTGAAGTTACCCGAGAAGCTTGCTGGAGTACACGATGTTTTTCATGTCTCGCATCTCCGGAAGTGTTTACATGAATCAACAGAGGTTGTTGAGCCAAGTGTTCTAAAAGATGTAGAAGTGGAGAAAGAGGCTACCTTGAGGAGAGCTCTGATTCGTATCTTGGGGCGGAGACCAAGAAGCTAAGGAATCGAGAGGTCAAATTGGTGAAGGTTCAACGGGGTGAAGCCGAAGAAGACGCAACTTGGGAAACCGAGGAGAAGATGCGTGGGCTTTATCCATTCCTTTTTGAGTGTACACTCTCAATCTCTTTTCTTTGTTAGCATATCTTTCTCTTTGCTATCCATGTTTATCTAGTTTATCGTGTTAATCTTGTCATGAGAACCTTTGGTAGAAACCCTTTGGATGAAACATGTGTTTGAAACATGTTATGCTTGATGGTTGCAAGTGGTTGCAAGTGTTTGCAAGTAGATACTCGTGGATGCATAATACACGTTAGGCACTAAGATCGGCTCACACACTTTCATACCGCATATGCATGAGTGTTTATGCTTATTCATGGATGAAAACTTGTTATGCTATCACGTGGATGTTGCATATGGATGAATGTTATGTGCACTCATGTAGAGATTATAAATTATGTTAGGAATTTGCATACATATGGACTCATTTCACTTACATATTTTGCATTAAGGGGGTTTACTGAATCAGTAACCTCCTGATTTTCGCATTAGATAAGTACATATACACACACCTTTGCATATGATCATACAGCATTTAGAACCTTTTAAGGACAATGATTGCTCGTGGATGATGTTTTGAGTAGATGGATGATGGATGGTAGGATACGTTCTTCCTAACTTGGAGATTTCGGGGACGAAATCCTTTAAGGAGGGAAGAATGTAACAACCCGTATTTTTGAATAACATGTTATAACATAAATGGAGGCAGAATTAAACTGTAAAATTTGAATCAAGGGAAACGGGCTTTGCCATTGCGTTTGTCTCGGAAAAATACGCGAAAAAGAGTCCGTGTTTTCGAAAATCGGAGTCCGTATGACCAAGATATGGCCTCGCGAAGTTTCACGAAAAATTCCCAAATTAAAGTATAATTAATTAAGTGAAATGGGTTGCGCAGAGAAATATATATATATATTGATATATATATATATATAATTGAAAATTAAATAAATAAATATGCAAAAATGTTCAAAACAGCGAATTGGGAGAGGGGAATAACCAAACCGGCCGATTTTTGAGGTCGACCCGAGCCTGCTAGGTCGACTAGGGGTTAATCCAGGGTGTTTGGCTGTCAACCCGTGGGCCGATTCGCTCAAATGCAGATTTTGCATTTGAATGGTTCTCATGGTTCATCTTTAATCTAAAGGCCCTAGATGGTTCCTACACTTGACTTCTTCCCCAAGACATGCTTTGATGACTTGGATTGAATCTAGGTTTAATCCTATGGCCTAAAACACTTGCCTAATCTATAAATAAGACCCTAACCTACCCTAAATCATCATTATTCATTCATACAACTAAACTATGGCAAAATCAATCCTCTCATGGCCTCCACTCTCTTCATAAAATTCCTAAATAAATTCCTAAGTGATTTTCCATGCATACAAGTGTTTTCAAACTTGTATGAGCATCATTAGCTTGCATTCAAGTCAAGTTTATATATTTGCATCATAAAGAAAGAGTCTTGATCATTTTGGCTTAAGGGTTTTGCTTGCATTTTGGGTTTAATTGATTTCATAAGGGCTTTGTCATATTTTTGTGACTTCTTAAGCATTGTAAGCCCTATTCTACTTTCATACTTAAACTCTAAAGTTAAATGTATGATATGCAAGTTTATATGCAAGTTTATCATGTTGTGATATGCAAGTTTATATGCAAGTTTATCATGTTGTGATATGCAAGTTTATATGCAAGTATGCCAAGTTATGTTATGCAAGTTTGGGTTGAACATTTTGTTCATGCTATCATGTTATGCAAGCTTATTTTGGGTTTATGAACATAAAGCTTTAAGCTTTATGCCAAAGGTTGCATTTTAGCAACATGTAAGTTATCATATCTCTTATGATAACTTGCATGTGAGGCTAAATGCGAACTTTTGGCCATCTCTACATGTCATTTAGCACCATGTATCACGAATATGCTAAGTTTGGTTTTATGCATGCTTTTGAGGCCTAAAAATGTAATATGCAAGTGTATGAACATATGAACATTTCATATGCCACCATGTTAAGCTTGTGGCTTCAATACCTTTATGTCATGATTATGCCAAGTTCCCTCTTTCTATCCTTTATGCGCTATTGCGATATGTAAGCGATGGGATTGCGTTTGGGGTTGGGTAAACTTAAAAGACATAAAACATAAGCTTGGGAATTTACCTATTAAGTTAGGTCTACCCATTGGGAATTTACCTATTAAGTTAGGTCTACCCAATTGCTTGAAAACTTGTAACATGTTTTGGAAACATGATGGACATGACACTTAGAAAAGATAAGTGTGGCCAACTCGAGGTTGGGTTGAGTTTGTAGCATAAACCTACCCGGACCCGACCGGCTTAACTAGTTGCTACAAACAATAGGATCCATTGTGAGAAGTTGGTCATGTTGTACCTAGAACCCGAGGTTAGACCAAGTTGTGGTGTAAAGCTACCCGGACCCGCCCGGCTTAACTAGTAACCACAACAAGGTCTAATGTGAGAGGTTAAGGCGCATTAAATTAATTAATGCCTCGTGATTAGGGTTAAGTCATGGTCCACTTAATACTTAACCAATTTGGGCTTGGTAGATTAATCGGGGTTAAGTCGTGAACTCATCGTTACACTTAACCAAGTTAATCCAGGATTAGCAAGAGGGTTAAACCGTAATTAACCCACTAGAAAAATCCTAGCAATGGGGGCCTACTCCAGCAGTAATCCCAAGTTAGTATCATCATGACCCTAGGGACTAGGCTAGGGTGGGGGCACGATTACTGGACTGGAGGTAAGTGACCAAAAGCGACGGCAGAGGGTACGCCGGTGTAGTTCCGGGCGGACTCTGGTCGTGCACATAGTCCGTAGCCGAAGAAAACATGCACGGGTACCAGTAGATCGGGACTGTGCACTCATGTTCATGGTGTCCAGGGGTTGACACCCTAGGGCTTGATACACCCGAAGGGTGGACCCGGCACAGTTCGACTACAATTATGATTGGGCCGTATTGACACCAACACGTGACGAGTTAGGCTTAGGGAGCCGATCGACTAGACCGTTTGGTTGGACCTTGTATTAGGGTCATTTCATGTTATTGGGCCAAAGCTTGGGCCAAGGGATCAATACTTGTTTATTCAAGTCATGTTAGTTTGCTAGTACACCTGTGGTGCAAAACCTTAATCCTGATTATGCGATGACACCTTTATCTACCTTGTTAGTTAATCATCATGCTAGTATATTGTTATCCTTATGTTCATCCCTGCTGCTCATGCCAGTTAACTTTATCAGTTTACATTGATTGTAGTAGGGCTTACTCATTCTTTTTGACTGACCTGTTTTCTTTCGCCTCTTTTCTTCCGTCCCCCCCCCCATGTTCTCAGGGAGGGAATACTGGAGATTAGCTTGGATTTCGGATTGCTTGCTTGTGGGATTTCAGCTCATGTACAGTTTCGACATGAAGCTAGCTATGGTTACCACTTAATTGGGGATAGCACTTATTTATTTCAGTTTTTCAGTTGATGTTGTTTTATCTAGACTTGTTTATTTGGAAAGCTATGTTGTACCAGACTTGTTTTAAAATGTTTTGAAATCTTCCGCTGTTTTATCTATGTTATTTACTCTGTTTACATATATACATATGCTCTTGTTCTGCCTTGATATATCATTATGCATGTTTACCTGATTCAAATGCCCCTCCAAAGTCAGAGTGCTTGCAAGAGCCATCCTGGTGGAGGTGGGGTGTTACATTTGGTATCAGAGCATATGGTACGAGAAGGAACAAAAAGGCTTTTAGAAAACTTTTGGAAAACTATTTTCAAAACCAAGTATAAAGTATTTTCCAAAGAAAAGTCTAGTTTATTTTAAAGGCTATTCCCCAAAAAGCCATTAGCAAAATTCCTTCGTTTTTCTCCATTCTGAATCTGTCTTTTTCTTCGTTTTCAGTATGGCCGATAACTTTGCTATTTCGGAGGGAGTACACGTACCTGTTTGGTATAGGAGACTTTTGGAGGCTAGGGCGACCGAAGCCGGCCCCGCAGATGTTCCTCCTCCTCCTCCTCCGGTAGTTAATGTTCCTCCTCCTCCTCCTCCAGTGGTTAATGTTCCTCCTCCTCCTGTCGCTGAGGTTCCTCTTCCTCCTCCTCTCAGCATCCTCAAGTGGACTTCGCAAAGACTTGCAAAGATTTCAAAGCAATGGGTGGCAAGAACTTTCAAGGCACTGAGACTTTTGTAGAGGCCAGAAATTGGTTGAATGAGACCGAGGATTTGTTTGCTATCTTTGGGTTAGACGATCAGAGGAAGCTCTTGTTGGCGGTTTCGCTTATGAAGGATGAAGCCGCTTATTGGTGGGAAGTCACCAATGGTACTAGGCCTGTTGAGACTTGGGCTGATTTCAGGGAAAGGTTCATGCTTAAGTTTCTATCTTCTGCTGAGTAGAATCTGCAAATGGAGAGGTTCATAACTTTGAAACAAGGAGATATGTCTGTCAAAGAATATGTGAACAAGTTCAATCAGTTAGCTCGTTTTGGCTTGGATATGGTGAATACTCCTCAGAAGAAGGCTCTTCGTTTTGCTAGAGGATTGAATGAGCCGTTGCAGGGATTGGCTATGTCACATATTCCCCATGGGGCCACGTTTGAGAGTTTGGTTGATATGGCGTTACTTCAGGGAGATGTCAAGAAAGAAACCAAGATGAATGATACTCAAGCCAAGAAGACTGATTCCCAGGGAAAAGGAAATCAGGGTAATCCAAGTGGTCAGAGCAGTCAAGGCAATCAGAACAAGAACAAGAGTCAAGGCAACAAGGGGAACAACAACAAGGGCAATAACAACAAGGGCAAGAACAACAAGGGGAAGTGCCATTATTGCGGTTCAGTTGGGCATCTTATTAAGGATTGTAAGAAGAGGAAAAGGAAGAATGGTGAATGCTTTTTCTGCGGTGAGACTGGACATTTCAGTAAGGATTGCCCGAGGAAGCAAGGGCAAGGCCAGGGTCAGACTCAGCGTGCTGGACCTTCAGGAGGGCAAGTTCATGCTCTCAATGTCGCTCCATTTCTCGATCGAGGTAGTACTTCTGTTGAGAGCCTTGTATATATTTCTGATTTTCCAGTTCGTACCTTGTTTGATTCTGGTGCATCGCATAGCTTTATCTCATCTGATCTTGTTGATAGTTTGCACCTTAGTACTAGCTTGGTAGATGATCCCGTCTGTGTCTCAAATCCTATTGGGGGTTCCGCCCATTTGTCTATGATATGTGGGGATTTGAGGATCTCTATACTGAGTGTAGAGTTCTTGTGCAGTGCTTATGTTCTTGGTTTTAGGGGATACGGATTGATATTGGGCATGGATTGGTGGTCCAGATATGGAGCCATTCTTGATTGTGAGCATAGGGTTATGAGGCTCGTGACTCGCCTCGGAAACACCCTAGAGATTTCTTGTGATCCGAGAGGTCCCGTCATGTTGTGCTATCTGGAATCACTCGACTCGTCAATGGAAACTCTTCAGTCTGTGAGAGTGGTTCGAGAGTATCTGGAAGTTTTCGATGAAGTTAGGGGGTTGCCCCCTAAGCGAGAGATTGATTTCCGCATTTATCTGGTGGATAATGCAAAGCCTGTTTCTTTGCCCGTTCGGCACATGGCTCCGCGTGAAAGGCGGGAGCTAAGTAAGCAAGTGAAAGAGTTGCTTGAGAAGAACTTCATTAGACGAAGTATATCTGAATGGGGAGCGCCTGCGGTATTTGCTACCAAGGCGGATGGTTCTCTCCGACTTTGCGTTGACTATCGAGAGTTGAATAAGTTGACTAAGAAGAACAGACACACGTTACCAAGGATTGATGATCTCTTTGACCAGCTTGTCGGTGCTTCTGTTTTCTCTCAGCTTGATCTTGCTACGGGGTTCCATCAGCTCAGGGTAGCTGAAGATAGTATAGACAAGACTGCGTTCAGAACTCCAGATGGATTCTTCGAATGGCTTGTCATGTCGTTCGGCTTGACTAATGCACCCGCATATTTCGTGGACTTGATGAGTAGGGTGTTCAGGGAGTTCTTGAACAAGTTTGTCATGGTCTTCGTAGATGATATTCTGATCTTCTCTAAGGATGAGGAAGAGCACGCAAGGCATCTCATGGAGGTGATGGATACGCTTAGAGCGCATCAGTTGAAGGCCAAGTTCTCCAAGTGTCACTTTTGGAGAAGGGAAGTTAGATTCCTTGGGCATATAGTATCTAAGCAAGGCTTAGCGGTGGATCCCGCTAAGGTAGTGGCAGTTCAGGATTGGAAGACTCCAAGGAATGCAACCGAAGTGAGAAGTTTTCTAGGTCTTGCGGGTTTCTACCGGAAGTTCATCAAGGACTTCGCAAAGATATCCGCTCCTCTCACTAAATTGACGAAGAAGAATTTAGTTTTTTCTTGGAGCATAGAATGCGAGCTTGCTTTTCAGAAGCTCAAGAGAGCCCTCACATCAGCACCTGTTCTAGCTTTGCCCGATGGAGGGAAGTTATTTACCGTATACACCGATGCATGTGGCACGGGGTTAGGAGCTGTTCTTATGCAAGAAGGAAGAGTGATATGCTTTGGCGGTAGACAACTCAAAGTGCATGAGAAGAATTATCCCACTCATGACTTAGAGTTGGCAGCAATAGTATATGCACTCAAGGCTTGGCGCCATTATCTTCTGGGAGAAAGATTTGAGCTTTATACCGATCACAAGTCATTGAAGTATCTCTTTTCTCAGAAAGATCTAAATCTGAGGCAACAAAGATGGATGGAATTCTTGGCGTCCTACGATTTTGAGATAGCTTATACCCCTGGCAAGGGGAATGTGGTAGCAGATGCATTGAGTAGAAGAAGGTTGACCCTAAGTCCTCTATTCGTTGAGATGAAGAATTTAGAGTATGTGGCAACCTTTGATTTCTCTTTGGCGATTGAGTCGATGACCGGTTCTTTAGCATCTCTGGAACTCAGACCTACCCTTCTTGATCAAGTTGGGGCTTCGCAGAGAGAAGACCCTCAGATAGTTGAGATTATGGATAAGCTAATTCAAGGAGAGACGTCTAGTCATCTCGCTCGATATTCTATTGATGACAAGGGTTGGCTGAGGAGAGACGGAAGGTTATGTGTTCCAATGGTAGAAGATCTAGTAAGAAGAGTTCTTGAGGAAGCGCATCGCTCTAAGTTGACTATACATCCGGGCGGAGATAAGATGTATAAAGATATGAAGCGCATTTTCTTTTGGCCTGGGATGAAGAAGGATGTGGCAGAATTTGTCTCTAGATGTATCATTTGCCAGCAAGTTAAGGCCGAGTCGAAGAAGCCCGGTGGGCTATTGCATCCTCTAGACGTTCCACTATGGAAGTGGGAGAGTATTTCCATGGATTTTATCGATGGGCTACCAAGGTCAAGGAAAGGGAATACGAGCATTTGGGTTATTGTGGATAGACTTACGAAGAGTGCTCATTTCATTCCGGTGAAGAGCAAGAGGACCGCATCTTGGCTAGCGTCTATATATCTTCGTGAGATTGTGAGACTACATGGAGTCCCTTCTAGTATAGTCAGTGACCGTGACCCAATCTTTACAAGCCAATTCTGGAATAGCTTGCAAGAAGCTATGGGCATAAGGTTGAATCTAAGTACGGCTTATCACCCACAGACGGACGGTCAAACCGAAAGGGTGAATAGGGTACTCGAGGATCTGTTGAGGCTTTGTATTCTGGATTTTGGTGGTACTTGGGAAGACCATCTTCCTCTTGTTGAGTTTGCATATAATAACAGTTATCAGGCAAGCATAGGGATGACACCATTTGAAGCTTTATATGGGAGGCCGTGCAAGTCGCCTACATGTTGGTGGGAGACTACATATGAGCTTATACTTGGGCCTGATATGATCAGAGATACATCCGAGAAGACCGAGTTGATTCAGAGACGGATGAAAGCAGCCCAAGACCGACAGAAATCCTAAGCTGATAAGCGAAGAACGGATTTGGAGTTTGATGTTGGGGATATGGTTTTCGTGAAGGTTTCTCCTTTGCGGAATGTGGTCCGATTTGGAGCTGTTGGGAAGTTGGCACCAAGGTTTGTTGGACCATTCCCTATTATAGAGAGGATCGGGCAGATGGCTTATAGAGTGAAGTTACCCGAGAAGCTTGCTGGAGTACACGATGTTTTTCATGTCTCGCATCTCCGGAAGTGTTTACATGAATCAGCAGAGGTTGTTGAGCCAAGTGTTCTAAAAGATGTAGAAGTGGAGAAAGAGGCTACCTTGAGGAGAGCTCCGATTCGTATCTTGGGGCGGTGACCAAGAAGCTAAGGAATCGAGAGGTCAAATTGGAGAAGGTTCAACGGGGTGAAGCCGAAGAAGACGCAACTTGGGAAACCGAGGAGAAGATGCGTGGGCTTTATCCATTCCTTTTTGAGTGTACACTCTCATTCTCTTTTCTTTGTTAGCATATCTTTCTCTTTGCTATCCATGTTTATCTAGTTTATCTTGTTAATCTTGTCATGAGAACCTTAGGTAGAAACCCTTTGGATGAAACATGTGTTTGAAACATGTTATGCTTGATGGTTGCAAGTGGTTGCAAGTAGATACTCGTGGATGCATAATACACGTTAGGCACTAAGATCGGCTCACACACTTTCCTACCGCATATGCATGAGTGTTTATGCTTATTCATGGATGAAAACTTGTTATGCTATCACGTGGATGTTGCATATGGATGAATGTTATGTGCACTCATGTAGAGATTATAAATTATGTTAGGAATTTGCATACATATGGACTCATTTCACTAACATATTTTGCATTAAGGGGGTTTACTGAATCAGTAACCTCCTGATTTTCACATTAGATAAGTACATATACACACACCTTTGCATATGATCATACAGCATTTAGAACCATTTAAGGACAATGATTGCTCGTGGATGATGTTTTGAGTAGATGGATGATGGATGGTAGGATACGTTCTTCCTAACTTGGAGATTTCGGGGACGAAATCCTTTAAGGAGGGAAGAATGTAACAATCCGTATTTTTGAATAACATGTTATAACATAAATGGAGGCAGAATTAAACTGTAAAATCTGAATCAAGGGAAACGGGCTATGCCATTGCGTTTGTCTCGGAAAAATACGCGAAATAGAGTCCGAGTTTTCGAAAATCGGAGTCCGTATGACCAAGATATGGCCTCGCGAAGTTTCACGAAAAATTCCCAAATTAAAGTATACTTAATTAAGTGAAATGGGTTGCGCAGAGAAATATATATATATATATATATTGATATATATATATATAATTGAAAATTAAATAAATAAATATGCAAAAATGTTCAAAACAGCGAATTGGGAGAAGGGAATAACCGAACCGGCCGATTTTTGAGGTCGACCTGAGCACGCTGGGTCGACTAGGGGTTAATCCAGGGTGTTTGGCTGTCAACCCGTGGGCCGATTCGCTCAAATGCAGATTTTGCATTTGAATGGTTCTCATGGTTCATCTTTAATCTAAAGGCCCTAGATGGTTCCTACACTTGACTTCTTCCCCAAGACATGCTTTGATGGCTTGGATTGAATCTAGGTTTAATCCTATGGCCTAAAACACTTGCCTAATCTATAAATAAGACCCTAACCTACCCTAAATCATCATTATTCATTCATACAACTAAACTATGGCAAAATCAATCCTCTCATGGCCTCCACTCTCTTCATAAAATTCCTAAATAAATTCCTAAGTGATTTTCCATGCATACAAGTGTTTTCAAACTTGTATGAGCATCATTAGCTTGCATTCAAGTCAAGTTTATATATTTGCATCATAAAGAAAGAGTCTTGATCATTTTGGCTCAAGGGTTTTGCTTGCATTTTGGGTTTAATTGATTTCATAAGGGCTTTGTCATATTTTTGTGACTTCTTAAGCATTGTAAGCCCTATTCTACTTTCATACTTAAACTCTAAAGTTAAATGTATGATATGCAAGTTTATATGCAAGCTTATCATGTTGTGATATGCAAGTTTATATGCAAGTTTATCATGTTGTGATATGCAAGTTTATATGCAAGTATGCCAAGTTATGTTATGCAAGTTTGGGTTGAACATTTTGTTCATGCTATCATGTTATGCAAGCTTATTTTGGGTTTATAAAAATAAAGCTTTAAGCTTTATGCCAAAGGTTGCATTTTAGCAACATGTAAGTTATCGTATCTCTTATGATAACTTGCATGTGAGGCTAAATGCGAACTTATGGCTATCTCTACATATCATTTAGCACCATGTATCACCAATATGCTAAGTTTGGTTTTATGCATGCTTTTGAGGCCTAAAAATGTAATATGCAAGTGTATGAACATATGAACATTTCATATGCCACCATGTTAAGCTTGTGGCTTCAATACCTTTATGTCATGATTATGCCAAGTTCCCTCTTTCTATCCTTTATGCGCTATTGCGATATGTAAGCGATGGGATTGCGTTTGGGGTTGGGTAAACTTAAAAGACATAAAACATAAGCTTGGGAATTTACCTATTAAGTTAGGTCTACCCATTGGGAATTTACCTATTAAGTTAGGTCTACCCAATTGCTTGAAAACTTGTAACATGTTTTGGAAACATGATGGACATGACACTTAGAAAAGATAAGTGTGGCCAACTCGAGGTTGGGTTGAGTTTGTAGCGTAAACCTACCCGGAACCGACCGGCTTAACTAGTTGCTACAAACAATAGGACCCAATGTGAGAAGTTGGTCATGTTGTACCTTGAACCCGAGGTTAGACCAAGTTGTGGTGTAAAGCTACCCGGACCCGCCCGGCTTAACTAGTAACCACAACAAGGTCTAATGTGAGAGGTTAAGGCGCATTAAATTAATTAATGCCTCGTGATTAGGGTTTAGTCATGGTCCACTTAATACTTAACCAATTTGGGCTTGGTAGACTAATCGGGGTTAAGTCGTGAACTCATCGTTACACTTAACCAAGTTAATCCAGGATTAGCAAGAGGGTTAAACCGTACTTAGCCCACTAGAAAAATCCTAGCAATGGGGGCCCACTCCAGCAGTAATCCCAAGTTAGTATCATCATGACCCTAGGGACTAGGCTAGGGTGGGGGCACGATTACTGGGCTGGAGGTAAGTGACCAAAAGCGACGGCAGAGGGTACGCCGGTGTAGTTCCGGGCGGACTCTGGTCGTGCACATAGTCCGTAGCCGGAGAAAACATGCACGCGTACCAGTAGATCGGGACTATGCACTCATGTTCATGGTGTCCAGGGGTTGACACCCTAGGGCTTGATACACCCGAAGGGTGGACCCGGCACAGTTCGACTACAATTATGATTGGGCCGTATTGACACCAACACGTGACGAGTTAGGCTTAGGGAGCCGATCAACTAGACCGTTTGGTTGGACCTTGTATTAGGGTCATTTCATGTTATTGGGCCAAAGCTTGGGCCAAGGGATCAATACTTGTTTATTCAAGTCATGTTAGTTTGCTAGTACACCTGTGGTGCAAAACCTTAATCCTGATTATGCGATGACACCTTTATCTACCTTGTTAGTTAATCATCATGCTAGTATATTGTTATCCTTATGTTCATCCCTGCTGCTCATGCCAGTTAACTTTATCAGTTTACATTGATTGTAGTAGGGCTTACTCAGTCTTTTTGACTGACCTGTTTTCTTTCGCCTCTTTTTTTCCGTTCCCCCCCCCCCAGGTTCTCAGGGAGGGAATACTGGAGCTTAGCTTGGATTTCGGATTGCTTGCTCGTGGGATTTCAGCTCATGTACGGTTTCGACATGAAGCTAGCTATGGTTACCACTTAATTGGGGATAGCACTTATTTATTTCAGTTTTTCAGTTGATGTTGTTTTATCTAGACTTGTTTATTTGGAAAGCTATGTTGTACCAGACTTGTTTTAAAATGTTTTGAAATCTTCCGCTATTTTATCTATGTTATTTACTCTGTTTACATATATACATATGCTCTTGTTCTGCCTTGATATATCATTATGCATGTTTACCTGATTAAAACGCCACTCCAAAGTCAGAGTGCTTGCAAGAACCACCCTGGTGGAGGTGGGGTGTTACACGTTAAGTCGCCTAATCTGCAAAATCTGTTATCAGCTATATCTGTTGACTTGATATAATTAGTCCATTATTGACATAATCTGAATTGGCTATAGTTATGAATAATTGACATGTATATTAGGCGTGGGCATAAATGGTAAATTATTAATTAATTGGCCGCAAAGATGAACATGGCTTACTCGAGGTTAGAATGAGTTTGCGGCGTAATCCTGCCCGGAACCGCCCGGCACATCCAGTGGCCGCAAACAATAGGTTCTAATGTGAGAAGTTAGTCATAATATGCTTGGACACGAGGTTAGGTCTGGCTTGTGGCAGAAGTCTGCCCGGAACTGCCCGGCCCATCCAGCGGCCACAAGCTAGCGACCTAATGTGAGAGGTTTGTGCATTAATAATTAATTAATGCAAATCTGAGATAAAAATGATGTCCAAAACGTGTTGGGTGGATAGGGTTAAACCAACTGGACTAATATACATAATAAACCCGTTCATGAATCTGTAGGCCCAATACAAAGATAGACAAATCTGAAATTCTGTTAAATCTGTACATCTGATCTGTTAGTCTAAAAACTTGTTGACTTGATTTTCTGATCTGTGAACTAGTAAATCTGATCTCTGTATGTCTGAACTTGTAAACAAGTTAATCTGAAATCTGTTAGTTTGGGGACACAAGGTTAGGAGGGAATTTACTTGTGTGATCTGTTGTTTGGGACCCATATTAGTCAGTAACCCTTTCTGGTATTAAAACTTTGACCCAACAGTAGGTAGGGTCCGGGCACGCTTACTGAACTAATTATAAGCGGTTCATTCTGATAATGGCGAGGGGTGTTGATGGTGCATTCCAACCGGGTCATGTGCGTGCATGGATCCCGATCTACCTCTGAGGATGTAAGACGCCATGACATCTGTAAATAGGTCGGTGTCATTTAAAGGTTGCCACTTTGGGAAGTGATACAACCTTTTGTGGGGCTAGCACAGGGTATTTATCTATTAGGGAGCCGATCGCTTGGGGTAGGGTTTTAGGTTACACTTAGTTCTGTCTGTTTCTGTTGGTACCGTCTGTTTCTGTTGGGTGGTAACACCTGTCTATTTCTGAGTGGTACCGTCTGTTCGGGTGGTAAAGGCCCATTACTAGTGTACACCTAATTCTACATTCTGTTTTCGTAGGGATTAATCTGTTTCTGTCTGTTTCTGCTGGGGTGGTAAAGGCCCATTATTAGCATTCTGTTTCTGTCTGTTTCTGTTGGGGTGGTAAAGGCCCATTACTAGCATTCTCTTCTGTGGAAATTATTCTGTACCCGTTTCTGTTTCAGTTTAGACATTAGGGTGACGCCTAATTCTGTTATATTAGTGCAGAGAAGTGTAAAGCGATAGCTTATATCATTCTGTTCTTCTGTTATATCTGCTACACCTGTTACAGTTATCTCTCATCCAGTTTTATTTTCATGTCATGTTATTATTATTTGTTCATAACTGAAAATCACTGGACTTGCCAAACTTTTTGTCTGACCCTTGTTGTTTCGCCTCCTTTCTTCCGTTTCTGCCCCCTCCCCCAAGTTTTGTAGAAGGGAATACTCTAGCTTGATACAAATTTCTTCTGCTTGAAGTGCTTAAAGTATGGCTTGTCTTCTTCTGTGGGGATTATGATTTTAAACTATGCATTCTGAAGGCTTTTTTACAAGACTGATATTTTGTACTTGAATTCTGATATTGTGATTTGAAAGGATGTAACCAAACTTATTTCGGTTTCTGTTGTAGTAAAGTTATAAATTTTTCAAGTATTGTTTTATCTGTCTTGTAAGTTTCTGTTCTGTTTACTAAAATGCTCCACCAAAGTTAAGGCATTCCCTTTGTGAGTGACCTTAACGGAGGTGGGGTGTTACACTTGGTATCAGAGCCGAAGGTTACCAGATTGGGTAAAGTTTTTGAAAACTATTTTCAAAAAGGTTTTGAAAGGAAGTATTTTCAAAAAAAAAGCTTATTTTGAAAAACATGATCCCCAAGAGCCATATATCTTTCCTTCAGTCCTTTTTGTATTGAATCTTTCCTTTTTCCTTTCAGCATGTCTGAAGCATCTGAGATACCAGAGGGTGTTCATGTACCTGGTTGGTTTCGTCAATATCTTGAGGCTAGGACCGCCGCCGCAGGTCCAGCAAATGATCCCCCCTCCTCCGCCCCCTCCTCGTGCAATTGCTTTCTCAAATATCTGTAGAGATTTTAGGGCCATGGGTGGGAAGGATTTCAAGGGAACTTGCTTCAACTGTGGTGAGATGGGACACTTCACTAGGGACTGCCCGAAGAAACGAGGGCAAGGGCAGAGGGCAGAACCCACTTTTGGAGGACAGGCGAATGGATAGGATAGAAATAAGAAAATTTGAGTAGAAGGTTTAAGTTTCTTATCTGATTGTTGAGTTAAAACTCTTTCTGATTCTAGCATTTTGATTCTGTAATCGATACTCTGCACTTTAATACTAGTATTGTTTCTGATTCCGCTGTAGACTCAAACCCATAAGGGTTATGACTAATATGTTTGTGATAGATTGGGGTTTGAGAGATATCTGTGTTAGGAATCAAGTAGGATGCATACATTCTGGGTTTTATCATGCTTAGTTCGGTAACCTGATCTGTACCAGTAATCTGTAAATATCTGAATATTCCCGATAAGGTTAAGATTTCCAGTTTTGACATTATCTAAAGAGGGTAATCCTCTGGGTGTCAATTTGATGTTTGTTTCTGTCTTTGGGGCCGATACTTAGGACCCATGTCTAATGGGAACCAAGTTTTTGTTTTATCTGTACTCGCTTCCATCATTCGACTGTATCCTATCGATCGAATCTTCGAACTTTAGGTAGAAACTAATGGGTGTAAACATTGTGTTTGAGACATGTTATATTTAATGGTTGCAAGTGGATTCAAGTGGTTGCTAGTGGTTGCTCGTGGATGCATATACACACACTAGGCACTAGATCGGCTCGAAAACACTCTCATACTGCATATGGATGTGTGAGTATTTTAATTTTTTGTGGATGCAAAATGATTGACTCAGCACATGGATGTTGCATATGACTGAATGGTTGTGCACTAATATAGAAATGATATGTATCGAGTAGAAAAATTGCGTACATGTTGGACTCATGGCACTGGAATAATTCGCATTAAGGAGGTCAACTGAATCAGTGGACCGCCTGATCTTTGCATTAGATAAGGAACATATACACACACTTTTGCATATGTTCATACAACATTAGAAGTTTCTAAGGACAATGGACGCCAATGATTGTTGATTGAGTAGATGGATGTTGGATGGTAGGACACATTCTTCTTAACTTGAGGATTTCGGGGACGAAATCCATTAAGGAGGGGAGAATGTAACACCCCGTACTTTCTGTGAACGTATAAGTAATAAATCAGAGAATAATTAATTTTTAAAATAAGAATCAAGGGAAACGGGTTATGCCATTGCGTTCGTCTCGGAATTCTACTTGAAAACGAATCCGAGTTTGCGAGAATCGGAGTCCGTATGACCAAGTTATGGCTCTCCAAAGTTTCAAGAATTTTCAGAGTTCAAAACAGCTCGAATTCAAATTCAAATTTCGAATTCAAAACCCAGAACAGACTGGGCGGGAAATTTCCCGCCCAGTACCCAGGTCGACTGGGGAGTCGACTGGGCAGTCGACCCCCCACCCCCGACCAGGTCGACTGGGCAGTCGACCTGGGGGTCGACCTGGTCCCCGAGCCTGGTTTTGGGCCTGGGTGCATTCTTATGTATCTGGTCTCGTTTTCTGCCTAGATTCATCTGCCGAAACCTATTTAAACAGCCCCAAACCTAGCCTTCTGTACACACAATTCTATTCTGCTTCTACTCTGCCTCTGTTCTAAATGGTGTCGCTACTCTGCTGGAATCAAAACTAGAAGCTAATCAACATCAACCTAAGCAACTCAATTCAAGCTTGAAACTTCAACAACGGTTAAAGAAGATCAACTAAAGTCGCTACAACTATCTTTCTTTTAGAATCCAATCAAGGCAAGTACAGTTATTTTCCGATATAAACGTTAATTCTGATTGTGACATGAATTGTAAATCTGAATCTGAGATTATGTCTATTCTGTTCTGTTTAGATCTACCTTATTCTGTATTTCTTTCTGCTTTCTGTTCTATAGCCAGGCTACCACGAGCCTGAGCCAATCTCATAAGAGATTAACATACGCTAAAATATTTGGGACAATAAAATGAATAATGTATGAAATGGGCATGACCGATATGTGACTGATTTGAGGAAAGAACATAGGTTAAACTTGGAACTTAGGACATAAATCTAAGGCATATAATTGAACCTATGACTTGAGTTTTGTGGCATAAAGAATATTGAACATACGACTTGAGAAGTTGAGGCATAAAATTTACATTGGACATAAGACTTAGGAATTGGGGCATAAATTTGACCATAGGCATGTAGTTATTTTAGATACATATTACATGTTGTAAACTAGATCTGGATCTGAGCAAGCTATGTATGATAATCTGTGATTTGGGGACATAATTCAATATCTGATTTTAAGAATATGATACATGATTAAAACCTAGATTTGTGGCACATTTTAAGAAGGGGAAGATATGTGACTTTGGTGTAGAAATTAAAATCTATAATAAGATTTGAGGACTATTAAGTGTGAATACACCTAAATAGGGATTTTTGGATATATGGCATGCATTGTAATATTTGTCATAATTTATAGATGAATCTGCTGTACAATGCTAGTTTAACCAAAATGGGAACATTTGTTATATGGTAAATTATGTACATATTCCGTGTTATGTAAATTTATGCAAACATTGGGTATATGATCATATTGTGAATCATGATAATTATTTAGGCCTAATTTATGATTAAGCAAGGCATGTAAATAGAACCTTTAGAAATATTAAATCTGCTAAATCTGTCATCTGCTAAGTCTGTTGAAAATGCCCAATCTGTTAAATTAAATCTGTTGAGATGCCTAAACTGCTAAATCTGTTGAGATGCCTAAACTGCTAGATCTGTTGAGATGCCTAATCCGTTATCTGCTAAATCTGCTAGTTTGCTTAATCTGCTAAATCCGTTAAGTCGCCTAATCTGCAAAATCTGTTATCTTCTATATCTGTTGAGTTGATATAATTAGTCCGTTATTGACATAATCTGAATTGGCTATAGTTATGAATAATTGACATGTATATTAGGCGTGGGCATAAATGGTAAATTATTAATTAATTGGTCGCAAAGATGAACATGGCTAACTCAAGGTTAGAATGAGTTTGCGGCGTAATCCTACCCGGAACCGCCCGGCACATCCAGTGGCCACAAACAATAGGTTCTAATGTGAGAAATTTGTCATAATATGCTTAGACACGAGGTTAGGTCAGGCTTGTGGCAGAAATCTGCCCGGAACCGCCCGGCCCATCCAGCGGCCACAAGCTAGCGACCTAATGTGAGAGGTCTGTGCATTAATAATTAATTAATGCAAATCTGAGATAAAAATGATGTCCAAAACGTGTTGGGTGGATAGGGTTAAACCAACTGGACTAATATATATAATAAACCCGTTCATGAATCTGCAGGCCCAATACAAAGTTAGACAAATCTGAAATTCTGTTAAATCTGTACATCTGATCCGTTAGTCTGAAAACTTGTTGATTTGATTTTCTGATCTGTGAACTAGTAAATCTGATCTCTGTATGTCTGAACTTGTAAACAAGTTAATCTGAAATCTGTTAGTCTGGGGACACAAGGTTAGGAGGGAATTTACTTGTGTCATCTGTTATTTGGGACCCATATTAGTCAGTAACCCTTTCTGGTATCAAAACTTTAACCCAACAGTAGGTAGGGTCCGGGCACGCTTACTGAACTAATTATAAGCGGTTCATTCTGATAATGGCAAGGGGTGTTGATGGTGCGTTCCAACAGGGTCATGTGCGTGCATGGATCCCGGTCTGCCTCTGAGGATGTAAGACGCCGTGACATCTGTAAATAGGTCTGTGTCATTTAAAGGTTGCCACTTTGGGAAGTGATACACCCTTTTGTGGGGCTGGCACAGGGTATTTATGTATTAGGGAGCCGATCGCTTGGGGTAGGGTTTTAGGGTACACTTAGTTCTGTCTGTTTCTGTTGGTACCGTCTGTTTCTGTTGGGTGGTAACACCTGTCTATTTCCGAGTGGTACAGTCTGTTCGGGTGGTAAAGGCCCATTACTAGTGTACACCTAATTCTACATTCTGTTTCCGTAGGGATTAATCTGTTTCTGTCCATTTCTGGTGGGGTGGTAAAGGCCCATTATTAGCATTCTGTTTCTGTCCGTTTTTGTTGGGGTGGTAAAGGCCCATTACTAGCATTCTCTTATGTGGAAATTATTTTGTACCCGTTTCTGTTTCAGTTTAGACATTAGGGTGACACCTAATTCTGTTATATTAGTGCAGAGAAGTGTAAAGCAATAGCTTATATCATTCTGTTCTTCTGTTATATCTGCTACACATGTTACAGTTATCTCTCATCCAGTTTTATTTTCATGTCATGTTATTATTACCTGTTCATAACTGAAAATCACTTGACTTGCCAGACATTTTGTCTGATCCTTATTGTTTCGCCTCCTTTCTTCCGTCCCCCCCCCGGGGGGGGGGGGGGGGGGGGGGGTTTGTAGAAGGGAATACTCTAGCTTGATCTGGATTTCTTTTGCATGAAGTGCTTAAAGTTTGGCTTGTCTTCTTCTGTGGGGATTATGATTTTAAACTATGCATTCTGAAGGCTTTTGTACAAGACTGATATTTTGTACTTGAATTCTGATATTGTGATTTGAAAGGATGTAACCAAACTTATTTTGGTTTCTGTTGTAATAAAGTTATAAAATTTGCAAGTACTGTTTTATCTATCTTGTAAGTTTCTGTTCTATTTACTAAAATGCTCCACCAAAGTTAAGGCATTCCCTTTGTGAGACCTTAACGCAGGTGGCGTGTTACATGGTGCTTATGCATGAAGAGGAGAAGGGTGCCAATGCTAATAAGGCACCCGAGAAGAAAGGGGATCAAAAGAAACCATAGCAACAACAACAAAACAAGAAAGGCAGGAAGAACAATAATGGCAAAGGAAAGAAGAAATGCTTTAATTGCGGAACACCAGGCCATTTGAGTAAAGACGGTAGGAAAAAGAAGAAGACTGGTTGTTTCCACTGTGGAGAGGCTAGTCATCTAGTAAAGGATTGCCCAAGGAAACAGGCGCAAGGGCAAAGAACTTCTGGAGGACAGCTTCAGGCTCTCGTGGCACTAAGCCAGGGAAGGGAGCAGGTCCAGGCTCTCGCGGTCCCACCGCTGCAAGAACGAGGTAGAAACATTTCCGTTGAGAGTTTAGTTTTTCTATTTGATCATCTTGTCCGTACTTTATTCGATTCTGGCGCATCACATTCGTTTATCTCTAGTTGAAACACTGCACTTAGATACTAGTCTTGTTGTGGATCCCATTGTAGTCTCAAATCCTATTGGTGGGTCGGCTCATTTATCCATGATTTGTAGGGATTTGAGATTGTCTATCTTAGGCGTTGGTTTTGAATGTAATGCTTTTGTGCTTGGTTTCATGGGCTATGGGTTGATTCTAGGAATGGATTGGCTTGCCAAATATGGTGCCATCCTAGATTGTGAACGAAGGGTAGTAAAATTATTGACTCGTAGTGGAAAGACCCTTGACATTTCTTGTGACCTTAGAGGACCGGTGATGCTTAGTTATTTAGAGTCACTTGATGCATCCAATGATGATTTACATTCTGTTCGTATAGTCCGTGAATATGTTGATGACTTCGATGAGGTGAGCGGTCTTCCCCCAAAACGTGAGATAGACTTTCGTATTTATCTTGTAGACAATGCAAAACCAGTATCTCTGCCAGTGCGCCACATGGCTCCTCGTGAGAGGAGGGAACTCAATAAGCAAGTAGGGGAGTTGCTTGAGAAAGGGTTCATAAGACGTAGTATATCGGAGTGGGGTGCTCCAATAGTATTTGCCACTAAGGCGGATGGGCCCCTCAGACTTTGTGTGGACTATAGAGAACTTAATAAACTTACTAAGAAGAATAGGCACCCACCGCCCAGGATTGACGATCTCTTCGATCAGTTAGTTGGCGCCTTAGTGTTTTCGCAGTTGGACTTAGCCACTGGTTTCCATCAGTTGAGAGTGGCTGAGGATAGCATAGACAAGACTGCCTTTAGGACTCCGGACGGTTTCTATGAATGGCTTGTGATGCCCTTCGGTTTGACAAACGCCCCCGCATACTTTGTTTACCTAATGAGTAGGGTGTAATGGGTATGGTGTTTAGGGAGTACCTTAATAAATTTGTGGTGGTCTTTGTGGCTGACATCTTGGTCTTTTCTAAAAGCGAGGAAGAGCATGCCCTACATCTTAGGGAAGTGTGGGAGACCCTTCGAGCGCATAACCTTAAAGCTAAATTTTCTAAATGTCACTTTTGGAGGAAGGATGTGCGATTCTTAGGGCATGTGGTTTCCAAAGAAGGGATAGCTGTGGATCCCACGAAGGTGGTGGCCATCCAAGATTGGAAGGTCCCTAAAAATGCTACCGAGGTGAGAAGATTCTTGGGTTTGGCAGGCTACTATAGGAAGTTTATCAAGGACTTTGCAAAAATATCAGCCTCATTAACACGCTTGACGAAGAAGAACCTAGTTTTTACGTGGGACGTAAATTGTGATGATGCGTTCCAACGTTTAAAGAGAGCTTTGACCACAGCCCCAGTCTTAGTGTTGCCAGATGGGAGTAAGCCATTTACCGTTTATACCGATGCTTGTGGGACAGGACTAGGCGCAGTCTTAATGCAAGAGGGAAGGGTAATAGCCTATAGAGGAAGGCAGTTAAGAGTACATGAGAGAAATTACCCTACGCATGACCTAGAGTTGGCCGCTATTGTTTTCGCGCTTAAGTCTTGGCGCCATTATCTTCTTGGCGAGAGATTCGAATTGTTTACAGACCACAAATCGCTAAAATACTTGTTCTCTCAAAAGGACTTGAACTTAAGGCAGCAAAGGTGGATGGAATTCTTAGCGTCCTACGATTTTGAGATAGCATACACCCCTAGCAAGGGTAATGTGGTGGCAGACGCCTTAAGTAGGAAAAGGTTGTCCTCGAGGCCGTTGTTTGTTGAGCGGCGAAGCTTAGAGTTCATATCTATGTTTGACTCTAGACCTTCCATTGACTTTGTACCCGGTTTGCTAGCATCCTTAGAGGTCAGAAGTACGCTTTTGGGACGGATTGGTGAGGCACAGCGCGATGACCCACAGTTGGTTGAGTTAGTAGAGAAGCTCATAAGAGGGGAGTCATCGAGCCATCTCAGTAGGTATACCCTAGACGATAAGGGTTGGTTACGTAGGGACAGTAGACCTTGTGTACCACAAGAGGAGGACCTGAGGAAGACTATTCTTGATGATGCACATCGTTCGAAGATGACCATTAATCCCGGCAGGGACAAGATGTACATGGACATGAGACGTGTTTACTTTTGGGTCGGTATGAAGAAGGACGTGGCTGAGTTTGTCGCTAGATGCTTGGTGTGCCAACAAGTAAAAGCAGAGCAAAAGAAGCCCGGTGGGTTGCTTCACCCATTGGAGATCCCACAATGGAAATGGGAGAGTGTCTCGATGGACTTTGTTGACGGGTTATCGAGATCGAGGAAGGGTAATACGGGGATTTGGGTCGTGGTAGATAGAATTACTAAGAGCGCCCATTTCATTCCCGTGAAGAGTAAGAGGACTGCTCCCTGGTTATCCTCCGTATACATTCGAGAGATAGTTCGTTTGCACGGTGTTCCTTCTAGCATAGTGAGCGATCGCGATCCTATCTTTACTAGCGAGTTTTGGAAGAGCTTGCAAGAGGCAGTAGGGACTCAGTTATGTTTGAGCACCGCATATCATCCTCAGACGGACGGCCAGACCGAGAGGGTGAATCATATTCTAGAGGACCTTTTGAGGCTATGTGTTCTAGACTTCGGAGGTACATGGGAGGTGCATCTTCCTTTAGTAGAGTTCGCATATAACAATAGCTTTCAGTCTAACATTGGCATGGCACCTTTTGAGGCTCTTTATGGACGGCTGAAACACCCCACCTCCGTTAAGGTCACTCACAAAGGGAATGCCTTAACTTCGGTGGAGGTTTATAAGTAAAAGTCACAGATAAAACACAAGACAGATATAAACACACATATATATGTATATAAGCAGTGGAAAACAAACAGACTTTTATTTCATAAATACGTGTTCGTACAAAACATTTCCATAATTGTCTCACAATAACTTCCAAAACATTACATCATCATTTATGTCTTGATTATTGAATAAAGAAGCATAAAACATAATTAAATCTGCATAAATCCCCATAGAACGTGTCCAAAGCCATAGCCATGGAAAGAGAGTCCAATCCATACATCTACTATCTTGAAGCTTGCAAAGTGTCTGACTAAGCTGGGTTGTTTCCTCCCTGTGGACCTGCGGGGGGGGGGGGGGGGGACGGAAGAAAAGAAGACGAAAGAAAAATAGAGTCAGACATAAAGCCTGGTAAATCTAATGACTCTTCAGTATGAGAATAAGAAAAAAAGGCATGATAGGTATAAACTGGAAACAGGAAAGTATCATAAACTAAGATAAAGCAGTTTTGAATCGAATATACTATCGCACCCCACACTATATCTCTGCACCTACTTGTGTTTATTCCGATTGGCGCCCCATGAACGGGGTGAAGTGATCCCCTTTCTGAAGATCGGCTCCTACTTGCAAAATCATATGTGTCATACTGCCCCCAATGATTTTAGATACCTATGCTGGTCCCACCATGGGGTGTATCAAGTCCCATGGTGGCGGCCCGACACAATTCTAGAATGCATAGGTTATACTACTGGTGCCTAGTGCCCTGTTCGTCTCCTCCGAAGTGTGTTCACGCCCCCACTCCGTTAGAACCTACACTGCTGCACCAACCGCCGTCGCTTTTGACCGCTTACAATCAGCCCAGTAATCGTGTCCCACCCTGCCTAGTTTCAGGGTACCGTGATACCTAATTGGGTTACTGCAGAAATGGGTCCCCCGTTACTAGGGTTTTCTAGTCAAACATGTTAAGTGGTTAAGTGTCTGTATTAACCTAACCCCACCCATCAGTTTAATTAACATGTTGAATTGGTTAAGTGTTTTAGTTAACTTAACCCTACCATCCTGACTTGTTTGTCCTTAGCCTTAATTAGTTAAAGCACCGACCACTCACATTAGACAGGTATTGTTATGGTTACTGGATGTGCTGGTCGGTTCCGGGCAGGTTTACACCGTAACTCAGTCTAACCTTGAGTCCTTATTGGGCTCAATGCTTAACCACCCACATTGGATAGTATTGTTGTGATTACTGGACAGCCAGGCGGGTCCGGGCAGGTTTACATCACAACTCAATCCAACCTCGGGTTAAGCATACTCGTATTTTCTAAATTTACATATTTGTCTCTTTTACTTGTTATATGTAAATTTGTTAACAATGGAATGTTATGGCCCACTTTCCAAGTTCATCATTTTTGGTATAAGAATTTATACCTTTTAAGTGTCACCAATTATTGGCATGTGCCAAACATGCCAATTTCATATATTTTTCATGTTTAATCCCAACGATATTCCCCCGTTTGTACGTTCGCAAGATTATAATGAATGTTGGGCAAGATATTTCAGCCCAACTTATAAACATATGAGGGAAAACCAAGAACATGAAATATTCTAAATAACATAAAGGGCGTGTGACATATGAACTTGCAACTTTGCGATCTAATTAACATAAATCATGGGTTTCAACTTGTCATGTGAACTTGCATTCAAATAAGAACCTAATTAAATAGGTGTCACATGAAATGGCATAATTTAGACTTGCATAAAATATAAGCCTAAACATATTTTTATCTAGGCATAACTTCAAACACAAACTAGCATGTAACAAGTTATTACATGTCATACAAATGTCTATTTTTGACATTAACCCAAAAGCGTGAACTAGATCAAATCATGTATCCAATTATAACATGAAACTTGTAATAATCGTGTGAAACTGAATGGTACTTGGTATGGACCCAATTACAAACTTGCAAAGAACATAAGAACATTTACATGGGATTTAATCATGTAGGCATAATGGTCTTAACATAGAACATGCGTATATAAGTCTTAACTTAGACTTAGAAAAATGTATACAACCTACGTTAAACATATAAACATATAGGTGTAAATTCTAACATTAACCGTATACTTGTATGTGATGTTGCTTTCATTCTAAATGTACAATAGGACCAACATCAAGTCAACTATACCACAAACATCCCAATACCATTCACAATACAATCATTGCAATACACAGATATGAATTAGCATCATTGTTATACAATTGCAAAATTCCGTTTCCATTTTACATCGAATCAAGTCTTAGTTTTATTCTCATCGGAAAAATCACTATACTTACAACAAACGATGATCTTGATTTCTGATTCTGAGTTCTGAATTTGCAATGCTTTCCTTTGGGTAGATAAACGTTGTTTGAATCTTGTTTTTACTTTAGTTTTGCTCATCTCTAAGCTTTCTCTAACTGACGGCTACTCTTAGTTTCCTCCCGGCAGCATGACGGCTCTAGCTCTATTTTATTTGTGTGAATTTAGGTTGAGTGTTGGATTGTATTTATAGAATTTCCGATTGATTTGAGCCGTCAAATGATCATAGAGTGAATCCAGACCATACACCCTAAGAGGAGCCAATCAGAAAGTGACAAATCAGCCCTAGTGACACACCAGAACTCAAAAAATCGCTCAGAACCCGACCAAGCCAGCCAAGACCTGACCAGGTCGACCCCCAGGTCAACCCTCAGGTCGACCACATGGTCTATATGGTTACCCAGGTCAACCCCCTGGTCGACCTGGGTCCTGGGCAGGAAAATTCTCGCCCAGCCCAGTTTGGGTTTGTTTTCGAACTTCGAACTGAATTTTGAACAATTTGAATTTTAAATTGAATTCTGAAACTTCGGAAGGTCATAACTCCTTCATACGGAGTCCGATTTACGCAAACTCGAACTCATCTAAGGCAGAATTCCGAGACAAGCGCAATGGCGTAACCCGTTTCCCTTAACTCTTTCATTTTGAATTAAGTATAATTTAATTTGTTAATTTAATGTTAACAGAAAATTCGGAGTGTTACATTCTCCCCTCCTTAAAGGATTTCGTCCCCGAAATCTTCAAGTCTAGAAGAACGTATATCCTAACATCCAATCGTCCATCTACTCAACCAACAAACACTGGCGTCCATTGTCCTTAAGACTTCTAATGCTTCATGATCATATGCATATTGTGTGTACATGTCCTTATCTAATGCAAAATCAGGCGGTCTACTTATTCAGTTGACCTCCTTAATGTGAATCATGTAAGTGTCATGAATCCATTATGTATGCAAAATTTTCCCTACTCATAATTCTACATGAGTGCGCAACCATTCATACAAATGCGACATCCATATGACAACGTATCAAGTTTCAACCACATACAAATATGAATACATATATGCATATGCAATATGGAAGTGACTGAGCTGATATAATACCTAGGGTGTGTGTATATACATCCACGAGCAACCACTAGCAACCACTTGCAACCACTTGCAGCCATCAACCATAACATGTTTCAAATTCATGTTTACATCCATTAGTTTCTACCTAAGGATAAAAGGGTAAGACCGAGGAGATATACCTAAAAAGATAGATACAAGCATAAACTTATGGAAAAAGAGAGGTCAAAGTTGTACCCTCAAAAAGAAAAGGGTAGGCAGCGCGTATTCTGTCCTCAGTTTCCCAAGTCGCGTCTTCCTCGGCATCGCTCCATTGAACTTTAATAAGCTTGACTTCGCTGTTGCGTAGCTTTTTGATTTCGGTTCCTACAATTCGAGTTGGAACTTTCCTCACAGTTGTTTCTCGTTCTATTTCAACTTCTTCTAGAATGCTTGGCTCCACCACTTCCGCAGACTCATGTAAACATTTCCGGAGATGAGAAACGTGAAAGACATTGTGAATTCCAGCCAACCTTATGGGCAGCTCTACTCTATAAGCCATTTTCCCAATCTTCTCGATGATAGGGAACGGTCCTACAAGTCTGGGTGCTAGATTTCCTGCGGATCCAAAGAGAATGACGTTCCTTAAAGGGTATACCTTAAGGAAAACCCTGTCCCCAACCTCAAACTCAAGGTCGGTCCTTCTTTTGTCTGCGTAGGATTTCTGTCTATCTTGGGCAGTCTTCATTCTCCTTCGTATCAAGTCTGTTTTTTCTGAAGTCTCTCTAATCAAGTCTAGCCCAAGTATAAGCTTGTCTGTAGACTCCCACCAACAAGTTGGTGATCGGCACGGTCTTCCATACAAAGCTTCGAAGGGTGCCATGCCGATGGTGGCTTCGTAGCTGTTGTTATAGGCGAAGTCCACTAAAGGAAGATGATCCTCCCATGTCCCTACAAAGTCAAGAACGCACAGTCTCAAAAGATCTTCTAATGCTCTGTTCACCCCTTCCGTCTGACCATCAGTTTGGGGGTGATAGGCTGTGCTCAAGCATAACTATGTGCTTACAGCTTCTTGCAGACTCCACCAAAACTCGCTCGTAAAGATGGGATCTCGGTCACACACTATGCTGGAGGGTATTCCATGGAGTCGAACTATTTCCTTGAGATAAAGAAATGCTAGAGATGAGGCAGTCCTTCTACTCTTAATAGGTATAAAGTGGGTGCTTTTTGTGAGCCTGTCCACTATTACACAAATGCTAGTATTTCCCCTTCTTGACCTAGGCAACCCATCAATGAAGTCCATTGAAATGCTAGCCCACTTCCATTGCGGGACTTCTAGAGGATGAAGCAGTCCTCCAGGTTTCTTTTGTTCCGCCTTGACGTATTGGCATGTCACACACTTAGAAACGAAATTGCCACATCCTTCTTCATTCCGCTCCAAAAGAAAACTCTCTTTACGTCCTTGTACATCTTGTCTCCACCTGGGTGTATTGTCATCTTGGAATGGTGTGCTTCCTCGAGAACCTTCTTTACCAAATCCCTTGCTTGTGGGACACATAGTCTTCCATCTCGCCTCAGCCAACCCTTATCATCGATGGAGTACCTACTGAGGTGACTGGAAGTTTCACCCCTAATTAGCTTATCAATCACATCCACAAGCTGAGGGTCTTCACGTTGTGCGGCCCCTATTGAGTCTAAAAGAGTGGGCCATACTTCTAGTGATGCCAACAAACCAGGTACAAAATCAGAGGAGGGCCTAAAGTCAAAATTGGCTATATACTCCAAGCTTTGCCTTTCTACAAAGAGTGGGCTTAAGGTCAGCTTCTTTCTACTCAAGGCGTCAGCTACTACGTTGCCTTTGCTACGAGTATAGGAAATCTCAAAATCATACAAGGCAAGGAACTCCATCCACCTTTGCTGCCTCAAGTTAAGATCTTTCTGCGAGAAAAGATAATTCAACGATTTATGGTCAGTATATAATTCGAACTTCTCACCTAGGAGTTAATGGTGCCAAGACTTAAGCGCAAAGACGATGGCGGCTAACTCAAGATCATGGGTCGGGTAGTTCTTTTTCATGAACTTTCAATTGTCTTCCACCATAAGCTACAACCTTCCCTTCCTGCATCAGAACAACGCCTAGCCCCGTACCGCAAGCATCCGTATATACTGTGAACATCTTGCTTCCATCAGGCAAAGTCAGAACTGGGGCTGTTGTAAGAGCCCTTTTTAAGCGTTGGAAAGCAATATCACAATCCAAATCCCAAGCGAATGCTAGATTCTTCTTTGTTAGCCTTGTGAGTGGAGCTGAGATTTTCGTGAAATCTCTATTGAACTTTCGGTAAAAACTTGCTAGCCGAATAAAGCTTCAGACTTCGGTTGCATTTCTTGGGGTCTTCCAATCTTGCACTGCCACCACTTTCGCGGGGTCCACAGCTAACTCCTCTTTGGACACTATATGTCCAAGAAACCTCACTTCTTCTCTCTAGAAGTGGCACTTGGAGAATTTTTCTTTTAGCTGATGTGCACGGAGAGTATCCATGATCTCCTTCAGATGCTGAGCATGTTCTTCCTCATTCTTTGAGAAGATCAAAATATTGTCTATATAGACCACCACGAACTTATTTAGGAATTCTCTTAACACACTACTCATTAGGTCTACGAAATAAGCGGGTGCGTTTGTCAGGCCGAAAGGCATGACAAGTAACTCGAAGAAACCGTCTACAGTTCTGAACGCCATCTAATCAATGCTATCTTCAGCTACCCTTAGCTGATGGAACCCAGTAGCCAGAACAAGTTGGGAGAAAACCGATGCACCTACAAGCTGATCAAACAGATCATCTATTCTGGGAAGCGGGTGTCTATTCTTCTTAGTCAGCTTGTTTAGCTCCCTATAGTCCACACAAATATTTAGTGAGCCATCTGCTTTGGTGGCGAACACCACTGGAGCACCCCATTCCGAGATACTCCTCCTTATAAACCCCTTCTCGAGAAGCTCCTTAACTTGCTTACTGAGCTCCTTTCTCTCCTATAGAGCCATGTGTCTAACAGGTAAAGCTACGGGCTTTGCATTATCAACAAGATATATGCGGAAGTCTATTTCCCGCCTCGGAGGCAAGCCCTTCACCTCTTCTAAGACATCCGGATATTCACGGATCACTCTAACCGACTGCAAATTCTCAACAGAAGCATCAAGTGACTCTAGATAACTAAGCATAACAGCATTTAAGGGATTACAAGAAATTTCTAGAGTGTTACCGAGTCGAGTCAAGAGTCTAACCACTCTCTTCTCACAATCAAGAATGGCACCATTACTGGATAACCAGTCCATGCCTAAGATCAATCCATATCCCGAGAAACCCAAAACAAAGGCACTACATCTAAACTCAACACTTAGAATAGAGATTTTCAAATCCAAACAAACCATTGACAAATAAGCCGAGCCACCAATTGGATTTGAAACAACCAAGGGATCTTCTACCATACTAGTGTCTAGGTGCAGAGATTCTACTAAAGCAGATGAAATAAAGGAGTGTGATGCACCAAAATCAAAGAGAGTGCGAACTGGATAATCATAGAGATAAACTAAGCTTTCTACAGAAATATTTCTATCTCGTTCTTGTGGAGGTGCCACTAGTGCGTGAACCTGTCCCCCTGAGGTAGATCCAATCCTCTGTCCCTGCCCTCGCTTCTTTGGGCAGTCCTTAGCCATGTGTCCAGTCTCGCCGCAATGGAAACAACCACCATTCATCTTCGCCTTCTTCTTTCTGCAGTCTTTCACTATATGTCCAACAATGCCATAGAAGTTACACTTTTTCTTTTCATGGGATTTGTTGTTCTTCCCGCCTTTCTTGAAGTCTGTTTTCTTAGCCTGTAGACCCTGTTTCTTTTTTTGAGGCACTTCCACCTTTGCCTCTTTCTTGCCTTTATCTTCCTCGTGTAGCAGCGCCATGTCCACCAAGCTTTCATAAGTTGCTCCCATGGGTATATGGGTCATAGCAAGGCTGTGTAGAGGCTCATTCAGACCTTTGACAAAGCAAAGGGCCTTCTTGTGTTGGGTGTTTACTAAGTCCAGCCCAAATCTGGCCAGCTGATTAAACTGATTGACGTACTCCTTGATCGTCATAGTTCCTTGTTTAAGAGATAGGAACTTCTCCATCTGCAGGCTTCTTTCAACTTAGGAGATGAATTTCATCTCAAACCTCGTCCTGAAATCTTCCCATGTTTCCACTTGCCTCTCAGCATGGGTAACTTCCCACCAATAAGAAGCTTCATCTTTAAGTAACCACACTGCTAGCTGTATCTTTTGCCTGTCGTCAACTTCGAAGATAACGAATAAATCTTTGGTCTCCTTCAGCCAGTTCCTTGCTACCACAAAGGATTCAATTCCATAAAGTCCTTTCCACCCATAACCTTGAAGTCTCTACACGTCTTAGCGAAAGCATTTCCATGAGGAGGAGGAGGAGGAGGAGGAACCGCTGCCACTGTGGGAGGGGGAATGTCTGCTGGGCACGCATCATTGGCTCCAGCCTCTAGGTACCTTCGGAACCAGCCAGGTATCGGTACCACTTCTGGATGGTTATGATCTCCAGACATGCTGAAACATAAAGGAAAGATTTAAGACAAAATGATAGAAAGATAGTGCATATGGCTTTGGGGAATTATGCCTTTTAAAAACAATGCTTTTTCTTGAAAAAAATGCTTCTTTAAACTTCTTTTTGAAAATAGTTTCAAAAACCTTTATCTAATCTGGTAAACCTGTGCTCTGATACCAAGTGAAACACCCCACCTCCGTTAAGGTCACTCACAAAGGGAATGCCTTAACTTCGGTGGAGGTTTATAAGTAAAAGTCACAGATAAAACACAAGACAGATATAAACACACACATAAATATAAATATAAGCAGCGGAAAACAAACAGACTTTTATTTCATAAATATGTGTTCATGCAAAACATTTCCATAATTGTCTCACAATAACTTCCATATCATTACATCATCATTTCTGTCTTGATAATTGAATAAAGAAGCATAAAACATAATTAAATCTGCATAAATCCCCATAGAACGTGTCCAAAGCCATAGCCAAGGAAAGAGAGTCCAAACCTTACATCTACTATATTGAAGCTTGCAAAGAGTCTAACTAAGCTGGGTTGCTTCCTCCCTGTGGACCTGTGGGGGGGGACGGAAGAAAAGAAGACGAAAGAAAAATAGAGTCAGACATAAAGCCTGGTAAGTCTAATGACTCTTCGGTATGAGAATAAGAAAAAAGGGCATGATAGGTATAAACTGGAAACATGAAAGTATCATAAACTAAGATAAAGCAGTTTTGAACCAAATATACTATCGCACCCCACACTATATTTCTGCACCTACTTGTGTTTGTTCCGATTAGTGCCCCATGATCGGGGTGAAGTGATCCCATTTCTAAAGATCGGCTCCTACTCGCAAAATCATATGTGTCATATGACCCCCAATGATTGTAGATACCTATGTTGGTCCCACCATGGGGTGTATCAAGTCCCATAGTGGCGGCCCGACACAATTCTAGAATGCATAGGTTATACTACTGGTGCCCAGTGCCCTGTTTGTCTGCTCCGAAGTGTGTGCATGCCCGCACTCCATTAGAACCTACACTGTTGCACCAACCGCTGTCTCTTTTGACCACTTACAATTAGCCCAGTAATCGTGCCCCACCCTGCCTAGTTTCAGGGTACTATGATACCTAATTGGGTTACTGCTAAAATGGGTCCCCCGTTACTAGGGTTTTCTAGTAAAACATGTTAAGTGGTTAAGTGTCTGTATTAACCTAACCCCACCCATCAGTTTAATTAACATGTTGAATTGGTTAAGTGTTTTAGATAACATAACCCTACCATCCTGACTTGTCTGTCCTTAGCCTTAATTAGTTAAAGCACCGACCACTCACATTAGACAGATATTGTTACGGTTACTGGATGCGCTGGTCGGTTCCGGGCAGGTTTACACCGGAACTCAGTCTAACCTCGGGTCCTTATTGGGCTCAATGCTTAACCACCCACATTGGATAGGTATTGTTGTGATTACTGGATAGCCGGGCGGGTCCGAGCAGGTTTACATCACAACTCAATCCAACCTCGGGTTAAGCATACTCGTATTTTCTAAATTTACATATTTGTCTCTTTTACTTGTTATATGTAAATTTGTTAACAATTGAATGTTATAGCCCACTTTCCAAGTTCATCATTTTTGGTATAAGAATTTATACCTTTTAAGTGTCACCAATTATTGGCATGTGCCAAACATGCCAATTTCATATATTTTTCATGTTTAATCCCAATGATATTCCCTCGTTTGTACGTTCGCAAGATTATAATGAATGTAAGGCTAGATATTTCTGCCCAACTTATAAACATAGAAGGGAAAACCAAGAACATGAAATATTCTAAATAACATAAAGGGTGTGTGATATATGAACTTGCAACTTTGCTATCTAATTAACATAAATCATGGGGTTCAACTTGTCATGTGAACTTGCATTCAAATAAGAACCTAATTAAATAGGTGTCACATGAAATGGCATAATTTAGACTTGCATAAAATATAAGCCTAAACATATTTTTATCTAGGCATAACTTCAAACACAAACTAGCACGTGACAAGTTATTACATGTCATACAAATGTCTATTTTTGACATTAACCCAAAAGCGTGAATTAGATCAAATCATCTATCCTATTATAACATGAAACTTGTAATAATCGTTTGAAACTGAAAGGTAATTGGTATGGACCCAATTACAAACTTGCAAAGAACATAAGAACATTTACATGGGATTTAATCATGTAGGCATAATGGTCTTAACATAGAACATGTGTATATAAGTCTTAACTTAGACTTAGAAAAATGTATACAACCTATGTTAAACATATAAACATATGGGTGTAAATTCTAACATTAACCATATACTTGTATGTGATGTTGCTTTCATTCTAAATGTACAATAGGACCAACATCAAGTCAATTATACCACAAACATCCCAATTCCATTCACAATACAATCATTGCAATACACAGATATGAATCAGCATCATCGTTATACAATAGTAAAGTTCCATTTCCATTTTGCATCGAATCAAGTCTTAGTTTTATTCTCATCGGAAAAATCACTATACTAACAACAAACGATGATCTTGATTTCTGATTTCTGAGTTCTGAATTCGCAATGCTTTCCTTTGGGTAGATAAAAGTTGTTTGAATCTTGTTTTTACTTTAGTTTTGCTCATCTCTAAGCTTTCTCTAACTGACGGCTACTCTTAGTTTCCTCAAGGCAGCATGACGACTCTAGCTCTATTTTATTTGTGTGAATTTAGGTTGAGTGTTGGATTGTATTTATAGAATTTTAGATTGATTTGAGCCAGTAGATGATCATAGAGTGAATCCAGACCATACACACTAAGAGGAGCCAATCAGAAAGTGATAAATCAGCCCTAGTGACACTCCAGAACTCAGAAAATCGCTTAGAACCCGACTAGGCCAGCCAAGACCTGACCAGGTCGACTAGGCAGGTCGACCCCTAAGTCGACCCCCAGGTCGACCACATGGTCGACCTGGTTACCCAGGTCGACCTCATGGTCGACCTGATTACCCAGGTCGACTACCTGGTCGACCTGGGTCCTGGGCGGGAAAATTCCCGCCCAGCACAGTTTGGGTCTGTTTTCGAATTTCGAACTGAATTTTGAACTGTTTGAATTTTAAATTGAATTCTGAAACTTTGGAAGGTCATAACTCCTTCATACGGAGTCCGATTTACGCAAACTCGGACTCTATCTCAAGTATAATTATGAGACAAGTGCAATGGCGTAACCTATTTCCCTTAATTCTTTCATTTTGAATTAAGTATACTTTAATTTGTTAATTTAATGTTAATAGGAATTTCGGGGTGTTAAAACGGCCGTATCGTTCGCGTACATGTTAGTGGGAATCTACAAATAAGATCTTACTTGGGCCCAATATGATTAGAGAGACTTCGGAAAAGATCGATTTGATTCGAAGGAGGATGAAGACGGCGCAAGATGGGCAGAAATCTAATGCGGATAAGAGGAGGACGGATCTTGAGTTTGAGATTGGGGACATGGTCTTTATCATGGTGTCTCCATTACAGAATGTTGTTCGCTTTGGGTCCATTGGGAAGTTAGCACCAAGGTTCGTAGGGCCATTTCCTATTAAGGAGAGGATTTGACAGATGGCGTATAGAGTGGAGTTGCCCGAGAGACTTAGTGGTGTACACGACGTATTCCATGTATCACATTTGAGGAAATGCTTGCACGAGACCGCGGAAGTGGTAGAGCCAAGCTTGCTTAGAGAGGTGGAGATGGAGCGTGATGTGACGATTCGACGAGCTCCTACGTGCAATCTTGGGTCGTAAATTATGAAGTTGAGGAATCGAGAGGTCAAGCTAGTCAAAGTGCAATGGGGATATGATGAGAGCAACGCCACTTGGGAGATGGAAGAGAAGATGCGTTCATTGTTCCCTTTTATTTTAGAGGGTATATTTTTTTATTTCTCCTTTATTGCTTAGCTTGTACTTGTTTTATCCTTAGTATGTCCTCTCGCTAGTATCTTTGACCTTTAGATAGGGTAGTCCTATGGTTGAAACATGTGCTTGAGACATGTTATGTATGGTTGATGCGCGTGGATGCAAGTGTTTGCTAGTGGTTGCTCGTGGATGCATATACACATACTTTAGGCACTAGGTCGGCTCAGTCACTTTCATACTACATATTGCATATAAATGGATGTATTTAGTAAAATGAATGTGCATTGAATGTGTGTATCATATGGATGTTGCATTTGAATGAATGTAACACCCCACGTCCATTAATGTCACTCACAAAGGGAATGCATCAATGTCCATGAAGCGTTATTGTTTGTATAGAACAGATAAATTACAAGAATAAATAAGTAAAACAACACAGCGGAAGGTAAAACTTATTTTATTTCATCATAACTCAAAATGAGTTTACATAAGTAGTTTCCAAAGCCATTACAACAGGATCAGTAGTCTTTTTCAAAAACATCAAAGTAAATAAAGAAGCAAATACTTAAGTAACATAACTGCATAAAATCCCCACTGAGCATAAGCAAAGCCATAAAGATGAGAGAGTCCTAAGCGATACATCTACTCTCTTCAAGCAACTGAAAGAAATCGACACTAAGCTGTAGTATTCCCTCCTTGCAAACCGAGGGGGTGGGGAAAGGAAGAAAAGAGGTGGAAAGAAAAGGGGGTCAGACATAAAGTATGGCGAGTGCGATAACTTTAACAATATAATTATCAAAATAACTAGGCTAAGGCATAAGCTGGAAAATAAGGAAATGACTGTGAACAATTGGGTATGACAGAACAAACAAGGAAATAAGATGAACCAAGTTATTCGTTGAAGGCGCCCCTAATCACTATAGGATAATTACTACACTGCACCACCACTAGTCACCCTAAAGGTTGATCCCGCCTACAAAACTTAGTAATGATAATGGTATTTTAATGTACCCTTAGCTGCCTTCATAGGTGTCGTCTACCCCTATCTCCACTAGGTGTACCCACTACCCTCATTCGATCGGCACCCTAACTCGTAGATACCCATGCTGGCCCCATAGTGGATGCGCGTGGATGCAAGTGTTTGCTAGTGGTTGCTCGTGGATGCATATACACACACTTTAGGCACTAGATCGGCTCAGTCACTTTCATACTGCATATTGCATATAAATGGATGTATTTAGTAAAATGAATGTGCATTGAATGTGTGTATCATATGGATGTTGCATTTGAATGAATGGTTGTGCACACATGTAGTAATGATATGTATAGGGTTCCTTGCATACATGATGGATACATGGCACTATCATTATTTTCATTAAGGAGGTCGACTGAATCAGTAGACCGCCTGATTTTGCATTAGTATACGGACATATACACACACTGTGCATATGTACATGAAAAGCATTAGAAATATTTTAAGGACCATGGTTGCTAGTGGTTGATGGTTGAGTAGATGGATGATTGGATGGTAGGATACATTCTTCTTGACTTAGAGATTTCGAGGACGAAATCCTTTAAGTAGGGGAGAATGTAACACCATGAATTTTTGAATAATAAAATTAACTAAATTCAAGAATAATTAATCTCAGACGTGAGAATTAGGGAAATGGGTTCCGCCATTGTGTTCGTCTAAGAACTCTGGTCAAGATAGAGTCCGAGTTTGCATAAAATGGATATCGGATGAAGGAGATATCGACGAACGAAGTCATGCGGGAAAAATAGAAAAAAAATATTGCACTGGCGCACTTGGGAAGTGCGCTAGTATAAATTTGCACTGGCGCACCTGCCAAGTGCGCCCAGGCCGAGCGGCAGGCCTGCACAGCTTTTTGGTTCAGTCCGATCCATGTTATGACTCATTGCTGAGTCCTTTCTGACTCTTTGCTGAGTCATTAGGGCTGAGGTGTCACCCTATCCCGACTGAATGGTTTTGATTAACCCTAAAATCATCCGACGGCTACAATTAAATTAAAATTCTATATAAACATGGGTAGACTCAAACCCTAAATTAAAATAAAAATTGGAATCATGGCCGTCATGCTGTCATCTTGTAACCTAGAGTAGCCGCCACCAACTAGAGGGAAATCAAAGCTAATCAATTCAGTTCTATTCAACTCTAATCTAATCAATAACGAATCTACTACAAAGGCGAGATAAAACAATTTCAGAACTCAAATTTCAGAACGCAAGACCTTCTTTTTGTGAGTTTAATTTCTTTAATAAGATAATTAACAATTTAATTGGATTGATCTATGATTTGGATTATATGGTTATGTTGTGAATCATTGACAGTATGTTCTCATCTATGTTGTAAATTCTATGATGTTATCATCTATGTTGTAAATTCTATGATGCTATTATCTATGTTGTAAAGCTGTGATGTTATCATCTATGTTATAGATCTATGATTGGCTTATGTACAATCAATTCATAATGATGTTTCATATGATATTTTGGTTATGTTGTTGGAACTAATTCATATGTTAAATCATATGTATGTATGCAAGTTTAGGTGTTAATTTAGATATGAATCGTATGCAAGTTAGTGAGAATCATACACAACCTTACATGTTTCATGACATCTATTTTATGTGTAGATTGGATCTAAAGTTAGGCTATGACATGTGTGAGTTTAGATGCAAGTTTACATCATAGTCTATGTTGTATAAATCACATATGCGAGTATACACATATTGGAGTATGAATCATGTAATGCAAAGTTTGTAACCATTGCCTATGCAAGTTTACACCTTATGATTAGATTTATGGCATCCATAGTTTATGCAAGCATGTAACCATTGCCTATGCAAGTTTACACCTTATGATTAGATCTATGACATCCATAGTTTATGCAAGTTTGTAACTTTGGCCTATGCAAGTTTTTGGATGAAAAAACTTATTCCCACATGCAAGTTCACCCCTTATGTTTAGATCTAGTTTTTATTCTATGCATGTTGTGATGTTTTCTCTTTATTCCATTTTTTAGACTATTCGAGTCTAACGTATATTTTACGTTAAACGAACGAAGGTACAATGTGGGGGCAATGGGATAATATTAAAAGATTTAATATTGAGAATTGGCATAAATGCCTTGAATGTGATGTTAATTGGTATAATTTTATATACCATAAATGGATGGACATAATTGAGTCAATTATGGACATAGTTAAATTTGTAATTGATTGGCAATTTGAATAGGGAAATTAATTCAAATTGGGGATGATTAATTAGGTGTAATTAATTGCCTAAGTCACTGTAAGGACCCGCATTTTCAGCGATATGATAATTAATTAATTTAATTATTTAAAGGGTGATTAAAAGGATTTAATGGTCGTGGTATTAAATAATGTTGAATATTTAATTAAAATAATAAATTAAATAATATATTTAATTCTGAAATAATCAGAATTGGCTGAAAAGGCGATATGTTGTGAACTGGATCATCTGTGATATTTAATTCAGTTTAGAATTGAATTAGAATAACGAATATATTATTTGAACGAAAGTTTGAATGTATAATTATATTATAATTATAATCGTGCACGAAATGGCGCTACAGATCGCAATTTGGTGATTTGAACTTCAACTGAATGTACAGGGTTCGTTTTAAATCGGATTTCTATTAAACAAGAAACGTACGAATCCGTCAAACTATATTTTTATAATGGAAGAGAAAAATCGGGATTTCGTCGTGTAGATTTTGAGTTGTGTCCAAATCAAATTTTAAAATAGTCGCTATAGAATCGTCCATCGACCGTAACGGTTTATTCGATATAACTAGATACCGGTTTCGAATTTAGACGAGGTTCTTTTGAGGCGTAGTGATAAATTAATTTTTAGAATTTTATGGTAATTTTTAATTAATTAAATAAGCAACTTTTTATTTGGAGTATTTTGCACCCTTAATCAGCGATTTTGGGGTTTCACAATATGAGTTGATCTACCTGTATTATTATATCTTTGGGGTCGTGGTACGTTGGTCATCACAACGGTATGTTCAACTCTGTCTATAGCAGTCCATACAATCATATAAATTTTGTGTATCAGAGACCGTAAAAACATTAACAGACTAAAATGTGTATGGTAACATCAAGACCACATACACTACCAAACATTTACAAGACTAAAACGTGTATGGAAAAAACAAAGACCACGTCCTCTTCTCAACTCAAAACTAAACATGGAGGAAGCTAAATTCATACAAACTAAAATCAGACACTATAAATAAACGTTAACTTCCTTAAGACCTAAATTCCACCTATCTACAGCAAGACATAAATTCCGCCGCCACCAGATTATTGCTCAAACCAAACTTTCTGATGCTATAGAAAATCAAAAGGGAACAAGAAAACTTCCTATAAATCTTCAAACTCGTGTATCCAGTTTTGTTCGAGGGTAACCAACTATCGCCAGCTCATTTCAACCGAGCTAGGGGTATTGATCTTTGGGGATTTGCTTATTGTAGAGGACTATTTAAAAGTCAGGGCTGGTGGCGTTGGAAGGAGGAAGGGTCAAGGTCGGCTCTCAGCTGACGTCGCAAGTAGGAAGGCAGACAAATAGGAGTTGGCCGACGTTATTAACGTGAAGATGGGTTGTACTATCATAGAGAAGAAGAACAGGGTGGCCGAAGTTAATGTAAATGGCGGATGAAGCCTGAAACCGCAATTTTCATGGTGAGTGCGAGCTGTGCATTTGGGGTGTGGTTGAGAAGAGGACGAGATGAGAAGGGAGTGGGTATTTTCCGTTTTGGGTTTTATGTAAGAATGAGCGAGAGGGGGATTGAAGATCACGGTCCAATTTTCTTTGAAATGAGTCATATATTATCGGAAATCAGCAAAACAAGATCCGTTGGGATCGTATGGACGACGAATACGCACTGGAACTGACTGGGAGTGGATTGAAGATCGTATGAATTTATGGTGAAATAAACTCTTTGATTCAAATCAAACAACATTTTATCGTTCTTTAACGATGAACTGCAAATGTGAGTAAATCTCACTAACTCTGAACAGTTTATAATTTCATGTTGTATTTTTGGAACTGTTAAATATTGGCTGATTGACTATGTGTTGACTATTTGATTGAACTACTAGTCAGTTAGTTAAATTTCTATGTTGATTCTGTTTAACAGAATATATCATACGGAACTGAAAGTAATGTTGATTTTATTGTGTAACATCTGTGATGCAGGGAAACAGGTTGGAGGAATCCAACTGGATTCCTCAACAATTATTTTATTGTTTTTCATATATTTTGATATATGTTGTGAATTATAACCTGTTGTTGATTGTGTGTGTATGGACGATATTGGACATCGTAATTTGACATGTTAAACACCATAACATACCGGGATTTGGAGAAAAGGGGAATTTGTCAAAGTGAATACTAAAAAGAGAATATTTATAAAATCAGAGGATTTTATAAAAGAGAATATTTATATATAGAATACTTATAAATAGGAATATTTATAAATGGAATATTTATAAATAGGAAATACGTTTAAGTGGGAATTAAATGAAGGAAATCTTTATAAATAGAATAATTATAAAGTGGATTACTTACTTAGAAAATAAACAGGATAAGATAATTAGATGTTTATTTGTTAAATAAATAAGATACGATTAATGGATTATTTATTTGTTAAAGAAATAGTTTAAGATAAAGAGATATTAGCTTAGAAATTTACTAAATTAAACAAAAGGATATTAACTTAGGAATCGAATAAGTTAAACAAAGGATATTGACTTAGGATATTGAATAAGTTTTAAATAAGATATTTTTAGAGGAAATACTTAAAATAAATAAATAAGGTAATAAAGGAAACACATAGAACTAAGTCATTAAAGAAGATATTTATTAATGAATAAATAAGAGATTATAGAGGGAATATTTGCAAACTATTTGCAAATAAAATAAGAAGGGAAATATTTGTTCAAGAAAACAAATAGGGTTATAAAGGAAATATTTATTTAGAAAACAAATAGATTATAAAAAAATATTTATCCTTGGATAAATATATATATATATATATATATATATAAGTCTGAACTTATATATGAAGAAGTAAAAAGATAAAAGGAGCAGATTGATTTATAAATGAGAATTATAAATTAAGTTAAATATTATCATTTGATAAATGGAATATATAAGTCAGGACTTATATAAAGGAGTAAGAATCAATTTCAACATCGATGTTTGAAACTGAATAAGGATAAAGAGTTTACTAGTTAGGTTAAACCATTTGTGTTAACAAGTTAGTTAAAACCATTAGAGTTAACCAGTTAGGGTTATGCAGTTAGAAGTAATCAGTAGAGTTAACCGAGTTAGAGTTGGTCAAATATTAGTTATCGAATATTAGTTTATTTGAAGAAGTGAGTTAATCGAATCAGAAATATCCAAGATGAGTTAATAGATTTGAGTTAATCGAAGGAGTTAATCGAATAATAGATATTCGAAGTGAGATAATCGAATAATAGATATTCGAAGTGAGATAATCGAATAGTAGATATTCGAAGTAAGTTAATCAAATACAAGTTATTCGAATAAGTTATTCGAATAAGAGTTAATCCAGTAAAAGCTAAATAGAATAAAAGTTCATCGAATAAGAGTTAATCCAGTAAGGGTTAAATAGAATAAAAGTTCATCGAATAAGAGTTATAGATTAGAGTTAACCAAATAGGAGTTAATAAATTAGTTGATCATTATATTATTCGAGTTAGGAAATAAAAGTCATATTAAAGATAATATATTTCGGATGCAGGAGATTATAACCCCATTGTTATAATCACGTAAACTTGTAAGAGAAGGGGGTTCGTAAATAGAATCTGAGGGTTCGTAAGGAAGTGTTAAAGAGTTAAAAAGGTGAATCTTATCTATTTCGAGGTTTGAAAGATGGTTCAGTTAAGGTCTGAGAGGTAGCTATACCCCAACTTGATTGACTGCGTTTTAATTAAGAAATGGTTACGGTTCGAGTGTGAAGTGGTTAAGTGGATTTAGTAATTTAGTATTGTGGTTTGAGTTGTCATCGCAATATAGTTTTAAACATCTGTATAAATCCCAATTAAGAAGTTTGGAAATGTTTTTCAAAACGAGAATCAGAAATGTTTTCTGATAATAGAAAATAAGAATTTAGAATATATGGAAATAGGACATAAGTAAATTGATGAAATAAAGAGATAAATGTTGAATGATGATTGGTCGATATAATTTCCTCTTGGAAATAATATCGTTGTTTGCACACCTATTTTTCTTTGATGGTTAAATCATAAACTATCGAAGTTTTGACCATTTTAACATTGTTAATATGGAGAGACCGGTTGGATTATTATCCAAAGAACCACTCTGTATTGGCATAAGCGTTGCGAATCATATATGCCAAAGATAATTAAAGACGGAGTAAATTCCAAGGGCTATTGTATAAGTCTTAGATAACAATGCCTAAGATGGATGTACTGAATAGTTCCTTTGGTTCATCCTGTTCCTGGATGAGTTGTATGGATGAATGTCTGACAGAGTATTTCCAGAAAGGTCACATACATTGATTTCTTCAACCGTACCAAGAGTGGAAGCGGAGAAGGAAACTTCTTTAGCTAACAAGTAATGTACTGTTGTAAACGTCAATTAGTGATTTTCGATGGATCTGACAATGGGGCATTCAAAGTGAATCTGATGTGATGATAAGGTGTAACATCAAGCCTCATCAACTGGTAAGTGACAAAAATCGGGCAGGCAGCATTGCTATGTAGGTCGCACCTATTATGGTGTATAATCATTGGATCTAGAGTTTCATTTACTTCTAAAAATCTATTGTTGATGCTATCCCATTCGGGAAACGGTTTTTGATCCCAACCGTTGGTGATATACATTCGATACACTCAAGCGAAATGAGCGGTCGGTCATGTGTGGCCGGGTTGCAAGATGTTCTTGTTGAACCCAGTGTATTCCTTTCTAGAGGTACACTAGCGAAAGGTGGTTCCATACCTTGTCATAGTTGGAAATCCATTACCCAATACGTGCTTGCGGTTTTGATTGTATACTATATATGTAGAAACGTGAGATGAAAGCGTTTATGCTAGATGATTAATATAATTGTAGTTGATAGAGATTATTATAATATCAAAAGGTTTTTGATATAAAGATATTTTGGATTCTCATAAGGGAAAAACCCGTTTCGTTATACAGCGTGGTCTTATGAGATATCGTTTACTTGTTCAACTGTTTTAAACTGTTTTACTCATACCAGTCCCATGACTGACCCGGAGTTTATTTTGTTTTGTTTTCCTTAAAATCTTAGGTGCTCAATTTTGTATGGGCAGTCAAGTAGTCAGGAATTTACAGGTACTTGAAGAGCTGGAGCAGGAGGATTCAGGATCATATAGCTATAGTTCTTTTCCGCTGTGTTGTAAGTGTTGTACTTTGATAATGATGTATATTCAAGAACAGATGTATATTTCAAGTTATTTTATATATATTATATGTTATTCGTTCTGCTGTGAGGTTCGTGCTACTCTGAGGTTGTTCTTTTTCTTCTTCTATTCTAAGTTTCTATCTTATTTTTCCTCACCCTCTAATTTCTTTCATTAACTTTCTGGTATTTTTTGATGTTTGGTTAGCCACCATTGAGTTTATGGCGATAACCAAAGTCGACAAAATCCGGGTCGTTACAGTTGGTATCAGAGCTTAAGTTAAGTAATTACCTTGGCTCTGTGGCGTGACTCGGTAGAGATAGGGTTAGTAATACCCTAGATTGAGTTTGAGTGTATATATACGAGTGCGTATTTGTAATTTGATATAAAGGGTTTTATATTGTGGAGATTCATTGGTTGAGTTGTTTATGTGTTCTGGTCGATCAATTTGATCCATTGTATTGGTAGGAGTTTATAAATACTAGAATACGATGGGTCGACACGGTATGTTTTGAAAAGAGGGTAAATTAAAATAAGTTTACCCAAGGTATATCTTTGTATAGAGAAGGTATATATATCAAAATTATAATATAGTGGATATATTGGTTGTTATTATAATCGAGTAAGATTATAAATTAAATGGTTATGTAAATAACCAATCAGAATTCATATAAGTGAAATACGTGAAATCAGATGGGTTAAATCTGAAATTTAAACCAGAAATGGAATTAAAATTCTGGAAAATTGGATAAGTGTTTGTAAACGGATTTGGATTAAAAATAAGGAAAATTTAAGATCCTGAGAGATTTTAAATTGTTTTACAAGCAGTATGAATTATATTTTGAAATGGATTTCAAAGTGGAAATGTTTAGAAATGGTTTTATAGTATTGAACTCACTTCGATTGCTGGAAAATAGATTCTGATGACGACAGCTGCATCATCAGTGTTCATTTTCGAGTTGTAAGTGACGAATTACTACCAGAGATACTGTTTTGAATTTTTTTTGGGAAAGACAAGTTGTGTTGAATTTCAAAAAGGAAAATTTGATTTTTGAAAAGAGTAAACTGTTTAAAAACTCCTAGGGAAAGAATGTTTGAGTTAAAAACAAATTTAATAGAAATTTGTGAAAGCAAATTTGAATTAAAGTAAAGCCAGTAAAGTGGTAACTGAGATTGAATTAGAATGATATCAAGACAAATTGGATTGTGAGATTCAAATTTGAAGCGTAATGTGATAATCAAGTTAAGAGTTGGGAATCGAGAAGAAACTCGAGTTGAAATGATATTTGGCTTGGATATAAGCAAATGGTTGTGTTGAGGATAAATTGATCAATGTTTGATTTGAATGATACTAGCATATGTTGAATTGGTAACAGATGGAAAGGATATAAGGATATGCCCGACAAAAAAGGTACAAGTTTATATTTCTATTGTATATAAGATTTATGAGCCGAATTGGCAAGCCACTTGGCTGTTTGATTTTCTTTTGGGTTGGATATGGCCCAGAGAGGTGAGTTGGCGTTTGACCTATTGACCAGTATAAAGGAGGTGCTGTCGAAATTTTTCGAAAAGTTAAGGTGTTAGAAAATTTTCAGGATTTTTGAAATTTTTTGTTGATAAGAATTAATTAATAATTTAATTAAAATAAATTGGTTTAGTGAAACTGGATTTTAGAAGTGAAGAAATAATATTTACCCAATAGATAGGTTCGTCTTCTAGCTTTAGCAATTTCGAGGACGAAATTATTTTAAGTGGGGAAGAATGTAATGACCCGCATTTTCAGCGATATGATAATTAATTTATTTAATTATTTAAAGGGTGATTAAAAGGATTTAATGGTCGTGGAGTTAAATAATGGTGAATATTTAATTAAAATAATAAATTAAATAATATATTTAATTCTGAAATAATCAGAATTGGCTGAAAAGGCGATATGGTGTGAACTGGATCATCTGTGATATTTAATTCAGTTAGAATTGAATTAGAATAACGAATATATTATTTGAACGACAGTTTGAACGTATAATTATATTATAATTATAATCGAGCTCGAAATGGCACTACAGTTCGCTATTTGGCGATTTGAACTTCAACTGAATGTACAGAGTTCGTTTTAAATCGGATTTCTGTAAAACAAGAAACGTACGAATCCGTTGAACTTTATTTTTATAATGGAAGAGAAAAATCGGGATTTCGTCGTGTAGATTTTGAGTACTGTCCAAATCAATTTTTAAAATAGTCGCTATAGAATCGTCCATCGACCATAACGGTTTATTCGATATAACTAGATACCGATTTCAAATTTAGACGAGGTTCTTTCGATGCGTAGTGATAAATTAATTTTTTGAATTTTATGGTAATTTTAATTAATTAAATAAGAAACTTTTTATTTGGAGTATTTTGCACCCTTAATCAGCGATTTTAGGGTTTCACAATATGAGTTGATCTACCGGTATGATTATATCTTTGGGGTCGTGGTATGTTGGTAATCACAACGGTATGTTCAACTCTGTCTATAGCAGTCCGTACAATCATATAAATTTTGTGTATCAGAGACCGTTAAAAACATTAATAGACTAAAATGTGTATGGTAACATCAAGACCACATACACTACCAAAGATTTACAAGACTAAAACATGTATGGTAAAAACAAAGACCGCGTCCTCTTCTCAACTCAAAACAAAATGTGGAGGAAGCAAAATTCATACAAACTAAAATCAGACACTATAAATAAACGTTAACTTCCTTAAGACCTAAATTCCATCTATCTACAGCAAAACATAAATTACGCCGCCACCAGATTATTGCTCAAACTAAACTTTCTGATGCTATAGAAAATCAAAAGGGAACAGGAAAACTTCCTATAATTCTTCAAACTCGTATATCCAGTTTTGTTCGAGGGTAACCAACTATCGCCAGTTCATTTCAACCGAGCTAGGGGTATTGATCTTTGCGGATTTGCTGATTGTAGAGGGCGATTTAAAAGTCAGGGCTGGTGGCGTTGGAAGGAGGAAGGGTCAGGGTCGGCTCTGTGCTGACGTCGCAAGTAGGAAGGCATACAAATAGGAGTTGGCCGACGTTATTAACGTGAAGATGGGTTGTACTATCATAGAGAAGAAGAACAGGGTGGCCGAAGTTACTGTAAATGGCGGATGAAGCCTGAAACCGCGATTTCCATGGAAAGTGCGAGCTGTGCATTTGGGGTGTGTTTGAGAAGAGGATGAGATTAGAAGGGAGTGGGTATTTGCCGTTTTGGGTTTTATGTAAGAATGAGCGAGAGGGGGATTGAAGATCACGGTCCAGTTTTCTTTGAAATGTTGGAGCGTGGAAGGAAAACCGTAAGCATATGGAGAAGAAGGAGGAGAGTAAATGAGTCTGGGCTTTTGGAAAAGTGGGTGGGTCGTTGTGGGAAGGGTGAGGCCCATTAAAATAAATAATTTCAGTTTTCATTTTATTTTAAAAGTGTATTAACTTCGTAATGTTATAACTTCGTCATATATTATCCGAAATCAGCGAAACAAGATCCGTTGGGATTCTATGGACGACGACTATGCACTGGAAATGACTGGGAGTGGATTGAAGATTGTATGAATTTATGGCGAAATAAACTGTTTGATTCGAATCAAATAACAGTTTATCGTTCTTTAACGATGAACTGCAAATGTGAGTAAATCTCACTAACTCTGAACAGTTTATACTTTCATGTTGTATTTTTAGAACTGTTAAATATTGGTTGATTGACTGTGTATTGAATGTTTGATTGAACTGCTAGTCAGTTAGTTTAATTTCTATATTGATTCTGTTTAACCGAATATATCATACGGAACTGAAAGTAATGTTGATTTTATTGTGTAACATCTGTGATGCAGGGAAACAGGTTGGAGGAATCCAACTGGATTCCTCAACAATTATTTTATTGTTTTTCATATATTTTGATATATGATGTGAATTATAACCTGTTGTTGATTGTGTGTGTATGGACGATATTGGACATCGTAATTTGATATGTTAAACACCGTAACATACCGGGATTTGGAGAAAAGGGAAATTTGTCAATGTGAATACTGAAAAGAGAATATTTATAAAATCAGAGGATTTTATAAAAGAGAATATTTATAAAATGAATATTTATAAATAGGAATATTTATAAATGGAATATTTATAAATAGGAAATTCATTTAAGTGGGAACTAAATGAAGGAAATCTTTATAAATAGAATAATTATAAAGTGGATTACTTACTTAGAAAATAAATAGGATAAGATAATGAGTTATTTATTTGTTAAATAAATAAGATACGATTAATGGATTATTTATTTGTTAAAGAAATAGGTTAGGAAAAAGAGATATTATGTGACGATCTCGAATTTTGCTCGATCCGAACCAGTCGCTAAACCGACCCAGACCGTTCGAAACGCCTGATCGTTTTGAAAACAACACACAACAGCACGCAGACGGAAGAATATTTTATTGTATATTACAACAATACCATCAGATTACAAGAAATTACAGAGTATAAATGAATATTACATGGAAATATCAGAGATTTAAATTACATTTAAATACATAGCAGTGGAAAATAATACAATACACAACTAGAAGAGATATACGGATACAAAGCTTTCCGGATATCGTTCCAGTTGTAAACCAGGATCCTGTGAATATAAATTTGCAAAACCGAAACTACTAGCTGCCCGTGTCAAAATAAGGGCACCCAGAGTTTAGGTTAAAACAATAAACTCCAGGTCAGTCATGGGACTGGTGTGAGAACTAAAACAGTTATTAATATTTATTTTTAAAGCTAGGTAAATCAAGGGACCACGCCGTATAATACGGAACGGGTTTCCTCCCAAGAATACCAGTGCATAAAACAAACAGCGCAATGCTAAATAAAGAAAAATGAAGCTGTTATAGGACCCAGGTCCTATCACATAATGCAATGCAAGCCGGGGGATAGGGTTTTCCCTTATAACAGCCAAAGAATGCTTGATACGTTTAAAACAAATCATTTGATACTATAATAAGTGTATAGTGTTTAAAACAATTTCAATCATAAATATCAATCATAGGCGGCATGGGTACCATATATCATGTCGCCATACTAGTTCTACAATTAAAACCGCAAATGTCTCGTATTTGGAAATTGGATTTCCATCTATGAACTGAGGCTAGGGATCGTCCTCACCGAATTCGTGACTCTCTAGTCCGAGCCACAGGCAAGCGCGCAGGCAAGCCTTTAGATCGTCAGGGCCGGTCCACCGATGTGGATTATTATGCCTGAACACTACGTTTCCCCGCCCTTTGGGGCGTAAATGAGCCAATGAATGGCTCCATCGGACCCGGATCATCCGATCTAACTGAGGCGCCTCGCAACAGCAACAACCACACAGGTGAAAAGTATATAAATGTCAGGGCTGGTAGGTCACTGACACCACCCTAGCTAGAAAGAAACGCATGCCCTCCCTCAGGTCCTCTCCCGTTTTTGGTTCACAACCGGGGTGCGAGGCTCGCGAATTCACGTTACACAAAGCTGTGCCACACAGGCTGTGCTTTGATCATCGCCATAAGACTTTGCTTTTCAACAGAAGCCTCGATCAATTGCCACTTAGGCATGCCACACAGGCAATTCACTCCATGCGTTTGATATCCATCAGTATATAACCCTTGAGCTTGTACGTCTCAGAGAAGGGCGTTAAGCAAGAGAATAAATTCTCCGCCGCCAAACAGATATATATTTAATAGAGATCAATCACACAGACTAAAATCCAATGTCAGGCACACAGTCCATTTACAAGTCCGTTCTGGGTCTGAACGAAACCGAAGGCGCCTAGTACCCCGCATATCCATCGATCTCTAAGTACGTCTGGGCGATCACCAACTGTTTCCATCTTCTTGGGTGTACAGCCCAATCAAGATCATCAGTAATCACCAAAACGACGTGAAGACCTCCGGTCTGCAACCACCGTCTTCATCTTCGACTTATCGTCATATCAGTTATTCAGAATGGGATAAACCCGGTCTTTCCCAATAACTCGCGTATATATTATAAAAGTGTTACACAAACACAACATACACCTCATTCCAATTCATCAGTCACTAACCGTAATTTAATCAAGAGAATAATTCCCCAAATATTAACCCCGAAGGCCGAAACCAACATCAGATCAATATCCAGAAAACCACTCTGCTTAGCTAACCGATAGTTAGTTTCTAAATTTCACATTCATAGGGAAAGGTTCCCATTAATTTTATCAAAGATAAATTCCTTAAAATTTATTCTTTAATCTATTTTTGAATATCAATGCAAACTAGTCGGGATTAAGGAACCTTACCGAAGTAATCATTTGTTTTAATTTCCCAATCACAACCTATTCATCCCATGAAGTAAAACTGGTTATACTTCATATCTAACACCACGGTATTATCGGTAAATTCAATTACCATTTCACGTTCAAATCTAATTAAAGATTTAACTATCGCCTGGAGTAAAACTGGTGATACTCCATTCTCGATCTTTTCAATCTAATTAAAGATTCATTAAAAATCCACTTAGTTTTAATCTTTAACCGAGTTAAAGTATTAGTGTCATTTAAATCACGGTTCACGATAAACCCAAAACCACATTCCATTAATTATTGGGTTAAAGAACGAGTGTTATTTAAAACACTGTCCACGATAAACCCAAAAATCAATATCGATTCAATTTCAATTAAATATTATTTAATTGGTACACTTCATTAAATCTAAATAAAAAGATTTAATCTTTTCTCAACTGGGTTCAAGAACAGTGTTAATGAAGACACCATTCACGACAAACCCAAATCACATTTGATATTAAACACAAGGCTCTGAATAGAAAATATACAGGCTTATATTCAATATCAAATTCTACGACTAACAAATATCGTATTGGAAATAACGATATATATATATCTTTCAAATTCCCATAACAATATCTGTATCATCACGAAATCCAACATCGAAATAATCCAAAGACAATTTCGATTCAAATCCATTCCAATATAATTATTGGAAATTTTGGTTATTTTCAAAACCATTTCTAATCCAGTTTATTCATTTTAAAAATAAATAGAATTATAATTCTAGTTCAAAACTAGTTCATTTCGATAAAAATATATTCTTATCTTTTCAAATATGGAGTTTTGCATCCCAATCTTTCCCAAATAATTTCTTATGATTTTACACAAATTATTACTATTTTTAATAATTTTATCAAGGCCTGTACAGTCGATTTCCATCAACGGCCATCGAACTGCACTTACAGCGACCTCTTTCAAATTTGATTTGGACATAATTCCAAATCCAACCGTTAGATTTCTAATTTCTAATATTCGTTAGAAAACTCTTTTCGATACGAACCCAACGGTTCAGGTTTTAGGAGAATCTGAAGGTCGGATCTCCCGCAATATCCGTTCGAAGTCAATGGTCGAAATTCGCGAACTACCGCGGTGCGGCGCATTCTATTCAGGCCATTATATTATATATATAATATATACTTTGTCGATTTCAATTCAAAACGTGCTTTATAAATCGTTTTAAATTCATTTTCAAAATGGTTTCAACTTCATATTCAATTTCAAATCAAAATTGAATATTCCAATTTAAATTCATTTTAAATTCATTTCAAATTGATTTCTAATTCAATTTCAGTTCGTTTTCAATTCAATTCAATTTCAATTCGAATTCATTTCTATTCCATTTCAATTCGAATTCATTTATATTCAATTTCAATTCGAATTCATTTATATTCAATTTAAATTCAAATTTATTTATATTCAATTTCAATTCGAATTTATTTATATTCAATTTCAATTCGAATTTATTTATATTCAATTCCTTTTTTTTCGAAAAATTAGATTTTGAAATCACTTTCGATATTCATTATAAAATGAATAAGATCGATATAAATATCATTCACATCAAAATGGCGTAAATCTAATCAACACGGCTTCATATATTCATATTTTCAAATATTGTTTTTCAAATATTTCTTTTTCAAATATTTCTATTTTAAAACTGGAATGAGGCCCAATCAATTACCATATAATGTTAATTATATGGATTTTCTACAACACATGTATATATCAACAATGATGAATAATCAACCATCATCCAAAGTGCATTCTACACTGTATACGCATCAAATATAAATTTTCAACGCTTATAACAGCCTGTCAATCAATCGATCGACATACAACTAAACAATCGGGATTAGCGTACGTCAAATATCATCCCACTACCCGTGTGGGGTTTCAAGCAATCAAACACAGATTTTTATTTGTGCAGTTGGGCGATGTGTAAAATTTATCGTCCCAATCAATGTCCTTCAAATAGGTGTACATAAACAAACCGTCCTGTTTGTAAATGAATATTTATTTATTCACATTCACGTTAAAAATTATATTTTTAACGATCAAACTATTTTATTCAACCTATGAATATTCTATTCGGTTCATTTATTAGATAAAATGTTATCTTTATTTTTCTAACTTATTTTTAGAAAATTTTGGCGGCATAACGACACGATACTAGAAACGGGACTAGGCCTAGCCTTATCCCCGGTCTAGTGAAGGCCCACGACATTCACACATCAATCTAATCAATTTCATTTCACCAAACAATTCAATTCTAACCAAATAATCTAACCAACTACACAACCAAATAATTAAACAAACAAGCCATCCATGGTCTGTGGATGACGGGTGTCGGGTGCTGCTAAGCACCGTCTGCATCCTAGTATATATATAACTAGAAAAAGAAATTGTAGAGTGAGAAGTTCTCATAGAATAGCTAATCCAATGCCACGACTCTTCTTTGCAGAAAGCTTCGTCGTTCTGCCTCTTGTCACTTTCTTTGCCCGTATTCACTACATATATAAAAATCTCGTTTTTACTTCGCTATTCAATATATAAAAATCGAATTTTTACTACGCGATTCAATATATAAAAATTGAATTTTTACTTCGCTTTTCAATATATAAAAATCGAATTTTTACTTCGCTATTCAATATATAAAAATCGAATTTTTACTTCGCTATTCAATATATAAAAATCGAATTTTTACTTCGCTATTCAATATATAAAAATCGAATTTTTACTTCGCAAAATCGAATTTTTTCTTCGCTATTCAATATATAAAAATCGAATTTTTTCTTCGCTATTCAATATATAAAAATCGAATTTTTACTTCGCTATTCAATATATAAAAATCGAATTTTTACTATGCTATTCAATATATAAAAATCGAATTTTTACTATGCTATTCAATATATAAAAATCAAATTTTTACTGTGCTATTCAATATATAAAAATCGAATTTTTACTATGCTATTCAATATATAAAAATCGATTTTTTTCTTTGCTATTCAATATATAAAAATCCCGCCTTTCTATGATTAAAAATCTTGCCTTTCTATAACTAAAAATATCCCCTTTCATTATATAAAAATCCGACCTTTTTTTTATATAAAAATCCTACTTTTAATAATGAAAAATCATAAAAACTTACCATCATCGATTTATTTCAGACGAGGGGCCTCACAGCAGTCGTTGACAAGGTGGGTGGTGGCGGCAAGGTGATGAAGGTCGGGGGTGGCGCTGTTAAAGGTGGAGGCGGCTCTGATTTGGGAAATCGAGGCTAGGGGTTCGATTTTTAGGGCTTGGGGGAGTTAGAGGTTGCCGGAGGATCACCAGAGGGGCGGCGCATGTCACGGCACGACAACGGTGGGCCCAGCTTGGCGGTTGGCTGCGGTCTCAGGTGGCTAGGGATTTTGGGGGTCCACGGTTCACGCGTTGAAGGTGGAGGAAGAAGGAAGGGGAAGCGGAGGGGGCAGTGCCGGTGTTGGTGGCGGGGAGGGCGGCTTCGACGCGACGGTGGCGGCGTGGACCAGGGGTGCGATCGCTAGTTTTTTTTCTGATTTCCTCTGTCAAAATTAAAGAGGGGGGTATATGAATATAATTATTTATATTTTATTTTTATTCTCTAAAAAGTTACTTTACCATTCGATTTCAAAACGGGACCCACCGCCTGTCGTCCATAGCTAATTACCCCCATTCCGAACACAATGGGATATGTATCGTAAGCTGAATCGATCGTTTCGATCAATTTCCGTTAAAATCAACATATAACTCTATATTTTGAATTTCAACGTGCATTTCATTTTACCGGGGTGACATACTAACTCTAAAAATCCTCTAAAAATATTTTCTAGCTTCGTATTGACGATACGGTCCTAACAAAACTAGTTTCATCGAATTCTGAGACAGTTAGAAAAATGGCCATTTTCCAGTCAATTAAAATCAACTGAAACTGGTCAAATGCGTTTTCCTTTTCCATGCTCACATATTGATTCGAAAAATTATGAAATTTGAAACCTAGCAATAATTTGACATCACGGACCCAACAAAAGTGGTTTCGTCGAAATACGAGGTCGTTTGCAAAATGTCCATTTTTAAGGGCCTGAATTCCATAGCGACTATTCAGAATTTTCAACTGGACATATCTTTTGATTCCCGTTATGAAATCTCTTTTTGTCGGATTCGTTGGAAAGATATTATCAAATAGATCCTAATGTTTTTGGTTTCACTAAAATCCGGATTGTTTTGCACCCGGTACATTCAATTGAAGTTTGAAATTGAATTATCGAACTACCGCGCCATTTTCAATTCTATTTATAATTATATATAATAATATATATTCTAACGACGACGTATATAATATATACGTTCGAATTATATTCTAAATAAAATTCTCGTCGATATTATTTAAAATAATTCATTTAAAATAATCAAAATTCGCTAAAATTGCCGAAATAAAAATTTTAAACTGGCCCAGATTTTCGGGTTGTTACAATCTCTCCCACTTAAAGCTTTTCGTCCCCGAAAAGGAACAAAGTCGAAAGTGGTTTGATTAATCAACTCTACGTTCGATCTGGCTTCCATTCTCCAACTTTTTAGTTTCTGGGAATTTTCAAATTCTTCAAAATTTTGGCTAACAACCTAAATTTTCGAAAAATTTCGCCATAACCTCCCCTGCACCGGGAGCCACGGGAAAATCCCCAAATTGCCATATAGGCCTTCTGATCTCAAAAAGAAAAAGAAAAAGCCATGCGGCTAGCCAATAGGCTCATAAAATCATCATCACCCAAACAAAACAGTAAATTATATAGTAAACATGTACCTATTTGTCGGGCAAACAAATTTTATTCTCTGCTCTAGCCTCCTTGCTATGACCTGTTCAATGTAAGCACATGTATATGCAAGCAGATGCGACCAATTTTCAATATAATTCAATATGTGATTCAATTGGGCTAAATGGCTAAAAATTAGTAAACAAATAAACAAATAAACAAACATCAATCAGTTAGTGAATTAGAGTTTCAAATTCATAATTTTGATACATATACAAAAATCATGTTTTCGATGCCAAATCACAACAATAGGCCCTATCTAATTTTTGGTTTAACACCAGTCAATAGGAAATATATAGATATTACACGTTCGTCACTCGAATATAAATTCTGATGATGATATATCAATCATCAGAATCACCCCCGGGCGACTAGAGTGTAATTCTATATCTATCCAGTATATTAAAACTTCAAATACACGTTTGCAAGGCGTATATGCAAAATCTTTATATACTGGACTGTCCTAATCAATATAAAATAAATATTCAAATATGTATACAACGATTTAAATTTTCAAAACAAAAATTGTTCTCATTTTAAAAATATACTCTTCACACTCGTTCTAGGATACTACCGATCCTATCTCTAACGAGTCATTCTCGTTGGATATTACTAATCCAATATCTGATGAATTCTTTCGTACGGTTCTAATGTGCCTTGTTCTCTGAGCTTTGTAAACCAAAGCTCTGATACCAACTGTGACGATCTCGAATTTCGCTTGATCCGAACCAGTCGCTAAACCGACCCAGACCGTTCGAAACGCCTGATCGTTTTGAGAACAACACACAACAGCACGCAGACGGAAGAACATTTCATTGTATATTACAACAGTACCATCAGATTACAAGAATATACAGAGTATAAATGAATATTACACAGAAATATTAGAGATTTAAATTACATTTAAATACATAGCAACGGAAAATAATACAATACACAACTAGAAGAGATATACGGATACAAAGCTTTCCGGATATCGTTCCAGCTGTAAACCAGGATCCTATGAATATAAATCTGCAAAACCGAAACTACTAGCTGCCCATGTCAAAATAAGGGCACCCAGAGTTTAGGTTAAAACAATAAACTCCAGGTCAGTCATGGGACTAGTGTGAGAACTAAAACAGTTATTAATCTTTATTTTGAAAGCTAGGTAAATCAAGGGACCACGCCGTATAACACGGAACGGGTTTCCTCCCAAGAATACCAGTGCATAAAACAAACAGCGCAATGCTAAATAAAGAAAAATGAAGCTGTTATAAGACCCAGGTCCTATCACACAATGCAACGCAAGCCGGGGGATAGGGTTTTCCATTATAACAGCCAAAGAATGCTTGATACGTTTAAAACAAATCATTTCATACTATAATAAGTGTATAGTGTTTAAAACAATTTCAATCATAAATATCAATCATAGGTGGCATGGGTACCATATATCATGTCGCCATACTAGTTCTACAATTAAAACCGCAAATGTCACGTATTTGGAATTGGATTTCCATCTATGAACCGAGGCAAGGGATCGTCCTCACCGAATTCGGGACTCTCTAGCCCAAGCCATAGGCAAGCGCGCAGGCAAGCCTTTAGATCGTCAGGGCCGGTCCACCGATGTGGATTATTATGCCTGAACACTACGTTTCCCCGCCCTTTGGGGCGTAAATGAGCCAACGAATGGCTCCATTAGACCCGGATCGTCCGATCTAACCGAGGCGCCTCGCAACAGCAACAACCACACAGGTGAAAAGTATGCAAATGTCAGGGCTGGTAGGTCACTGACACCACCCTAGCTAGAAAGAAATGCATGCCCTCCCTGAGGTCCTCTCCTGTTTTTGGTTCACAACCGGGGTGCGAGGCTCGCGAAGTCACGTTACACAAAGCTGTGCCACACAGGCTGTGCTTTGATCATCGCCACAAGACTTTGCTTTTCAACAGAAGCCTCGATCAATTGCCATTTAGGCATGCCACACAGGCAATTCACTTGTGAAATCCCGTAACTTCCCCGGTGAGGAAAGCGCGGATAGTTCGAGAACAAGCCACAACAGAACACATACAGATGAACATTTCATTGTATATTACAACAATGCACCAGAATACAAGAATATACAGAGTATATATGAATAAATATCAGAGATTTAAATTACATTTATATACATAGCAGCGGAAAATAATACAATACACAACTAGAAGAGATATACGGATACAAAGCTTTCCGGATATCATTCCAGCTGTAAACCAGGATCCTGTGAATATAAATATGCAAAACCAAAACTACTAGCTGCCCGTGTCGAAAATAGGGGCACCCAGAGTTTAGGTTAAAAACAATAAACTCCAGGTCAGTCATGTGACTGGTGTGAGAACTAAAATAGTTATTAATCTTTATTTTTAAAGTTAAGTAAATCAAGGGACCACGCCATATAACACGGAACGGGTTTCCTCCCAAGAACACCAGTGCATATAAGTAAACAACGCAATGCTTTTCTAAAAATGAAGCTATTATAAGACCCAGGTCCCATCACACAATGCAACGCAGCCGGAGGATAGGGTTTTCCCTTATAATAGCCAAACATGCTTAGTACGTTTAAAACAAATCATTTGATACTACTATAAGTGTATAGTGTCAAAACAATTTCAATCATAAATATCAATCATAGACGGCATGGGTACCATATATCATGTCGCCATACTAGTTCTACAATTAAAACCGCAATACACGTATTGTAAACTGGATTTCCATCATGTGAACCAAGGCAAAGGGAATATCCTGTGCTTAATTCGAGACTCTCTTGCCCGAGCCTCAGGTTGCAGCCGCGACTGCACCCGGAACATCGGGGCCGGCCACCCGTCGATGGTTAGTAATGCCGTAAACGATATGCTAGCCGGTTCTATGGAACCTCATAGTGATCTGGGACCCGTAAGCCTCTGCAACCACCGTTAACTGAGACGCCCCGCTGGGCAGTAAGTAATGATAAGCAACATTCACATAAGTAATGCCAGCCAGTTTAAGCACTGACACCACTTCTGACTAGAAACCAGCATATGTCCATTTCTCGGAGGTCCTCCCCGTTTTTGGTTCAAACCGAGGTGTGAGGCTCGCGAATCAACGCTATACACAAAGCCATGCCATATCAGCTGCGCTTTGATCATCATCCACCAAACTTTTCTTTTCAACAAAAGTCTGGATCACTGCATCTCAGCATGCCACATTATCAATCCATATCGTACCACTGATTTCTGCCAATATATAACCTCTGAGCTCGTATGTCTCAGAGAAGGACGTTAAGCAAGAGAATAAATTCCTTGCCGCCAAACAGATATATATTTAGCAGAGATCAACGAATACAATATTAAGGAATACAATTTCAGACACACCATCCATTTACAAGTCCGGTCTAGGTCTGAACGAAACCGGAGGCACTTTCCTCGCATATCCATCCATCTCCAAGTACGTCTGGACGACCACCAACTATTTCCATCCTCTTGGGTGTACAGCCCAATCAGGATCGTAAGTAATTATCCCAACGATGTGGAGACTTCCGGTCTTCAACCACCGTCTTCATCTTCAACATATCGTCGAATCGGTTATTCAGAATGGGTATAACCCCAGCCTTTCCGAACAACCTGTGTATATTAAAAACGAATGTTACACAAACACAACATACGCCTCATTCCAATTCAGTAGCTACTAACCGTAAATCAACAAGAGAACAATTTCCCAAATATTAACCCCGAAGGCCGAAACCAACATCAGATCAATACCCCGGAAACCATTCTTCTTAGCTAACCTACAGCTAGTTTCTAAATTTCAATTCTTAGGGAAAGGTTCCCATTAATTTTATCCAAGATAAATTCTTTAAAATTTAACCTTTAATCTTCCTTTGGATGTCATTTCAAACCAAATTATGGTTTTCCAAACTAGTCGAGATTAGCGAACCATACCGAAGTAATTATTTAATTTATTTCCCAATCCCAACTTATTCATCCCATGAAGCAAAACTGGTAATACTCCATATTTAACACCACAGTGTTATCAGTAAAATTAATTACCATTTCACGTTCAAATATGATTAAAGATTTAACTATCGCTTTGGAGAAAAACTGGTGATACTCCATTCTCGCTCATTTTCTAAAGTTGATAATTCAAATTATCAATCCACATTTCAATTTAATTGAAGATTCATTAAAACTCTTTTTGCTGGGTTAAAGAACTAATGTTATTTAAAACACAGTTCACGACAAACCCAAATCACATTCTGTTTATTATCGGGTTAAAGAAGTAGTGTTATTTAAAACACAGTTCACGATAAACCCACAAATCAATTCTATTTAAAACCCATTTCAAATCTAATTTATTTATTTAAGAATAAATGGGGTTTAGTTTCAGTTCAAAACTAGTTCATTTCGATAAAAAAATCTATTTTTATCTTTTCAAATATGGGGTTTTTCATCCCAATTTTTCCCAAAGCATTTCTTATGATTTTACACAAATTATTACTATTTTTAATAATTTTATCAAGGCCCGTACAGTCGATTTCCATCAACGGCCATCGAACTGCACTTACAACGACCTTTTCCAAATTTGATTTGGACGTATCTCCAAATCCATCCGTTAGATTTCAAATTTCTAATATTCGTCAGAAAGCTCTTTTCGATACGAACCCAACGGTTCCGGTTTAAGGAGAATCTGACGGTCGGATCTCCCGTAATGTTCGTTTAAAATAAATGGTCGAAATTTACGAACTGCCGCGGCGCGGCGCGTTCTATTCAGGCCGTTATATTATATATATAATATATAATATATATTTCGTCGATTCCAATTTATAACGAATTTTATAAATAGTTTTGAATTCGTTTCAAAAACAATTCTAACCTTTATTTCAAATTCAAATCAAAATTGAATTTTCTATTTTTAAATCCCATTTATTTTCATTTCTATTTGATTTCAATTCAAGTCGATTTTAATTCGATTCGAATTCATTTTCTTTCCAATTCAATTCAATTCGAATTCGTTTTATATTCAATTCATTTCGAATTCGTTTTATATTCAATTCATTTCGAATTCGTTTTATATTCAATTCATTTCGAATTCGTTTTCTATTTCCATTGAAATCAAATTCGTTATATATTCAATCCGAATTCGTTTTCGTTATATGTTCAATTCGAATTCGTTTTCGTTATATGTTCAATTCGAATTCGTTTTCAATACAATTCAAATTGGTTTTCTATTCAATTCAATTCAAATTTCATTTTAAAATATTCGATTTCGAAATCACTTTTCAATATTCATTTTAAAATGAATAAAATCGATATAAATATCGTTCACGTCATAATGGCGTCAATCTAATCAACACGGCTTCATATACTTCTATTTTCAAATATTCTATTTTAAATATTTCCTTTTTAAACATTTCTATTTTAAATATTTCTACTTCAAATATTTCTACTTCAAATATTTCGTTCAACACATGACTAATCTCAACGGATGAGTACGGTCGACACATGAACCTTTATTTTATATTGATAAAGATGTAAATTTTATTATTAAAATATTTTGTTCAACACATGACTAATCTCAACGGATGAGTACTGTCAACACATGAACCTTTATTTTATATTATTCTTTATTTACTAAATTGGAAGGAGGCCCAATCAATCACCATATAATGTTAATTATATGGATTTTCATACATCACACGTATATAATAGCATTGAAAAATAATCAACCATCAACCAAAGTGCACTACACTGTATAAGCATCATATATAGATATCTAACGCTTATAACAGCCTGTCAATCAATCGATCGACATATTTAATCAATCAGGATGAGTGAACTTCAAATTTCATCCCAACACCCGTGTGGGGTTCCAAACAATCAAACACAGGTTTTAGTTGTGCAGTTGGGCGATGTGTAAAATTTATCAACCCAATCAATATCAGTCAATTCAGTGTATATAAACAAATCGGCCGATTTGTTTATAAATATTTATTTATTCACTTTCATGTTAAAAATTATATTTTTAACGATAAAACATTTTATTCAACTTATGAAAATATTCTATTCAGTTCATTTATTAAATAAAATGATATTTTTATTTTTTCTAACTTATTTTAGAAAATTTCGGCGGCATAACGGCACGATACTAGAAACGGGACAAGGCCTAGCCTTATCCCCGGTCTAGTGAAGGCCCACGCCATTCACACATCAATCAAATCCATTCAATTCACCAAACAATTCAATTCAGACCAAATAATCTAACCAACTTCACAACCAAACAAACAAGTCCATGGTCTGTGGACGATTGTGTCGGGTGCTACTAAGCACCGTCTGCATCCTAGTATATATATATATAACTAGAAAAGAAATTGAAGAGTGAGAAATTCTCACCGATATCTATCCAATACCACGACTCTTCATTTTGAGAAATCCTCGCCATTCTCGCCCTTTGTCGCTTTTGTTGCCCGTAGCCACTATACATATAAAAATCACATTTTTATATTGCTATATAATATATATAAAAATCGAATTTTTACTCTGTTATCCAATATATAAAAATTGAATTTTTATTTTGCTATTCAATATATAAAAATCGAATTTTTAAACCCAAGCTATTTTTATTTTAAAAATCCTTTTATATTTTTAAAGCTCCTTGCTTTTATATTTTTAAAATCATATCCTATTTCTATTTTTAAAAACAAAGCCTTCTTCTATTTTTAAAAACAAAGCCTTCTTCTATATTTTAAAACAAAGCCTTCTTCTATATTTTAAAACAAAGCCTTCTTCTATATTTTAAAATAACAATTCTTTATATTTCTCAAATCAATGTTATTTATCTTTTCAAAAACAATGGTATTTTATTTTTATGCATTTCATATTTTCAAAACATTGCTAATTTATTTTCAAAACATCCATGCTCTTTATATTTGTAAAACATCAATTCTTTATATTTCTCAAATCAATGTTATTTATCTTTTCAAAAACAATGGTATTTTATTTTTCAAAAACAATGCATTTCATATTTTCAAAACATTGCTAATTTATTTTCAAAACATCCATGCTCTTTATATTTTTAAAACATCAATTCTTTATATTTCTCTTTTCCTTTGCCCTGAAAATAACTATGTATATTTAAATAAAAATAAATAAAATAAAATAAAAATTACCTTGGTTAAGCCTAATCATGCCATTAAGGGTATTACCCTTCGTTCTTCTTGCTGCTCCAGGTCTGTAGCCGAGACATTTAAACCCATCATCGATTAGCTTCTGCCGTTGCCGCACCTGCCAGAAAGCGCTAGCCGTCGATCAGTCACTGTCACGCTGAAGACCATCACGAGCTCCACCAACGCCAGGTGGCGCGGCCACCTCGGAGGCCTCCTCCGATCTGAAATCGGTCGCGAACGGAAGGGTTTTGCGCTCGAAATTCCCACCTATTACTTGTTAATTCTCGATCTGACCCACACCAAAAGAGTGATCCCCTCTAGATCTAAAGATTGGCCTTCAACACCTTTTAATTTTGATGGGAGGATGTAACAACCCGAAAATCTGGGCCAGTTTAAAATTTTTATATTGGCAATTTTAGCGAATTTTGTTTATTTAAAATGAATTATTTTAAATAATATCGACGAGAAATTTATTTAGAATATAATTCGAACGTATATATTCGTTTGAATCGTCGTTAGAATATAAATAATTATTTACATTTATAAAAGGAATTGAAAATGGCGCGGTAGTTCGATAATTCGATTTCAAACTTCAATTGAATGTACCAGATGCAAAACAATCCGGATTTTAGTGAAACCAAAAACATTAGGATCTAATTGGGAATATCTTTCCAACGAATCCGAAAAATCAAAATTTCATAGCGGAAATCAAAAGATATGTCCAGTTGAAATTTCTGAATAGTCGCTATAGAATTCAGGCCCTTAAAAATGGAAATTTTGCAAACGACCTCGGATTTCGACGAAACCACTTTTGTTGGGTCTGTGATGTAAAGTTATTGCTAGGTTTCAAATTTCATAATTTTTCGAAGCAATATGTGAGCGTGGCAAAGGAAAACGCGTTTTGACCATTTCAGCTGAATTTAATCGACTGGAAAATGACCATTTTCAAACAGTCTCAGAATTCGACGAAACTAGTTTTGTTAGGACCGTATCGTCAATACGAAGCTAGAAAATATTTTTCTGGAATTTTTCGAGTTAGTATGTGACCCCAGTAAATTGAAATGCGCGTTCAAATTCAATATACAGATTTATAATTTGATTTTGAGAAAAACTGATCGAAACAGCCGAATCAGCTTATGATACATATCCCATTGTGTTCGGAATGGGGGTTATTAGCTAGGGACGACAGTCGTTGGGTCTCGTTTGGTGTTCGAATTAAAAGTCAACTTTTGAAATTAAATATAATATAAAAATAATAAATAAATAAACCCCACACCCCCTTATTCTCTCCCTCTCTCCCCATTATTTCGGTCAACGCCCAAAAAAAATCAAAACCCGATCCCTCTTCCGAAACCCCACATCGATCGCCGCCCCCCCCCCCCCCCCCTTCCACCTCGTCGTCCAAACCCGGCCTCCACCCTGCGCCTTCTTCTTCCCCGTGCCTCCTTCTTTCCTCTCTACCCTCGCTTCTCGTTTTCCCCTTCCTCCTTCTGAAATGCGACACCAAAGAACGCGCCACCCACCCCCTCTTCGACCTCCACCTCCTCTGAAGTCGCCGCGCCAGCACCTCCTTCCCTTCTGCTCAGCCTCCCTCTCTCCTCTGAACGATGGGACCCGCTCCCCCCTTCCTTCTTCGAAGCACCCAACGCCCTACAGCCCCGAATCAGCAGGTCCAAGCTCCGCAGCACCACTGCAGGCCCTTCTCGATCGCCGCTTCAGCCCCGACGAAGCTACAGACCCTCTCCCTTTCTGGCGCGAGTTAACAGCGAAAAAACAAGGTGATTTAAATTAATTTAGTTTGTGTAATCAGTTAATGTGGATTATAAACTAATTTTTATACAAAGTGATTACAATAATGACATGATATTTGTTTGTAAACAAAAAGAATTGATTTTTATAAACAAAAAGAATTGATTTTTATAAACAAAAAGAATTGATTTTTATAAACAAAAAGAATTGATTTTTATATACAAGAAAATATAATTTTGTATTGTAGAAAGATATGATTTTCCCTTGTAGAAAAATCGAATTTTTATCTATATAATAGCGGTGTAAAAATAGGATTTTTATAAATATAGTAGCGGCATAAAATTCGATTTTTATATATTGAATAGCAAAGTAAAAATTCGATTTTTATATATTGAATAACGAAGAAAAAATTCGATTTTACATATGTAGAGAGTACGGGCAAAGAAGGTGACGAAAGGCGAGAACGACGAAGATTTCTATAAATGAAGTGTCGTGAAGTTGGGATAGCTATCGGTGAGAACTTCTCACCTTTCAATTTCTTTTTCTAGTTATATATATATACCAGGATGCAGACGGTGTTTAGTAGCACCCGACACCCGTCATCCACAGACCATGGATAGCTTGTTTGTTTAATTGTTTGGTTGTGTAGTTGGTTAGATTATTTGGTTTGAATTGAATTGTTTGGTGAAATGAAGTTTATTTGATTGATGTGTGAATGGCGTGGGACTTCACTAGACCGGGGATAAGGCTAGGCCTCGTCCCATTTCTAGTATCGTGCCGTTATGCCGCCGAAATTTTCTAAAATAAGTTAGAAAAATAAAAATATCATTTTTATTTTGAAATGAACTGAATAAAATTTCATGTGTTAAAATAAAATAGTTTGATCGTTAAAAATATAATTTTTAATGTGAATGTAAATAAATAAATATTCATTTACAAACAGGACAGTTTGTTTATGTACACCTATTTGAAGGACATTGATTGGGACGATAAATTTTACACATCGCCCAACTGCACAAATAAAAATCTGTGTTTGATTGCTTGAAACCCCACACGGGTATTGGGATGATATTTGACGTACACTAATCCTGATTGTTTAGTCGTATGTCAATCGATTGATCGACAGGCTGTTGTAAGCGTTGAATATTTATATTTGATGCTTATACAGTGTAGAATGCACTTTGGATGATGGTTGATTATTCATCGTTGTTGATATATTCATGTGTTGTAGAAAATCCATATAATTAACATTATATGGTGATTGATTGGGCCTCATTCCAGTTTTGAAATAGAAATATTTGAAATGAAATATTTAAATAGAAATATTTGAAAAAGAAATATTTGAAGTAGAATATTTGAACATTGAAATATATGAAGTCGCGTTGATAGATTGACGCCATTTTGACGTGAACGATATTTATATCGATTTTATTCAAATTGAAGTGAATATTAAAGGGAATTGAAATGAATTTGAAATGAATTCAAATAGAGTTGGAATCATTTTTGAAATGAATTCAAATGAATTTGAAATGAATTCAAATGAATTTGAAATGAATTTGAAATGAATTCGAATTGAAATTGAATTCGAATTGAAATTGAATTTAATTGAAATGAATTGAAAACGAATTGAATTGAATTGAAAACGAACTGAAATTGAATTAGAAATCAATTTGAATTGAAATCAATTTGAAATGAATTTAAAACGATTTATAAAGCATGTTTTGAATTGTAATCGACGAAATATATATTATATATATTATATATATAATATAATGGCCTGAATAGAACGCGCCGCGCCGCGGCAGTTCGTGAATTTCGACCATTTAATTCAAACGGACATTACGGGAGATCCGACCGTCGGATTCTCCTAAAACTGGAACCATTGGGTTCGTATCGAAAAGAGCTTTTTAACGAATATTAAAAATTAGAAATCTAACCGTTGGATTTGGAATTATGTCCAAATCAAATTTGAAAAAGGTCGATGTAAGTGCAATTCGATGACCGTTGATGGAAATCGACTGTACGGGCCTTGATAAAATCATTAAAAATAGTAATAATTTGTGTAAAATCATAAGAAATGATTTAGAATGAATTGGGATGAAAAATTCCCTATTTGAAAAGATAAAAATAGATTTTTATCGAAATGAACTAGTTTTGAACTAGAATTGTAATTCTATTTATTTTTAAATAAATAAATTGGATTTGAAATGGTTTTGAAAATAACCAGATTTTCCAGTGATTGCATTGGAATGGGTTTGAATCGAAATTGTCTTCGGAATATTTCGATGTTGGATTTCGTGATTATACAGATGTTGTTATGGAAATTTGAAAGATATAGATATATATATCGTTATTTCCCATACGATATCTGTTGGTCGTAGAATTTGATATTGAATATAAGCCGATATATTTTCTATTCAGAGCCTTGTATTTAACATCAAATGTGATTTGGGTTTGTCGTGAATGGTGTCTTCATTAACATTGTTCTTGAACCCAGTCGAGAAAAGATTAAATCCTTTTATTTAAATTTAATGAAGTGTACCAATTAAATAATATTTAATTGAAATTGAATTGATATTGATTTTTGGGTTTATCGTGGACAGTGTTTTAAATAACACTCGTTCTTTAACCCGATAATTAATGGAAGGTGATTTGGGGTTTATCATGGACCGTGTTTTAAATGACACTGATTCTTTAACCCAGCCAAAGATTAAAACTAAGTGGAGTTTTAATGAATCTTTAATTAGATTGAAATGATCGAGAATGGAGTATCACCAGTTTTACTCCAGGCGATAGTTAAATCTTTAATTAGATTTGAACGTGAAATGGTAATTGAATTTACCGATAACACCGTGGTGTTAGATATGAAGTATAACCAGTTTTACTTCATGGGATGAATAGGTTGGGATTGGGAAATAAAATAAATGATTACTTCGGTGTGGTTCGCTAATCCCGACTAGTTTGAATTGATATTCAAAGGAGATTAAAGAATAAATTTAAAGAATTTATCTTGGATAAAATTAATGGGAACTTTTCCCAAAGTATAGGAATATTTGAATAAAAGAATATTCTGAATTGGAATGAGGCATATGTTGTGTTTGTGTAACACTTTTATAATATATACGCGAGTTATTCAGAAAGACCGGGTTTATCCCATTCTGAATAACTGATTCGACGTGGTGTCGAAGATGAAGACGGTGGTCGAAGACCGGAAGTCTTCACGTCGTTTGGGTGATTGCTGATGATCTTGATTGGGCTGTACACCCAAGAAGATGGAAACAGTTGGTGATCGTCCAGACGTGCTTGGAGATCGATGGATATGCGGGTTACTAGGTGCCTCCGGTTTCGTTCAGACCCTGAATGGACTTGTAAATTGACTCTGTGTCTGACATTGGATTTTAGCCCGTGTGATTGATCTCTATTAAATATATATCTGTTTGGCGGCGGAGAATTTATTCTCTTGCTTAACGCCCTTCTCTGAGACGTACGGGCTCAGGGGTTATATATTGATGGATATCAAACGCATGGAGTGAATTGCCTGTGTGGCATGCCTGAGTGGCAATTTATCGAGGCTTCTGTTGAAAAGCAAAGTCTTGTGGTGATGATCAAAGCACGGCCTTTGTGGCGTAGCTTTGTGTAACGTTTACTTCGCGAGTTTCGCACCCCGGTTGTGAACCAGAAACGGGAGGAAGGACCTCAGGGAGGACATGCGTTTCTTCCTAGCTAGGGTGGTGTCAGTGACCTACCAGCCCTGACATTTATATACTTTTCACCTGTGTGGTTGTTGCTATTGCGAGGTGCCTCGGTTTGATCGGACGATCCGGGTCCGATGGAGTCATTCGTTGGCTCGTTTACGCCCCAAAGGGTGGGGAAACGCAGTGTTCAGGATTTAAGTTTAATCCACATCGGTGGACCGGCCCTGTCGCTCCTAGGGTCACTCGAGCTCTGATCCTGAGACTCGGGCTAGGCAGTCTCGAATCGGTTGAGGACTATCTTTTGCCTCGGTTCACAGACGGAAACCCAATTTCCAAATACGCAACATTGCGATTTTGGTTGTAAACCTATATATGGCAACATAGTGTTATGGGGCATTCATGCCACCTATGATTGATACTTATGATTTGAAGTTGTTTTATACACTATGCACTTATAATAGTATCAAATGATTTCTTTTAAACGTATCAAGCATTCTTGGCTATTATAAGGTAAAAACCCTATCCCCCGGCTTGCGTTGCATTGTGTGATAGGACCTGGGTCTTATAACAGCTTCATTTTTCTTTATTTAGCATTGCGCGGTTTGTTTTATGCACCGGTATTCTTGGGAGGAAACCCGTTCTGTGTTATGCGGCGTGGTCCCTTGATTTACCTAACTTTAAAAATAAAGATTAACTGTTTTAGTTCTCACACCAGTCACATGACTGACCTGGAGTTTATTGTTTTAACCTAAACTCTGGGTGCCCTTATTTTGACACGGGCAGCTAGTAGTTTTGGTTTTGCAGATTTATATTCACAGGATCCTGGTTTACAGCTGGAACGATATCTGGAAAGCTTTGTATCCGTATATCTCCTTCAGTTGTGTATTGTATTATTTTCCGCTGCTATGTATTTAAATGTAATTTAAATCTCTGATATTTCTGTGTAATACTCATTTATACTCTGTATATTCTTGTATTCTGATGCATTGTTGTAATATACAATGAAATGTTCTTCCGTCTGCGTTCTGTTTTGTCGTGTTCTCAAACGATAGGGCGTTTCGAACGGTCTGGGTCGGTTTAGCGACTGGTTCGGACCAAGCGAAATTCCTTTTCGTCACATTTGGTATCAGAGCTTTGGTTTACAAAGCTCAGAGAACATGACACATTAGAACCATACGAAAGAACTCATCAGATATTGGATTAGTAATATCCAATTAGAATGACTCGTTAGAGATGGGATCAGTAGTATCCTAGAACGAGTGTGAAGAGTAAATTTTAACATGAAAACAAATTTTTGTTTTGAAAATTCAAATCAATTATACGTATTTGATTATTTATCTATATTGATTTGGACAATCCAGTATATAAAGATTTTGTATATATGTCTTGCAAACGTGTGTTCGAAGTTTTAATATATTCGGTAGATATAGAATCCCTCTAGTGCCCGGGGATAATTCTGGTGATGGGGCACCATCGCCAGTATTTATCTTCGAGTTTCGAAAGTGAGATTTCTATATATTTCCATTAGACTGGTGTGAGAACCAAAATTAGATAGGGCCTATTGTTGTGATTTAGCATCAAAAATTTGATTTTTTTTTTATTTTTTGACTATATATCAAAATTATGAATTTGAAACGTTAAATTCACTAATTGATTGATGTTTGTGTTGTTTGTTTAATTGTTTGCTAATTTTTAGCCATTTAGCCTAATTGAATCACATATTGAATTATATTGAAATTAGTCGCATTTGCTTGCATATACAAGTACTTACATTGAACAGGTCATAGCAAGGAGGCTAGAGCAGAGAATAAAATTTGTTTGCCCGACAAATAGGTACATGTTTACTATATAATTTACTGTTTTGTTTGGGTGATGATGATTTTATGAGCCTATTGGCTAGCCCCTTGGCTTTTTCTTTTTCTTTTAGAGATCAGAAGGCCTGTATGGCAATTTCGGGATTTTCCCGTGGCTCCCGGTGTAGGGGAGGTTATGGCGAAATTTTTCGAAAATTCCGGGTGTTAGCCTAATTTTTGAAAATTTGAAAATTCTCAGAAACTGAAAAGTTGGAGAATGAAAGCCAGATCGAACGTAGAGTTGATTAATCAAACCACTTTCGACTTTGTTCCTTTTCGGGGACGAAAAGTTTTAACTGGGGGAGATTGTAACAACCCGAAAATCTGGGCCAGTTAAAAATTTTTATTTTGGCAATTTTAGCGAATTTTGATTATTTAAAATGAATTATTTTAAATAATATCGACGAGAAATTTATTTAGAATATAATTCGAACGTATATATTCGTTTGAATCGTCGTTAGAATATAAATAATTATTTATATTTATAAAAGGAATTGAAAATGGCGCGGTAGTTCGATAATTCGATTTCAAACTTCAATTGAATGTACCGGGTGCATAACAATCCGGATTTTAGTGAAACCAAAAACATTAGGATCTAATTGGGAATATCTTTCCAACGAATCCGAAAAATCAAAATTTCATAGCGGAAATCAAAAGATATGTCCAGTTGAAATTTATGAATAGTCGCTATATAATTCAGGCCCTTAAAAATGGAAATTTTGCAAACGACCTTGGATTTCGACGAAACCACTTTTGTTGGTTCTGTGATGTAAAGTTATTGCTAGATTTCAAATTTCATAATTTTTCGAATCAATATGTGAGCGTGGCAAAGGAAAACGCGTTTTGACCATTTCAGTTGAATTTAATCGACTGGAAAATGACCATTTTCAAACAGTCTCAGAATTCGACGAAACTAGGTTTGTTAGGACCGTATCGTCAATACGAAGCTAGAAAATATTTTTCTGGAATTTTTCGAGTTAGTATGTGACCCCAGTAAATTGAAATGCGCGTTCAAATTCAATATACAGATTTATAATTTGATTTTGAGAAAAACTGATCGAAACAGCTGAATCAGCTTATGATACATATCCCATTGTGTTCGGAATGGGGGTAGTTAGCTAGGGACGACAGTCGTTGGGTCTCGTTTGGTGTTCGAATTAAAAGTCAACTTTTGAAATTAAATATAATATAAAAATAATATATAAATAAACCCCACACCCCCTTATTCTCTCCCTCCCTCCCCATTATTTCGGTCAACGCCCAAAAAAAATCAAAACCCGATCCCTCTTCCGAAACCCCACATCGATCGCCGCCCCCCCCCCCCCTTCCACGTCGTCGTCCAAACCCGGCCTCCACCCTGCGCCTTCTTCTTCCCCGCGCCTCCTCCTTTCCTCTCTACCCTCGCTTCTCGTTTTCCCCTTCCTCCTTCTGAAACGCGACACCAAAGAACGCGCTGCCCACCCCCTCTTCGATCTCCACCTCCTCTGAAGCCGCCGCGCCAACGCTTCCTCCCCTTCTGCTCAGCCTCCCTCTCTCCTCTGAACGATGGGACCCGCTCCCCCTTCCTTCTTCGAAGCACCCAACGCCCTACAGCCCCGAATCAGCAGGTCCAAGCTCCGCAGCACCACTGCAGGCCCTTCTCGATCGCCGCTTCAGCCCCGACGAAGCTACAGACCCTCTCCCTTTCTGGCGCGAGTTAACAGCGAAAAAACAAGGTGATTTAAATTAATTTAGTTTGTGTAATCAGTTAATGTGGATTATAAACTAATTTTTATACAAAGTGATTACAATAATGACATGATATTTGTTTGTAAACAAAAAGAATTGATTTTTATAAACAAAAAGAATTGATTTTTATAAACAAAAAGAATTGATTTTTATAAATAAAAAGAATTGATTTTTATATACAAGAAAATATAATTTTGTATTGTAGAAAGATATGATTTTCCCTTGTAGAAAAATCGAATTTTTATCTATACAATAGCGGTGTAAAAATAGGATTTTTATAAATATAGTAGCGGCATAAAATTCGATTTTTATATATTGAATAGCAAAGTAAAATTTCGATTTTTATATATTGAATAACGAAGAAAAAATTCGATTTTTACATATGTAGAGAGTACGGGCAAAGAAGGTGACGAAAGGCGAGAACGACGAAGATTTCTATAAATGAAGTGTCGTGAAGTTGGGATAGCTATCGGTGAGAACTTCTCACCTTTCAATTTCTTTTTCTAGTTATATATATATACCAGGATGCAGATGGTGTTTAGTAGCACCCGACACCCGTAATCCACAGACCATGGATAGCTTGTTTGTTTAATTGTTTGGTTGTGTAGTTGGTTAGATTATTTGGTTTGAATTGAATTGTTTGGTGAAATGAAGTTTATTTGATTGATGTGTGAATGGCGTGGGACTTCACTAGACCGGGGATAAGGCTAGGCCTCGTCCCGTTTCTAGTATCATGCCGTTAAGCCGCCGAAATTTTCTAAAATAAGTTAGAAAAATAAAAATATCATTTTTATTTTGAAATGAACTGAATAAAATTTCATGTGTTAAAATAAAATAGTTTGATCGTTAAAAATATAATTTTTAACGTGAATGTAAATAAATAAATATTCATTTACAAACCGGACGGTTTGTTTATGTTCACCTATTTGAAGGACATTGATTGGGACGATAAATTTTACACATCGCCCAACTGCACAAATAAAAATCTGTGTTTGATTGCTTGAAACCCCACACGGGTATTGGGATGATATTTGACGTACACTAATCCCGATTGTTTAGTCGTATGTCAATCGATTGATCGACAGGCTGTTTTAAGCGTTGAATATTTATATTTGATGCTTATACAGTGTAGAATGCACTTTGGATGACGGTTGATTATTCATCGTTGTTGATATATTCATGTGTTGTAGAAAATCCATATAATTAACATTATATGGTGATTGATTGGGCCTCATACCAGTTTTGAAATAGAAATATTTGAAATGAAATATTTAAATAGAAATATTTGAAGCAGAATATTTGAAAATTGAAATATATGAAGTCGCGTTGATAGATTGACGCCATTTTGACGTGAACGATATTTATATCGATTTTATTCAAATTGAAGTGAATATTAAAGGGAATTGAAATGAACTTGAAATGAATTCAAATAGAGTTGGAATCGTTTTTGAAATGAATTCAAATGAATTTGAAATGAATTTGAAATGAATTCGAATTGAAATTGAATTCGAATTGAAATTGAATTGAATTGAATTGAATTGAAAACGAATTGAATTGAATTGAAAACGAACTGAAATTGAATTAGAAATCAATTTGAATTGAAATCAATTTGAAATGAATTTAAAACGATTTATAAAGCACGTATTGAATTGTAATCGAAGAAATATATATTATATATATTATATATATAATATAATGGCCTGAATAGAACGCGCCGCGCCGCGGCAGTTCGTGAATTTCGACCATTTAATTCAAACGGACATTACGGGAGATCCGACCGTCGGATTCTACTAAAACCGGAACCGTTGGGTTCGTATCGAAAAGAGCTTTCTAATGAATATTAGAAATTAGAAATCTAACGGTTGGATTTGGAATTATGTCCAAATCAAATTTGAAAAAGGTCGCTGTAAGTGCAATTCGATGACCGTTGATGGAAATAGACTGTACGGGCCTTGATAAAATCATTAAAAATAGTAGTAATTTGTGTAAAATCATAAGAAATGGTTTAGAAATAATTGGGATGAAAAATTCCCTATTTGAAAAGATAAAAATAGATTTTTATCGAAATGAACTAGTTTTGAACTAGAATTGTAATTCTATTTATTTTTAAATAAATAAATTGGATTTGAAATGGTTTTGAAAATAACCAGATTTTCCAGTGATTGCATTGGAATGGGTTTGAATCGAAATTGTCTTCGGAATATTTCGATGTTGGATTTCGTGATTATACAGATGTTGTTATGGAAATTCGAAAGATATAGATATATATATCGTTATTTCCCATACGATATATGTTGGTCGTAGAATTTGATATTGAATATAAGCCGATATATTTTCTATTCAGAGCCTTTTATTTAACATCAAATGTGATTTGGGTTTGTCATGAATGGTGTCTTCATTAACATTGTTCTTGAACCCAGTCGAGAAAAGATTAAATCTTTTTATTTAGATTTAATGAAGTGTACCAATTAAATAATATTTAATTGAAATTGAATTGATATTGATTTTTGGGTTTATCGTGGACAGTGTTTTAAATAACACTCGTTCTTTAACCCGATAATTAATGGAAGGTGATTTGGGGTTTATCGTGAACCGTGTTTTAAATGACACTGATTCTTTAACCCAGTCGAAGATTAAAACTAAGTGGAGTTTTAATGAATCTTTAATTAGATTGAAATGATCGAGAATGGAGTATCACCAGTTTTACTCCAGGCGATAGTTAAATCTTTAATTAGATTTGAACGTGAAATGGTAATTGAATTTACCGATAACACCGTGGTGTTAGATATGAAGTATAACCAGTTTTACTTCATGGGATGAATAGGTTGGGATTGGGAAATAAAATAAATGATTACTTCGGTGTGGTTCGCTAATGCCGACTAGTTTGAATTGATATTCAAAGGAGATTAAAGAATAAATTTAAAGAATTTATCTTGGATAAAATTAATGGGAACTTTTCCCAAAGTATAGGAATATTTGAATAAAAGAATATTCTGAATTGAAATGAGGCGTATGTTGTGTTTGTGTAACACTTTTATAATATATACGCGAGTTATCCAGAAAGACCGGGTTTATCCCATTCTGAATAACTGATTCGACGTGGTGTTGAAGATGAAGACGGCGGTCGAAGACCGGAAGTCTTCACGTCGTTTGGGTGATTACTGATGATCTTGATTGGGCTGTACACCCAAGAAGATGCAAACAGTTGGTGATCGTCCAGACGTGCTTGGAGATCGATGGATATGCGGGGTACTAGGTGCCTTCGGTTTCGTTCAGACCCAGAACGGACTTGTAAATGGACTGTGTGTCTGACATTGGATTTTAGCCCGTGTGATTGATCTCTATTAAATATATATCTGTTTGGCGGCGGAGAATTTATTCTCTTGCTTAACGCCCTTCTCTGAGACGTACGGGCTCAGGGGTTATATATTGATGGATATCAAACGCATGGAGTGAATTGCCTGTGTGGCATGCCTGAGTGGCAATTGATCGAGGCTTCTGTTGAAAAGCAAAGTCTTGTGGTGATGATCAAAGTACGGCCTTTGTGGCGTAGCTTTGTGTAACGTTTACTTCGCGAGTTTCGCACCCCGGTTGTGAACCAGAAACGGGAGGAAGGACCTCAGGGAGGACATGCGTTTCTTCCTAGCTAGGGTGGTGTCAGTGACCTACCAGCCCTGACATTTATATACTTTTCACCTGTGTGGTTGTTGCTGTTGCGAGGCTCCTCGGTTTGATCGGACGATCCGGGTCCGTTGGAGTCATTCGTTGGCTCGTTTACGCCCCAAAGGGTGGGGAAACGCAGTGTTCAGGATTTAAGTTTAATCCACATCGGTGGACCGGCCCTGTCACTCCTAGGGTCACTCGAGCTCTGATCCTGAGACTCGGGCTAGGCAGTCTCGAATCGGTTGAGGACTATCTTTTGCCTCGGTTCACAGACGGAAACCCAATTTCCAAATACGCAACATTGCGATTTTGGTTGTAAACCTATATATGGCGACATAGTGTTATGGGGCATTCATGCCGCCTATGATTGATACTTATGATTTGATGTTGTTTTATACACTATGCACTTATAATAGTATCAAATGATTTATTTTAAACGTATCAAGCATTCTTGGCTATTATAAGGTAAAAACCCTATCCCCCGGCTTGCGTTGCATTGTGTGATAGGACCTGGGTCTTATAACAGCTTCATTTTTCTTTATTTAGCATTGCGCGGTTTGTTTTATGCACCGGTATTCTTGGGAGGAAACCCGTTCCGTGTTATGCGGCGTGGTCCCTTGATTTACCTAACTTTAAAAATAAAGATTAACTGTTTTAGTTCTCATACCAGTCACATGACTGACCTGGAGTTTATTGTTTTAACCTAAACTCTGGGTGCCCTTATTTTGACACGGGCAGCTAGTAGTTTTGGTATTGCAGATTTATATTCACAGGATCCTGGTTTACAGCTGGAACGATATCCGGAAAGCTTTGTATCCGTATATCTCCTTCAGCTGTGTATTGTATTATTTTCCGCTGCTATGTATTTAAATGTAATTTAAATCTCTGATATTTCTGTGTAATACTCATTTATACTCTGTATATTCTTGTATTCTGATGCATTGTTGTAATATACAATGAAATGTTCTTCCGTCTGCGTTCTGTTTTGTCGTGTTCTCAAACGATAGGGCGTTTCGAACGGTCTGGGTCGGTTTAGCGACTGGTTCGGACCGAGCGAAATTCCTTTTCGTCACAGAGGATCGAACGAAAAATTGGGGGAAAGCATCAAGATGTTTGGATCGTCGATTAAGCAAGGAGGCGGGTTTTTAATTCTGCGTTGACTAGGGCGTTGTTTGACTAGGGCTTCTTTAGAGGATAGGGCCTTATATATATTATTTTATTTTAATTCGAAATTGCTTGTCCATCGATCCAAATCCCAAATCAACTACAACGACTGTCACGCCAAGCTAATTACCCCCCTTCCGAACACAATGGGATATGTCCCACAAGCCAATTCGACTGTTTGAATCAGTTTTTATCAAAATTAAAATATAATTCTATATATATTCAATTTGAACATACATTTTAATTTACCGAGGTCACATACGGACACTAAAAATTCCCGAAAAATCATTTCTAGCTTCATATTGACGATACGGTCCTAACAAAACTAGTTTCGTCGAATTCTGAGACAGTTTGAAAAATGGCCATTTTCCAGTCGATTAAAATCAACTGAAATTGGTCAAACGCGTTTTACTTTGCCACGCTCACATATTGATTCGAAAAATTATGAAATTTGAAACCTAGCAATAACTTTACATCACGGATCCAACAAAAGTGGTTTCATCGAAATCCGAGGTCATTTGCAAAATTTCCATTTTTAAGGGCCTGAATTCCATAGCGACTATTCAGAATTTTCAACTGGACATATCTTTCGATTCCGATTATGAAATTTCAATATTTCGGATTCGTTGGAAAGATATTCATAAATAGATTCTAATATTTTTGGTTTCACTAAAATCCGGATTGTTTTGCACCCGGTACATTCATTTGAAGTTTGAAATCAAATTATCGAACTACCGCGCAATTATCAATTCCTTTTATAATTATAAATAATTATTTATATTCTAACGACGACGCGTATAAATATATACGTTGAATTCTATTCAAAATAAATTTCTCGTCGATATTATTTAAAATAATTCATTTTAAATAATCAAAATTCGCTAAAATTGTCAAAATAAATTTTTTTTAAAAGGCCCAGATTTTCGGGTTGTTACACTCCATGCGTTTGATATCCATCAGTATATAACCCCTGAGCTCGTACGTCTCAGAGAAGGGCGTTAAGCAAGAGAATAAATTATCCGCCGCCAAACAGATATATATTTAATAGAGATCAATCACACAGACTAAAATCCAATGTCAGGCACACAGTCCATTTACAAGTCCGTTCTGGGTCTGAACGAAACCGGAAGCACCTAGTACCCCGCATATCCACCGATCTCCAAGTACGTCTGGGCGATCACCAACTGTTTCCATCTTCTTGGGTGTACAGCCCAATCAAGATCATCAGTAATCACCCAAACGACGTGAAGACCTCCGGTCTTCAACCACCGTCTTCATCTTCGACTTATCGTCGTATCAGTTATTCAGAATGGGATAAACCCAGTCTTTCCGAATAACTCGCGTATATATTATAAAAGTGTTACACAAACACAACATACACCTCATTCCAATTCATCAGTCACTAATCGTAAATTAATCAAGAGAATAATTCCCCAAATATTAACCCCGAAGGCCGAAACCAACATCAGATCAATATCCAGAAAACCACTCTGCTTAGCTAACCGACAGTTAGTTTCTAAATTTCACATTCATAGGGAAAGGTTCCCATTAATTTTATCAAAGATAAATTCCTTAAAATTTATTCTTTAATCTATTATTGAATATCAATGCAAACTAGTCGGGACTAAGGAACCTTACCGAAGTAATCATTTGTTTTAATTTCCCAATCCCAACCTATTCATCCCATGAAGTAAATCTGGTTATACTTCATATCTAACACCACGGTATTATCGGTAAATTCAATTACCATTTCACATTCAAATCTAATTAAAGATTTAACCATCGCCTGGAGTAAAACTGGTGATACTCCATTCTCGATCTTTTCAATCTAATTAAAGATTCATTAAAACTCCACTTAGTTTTAATCTTTAACCGGGTTAAAGAATTAGTGTCATTTAAAACACGGTTCACGATAAACCCAAAACCACATTCCATTAATTATCGGGTTAAAGAACGAGTGTTATTTAAAACACTGTCCACGATAAACCCAAAAATCAATATTGATTCAATTTCAATTAAATATTATTTAATTGGTACACTTCATTAAATCTAAATAAAAAGATTTAATCTTTTCTCAACTTGGTTCAAGAACAGTGTTAATGAAGACACCATTCACGACAAACCCAAATCACATTTGATATTAAACACAAGGCTCTGAATAGAAAATATATCGGCTTATATTCAATATCAAATTCTACGACTAACAAATATCGTATTGGAAATAACGATATATATATATCTTTCAAATTCCCATAACAATATCTGTATCATCACGAAATCCAACGTCGAAATAATCCAAAGACAATTTCGATTCAAATCCATTCCAATATAATTATTGGAAATTTTGGTTATTTTCAAAACCATTTCTAATCCAGTTTATTCATTTTAAAAATAAATAGAATTATAATTCTAGTTCAAAACTAGTTCATTTCGATAAAAATATATTCTTATCTTTTCAAATATGGAGTTTTTCATCCTAATCTTTCCCAAATCATTTCTTATGATTTTACACAAATTATTACTATTTTTAATAATTTTATCAAGGCTTGTACAGTCGATTTCCATCAACGGCCATCGAACTGCACTTACAGCGACCTTTTTCAAATTTGATTTGGACATAATTCTAAATCCAACCGTTAGATTTCTAATTTCTAATATTCGTTAGAAAGCTCTTTTCGATACGAACCCAACGGTTTCGGTTTTAGGAGAATCCGACGGTCGGATCTCCCGCAATATCCATTTGAAGACAATGGTCAAAATTCGTGAACTACCGCGGCGCGGCGCGTTCTATTCAGGCCATTATATTATATATATAATATATATAATATATACTTCGTCGATTTCAATTCAAAACGTGCTTTATAAATCGTTTTAAATTCATTTTCAAAACAGTTTCCACTTCATATTCAATTTCAAATCAAAATTGAATATTCCAATTTAAATTCATTTTAAATTCATTTCAAATTGATTTCAATTCAAATTGATTTCTAATTCAATTTCAGTTCGTTTTCAATTCAATTCAATTTCAATTCGAATTCATTTCTATTCCATTTCAATTCGAATTCATTTATATTCAATTTCAATTCGAATTCATTTATATTCAATTTAAATTCGAATTTATTTATATTCAATTTCAATTCGAATTTATTTTTATTCAATTTGAATTCGAATTTATTTATATTCAATTTCAATTCGAATTTATTTTTATTCAATTTCAATTCGAATTTATTTATATTCAATTCTTTTTTTTCTTTTCGAAAAATCAGATTTTGAAATCACTTTCAATATTCATTATAAAATGAATAAAATCGATATAAATATCGTTCACGTCAAAATGGCGTAAATCTAATCAACACGGCTTCATATATTCATATTTTCAAATATTCTTTTTCATATATTTCTATTTTAAAACTGGAATGAGGCCCAATCAATTACCATATAATGTTAATTATATGGATTTTCTACAACACATGTATATATCAACAACGATGAATAATCAACCATCATCCAAAGTGTATTCTACACTGTATACGCATCAAATATAAATTTTCAACGCTTATAACAGCCTGTCAATCAATCGATCGACATACAACTAAACAATCGGGATTAGTGTACGTCAAATATCATCCCAATACCCGTGTGGGGTTTCAAGAAATCAAACACAGATTTTTATTTGTGCAGTTGGGCGATGTGTAAAATTTATCGTCCCAATCAATGCCCTTCAAATAGGTGTACATAAACAAACCGTCTGGTTTGTAAATGAATATTTATTTATTCACATTCACGTTAAAAATTATATTTTTAACGATCAAACTATTTTATTAAACCTATGAATATTCTATTCGGTTCATTTATTAGATAAAATGTTATCTTTATTTTTCTAACTTATTTTTCGAAAATTTCGGCGGCATAACGGCACGATACTAGAAACGGGACAAGGCCTAGCCTTATCCCCGGTCTAGTGAAGGCCCACGCCATTCACACATCAGTCAAATCAATTTCATTTCACCAAACAATTCAATTCTAACCAAATAATCTAACCAACTACACAACCAAACAATTAAACAAACAAGCCATCCATGGTCTGTGGATGACGGGTGTTGCTAAGCACCGTCTGCATCCTAGTATATATATAACTAGAAAAAGAAATTGAAGAATGAAAAGTTCTCACAGAATAGCTATTCCAATGCCACGACTCTTCTTTGCAGAAAGCTTCGTCGTTCTGCCTCTTGTCACTTTCTTTGCCCGTATTCACTACATATATAAAAGTCACATTTTTACTTCGCTATTTAATATATAAAAATCGAATTTTTACTACGCGATTCAATATATAAAAATTGAATTTTTACTTCGCTATTCAATATATAAAAATAAAAATCGAATTTTTACTTCGCTATTCAATATATAAAAATCGAATTTTTTCTTCGCTATTCAATATATAAAAATCTAATTTTTACTTCGCTGTTCAATATATAAAAATCGAATTTAAAAATCGAATTTTTACTATGCTATTCAATATATAAAAATCGAATTTTTACTTCGCTTTTCAATATATAAAAATCGAATTTTTTCTTCGCTATTCAATATATAAAAACCCCGCCTTTCTTTGATTAAAAATCTTGCCTTTCTATAACTAAAAATATCACCTTTCATTATATAAAAATCCGAACTTTGTTTATATAAAAATCCTACTTTTAATAATGAAAAATCATAAAAACTTACCATCATCGATTTATTTCAGACGAGGGGCCTCACAGCAGTCGTTGACAAGGTGGGTGGTGGCGGCAAGGTGATGAAGGTCGGGGGTGGCGCTGTTAAAGGTGGAGGCGGCTCTGATTTGGGAAATCGAGGCTAGGGGTTCGATTTTTAGGGCTTGGGGGAGTTAGAGGTGGCCGGAGGATCACCAGAGGGGCGGCACAGGTCACGGCACGACAGCGGTGGGCCTAGCTTGGCGGTTGGCTGCGGTCACAGGTGGCTAGGGATTTTGGGGGTCCACGGTTCACGCGTTGGAGGTGGAGGAAGAAGGAAGGGGAAGCGGAGGGGGCAGCGCCAGTGTTGGTGGCGGGGAGGGCGGCTCCGACGCGACGGTGGCGGCGTGGACCAGGGGTGCGATTGCTATTTTTTTTTCTGATTTCCTCTGTCAAAATGAAAGAGGGGGGTATATGAATATAATTATTTATATTTTATTTTTATTCTCTAAAAAGTTACTTTACCATTCGATTTCAAAACGGGACCCACCGCCTGTCGTCCGTAGCTAATTACCCCCATTCCGAACACAATGGGATATGTATCGTAAGCTGATTCGATCGTTTCGATCAGTTTCCGTTAAAATCAACATACAACTCTATATTTTGAATTTGAACGTGCATTTCATTTTACCGCGGTCACATACTAACTCTAAAAATCCTCGAAAAATATTTTCTAGCTTCGTATTGACGATACGGTCTTAACAAAACTAGTTTCGTCGAATTCTGAGACCATTAGAAAAATGGCCATTTTCCAGTCGATTAAAATCAACTTAAACTGGTCAATGTGTTTTCCTTTGCCACGCTCACATATTGATTCGAAAAATTATGAAATTTGAAACCTAGCAATAATTTGACATCACGGACCCAACAAAAGTGGTTTCGTCGAAATCCGAGGTCGTTTGCAAAATGTCCATTTTTAAGGGCCTGAATTCCATAGCGACTATTCAGAATTTTCAACTGGACATATCTTTTGATTCCCGTTATGAAATCTCAATTTTTCGGATTCGTTGGAAAGATATTATCAAATAGATCCTAATGTTTTTGGTTTCACTAAAATCTGGATTGTTTTGCACCCGGTACATTCAATTGAAGTTTGAAATCGAATTATCGAACTACCGCGCCATTTTCAATTCTATTTATAATTATATATAATTATATATATTCTAACGACGACGTATATAATATATACGTTCGAATTATATTCTAAATAAAATTCACGTCGATATTATTTAAAATAATTCATTTAAAATAATCAAAATTCGCTAAAATTGCCGAAATAAAATTTTTAAACTGGCCCAGATTTTCGGGTTGTTACATATTAGCTTAGAAATTTACTAAGCTAAACAAAAGGATATTAACTTAGGAATTGAATAAGTTAAATAAAGGATATTGGCTTAGGATATTGAATAAGTTTTAAATAAGATATTTTTAGAGGAAATACTTAGAATAAATAAATAAGGTAATATAGGAAACACTTCGAACTAAGTCATTAAAGAAGATATTTATTAAGGAATAAATAAGAGATTATAAAGGGAATATTTGCAAACTATTTGAAAAAATAAATAAAAAGGGAAATATTTGATCAAGAAAACAAATAGGGTTATAAAGGAAATATTTGTTTAGAAAACAAATAGATTATAAAGAAAATATTTATCCTTGGATAAATATATATATATATATATATATATATATATATATAAGTCTGAACTTATATATGAAGAAGTAAACAGTAAAAGGAGCAGATTGATTTATAAATGAGATTTATAAATTAAGTTAAATATTATCATTTGATAAATGGAATATATAAGTAAGGACTTATATAAAGGAGTAAGAATCGATTTCAACATCGATGTTTGAAACTGGATAAGGATAAATAGTTAACCTGTTAGGTTAAACCATTTGAGTTAACCAGTTAGGTAAAACCATTAGAGTTAACCAGTTAGGGTTATCCAGTTAGAAGTAATCAGTTAGAATTAATCAGTATAGTTAACCGAGTTAGAGTTAGTCGAGTATTAGTTATCGAATATTAGTTTATTCGAAGAAGTGAGTTAATCGAATCAGAAATATCCAAGATGAGTTAATCGATTTGAGTTAATCGAAGGAGTTAATCGAATAATAGATATTCGAAGTGAGATAATCGAATAATAGATATTCGAAGTGAGATAATCGAATAGTAGATATTCGAAGTAAGTTAATCAAATACAAGTTATTCGAATAAGTTATTCGAATAAGAGTTAATCTAGTAAGAGTTAAATAGAATAAAAGTTCATCGAATAAGAGTTAATCCAGTACGAGTTAAATAGAATAAAAGTTCATTGAATAAGAGTTATAGATTAGAGTTAACCAAATAGGAGTTAATAAATTTGTTGATCGTTATATTATTCAAGTTAGGAAATAAAAGTCATATTAAAGATAATATATTTCGGATGCAGGAGATTATAACACCATTGTTATAATTACTTAAACTTGTAAGAGAAGGGGGTTCGTAAATAGAATCCGAGGGTTTGTAAGGAAGTGTTAAAGAGTTAAAAAGGTGAATCTTATCTATTTCGAGATTTGAAAGTTGGTTCAGTTAAGGTCTGAGAAGTAGCTATACCCCAACTTGATTGACTGCGTTTTAATTAAGAAATGGTTACGGTTCGAGTGTGAAGTGGTTAAGTGGATTTAGTAATTTAGTATAGTGGTTTGAGTTGTCATCGCAATATAGTTTTAAACATCTGTTTAAATCCCAATTAAGAAGTTTGGAAATGTTTTCCAAAACGAGAATTAGAAATGTTTTCTGATAACAGAAAATAAGAATTTAGAATATATGGAAACAAGAGATAAGTGAATTAATGAAATAAAGAGATAAATGTTGAATGATGATTGGTCGATATAATTTCCTCCTGGAAATAATATCGTTGTTTGCACACCTGTTTTTCTTTGATGGTTAAATCACAGACTATCGAAATTTTGACCATTTTAACATCGTTAATATAGAGAGACCGGTTGGATTATTATCCAAAGAACCACTCTGTATTGGCATAAGCATTGCGAATCATATATGCCAAAGATAATTGAAGACGGAGTAAAGTGCAAGGGCTACTGTATAAGTCTTAGATAACAGTGCCTAAGATGGATGTACTGAATAGTGCCTTCGGTTCATCCTGTTCCTGGATGACTTGTATGGATGAATGTCTGATAGAGTATTTCCAAAAAGGCCACATACATTGATTTCTTAAACCGTGCCATGAGTGGAAGCGGAGAAGGAAACTTCTTTAGCTAACACGTAATGTACTATTGTAGACGTCAATTAGTGATTTTTGATGGATCTGACAATGGGGCATTCGATGTATACTGTATATGTAGAAACGTGAGATGAAAGCGTTTATGCTAGATGATTAATATAATTGTAGATGATAGAGATTATTATAATATCAGAAGGTTTTTGATATAAAGATATTTTGGATTCAAATAAGGGAAAAACCCGTTCCGTTATACGGCGTGGTCTTATGAGATATCGTTTACTTGTTCAACTATTTAAAACTGTTTTACTCATACCGGTCCCATGACTAACCCGGAGTTTATTTTGTTTTGTTTTCCCTAAACTCTTGGGTGCCCAATTTTGTATAGGAAGTCAAGTAGTCAGGAATTTACAGATACTTGAAGAGCTGGAGCAGGAGGCTTCAGGATCATATAGCTATAGATTATTTCCACTGTGTTGTAAGTGTTGTATTTTGATAATGATGTATATTCAAGTACAGATGTATATTTCAAGTTATGTTATATATATTATATGTTATTCGTTCCGCTTTGAGGTTCGTGTTACTCTGATGTTGTTCTTCTTCTTCTTCTATTCTAAGTTTCTATCTTATTTTTCCTCACCCTCTAATTTCTTTCATTAACTTTCTGGTATTTTTCGATGTTTGGATAGTCATAATTGAGTTTATGGAGATAACCAAAGTCGACAAAATCCGGGTCGTTACAGACACGAGGTTAGACTCGTTTGTGGTGTAAGACTGTCCGGACCTGCCCTGCAAATCCAGCTACCACAAATGCCAGTCTAAAGTGGGAGGTCTTAGGCATAAATTAAATGTGTAACAGTTGTAAAGACATGGGGTTAGGCTAGTTTGTGGTGTAAGACTGCCTGGACCCGCCCGGCAAATCCAACTGCCACAAATGTCAGTCTATTGTGGGAGGTCTTTACGAGGTTACGGTCTTAATGAATTAAGAAACACTTAACCAGATAAACATGTAGTGGGACATAAGGGGGTTAAGTGGGTGCCTTGGGTGGCATGTGGAATTAAGGGGGTGCCTTGGGTGGCATTTGAAATACGATTAGATGCACTTAACCAAGATTGAAACATGTAAAAAGACATGATTAAGAATGGGGTTAAGTGGGGGAAAAACCTTAGAGGAGAACAAGCATAGGTGGAAAGCTTGTGTCATGCATGAGGGCCCTTTTCAAACATGTAACTCATTAAGTATATTTGTGGGCTCGACCCAAGTCGAGGATGGGACACGCGTACTGGATTTGATTATAAGAGGTCAAAACGGGTTAGCGGTGGCAATGCAAGTCCAACGGGTTCATATCCGTGTGTGGGCCCGGGCTAGTAGGTAAGACGCTGTTGCATCGTGTAGATATAAGCCATGCATTTTTGGTTGTATCGGGTAGCCACTTTGGGGAGTGATACACCCCACTGTGGGGCCAGCACAGGTATCTACGAGTAAGGGAGTCGATCGAATGGGGGTAGTGGGTACACCTAGTGGAGATAGGGGAAGACGGCACCTATGAAGGTAGCTACGGGTACATTAAGCTACCATTATCATTACTAACTTTTGTAGGCGGGATCAACCTTTAGGGTGACTCGTGGTGATGCAGTGTAGTAATTATCCTATAGTGATTAGGGGCTCCTTTAACGAATAACTTGGTTCATCTTATTTCCTTGTTTGTTCTGTCATACCCAGTTGTTCACAGTCATTTCCTTATTTTCCAGCTTATGCCTTAGCCTAGTTATTTCGATAATTATATTGTTAAAGTTATCGCACTTGCCATACTTTATGTCTGACCCCCTTTTCTTTCCACCTCTTTTCTTCCTCCCCCCCCCCTCAGGTTTGCAAGGAGGGAATACTACAGCTTAGTGCCGATTTCTTTCAGTTGCTTGAAGAGAGTAGATGTATTGCTTGGGACTCTCTCATCTTTATGACTTTGCTTATGCTCAGTGGGGATTTTATGCATTTATGTTATTTAAGTATTTGCTTCTTTATGTACTTCGAAGTTTTTGAAAAGACTACTGATCCTGTTGTAATGGCTTTGGAAACTACTTATATAAACTCATTTTGAGTTATGATGAAATAAAATAAGTTTTACCTTCCGCTGTGTTGTTTTATTTATTTATTCTTGTAATTTATCTGTTCTATACATACAATAACGCTTCATGGACATTGATGCATTCCCTTTGTGATTGACATTAATGGACGTGGGGTGTTACAAAGCCTGTGCAAACAACCAGAGCCAAACGACTCGTACAAAGCCCGTGCAAACGGCATAAGCCAACGACTCGTATAAAGCCCGCGCAAACAACCCGAGCCAACGACCCGTGTAAACGACCTGACTCCATATTTGACCAATCTAACTCAAATCTCGACCAGTCCATTACCAAACAACAACTTCGATGCAACCAACTCATCCAAATCATTCAATTCACCCATAAACACTTTATGAAATCATCATCAACACTTAAAATGACAATTACTCATAAATAACCATATAGAATTCACCAAATCACGATAAATCAATGAATAAAAAATAGTGGATTTAAACTTGTATAAACATATGAATTAACATAAGAATTACCGATTTAAGTTGCTAGACAAGATCCTATGGTGATTCAAATGAAAATATACTTACCATGATGTAGATCTAGGTGAAAACAACTTGTAAATGTTGAAAATAAGACCAAACAACCCATATACTTAATTGAATCCGTGTGAGAGATGCTTATCACTCACCAATTCTTCGAATTAACTTGAAATAACTAAATACCCAATCCGGACGGTGAAGAACACCCTTCAAACCTCTCAATATGATGCGATCTTCCTTCACTCGATGTAGATCTTCGACCTTCTCACATAGATCTAGAATTATAATGGAGGATAGTGCATTCGATTGAGCAATGAGAATCACGAGCTTAACCAAATGAGATAATGAAGAAAGTAAACTATTCTCCATTCCTCCACCCCTTATTTATAGCCTTTAACCAGCCCACTAATGGGCTACACGAAAACAGCCCATTTATGGTTTACAAAACCTGAATATAAATTATGAAACACAAAAACAGTGATTCCTCCCAAACCGTTGAACCAAATATTCAATGTGATCAATCTACGGAATTGGAAACATCATTACCTTTCCAATGAAATCGATCCTAGCACCTAATTTGATTCCAATCAAAAGTTATGCCATGTTCAAGATTAACAGGGGTAAAACGATCGTAAATAAAATTGGAAAAAATAATGGACATGTTTCACATCCCCATAACCAACATATGAAAATACGAGATTGATCCAACCCTCAAAGAAATAAATAAAAATATTTTGCGATCCTTCAATACGTAAAATGTGGGCAGTTACAAAAACACTATTGTTATAATCAATGATTTCCATAAAAGAAGTGGATTCTTAAACTAAATTTGTGAATTACGTAAGAGATGTTTGTTAAAGATTGAAGTTGTAAGCTTTGTCTATTTCGAAGTTAAGAATGTTGTTTAGTTAATGTTTGAGAGTTAATTTACCCCAACTTGATTGATTTCATTTTTGACTAAGGAATGGTTAGGGTTCGATGGAGAAGATTGGTTAGAGATATGGTTAATTAATGAGTGATTAATGAATTAAGTGGTCATAACGATGTTTTATACAACATTTGTTTAAATTCAAGTAATTGATTTTTCGAAACATTTTCCAAATAAAATCAGAGATGTTTTCCAAACAAAGAAAATGGAATATGATTTGGAATTTGTTAAGATATGTAAATGTTTTCTTGTGATTAATAACGTATAGTTTCTAAATATAGAAAATGAGAATTCGTGATGATATGGAAATGTTTTCCGATGTTAATAACGTATATTTTCTAAATATATAAAATGAGAAATTTTGAGTATACGGAAATGATTTCCAATGTTAATAAGAGATATTTTCTGGATTATAGAAAATAATGGTTTATGATATATGAAAATGTTTTCCGGGAATCACGAGAGGCCAAATGGATTTAGAGAAATATTTAAGAAAAGATTTGAAAAAGAAAAAAAATGAAAAACTAGAAATGATAAATTAATAAGGAATTAATTTAAAAGGGCTAAGGGTTACTTGATGCTTGATCAATAGAATTTCCATTTGGAAATATGATCGTTGGTTGTATGGACGTTTCCTTTGATAGTTAAATAACCGGCTATCAAAGTTTTGACCCATTTTCTATTTCCGTTGTCAGTATGGAGAGATCGGGATTAAGATTATTATCTAAAAATCACTTTGTACAGGTATAAGAGTTGTGAATCAAATTATGCTAAAGATAATTGAAGACAAAGTTAAATGCAAGGGCTGGGATGATGCCTTCGGTTTGTCCAGTCCCAGGACAACTTGTATGGACAAACGTCTTGCAGAGTATGCCTTACAGATCATGTACATTGATCTCTTCAAACGTATTATGTTTGGTGGCGGAGGGATTTGTTTCTCTTAGCTTTATGCATGTAATATTTTTGGGAAAATCAATAAATGATTTTGGTGGGTTTGACGATGTGGCATTCAGAGTGAATGATGTCGTGGTGTTAAAAAGGTAAGTATGCTGTAACGTCCCGCAAATCCGTACTATCTGAAATGACAGAATACACCACACGTCCGACCCAAATTGCACAGAAATATGAATCATTAATTGAAAGAAGTTAGAGGGTGAGAAATAGTAAGAAAGAAAATTAGAATAAAAGAAGAAGAACAGAAACACAACACAGAATCTCACATCGCAACGGAATAAAATATAATACATAACAGCTTTTGAAATACAAAATTTGACTGTATATATACATAACATTATCATCAGAGAACAACACTTACAATACAGTGGAAACAACACTAGATAACTAATGTTAAGGCCTCCTGCTCCAAGCTCCTTCAGATAAATCTGTAAAATCCTGAACTACTTGACTGCCCATACAAATTTAGGCACCCAAGAATTTAGGTAAAACAAAACAAAATAAACTCTGGGTCAGCCATGGGACTAGTATGAGTAAACAATTGAAAACAGTTTGAGAAACTAAATGATATCTCATAAGACCAGGTCGTATAACGGAATGGGTTTTTCCCTTATGAGAATCCAAAATAATTTTTATATCAAAACTCATTTGATATTATGATAGTGTCTAAATCAAATAAATAGAAATCTTGTGGAACGCTTGCATCTTACATTCCACATATATTATATACAATCAAAACCGCAAGCACTTATTGGGTAATGAAATTCCAACTATGACAAGGTATGGAACCACCTTCCGCTGGTGTATCTCTAGAGGAGAATACACCGAGTTCAACAAGAACATCTTGCAACTCAGCCACACATGACCGACCACTCATTTCGCTTGAGTGTATCGAATGTATACCACCAATGGTTGGGATCAACAACCGTTCCCGAATGGGACAACATCGAATAGAATAAGGAATTAAATGAATCTGTTGATAGGTGTGAAAACCCGTAACTTCCCCGTAAAGGAAAGCGGCGGATAGTTCGAGAACAAGCCACAACAGAATGCATACAGAAGAAAATTTCATTGTATATTACAACAATGCATCAAATTACAAGAATATACAGAGTATAAACAAATAAATATTACACAGAAATATCAGAGATTTAAATTACATTTAAATACATAGCAGCGGAAAATAATACAATACACAACTAGAATGAGATATACGGATACAAAGCTTTCCGGATATCGTTCCAGCTGTAAACCAGGATCCTGTGAATATAAATCTGCAAAACCAAAACTACTAGCTGCCCGTGTCAAAATAGGGGCACCCAGAGTTTAGGTTAAAACAATAAACTCCAGGTCAGTCATGTGACTGGTGTGAGAATTAAAACAGTTATTAATCTTTATTTTTAAAGTTATGTAAATCAAGGGACCACGCCGTATAACACGGAACGGGTTTCCTCCCAAGAACACCAGTGCATAAAACAACAGCGCAATGCTAAATAAAGAAAAATGAAGCTGTTATAAGACCCAGGTCCCATCACACAATGCAACGCAGCCGAGGATAGGGTTTTCCCTTATAATAGCCAAACATGCTTAGTACGTTTAAAACAAATCATTTGATACTACTATAAGTGTAAAGTGTATAAAACAACTTCAAATCATAAGTATGAATCATAGGCGACATGAGTATCCCATGCCACTATGTCGCCATATATAGGTTTACAAATAAAACCGCAAAGTCACGTATTTGGAAATTGGATTTCCATCTATGAACCGAGGCAAAAGATAGTCCTCAACCGATTCGAGACTGTCTAGCCCGAGTCTCAGGATCAGAGCTCGAGTGACCCTTGGATCGTCAGGGCCGGTCCACCGATGTGGATTAAAATGCTTGAACACTACGTTTCCCTGCCCTTTGGGGCGTAAATGAGCCAACTAAATGACTCCATCGGTTCGAGAACGACTGATCAATCCGAGGCGCCTCGCAACAGCAACAACCACATAAGTCAAACTCGTCAGGGCGTGTAAAACCACTGACGCCACTTTTTAGCTAGAAGGAAACGCATGCCCTCCCTGAGGTCCGTCTCCCGTTTTTGGTTCATACCGGGTGTGAAACTCGCGAAGTAAACATTACACAAAGCTACGCCACAAAGGCCGTGCTTCGATCATCAACCACAAGACTTTGCTTTTCAACAGAAGCCTCGATCTATTGCCACTTAGGTATGCCACACAGGCAATTCACTCCATGCGTTTGATATCCATCAATATATAACCCCTGAGCTCGTACGTCTCAGAGAAGGGCGTTAAGCAAGAGAATAAATTCTCCGCCGCCAAACAGATATATATTTAATAGAGATCAATCACACGGACTAAAATCCAATGTCAGACACACAGTCCATTTACAAGTCCGTTCTGGGTCTGAACGAAACCGGAGGCACCTAGTACCCCGCATATCCATCGATCTCCAAGTACGTCTGGACGATCACTAACTGTTTCCATCTTCTTGGGTGTACAGCCCAATCAAGATCATCAGTAATTACCCAAACGACGTGAAGACCTCCGGTTTTCGACCATCGTCTTCATCTTCGACTTATCGTCGTATCAGTTATTCAGAATGGGCTAAACCCGGTCTTTCCGAATAACTCGCGTATATTTTAAATAAGTGTTACACAAACACAACATACGCCTCATTCCAATTCATCAGTCACTAACCGTAAATTAATCAAGAGAATAATTCCCCAAATATTAACCCCGAAGGCCGAAACCAACATCAGATCAATATCCAGAAAACCATTCTGCTTAGCTAACCGACAGTTAGTTTCTGATTTCACATTCATAGGGAAAGGTTCCCATTAATTTTATCCAAGATAAATTCCTGAATTTATTCTTTAATCTATTTTTGAATATCAATTCAAACTAGTCGGGATTAGCGAACCTTACCGAAGTAATCATTTGTTTTAATTTCCCAATCCCAACCTATTCATCCCATGAAGTAAAACTGGTTATACTTCATATCTAACACCCCGGTGTTATCGGTAAATTCAATTACCATTTCACGTTCAAATCTAATTAAAGATTTAACTATCGCCTGGAGCAAAACTGGTGATACCCCATTCTCGATTATTTCAATCTAATTAAAGATTCATTAAAACTCCACTTAGTTTTAATCGTTAACTGGGTTAAAGAATCCGTGTCATTTAAAACACGGTTCACGATAAACCCAAAGTCACATTCATTAATTATCGGGTTAAAGAACAAGTGTTATTTAAAACACTGTTCACGATAAACCCAAAAATCAATATCAATTTCAATTAAATATTATTTAATTGGTACACTTCATTAAATCTAAATAAAAAGATTTAATCTTTTCTCAACTGGGTTCAAGAACAGTGTTAGTGAAGACACCATTCACGACAAACCCAAATCACATTTGATATTCAATACAAGGCACTAAATAGAAAATATATCGGCTTATATTCAATATCAAATTCTACGACTAACAAATGTCGTATTGGAAATAACGATATAAATATATATCTTTCAAATTTCCATAACAACATCTGTATAATCACGAATTCCAACATCGAAATATTCCGAAGACAATTTCGATTCAAATCCACTCCAATGCAATCATTGGAAATTCTGGTTATTTTTAAAACCCTTTCGAATTCAATTTATTTATTTAAAAATAAATAGAATTATAATTCTAGTTCAAAACTAGTTTACTTTGATAAAAATCTATTTTTATCTTTTCAAATATGGAGTTTTTTTCACCCCAATTCTTTCCAAAATCATTTCTTATGATTTTACACAAATTATTACTATTTTTAATAATTTTATCGAGGCCTGTACAGTCGATTTCCATCAACGGTCATCGAACTGCACTTACAGCGACCTTTTTCAAATTTGATTTGGACATAACTCCAAATCCAACTGTTAGATTTCAAATTTCTAATATTCGTTATAAAGCTCTTTTCGATACGAACCCAACGGTTCCGGTTTTAGGAGAATCCGACGGTCGGATCTCCCATAATGTCCGTTCGAAATAAATGGTCGAAATTCACGAACTGCCGCGGCGCGGCGCGTTCTATTCAGGCCATTATATTATATATAATATATATAATATATATTTCGTTGATTTCTTATTTAAAACGAATTATATAAATAGTTTTAAATTCGTTTCAAAAGCAATTTCAACTTCCATTTCAATTCAAATCAAAATCGAATTCTTCTTTATAAATTCGTTTTAATATTCATTTCTATTCAATTCAAATTTCAATTCAATTTGAATTCATTTCAATTCGCTTTCAATTCAATTTGAATTCGTTTTCAATTCAATTCATTTCGAAATCGTTTTCAATTCAATTCATTTCGAAATCGTTTTCAATTCAATTCATTTCGAAATCGTTTTTAATTCAATTCATTTCAAAATGAATAAAATCGATATAAATATCGTTCATGTCAAAATTGGCGTCAATCTAATCAACACGGCTTCATATATTTCTATTTTCAAATATTCTATTTCAAATATTTCATTTTCAAAATAGTTGTTATTACTAAAATATTTCGTTCAACACATGACCAATCTCAATGGATGAGTACTGTCAACACATGAACCTTTATTTTATATTGATAAAGATGTAAATTTTATTACTAAAATATTTCGTTCAACACATAACCAATCTCAATGGATGAGTACTGTCAACACATGAACCTTTATTTTATATTGATAAAGATGTAAATTTTATTATTAAAATATTTCGTTCAACACATGACCAATCTCAATGGATGAGTACTGTCAACACATGAACCTTTATTTTATATTGATAAAGATGTAAATTTTATTATTAAAATATTTCGTTCAACACATGACCAATCTCAATGGATGAGTACTGTCAACACATGAACCTTTATTTTATATTGATCTTTATTTTCTAAATTGGAATGAGGCCCAATCAATCACCATATAATGTTAATTATATGGATTTTCATACATTACACACATATAATAGCATTGAAAAATAATCAACCATCAACCAAAGTGCACTACACTGTATAAGCATCAAATATAGATATTTAACGCTTATAACAGCCTGTCAATCAATCGATCGACATATTTAATCAATCAGGATGAGTGAACTTCAAATTTCATCCTAACACCCGTGTGGGGTTTCAAACAATCAAACATAGATTTTATTTGTGCAGTTGGGCGATGTGTAAAATTTATCGTCCCAATTGATGTCATTCAAATAGGTGTACATAAACAAACCGTCCGGTTTGTGAATGAATATTTTATTTTATTCACTTTCACTATATTCATATTCACGTTAAAAATTATATTTTTAACGATACTACATTTTATTTTAACATATGAATTTCTATTCAGTTCATTCTTTAAATAAAATGATATTTTTATTTTTCTAACTTATTTTAGAAAATTTCGGCGGCATAACGGCACGATACTAGAAACGGGACGAGGCCTAGCCTTATCCCCGGTCTAGTGAAGGCCCACGCCATTCACACATCAATCAAATCAATTTCGTTTCACCAACCAATTCAAATTTCAATCAAATCATCTAACTAATTTATGCAACCAAACAAACAAGTCCATGGTCTGTGGACAGTTGTGTCGGGTGCTACTAAGCACCGTCTGCATCCTAGTATATATATATATAACTAGAAAAAGAAATTGAAAGGTGAGAAATTCTCACGAATAGCTATCCTAGCTCCACGGCACTTCATTTGCAGAAGTCTTCGTCGTTTCGCCTTTTTGTCACCTTCGTTGCTGTAGCCACTACATATATAAAAATCGAATTTTTACTTCGTTATTCAATATATAAAAATCACATTTTTACTTCGTTATTCAATATATAAAAATCACATTTTTACTTCGTTATTCAATATATAAAAATCACATTTTTACTTCGTTATTCAATATATAAAAATCAAATTTCTACTTCGTTATTCAATATATAAAAATCAAATTTTTACTTCGTTATTCAATATATAAAAATCACATTTTTACTTCGTTATTCAATATATAAAAATCACATTTTTACTTCGCTATATGGATAAAATTCCATTTTTATCACGCTATTATCTATATAAAGATTTCGCCTTTTTACATATGAAGTTTTCGTCTTTTCAAAAATTTCATTATAAAAATCACATTTTTATTTTGCTACCTATATAAAGATGATATTTTTAATATTCCTATCATGTAAAAATTATATCTTTACTTCTCTACATAAACAAAAATCATATTTTTATATCATCTATATAGTAAAGACTATATTTTTAATACTTTTAAAAATATAAAAATCATATTTTTCTCTAGAAAATCATATATTTTCCACATTAAAAATCGTATATTTACTATATGAATACCATACTTCGTTCATAGAAAATAAATAAACAAATTAAATTAAAGAACTTACTGTGTTTTCAGCGAGAGGGGGCATGGCTGGTTCATCGGCATTCTCGAGGCGGAGGTGAAGTTGCCGGAATCGTTCAGGTGGGTGGAGGGGCTGTTCAGGCCTGGGGGGGCGCTGATTTGCATTGGAGGGAGGGAAATCGATTAGGGTGGGGTCTACCGTGGCGATGGGTGGTCTGTGCCAGGAGGCGGCGGGTTGTGGGTGGAGGGCTTTGGGGGCTGCGGTCTATCGCGGAGGAGGAGAGCGCGAGAGGTCAGAGAGGGGCGGATCAAGAAGAGGGGGCAGCTGGAAGAAGAAGGGGGCGCGGTGGCTTCCCCGCCTGCGGCGGCGGCGCTGACCCCCCTGGAGGCGGCGCGTCGTCGATTTTCAGAGGGAGCTCTTTTTTTTTTTTCATCTGTCGATTTGCTTTGAACAAATGTGTGGGGGGGGGGCAGAACGAATAAAAGGGGAGAAAGGGTTTTTATTTATTTATTTAATTATTTGCAAAAAGTGGACTTTTACATACGACCTCGAAACGAGGTCCACCGCCTGTCGCCCATAGCGTTTTACCCCCATTCCGAACACAATGGGATATGTATCGCTAGCTGATTTGATCGTTTCGATCAGTTTCCTTTAAATTTACATTTAAATCGCTATATTGAATTTTAAACGTACATTTCAAATTACCGGGGTCACATACTAACTCTAAAAATTCCATGAAAATATTTTCTAGCTTCGTATTGACAATACGGTCCTAACAAAACTAGTTTCATCGAATTCTGAGACCGTTTGAAAAATGGTCAATTTCCAGTCGATTAAAATCAATTGAAACTGGTCAAACGCGTTTTCCTTTCCCACGCTCACATATTGATTCAAAAAATTATGAAAATTGGAATCTAGCAATAAATTGACATCACGAACCCAACAAAACTGGTTTCGTCGAAATCCGAGGCTGTTTGCAAAATGTCTATTTTTAAGGGCCTGAATTCCATAGCGACTATTCAGAATTTTCAACTGGACATATCTTTTGATTCCCGCTATGAAATCTCGATTTTTCGGATTCGTTGGAAAGATATCATCAATTAGATCCTAATGTTTTTGGTTTCACTAAAATCCGGATTATTTTGCACCCGGAACGTTCAAATGAAATTTGAAATCGAATTATCGAACTACCGCGCCATTTTCAATTCTATTTATAATTATATATAAATATTTATATTCTAACGACGATGTATATAATATATATACGTCAAATTTCAATTCCAAAATAAATTTTCCTTCGTTTTTATTTAAAATGATTCATTTTAAATATTCAAAATTCGCTAAAATTGCCAAAATAAAAATTTTAAACTAGCCCAGATTTTCGGGTTGTTACAATCTCCCCCACTTAAAACCTTTCGTCCCCGAAAAGTAACAAAGTCGAAAGTGGTTTGATTACTCAATTCTACGTTCGATCTGGCTTTCATTCTCCAACTTTTCAGTTTCTGAGAATTTTCAAAAATTTGGCTAACACCCTAAATTTTTGAAAAATTTCGCCATAACCTCCCCTGCACCGGGAGCATCGGGGAATTTCAAATAGCTTCCCCGGTCCTTCAGATCTCAAAAAGAAAAAGAAAAAGCCAAGCGGCTAGCCAATAGGCTCATAAAATCATCATCACCCAAACAAAACAGTAAATTATGTAGTAAACATGTACCTATTTGTCGGGCAAACAAATTTTATTCTTCGACTCTAGCCTCCTTGCTATGACCTGTTCAATATAAGTATATGTATATGCAAGCAAATGCAACCAATTTTCAATAAAATTCAATATTTGTTTCAATTAGGCTAAATGATTCAAAATTTATCAAACAACTAAAAAAGCAACACAAACATCAATCAATTAGTGGATTAACGTTTCAAATTCATAATTTTGATATATATAAAGAAAATCATATTTTGATGCCAAATCACAACAATGTATTCTAGCTATATTAGTTTTGGTTCTCACACCAGTCTAATGGAAATATATAGAAATCTCACTTTCGTCACTCGAACATAAATTCTAATGATGGAGCTCCATCATCAAAATCATCTCCGGGCGAGTAGAGTGTAATTCTATATCTATCCAGTATATTAAAATTTCGAATACACGCGGATCAGACGTGTACGCAAAATCTATATGTATTGGATTGTGCACATCAATATAAATAGATAATCAAATACGAATAATTGATTTAAATCTTCAAAACCAAAATTGTTTTCATTTTAAAAATTTACTCTTCACACTCGTTCTAGGATACTACTGATCCCATCTCTAACGAGTCATTCTCGTTGGATATTACTAATCCAATATCTGATGAATTCTTTCGTATGGTTCTAATGTGCCTTGTTCTCGAGCTCTGTAAACCAAAGCACTGATACCAACTGTGAAAACCCGTAACTTCCCCGTAAAGGAAAGCGGCGGATAGTTCGAGAACAAGCCACAACAGAACGCATACAGAAGAACATTTCATTGTATATAACAACAATGCATCAGATTACAAGAATATACAGAGTATAAACAAATAAATATTACATAGAAATATCAGAGATTTAAATTACATTTAAATACATAGCAGCGGAAAATAATACAATACACAACTAGAATGAGATATACGGATACAAAGCTTTCCGGATATCGTTCCAGCTGTAAACCAGGATCCTGTGAATATAAATCTGCAAAACCAAAACTACTAGCTGCCCGTGTCAAAATAGGGGCACCCAGAGTTTAGGTTAAAATAATAAACTCCAGGTCAGTCATGTGACTGGTGTGAGAATTAAAACAGTTATTAATCTTTATTTTTAAAGTTAGGTAAATCAAGGGACCACGCCGTATAACACGGAACGGGTTTCCTCCCAAGAACACCAGTGCATAAAACAACAGCGCAATGCTAAATAAAGAAAAATGAAGCTGTTATAAGACCCAGGTCCCATCACACAATGCAACGCAGCCGAGGATAGGGTTTTCCCTTATAATAGCCAAACATGCTTAGTACGTTTAAAACAAATCATTTGATACTACTATAAGTGTATAGTGTATAAAACAACTTCAAATCATAAGTATCAATCATAGGCGACATGAGCGTCCCATGCCACTATGTCGCCATATATAGGTTTACAAATAAAACCGCAAAGTCACGTATTTGGAAATTGGATTTCCATCTATGAACCGAGGCAAAAGATAGTCCTCAACCGATTCGAGACTGTCTAGCCCGAGTCTTAGGATCAGAGCTCGAGTGACCCTTGGATCGTCAGGGCCGGTCCACCGATGTGGATTAAAATGCCTGAACACTACGTTTCCCCGCCCTTTGGGGCGTAAATGAGCCAACTAAATGACTCCATCGGTTCGAGAACGACCGATCAATCCGAGGCGCCTCGCAACAGCAACAACCACATAAGTCAAACTCGTCAGGGCGTGTAAAACCACTGACGCCACTTTTTAGCTAGAAGGAAACGCATGCCCTCCCTGAGGTCCGTCTCCCGTTTTTGGTTCATACCGGGTGTCAAACTCACGAAGTAAACGTTACACAAAGCTACGCCACAAAGGTCGTGCTTCGATCATCAACCACAAGACTTTTCTTTTCAACAGAAGCCTCGATCTATTGCCACTTAGGTATGCCACACAGGCAATTCACTCCATGCGTTTGATATCCATCAATATATAACCCCTGAGCTCGTACGTCTCAGAGAAGGGCGTTAAGCAAGAGAATAAATTCTCTGCCGCCAAACAGATAAATATTTAATAGAGATCAATCACACGGACTAAAATCCAATGTCAGACACACAGTCCATTTACAAGTCCGTTCTGGGTCTGAACGAAACCGGAGGCACCCAGTACCCCGCATATCCATCGATCTCCAAGTACGTCTGGACGATCACTAACTGTTTCCATCTTCTTGGGTGTACAGCCCAATCAAGATCATCAGTAATTACCCAAACGACGTGAAGACCTCCGGTTTTCGACCATCGTCTTCATCTTCGACTTATCGTCGTATCAGTTATTCAGAATGGGCTAAACCCGGTCTTTTCGAATAACTCGCGTATATTTTAAATAAGTGTTACACAAACACAACATACGCCTCATTCCAATTCATCAGTCACTAACCGTAAATTAATCAAGAGAATAATTCCCCAAATATTAACCCCGAAGGCCGAAACCAACATCAGATCAATATCCAGAAAACCATTCTGCTTAGCTAACCGACAGTTAGTTTCTGATTTCACATTCATAGGGAAAGGTTCCCATTAATTTTATCCAAGATAAATTCCTGAATTTATTCTTTAATCTATTTTTGAATATCAATTCAAACTAGTCGGGATTAGCGAACCTTACCGAAGTAATCATTTGTTTTAATTTCCCAATCCCAACCTATTCATCCCATGAAGTAAAACTGGTTATACTTCATATCTAACACCCCGGTGTTATCGGTAAATTCAATTACCATTTCACGTTCAAATCTAATTAAAGATTTAACTATCGCCTGGAGCAAAACTGGTGATACCCCATTCTCGATTATTTCAATCTAATTAAAGATTCATTAAAACTCCACTTAGTTTTAATCGTTAACTGGGTTAAAGAATCCGTGTCATTTAAAACACGGTTCACGATAAACCCAAAGTCACATTCATTAATTATCGGGTTAAAGAACAAGTGTTATTTAAAACACTGTTCACGATAAACCCAAAAATCAATATCAATTTCAATTAAATATTATTTAATTGGTACACTTCATTAAATCTAAATAAAAAGATTTAATCTTTTCTCAACTGGGTTCAAGAACAGTGTTAGTGAAGACACCATTCACGACATACCCAAATCACATTTGATATTCAATACAAGGCACTAAATAGAAAATATATCGGCTTATATTCAATATCAAATTCTACGACTAACAAATGTCGTATTGGAAATAACGATATAAATATATATCTTTCAAATTTCCATAACAACATCTGTATAATCACGAATTCCAACATCGAAATATTCCGAAGACAATTTCGATTCAAATCCACTCCAATGCAATCATTGGAAATTCTGGTTATTTTTAAAACCCTTTCGAATTCAATTTATTTATTTAAAAATAAATAGAATTATAATTCTAGTTCAAAACTAGTTTACTTTGATAAAAATCTATTTTTATCTTTTCAAATATGGAGTTTTTTTCACCCCAATTCTTTCCAAAATCATTTCTTATGATTTTACACAAATTATTACTATTTTTAATAATTTTATCGAGGCCTGTACAGTCGATTTCCATCAACGGTCATCGAACTGCACTTACAGCGACCTTTTTCAAATTTGATTTGGACATAACTCCAAATCCAACCGTTAGATTTCAAATTTCTAATATTCATTATAAAGCTCTTTTCGATACGAACCCAACGGTTCCGGTTTTAGGAGAATCCGACGGTCGGATCTCCCATAATGTCCGTTCGAAATAAATGGTCGAAATTCACGAACTGCCGCGGCGCGGCGCGTTCTATTCAGGCCATTATATTATATATAATATATATTTCGTTGATTTCTTATTTAAAACGAATTATATAAATAGTTTTAAATTCGTTTCAAAAGCAATTTCAACTTCCATTTCAATTCAAATCAAAATCGAATTCTTCTTTATAAATTCGTTTTAATATTCATTTCTATTCAATTCAAATTTCAATTCAATTTGAATTCATTTCAATTCGCTTTCAATTCAATTTGAATTCGTTTTCAATTCAATTCATTTCGAAATCGTTTTCAATTCAATTCATTTCGAAATCGTTTTCAATTCAATTCATTTCGAAATCGTTTTTAATTCAATTCATTTCAAAATGAATAAAATCGATATAAATATCGTTCATGTCAAAATTGGCGTCAATCTAATCAACACGGCTTCATATATTTCTATTTTCAAATATTCTATTTCAAATATTTCTTTTTCAAAATAGTTGTTATTACTAAAATATTTCGTTCAACACATGACCAATCTCAATGGATGAGTACTGTCAACACATGAACCTTTATTTTATATTGATAAAGATGTAAATTTTATTACTAAAATATTTCGTTCAACACATAACCAATCTCAATGGATGAGTACTGTCAACACATGAACCTTTATTTTATATTGATAAAGATGTAAATTTTATTATTAAAATATTTCGTTCAACACATGACCAATTTCAATGGATGAGTACTGTCAACACATGAACCTTTATTTTATATTGATAAAGATGTAAATTTTATTATTAAAATATTTCGTTCAACACATGACCAATCTCAATGGATGAGTACTGTCAACACATGAACCTTTATTTTATATTGATCTTTATTTTCTAAATTGGAATGAGGCCCAATCAATCATCATATAATGTTAATTATATGGATTTTCATACATTACACACATATAATAGCATTGAAAAATAATCAACCATCAACCAAAGTGCACTACACTGTATAAGCATCAAATATAGATATTTAACGCTTATAACAGCCTGTCAATCAATCGATCGACATATTTAATCAATCAGGATGAGTGAACTTCAAATTTCATCCTAACACCCGTGTGGGGTTTCAAACAATCAAACATAGATTTTATTTGTGCAGTTGGGCGATGTGTAAAATTTATCGTCCCAATTGATGTCATTCAAATAGGTGTACATAAACAAACCGTCCGGTTTGTGAATGAATATTTTATTTTATTCACTTTCACTATATTCATATTCACGTTAAAAATTATATTTTTAACGATACTACATTTTATTTTAACATATGAATTTCTATTCAGTTCATTCTTTAAATAAAATGATATTTTTATTTTTCTAACTTATTTTAGAAAATTTCGGCGGCATAACGGCACGATACTAGAAACGGGACGAGGCCTAGCCTTATCCCCGGTCTAGTGAAGGCCCACGCCATTCACACATCAATCAAATCAATTTCGTTTCACCAACCAATTCAAATTTCAATCAAATCATCTAACTAATTTATGCAACCAAACAAACAAGTCCATGGTCTGTGGACAGTTGTGTCGGGTGCTACTAAGCACCGTCTGCATCCTAGTATATATATATATAACTAGAAAAAGAAATTGAAAGGTGAGAAATTCTCACGAATAGCTATCCTAGCTCCACGGCACTTCATTTGCAGAAGTCTTCGTCGTTTCGCCTTTTTGTCACCTTCGTTGCTGTAACCACTACATATATAAAAATCGAATTTTTACTTCGTTATTCAATATATAAAAATCACATTTTTACTTCGTTATTCAATATATAAAAATCACATTTTTACTTCGTTATTCAATATATAAAAATCACATTTTTACTTCGTTATTCAATATATAAAAATCACATTTTTACTTCGTTATTCAATATATAAAAATCAAATTTCTACTTCGTTATTCAATATATAAAAATCAAATTTTTACTTCGTTATTCAATATATAAAAATCACATTTTTACTTCGTTATTCAATATATAAAAATCACATTTTTACTTCGCTATATGGATAAAATTCCATTTTTATCACGCTATTATCTATATAAAGATTTCGCCTTTTTACATATGAAGTTTTCGTCTTTTCAAAAATTTCATTATAAAAATCACATTTTTATTTTGCTACCTATATAAAGATGATATTTTTAATATTCCTATCATGTAAAAATTATATCTTTACTTCTCTACATAAACAAAAATCATATTTTTATATCATCTATATAGTAAAGACTATATTTTTAATACTTTTAAAAATATAAAAATCATATTTTTCTCTAGAAAATCATATATTTTCCACATTAAAAATCGTATATTTACTATATGAATACCATACTTCGTTCATAGAAAATAAATAAACAAATTAAATTAAAGAACTTACTGTGTTTTCAGCGAGAGGGGGCATGGCTGGTTCATCGGCATTCTCGAGGCGGAGGTGAAGTTGCCGGAATCGTTCAGGTGGGTGGAGGGGCTGTTCAGGCCCGGGGGGGCGCTGATTTGCATTGGAGGGAGGGAAATCGATTAGGGTGGGGTCTACCGTGGCGATGGGTGGTCTGTGCCAGGAGGCGGCGGGTTGTGGGTGGAGGGCTTTGGGGGCTGCGGTCTATCGCGGAGGAGGAGAGCGCGAGAGGTCAGAGAGGGGCGGATCGAGAAGAGGGGGCAGCTGGAAGAAGAAGGGGGCGCGGTGGCTTCCCCGCCTGCGGCGGCGGCGCTGACCCCCCCTGGAGGCGGCGCGTCGTCGATTTTCAGAGGGAGCTCTCTTTTTTTTTTTCATCTGTCGATTTGCTTTGAACAAATGTGGGGGGGGGGGGGCAGAACGAATAAAAGGGGAGAAAGGGTTTTTATTTATTTATTTAATTATTTGCAAAAAGTGGACTTTTACATACGACCTCGAAACGAGGTCCACCGCCTGTCGCCCATAGCGTTTTACCCCCATTCCGAACACAATGGGATATGTATCGCTAGCTGATTTGATCGTTTCGATCAGTTTCCTTTAAATTTACATTTAAATCGCTATATTGAATTTTAAACGTACATTTCAAATTACCGGGGTCACATACTAACTCTAAAAATTCCATGAAAATATTTTCTAGCTTCGTATTGACGATACGGTCCTAACAAAACTAGTTTCATCGAATTCTGAGACCGTTTGAAAAATGGTCAATTTCCAGTCGATTAAAATCAATTGAAACTGGTCAAACGCGTTTTCCTTTCCCACGCTCACATATTGATTCAAAAAATTATGAAAATTGGAATCTAGCAATAAATTGACATCACGAACCCAACAAAACTGGTTTCGTCGAAATCCGAGGCTGTTTGCAAAATGTCTATTTTTAAGGGCCTGAATTCCATAGCGACTATTCAGAATTTTCAACTGGACATATCTTTTGATTCCCGCTATGAAATCTCGATTTTTCGGATTCGTTGGAAAGATATCATCAATTAGATCCTAATGTTTTTGGTTTCACTAAAATCCGGATTGTTTTGCACCCGGAACGTTCAAATGAAATTTGAAATCGAATTATCGAACTACCGCGCCATTTTCAATTCTATTTATAATTATATATAAATACTTATATTCTAACGACGATGTATATAATATATATACGTCGAATTTCAATTCCAAAATAAATTTTCCTTCGTTTTTATTTAAAATGATTCATTTTAAATATTCAAAATTCGCTAAAATTGCCAAAATAAAAATTTTAAACTAGCCCAGATTTTCGGGTTGTTACAATCTCCCCCACTTAAAACCTTTCGTCCCCGAAAAGTAACAAAGTCGAAAGTGGTTTGATTACTCAATTCTACGTTTGATCTGGCTTTCATTCTCCAACTTTTCAGTTTCTGAGAATTTTCAAAAATTTGGCTAACACCCTAAATTTTTGAAAAATTTCGCCATAACCTCCCCTGCACCGGGAGCATCGGGGAATTTCAAATAGCTTCCCCGGTCCTTCAGATCTCAAAAAGAAAAAGAAAAAGCCAAGCGGCTAGCCAATAGGCTCATAAAATCATCATCACCCAAACAAAACAGTAAATTATGTAGTAAACATGTACCTATTTGTCGGGCAAACAAATTTTATTCTTCGACTCTAGCCTCCTTGCTATGACCTGTTCAATATAAGTATATGTATATGCAAGCAAATGCGACCAATTTTCAATAAAATTCAATATTTGTTTCAATTAGGCTAAATGGTTCAAAATTTATCAAACAACTAAAAAAGCAACACAAACATCAATCAATTAGTGGATTAACGTTTCAAATTCATAATTTTGATATATATAAAGAAAATCATATTTTGATGCCAAATCACAACAATGTATTCTAGCTATATTAGTTTTGGTTCTCACACCAGTCTAATGGAAATATATAGAAATCTCACTTTCGTCACTCGAACATAAATTCTAATGATGGAGCTCCATCATCAAAATCATCTCCGGGCGATTAGAGTGTAATTCTATATCTATCCAGTATATTAAAATTTCGAATACACGCGGATCAGACGTGTACGCAAAATCTATATGTACTGGATTGTGCACATCAATATAAATAGATAATCAAATACGAATAATTGATTTAAATCTTCAAAACCAAAATTGTTTTCATTTTAAAAATTTACTCTTCACACTCGTTCTAGGATACTACTGATCCCATCTCTAACGAGTCATTCTCGTTGGATATTACTAACCCAATATCTGATGAATTCTTTCGTATGGTTCTAATGTGCCTTGTTCTCGAGCTCTGTAAACCAAAGCTCTGATACCAACTGTGAAAACCCGTAACTTCCCCGTAAAGGAAAGCGGCGGATAGTTCGAGAACAAGCCACAACAGAACGCATACAGAAGAACATTTCATTGTATATAACAACAATGCATCAGATTACAAGAATATACAGAGTATAAACAAATAAATATTACACAGAAATATCAGAGATTTAAATTACATTTAAATACATAGCAGCGGAAAATAATACAATACACAACTAGAATGAGATATACGGATACAAAGCTTTCCGGATATCGTTCCAGCTGTAAACCAGGATCCTGTGAATATAAATCTGCAAAACCAAAACTACTAGCTGCCCGTGTCAAAATAGGGGCACCCAGAGTTTAGGTTAAAACAATAAACTCCAGGTCAGTCATGTGACTGGTGTGAGAATTAAAACAGTTATTAATCTTTATTTTTAAAGTTAGGTAAATCAAGGGACCACGCCGTATAACACGGAACGGGTTTCCTCCCAAGAACACCAGTGCATAAAACAACAGCGCAATGCTAAATAAAGAAAAATGAAGCTGTTATAAGACCCAGGTCCCATCACACAATGCAACGCAGCCGAGGATAGGGTTTTCCCTTATAATAGCCAAACATGCTTAGTACGTTTAAAACAAATCATTTGATACTACTATAAGTGTATAGTGTATAAAACAACTTCAAATCATAAGTATCAATCATAGGCGACATGAGCGTCCCATGCCACTATGTCGCCATATATAGGTTTACAAATAAAACCGCAAAGTCACGTATTTGGAAATTGGATTTCCATCTATGAACCGAGGCAAAAGATAGTCCTCAACCGATTCGAGACTGTCTAGCCCGAGTCTTAGGATCAGAGCTCGAGTGACCCTTGGATCGTCAGGGCCGGTCCACCGATGTGGATTAAAATGCCTGAACACTACGTTTCCCCGCCCTTTGGGGCGTAAATGAGCCAACTAAATGACTCCATCGGTTCGAGAACGACCGATCAATCCGAGGCGCCTCGCAACAGCAACAACCACATAAGTCAAACTCGTCAGGGCGTGTAAAACCACTGACGCCACTTTTTAGCTAGAAGGAAACGCATGCCCTCCCTGAGGTCCGTCTCCCGTTTTTGGTTCATACCGGGTGTGAAACTCGCGAAGTAAACGTTACACAAAGCTACGCCACAAAGGTCGTGCTTCGATCATCAACCACAAGACTTTTCTTTTCAACAGAAGCCTCGATCTATTGCCACTTAGGTATGCCACACAGGCAATTCACTCCATGCGTTTGATATCCATCAATATATAACCCCTGAGCTCGTACGTCTCAGAGAAGGGCGTTAAGCAAGAGAATAAATTCTCTGCCGCCAAACAGATAAATATTTAATAGAGATCAATCACACGGACTAAAATCCAATGTCAGACACACAGTCCATTTACAAGTCCGTTCTGGGTCTGAACGAAACCGGAGGCACCTAGTACCCCGCATATCCATCGATCTCCAAGTACGTCTGGACGATCACTAACTGTTTCCATCTTCTTGGGTGTACAGCCCAATCAAGATCATCAGTAATTACCCAAACGACGTGAAGACCTCCGGTTTTCGACCATCGTCTTCATCTTCGACTTATCGTCGTATCAGTTATTCAGAATGGGCTAAACCCGGTCTTTTCGAATAACTCGCGTATATTTTAAATAAGTGTTACACAAACACAACATACGCCTCATTCCAATTCATCAGTCACTAACCGTAAATTAATCAAGAGAATAATTCCCCAAATATTAACCCCGAAGGCCGAAACCAACATCAGATCAATATCTAGAAAACCATTCTGCTTAGCTAACCGACAGTTAGTTTCTGATTTCACATTCATAGGGAAAGGTTCCCATTAATTTTATCCAAGATAAATTCCTGAATTTATTCTTTAATCTATTTTTGAATATCAATTCAAACTAGTCGGGATTAGCGAACCTTACCGAAGTAATCATTTGTTTTAATTTCCCAATCCCAACCTATTCATCCCATGAAGTAAAACTGGTTATACTTCATATCTAACACCCCGGTGTTATCAGTAAATTCAATTACCATTTCACGTTCAAATCTAATTAAAGATTTAACTATCGCCTGGAGCAAAACTGGTGATACCCCATTCTCGATTATTTCAATCTAATTAAAGATTCATTAAAACTCCACTTAGTTTTAATCGTTAACTGGGTTAAAGAATCCGTGTCATTTAAAACACGGTTCACGATAAACCCAAAGTCACATTCATTAATTATCGAGTTAAAGAACAAGTGTTATTATTTAAAACACTGTTCACGATAAACCCAAATATCAATATCAATTTCAATTAAATATTATTTAATTGGTACACTTCATTAAATCTAAATAAAAAGATTTAATCTTTTCTCAACTGGTTTCAAGAACAGTGTTAGTGAAGACACCATTCACGACAAACCCAAATCACATTTGATATTCATTACAAGGCACTGAATAGAAAATATATCGGCTTATATTCAATATCAAATTCTACGACTAACAAATGTCGTATTGGAAATAACGATATAAATATATATCTTTCAAATTTCCATAACAACATCTGTATAATCACGAATTCAAACATCGAAATATTCCGAAGACAATTTCGATTCAAATCCACTCCAATGCAATCATTGGAAATTCTGGTTATTTTTAAAACCCTTTCAAATTCAATTTATTTATCTAAAAATAAATAGAATTATAATTCTAGTTCAAAACTAGTTTACTTTGATAAAAATCTATTTTTATCTTTTCAAATATGGAGTTTTTTCACCCCAATTCTTTCCAAAATCATTTCTTTTGATTTTACACAAATTATTACTATTTTTAATAATTTTATCGAGGCCTGTACAGTCGATTTCCATCAACGGTCATCGAACTGCACTTACAGCGACCTTTTTCAAATTTGATTTGGACATAACTCCAAATCCAACCGTTAGATTTCAAATTTCTAATATTCGTTAGAAAGCTCTTTTCGATACGAACCCAACGGTTCCGGTTTTAGGAGAATCCGACGGTCGGATCTCCCGTAATGTCCGTTCGAAATAAATGGTCGAAATTCATGAACTGCCGCGGCGCGGCGCGTTCTATTCAGGCCATTATATTATATATAATATATATAATATATATTTCGTCGATTTCTTATTTAAAACGAATTATATAAATAGTTTTAAATTCGTTTCAAATGCAATTTCAACTTCCATTTCAATTCAAATCAAAATCGAATTCTTCTTTATAAATTCGTTTTAATATTCATTTCTATTCAATTCAAATTTCAATTCAATTTGAATTCATTTCAATTCGCTTTCAATTCAATTTGAATTCGTTTTCAATTCAATTCATTTCGAAATCGTTTTCAATTCAATTCATTTCGAAATCGTTTTTAATTCAATTCATTTCAAAATGAATAAAATCGATATAAATATCGTTCATGTCAAAAATGGCGTCAATCTAATCAACACGGCTTCATATATTTCTATTTTCACATATTCTATTTCAAATATTTCTTTTTCAAAATAGTTGTTATTACTAAAATATTTCGTTCAACACATGACCAATCTCAATGGATGAGTAATGTCAACACATGAACCTTTATTTTATATTGATAAAGATGTAAATTTTATTACTAAAATATTTCGTTCAACACATAACCAATCTCAATGGATGAGTACTGTCAACACGTGAACCTTTATTTTATATTGATAAAGATGTAAATTTTATTATTAAAATATTTCGTTCAACACATGACCAATCTCAATGGATGAGTACTGTCAACACATGAACCTTTATTTTATATTGATAAAGATGTAAATTTTATTATTAAATTATTTCGTTCAACACATGACCAATCTCAATGGATGAGTACTGTCAACACATGAACCTTTATTTTATATTGATCTTTATTTTCTAAATTGGAATGAGGCCCAATCAATCACCATATAATGTTAATTATATGGATTTTCATACATTACACACATATAATATCATTGAAAAATAATCAACCATCAACCAAAGTGCACTACACTGTATAAGCATCAAATATAGATATCTAACGCTTATAACAGCCTGTCAATCAATCGATCGACATATTTAATCAATCAGGATGAGTGAACTTCAAATTTCATCCCAACACCCGTGTGGGGTTTCAAACAATCAAACACAGATTTTATTTGTGCAGTTGGGCGATGTGTAAAATTTATCGTCCCAATCGATGTCATTCAAATAGGTGTACATAAACAAACCGTCCGGTTTGTGAATGAATATTTTATTTTATTCACTTTCACTATATTCATATTCACGTTAAAAATTATATTTTTAACGATACTACATTTTATTTTAACATATGAATTTCTATTCAGTTCATTCTTTAAATAAAATGATATTTTTTTTCTAACTTATTTTAGAAAATTTCGGCGGCATAACGGCACGATACTAGAAACGGGACGAGTCCTAGCCTTATCCCCGGTCTAGTGAAGGCCCACGCCATTCACACATCAATCAAATCAATTTCGTTTCACCAACCAATTCAAATTTCAATCAAATCATCTAACTAATTTATGCAACCAAACAAACAAGTCCATGGTCTGTGGACGGTTGTGTCGGGTGCTACTAAGCACCGTCTGCATCCTAGTATATATATATAACTAGAAAAAGAAATTGAAAGGTGAGAAATTCTCACGAATAACTATCCTAGCTCCACGGCACTTCATTTGCAGAAGTCTTCATCGTTTCGCCTTTTTGTCACCTTCGTTGCTGTAGCCACTACATATATAAAAATCGAATTTTTACTTCGCTATTCAATATATAAAAATCACATTTTTACTTCGTTATTCAATATATAAAAATCACATTTTTACTTCGTTATTCAATATATAAAAATCACATTTTTACTTCGTTATTGAATATATAAAAATCACATTTTTACTTCGTTATTCAATATATAAAAATCAAATTTCTACTTCGTTATTCAATATATAAAAATCAAATTTTTACTTCGTTATTCAATATATAAAAATCACATTTTTACTTCGTAATTCAATATATAAAAATCACATTTTTACTTCGCTATATGGATAAAATTCCATTTTTATCACGCTATTATCTATATAAAGATTTCGCCTTTTTACATATGAAGTTTTCGCCTTTTCAAAAATTTCATTATAAAAATCACATTTTTATTTTGCTACCTATATAAAGATGATATTTTTAATATTCCTATCATGTAAAAATTATATCTTTACTTCTCTACATAAACAAAAATCATATTTTTATATCATCTATATAGTAAAGACTATATTTTTAATACTTTTAAAAATATAAAAATCATATTTTTCTCTAGAAAATCATATATTTTCCACATTAAAAATCTTATATTTACTATATGAATACCATACTTCGTTCATAGAAAATAAATAAACAAATTAAATTAAAGAACTTACTGTTTTTTCAGCGAGAGGGGGCATGGCTGGTTCATCGGCATTCTCGAGGCGGAGGTGAAGTTGCCGGAGTCGTTCAGGTGGGTGGAGGGGCTGTTCAGGCCTCGGGTGGGGGGGGGGGGGGCTGATTTGCATTGGAGGGGGGGGGGAAATCGATTAGGGTGGGGTCTACCGTGGCGATGGGTGGTCTGTGCCGGGAGGCGGCGGGTTGTGGGTGGAGGGCTTTGGGGGCTGCGGTCTATCGCGGAAGAGGAGAGCGCGAGAGGTCAGAGAGGGGCGGATCGAGAAGAGGGGGCAGCTGGAAGAAGAAGGGGGCGCGGTGGCTTCCCCGCCTGCGGCGGCGGCGCTGACCCCCCCTGGAGGCGGCGCGTCGTCGATTTTCAGAGGGAGCTCTTTTTTTTTTTCATCTGTCGATTTGCTTTGAACAAACGTGGGGGGGGGGGGGGGGCAGAACGAATAAAAGGGGAGAAAGGGTTTTTTTTATTTAATTATTTAATTATTTGCAAAAAGTGGACTTTTACATACGACCTCGAAACGAGGTCCACCGCCTGTCGCCCATAGCGTTTTACCCCCATTCCGAACACAATGGGATATGTATCGCTAGCTGATTTGATCGTTTCGATCAGTTTCCTTTAAATTTACATTTAAATCGCTATATTGAATTTTAAACGTACATTTCAAATTACCGGGGTCACATACTAACTCTAAAAATTCCATAAAAATATTTTCTAGCTTCGTATTGACGATACGGTCCTAACAAAACTAGTTTCATCGAATTCTGAGACCGTTTGAAAAATGGTCAATTTCCAGTCGATTAAAATCAATTGAAACTGGTCAAACGCGTTTTCCTTTGCCACGCTCACATATTGATTTGAAAAATTATGAAAATTGGAATCTAGCAATAAATTGACATCACGAACCCAACAAAACTGGTTTCGTCGAAATCCGAGGCTGTTTGCAAAATGTCTATTTTTAAGGGCCTGAATTCCATAGCGACTATTCAGAATTTTCAACTGGACATATCTTTTGATTCCCTCTATGAAATCTCGATTTTTCGGATTCGTTGGAAAGATATCATCAATTAGATCCTAATGTTTTTGGTTTCACTAAAATCCGGATTGTTTTGCACCCGGAACGTTCAAATGAAATTTGAAATCGAATTATCGAACTACCGCGCCATTTTCAATTCTATTTATAATTATATATAAATATTTATATTCTAACGACGACGTATATAATATATATACGTCGAATTTCAATTCCAAAATAAATTTTCCTTCGTTTTTATTTAAAATGATTCATTTTAAATATTCAAAATTCGCTAAAATTGCCAAAATAAAAATTTTAAACTAGCCCAGATTTTCGGGTTGTTACAATAGGTGATAATACACCCTAATGGGAGCTAACTACATAGCCATGCTGCCTGCCCGATTTTTGTCATTTCCCGGTTGTTAAGGCCTGAGGCTACGATTACTTCTCTCGTTGATAACACAATTACTTTGAATGCCACATTATCAGATCCGTTAATCATTAATTTGGTTTGCATAAATATTCTGGATATTATGCTAAGGGAATAAATCCGTTGCCACCATATATATTTGTACAGCCCAACATATGCGATCATTGGAAATATTATGTCAGATATTCTTCCATATACGTTCGTTCTAGGATGGAACGAAACCGAAGGCACTATTCCGTACATCCATCCTAGGCAATCTCTACCTAGGACTTATAAAAAAGCCCTTGCACTTTACTCCGTCTTCAGTTATCTTTGGCATACATGATTCGCAACGCTTATGCCAATACGGAGTGGTTCTTCGGATAATAATCCAACTGGTCTCTCCATATTAACAATGTTAAAATGGTCAAAATTATGATAGTCGGTGATTTAACTATCAAATGAAAAATGTCTGTGTGCACACAACGATCTTATTTCCAAATGGAATTATTGACCACATCATCAAACATATATATATATATATATATTCATATTTTCTTATTCTCTATATTAAGAAAATATATGTTATTAGCTCTGGAAAACATTCCCATTGCATATTTACATATCATTATTCTTCCACATCTATCAGACTCTAACTGTAAACTAGTAAGAGAACAACTTCCTAAGTATAAACCCCGAAGGCCAAAACCAACATCAGATCGATACTCAAAAAGTCGTTAAATTCAACTAATTTCCAGTCTGTTTCTAATTCTGCTTAACTCTATTTCTTTAACTCCATTTGATTAACTTCTTATTAACACGGTCATTTTAAATCTGCAAATCATTTGCTTCAAAATCATCGTTCACTTTAAAACCTATATCTCCCAAGATTTTGTTTATAAAATTCCTTTTTATTTATAATATTCTATTTTAAGTTCGTTTCATTATCGAATTCTATATATATCGATATATCGATTTCTAGTTATCAGATTTTCTTAAAAAATATTCTAACTCCTTAAATTTTCGGAAAAATTCGCCATAACCTCCTTTGTACTGGAAGCATAGGGAAAATCCCCAAACCGCCACACAGGCCGACTCCAATCAAAAAGAAAAAGGAAAAGCCAAGCGGCTGGCCGATACGGCACATAAAATCTCATATTCAATTTAAATACATACCTTTTTGTCGAGCACTCTAATTATATCTCTTCTAACACTTAATTCCATACCTGTCTATTATTTACTTATCCACTTTCCATTTATTCCAACTTATATTTCAACTTATCTCTAATTGTCGATTTTTTCACTACTCAGTTATAATTTCGTTTACTTCAATCTCCTATACTAAATTCGAATTTCTTTTGTAACAAATTTATTTATAAATTTGATGTAAATCGAATTTCAATTATAAATCCTTTAAACTTGTTTCAATTCAGCTTAAATTCTGAATTCCCGACATATAATCAATCGTTCTATTTTCAACATGTTTTCCAATTCGCTTTTACATTCATACTTGGATTTAAATCACTAAATTTATCTAACGATAATTTATTTCACTTAATTTATAAACATCGTTTATACATTAACTTGTTTATTATATTATCTTTAACCATGTTTTCATTTCAAATCTATTTGAAACTCAATTCCTTTTATATTTTGAATTCCGGAATAAAGTTAGTCGTTTATTATTTAAAAAGATTCTAAGTTCTCAGTTTAAATTCGCATTTGAATTTAAATATTTAAATTATCCAATTGGATGATTTTCCCTTTTTATTTACAAACACAATTTATATTACCTGTTTCTATATTTAAACAAGTCTCGATTTTAAATTTCATTTGAAATATATATTTCTACTTTGGAAAAATAAATTTCCCTTTTTAAATTAACACTTGTATTTATATTTCTGAATTTTCCAATGATAATTCATTTCACTTCCTTTATAAACTTCATTTATAAATGAACTGCTTGTTTTAATTATTCAAAACAAGTTAATATATTTATTCTATTCGAATTTCAAATTCTATTTTAGAAAAGTAGAATTTTCCTTTTAAATCTCAAATATCCTTTTTATAATATTTTTAAATATCCATTTTTAGGCCCAGTGGTATTTAAACAAACAAAACACCCAATTATAAATTACAGGTTTTCTAACACATCATATATGACATTATTTATGCAAACAAACAAATAAACAGAAAATATATTTTTGAGGAATCTAGTTGGATCCCTCCAACCTAATTTCCTGCATCCATAGACGTTAGTTAATAAAATAATACCCATCCTGCTTCGAGGCAGGATATCGTGGTATGAAGGTCATCCACTATCATAGCGTGGGCGTATAGGGCCATCCGCTAATGATACTGCGGGCATCTGCTAATGAGACTGCGGGAACAATCCATCCACCAAACCAATATATATATAATAGTCAACCCTAAATAACTAGCATATTTCAAACAACCAGAAAGCATTCAAACAAGCAATAAACAATTATTTTTAACGAATAAAAATAATTCTAATTTAAAGAGGTGAGTGAGATTTACTAACCGTGATTTTAACTGCGCTGAATATCCACTGAAGAATATTATATAAATTTTACAGTGATTCCTCCATACGTCTGTTTTCCACTGTAAAACAATAATTAATAAAATTCTAGTTATATAAATTTTACGGATTGAATTTAATTAATTACTCACGTAATAAAAAATTCCAATTTAAACCTTCATTTTATTTAAACGATTAGTTTATACATTTTATTTCTTTATTGACTAATTTCCTTTATATACACTAATTATATGAACTAATTTATTTAAATCAAATTTCCAATTTGATAAACTAATTTCCTATGCATTTAAAAATGAATTTAACCATTATTAATTTCATTTAGAAAAATGGATACTACCTTATTCTCTTCACCTTTGCATCATTGTTTAACCCTTCTCCTACATCAGGTTGATTCCATTGTTTACTGACCATCATCACCACTGTACAACATCGGTAGCCTTCACACGGTCGAACCCCTCCGATTGCTGAACTCGGCTCTCCTTTCTCCTTCCCCTTAACAGTGATCGACTTCCATCTTGACACCCAAAATCAAAGGTCCGAACTCCCAGACCAGTCGCAGTAAACTCGAACCCACCCCATAAGTCACGAATCTGACACTTCTTCAACTTCGTCGACGTCGAACAGGACCCAAGAGACCATCGCGACTCAACCCAATATATTACCTCCTTCCATCGCGAGCTATTGCAGATCATCGCAACGCCTTAGAGACCGTCCCGCCTCCAATTAGTCCACCTACAGATTCTTCACACTACCACCAACCCAACCGAGTAGCTATACCATGCTCCAGATCCCTCCAGTGACAGTAAACTCAAGCCCTAGGACACCATTCAACTCACAAGACCTCTGTCGCACTCTTTAATCCAATTCGATTTGATTTTAAAGTGAACAGGGAGTGGCCATTTGATTCTTTGATTTCAAAGATTTGATCTTTAATTTGTTTTGGCAGAACAAAATGAAAACAAATAAAAGGATATGTCGAAGATTTAAAAAGAGGAAGTAGGTGTTTTACTTGGTAAGGTATATCACACGTAGGTTTTATCATTTAGAGGAAAAACAAACGAGGGGAAGGGAAGAATGCCACGGTTTTATTTCAGTTTGTGGACATAAAAGAAGCATGGTTTTGTTTTAGTTTGATTATAATCGTTATCCTTTAATTTAAATTATCGCTTTGATTTCAACTCCTATTTGAGCCCAACGACAGGCCATCCTAGGGTTAAATCACTAATCTGAACACGCTGGGACCAGTTTCGAAGCCTCATTCGATCACATGGAGAAGATATTAATTTAAATCGATATAAATTAAATTTCAAACCAATAAATTCATTAATAATAATTTAATATTATTATTCTAATTTAAACAGGAGTTTGTATGGATCATCTAAACTATTATTTTTTTCAATTCAGCATTAAATCTCGAATTGAATTATTTTTCATATTACGATAATTTAATATATTCGATATTAAATCGAAATTGATTATTAAATTGATAACTTAAATATAAAATTCCATTTATATTATCAATTCAATATTTAAATTCATATTAAATATTTAAAATTAACTCGACAGAAATATGGATCATTACATATGCCTTAAGCCTCACAATCGGGAAATGACAAAAATCGAATAGGCAGCAAGGCTATATGGGTCGCTTCCGTTAAGGTGTATTGTCATATATCTAGAGAAATACCCACTTTCTTCTTTAATTTATCGTTGTTGTATGCTTCAACAACAATTTTTGATCCCAACCGTTTGTGATAATACATTCGATGCATTCAAGTGTAATGAGTGTCATTCATGTGTGGGCTAGGTTGCAAGATGTTCTTGTTGAATTTAGTGTATTCCTCCATAGAGATACACTATTTGATGGTGGTTCCATACCTTGTCATAGTTGGAAATCCATTACCCAATAAGCGCCAATGGTTTTGATTGTATACTATGTATGTGGAGCGTAAGATGCAAGTGTTTTGCTAGATTGTTATTACTTGATTTAGACGCTATTATAATATCTAAAGAGTATGGATTCAAAGAATATTTTGGGTTATCGTAAGACAAAAACCATCCGTGTTTATGTGAGGATAAGTCTTCCGATTATCATTTTTTTTAAAACGGATTTTTTAAAAGTTAAACCAAGTGGTTGGAGTTTATTCACACCAGTACCATGATTGACCCAGAGTTTATTTTGTTTTATTTTACCCTAAAATTTTAGGTGCCCAAAATTTCACTACAACAAAAACACCATATTACAACTTTAATTTTACAACGGTGGTAAAAGCACCATTGTAATAGATGTTTTTTTACAAATGTCCATTCCCTAAAGTTGTAATAAACTTATTTTTAACAACTTTTCATCTTGTTAGTTGTAATAGACGCCTATTACCAACTTCATGTTTATAATATTTATATTTAACAACTAATTATATAAATATTTAATTATAATTAATGATTAATAATAAACTTAGGAATCAATAATATTTATTGATTGTTATTAAGTAATTAGTAAATAATATTTTTAACAAGTCTTTTTCCTTGTTATTTAATTGTGAATAAATTATAAATAATCACAAAATAATTAATTATAAGTAATAGTTACTTTTAAATAATAGAACTAATAATTAATATATAATAAATTCTTTATTTTTTAGACAATAATTATTTAAATATTAATTAAAATTTAATGATTAATATTAAATAATATATAAAAGTTAAAAATAAATATTAAATAATTAAAATAAATATAAAAACAATTAATAATTAAATTAAATAGTATTAATTAATAATCAATGTAAAGTTAATATTTAGCACATAATACCAAAGTAATTTTGATTAAATATTATAAGTACCATTAAGTTGTAATAATTAATAATTAAATTTGAAATATGGAATAATTCCTATTAATAATTTGTAACTAATAATTTATAACTAATTAGTAGTTACTCAGTAATTAGTAATCAATAATTAATTAACAAAAATAAAACAAAATTCATGTTTAAATAAACATTTTTTTAATTAATAGTTTATGCATAATTCTCTATCGCTTCCATAGCTTCAAAAACGAATTTTGCTTTGGCTCCAAAATTGAATTTGGTCTCCAGACCAAAAATTTCAGTAACTCTTTCACGATATATAGTTGTAAATATGTGGTTCTTTTGCCACTGAATGTTGTAAACAAATCAGGGCCCTAACCTTAAATTTTCGTTTGGCTCCAAAATCAAATTTAAATTCCATTCCTCTAAAATTTTGGTGCCTTCCCGAAATTTCCCCCTTCCGTTGAATTTTTTTACCCACTCATTTTCTTCTTTATAGTATCTTCTCGAAATATTAGTGCCACTTTAATCTATCCCTTTTCCAATTTTTATTTCTAATTGTTTTCGATTAGTACTTCAATTAATGGCGTCCTTTATAGGCGACTAATTTCACTTTCTCCTTGCATAACCTTTCCACTCGACCCTCCTTTGAGTGATCTCTCTTCCTTTTTGCCCATCAATTCATCCAGTCCCCCTTTTCCCTTTTACGCATCGATTTTTTCAAACCCTACGATGGAAAAGAATCAAAAACAAAAGTCTCAGTTTTTAAGCACCTTCATTTAGCATTCCCTTCCACCACTTGCTTTGGTTGAGCCTACTCAACCTCTAAACTCATCAAGAACGTTGTCGCTGAGGTCTTGGGCATTTCTACTCTTTCCTCTAACAATATTGAGGTTCTTCAACTCCCTGTCTCTGATATACTGATGACTAGTAAGTCTACCCTCTCCCCTTATTCGATACAATCTTGCAAAATTATCCCGGTCAGTAGTCCGATATCCAGAATGTCCCACCCAATTTGGCATGTAATAGCGCGGTAGTTGAAAAGAAGTTGCGGTTGGGTCTGATAATGAGTATGAAAATGATGTATTTGTTCTCAAAATCCAATTTCATTACAGCCTCTCTATGAAAGCACATAACCTGTTCGACCTAATGCCTCTACAGTTCCTTCTTCTAAATCTTGGACTCATTATTCACAACTTACCCCACATTTTCTGGAGACTACTCTCTGCATGAATTTGAATTTGCTAACACTGATATTCCATCAAATGACGTTGTTCAAAAATGGGTTATTAGATGGAAGGAATTCCTTGTTCAAGAACGGGTTCATCTCACTCATATTCCAACGAAAAAAAGGTAATTCGGGTTCTTGTATATATGCAGTTGCTTTTATTTTATTACTCGATGCATAATACTGCAGAACAGATTCTCAAGTTGCATTGTTTATTTAAGCACAGTTTTTCCATTTTAAAATCTAAGACTTGCATGAAACACTAATGCATTGCTAATGCTGATTTTGGGTGAATATCTCAGTGTATATCATTGATAATGCTGCCTGCAATGAATATGTTGTACACTATTTGGATGGTACAGAAAATGAATATACATTATTTATATACAATACTTATTTGGTTATGTACTACTATTTATTATAATATTTATTGTTAATTATATAGCAGCTTCCTAAGCATATAGAGTTGGCTAGGCTCCCATACACAGCATATGGAGTTAAGACAGTAGAAGTGTAAGTTTTGATAATACATGGGAACTTTGGGACATGGCTCCAGGTATCGAACTGCTACTGCAAGAGGATCATAGTAGAAGTGTTTATTCGGTAGACTTTCATCCTGATTGTGGTATTAATGCACATACTAGTGTATGGGGGTTGCGCACTGAGAGAGGCATTCTTGCATTGAAAGGCCATATTAAGCTGGTTCATGAAGTGAGCATTCGTGCATTGGAATGGTTATGTTTTTTGTAAGGTTAGTTGGTGATGTGAATGACTACTTTAGATTGTTTTGTTGGGTATGTATGTATTGTTTTTTGTCAGCGTATTATGTAAAAAAAATGATGAGAGTTTGAAAAAACTAATATATTATTTTTGGTTCATATTTTAAGTTTGCTCGATATGTTCATTCTTGTAGATAATATGTCGTGGAATGAATTCTTTTATTAGTAATATGTATATAATTTATGGATATATTACAAGTGTAAAAAAAAATTGTAATAGAATATTTCACTACGGTTAAAAACAGTTGTAAAAATCACAATAACAACGGTGCAAAACTGTTGTAATAAAGTTTATTACAAAGGTGGGAAAAAATTGGAAAATAAACATATTACAACAGTGTTGCAACAGTGCAGAAAAGTTGTAAAAGATTTTAGTCTATTACAACTTCTTAATACACGACGGTTGGCCCACTGTTGTAAAATGTATATTACAACTTTTTTCCACTATTGTAATATGGTCATTTTGTAGTATTTATGCGACCATTCAAGTAGTCGGGATTTTAACGATACACTTGGAGGAGCTTAGAGCAGGTGGCTTTAGCATTTGATAGCTACTGTATATTTCCGTTGTGTTGTATGAGTTGTACTCGGATTATGGTATGTATAATGATACAAAATTTTGTATTTAAAGGTTATCATATAAATTATATTTTGTTCCGCTACGATGTGAGATTTTGTGTTGTTATTGCTGTTCTTCTTCTATTTTTTTTCTTGTGTAACCCATAATGATTCGTATTTTTGTGCAATTTGGGTTGGATGTGTGGTATATTTAATCAACTCGGATGATAAGGATTTGCGGACCATTACAAAAGTGATAAAGACAACACCAAACCAACAACACCAAAACAACAAAACATTGCTATAAACAATGAGACGTCTAGCTTCGTGGCTAGAGCTCGCATCATTTGCATGACCTTTGACTAGTCATATCATGGTAGCAAAATGTTTAATCTCATGTTGCATAAACTACCGATGTAGTTGGAGGTTTCCCCATCACCATCTCTTTCAACAGATAATTCGCGATAATAAAGAAACCCAACACAAAACCGGTATTCTTGGAGAATCAACTAACATTGTCTAAAGACAAAGATTGATAGGCGAAAACACAAAAAGCAACCGTAACAACCCAATTTTTAGGGATGCTAATTTTGGGAATCAATTAACTAATCATTATCATTATAGCAAAAAAAATGGACATTTGAAAAAATAATAGGAATATGAATATTTTATTTACATTGGAAATAAAATAAAATAAAATTGATCAATTGAATATTGATGGTGGAAAAAAGATGTTATGTTGTTCATTGGCTCATATTTAAATTAAAAATAAAGTGAAAGAGAGGATTTTGAAAATATTTGCAATGAAACAATTAACATTAAGTTTGGTAATTTTAATTAATAAATTTGTACATTTTCTAAAAGCAAAAAACATGCTAATATTGTGAATTTTGTGAATAAAATGAATTTTGTCATCAGTATTAAAAGTGTTAGCAATTTTGAGAAAAATGAACAAGAGGGAAAAAAGTTTATTTTAAACCTATATGTATTATTGGAAAAAAAATGTTTTTACATATTAAATGTATGTACATTTGTAAAATATATATTAGTTATGTACATTTTTAAGGAAGGATCAAGAACAGTTGCTAATGTGAATAAATATAGAATAAAATTGACAAGTTATCATAGGTTTTCATTAATAAATAGAAGAAATAATAGAAAAAGGAGAGATATTTTAAGAGAAACATCAAGATGCCTACCAATAAAAAGACATCCCGTCTCTCCCTTTTTCTCACAGTACGTACAGTTCACTTCAGATAGAAAGGAAAAGAAAACCTAAAATCTATTCCTCCATCAAGTTTCAAAATCAAAGTAAAATCTCTTTCCACAAATTGAACTATTGATTTAATTTCCAAATGGAGCAATTGTAGAAAGATTTAAGATTCTCTAATAATTGGAAGAGGATGACAAATGATCAAAGTTAGCTGGCTTAGGGCTTGAAGATTTGAGAGCATTAGGTGAGTGAAGTTTTAATCTTTTTATATTTTTATGCTATGATTTATGCATTTATGTAGACCTAAAGATGGAATCTATGTATATAAACAATTGTTAATTTGTGTTTGGGTTATCATATAATTGGTTGAATCTTTGAGTATCACTCCACTAATGCAATAATAGTTATAAGTATCTGAACCAAAACCCCAAGTCATTAATTGATATAGTGTGAAAATTAAGCTACAGATATATCCCATATGTAGAAATTGCGAGGACACAATTTTTATAAGGGGGAAGCCTGTAACAACCAAATTTTTAGGGATGTTAATTTTGGGAATCAATTAGCTAATCGTTGTCATTAGAGAAAAAAAAATTGGACATAAAAAAAAATAGGAACATGAATATTTTGTTTACATTGGAAATAAAATAAAATAAAATTGATCAATTGAATTTGATAATGGAACAATGACGTTAAGTTGTTCATTGGCACATATTTGAATTAAAAATAAGGTGAAAGAGAGGATTTTGAAAATATTTGCAACGAAACAATTGACATTTAGTTTGGTAAGTTTAATTAATAAATTTGTACATTTTTCTAAAAGCCAAAAACATGCAAATATTGTGAATTTTGTGAAAAAAATGAATTTTGTCATTAATATTAAAAGTGTTAGAATTTTGGGAAAAATGCACAAGAGGAAAAAAGTTTATTTTAAACCATATATGTATTTTTGGAATAAAAATATTTTTACAAATTAAATGTATGTACTGTAATGACCCGCATCCTCAGGGGTATAATAATTAATTTATTTAATTATTTAAAAGGTGATTAAAAGAATTTAATGGTAGTGGAATTAAATAATGGTAAATATTTAATTAAAATAATAAATTAAATAATATATTTAATTCTGAAATAATCAGAATTGGCTGAAATGGCGATATGGTGTGAACTGGACCATCTGTGATATTTAATTCAGTTTAGAATTGAATTAGAATAACGAATATATTATTTGAACGACAGTTTGAATGTATAATTATATTATAATTAAAACCGAGCTTGAAATGGCGTTGCAGTTCGTAAATTGGCAATTCGAACTTCAACTGAATGTACATGGTTCGTTTTAAATCGGATTTCTGTGAAACAAGAAACATATGGAGCTGGTGGAGTATATCTTTCTAGTGGAAGAGAAAAATCAAGATTTCGTCGTGTAGATTTTGAGATACGTCCAAATCAAATTTTCGAAAAGTCGCTGTGGAATTCCTTTATAATTTATAAAGGAATTATTTATATTTTTAAAAGGGATTTCAATATAAATCGAATATCGGGTTGACCCAGAAGTGAATATCAAGTTAGAAATTCATATAGGAATATTCTAGAGCTGTATGGTATTCCACTGTGAATATAGACGATAATATTTATTTATAAATATTAAATTTAATTAAATTTAAATATATTTATATATTTAAATGGGTCATCCAGAGCTTTAAAAATAGCCAATTTTGCAAACCAAGTCGAAATTCAACGAAACTAATTTTGTTGGATCTGCAATGTTAAATAGTTGTTAGATGTCAAGTTTCGTGATTTTTAGAGTCAGTATGTGGCCGTACCGATTTTTAATGTGAGAAATAGTTGATAAATTGACCTTTTAAAATACGCTGTGTGAGCATACGAAGTCGGAATTCGACGAAACTAGTTTTGTTGGGACCGTAATGTCGAACTGTAGCTACATTCCAGTTTCGTGATTTTTGGGTTTCGTATATGACCGTGTGGATTTTTAAAAGATATATACAAGCAGTGATTGAATATGGATGAATATTTAAAAGAAAATATCTAAAACCTATAGCTATAATTAACCAACGTATAAGCTCTTAGGACCACAAAACAATTTCAGCAATATACAAAGAGCCGCTAGCATTTTTCTCATCTCCAGTAAGCAATTCGATCCTCAGAAAATCGTAAACAAATCCTACAAGAATTTATAAATCAGGAGATTAGTGTTTCTGACTTGCGAATGAGATTCACTTCATTTCTGGATCGAAATCACTATGTGCGATGTAAGTATTTGGGGGTTCGACATGTACAGCGTGTTCTAGGGTAGGAGTTTTTGGGGGACTTGTGGTATCGATGTCCTAAGCGAGTACCGTTTTGGGTTCTTGAGATCGAATGGAGTGTTTTGGCAAAAACTAGTGAGGATCGAGAGGTTTTGACGTCGCACCTGTACAGTTCGTTCACGGAAAAATGGCGAGATCAGAATTTCATTGTGGCGTCGAGCTCCACCTTGGCGTGATGGGAAGGAAGAGGATGTTGAGAGGAGATTAATGGGTATTTTTGTGGGATTTATAGTAGAAATAAGATGGAGCGGTGTCAGGTTGAAGAATCGGAAATGGTATACTAGAAAGGAGCGACGGGTTAAAGGTATTTTGGGGGAAGAAGGGTATTGTTGGGTGAACTTTGATAATGGGCCGCCGTGGTTTAAAAGGTTAAGGCCTTTGTTTAATTTAAAACTTAGTCTATTTAAATTTAAATAAGTGGATTAAATTGTAATTATGATATCTCATCCATACGAGGTCAGAATCGAGAACCGAAAGTTGTGTTAGGATCATATGAATGGATACTACCTGTTGGGACTGATTGGAAGTCCATCGGAGCTCGTTACAATTTATGGCAAAATAAATTGTCCGATCTGAATCAACGACAATTATCGTTAATTAACGATGATAGTCCAATGTGAGTAAATCTCACTAACTCAGAACAGTTTATATTTTCATGTTGTATTTTTAGAACTGTTAAAATTTGTCTGATTGATTATGTGTTGACTATGGATTGAACTGCTAGTCAGTTAGAGGAAATTATATATATATATATATATATATATATATATAAATAGTTAAATAGTTATATATTGATTCTGTTAACATAATATTTCATATTAAACTGAAAGTGATGTTGATTATACTGTGTAACATCTGTGGATGCAGGGAAACAGGTTGGAGGAATCCGACTGGATTCCTCAACATTTATTATACTGTTTTTCATATAATGTGATATATGATGTGTTATATAATCTGTTATGGATTATGTGTGTTGGAATGATATTGATCCTTGTTATTCGACATTTTAAATATCATAAAAAGACCCTGGGATGCAAAAAGAATTATTTCAATGTATATTGAAATAAAGGGATTTTATAAAATCAACAGATTTTATAAAAGGAAATATTTCGAAAGTAAATAAAATGGATAATGTTTATAAAACAAATAGAGAATTATAAAAAGGGAAAATGTTTATAAAACAAATAGAGAATTATAAAAAGGGAAAATGTTTATAAAATGAATAGAGAACTATAAAAAGGGAAAATGTTTATAAAACGAATAGAGGATTATAAAAAGGGGAAATGTTTATAAAACAAATAGAGAAATATAAAAAGGGAAAAATGTTGATAAAACGAATAGAATAGAATAAAGGAATATTTATTAGAAAATAAATAGGATATTATAAAGGGGAATATTTAGAAAACAAATAGAATTATAAAAAGGGAATAGTGTTAATCAAATAAAGTTATTCGATTAGAGTATATCAAGAAGTAGTTAATCGAATATAGTTTATACTCGAAGTAGTTAAATCGAACATAGTTATTTGAAATAAAGTTAAAACAGAATAGAGTTATTCAATTAGAGTTAATCTAATAGAAATAATCGAAAGGAATTATCGATTATTAGTTAATTGAAGGAGTTATCGATTTTTAGTAAATCGAAGGAGTTATCGATTATTATTAAATCGAAGGAGTTATCGATTATAGTTTAATCAAAAAGAGTTATCAATTTGTTTATTCGAAGTGAGTTATAGAATATTGGTTATTCGAAGGAGTTATCGAATTTAGTTATTCGATGGAGTTAATCGATTTGAGTTAAAATAAAGGAGTTGATCGGATATAGTTTATTCGAATAGAATCAATATAGTTATCGAATATTAGTTTTTCGAATAAGAGTTAAATAGAGTTATCGAATATTAGTTATTCGAATAGAGTTAAATGGAGTTAAAGGAATAAATCAAATATAGTTTGTTCGAATGGAATTAAAGGAGTTAATCGAATTTGGTTTATTCGAATAGAGTTAAAGGAGTTATCGAATAGAGTTAAATCAAATAGAGTTAATCCAATAGCGTTAGTCCAATAGAGTAAATTGATAAGGGTTAATCGAATAGAGTAAATTGAATAGAGTTATCGAATATACCTTATTCAAAGGAAAGAATTATCAAATAGAGATGATTCGAAAGAGAGTTACGTAAGGAAGTTTGTTAAAGAATTAAAAGGTGAACTTTGTCTATTTCAAGGTTAGAAACGTTGTTCAGTTAAGGTCTGAGAGTTAGTATTACCCCAACTTGATTGACTTCATTTTTAACTAAGGAATGGTTAAGGTTCGATGGTGAAGGTGGGTTAAAGGAATTTAGTTAATAAGCGTAATGGTTTGAGTTGGCATCGTGATGCTTTGTTTAAACATCTGTCTAAGTCCAATGAAGGAGTTTTGGAAATGTTTTCCAACTAAGAACCAGAAATGTTTTCTGATATAGAAAACAAGTAATGGAAATGTTTTCCAATGGTAATAACATATATTTTCTAAATTTAGAAAATAAGAAATGTTGAATATAGGGAAGCAGGAGATAAGTAAATTAATGAAATAAAGAGATAAATGTTGAATGATGATTGATCGATATAATTTCCTCCTGGAAATAATGTCGTTGTTTGCACACCTGTTTTCTTTGATAGTTAAATCACAGACTATCGAAGTTTTGACCATTTTAACGTTGTTAATATGGAGAGACCGGTTGGATTATTATCCAAAGAACCACTCTGTATTGGCATAAGCGTTGCGAATAATATATGCCAAAGAAAATTGAAGACGGAGTAAAGTGCAAGGGCTATTGTATAAATCTTAGATAACAGTGCCTAAGGTGGATATACTGAATAGTGCCTTTGGTTCATCCTATTCCTGGATGACTTGTATGGACGGATGTCTGACAGAGTATTTCCAGACGATCACGTATATTGATTTCTCCAACCGTACCAAGAGTGGAAGCGGAGAAGGAAACTTCTTTTAGCTAACACATAATGTATTGTTGAGGACGTCAAATGGTGATTGGATGGATTTGATGATGTGGCATTCAAAGTTAATCTGGTGTGATGATAAAGCGTAGCTTCCAGCCTCACATCCGGTAAATGACAGAAATCGGGCAAGCAGCATGGCAAGTCGGTCGCCCCGAAGTAGGTGTATAATCACCTGATCTAGAGTTTCATTTATTTCTAAAAATCTATTGTCGATACTGTCCCATTCGGAAAACGGTTGCTGATCCCAACTGTTGGTGATATACATTCGATACACTCAAGCGAAATGAGTGGTCGGTCATGTGTGGCCGGGTTGCAAGATGTTCTTGTTGAACCCAGTGTATTCCTCTCTAGAGGTACACTAGCGAAAGGTGGTTCCATACCTTGTCATAGTTGGAAATCCATTACCCAATACGTGCTTGCGGTTTTGATTGTATATATATATATATATATGTATGTATGTATGTATGTAGAACGAGAGATGAAAGCGTTTCTGCTAGATGATTATTATATTGTGTTGATAGACATTATTATAATATCAAAAGGTTTTTGATATAAGGATATTTTGGATTCTCATAAGGGAAAAACCCGTTCCGTTATACGGCGTGGTCTTATGAGATATCGTTTACTTGTTGGAATTGTTTTAAACTGTTTGCTCATACCAGTCCCATGACTGACCCGGAGTTTATTTGTTTTGTTTTCCCTAATCTCTTGGGTGACTAAATTTGTACGGGCAGTCAAGTAGTCGGGATTTGTAGATGCAATTGAAGAGCTGGAGTAGGAGGCTTCCGGATTATAGCTATAGTTATTTCCGCTGTGTTGTAAGTGCTGTACTTTGATAATGATATGTATATTCAAGTACAGATTTGTATTTCAAAGTTATGTTATGAAATATATTTATTCGTTCCGTTGAGAGATTCGTGTTACTCTGATATTGTGTTCTTCTTCTTCTTCTTCTTTTCTATAAGTTTCTATCTTATCTTTCCTCACCCTCTGTTTTCTTTCTATTAATTTCCTGATTTTCAATTTAATTTGGGGTTGGACTTGTGTTTTTGGTCAGCCCAAATTGGACTAGATTTTCGGGTCATTACAGTTGGTATCAGAGCTTAAGTTAAGTGAATTACCTTAGCTTTGTGGCGTGACTCAGTAGAGATAGGGTTAGTAATACCCTAGATTGAGTTGAGTGTATATATACGAGTGAACGTATTTGTTATTGATATAAAAATTTGTTTTATATTGTGGAGATTCATTGATTGAGTTGTTTATGAGTTCTGGTCGATCAGTTTGATCCACGGTATCGTAGGAGATTATAAACACTCGAATACGATGGGTCGACACGATATGTTTTGAAAAAGGGTAAATTAAAATAAGTTACCCAAGGTATATCTTGATATAGAGAAGATATATATATATATATCAAAATTATAATATATTGGATATATTGGTTGTTATTATAATCGAGTAAGATTATAAATTAAATGGTTATGTAAATAACCAATCAGAATTCATATAAGTGAAATACGTGAAATCAGATGAGTTAAATCTGAAATTTAAACCAGAAGTTGAATTAAAATTCTGGAGCATTGGATAAGTGTTTGTAAATGAATTTGGATTAAATAAGGGAAATTTAAGATCCTGGGAGATTTTAAATTGTTTTACAAGCAGTGTGAATTATACTTTGAAATGAATTTCAAAGTGGAAATGTTTAGAAATGGTTTTATAGTATTGAACTCACTTCGATCGCTGGAAAATAGATTCTGATGATGACAGCTACATCATCAGTATTCATTTTCGAGTTGTAAGTGACGAATTACTAACAGAGATACTGTTTTGAATTTGTTTTGGGAAAGACAAGTTGTGTTGAATTTCAAAATGGGATTTATAATAAAGAATGAATAAAGAAAGTTTGAAATAGAAATTGAATATATGAAATTCAATGGAATTGAAATAGAAATTGAATATAGAAATTCAAAAGGGAGTTTGAATATATGAAATTCAATGGAAGTGATATAGAATTTGAATAGAGAAGTTCAAATATGAATTTGATATAGAATTTGAATAGAGAAGTTCAAATATGAATTTGATATAGAATTTGAATATAGAATTCAAATAGAATTGAAAACGGAATCCAACTAGTGATATATAAGTTAAACTTATATTTGAATAGGTTATATTCAAAATGAAAGGGGGAAATAGGAAAAACGGTTAACTAGAAATTAATTAATGGAATTTTTAATTAAAGTTGAACTTTGAAAGGTAAATAGGATTTGAGAACTTAGATTTTGAAATTTGATATGAAACGTAAGTTGAAAAAGGAATTCAATTAGTTATAAACAAGTTAAACTTAGATTTGAACATGTTGTGTTCAAATATAAAGTGCAATAAGGAAAAGAGCTAATTAGCGAAGTACTTAACGAAACGAGTTAAAACATTTTTTATTGAGTTGAAACAAAAATGGGAATGGTTGGATATAGGTTAAACAGGTTTGGAATGAAGTGTTAGAAGAGTATAAATAGAATGCTCGACGAAAAGGTATGTATTTAATTCATATATGAGATTTTATGCGCCGTATCATCTAGCCGCTTGGTTTTTTTCTTTTTCTTTGGATTGGTGAGGGCCATGGGAGGCTATTTGAAATATCTTGATGCTCCTAGTACAAAGGAGGTTATGGCGAATTTTTTCGGAAATTTAAGGAGTTAGAATATTTTTAAGATAATATTTGATAGTTAGAAATCAACGTATCGATATATATATAGAAGTCGATAAGGAAACGAACTTAGAAATAGAATAGTAAAATCAAAAAGGAAGAATAAGAATAATATCTAGTAAAAATAGAAAGAGGAAGCGTATACGTGTTTGAAAGTGAATAAGTAGTTGTATGGTATTGATTATTCGAATAAGTAGTCATATCTGTTTTGACGTTATAAATGTTATTCAGTCAAGGTCTGAGAGGTAGTTATACCCCAACTTGATTGATTTCATTATTAACAAATAAATAGTAAGATATCAGGCTCGAAGATCAATGTTGAATAAGAATTAGTTGAATATAGTATTTGGGTTGTCGTAACGATGTTTTACACAACATTCGTTCTAACCCAAATAAGTGTAAGGTTGGAAATATACTAAAGAACATTTCCTAAGTATAGAAATAAACAAGATCGGAAAAGAGATAAGTAATTGGTGTATTTTCCAATTATAAATAGAATATATTTTCTTAAGTTAGAAAATAAAGGAAGGCGATATTCGGAAATGTTTTCCAAATAACATAAAAGGCCAATATGGTTATTGAAAATATTTGGTTAACAAATATTGATAAAGAAATAGAGAAGTGATTTAACTAATGGAATATTAATTAAGGGCTCAGTGACATGTTCAAAAAGGAAAATTGGATTTTTGAAAAGAGTAAATTGTTTGAAAACTCCCAGGGAAAGACTATTTGAATTAAAAACAAATTTAATAGAAATTTGTGAAAGCAAAATTGAATTAAAGTAAAGTCAGTAAAGTGGTAACTGAGATTAAATTAGAATGATATCAAGACAAATTGGATTGTGAGATTAAAATTTTGAATGTAATGTGATAATCAAGTTAAGAGTTGGGAATCGAGAAGAAACTCGAGTTGAAATGATATTTGGCTCGGATATAAGCGAATGGTTGTGTCGTGGATAAAAGCAGGTTGGAATTTGATTGGGATGACCCTTGTATCCGCTGAATTGATAACAGGTGGAAAGGATATAATGATATGTCGACAAAAGGTACAGGTTTATATTTCTATTGGATATAAGATTTATAAGCCGAATTGGCAAGCCGCTTGGCTTTTTCTTTTTCTTTTGGGATGGAGATGGCCCAGAGAGGCGAGTTGGGGTTTTACTGATAGGGCTGTACAAAGGAAGTGCTGGCGAACTCTTTCAAAAAAAAAATTAAGGCGTTAGAAAATTTCAGGATTTTTGAAAATTTTCGTTGATAAGAATTAATTAATATTTTAATTGAAATCAAATTGGTTCAGTTGGAAACTGAAGTTAAGAAGTGAACAAATATGTTCTAACCAGTCGATAGGGTCGTCCTCTACCTTTTAGCAATTTCGAGGACGAACTTATTTTAAGTAGGGATGATTGTAATGACCCGCATCCTCAGGGGTATAATAATTAATTTATTTAATTATTTAAAAGGTGATTAAAAGGATTTAATGGTCATGGAATTAAATAATGGTGAATATTTAATTAAAATAATAAATTAAATAATATATTTAATTCTGAAATAATCAGAATTGGCTGAAATGGCGATATGGTGTGAACTGGATCATCTGTGATATTTAATTCAGTTTAGAATTGAATTAGAATAACGAATATATTATTTGAACGACAGTTTGAACGTATAATTATATTATAATTAAAACCGAGCTTGAAAAGGCGCTGCAGTTCGTAAATTGGCGATTCGAACTTCAACTGAATGTACTGGGTTCGTTTTAAATAGGATTTCTGTGAAATAAGAAACGTATGGAGTTGGTGGAGTATATCTTTTTAGTGGAAGAGAAAAATCAAGATTTCGTCGTGTAGATTTTGAGATACGTCCAAATCAAATTTTAGAAAAGTCGTTGTGGAATTCCTTTATAATTTATAAAGGAATTATTTATATTTTTAAAAGGGATTTCAATATAAATCGAATATCGGGTTGACCCAGAAGTGAATATCAAGTTAGAAATTCATATAGGAATATTCTAGAGCTGTATGGTATTCCACTATGAATATAGACAATAATATTTATTTATAAATATTAAATTTAATTATATTTAAATATATTTATATATTTAAATGGGTCATCCAGAGCTTTAAAAATAGCCGGTTTTGCAAACAAAGTCGGAATTCGACGAAACTAATTTTGTTGGATGCGCAATGTTAAATAGTTGTTAGATGTCAAGTTTCGTGATTTTTAGAGTCAGTATGTGGCCGTACCAATTTTTAATGTGAGAAACAGTCGATAAATTGACCTTTTAAATACGCTGTGTGAGCATACGAAGTCGGAATTCGACGAAAACAGTTTTTTTGGGACCATAATGTCAAACTGTAGCTACATTCCAGTTTCATGATTTTTGGGTATCGTATATGACCGTGTGGATTTTTAAAAGGCATATACAAGCAGCGATTGAATATGGATGAATATTTAAAAGCAAATATCTAAAACCTATGGCTATAATTAACCAACGTATAAGCTCTTAGGACCACAAAACAATTTCAGCAACATACAAAAGAGCCGCTAGCATTTTTCTCATCTTCAGTAAGCAATTCGATCCTCAGAAAATCGTAAACAAATCCTACAAGAATTTATAAATCAAGAGATTAGTGTTTCTGACTTGCGAATGGGATTCACTTCATTTCTGGATCGAAATCACTAAGTGCGATGTAAGTATTTGGGGGTTCGACATGTACAGCGTGTTCTAGGGTAGGAGTTTTTGGGGGATTTGTGGTATCGATGTCCTAAACGAGTACCGTTTTGGGTTCTTGAGATCGAATGGAGTGTTTTGGCAAAAACTGGTGAGGATCGAGAGGTTTTGACGTCGCACCTGTACAGTTCGCTCGCGGAAAAATGGGGAGATCAGAATTTCATTATGGCGTCGAGCTCCACCTTGGCATGATGGGAAGGAAGAGGATGTTGAGAGGAGATTAATGGATATTTTTGTGGGATTTATAGTGGAAAGAAGATGGAGCGGTGTCAGGTTGAAGAATCGGAAATGGTATACTGGAAAGGAGCGACGGGTTGAAGGTATTTTGGGGGAAGAAGGGTTTTGTTGGGTGGGCTTTGATAATGGGCCGCCGTGGTTTAAAAGGTTAAGGCCTTTGTTTAATTTAAAGCTTAGTCTAATTAAATTTAAATAAGTGGATTAAATTGTAATTATGATATCTCATCCATACGAGGTCAGAATCGAGAACCATAAGTTGCGTTAGGATCGTATGAATGGACACTACACATTGGGACTAACTGGAAGTCCATCGGAGCTCGTTACAATTTATGGCAAAATAAATTGTCCGATCTGAATCAAAAACAATTATCGTTTATTAACGATGATAGTCCAATGTGAGTAATTCTCACTAACTCTGAAGAGTTTATATTTTCATGTTGTAATTTTAGAACTGTTAAAAATTGTGTGATTGATTGTGTGTTGACTGTTGATTGAACTGCTGGTCAGTTAGTGGAAATTATATATATATATATATATATATATATATAAACATTTAAATAGTTATATATTGATTCTGTTAACAGGATATTTCATATTAAAATGAAAGTGATGTTGATTATACTGTGTAACATCTGTGGATGCAGGGAAACAGGTTGGAGGAATCCGATTGGATTCCTCAACATTTATTTTACTATTTTTCATATATTGTGATATATGATGTGTTATATAATCTGTTATGGATTATGTGTGTTGGAATGATATTGATACTTGTTATTCGACATTTTAAATATCATAAAAAGACCATGAGATGTAAAAATAATTATTTCAATGTATATTGAAATAAAGGGATTTTATAAAATCAACAGATTTTATAAAAGGAAATATTTCGAAAGAAAATAGAAGGGAAAATGTTTATAAAACAAATAGAGAATTAAAAAAAGGGAAAATGTTTATAAAACGAATAGAGAATTATAAAAAGGGAAAATGTTTATAAAACGAATAGAGAATTATAAAAAGGGAAAATGTTGATAAAACGAATAGAATAGAATAAAGGAATATTTATTAGAAAATAAGCAGGATATTATAAAGGGGAATATTTAGAAAACAAATAGAATTATAAAAAGGGAATAGTGTTAATCAAATAAAGTTATTCGATTAGAGTATATCAAGAAGTAGTTAATCGAATATAGTTTATATTCGAAGGAGTTAAATCGAACATAGTTATTCGAAATAAAGTTAAAACATAATAGAGTTATTCAATTAGAGTTAATCAAATAGAATTAATCGAAAGGAATTATCGCTTATTAGTTAATCGAAGGAGTTATTGATTTTTAGTAAATCGAAGGAGTTATCGGTTATCAGTAAATCGAAGGAGTTATCGATTATAGTTTAATCGAAAAGAGTTATCAATTTGTTTATTCGAAGTGAGTTATTGAATATTGGTTATTCGAAGGAGTTATCGAATTTAGTTATTCGATGGAGTTAATCGAGTTGAGTTAAAATAAAGGAGTTGATCGAATATAGTTTAGTCGAATAGAATCAATAGAGTTATCGAATATTAGTTATTCTAATAAGAGTTAAATAGAGTTATCGAATATTATTTATTCGAATAGAGTTAAATGGAGTTAAAGGAATAAATCAATAATAGTTTGTTCGAATGGAATTAAAGGAGTTAATCGAATTTGGTTTATTCGAACAGAGTTAAAGGAGTTATCGAATAGAGTTAAATCAAATAGATTTAATCCAATAGCATTAGTCCAATAGAGTAAATTGAAAAGGGTTAATCGAATAGAGTAAATTGAATAAGGTTATCGAATATACCTTATTCAAAGGAAAGAATTATCAAATAGAGATGATTCGGAAGAGAGTTACGTAAGGAAGTTTGTTAAAGAATTAAAAGGTGAACTTTGCCTATTTCAAGGTTAGAAACGTTGTTCAGTTAAGGTCTGAGAGGTAGTATTACCCCAACTTGATTGACTTCATTTTTAACTAAGGAATGGTTAAGGTTCGATAGTGAAGGTGCGTTAAAGGAATTTAGTTAATAAGCGTAATGGTTTGAGTTGGAATCGTGATGGTTTGTTTAAACATCTGTCTAAGTCCAATGAAGGAGTTTTGGAAATGTTTTCCAACTAAGAACCAGAAATGTTTTCTGATATAGAAAACAAGAAATGGAAATGTTTTCCAATGGTAATAACATGTATTTTCTAAATTTAGAAAATAAGAAATGTTGAATATAGGGAAGCAGGAGATAAGTAAATTAATGAAATAAAGAGATAAATGTTGAATGATGATTGATCGATATAATTTCCTCCTGGAAATAATGTCGTTGTTTGCACACCTGTTTTCTTTGATAGTTAAATCACAGACTATCGAAGTTTTGACCATTTTAACGTTGTTAATATGGAGAGACCGGTTGGATTATTATCCAAAGAACCGTTATGTATTGGCATAAGCGTTGCGAATCATATATGCCAATGAAAATTGAAGACGGAGTAAAGTGCAAGGGCTATTGTATAAATCTTAGATAACAGTGCCTAAGGTGGATATACTGAATAGTGCCTTCGGTTCATCCTGTTCCTGGATAACTTGTATGGACGGATGTGTGAAAAAGTATTTCCAGACGATCACGTATATTGATTTCGCCAACCGTACCAAGAGTGGAAGCAAAGAAGGAAACTTCTTTTAGCTAACATATAATGTATTGTTGAGGACGTCAAACAGTGATTGGATGGATTTGATGATGTGGCATTCAAAGTGAATCTGGTGTGATGATAAAGCGTAGCTTCCAGCCTCACATCCGGTAAATGACAAAAATCGGGCAAGCAGCATGGCTAAGTCGGTCTCTCCGAAGTAGGGTGTATAATCACCTAATCTAGAGTTTCATTTATTTCTAAAAATCTATTGTCGATACTGTCCCATTCGGGAAACGGTTGCTGATCCCAACCGTTGGTGATATACATTCAATACACTCAAGCGAAATGAGTGGTCGGTCATGTGTGGCCGGGTTGCAAGATGTTCTTGTTGAACCTAGTGTATTCCTCTCTAGAGGTACACTAGTGAAAGATGGTTCCATACCTTGTCATAGTTGGAAATCCATTACCCAATACGTGGTTGCGGTTTTGATTGTATATATATATATGTAGAACGTGAGATGAAAGTGTTTCTGCTAGATGATTATTATATTGTGTTGTTAGACATTATTATAATATCAAAAGGTTTTTGATATAAGGATATTTTGGATTCTCATAAGGGAAAAAACCCGTTCCGTTATACGGCGTGGTCTTATGAGATATCGTTTACTTGTTGGAATTGTTTTAAACTGTTTACTCATACCAGTCCCATGACTGACCCGGAGTTTATTTGTTTTGTTTTCCCTAAACTCTTAGGTGCCTAAATTTGTACGGGCAGTCAAGTAGTTGGGATTTACAGATGCAATTGAAGAGTTGGACCAGGAGGCTTCCGGATTATAGCTATAGTTATTTCCGTTGTGTTGTAAGTGTTGTACTTTGATAATGATATGTATATTCAAGTACAGATTTGTATTTCAAAGTTATGTTATGAAATAGATTTATTCGTTCCGCTGAGAGATTCATGTTACTCTGATATTGTGTTCTTCTTCTTCTTTTCTATAAGTTTCTATCTTATCTTTCCTCACCCTCTGTTTTCTTTCTATTAATTTCCTGATTTTCAATTTAATTTGGGGTTGGACTTGTGTTTTTGGTCAGCTCAAATTGGACCGGATTTTCGGGTGATTACATGTACATTTGTAAAATATATATTAGTTATGTACATTTTTAAGGAAGGATCTAGAACAATTGCTAATGTGAATAAATATAGAATAAAATTGACAAGTTATGATAGGTTTCCATTAATAAATAAAACAAATAATAGAAAAAGGGGAGATATTTTAAGAGAAACATCTAGATATGGGCCTATGAATAAAAAGACATCCCGTCTCTCCCTTTTTCTCACGGTACGTATAATTCAATTAAGACAGAAAGGAAAAGAAAACCTAAAATCTGTTCCTCCATCAAGTTTCAAAATCAAAGTAAAATCTCTTTCTACAAATTTAATTATCGATTAATTCCCAAATGGAGCAATTGTAGAAGGATTTAAGATTCTCTAATAATTGGAAAAGATGAGAAATGGTCAAAGATCGCTGGCTTAGGGCTTGAAGATTTGAGAGCATTAGGTGAGTGAAGTTTTAATCTTTTTAAATTTTTATGCTATGATTTATGCATTCATGTAGACCAAAAGATGGAATCTATGTTTATAAACAATTGTTAATTTGTGTTTGGGTTATCATGTAATTTGTTGAATCATGCTTGAAACGTGTTTGTTGAAAAGTTCGTACAATAGCTAATGAAAAGCAATTTGTATAAAATTGAAAAGCCGTTATAAATTGCTAATTTTTGGATATGTTATTCACAACTCATTTGTACATCTACTGTACCAATTTTTGGATATGTTTGCAAAATTAAGCAGAAAATGGTTGTTGAAGAATATGATATCTGTACCAAATGGTTTTGAGTTTGCCTTTGAAATTTTATACCTATAAACTAGACTGACATTCAAAGCTACTTCAAATAATTTAGATCAAAAACATTAATTTTCGAATTTATGTGATTTTTTCAAAACTGAGTATGTGAAACTGAGTTTTATTAACTGAGCTGAGAATGGTTGCTAATGAATATCAAATCTGTATCGATTGGTAAAGTATTTGATAATGGAATTTGGTATCAAGAATGTTGACTAGTAAAAAAAGCTATTGCAAAAAATTTGGATCAAAAACATTAATTTCGAATTTATGTGATTTTTTCAAAACTGAGTAAGTGAAACTGAGTTTTATTACCTGAGCTGAGAATGGTTACTAATGAATATCAAATACTATACCGACTGGTAAAGTATTTAACAATGAAATTTGGTATCAAGAATCTTGAATAGTAATCTAAGCTACTGTAAAATTTTTGGATCAAAATCATTAATTTTCGAATTTATATGATTTTTACAAAACAAGCACATGCAACTAAGATTTATAAATGTAATCTGAAAATGGTGGCTAAAGATGATTGAATCTGTACCAAATGGTTTAGGATATGCTTTCAAAATTTGGTACATATAAACTAGACTGATATTTGATGTTACCATAAAAAAATATAGCTTTAAAATATTAAATTTCAAATTTATATGATATTTACAAAACGAGCGTATCCAACTGAGTTTGTAAAACAAGTTTTGTAACCTAGAAATTGTTTTCGGTATAAATTTCTGGTTTCTAATCGATTTTTGATGATTTGTGAAGTTTTGGAAAGCTTAGAAAATGTGTTATGACTTTTATGTTTTAAGATTTGTATGAATTTGATGTCTAGATTGTCAAGAACTTAATTCTTTGCATCTGGTTTATCTATAAAGATAGAATGAATTTTAAGACATGACTTACGAACCAAATTTCATATTTAGGATTTTGAGATAATTGTTAATCTACATAAGCGGCTTTCAAATACGATTTATGACATTATGACTTTGTGGAATAGTTATTCGTGTGTATTTTCAATAAGTGGAATTTACTCTCATTTAGTAAATATTAAAGTAATGCAATGTGGTATGGGACGCAAGTGCATTACATAAGTAGTTACTATTTGGAAGTATATGACACTTTTTGAATTGATGTAGTTTTAGTTCTTCATTGAGTTGGCATACTTATATGCCATTCTTATGATGATATCTTTATCTCTGTCGCAACTATTGTGATTTGATTTATTTTGTCATATTGTTTATACATGATATTTATTATGAATATCATATTGACTTATATATGACACACTATTTGATTGATTTTACCATACTGTTTTTAATATACGATAAAGTTGAATGTCAGCTTTGTTTTGTTTAATTCGGGTTGTGGTTACTATTTTGTTTTGCATGTGATGGTATATTTTCAAAACATGATTAAGTTTACAAAGTGTTTTGACGTTATAAACACTTTGAAATTCATGGCATATTTATTAAAAATAATGTTTATACAAATACTTTTGATTTTGGGATTGGGATAGATTGGACTCTGTTGTATCAATCGACCAAAACTCTATCTTGGTCGACCTGATTCAGGATCGCTACTTGAATCAGTGGTTTTAAACTTCGCCCATCTACCACCAAAGGTCAACTGTCTGCTACATTGGGCAATTTTGTTGTTTTGATCGGGATTCCCGATAGGTGGGTCACAGACTACACTAGATGGAGGCATGGGGGTCCCACGTGTAGTGCCGTGAACGGGTAGCATACAGCTTTCACCTTAGACCGTCTTGGTTATCCTGGGTTGATCGCCAGGTGTGTTATGGCGCTATGAGTAGATTACGGTGCTGATGTCTCGATGCGCGATCGCGCTCTACCACTGTGATTTTACCATACCAGCGTCTGTTTATTTGGTATGTTATGAGTCGGGTTATACTTATCCCATAATCCCCTAATATTATATTACATTACTATAATTGATCAATTTTATCATCATATTGATTTATATATGATAATTGTTATGAGTATCGTATTGATTTATATATGATATTCTGATTTCATCTGATAATTGTTATGAGTATCATATTGAATTTATATATGATACTCTGATTTGACCATATTAATTTATATATGATAATTGTTATGAATATCATATTGATTTATATATGATACTCTGATTTGATTTATATTATCATATTGATTTATATATGATAATTGTTATAAGTATCGTATTGATTTATATATGATACATATATGATAATTGTTATGATTATCGTATTGATTTATTTATGATACTCTGATTTGATTTATTTTATCATATTGATTTATATATGATAATTGTTCTATGTATCGTATTAATTTATATATGATACTCTAATTTGATTTACAAACGATAAGTAGCATGAAGATTTTATTGACATGATTAATTATCATAAAATATTTATTATATGTATCTTATTGTTTTGTATACGTATTTTTTATGAGTATCGTATTGATTTATATATGGTACTCTGTTTTGGGTTATTTTATCATACTGTCTTTATTTATGATAAATGTCATGTGGATTTCATTAGTTTATGATACTCTGACTTAATTATTAGGAGTATCCTATTAATTTATATATGATTTGTAGAGAGCTTCGCATCGATTTGTATGCGATACTCTGTTTTGATTTAATTTACATATTGATTTATATATGATATTTGTTAAGAGCATCCATTGACTTAAATGTGATACTCTGTTTTAATAATATTGAATTATATATGATATTTGGTAAGAGCATTGCAATGATTTAAGTTTGATACTCTGTTTTGATCATATTGAATTATATATGATATTTGTTAAGAGCACTGCATTAATTTTTATGTGATACTCTAACTTAATGTGTATCATATTATTCTATATATGCTATTTTGTGTCATATTGGTTTACATGTGGTACTCTAAGTCGGTTTATTTTATTATATTGTTTTACATACGATAAATGTCATGAGATGTTTGATTTATGTATACTACTCTACTATAAATTGCTTTTGCCATCTTGTTGTATTTGTTACAAGTAACCTTTTGATTTATAAATGATACTCTGACCAACAATAAATGTTATGAGTATTGTATTGATTTATATATGATACTCTGGTCTGATTTTATTTATCATATTATAAATGCACTGGAGATTTTATTGATTTATATGCGCTACCCAAACTTGATTTATTTTTAGTGCCATCTTGATTTATATATGACACGCTAAATTAATTTATTTTATATATGATAAATGTTATGAAGATTTCACTATATGATATTATAACTTGATCGGTTATCTTATTGTTTTATATATGATAATAATTACATGTCTCAAATTGTTTTACATCTTTTGATTTGCTATCATCATATTGTTTTGTGTACACGATAATTATTATGAGTATCGTATTGATTTAAATATGATACTCTGGTTTGATTCATTATATCATATTGTTTTATATATGATAAAAGTTATGAGTATTTTATTGGTTTATATGTGATACTCTAACATGATTTGTTTTATCATTTTATTTTACATATGATAGTTGATGTTGGTATTGTATTGAGTTACATACAATACGTTTGTTTGGAATTATGGCTTATTTAAATGAAATGATTATGCTAAATTTTTCATTTATAGTAACATTCATATGCCTCTCGTTGACTCATACATATGGCATCATTTATCTTTTGTTGTCAAATTTTGATCTCCATAGATTCTACTTCATTCACACTAGAAATAGTCTGATTCAGGTGATTTATTTTACAATCCCCGGGTCAGGTTGAGCATTGTTCGCAGGTTTGGTTGCATGGAAGGTGGCAGCATTCTTAGCTTTTTCCACGTTTTGGGGTTTGGACAAAGCAGCTTCGGACTATCAATAGCTAGTAGTATTATGGTATGTATGTTATTATTTGTTTTGGGAATGATATCATGTATTATGGACTATGTATTCCGGACATCTCTATTATGATATGTATTATGTATTCTGCTGTTGTCAATGTGCTGCGCTTGATTTATTATATTTTGTACCATATAACTTGGGAAATTTTCATGTACCATTGCTTTAAACTTATACTGAGCACGAATGGTAAGTTGAAAAGTTTCAAATTTTCGTGCCAGTGTTCATTCAAAGGAATGAGTACAACATTTAGCCCTATCGAGTCCCATTCTCCGTGCTTTCCGACAGTAATATTTAGTGTTGCTCTTGGTTAGCATGGGCATAGGGGTAAGAATAGGAACTCCGTGAAATAACATGCAAGGACAACAGCTGAAACAAATATGAAGCGTACTAAATGATAGTTAGGCCATCGACCAAAGAAATGCTTGATTCTGGCATCGTAAGACAAATCTAGTCGTAATTTCCCATATTCGGAATAAAGTGCTAAATGAATCACATATCTATATGGGCAGTCCGAATATAGATTTCTGAATTTAAAAATTGACTTTTAGGAAAAGGAGATCTACTGCAAAATATCCAAAACCGGTCAAATCGAAGACCATTCAAGTCCGCGTAAAACATAAATGCCTCTAAAATCTCATCTAGATTCTCCTTAGAAAAACCATCCAAAGAGTGCTTAATCATCACCTCCGAAACGACAATTCAACAAGATATGACGAAGGCAGATGTAGCATGAACAACGACCCTACTCAAAAGCTTCGAAGCAAAGGACCGGTGCAAGTCCAACTGCTACGATTAATTCTCTTAGCCTAAAAGCCGTGAAACCTTATCCTCAATCTAATCCAGCCAAATGGTTCTCTCCCTAAAAATGAGACTTAAATGACATGAGAAAGATCGGATAGTGCATGTCGGTATTATAGGCTAAGAAATGGTCGGAGAGAAGAAATTAGGTTTTGATCTTGGAGTACTAGCGGGACAAGACCAAATGCACAAACCAGCGTAGAAAAGGAGGAGACGAGGCAATAACAAAAAAAGAGGTTTAAGGAGGGAAATTTGGATGCAACTTTTATAGTTGATTCGTAGGTTCAAGTTGTACCAAAACTCATCAATTAGTTGACCACTCTAGGTATAACGCTAAATGGTCAACTATTAAACGGTCATAAACCTCAACCCTATAAGGGTCGGATTAAAATATTGTTCATCCCGCGTCATCTAATAACATTTGATATAAATTCAAAAAATATTTGTCCTCATCACAGCGGTATCATAGACCGTAGTCAAACTCCAAACTATCTCCAAAGATTCAAGATAGTCTCAACAAAAGGCTGCAACCAACCAAGAATGAATTCTTGTAGAGAAAATGATCAGAGAAATTTGAAATAAACTAAACGGATTTCCCCCTTCCTAGCTGGTAAACAAATAGAACCATTTACAAAATCAAATACCCTAAAGCTAAGTTGAATTTTCCTTAATCTCAAGAGAAAATATTAAAAACTTTTCGAAATAGATTTCTATACTCATAAATTGAGGATCTCCTGATGTAGCTCTATTTATCAATTTACATTACTGTTTTTATTTCTAATTGAAAAAACACTTTCGTGTTTTGAAGTCGAAAATTTAATTCTCGAAAAAGGTTATTTATGTTAATTTCCGTAAACCATCTGAGAAGAGGAATATTAAAAATCACAAGGAATATATAATGATAGTTTTAGATTCTGAGGCATATTCATTGTCACTTCCAACTTCCTTCTTTCTATCCAAATAGATTATTTATTCAAATTAACACAAAATCAATAATCCAAAACATGGTCAAATTCGTAGTTCTAAAATTATTTATTAAACAAATTCTCGAAAACCACAGATTAAAATTCCTTAAACCCCTTTTTATTTCAAAAACAGTTTGAAAAACTGAAACTTCCCCGAATATAAGACCAATGATTCAAAAGAATAATTCTATCAAAAGATTATCCTGATTCATTTTACGAAATATCCAATAATTATATCTCGTAATTGTAATTCCAGACTATGACGACACGCTTATGTGAGTTTTCCATTTAAAACCAAGAAAAGGTTATTGATTGGAACTCCTAAAAAAATCAACACAAGAAATTGCAGCTATCTCTGTTTTAGCTAGCTTTTTATCCAGTCATTAAGCTCAAAATCATGGAACACACCCATGTTGGCCTCTTGCTCCCCATAACCAAATCGCCAAGAGCACCTTGGGATAAATCGGGGTTGGCTGAATGCTCAAACTTGAAATATTTCTAACTCTTAGTTGTTTTAAAACCTATAATTATGCCTATGACTAACTCATCATCGAAATAATTTAAAATCTAGTTAAGAAAGGTGGAAGAAAATAGAAAAGAAAATCAAACATGTTTTCTCATTAATCATAATTTATTAATTCCTCTGATCGTCTGAACCTAAGCTCTAATACCAAATGTAATACCCACACATCTCCGAGCCCGAATTTCAACAAAAATAAACTCAAACCCATCAAAGCGTGGAGAGTACATGTCTGGTACCTGCAATAAAGAGCATGAGCATAATCAAAGTAAATAAATCTTACACACAACGGGAACGAAGTAAGATAAAAAATACCGACTAAGGCGACCACCTTAATGCATATCACCACATCGATATCGATCATGAGAGAACGAGAACTGGAACCAAACTTGAATACTTGCAAAGACGTGTTTTTCCCGAGATAAACCTGAAAGTTGTTATGAGGAGGGGGTTAGAACAACAAGTCCTGGTGAGTAGAAAAATGTGTAACACTATCTACAATGCACAAATGTACTCCGTCTCGGAGAAGGGCGTTAATTGCAAATTCAAAAATTAATAAAAATTGGATTTTTTGGATAATAGGGGACCCACAACCAGACGTGGTTGTCCAGAGAGGGAGGCGCGGTGGTCGGGCCGTGGGCCCAGGGGGTGCAGCGGTGGTTGTTTTCGTGGATTTGGGGCTTTTGAGAAAAGGAGAGAGAAAGGAGGCATCGGGGGCGAGGGGAGGGTGGCCGGCGACGGTTAGGGCAGGTGGCACGATGGGGCAGTGCGGCGACTAATGGATTGGTCCGATACGACCGGGAAACGAGTGTTCAGGAATACTAATCCACTAACGTAAGTGTGGACCAGCCCTGAAGATCCGAGGGTTCACTGCGGGGGATCCTGAGGCATTTGCTAGAGTGTCTCGAATCGGTGAGAAGCCATCCCCTGCGTCGACTCATAGATGGAATCCAATTTCCTATACGTGACATTTCAGTTTTAATTGCAGAACTAGTATGGCGATATAGTAGGATGGGGTACTATGCCGTCTATTATTGATACATTTACATTTGAAGTTGTTTTATACACTTTACACTTATAATAGTATCAAAATGATTTGTTTTAAATGTACCAATTATGTTTGGCTATTGTAAGGGAAAACTCAATTCGAGCTTCCCCGTAAGGGGAAGCTTGGGCCATTTCGTAACCCCTTTAGAATTTACGCACGATGACTAACCATAAAACCCAAGGCAATATTCTGCACCTAGCGATACCGCAATACTGAGATAGATCATTTAGCGTAAGTGTGAAGCTTTATAACCATCATTAACTAATCAAGAGGCAGGAAACTAACTTCTAACTATCACACAAGGAGGATACTTAATTATATATAACCACTTGTTACCTCTCTACCTATATACGGTAAGGGCAGATACTTCCAATCACTTAATACCCAAGGCAGACCTGTTAGGTACTTAATACCTTATACGGTGGTTTTATTCAACCACAATATAAATTAGAGGAAACTAGATACAAAGTCCAAATAATTCATGGCTTCCATCATTCATGCATATAATCATGTCTTGCATAAGACGAGAGATAATAAGTATTCACTTATTACCTACAGGATAGGTAGACGACTTTTCACCATTTAAGACTGAAACGACCTGAAATCCCCCGGTCTCCAAAGAGATGGAAAACACCGGACTGCTTTGAGAACACTACGCATCAAAAACTCAAACAATTAAACATTTCATTGTTATTACAATAATTTACATCAGAGTACAAGAATATTCTAGAGTATGAATAAATATAACACATTGGAAATACAATATCAGAGATAAAGAATTTACGTAGCAGCGGAAAATAACACATAAGTACAATGCGTAGAGGAAATCATCTACAACCACAACTGAAAGAGATATACGGATACAAAGCTTTCCGAATATTGCTTAAGCTATAATCCAGGATCCTGTGAAAAGAAGTATCTGCGAAAACCAAAACTACTAGCTGTCCGTCTGGAAAATATGGGCACCCAGAGTTTAGGTTAAAACAATAAACTCTGAGCCAGTCATGGGACTGGTGTGAGAACTAAAATTATTATTAAATCTTTACTTTAAAAGTTGGGAAATCATGTGACCACACTGTATAACATGGAATGGATTTACTCTACATGAATCTTAGTTTAAAATAAAACAACGCAATGCCTTTTGGAAAATGAAGCTATTATACGACTTAGGTCCCATCACACAATGCAAGCTGGAGGATAGAGTTTTCCCTTATAATAGCCAAACATGCTTGGTATGTTTAAAAACAAATCATTTGATATTATTATAAGTGCATAGTGTCAAAATCAACTTCAGAAACAAATGTATCAATCACAGACGGCACGGACACTATACATCATGTCGCCGGACTAGTTCTACAACTAAAACCAAAAAGTCGTGTATTGGAAATTGAATTTCCATTATGAGCCAAGGCAAGGGATGGTCTGCTTATCGATTCAAGTCACCTCTAGCAAGATGACTCAGGATCACACCTACGACAACCCTGGATCTTGCAGTGCCGGTCAACACTTACTTTAGTGGATTAGTTATTCCTGAACACACGTTTCCCGGTCCTATCGGTCCTATCTCTGAGCCACTAGGGACTCAATATCCAAGGCACCTTGCAATCCATCATCCACATAAGTAAAAATGTTTGGGCCCCATACCATGACATCACTTCTAGCTAGAAAGAAATATCGTGCACTCACTGCGTTCCCTTATCCCTTTTTGACTCATTCTGGGTGTGACGCTGATGAATTAATGCTATACACAAAGCTATGCTATTAAAAGTCATGCTTTGATCATCAACCACAAGACTTTTCTTTTCAACAAAAGCCTTGATCATTTGCATCTCAGCATGCCACACTAACAATTCTCGCCATGCAACTAATGTCTATCAATATATAACCTCTAAGCTCGTACGTCTCAGAGAAGGGTGTTAAGCAAGAGAATAAATTCTCCGCCACCACACATATATTTATTTAATAGAAATCAATCAATACAGAATGAAATCCAATGTCAAACACACATCTATTTGCAAGTCCGTTCTGGGTCTGAACAAAACCGGAGGCACCTTATTCCTCGTCCCAAATGTCTAGTACAAGAGAGAGGTCCTCGCATATCCGGTCGATCTCCAAGTACGTCTGGACGTTCAGCACTTCTTGCCTTGTCTTGGGTGTATCGCCCAATCAAGACATCGGTAATCGTCCAAACGATGTGAAGATCTCTGGTTTTTAACCACCGTCTTCATCATCGACTTTTATTCGTCGTATTAATTATTTAGAATGGGCTAAACCTGGTCTTTCTAAATAACTAGCATATTTTATAATCAATAATCAAGTTCTACAAAAAAAATCACATGCCTCATTCCAATCCAGAATATTCTTTTATTCAAATATTCACATTTTTAGGGAAAGGTTCTTGTTAATTTTATCAAAGATAAAATCCTTTAAATTTATTTTTTAATCTTCCTTTTGATATCAATTCAAAAGATTTGATTTTTATCCTTTATCAATTCTAAACAAAATTAAGATTTGATTTTTATCCTTTATCAATTCTAAACCAAATTAAGGTTTATCCATCCCATGGAGCAAAACCGGTATTACTCCAAATCTAACACACACTGTGTTACCGGTAAATTTAATTACCATTTCACATTCAAATCTAATCAAAGATTTAACTTTCACCTGGAGTAAAACTGGTGGTACTTTATTCTCGATCATTTCATGCATTCGATAAATTTAATTACCTCATTCCTATTTTAATCTAATTAAAGATTTATTAAAAATCCAGCTTGTTTTGTTATCAAAAATCAATACCTTATGATATTCAACTTTATGAAATTTTATCCTTTCTTTAACTGGGTTAAAGAACTAATGCCATTTAAAAACATAGTTCACGATAAACCCCAAAGTCATCTTCCATCAAAATGGAATCTTCACGGAAATCATAACATTATATAATCAATATAAATTTCCATATCAGACTAATAATATAAATGGAATAACGGCAAAGCCTTTTGAATTCCATATATAGAAACGGTCTTCCTTTATAGAAGCCAATCTCGATTATTACCAAATCGAATTCGATTCAATTCCTATTTAGTATATTAAATTGGAAAAATTTACTTTGAAAATTTCCATTAAATCTTAATAAGAAGATTTATAAATTCCAAATCATCTCTTCACTGTCAATTGGGTTAAAGAACAAGTGTTATTTAAGACACCATTCACGATAAACCCAAAAATCCAATTTCACTTTAATTCCAATTAAATATTAATTAATTGGTAAACTTCATTAATCTTAATTAAAAGATTTATTCTTTTCTCAACTAGGTTTAAGAACAGTGTTATTTAAGACACCATTCACGACAAAACCCAAAATCCAATTTGATATTAAATACGAGGCTCTGAATAGAAAATAATATCGGCTTATATTCAATATCAAATTCTAAAACTAATGGACATCGTATTGGGAATAACGATATATATCGTCCAAATTCCTCAGCAATATCCGTATAATCACGAAATCCAATATCGAAATATTTCGATGATTATTTCTATTCCAAATCCATTCCAATTTATTCGTTGGATAATTCTGGTAATTTTAAAACCACTTTCAATCCCATTTAGTATTCTAGTTATTAATTAGCTCATTTATATAAAAATATGTTTTTATCTTTTAAAACTGGAATTTTTCATCCAAACTTGTTCCAAATCATTTATTATGATTTTACATAAACTTTTCATATTTTTAATATCGCCCTTTAATTTGGTTTCCAATAATGGCCACCGAACTACATCCATAGCGACCTTTTCTGAAATTGATTTGGACATGTTTCCAAATCTAACCATTAGATTTCAAATCTCTTATATTCATTGGAAAGCTCTTTTCGATACGAACCGAATAGTTCTGGTTTTAGGAGAATTCGACAATCGGATCTCTGATTACATCAATTTGAAGTTAACGGTCGAAATTCGCGAATGGTCACTACACGGCGTGTTCTATTCAAGCCATTAAATAAATAAATATATATATAATATATTTCATCGATTTCTATTTAAAACGGATTTTATAAAATATTTATAAATTCATTTTAAAACGATTATAACTTCATCTCCAAATTTAAATAAAAATTTAATATTCCATATCATTATAATATTAAAATGATAATATTTTCAAAATATCAGATTTTGAAATCAAATCTCTTTTATATTCATTATATTGTAAATAAAATTGATTGATAAACCCATTCAGATTAAAATGGCGTTTAACTACTCAACTCGGCTTTACATTTCAATATTTTTGTGTCCATCCAAAATCAAACATCAAAATTCATATTTTAATCCTTTACTGAACATTATTTTAAAACTATAATGAACATTGTTACAAAACTATGTTGAATAATATTATAAACCTATACTGGGTAATATTATAAAACTATTCTGGATAATATTTTAAAACTATTCTGGATAATATTTTAAAACTATTCTGGATAATATTTTTAAACTATTCGTTATTTCTGAATTGGAATCAGACTCAATCAATTACCATATAAATATATTTATACGGATTTCCATACATCGCATGTATTCACAATAATGATAAATAATCATTAAACATCCACACATCATCCAGAGTGCATTCTACTGCTGTATAAGCGTTAAAATAAATAACTAACGATCATTACAATCTGTCAACCAATCCATTGATATACAACCTAATATTGGGATTAGTGTATGTCAAATATCATCCCAATAGCCATGTGGGGTTTTCAAACAACATCTGTTTAAATAAATCATTGGTTAATAAATTTAACCAATTCTAATTCATTTTGAATTATTTTTATACTTAACCAAATTTCACTATTTAAATTATAAATAAATATTTATAATTTAATTTCAACTACGACATTAATGTTAACATTATTTTTAATACGTTAAACATTTCAACATCACAAACAAAACAGAGTATAGCCAATTAAATCGTCCATGGTCTATGGATGAGGGAGGTGAGCCAACAGGCATCGTATACAGTTTGTAATGATTAAAATTGATAAAAATCTACATTGGAAATTCTATATATTTTTATACATGAATACAATAACATAATAAAATATAATTTAGTGAGAAGGAGTTCTCACATTGGTTTCCACTCCGTCATTCTTTAATTGCGGATTATTTTAATAAAATTAAACTGTGCATTTAATTTTATCAAAATTTGTAACTAGCTCCAATTGTGTTCCAGTTAGTTCTATAATGGAGAGCTCATCAAGACGAGTCCAACGCATTTTGGATCGTTGGATTTGGACCTCGTATGAAGGAGATAGGAATTTTTAAAGGTTAATGACATGATTGTGATAATTAAATAATTAATTTAATTAAAAATTTCTTAACCTTTCATCATAAAAACCAGGCCATCGCTATCCTCGTTCCTATTCACTGAAACCCATTTCGTTCAAGATGAAGAACCACTGCCGCTCCTCCCTGTGACCATCGAAGGTCAATCCACTAGCGCCACCTAGAAGATCTACGAAAACCATGCTACCCCCCTGACATTGGCGAAATCGAAGTGCTCTGTAACGACCCAGATTTTTATGATACCTAATTTCCTATCCAACAAATAAAGATGGTGAACTCAAAATGTCAGAATGAAATTTAAAAAAAAATAACCTTAATCGCAAATTGTATCTAAACACGTGGCTAAGATTTTACATAGTGCTGTATACATTTAAATAACGCTACCTTGTATTGTACAACGAATTAAATAACTCGCATGCTATTGCATGATATATCTAAACAAAACTATACCTATGGTCAGCAATAGCAACTGCGTGTGTGCCAAGCAAATGAATATTGTGCGTTGATAAACCATTTTAGTTTCGTTCGTGCCAAGCAAATAACACTGTGCGTGCCAAGGAAATATAGATCCGTGCTCCCCAAGCTGTTATATTCCGTGCTCCCCACACTATTTCTCTTTTAAATACTATTCATTTGCTTCTCATTTCTTCTTTTCGGACCAAAACAAAATCAAACGCAAGCAAACCCAATTTCGTTAATCAAATCAAAACATTCCCTACCATATCTGTTGTACATGACGTAGTCGTATACACTATTTACACTATTATATGATTTTTGTTTGATGATAACAACCAAATAAATATGTTTGCATCACAGAAAGGAATGTAATATTTATATTTAAATAAAATACATCTGTATAGAAATTCAAATATTTACGGTATTTTATTTAAAAATATAAATATTATATTTCCAACATTCAAATAGTACATCTGTTTTAACTCCACTATTTAATCACTTCACTGATATTGTACTTATAAATAAACTGTATAGAATAAACAAGTTTGATTGCCAAGAATAAAATAATATTTTATTAAAAATAAATTTGTTTATTACAAACTTCAGTACAATTCATATATATACACAGCTCATCACTACAACACTCAATTTGTTTACTCATTTCATATATACTTTCTTTCACTGTTTCATACATTTTGTTATACAGACATATTTACACTAATACATTTCACTAACACACATTCATTCACTGTCTTCAGTCTTCTGTCTTCACAGCTCTCTGTCAGTCCAGTCATCATCTTCTTACCTATCACACGAAACAGAAACACACAGTACACTGCAATAGAAATAATACTGAATATATGCGAATATAAATTTTATTTGCCTCAGATTTCTGGTGTGTTTCTCATCATTTTTCTGACAAGATCTGTTTTTTCATATCCATCCAACTTTGTCTAGACAGCTTGTGATATTCACAGTGATACACTGTAAATACCACAAGGTAGACAGTATGTATATATGGTGCAGGGACAGGAAATCTTGTTTGATGACTGCATATACACACGTATATAAATATACACGTGTGCACTGCCTCGCCAATCAGAATGTAGCAAGCAACGGAGGAGCATCCGCGAGGACCAACTCGACTCAGTGCTACACTCAAGTGAATATGGTCGAGCCATAAGCAAATACATGAAGTATGGTTCATGAACAAATGCACAAGCATAACAACATTTCAAGTACTGCCAGGAAACATGGATGGTGATCAAGTCGATACACATGTTCACAAGATCAACACAGCATGGTTTAATATCAACCAATTGGAAGAATAGGTTTTCAACATGGAGCATAGACAAGTGTGCAACAACAAATAATGGAGCGTGGTGCAAATGTAAAAGTCAAGACAATCATGTGGACTGGTCACATAGCAAATGATTGTGCAAACATACATGTATATATGGTTCAGCAGTGTCAAAGTGGTTCAGCTTAGCTAACATGAAGTCATAAGTTCAGCAGCAAAGTTCAACTACAAACAGCATAGTACAAATGACACTAGAAGCATATGGTCGAGTACAAGGGTCGAGCCATGCACAAATAAATGAGGCTAACAAGTCAGAGCAGTTCTGACAAATGGACAGAGGTGCAAATACATGGACATAATGCAGCCACAAGTCAACAAAGTCAAATCAGGTTGGTTCAGCATGATGGCACAAATAAATGAAGTGCAAACAGGGTGACAAGCATCGTTGGCAAATGCTTGGAGCATTCTGGTTTACATTGATGACCAAGGCATAAGTGTACAATATCAGTTTTTTTTTATATAGTTTTGTTCAAGCATACACAACAGCATGGTGGTGTACATCATGATATATATTCTCAGAGCAATCATTATGCATGGTGGAACATATGATAAAGGAAGTGCAAATGAATATAAACTGGATGTATATGGTCAGTGAATCACATGCAGTTTACAATGTAAGGTTCGGAAATGGTTCACAACAGTTGGAGCAAAAGTTACAATGCCAAATTAAAGCACTCAAGTTATTTAGCAAGAAAAATTTGGATTGTCATAAATTCATCAATTCAAAAATCCCTGAAATTATGCAAGGGGATCATGCCATATTTAACCAAGTCGAGGCACACAACAATGCATGGTGCAAACTGGAATTGCATAAGTTAAGGAATACAGTCAATGTTCATCACAAAAGGGAATTGGCGCAAATCTTTTTTAAGGAGGTGTAGAAAATATGTTTCCATAAAGAAACTCATGATTTCTCGATAGTTTTTCTTTTTAAAAGGGAAAATGAATCAATTATTTCCAGAGAGAACATATATGGAAAATGGTAATTAGAAAATTTACAAGCATGTTTTTGGAAGGATTTCTTTCGAATTGATTCCAGCCTTTCAGTATACAAAAATGGCAAGAAATAAATCTGTGTGCCCGTTTTTTTTAAAATCAAGTTGATGCTTAATCAAGGGGCAAAGAAATTTCATCGAAGGCCAAATATAAGACCAGGTACACAATTTCAATCAAGGCAATTTCAAAAGAGGAAACCGCAGTAAATCAGGGACAAATCAGCCGAGTCATACGATGAAATCAGAGAGCAAAATTAGGATTTTCTATAATCCTATTTAACACCAAATCATCACTGGCATGGTATCAAAAAAAATCGAGAGAAACTATCAGATAAATTTCTCAGAGAAACTTACTTATTTTCGATGACCAACAAATCAAATCAAAGTACAAAAGCCATGCATAGTTTCGAAGCAGCAGAGACTTGATTCCAGAAGCATACGTTCGAGATTTGGAGTGTAGAAAACCCTAACTCCCAAATCAGAGAAAGACAAATTGAAGAATCACATAGCCACTAAGACTCGAGCCTCAGTTTCATCAATTCCAGAAGCCATCGAATCGATTTGGGGGAGTTTTTCAGAAACCCTAGCTCAAAGTGTCGGCTCCATTTTCAAGTAAAGAGACAAGGGTTTGCAAGGAGTTAACAAATGGGCCGGCCAAGTTTAAACAAAAGGGCTTAGTTTATTTTCTAATTAAAAAGGGGTTTTCTTTGTTTCTTTTTATTTTTGTATTTAATTCCATCTGTAATCGATCCATCAGTTTCTAGTATCTGTAAAATACTAGGGTATCCAGTTAGGGTGTTAATGGCAGTTTACTAGAGTCTGTAAAAACTAGGGTTACTGGTTACAGGGCCGTAATCAGGGGAAATCTGATCTAGGGGATATCGTCTAGTCTAGGGTTTTGAGCGTAGGGTTAGGACAGGAGTAGGCGCTGCGAGTGTACATGGTCTTGTATGCGGGATCTGTTTATAACACCTAGTAGAAACCTTAGGAATGCAGCAATAGGCAGGGTTTTGCCGAAGCTTGGTATATCTGTGTGTGATTTATTTTTTGCACTATTATTTCTGCTGCATTCTGTGATCTGTTTATTATTTTAATATCCTGTCAGTTTTTCAATTCAGTTTAAAAAGTGTGATAAACCCTATTCACCCTCCTCTAGGGTTAATCTAGATCCAACAAGTGGTATCAGAGCAGGTATTTTTTAACTCTAGAGAAATGGCGAATCTTAGTTGTCAGTCTTCAGAGAGTCAGTTCAGTCATATTCCATCTATTTTTAATGGTACAGATTTTTTAAATTGGAAATCAGAAATGAAATCTTATTTAAAATCTATTGATATTAAATGTTGGAATAGTGGGTACGATATTGTAAATAGGACTGATATTCAATTTAATTTACGAGCTACTCATACTTTATATTCTTATATTGGAGATGTACAATATAGCCTTATCTCTCATTGTTTGACTGCTCAGGAAATCTGGAAAACTCTAAATACGCTGTATGGAAAATCTGACAACAGCTCAAAACCCCAGAAAGACGACTCAACCTCAGTTTTGTGCTTAACAGGTTGTACTGATGGAATTTCAGATGGAGACTCAACAAGAAATATTTCTTTGCTTCATCGTTTAAATGGTTTTACTGAATCTGTTGAGAAGCTAAAATCTAAAAATAAACTTCTGAAATCTGAGAAGCTTGAGTTGATCTGCAAAAATAATGTTTTGGAATCAAAACTCAAAAACGTTAAGAAGTCTTCAAACTCTAATTGCAAAAATTGTTTAAATTTTGAAAATGATCTTGTTCATCAAAATAAAAATTTTCACAAACTTGAAGATCAAATCTTGATTTTAAAAGAGAACAAGATAGAGCTTGAAAGCACAAACAATTGTTTGCAAATAGAATTTGAAAATTTTAAGACGACTGAAAATTCCAAATATATTTTTGCTGAAAAACAAAGCTTGTTGAAAACTGAGTCTATTTTGAATGAGCTAGAAGTTGAGATTGAAAAACTCAAGAAATTTGAATCTGAAAATCGAAAACATTTTGAATTTGAAATTTCTGAGTCTCAAGCCAAAATTAAATTGCTTAACGAGGAAAATTTGGTTTTAGAAAATGATTTTGAAAAGAGTAAGATCACTGAAAACCGATGTTCAGATCTAATGAAAGAAAATGGTGATCTTGAATTTAAAATTCTATAACTTAAAACAACATTGGCTAAATTTTCAAACAGTGAAAAATCTTTGAATATGTTGTTGAAAAACCAATTTTCTTCGGAAAATAAAAATGGTCTTGGTTTTGGGAAAAGAAGTGTTTTTGAAAATTTGAACTCTTGTGATTTTAAAAATCCTTCAAACTGCTTCAAGATGGTTCATTCTGAAAATCTGAATTTTGAAAATTCCAAAAGGTTTTTGAATCACAAACGAGACAAGAATTGGTTTGATAACAATCCAGTTGAACAGTTGTGGACCCCAAAATGAAATAAAATGATTTTTGGAAAAACTAAACGAATTTGGGTTCCAAAGGGCACTCTAGTTGACTCTAACGGATTGTTATACAAACAGATTTGCGTACCAAAAGAAGTGGACAAAATTGTGAGTGGTTTTACTACTTTTGTTAGACCACTCAATCCTCTTAACAGTTAGGTACCAAAGGAGGGTGAGGAACTGCATAGCTAAAGAGATTTGAATTCAAGCTGCTCAATACTTCTGTAATCATTCACAGTTCCTTAGCCAAGACTGTTGAGTTAGAGATTCTGATTTACATTGGATTCTGGTATGATCTCTAAACTCACCTGTGTAAATATTTTCTTTTTTTATTTTCTATGTTTATTTCTCCTTCTACCTCTTCTTTTATTTTTCGTTTTTTTGTTTTGAATTGTCACTGTCATATCTTTGTAACTTATTGGGCTTCCTTAACTTCCAGTTACAAAATTCATATTTTTCTGGAAATTCGCTTCATTTGTATAAAACTCTGATGTGTTTAATCATTTCCAGATCTTGAATTTATTTTTTTTGTAAACATCTACAATTGTCTTGAAGTTTATTTTCTGATTCAACCTGAGGTATTCATGTCATATCTTGAACACTGTTAATTAGAATTCTAAATTTTTGAAGATCTGAAATTTTGATGAAGTTTCACACACCTTTGCTGTTCTGAGTTTCTTCCAATTCATTTTGGAAAAACTTGAGATATTATACTCATTACAGTACATAGCTTCTTATCAGTCGTGATAATTTCATTAATTTTTCAGTTTGGCTTGGATTTCCCAAATTTCAGTGATACATCTTGTAATTTCATATTTATTCATGATTATTTTAATTGAAATTGTTTTGTTTGAAATCATCTGAAATTATTGATATTTTGTATAATCACACACCTCCTAATTTGAAATTATGAACCTTTGTGTGATTGATTCATTATATCACAAAACTTGACATTGATTCAAGTGATTTCAAATAAATTATTTATTTATGGATCATGAATATCTCTTAATTATTTGATGTAAATGATCTGAAATTATTCTTAGAAATCTTGTGAAAAATTCCTTTGAAAATCTGGTCTTGAAATTCACTCTTATTTCATGATTATCTGATTTAATTATTTGTTTGTTTAAAATCATTTGAAATTATTGATTTATTGAATCTAACACATATCTCAAATCAAAAATTTATAATCTGGTGTGATTGATTCATTAAATTCTGATATTTTCATATTCCTCAAATGATTTCAAGTAAACAGTACTTTAATCATTAGATCATGAATCATCATATGTGGCCATCATCTTGACAAGTATGATTTGAAACTATGTTCTGTGTTGCTCTGATATTGTTTTGAAAAATGTTTGTTCTGGAATCACATGCTTGCTTCTCTGATACATGGCATAATCTATTATCTCGTTTGTTTGGGCTTGGTACTTAATAATTCTTTTGTCTATGACATTCTTGTTCAGTATCATGTTAAAATTCCTTGTAAATAGAGAACAATTGGTATCAGAGCTGGTATAAGGTTACAACATGATAGGGAGTTCTCGCTCTATGATCTAGTGGCGAAGTAGTGACTCTTATCCCTACATGTCCGTGGGTGGTTGTCCATGTCGAGAGGCAGGACATGAAATCAGTCTCTGAGGTACTTTTGTTTGCCACCGGGGTGTCATTAAAATCCTCGAGAAAGCGAGAACAAGTGGTATCGGAGCACCTTATATTTGTCTCACCCATCTGTACTGAGATTCAAATTATCACCCTGTATAGATTCCTTTTTTTTAAAATCTGTTTTTTCCTCTTGTAATTGATTTTCAATTTTAAAATTATTTATTGATTATTCATTCAGAAATTGAAATCAATATCCGAATTGAACTGTATTTATAATTCATCAAAACATATTATCAGAATTTGAAATTGTGATGAATTGTGACTGCAGTATATTTCACAACAAGAGGAGATTTTATTTGGATTTTCATGATGGTTGAATATTTATTATAATATCTTAAAATTGGCAATTATTTCATGACCATCTCCTTTATCTATCACCCGTCTGCCATCCATCATGATTTTATATTAATGTGGAGAGTTTATATTTTTTTTGGAAAAATCATCTTATTTTAAAACAGAGAAAATTATTTGTGATAGAAATAGGACTATATTATTATTCAGAATTAGTGAGAATTGAAAATTTTCAATAATCCATGTACAGTCGAGCTTATTTCATAATATAATTAATTTAGAAATTTATTTCACAGTCCATTTCTGTGCCTACCACATTTCTATCATCCATATTGGTTTCATATACCGAGGAGTTTTTTTTTTCTTTTATAAAGATGAAAATGATAAAAATATAATTAATATATAAGAGTGTCTCTAACCTCATTTAAAAATCCAAGCTCTGGTTATGCATGGTTATGAGACGTCTTATAATTTAAGCTGCGACAGATCTCATTTAAAAATCCAAGCTCTGGTTATGCATGGTCAGTGTGCTCTTAAATAAATAAATAAAAGGAAATAGAGTGCTAAAAATAGAAAAAAAAAATTGAAATTCTCCTCTGAGTATAAAAACCAGCCTATCAATCCATCTTCCAATCTGTGAAATGTGTTAAAAACTTATGACGTATTATGATTTGTTGATTGATAGGTATTGGGATTTGAGATTATTCGATTTTTTCACTTAAATTGAATTATTTATTATAGTCCAAATCCATCACTGTTTTTTTGTGCTTTATTTTTATAAAAATCCTTTGAAAATAATTGGAAATAATTTTTTTTTAAAAAAAAAACTCTCTCCTCTCCATTTTATATAAAATTCATCGTATATCCATCATTCTCTAAAATGTGAAATATGCCACCAGTTGTTAGAATATTATGATTTTTGTTTGACTGATTGAAATTTATGACGACCGTTCTTCCTCTTGAGCTGAAATTATATTTTTAGTCAATTTTCATTTGTATTTTAAAATCTGTATCCTTTTGATGATAACAAAAGGGGGAGAATGGATTAGATTTTGATTTATGAGTGAATATTTTATAAAGTATTTTTAATTTTGAAAATTTATTAAATTCATTCACTTCACTTCACTCATGCATAGTTATAGGGGGAGCTTTCTGTTGTAGGGGGAGCTAATAAATAGGGGGAGTTCATTTTTCACTGTAAAACACATTTGTTGGATTCAAAATCTTTTATTTGTTTGTCATCATCAAAAGGGGGAGATTGTTGTATATGACGTAGTCGTATACACTATGTACACTATTATATGATTTTTGTTTGATGATAACAACCAAATAAATATGTTTGCATCACAGAAAGGAATGTAATATTTATATTTAAATAAAATACATCTGTACAGAAATTCAAATATTTACTGTATTTTATTTAAAAATATAAATATTATATTTCCAACATTCAAATAGTACATCTATTTTAACTCCACTATTTAATCACTTCACTGATATTGTACTTATAAATAAACTGTATAGAATAAACAAGTTTGTTTGACAAGAATAAAATAATATTTTATTTCAAATAAATTTGTTTATTACAAACTTCAGTACAATTCATATATATATACACAGCTCATCACTACAACACTCACTTTGTTTACTCATTTCATATATACTTTCTTTCACTGTTTCATACATTTTGTTATACAGACACATTTACACTAATAAATTTCACTGACACACATTCATTCACTGTCTTCAGTCTTCTGTCTTCACAGCTCTCTGTCAGTCCAGTCATCATCTTCTTACCTGTCACATGAAACAGAAACACACAGTACACTGCAATAGAAATAATACTGAATATATGCGAATATAAATTTTATTTGCCTCAGATTTCTGGTGTGTTTCTCATCATTTTTCTAACAGGATCTGTTTTTTCATATCCATCCAACTGTGTCTAGACAGCTTGTGATATTCACAGTGATACACTGTAAATACCACAAGGTAGACAGTATGTATATATGGTGCAGGGACATGAAATCTTGTTTGATGACTGCATATACACACGTATATAAATATACACGTGTGCACTGCCTCGCCAATCAGAATGTAGCAAGCAACTGAGGAGCATCCGCGAGGACCAACTCGACTCAGTGCTACACTCAAGTGAATATGGTCGAGCCATAAGCAAATACATGAAGTATGGTTCATGAAAAAATGCACAAGCATCACAACATTTCAAGTACTTCCAGGAAACATGGATGGTGATCAAGTCGATACACATGTTCACAAGATCAACACAACATGGTTTAATATCAACCAATTGGAAGAATAGTGTTTCAACATGGAGCATAGACAAGTGTGCAACATCAAATAATGGAGCATGGTGCAAATGTAAAAGTCAAGACAATGATGTGGACTAGTCCCATAGCAAATGATTGTGCAAACATACATGTATATATGGTTCAGCAGCATCAAAGTGGTTCAGCTTAGCTAACATGAAGTCATAAGTTCAGCAGCAAAGTTCAACTACAAACAGCATAGTACAAATGACACTAGAAGCATATGGTCGAGTACAAGGGTCGAGCCATGCACAAATAAATGAGGCTAACAAGTCAGAGCAGTTCTGACAAATGGACAGAGGTGCAAATACATGGACATAATGCAGCCACAAGTCAACAAAGTCAAATCAGGTTGGTTCAGCATGATGGCACAAATAAATGAAGTGCAAACAGGGTGACAAGCATCGTTGGCAAATGCTTGGAGCATTCTGGTTTACATTGATGACCAAGGCATAAGTGTACAGTATCAGTTTTTTTTTATATAGTTTTGCTCAAGCATACACAACAGCATGGTGGTGTACATCATGATATATATTCTCAGAGCGATCATTATGCATGGTGGAACATATGATAAAGGAAGTGCAAATGAATATAAACTGGATGTATATGGTCAGTGAATCACATGCAGTTTACAATGTAAGGTTCGGAAATGGTTCACAACAGTTGGAGCAAAAGTTACAATGCCAAATTAAAGCACTCAAGTTATTTATCAAGAAAAATTTGGATTGTCATAAATTCATCAATTCAAAAATCCCTGAAATTATGCAAGGGGATCATGCCATATTTAACCAAGTCGAGGCACACAACAATGCATGGTGCAAACTGGAATTGCATAAGTTAAGGAATACACTCAATGTTCATCACAAAAGGGAATTGGCGCAAATCTTTTTTAAGGAGGTGTAGAAAATATGTTTCCAGAAAGGAACTCATGATTTCTCGATAGTTTTTCTTTTTAAAAGGGAAAATGAATCAATTATTTCCAGAGAGAACATATATGGCAAATGGTAATTAGAAAATCAACAAGCATGTTTTTGGCAGGATTTCTTTCGAATTGATTCCAGCCTTTCAGTATACAAAAATGGCAAGAAATAAATCTGTGTGCCCGTTTTTTTTTCAAATCAATTTGATGCTTAATCAAGGGGCAAAGAAATTTCATCGAAGGCCAATTTGAAGACCAGGTACACAATTTCAATCAAGGTAATTTCAAAAGAGGAAACCGCAATAAATCAGGGACAAATCAGCCGAGTCATACGATGAAATCAGAGAGCAAAATTAGGATTTTCTATAATCCTATTTAACACCAAATCATCACTGGCATGGTATTAAAAAAAAATACAAAAAAATCGAGAGAAACTATCAGATAAATTTCTCAGAGAAACTTACTTATTTTCGATGACCAACAAATCAAATCAAAGTACAAAAGCCATGCATAGTTTCGAAGCAGCAGAGACTTGATTCCTGAAGCATACGTTCGAAATTTGGAGTGTAGAAAACCCTAACTCCCAAATCAGAGAAAGCCAAATTGAAGAATCACATAGCCACTAAGACTCGAGCCTCAGTTTCATCAATTCCAGAAGCCATCGAATCGATTTGGGGGAGTTTTTCAGAAACCCTAGCAAAGTGTCGGCCTCCATTTTCAAGTAAAGAGACAAGGGTTTGCAAGGAGTTAACAAATGGGCCAGCCAAGTTTAAACAAAAGGGCTTAGTTTGTTTTCTAATTAAAAAGGGGTTTTCTTTGTTTCTTTTTATTTTTGTTTTGTATTTAATTCCATCTGTAATCAATCCATCAGTTTCTAGTGTCTGTAAAATACTAGGGTTTCCAGTTAGGGTGTTAACTGGCAATTTACTAGAGTCTGTAAAAACTAGGGTTACTGGTTACAGGGCCGTTGTAACACCCCACCTCCGCTAGGGTCACCCACAAGGGAATGCACTAGGTTTGGTGAAGCATTATCGAGGTAAACATGCACAGAAATATTACAAGACAGAACATATATATATATAACAGCGGAGGTAAAACAAATTTCATTACCTTATAAATAAGGTCTAAAGCCTTTTACATCAGAATACATCAAAACCTGTCTTGCAATAGTAAAGAAGCATAAAACCATTTCATAAATTATTCCCCAAGTAAAACAGTAAAGTAGCCATAGCCAAGAAAAGTCTAAGCCATGCATGATGACCTCCAAGCAGAAGAAGTCCGAACTAGATAACAGTGTTTCCTCCCTGAAAACCTGGGGGGGGGGGAACGGAAGACAAGAGGCGGAAGAAAACGGGATCAGTCATAAAGGCTGGTAAGTCCTATCTACTTCCAACATAAAAACAGGTAAAGGTAACATAACATGCATAAACTGAAGGTAAACATAAGGATGACTACAAGATAGATAAACTAAAACAGGCTAAACTACTGTAGCAAGGTAAACTAAGATATCATGATAAACTAGGGTGTCATGACAAGTCAAGGTATCACATCGTCCGGTTTCTATCAAGTGTAATATCCCAAGGTATCTATCCTGTATAACATCCCATGGCATCTATCATGTATATTTCTCATGGTTCTAACATGTATATTTGCTTTGCACCTCTCGTACTAGTATCCCAAACCGCATCATGTGTTAACTATGAATGTCCCTTGCCCAACGCCATGTAATGGTCCAAGTCAACCTAATATATATCATATGTAGGTTTTCCCAACTCGTATGTTTCTTTCCATGTATAAGTTCAGTCCTTTGCCGTAGGCCATATGGGCTTTCCCATGTAAACGTTTTATCCTTGAAGTTATTTTGGACTGCTACCCTTGATCTAGTTATGTTTTCTTACCATGAACTATCGCGTGTCCACTTAGGATTTATGCCACCTAGGACCACTAGGGATTATGCTCCCTAATGAACGTTTCCGTGTCTCGGTTTGGGTTCAGCCACCTAGGGCCACTAGGGATTATGCCACCCGTCAACCGCGCCCTTTATCCCACGTATGTATCGTGAATCGTTTTCCATGTCTAGATGCACATGTTCCTCAATGTGCCATCCGAGTTCCATGCCAGGGCAAATCAAGAAATACGGAACTCGGTCAGGAGCTTTAAGTCGTCTACTGATGCAGATATCAAGGTCTGTTTTTGTACCCGTGGCTATGGTCCCACGTGACCCCTCCCTCAACTACTGAAAGGCAACCCAAGAAAAATCATGTATGAGAACTACACTACGGCCCATCGATGCCCATTTCCAGATAGCCAACCTCACCCATAACTCGATAGCTAGTATATGGTCTTTGGGAGTTCCCTGCCTTTACGTACGTATACGATTGACTAAAGATGGTAGGTAGTCGGGGACATGCTATCCCGGGGCAAAATCAAGTATCGTCGACTCCACGCTAATCCATCCCAGTCTTTAGGTCGCTCGCATAGCAACCAAGGCATACTCTTGGCTCTTCTACCGCAGACCTTAACCTCTGTGAGGCCGGGTTTCATGGACCACTCGCCACCTCACAGAGGGATACCAAGAGTACCCTACGTTCCCCGAAGCTTTCGCTTCATCACCCAGTTCGCTGGAGCTTTTATCCAAGTCAAATAACCTGCTCCTCCTCGTATACTAAGCGATGACCTACCGTACCAGGTTACTCATCTCTTTATGAACTAGTCCATGTCCTTAGCTAAGAATTATTACTTAGTTACCCTTAACTAAGGTTTACCACTTAGCCCCTCTTTCCACTATCCTTGTTAACTACGATTTCCAACCTAGTCCCCTGAGCTAGGGTTTTGTCAAATGGGTTAAGTGTTGTTATCCAAGTTCATGATTTAACCCGCCTACGAATCATGTCAAGATTGGCTAAGTACTCAAGTTCAGGGCTTAGCCCTACAGGTTGGTTAAGTGTACCAAGAAGCTCATGACTTAACCTTATCAAGTCAAACTGGTTAAGTATTTATTTGTCTTAACCCTATCAGATTATCATTTTAGATTGATTAAGTATAGATTATCTTAATCCCATCAGATTATCGAGTCGGATTGGTTAAGTATGGGTTAGCTTAACCCCATCCACTAATCATATTACAATGGTTAAGCCTGCTTCTAAAAGGTCTTGTGACTTAACCCTATCATGTCCACCTATTAGACTGGTTAAGTATAAGTTACCTAACCCCATTAAATTATCATGTTAAATTGGTTAAGTATTGGTTACTTAACCCCATTGAATTACCAAGTTTAGATTAGTTAAGTCTTAATTACTTAACCCCATCTAATTACCGTGTTTAGATTAGTTAAGCCTTAATTACTTAACCCCATCTAATTACCGTGTTTAGATTAGTTAAGCCTTAATTACTTAACCCCATCTAATTACCAAGTCGGATTAGTTAAGTGTAAATTACTTAAACCCATCTAATTACCAAGTCGGATTAGTTAAGTGTAAATTACTTAACCCCATCCCCTAATCATCTTGTATGGTTAAGTGTCATTAAGAAATCAAACCCGGTCCCACTTAACCTACCCATTCATGTCATATCGGTTAAGTGTCATTAGTCAAATTTACTTAACCTTATCATGTGGCATTAATTTAATTAATGCACTCTCAACCTCTCACATTAGACCTTGTTGTGGTTACTAGTTAAGCCGGGCGGGTCCGGGTAGTTTTACACCACAACCTAGTCAAACTCGGGTCTTAAGCGCGACATGACTAACTTCTCACATTGGATCCTATTGTTTGTAGCCACTAGTTAAGCCGGGCGGGTCCAGGTAGATTTATGCTACAAACTCAACCCAACCTCGAGTTGGCCACTTTCATGTTTGGTCTAGTGTCATATTACACCTAAAACCCATACGTATCTAGCCCCAAGTTCCATGTTTTTGTATGTGTCATGTTCATGTTTACGTGTTTCAAGAGTGTCCCCTTTTTCATGCAACCCTATGTCAAGTTTTTCATGTCATACCCACGTTTTTCCTAAGCTACCCAAACGTATTTCCATCCCAAGAGGAAGCGAGTCACATAGTAGGGTATTATGCCAACATATTTTCCACAAACATGCATAGTATCATAAGGGAATTTGGCCATAAACATGCATAGTATCATAAGGGAATTTGGCCACGAGCATTCATAGTTTAATAAGAGGATTTGGACACAAACATGCATAGTGTCATAAGGGAATTTGGCCACAAACATGCATAGTATCATAAGGGAATTTGGGTTCATATACTTGCATAAGCCCAAGTTAAGTTCATGCACATATTTCACAAGCCCAAAGTGGTTCTAAGGTCTTATGCCCACATTCACAAGTTAAAGGTTCAATCTTTCATGATAGACTGGGCTAAACATAACATGAGTGACATGATATAGTCGCTAAAACATAGTTTCAAGTCATATATTCAAGGTAAGAGGAAAAACTAGGTTCACATAGGTTATAGCACTTATGTTTAACCGCATTTTATTCCATGCCATCATTAAACTACCGTTAACATCTCGAAGTAGCTAGAACTTACATAGCGAGGCTTAGGAAAAGGATCATGCATCATCTTGACGAAGAAAGGTGGCTCCTTTGTCGAAGAACCGTCATGAAACTCGCATAGCAACGTTGATTTGGCCTTGATTTGGTGTAGCAAGCTTGCACCTTTTGATTTCAACCCGATTTGAATGCATAGGCTCTTGAAGTTGGAGAAAGAGGCCATGATCAATGGAGATTTGGGCAGCACTTCGTGCCATGAGTGAATTATGAGGGGTTTAGGGTAGGCTTAGGGTCTTTTTATAGAGATTAGGAGTAGTTTAGGCCGTTAGATTAACCCTAGGATAGATCCAAGCCCTCAAAAATCGTCACAAGCCTCCAAAACCGAGCCAAACAGCAAAACAGGTGCACCAGGTTGCCTGGGTCCGACCAGGCAGGTCGACCCCCAGGTCGACCCTGGGGTCGACTCCCCAGTCGACCTGGCTGGCAGGGGGTCGACTCCCCAGTCGACCACCCCTGGTCTGGCGGGAAAATTTCCCGCCTCTTCTGAATTCTGAAATTTGAATCTGTTTTCGTTTTCGAATTTTTCGTGAAACTTCGCGAGGCCATATCTTGGTCATACGGACTCCGATTTACAAAATTTCGGACTCTATTTCGCGTATTTTTCCGAGACGAACGCAATGGCGCAACCCGTTTCTCCTGATTCAGATTTTAACATTTAATTCTGCCTTGATTCTTGTCTTAACACGTTGTTTAAAATTCGGGTTGTTACATTCTCCCCTCCTTTAAGGATTTCGTCCCCGAAATCTCCAAGTTAGGAAGAACGCATCCTACCATCCATCATCCATCTACTCAAAACATCATCCACAGGCAAACATTGTCCTTAGACGATTTCTAATGCCATATGAACATATGCAAAATGTGTGTATATGCTCCTTAACTAATGCTAATGATCAGGCCTGAATGATCTTTCTAATGCATAATATGTTTAGTGCCATGAGTCCAACATGTATGCAAATAGTCCTAGTCATATAAGTACTATATGCGTGCACAAACATTCATTCATATGCAACATCCGCATGATAACACATTCAATTTCATCCATAAACAAGTATAAATACTCGTGCATATGCAACATGAATCGTAACCGCGTCAATCTAGTATCTAATGTGTATTCGCGCATCCACGAGCAACCACTTGCAACCATTTGCAACCATATCAATCATAACATGTTTCAAATACATGTTTACATCCATAGAGTTCTATCTAAGGTTCCCAAGATAAGATCGAGGAGATAAACAAGACAAACTCCTTACGGGGTTTGTAACAGAAACAGGACCGAGAGAATATCCACCAAGCGATAGCATGTAAGTAAGCTCTACAGGAGAACCAGGGATCAACGATATACTCTTACAAAGGGACATGATGCGCGTGTCTAAGCCGCATTTCCTTGAGCTTAATTCCAGTGTGCCTTGACTGCCTTTGACTTCATGATTTCGTAGCTCCTTGATTCCTATTTCCAAGGTATGAGTCGGAACGCTTTTCACTGTCGCCTCTCATTTCACTTTCATTTATTCTTTCCCTAGTATACTTGGCTCAACCATATCTACGTACTCATGCAAGCTCTCCAAAATTCACTAGTGAATTCTGGATCTCGTTTACCAATGCCAATCCATGTTACCACATGCACTTACTAAGGTGGTTCCTATAACTCATGCGTAAGCGAAACGAACCATCCGCCTTAGCGGCGAATTCTGTTCGAACGGATTACCAACAACTGCATCCCGAGATTCTAGGTAACTAACCATGACAGAACCCAAAAGGTTTTCGAGGGCATCACCAAGGTGAGTCGAGAGTCTAACTACCCTCTTTCCAAAACAGAGAATGGCACACCTTGTTGGGTGACCACTTCATCCCTAGAATCCATCCGTAGCCGAGACATGTCATTCTCAAATCCAAACAAGTCATGAAGAAATGGACCAACTCTCCAACCAGATTTTTGGGACAAAACTGGGATCCTTTACCATGCTAGTACTAAGTTGCAGAGACTCAACTATCCAAGCAAACTTAAATGATACGATGATCAAGACAAAGTCTGGACGGGATGATAGAAAAGAACGACTAAACCTTTACCAGAAACGGTACCATCTCTTTTAAGTACCCTAGAAATGGGAGCGTACAATTGCCCTCTCCGATGATCTTGTCCTTATCCTCCTTGATGGACTAAGCCATAGCAACAGTTGCTTATCCTTAAGCTCGCATCCTTTATCCTTACTCTTATCATCCTTCCTTGTACCACGACAACAGGTCTCTCGAGAACTACCTCCATCGTACGGAAAACACCTACGTGGCTAGTCAAAGATTAGTCACAGTTAAAACTACTGTGACCACAGATGGAGGAAAGAAAGGAAAGGAGATTCAATCAAGGAATCAAAGGATAATGCTAATGGCCTTTGGGGAATATCCTTTTTAAAACAAACTTTTCTTGAAAAATGCTTCTTTGTAAACGGTTTTTCAAATAGTTTTCAGAAGGTTTTAAAAACTTTTTCCCAGTCTGGTAACCTTCTGCTCTGATACCAAATGTAACGGGCCTAGGCTTTGCAACCATCAGGCAGTGGGCTAACCTCCCACCGTGACATACAGTGATACCTCAGAACTGATTTTACGGCCAGCCTCTCGATTGCAACAACCAACCCAATCTTCCCATTGGGATGTGTAGGGGTAAGAGTCTCCTGCTCGCCACCAAACAGCCAAGCGAGAACCCTCTATCACATTCTCTAACCAGCTCCGATACCAAATGTAACACCCCACCCCCGCTAGGGTCACCCACAAGGGAATGCACTAGGTTTGGTGAAGCATTATCGAGGTAAACATGCACAGAAATATTACAAGACAGAACATATATATATATATATAACAGCGGAGGTTAAACAAATTTCATTACCTTATAAAATAAGGTCTAAAGCCTTTTACATCAGAATACATCAAAACCTGTCTTGCAATAGTAAAGAAGCATAAAATCATTTCATAAATTATTCCCCAAGTAAAACAGTAAAGTAGCCGTAGCCAAGAAAAGTCCAAGCCATGCATGATGACCTCCAAGTAGAAGAAGTCCGAACTAGATAACAGTGTTTCCTCCCTGAAAACCTGTGGGGGGAAACGGAAGATAAGAGGCGAAAGAAAACGGGGTCAGTCATAAAGACTGGTAAGTCCTATCTACTTCCAGCATAAAAACAGGTAAAGGTAACATGACTTGCATAAACTGAAGGTAAACATAAGGATGACTACAAGATAGATAAACTAAAACAGGCTGAACTACTGTAGCAAGGTAAACTAAGATATCATGATAAACTAGGGTGTCATGACAAGTCAAGGTATCACATCGTCCAGTTTCTATCAAGTGTAATATCCCAAGGTATCTATCCTGTATAACATCCCATGGCATCTATCATGTATATTTCTCATGGTTCTAACATGTATATTTGCTCCGCACCTCTCGTACTAGTATCCCAAACCGCATCATGTGTTAACTATGAATGTCCCTTGCCCAACGCCATGTAATGGTCCAAGTCAACCTAATATATATCATATGTAGGTTTTCCCAACTCGTATGTTTCTTTCCATGTATAAGTTCAGTCCTTTGCCGTAGGCCATACGGGCTTTCCCATGTAAACGTTTTATCCTTGAAGTTATTTTGGACTGCTACCCTTGATCTAGTTATGTTTTCTTACCATGAACTATCGCGTGTCCACTTAGGATTTATGCAACCTAGGACCACTAGGGATTATGCTACCTAATGAACGTTTCCGTGTCTCGGTTTGGGTTCAGCCACATAGGGCCACTAGGGATTATGCCACCCGTCAACCGCGCCCTTTATCCCACGTAGGTATCGTGAATCGTTTTCCATGTCTAGATGCACATGTTCCTCAATGTGCCATCCAAGTTCCATGCTAGGGCAAATCAAGAAATACGGAACTCGGTCGGGAGCTTTAAGTCGTCTGCTGATGCAGATATCAAGGTCTGTTTTTGTACCCGTGGCTATGGTCCCACGTGACCCCTCCCTCAACTACTGAAAGGCAACCCAAGAAAAATCATGTATGAGAACTACACTACGGCCCATCGATGCCCATTTCCAAATAGCCAACCTCACCCATAACTCGATAGCTAGTATATGGTCTTTTGGGAGTTCCCTGCCTTTCCGTACGTACACGATTGACTAAATATGGTAGGTAGTCGGCGACATGCTATCCCGGGGCAAAATCAAGTATCGTCGACTCCACGCTAATCCATCCCAATCTTTAGGTCGCTCGCATAGCAACCAAGGCATACTCTTGGCTCTTCTACCGTAGACCTTAACCTCTGTGAGGCCGGGTTTCATGGACCACTCGCCACCTCACAGAGGGATACCAAGAGTACCCTCACGTTCCCCTAAGCTTTCGCTTCGTCACCCAGTTCGCTGGAGCTTTTATCCAAGTCAGATAACTTGCTCCTCCTCATATACTAAGCGATGACCTACCGTACCAGGTTACTCATCTCTTTATGAACTAGTCCATGTCCTTAGCTAAGAATTATTACTTAGTTACCCTTAACTAAGGTTTACCACTTAGCCCCTCTTTCCACTATCCTTGTTAACTACGATTTCCAACCTAGTCCCCTGAGCTAGGGTTTTGTCAAATGGGTTAAGTGTTGTTATCCAAGTTCATGATTTAACCCGCCTACGAATCATGTCAAGATTGGCTAAGTACTCAAGTTCAGGGCTTAGCCCTACAGGTTGGTTAAGTGTACCAAGAAGCTCATGACTTAACCTTATCAAGTCAAGCTGGTTAAGTTTTTATTTGTCTTAACCCTATCAGATTATCTTGTTAGAATGATTAAGTATAGATTATCTTAATCCCATCAGATTATCGAATCAGATTGGTTAAGTATGGGTTAGCTTAACCTCATCCACTAATCATATTACAATGGTTAAGCCTGCTTCTAAAAGGTCTTGTGACTTAACCCTATCAGGTCCACCTATTAGACTGGTTAAGTATAAGTTACCTAACCCCATTAAATTATCATGTTAAATTGGTTAAGTATTGGTTACTTAACCCCATTGAATTACCAAGTTTATATTAGTTAAGTCTTAATTACTTAACCCCATCTAATTACCGTGTTTAGATTAGTTAAGCCTTAATTACTTAACCCCATCTAATTACAGTGTTTAGATTAGTTAAGCCTTAATTTCTTAACCCCATCTAATTACCAAGTCGGATTAGTTAAGTGTAAATTACTTAACCCCATCTAATTGCCAAGTCGAATTAGTTAAGTGTAAATTACTTAACCCCATCCCCTAATCATCTTGTATGGTTAAGTGTCATTAAGAAATCAAATCCGGTCCCACTTAACCTACCCATTCATGTCATATCGGTTAAGTGTCATTAGTCAAATTTACTTAACCTTATCATGTGGCATTAATTTAATTAATGCACTCTCAACCTCTCACATTAGACCTTGTTGTGGTTACTAGTTAAGCCGGGCGGGTCCGGGAGTTTTACACCATAACCTAGTCTAACCTCGGGTCTTAAGCGCGACATGACCAACTTCTCACATTGGATCCTATTGTTTGTAGCCACTAGTTAAGCCGGGCGGGTCCGGGTAGATTTATGCTACAAACTCAACCCAAACTCGAGTTGGCCACTTTCATGTTTGGTCTAGTGTCATATTACACCTACAACCCATACGTATCTAGCCCCAAGTTCCATGTTTTCGTATGTGTTATGTTCATGTTTACGTGTTTCAAGAGTGTCCCCTTTTTCATGCAAACCCATGTCAAGTTTTTCATGTCATACCCACGTTTTTCCTAAGCTACCCAAACGTATTTCCATCCCAAGAGGAAGCGAGTCACATAGTAGGGTATTATGCAAACATATTTGCCACAAACATGCATAGTATCATAAGGGAATTTGGCCATAAACATGCATAGTATCATAAGGGAATTTGGCCACAAGCATGCATAGTTTAATAAGAGGATTTGGCCACAAACATGCATAGTTTCATAAGGGAATTTGGCCACAAACATGCATAGTATCATAAGGGAATTTGGGTTCATATACTTGCATAAGCCCAAGTTAAGTTCATGCACATATTTCACAAGCCCAAAGTGGTTCTAAGGTCTTATGCCCACATTCACAAGTTAAAGTTTCAATCTTTCATGATAGACTAGGCTAAACATAACATGAGCGACATGATATAGTCGCTAAAACATAGTTTCAAGTCATATATTCAAGGTAAGAGGCAAAACTAGGTTCACATAGGTTATAGCACTTATGTTTAACCGCATTTTATTCCATGCCATCATTAAACTACCGTTAACATCTCGAAGTAGCTAGAACTTACATAGCGAGGATTACGAAAAGGATCATGCATCATCTTGACGAAGAAAGGTGGCTCCTTTGTCGAAGAACCGTCATGAAACTCGCTTAGCAACATTGATTTGACCTTGATTTGGTGTAGCAAGCTTGCACCTTTTGATTTGAACCCGATTTGAATGCATAGGCTCTTGAAGTTGGAGATGGAGGCCATGATCAATGGAGATTTGGGCAGCACTTTGTGGCATGAGTGAATTATGAGGGGTTTAGGGTAGGCTTTGGGTCTTTTTATAGAGATTAGGAGTAGTTTAGGCCATTAGATTAACCCTAGGATAGATCCAAGCCCTCAAAAATCGTCACAAGCCTCCAAAACCGAGCCAAACAGCAAAACAGGTGCACCAGGTTGCCTGGGTCCGACCAGGCAAGTCGACCCCCAGGTCGACCCTGGGGTCGACTCCCCAGTCGACCTGGCTGGCAGGGGGTCGACTCCCCAGTCGACCTCCCCTAGTCTGGCGGGAAATTTTCCCGCCTCTTCTGAATTCTGAAATTTGAATCTGTTTTCGTTTTCGAATTTTTCATGAAACTTCGCGAGGCCATATCTTGGTCATACGGACTCCGATTTACGAAATTTCGGACTCTATTTCGCGTATTTTTCCGAGACGAACGCAATGGCACAACCCGTTTCTCCTGATTCAGATTTTAACATTTAATTCTGCCTTGATTCTTGTCTTAACACGTTGTTTAAAATTCGGGTTGTTACAGCCGTAATCAGGGGAAATCTGATCTAGGGGATATCGTCCAGTCTAGGGTTTTGAGCGTAGGGTTAGGACAGGAGCAGACGCTGCGAGTGTACATGGTCTTGTATGCGGGATCTGTTTATAACACCTAGTAGAAACCTTAGGAAAGCAGAAGTAGGCAGGGTTTTGCCGAAGCTGGGTATATCTGTGTGTGATTTATTTTCTGCACTTTTATTTCTGCAGCATTCTGTGATTTGTTTATTATTTTAATATCCTGTCAGTTTTTCAATTCAGTTTAAAAAGTGTGATAAACCCTATTCACCCCCCCTCTAGGGTTAATCTAGATCCAACAATATCCCTAACGCCCTATTTATTCCCTTTTCTTCACAACAGCCGTAATCATTCTTTCACCCTTTCCATGGAAATTCGCCACTTCAAAATCAAATTAAAAATCAACCACTCGATATAAAAATCAAATCTTGGGTCCAATGTTTTTCATTTCGAAAGGGCTTCTACCCTATACACATATTTTAAGGTGCGGTTAAATTCAATGTCGCTCAAATTGGGGAGCAGTAAACCAAGGGCTATAATATTGGGGCATTGTGATCATCGAGGAGAGGGTTGGGTAACGGCGAGCTACTCCAAGCAAGGAGGGGCACGGTCTGACGGGATTTGGATGTATTCGGTCACATTTTGTGTCGAAGTTTTTCTATGTCATGAGTGACCCAGTTTTGAAGTCGCAACGACCGAAGCGAGTTGGACTGGAAGGCGTTGAGGTGGTGGAGGTCACAAAGAAGGAGGGAATGGGTTTTGGTATACTATAGGGTCCTGGATTTGCATATCGCGATGGAGAATGTGTTAATGATGGGGTTATTGAGATTAAACAGTATCAACGTGGCTTAACTGGTAATTTACTTGATCAATGAGGTAATTAAAGATGAAGCAGTGGGTTGCATTTTGGTTCAGGAGTATATGGCGTGAGTGGAGGAATGTACAGGAGCAGAAAGGACAATACTGGGAAGGGGAAGTTTCCGTTGGGGAGACAATTAGATGTTCAGGAGTTTGGTAGCCTTCCTTTGAGTATCAGTGAAGAAAAAAAAGGGAGATGTGAAGTTGAAGCTGTGACAATGGGAATGGGTGAAGTGCAAGTTCAAAAATGGAAGTAGTGGGGTCTGTCTTCAACATGGTTTAATTATTGGAAGGTGCTGCGTGTTTTACAGAGGAGATAAGTTTTTATTTTCGCTAACTGGAACAAAGGGGACAGGAGTGATCGGTTTTTTTGGAAATGGTGGGGAACGGAAGTTATGTTGGAAGGGAAAAATTATGTGGATTTTGTTGAAATTATCATGACATGGACAAAGAGGGAATTGGAGGAAAATTGGCCAAGGTGGGTTTAGGGAACAAATTATGAACTGCACAGGAAAGGAAGAAATATCAGCTATAAGTGTGGCTTAAGAATTGAATCATTAAGGTTAACATTTATTTAATGGTTAGTTAATTAATTAAGTTATTATTTTAAAAATAATTATTTAACGTGAGATCGTGTAACTCACAAAACTATTCCACATGGGGACAGAATCTCACGAGACCGGTCACGTTGGAACCATAGCGAAGAAATCTACGGAGTGGAGCTATTTCCGCAGGGAACTGAGCCACTGGAAATTCATGAAAAAAAACAAACATTGTTGATTTTATCTGAAACGAAAGCAGAGCCGTCAACTACAAAACGATGTGAGTAAACTCACTAACTCTGATTTGTTTATATTTTTATATAAACAAGTTTAAAATTTATTTACAGTAATTTTATACTGTGAAATGGTTCATTGGTTGAATATTTGATAAAATTGGTTGAAATGGTTGATATGATTACATCGTTGATCGATTATCAGTTCTGACATTTTATTGATGTTGATTAACATCTGTGGATGCAGGGAACAGGTTTGAGGGATCCAACTGGATCGCTCAATATTTATATTACTGTTTTTATTTGATTGTGCCGTATGATGTGTTATATAATACATGATTTGATATGTTGTGTTTAATTACCCTGGCCCTAGAAAAATGTGGTATGTTAGATACCGTAAAATATTTTCGAATGAGGAAAAGGAATTTGAAATTTAAAATGGAATAAATTTTCAAAATAGAAATAAAATTTCAAATAGAGTTGAAAATAGAAACATGTTCAAATGCATAAATCAAGAAGTTGTTTTTAAATGAAAGTATAAAGTGGATTATTTATCATTGGATAAACTTAAATACAAATTCAAAATTTGAATTTATAGGAAAAAGTGGAATCGGATTTGAAATCAATGTTTGAAATGAGATTTGAACATAGCAAATTATAAACGAAATCGTAAATGAGATTTTAAATAAGTTAAAATAAAAGAATGAGATTTGTAAACGGGATTTGTCGGTAAATGTAGAGATTTAAGTAAGGCTTTGTCTTAAATTTTAAAATTAAGTAAATAAAATTCAATGGAATAAAACTTTTAAGGAAGATGGTTAATAGGGTAATAATAGACTAAAATGTGTTAATGGTTTTAGAACGAAATCTAAGCTAAGTAGTGAAAAGATGGTAAACCGGATAGTATAAGTGATTAATCCAAACAAGGTTTAAATGAAGTTTTTAAAACCAAAGTGATGAATTTAATTAAATTAAGCAAAGCACTGTAATTGAAATAAAAAAATTAAATGCAAAGCAGAACACATAAGATAGTTTTGTGTTAAACATTAATAAATGGATTTTTGAAATAAAATCCAAGGAAAGAGGTTTTGTGGTAAAGAAGGTGGAAAGTGGATTTTTATCCTTATATAACCTTTATCTTATAGGTTTCGACAAACATAATGGTATATGTCTGCATTGTCAAAATCCAGACATTTTGACTATCTTTTAAAAATTAACAACGGAAGCATATGCTTCGCACACGGTACTTTATTCAAAACAGCGATTATAACGCTACTGTTATAATAGATGTTTTGTAAATCTAAACAGCGATTTTAATGCTGCTATTATAATAAATATTATATATTTATCGTTGAAATAAATGTTTTATAAATTAAATAGTTGGAAACAGTGATTATGATGCTACCATTATAATCAATGTTTTTCCGCAAAAAAAAAGTGGATTCTTAGATTGAATCCGAGAGTCGTGTAAGAGAGGTTTTTTTTTAGGTTGTGAGCTTTGACTATTTCAAAATTGGGAATGTTGTTCAATTAAGGTCTGAGAGTTAATTATACCCCAGCTTGATTGACTTCATGATTGATGGAGAAATGGTTAAGGTACGATAGTGAAGATTGGTTAGCAATATAGTTAGTTAACAAATGATTAACGTTTGAGTTAGAATAACGATGTTTTATAACATCGCATTAATTTAAAGGATCTTTGAAATGTTTTCCCAAATAAAATGAGAGATGTTTTCTATGCATAGAAAATGAACTGGTCAATGAGAAATTAAGAAATGCAAGATGGAAATATTTTCCGATATTAATAAAGTATACTTTCTGAATATAGAAAATAAGAAATCGTGAATATATAGAATTGTTTTCTAATTGGAATAAGAGATATTTTCTCGAATATGGAATTAGGATATTGAAAATGTTTAACAAGAATCGAGGGACAAAATCGAGCTATGAAAAGATAGGAAAGATGGAAATTTGGAATTGATAACAAAATAAGGAATTTATATGAATAGGGGCCAGTATTGCTGATCAGTAGAATTTCCATTTGGAAATAGGGTCGTTGGTTGAACGGATGTTCCTTTGATAGTTAAATCACCGACTATCAACCTCCGTTGTCAATACGGAGAGACCGGGATCAGATTTAATATCTGAAAACCACTCCGTATTGGCATAAGCGTTACGAATCAACTTATGCTGAAGAGATTATGAAGACGGAATAAAATGCAAGGGCTGTTCTGTTAACCCTAGGTAGAAATTTCCTAAGATGGAATAATAGAACGGTGCCTTTGGTTTGTCCAGACCCAGGACAACTTGTGTGACGGCCCCAAAACCCGTACTGACGGTGTTAAGGGTAATCTTTGGAATATAACACATAAACAGAAAATAACAGAACAGAATTAAATAAATACACCAAATAATGCACAATAGAATATACTGGATAAACGTAATCACCAGAGTTACACAGTATACAGGATCATACTTAGTACAAATACAGTTCAGCTATACATAAATGTCTACAGCGGAAAACAAAACATAATGTACAATAGGAGCTGAACAGCATAAAAAGAGATAAATGATAGAATCCATCTTCAGCTCCAGCTATCCAGAAAGAGCCTGCTAAAACCTGAATATAAGGCTGCCCGTGTAGAAAAAGGGGCACCCGAGTTTGCAAGTGAAACAAACTACGTGTAATAACCCGCAAAATCTGGGCCAGTTTGAAATTTTTATTTTGGCAATTGTAGCGAATTTTGAATATTTAAAATAGATTATTTTAAATAATATCGACGAGAAATTTATTTTGAATATAATTCGAACGTATATATTATACGCGTCGTCGTTAGAATATAAATATTTATATATAATTATAAATAGAATTGAAAATGGCGCGGTAGTTCGATAATTCGATTTCAAACTTCAATTGAATGTACCGGGTGCAAAACAATCCGGATTTTAGTGAAACCAAAAACATTAGTATCTAATAGATGATATCTTTCCAACGAATCCGAAAAATCAAGATTTCATAGCGGGAATCAAAAGATATGTCCAGTTGAAAATTCTGAATAGTCGCTATGGAATTCAGGCCCTTAAAAATGGACATTTTGCAAATGACCTCGGATTTCGACGAAACCACTTTTGTTGGGTCCGTGATGTCAAATTATTGCTAGGTTTCAAATTTCATAGTTTTTCGAATCAATATGTGAGCGTGGCAAAAGAAAACGTGTTTTGACCATTTCAGTTGATTTTAATCGACTGGAAAATGGCCATTTTTCCAACGGTCTCAGAATTCGACGAAACTAGTTTTGTTAGGACCGTATCTTCAATACGAAGCTAGAAAATATTTTTTTGGAATTTTTCTAGTTAGTATGTGACCCCGGTAATTTGAAATGTACGTTTAAAATTCAAAATAGTGATTTAAATGTAAATTTAACGGAAACTGATTGTAACAGCCGAATCAGCCTACGATACATATCCCATTGTGTTCGGAATGGGGGTAATACGTTATGGACGACAGGCGGTGGGCCTCGTTTCGAAGTCGTATGTGAAAGTCAACTTTTTGAAAAATAAAATAATAAAAAAAAATTAAAAATAAAAAAATAAAAAATTAAACTTTCCCTTTTACCCGCTGCCCCCCTTTTTTCTCAAATTCATTTCGGGAAAAAAAACGACAGGGGCGACGGGGGGGGGGGGGGATTAACCGCCACCGCCGCCGCCACGGGTGGCCAACGCCACCGCACCTCGCTCTCGTTTCTCCCTCCCTTCGATCGACACACCTCCGAACCCCCACCTTCGCCGATGTCGCAGCGCCCCCAGGCGACCCCGCACCACCTTCTTCTCCTCCTCCTTCTTCCTCCAGCCTCCGCCCAGAGCCCCGCCGCCGCCTCCCCTACAACGTGCCGCGCCGCCTTCTTCTCCTTCTCCTCCTCCTGCCGCCGACATCGACGCCCCCCCCCCCTTCTTCGAGATACAGTAAGTTTTTTTTACTTTATTCTATTTTTATTTTAATTTGAAAACTGATTTCGATTTTAAAAAGAAACTGATTAGAAAAAGATTTAATTCTGATTAGAAAAAGATTTAATTTGGTAAAAGGTATGATCTTTATATTTTTAAAGTAATAAAAATATGATTTTTATATTTTTAAAGTATTAAAAATATAATCTTTACTATATAGAAGATGTAAAAATATGATTTTTATATTTTTAAAGAATTAAAAATATAATTTTTACATGTTAGGAATATTAAAAATATCATCTTTTTATAGGTAGCAAAATAAAATGCGATTTCTATAGGGATGGAATTGAAAAGGTAAAATCTTTAAAAATAAAAAGACGATATTTTAATAATAGAAAAGGCGAAAACTTTATTTTTATAAAGGCGAAATCAATATTTTTGAAATGGAATTTTTATCTATATGGCATCGCAATAAAAATTCGATTTTTATATATTGAACTTCGAAGTAAAAATTCGATTTTTATATTGGATAACGGAATAAAAATTCGATTTTTAAATATATGAAGTGATTATAAAAATATGAATTTTAAATTGAAAGTAAATAAATAAAAATGTGATTTTTATTTTAAAGACATCGAAATATAAAAATGCGTGATTTTTATATATGTAGTGACTACGGGCAAAAGAAGATGATAAAAAGGCGAGGATGAAGAAGATTTCTATAAATGAAGTGTCGTGAAGTTGGATAGCTATCGGTGAGAACTTCTCACTCTTCAATTCTCTTTTTCTAGTTATATATATATATATATTTATACTAGGATGCAGACGGTGCTTAGTAGCACCCGACACCCGTCATCCACAGACCATGGATGACTTGTTTGTTTAATTGTTTGGTTGTGTAGTTAGTTAGATTGTTTGGGTTGATTTGAATTGTTTGGTGAAATGAAATTGATATGATTGATGTGTGAATGGCGTGGGCCTTCACTAGACTGGGGATAAGGCTAGGCCTCGTCCCGTTTCTAGTATCGTGCCGTTATGCCGTCGAAATTTTCTAAAATATGTTAGAAAAATAAAAATATCATTTTATTGAATAAATGAACTGAATAGATATTCATGTGTTAAAATAAAATGTTTTATCGTTAGAAATATAATTTTTAATGTGAAAATGGATAAATGAATATTTATAAACAAATCGGCCGATTTGTTTATATACACTGATTTGACTGATATCGATTGGGTCGATAAATTTTACACGTCGCCCAACTGCACAAATAAAATCTGTGTTTGATTGTTTGAAACCCCACACGGGTGTTGGGATGAAATTTGAAGTTCACTCATCCTGATTGATTAAATATGTCGATCGATTGATTGACAGGCAGTTATAAGCGTTAGATATCTATATTTGATGCTTATACAGTGTGGTGCACTTTGGATGATGGTTGATTGTTTATTATTGCTATTATATACATGTGTTGTATGGAATCCGTATAATTAACATTATATGGTGATTGATTGGGCCTCATTCCAATCGGGAAAATAATGAATATTATAAAAGAAAATTCATGTGTTGAATATAAAAATAGTCATGTGTTGACGATGTTCATGTGTTGAGTGAAATATTTTATATAATAAAATTTACATCTTTATCATATTTAAAATTAGAACTACTTCCCAGTAGAAGTATAATTGAAAATCAAACGATAGATACCATAGTTTTATAAAATATTTTACATAACAAAAATAGTGATGTGTTGACAGTACTCATGTGTTGAGATTAGTCGTGTGTTGAAAAAAATATAGATTCATGTGTTGAATGGGATAAATATTCATTTGTTGAATAAAATAAAGAAGTTGTGAAAAATATAAAGCCGTGTTGATTAGTTTTGCGCCATTTTGACGTGAACGATATTTATATCGATTTTATTCGTTTTATAATGAATATTGAAAAGTGATTTCGAAATTAAATATTTTGAAATTGAAATTTAAAATGAATTGAATTGAAAACGATTTCGAAATGAATTGAATTGAAAACGATTTCGAAATGAATTGAATTGAAAACGATTTCGAAATGAATTGAAAACGAATTCAAATTGAATTAAAAGCGAGTTGGAATGAATTCAAATTGAATTGAAATTCGAATTGAATAGAAATGAATTTTAAAACGGATTTATAAAGAAGAATTCCATTTTGGCTTTGAATTGAAATGGAAGTTGAAATAGATTTTGAAACGAATGTTAAAACTATTTATATAATTCGTTTTAAATAGAAATCGACGAAATATATATTATATATATAATATAATGGCCTGAATAGAACGCGCCGCGCCGCGGCAGTTCGTGAATTTCGACCATTTATTTCAAACGGACATTGCGGGAGATCCGGCCGTCGGATTCTCCTAAAACCGGAACCGTTGGGTTCGTATCGAAAAGAGCTTTCCAATGAATACTAGAAATTTGAAATCTAATGGTTGGATTTGGAATTATGTCCAAATCAATTTCAGAAAAGGTCGTTGCAAGTGCAGTTCGATGGCCGTTGATGGAAATCGACTGTACGGGCCTTGATAAAATTATTAAAAATATCTATAATTTGTGTAAAATTATAATATGTGAATTGGAAAGAATTGGGCTGGAAAATTCCACATCTGAATAGGTAAAAATAGATTTCTATCGAAATGAACTAGTTTTGAACTAGAATTAAAATCAATTTATTTTTGAAATAAATAAATTGAATTTGAAAGTGATTTTGAAAATAATCAATATTTCCAATACGTGAATTGGACTGGAGTTGAATCGAAATTATCTTCAGAATATTTCGATGTTGGATTTCGTGACCATACAGATATCGTTATGGGAAATTGGAAAGATATATTTTATATCGTTATTTCCAATACGATATTTGTTGGTTTCAGAATTTGATATTGAATATAAGCCGGTATATTTTCTATTCAGAGCCTTGTATTTAATATCAAATGTGATTTGGGTTTATCGTGAATCGTGTTTTAGATAACATTGGTTCTTTAACCCAGTTAAAGGCAAGATATCGATTTCTGAAAAGATTAAAACTAAGTGGAGTTTTAATGAATCTTTAATTAGATTAAAATGTGAATTGATAATTTAAATTATCAAATCTGAAAAGTGATCGAGAGTGGAGTATCACCAGTTTTGCTACAAAGAGATAGTTAAATCTTTAATTAGATTTGAACGTGAAATGGTAATTAATTTTACCGATAACACCGTGGTGTTAGATATGGAGTATCACCAGTTTTGCTCCATGGGATATATAGGTTGGGATTGGGAAATAAAACAAATAATAACTTCGGTGTGGTTCGCTAATCCCGACTAGTTTGAAATGATATCCAAAGGAAGATTATAGGATAAATTTAGAAGAATTTATCTTTGATAAAATTAATGGGAACATTTCCCTAAGAATGTAAGTTTGTGAATAAAAGAATATTCTGAATTGGAATGAGGCGTTCGTGGTGTTTGTGTAACATTTGTTTATCATATACGTGGGTTATTCAGAAAGGCCGGGTTTTTACCCATTCTGAATAATCGATTCGACGAGATGTCGAAGATGAAGATGGTGGTCGAAGACCGGAAGTCTTCACATCGTTTGGGTGATTACTGATGATCTTGATTGGGCTGTACACCCAGGATGAGGGAAACAGTTGGTGATCGTCCAGATGTACTTGGAGATGGATGGATATGCGAGGAAAGTGCCTCCGGTTTCGTTCAGACCCAGAACGAACTTGTAAATGGATTGTGTGTCTGACATTGGATTTTATTCTGTGTTGATTGATCTCTATTAAATATACATCTGTTTGGCGGCGGAGAATTTATTCTCTTGCTTAACGCCCTTCTCTGAGACATACGAGCTTAGAGGTTGTATATCGATGGACATCAGTCGCATGGAATGAATTGCCTGTGTGGCATGCGTAAGTGGCAATTGATCAAGGCTTCTGTTGAAAAGCAAAGTCTTGTGGTTGATGATCAAAGCACGGCCTGTGTGGCGTAGCTTTGTGTATAACGTGAATTCGCGAGCCTCACACCTCGGTATGAGTCAAAAACGGGATAGTGAATGCAGGGAGAGCACGACGTTTCTTTCTAGCTAGGGTGGTGTCAGTGACCTACCAGCCCTGACATTTATATACTTTTCACCTGTGTGGTTGTTGGATATGAGGCGCCTCGGATATAGGTCTGTAAGGACCGGGAAACGTGTGTTCAGGAATAACTAATCCTCAAAAGTAAGAGAGGACCGGCCCTGAAGATCCAAGGATCATAGTGGGGTCCTAGGACATTTGCTAGAGTGTCTCGAATCGGAGAGGAGCTTGCCCCTTGCCTCGGCTCATGACGGAAATTCAATTTCCAATACGTGTATTGCGGTTTTAATTGTAGAACTAGTATGGCGACATGATAGATGGTACCCATGCCGCCTATGATTGATATTTATGATTGAAATTGTTTTGACACTATACACCTATAATAGTATCAAATAATGTGTTTTAAACGTATCAAGCATGCTTTGGCTGTTATAAGGGAAATCCCTATCCTCCGGCTTGCGTTGCATTGTGTGATGGGACCTGGGTCTTATAACAGCTTCATTTTTCTTTATTTAGCATTGCGGTGTTTGTTCTATGCACTGGTATTCTTGGGAGGAAACCCGTTCCGTGTTATACGGCGTGGTCCCTTGATTTACCTAACTTTAAAATAAAGAATAACTGTTTTAGTTCTCACACCAGTCCCATGACTGACCTGGAGTTTATTGTTTTAACCTAAACTCTGGGTGCCCCTATTTTCCACACGGGCAGCTAGTAGTTTTAGTTTTGCAGATTTATATTCACAGGGTCCTGATTTACAGCTGGAACGATGCTCGGAAAGCTCTGTATCCGTGTATCACTTTCGGTTGTGCTTTTGTATTATTTTCCGCTGCGATGTATTTAAATGTAATTTAAATCTCTGATATTTGTTGAATGTAATTTATTCATTTATACTCTGTATATTCTTGTATCTGATGGAATTGTTGTAATAGTAATGAAATGTTCTTTCGTCTGCGTCCTTTTGTGTGTTGTTCTCAAAGTATTCGTGCTTTCCTTTACGGGGAAGTTACGGGTTCTTTCAGTTGGTATCAGAGCTTTGGTTTACAGAGCTCGAGAACAAGACACATTAGAACCATACGAAAGAATTCATCAGATATTGGATTAGTAATATCCAATTAGAATGACTCGTTAGAGATAGGATCAGTAGTATCCTAGAACGAGTGTGAAGAGTATATTTTTCAAATGAAAACAATTTTGTTTTGAAACTTTAAATCGCTTTAAACGTATTTGAATATTTATTTATTTTGAATATGGACAATCGAGTATATATAGATTTCGCGTATACGCGTCATGAACGTATATTCGAAATTTTAATATACTGGATAGATATAGAATCACATTCTAGACACCCGGGGGTAATTCTGATGATGTGGCCACATCATCAGTATTTATGTTCGTGTTTCGAAGGTGTGATATCTATATATTTCCATCAGACTGGTGTGAGAACCAAAACTTATATAGATAGATTCATTTGTTGTGAATTGGCATCAAAAACATGATTTTTTGTATATATATCAAAATTTATGAATTTGAAACTCTAATCCACTAATTGATTGATGTTTGTGTTGTTTGTTTATTTGTTTGCTAATTTTTAACCATTTTGCCTAATTTGATCAAATATTGAACTATATTGAAAATTGGTCACATTTGCTTGCATATGCATATATTACATTGAACAGGTCATAGCAAGGAGGCTAGAGCAGAGAATAAAATTTGTTTGCTCGACAAATAGGTACATGTTTACTACATAATTTACTGTTTTGTTTGGGTGATGATGATTTTATGAGCCTATTGGCTAGCCGCTTGGCTTTTTCTTTTTCTTTTTGAGATCTGAAGGACCGGGGAAGCTATTTGAAATTCCCCGATGCTCCCGGTGCAGGGGAGGTTATGGCGAAATTTTTCGAAAATTTAGGGTGTTAGCCAAATTTTTGAAGAATTTGAAAATTCTCAGAAACTGAAAAGTTGGAGAATGGAAGCCAGATCGAATGTAGAGCTTATTAATCAAACCACTTTCGACTTTGTTCCTTTTCGGGGACGAAAAGTTTAAAGTGGGGGAGATTGTAATAACCCGCAATATCTGGGCCAGTTTGAAAATTTTATTTTGGCAATTTTAGCGAATTTTGAATATTTAAAATAGATTATTTTAAATAATATCGACGAGAAATTTATTTTGAATATAATTCAAACGTATATATTATACGCGTCGTCGTTAGAATATAAATATTTATATATAATTATAAATAGAATTGAAAATGGCACGGTAGTTCGATAATTCGATTTCAAACTTCAATTGAATGTACCGGGTGCAAAACAATCCGGATTTTAGTGAAACCAAAAACATTAGTATCTAATAGATGATATCTTTCCAACGAATCCGAAAAATCAAGATTTCATAGCGGGAATCAAAAGATATGTCCAGTTGAAAATTCTGAATAGTCGATATGGAATTCAGGCCCTTAAAAATGGACATTTTGCAAATGACCTCGGATTTCGACGAAACCACTTTTGTTGAGTCCGTGATGTCAAATTATTGCTAGGTTTCAAATTTCATAGTTTTTCGAATCAATATGTGAGCGTGGCAAAAGAAAACGTGTTTTGACCATTTCAGTTGATTTTAATCGACTGGAAAATGGCCATTTTTCCAACGGTCTCAGAATTCGACGAAACTAGTTTTGTTAGGACTGTATCTTCAATACGAAGCTAGAAAATATTTTTCTGGAATTTTTCTAGTTAGTATGTGACCCCGGTAATTTGAAATGTACGTTTAAAATTCAAAATAGTGATTTAAATGTAAATTTAACGGAAACTGATTGTAACAGCCGAATCAGCCTACGATACATATCCCATTGTGTTCGGAATGGGGGTAATACGTTATGGACGACAGGCGGTGGGCCTCGTTTCGAGGTCGTATGAGAAAGTCAACTTTTTGAAAAAAAAATAATAAAAATAAAAAAATTAAACTTTCCCTTTTACCCGCTGCCCCCCCTTTTTTTCTCAAATTCATTTCGGGAAAAAAAAAAGAAAAAAGAAAAAAAGAAAGACGACAGGGGCGACGGGGGAGGGGGGGGGATTAACCGCCACCGCCGCCGCCATGGGTGGCCAACGCCACCGCACCTCGCTCTCGTTTCTCCCTCCCTTCGATCGACACACCTCCGAACCCCCACCTTCGCCGATGTCGCAGCGCCCCCAGGCGACCCCGCTCCACCTTCTTCTCCTCCTCCTTCTTCCTCCAGCCTCCGCCCAGAGCCCCGCCGCCGCCTCCCCTACAACGTGCCGCGCCGCCTTCTTCTCCTTCTCCTCCTCCTGCCGCCGACATCGACGCCCCCCCCCCTTCTTCGAGATATAGTAAGTTTTTTTACTTTATTTTATTTTTATTTTAATCTGAAAACTGATTTCGATTTTAAAAAGAAACTGATTAGAAAAAGATTTAATTCTGATTAGAAAAAGATTTAATTTGGTAAAAGGTATGATCTTTATATTTTTAAAGTAATAAAAATATGATTTTTATATTTTTAAAGTATTAAAAATATAATCTTTACTATATAGAGGATGTAAAAATATGATTTTTATATTTTTAAAGAATTAAAAATATAATTTTTACATGTTAGGAATATTAAAAATATCATCTTTTTATAGGTAGCAAAATAAAATGCGATTTCTATAGGGATGGAATTGAAAAGGTAAAATCTTTAAAAATAAAAAGACGATATTTTAATAATAGAAAAGGCGAAAACTTTATTTTTATAAAGGCGAAATCAATATTTTTGAAATGGAATTTTTATCTATATGGCATCGCAATAAAAATTCGATTTTTATATATTGAACTTCGAAGTAAAAATTCGATTTTTATATTGGATAACGGAATAAAAATTCGATTTTTAAATATATGAAGTGATTATAAAAATATGATTTTTAAATTGAATGTAAATAAATAAAAATGTGATTTTTATTTTAAAGACATCGAAATATAAAAATGCGTGATTTTTATATATGTAGTGACTACGGGCAAAAGAAGATGATAAAAAGGCGAGGATGAAGAAGATTTCTATAAATGAAGTGTCGTGAAGTTGGATAGCTATCGGTGAGAACTTCTCACTCTTCAATTCTCTTTTTCTAGTTATATATATATATATATATTTATACTAGGATGCAGACGGTGCTTAGTAGCACCCGACACCCGTCATCCACAGACCATGGATGACTTGTTTGTTTAATTGTTTGGTTGTGTAGTTAGTTAGATTGTTTGGGTTGATTTGAATTGTTTGGTGAAATGAAATTGATATGATTGATGTGTGAATGGCGTGGGCCTTCACTAGACCGGGGATAAGGCTAGGCCTCGTCCCGTTTCTAGTATCGTGTCGTTATGCCGCCGAAATTTTCTAAAATATGTTAGAAAAATAAAAATATCATTTTATTGAATAAATGAACTGAATAGAAATTCATGTGTTAAAATAAAATGTTTTATCGTTAGAAATATAATTTTTAACGTGAAAATGGAAAAATGAATATTTATAAACAAATCGGCCGATTTGTTTATATTCACTGATTTGACTGATATCGATTGGGTCGATAAATTTTACACGTCGCCCAACTGCACAAATAAAATCTGTGTTTGATTGTTTGAAACCCCACACGGGTGTTGGGATGAAATTTGAAGTTCACTCATCCTGATTGATTAAATATGTCGATCGATTGATTGACAGGCTGTTATAAGCGTTAGATATCTATATTTGATGCTTATACTGTGTGGTGCACTTTGGATGATGGTTGATTGTTTATTATTGCTATTATATACATGTGTTGTATGGAATCCGTATAATTAAAATTATATGGTGATTGATTGGGCCTCATTCCAATCGGGAAAATAATGAATATTATAAAAGAAAATTCATGTGTTGAATATAAAAATAGTCATGTGTTGACGATGTTCATGTGTTGAGTGAAATATTTTATATAATAAAATTTACATCTGTAACATATTTAAAATTAGAACTACTTCCCAGTAGAAGTCTAATTGAAAATCAAACGATAGATACCATAGTTTTATGAAATATTTTACATAACAAAAATAGTGATGTGTTGACAGTACTCATGTGTTGAGATTAGTCGTGTGTTGAAAAAAAATATAGATTCATGTGTTGAATGGGATAAATATTCATTTGTTGAATAAAATAAAGAAGTTGTGAAAAATATAAAGCCGTGTTGATTAGTTTTGCGCCATTTTGACGTGAACGATATTTATATCGATTTTATTCGTTTTATAATGAATATTGAAAAGTGATTTCGAAATTAAATATTTTGAAATTGAAATTTAAAATGAATTGAATTGAAAACGATTTCGAAATGAATCGAATTGAAAACGATTTCGAAATGAATTGAATTGAAAACGATTTCGAAATGAATTGAAAACGAATTCAAATTGAATTAAAAGCGAATTGGAATGAATTCAAATTGAATTGAAATTCGAATTGAATAGAAATGAATTTTAAAACGGATTTATAAAGAAGAATTCCATTTTGGCTTTGAATTGAAATGGAAGTTGAAATAGATTTTGAAACGAATTTTAAAACTATTTATATAATTCGTTTTAAATAGAAATCGACGAAATATATATATTATATATATTATATATATAATATAATGGCCTGAATAGAACGCGCCGCGCCGCGGCAGTTCGTGAATTTCGACCATTTATTTCAAACGGACATTGCGGGAGATCCGGCCGTCGGATTCTCCTAAAACCGGAACCGTTGGGTTCGTATCGAAAAGAGCTTTCCAATGAATATTAGAAATTTGAAATCTAACGGTTGGATTTGGAATTATGTCCAAATCAATTTCAGAAAAGGTCGCTGTAAGCGCAGTTCGATGGCCGTTGATGGAAATCGACTGTACGGGCCTTGATAAAATTATTAAAAATATCTATAGTTTGTGTAAAATTATAATATGTGAATTGGAAAGAATTGGGCTGGAAAATTCCACATCTGAATAGGTAAAAATAGATTTCTATCGAAATGAACTAGTTTTGAACTAGAATTAAAATCAATTTATTTTTGAAATAAATAAATTGAATTTGAAAGTGATTTTGAAAATAATCAATATTTCCAATACGTGAATTGGACTGGAGTTGAATCGAAATTATCTTCGGAATATTTCGATGTTGGATTTCGTGACCATACAGATATCGTTATGGGAAATTGGAAAGATATATTTTATATCGTTATTTCCAATACGATATTTGTTGGTTTCAGAATTTGATATTGAATATAAGCCGGTATATTTTCTATTCAGAGCCTTGTATTTAACATCAAATGTGATTTGGGTTTATCGTGAATCGTGTTTTAGATAACATTGGTTCTTTAACCCAGTTAAAGGCAAGATATCGATTTCTGGAAAGATTAAAACTAAGTGGAGTTTTAATGAATCTTTAATTAGATTAAAATGTGAATTGATAATTTAAATTATCAAATCTGAAAAGTGATCGAGAGTGGAGTATCACCAGTTTTGCTCCAAAGCGATAGTTAAATCTTTAATTAGATTTGAACGTGAAATGGTAATTAATTTTACTGATAACACCGTGGTGTTAGATATGGAGTATCACCAGTTTTGCTCCATGGGATATATAGGTTGGGATAGGGAAATAAAACAAATAATTACTTCGGTGTGGTTCGCTAATCCCGACTAGTTTGAAATGATATCCAAAGGAAGATTATAGGATAAATTTAGAAGAATTTATCTTTGATAAAATTAATGGGAACATTTCCCTAAGAATGTAATTTTGTGAATAAAAGAATATTCTGAATTGGAATGAGGCGTTCGTTGTGTTTGTGTAACATTTGTTTATCATATACGTGGGTTATTCAGAAAGGCCGTGTTTATACCCATTCTGAATAATCGATTCGACGAGATGTCGAAGATGGAGACGGTGGTCGAAGACCGGAAGTCTTCACATCGTTTGGGTGATTACTGATGATCTTGATTGGGATGTACACCCAGGATGAGGGAAACAGTTGGTGATCGTCCAAACGTACTTGGAGATGGATGGATATGCGAGGAAAGTGCCTCCGGTTTCGTTCAGACCCAGAACGAACTTGTAAATGGATTGTGTGTCTGAAATTGGATTTTATTCTGTGTTGATTGATCTCTATTAAATATACATCTGTTTGGCGGCGGAGAATTTATTCTCTTGCTTAACACCCTTCTCTGAGACATACGAGCTCAGAGGTTGTATATCGATGGACATCAGTCGCATGGAATGAATTGCCTGTGTGGCATGCGTAAGTGGCAATTGATCAAGGCTTCTGTTGAAAAGCAAAGTCTTGTGGTTGACGATCAAAGCACGGCCTGTGTGGCGTAGCTTTGTGTATAACGTGAATTCGCGAGCCTCACACCTCGGTATGAGTCAAAAACGGGATAGTGACTGCAGGGAGAGCACGGCGTTTCTTTCTAGCTAGGGTGGTGTCAGTGACCTACCAGCCCTGACATTTATATATTTTTCACCTGTGTGGTTGTTGGATATGAGGCGCCTCGGATATAGGTCTGTAAGGACCGGGAAACGTGTGTTCAGGAATAACTAATCCTCAAAAGTAAGAGAGGACCGGCCCTGAAGATCCAAGGATCATAGTGGGGTCCTGGGACATTAGCTAGAGTGTCTCGAATCGGAGAGGAGCTTGCCCCTTGCCTCGGCTCATGACGGAAATTCAATTTCCAATACGTGTATTGCGGTTTTAATTGTAGAACTAGTATGGCAACATGATAGATGGTACCCATGCCGCCTATGATTGATATTTATGATTGAAATTGTTTTGACACTATACACCTATAATAGTATCAAATAATGTGTTTTAAACGTATCAAGCATGCTTTGGCTGTTATAAGGGAAAACCCTATCCTCCGGCTTGCGTTGCATTGTGTGATGGGACCTGGGTCTTATAACAGCTTCATTTTTCTTTATTTAGCATTGCGGTGTTTGTTCTATGCACTGGTATTCTTGGGAGGAAACCCGTTCCGTGTTATACGGCGTGGTCCCTTGATTTACCTAACTTTAAAATAAAGAATAACTGTTTTAGTTCTCACACCAGTCCCATGACTGACCTGGAGTTTATTGTTTTAACCTAAACTCTGGGTGCCCCAATTTTCCACACGGGCAGCTAGTAGTTTTGGTTTTGCAGATTTATATTCACAGGGTCCTGATTTACAGCTGGAACGATGCTCGGAAAGCTCTGTATCCGTGTATCACTTTCGGTTGTGCTTTTGTATTATTTTCCGCTGCGATGTATTTAAATGTAATTTAAATCTCTGATATTTGTTGAATGTAATTTATTCATTTATACTCTGTATATTCTTGTATCTGATGAAATTGTTGTAATAGTAATGAAATGTTCTTTCGTCTGCGTCCTTTTGTGTGTTGTTCTCAAAGTATTCGTGCTTTCCTTTACGGGGAAGTTACGGGTTCTTTCAGTTGGTATCAGAGCTTTGGTTTACAGAGCTCGAGAACAAGACACATTAGAACCATACGAAAGAATTCATCAGATATTGGATTAGTAATATCCAATTAGAATGACTCGTTAGAGATAGGATCAGTAGTATCCTAGAACGAGTGTGAAGAGTATATTTTTCAAATGAAAACAATTTTGTTTTGAAAATTTAAATCGCTTTAAACGTATTTGAATATTTATTTATTTTGAATATGGACAATCGAGTATATATAGATTTCGCGTATACGCGTCATGAACGTATATTCGAAATTTTAATATACTGGATAGATATAGAATCACATTCTAGACACCCGGGGGTAATTCTGATGATGTGGCCACATCATCAGTATTTATGTTCGTGTTTCGAAGGTGTGATATCTATATATTTCCATCAGACTGGTGTGAGAACCAAAACTTATATAGATAGATTCATTTGTTGTGAATTGGCATCAAAAACATGATTTTTTGTATATATATCAAAATTTATGAATTTGAAACTCTAATCCACTAATTGATTGATGTTTGTGTTGTTTGTTTATTTGTTTGCTAATTTTTAACCATTTTGCCTAATTTGATCAAATATTGAACTATATTGAAAATTGGTCACATTTGCTTGCATATGCATATATTACATTGAACAGGTCATAGCAAGGAGGCTAGAGCAGAGAATAAAATTTGTTTGCCCGACAAATAGGTACATGTTTACTACATAATTTACTGTTTTGTTTGGGTGATGATGATTTTATGAGCCTATTGGCTAGCCGCTTGGCTTTTTCTTTTTCTTTTTGAGATCTGAAGGACCGGGGAAGCTATTTGAAATTCCCCGATGCTCCCGGTGCAGGGGAGATTATGGCGAAATTTTTCGAAAATTTAGGGTGTTAGCCAAATTTTTGAAGAATTTGAAAATTCTCAGAAACTGAAAAGTTGGAGAATGGAAGCCAGATCGAATGTAGAGCTTATTAATCAAACCACTTTCGACTTTGTTCCTTTTCGGGGACGAAAAGTTTAAAGTGGGGGAGATTGTAATAACCCGCAAAATCTGGGCCAGTTTGAAATTTTTATTTTGGCAATTTTTGAATATTTAAAATAGATTATTTTAAATAATATCAACGAGAAATTTATTTTGAATATAATTCGAACGTATATATTATACGCGTTGTCGTTAGAATATAAATATTTATATATAATTATAAATAGAATTGAAAATGGCGCGGTAGTTCGATAATTCGATTTCAAACTTCAATTGAAAGTACCGGGTGCAAAACAATCCGGATTTTAGTGAAACCAAAAACATTAGTATCTAATAGATGATATCTTTCCAACGAATCCGAAAAATCAAGATTTCATAGCGGGAATCAAAAGATATGTCCAGTTGAAAATTCTGAATAGTCGCTATGGAATTCAGGCCCTTAAAAATGGACATTTTGCAAATGACCTCGGATTTCGACGAAACCACTTTTGTTGGGTCCGTGATGTCAAATTATTGCTAGGTTTCAAATTTCATAGTTTTTCGAATCAATATGTGAGCGTGGCAAAAGAAAACGTGTTTTGACCATTTCAGTTGATTTTAATCGACTGGAAAATGGCCATTTTTCCAACGGTCTCAGAATTCGATGAAACTAGTTTTGTTAGGACCGTTTCTTCAATACGAAGCTAGAAAATATTTTTCTGGAATTTTTCTAGTTAGTATGTGACCCCGGTAATTTGAAATGTACGTTTAAAATTCAAAATAGTGATTTAAATGTAAATTTAACGGAAACTGATTGTAACAGCCGAATCAGCCTACGATACATATCCCGTTGTGTTCGGAATGGGGGTAATACATTATGGACGACAGGCGGTGGGCCTCGTTTCGAGGTCGTATGTGAAAGTCAACTTTTTAAAAAAAAATTAAAAAAAAATAAAAAATAAAAAATTAAACTTTCCCTTTTACCTGCTGCCCCCCTTTTTTTCTCAAATTCATTTCGGGAAAAAAAAAGAAAAAAGAAAAAAGAAAGACGACAGGGGCGACGGGGGGGGGGGGGGGGGGGGGGGATTAACCGCCACCGCCGCCGCCACGGGTGGCCAACGCCACCGCACCTCGCTCTCGTTTCTCCCTCCCTTCGATCGACACACCTCCGAACCCCCACCTTCGCCGATGTCGCAGCGCCCCCAGGCGACCCCGCTCCACCTTCTTCTCCTCCTCCTTCTTCCTCCAGCCTCCGCCCAGAGCCCCGCCGCCGCCTCCCCTACAACGTGCCGCGCCGCCTTCTTCTCCTTCTCCTCCTCCTGCCGCCGACATCGACGCCTCCCCTTCTTCGAGATACAGTAAGTTTTTTACTTTATTTTATTTTTATTTTAATCTGAAAACTGATTTCGATTCTAAAAAGAAACTGATTAGAAAAAGATTTAATTCTGATTAGAAAAAGATTTAATTTGGTAAAAGGTATGATCTTTATATTTTTAAAGTAATAAAAATATGATTTTTATATTTTTAAAGTATTAAAAATATAATCTTTACTATATAGAAGATGTAAAAATATGATTTTTATATTTTTAAAGAATTAAAAATATAATTTTTACATGTTAGGAATATTAAAAATAACATCTTTTTATAGGTAGCAAAATAAAATGCGATTTCTATAGGGATGGAATTGAAAAGGTAAAATCTTTAAAAATAAAAAGACGATATTTTAATAATAGAAAAGGCGAAAACTTTATTTTTATAAAGGCGAAATCAATATTTTTGAAATGGAATTTTTATCTATATGGCATCGCAATAAAAATTCGATTTTTATATATTGAACTTCGAAGTAAAAATTCGATTTTTATATTGGATAACGGAATAAAAATTCGATTTTTAAATATATGAAGTGATTATAAAAATATGATTTTTAAATTGAAAGTAAATAAATAAAAATGTGATTTTTATTTTAAAGACATCGAAATATAAAAATGCGTGATTTTTATATATGTAGTGACTACGGGCAAAAGAAGATGATAAAAAGGCGAGGATGAAGAAGATTTCTATAAATGAAGTGTCGTGAAGTTGGATAGCTATTGGTGAGAACTTCTCACTCTTCAATTCTCTTTTTCTAGTTATATATATATATATATATATATATATTTATATTTATATTTATACTAGGATGCAGACGGTGCTTAGTAGCACCCGACACCCGTCATCCACAAACCATGGATGACTTGTTTGTTTAATTGTTTGGTTGTGTAGTTAGTTAGATTGTTTGGGTTGATTTGAATTGTTTGGTGAAATGAAATTGATATGATTGATGTGTGAATGGCGTGGGCCTTCACTAGACCGGGGATAAGGCTAGGCCTCGTCCCGTTTCTAGTATCGTGCCGTTATGCCGCCGAAATTTTCTAAAATATGTTAGAAAAGTAAAAATATCATTTTATTGAATAAATGAACTGAATAGAAATTCATGTGTTAAAATAAAATGTTTTATCGTTAGAAATATAATTTTTAACGTGAAAATGGATAAATGAATATTTATAAACAAATCGGCCGATTTGTTTATATACACTGATTTGACTGATATCGATTGGGTCGATAAATTTTACACGTCGCCCAACTGCACAAATAAAATCTGTGTTTGATTGTTTGAAACCCCACACGGGTGTTGGGATGAAATTTGAAGTTCACTCATCCTGATTGATTAAATATGTCGATCGATTGATTGACAGGCTGTTATAAGCGTTAGATATCTATATTTGATGCTTATACAGTGTGGTGCACTTTGGATGATGGTTGATTGTTTATTATTGCTATTATATACATGTGTTGTATGGAATCCGTATAATTAACATTATATGGTGATTGATTGGGCCTCATTCCAATCGGAAAAATAATGAATATTATAAAAGAAAATTCATGTGTTGAATATAAAAATAGTCATGTGTTGACGATGTTCATGTGTTGAGTGAAATATTTTATATAATAAAATTTACATCTTTATCATATTTAAAATTAGAACTACTTCCCAGTAGAAGTCTAATTGAAAATCAAACGATAGATACCATAGTTTTATAAAATATTTTACATAACAAAAATAGTGATGTGTTGACAGTACTCATGTGTTGAGATTAGTCGTGTGTTGAAAAAAATATAGATTCATGTGTTGAATGGGATAAATATTCATTTGTTGAATAAAATAAAGAAGTTGTGAAAAATATAAAGCCGTGTTGATTAGTTTTGCGCCATTTTGACGTGAACGATATTTATATCGATTTTATTCGTTTTATAATGAATATTGAAAAGTGATTTCGAAATTAAATATTTTGAAATTGAAATTTAAAATGAATTGAATTGAAAACGATTTCGAAATGAATTGAAAACGATTTTGAAATGAATTGAATTGAAAACGATTTCAAAATGAATTGAAAACGAATTCAAATTGAATTAAAAGCGAATTGGAATGAATTCAAATTGAATTGAAATTCGAATTGAATAGAAATGAATTTTAAAACGGATTTATAAAGAAGAATTCCATTTTGGCTTTGAATTGAAATGGAAGTTGAAATAGATTTTGAAACGAATTTTAAAACTATTTATATAATTCGTTTTAAATAGAAATCGACGAAATATATATTATATATATAATATAATGGCCTGAATAGAACGCGCCGCGCCGCGGCAGTTCGTGAATTTCGACCATTTATTTCAAACGGACATTGCGGGAGATCCGGCCGTCGGATTCTCCTAAAACCGGAACCGTTGGGTTCGTATCGAAAAGAGCTTTCCAATGAATATTAGAAATTTGAAATCTAACGGTTGGATTTGGAATTATGTCCAAATCAATTTCAGAAAAGGTCGCTGTAAGTGCATTTCGATGGCCGTTGATGGAAATCGACTGTACGGGCCTTGATAAAATTATTAAAAATATCTATAATTTGTGTAAATTTATAATATGTGAATTGGAAAGAATTGGGCTGGAAAATTCCACATCTGAATAGGTAAAAATAGATTTCTATCGAAATGAACTAGTTTTGAACTAGAATTAAAATCAATTTATTTTTGAAATAAATAAATTGAATTTGAAAGTGATTTTGAAAATAATCAATATTTCCAATACGTGAATTGGACTGGAGTTGAATCGAAATTATCTTCGGAATATTTCGATGTTGGATTTCGTGACCATACAGATATCGTTATGGGAAATTGGAAAGATATATTTTATATCGTTATTTCCAATACGATATTTGTTGGTTTCAGAATTTGATATTGAATATAAGCCGGTATATTTTCTATTCCGAGCCTTGTATTTAATATCAAATGTGATTTGGGTTTATCGTGAATCGTGTTTTAGATAACATTGGTTCTTTAACCCAGTTAAAGGCAAGATATCGATTTCTGGAAAGATTAAAACTAAGTGGAGTTTTAATGAATCTTTAATTAGATTAAAATGTGAATTGATAATTTAAATTATCAAATCTGAAAAGTGATCGAGAGTGGAGTATCACCAGTTTTGCTCCAAAGCGATAGTTAAATCTTTAATTAGATTTGAACGTGAAATGGTAATTAATTTTACCGATAACACCGTGGTGTTAGATATGGAGTATCACCAGTTTTGCTCCATGGGATATATAGGTTGGGATTGGGAAATAAAACAAATAATTACTTCGGTGTTGTTCGCTAATCCCGACTAGTTTGAAATGATATCCAAAGGAAGATTATAGGATAAATTTAGAAGAATTTATCTTTGATAAAATTAATGGGAACATTTCCCTAAGAATGTGATTTTGTGAATAAAAGAATATTCTGAATTGGAATGAGGCGTTCGTTGTGTTTGTGTAACATTTGTTTATCATATACGTGGGTTATTCAGAAAGGCCGGGTTTATACCCATTCTGAATAATCGATTCGACGAGATGTCGAAGATGAAGACGGTGGTCGAAGACCGGAAGTCTTCACATCGTTTGGGTGATTACTGATGATCTTGATTGGGCTGTACACCCAGGATGAGGGAAACAGTTGGTGATCGTCCAGACGTACTTGGAGATGGATGGATATGCGAGGAAAGTGCCTCCGGTTTCGTTCAGACCCAGAATGAACTTGTAAATGGATTGTGTGTCTGACATTGGATTTTATTCTGTGTTGATTGATCTCTATTAAATATACATCTGTTTGGCGGCGGAGAATTTATTCTCTTGCTTAACGCCCTTCTCTGAGACATACGAGCTCAGAGGTTGTATATCGATGGACATCAGTCGCATGGAATGAATTGCCTGTGTGGCATGCGTAAGTGGCAATTGATCAAGGCTTTTGTTGAAAAGCAAAGTCTTGTGGTTGATGATCAAAGCACGGCCTGTGTGGCGTAGCTTTGTGTATAACGTGAATTCGCGAGCCTCACACCTCGGTATGAGTCAAAAACGGGATAGTGACTGCAGGGAGAGCACGACGTTTCTTTCTAGCTAGGGTGGTGTCAGTGACCTACCAGCCCTGACATTTATATACTTTTCACCTGTGTGGTTGTTGGATATGAGGCGCCTCGGATATAGGTCTGTAAGGACCGGGAAACGTGTGTTCAGGAATAACTAATCCTCAAAAGTAAGAGAGGACCGGCCCTGAAGATCCAAGGATCATAGTGGGGTCCTGGGACATTTGCTAGAGTGTCTCGAATCGGAGAGGAGCTTGCCCCTTGCCTCGGCTCATGACGGAAATTCAATTTCCAATACGTGTATTGCGGTTTTAATTGTAGAACTAGTATGGCGACATGATAGATGGTACCCATGCCGCCTATGATTGATATTTATGATTGAAATTGTTTTGACACTATACACCTATAATAGTATCAAATAATGTGTTTTAAACGTATCAAGCATGCTTTGGCTGTTATAAGGGAAAACCCTATCCTCCGGCTTGCGTTGCATTGTGTGATGGGACCTGGGTCTTATAACAGCTTCATTTTTCTTTATTTAGCATTGCGCTGTTTGTTCTATGCACTGGTATTCTTGGGAGGAAACCCGTTCCGTGTTATACGGCGTGGTCCCTTGATTTACCTAACTTTAAAATAAAGAATAACTGTTTTAGTTCTCACACCAGTCCCATGACTGACCTGGAGTTTATTGTTTTAACCTAAACTCTGGGTGCCCCTATTTTCCACACGGGCAGCTAGTAGTTTTGGTTTTGCAGATTTATATTCACAGGGTCCTGATTTACAGCTGGAACGATGCTCGGAAAGCTCTGTATCCGTGTATCACTTTCAGTTGTGCTTTTGTATTATTTTCCGCTGCGATGTATTTAAATGTAATTTAAATCTCTGATATTTGTTGAATGTAATTTATTCATTTATACTCTGTATATTCTTGTTGTAAAGACCCGGAAACTCCCGCTCTTTGAATCGACCATAAACCACACAGGTCTGACCCAAAGGTTGGAAATCTTCGAATACTTTAACTTTGGGAATACAATACATCAGAACAATAACAGCAGACTTTATTACATTATAATAATGTTACATCAGAGTACAGAATATATCAGAGTACATTGAAATAAAATTACAGCGGAAGATAAAATTACAATACTTTTAATACATTAAACAGCGGAAGACTACAAAGCTCTGGACACAGCTTTAGGCTTCAATCCAAGGTCCTGCTAAAGAGAAAGATATCTGCAAAAAGCTACTCGACTGCCCGTGTGGAAAAGAGGGCACCCGAATTTGCCAGTGAACAAACTACAGGTCAGTCATGGGACTGGTGTGAGAATTCTAAACTAATATAACTAATAAGACAAATCCAAGGACCACGCCACTTTCGCGGAACGGGTTTACTCCTATGGATTGTCAGTGCATAAACCAAAGTAAATCGAGGAATAACGCAATGTCTTTTTGGAAAAATGAAACCATTATAAGACCCAAGTCCCATCACACAATGCAACGCACACCAGAGGATAGGGTTTTACTTTATAATGGTCAAAAGATGCTTGATACGTATAAAACGGATTTGATATTATTATTAGTGTATATATGTTTTAATAAAAAGATTTGAATCATAAGTATCAATCCTAGACGGCATGGTTACCATATAGCATGTCGCCAATACTAGTTCTACAATCAAAACCGCAAGGGCGTATTGGAAATTTGGATTCCATCATGAGTCGAGGCTAGGGGCAAGATCCTCTCCGATTCGAGACACTCTAGCAAATGCCTCAGGATTCCCCGCAGTGAACCCTTGGAAGCGGTAGGGCCGGTCCCCGCCTATGGGCAGTGGATTAGTTATGCCTGAACACACGTTTCCCGGTCCCTTTGGACCTATAGTATGACCACCATCGGCCTATAAAAATAACGAGGCGCCTCAAAATCCATCATCCACATAAGTAAAATGTCAGGGCTGGTAGGTCACTGACACCACTCTAGCTAGAAAGAAACGTGTGCACTCCCTACGGTCAGTATCCCGTTTTTGACTCATACCGGGGTGTGAGGCTCGCGAAGTCACGCTACACAAAGCTACGCCTAAACAGGCCGTGCTTTGATCATCAACCACAAGGCCTGCTTTTCAACAAAAGCCTTGATCAATGCATATTAGCATGCCACGTTGTCAGTCCATACCATACCATTGATTTCTACCAATATATAACCTCTAAGCTCGTACGTCTCAGAGAAGGGTGTTAACCACCAAACAGATATATATTAAGAGAGATCAGCGATTGTAGTATAAGGGACTACAACGTCAGACATACATTCCATTTATAAACTTATGCTCTGGGTCTGAGCGAAAGTCAAATCCGTACAAATCAACACTACGTCTGGATAACTACCATCTTAGCCCCGTCTTGGGAGCAAATCAATCAAGGACCTCAACGCTAGTTACCCATTCGATGTGAAGATCGTCGGTCTTCAATCGCCGTCTTCCACTCTTAGATTTAAAACGTCGTATAATCATTTGAAATGAGATTGAACTCGGTCTTCTCAAATGATTCTCGCATATATTATAATTTGAAAACATTTCATATCGTTATTAATATTTGATAACAACATATCGCTGTTTTTAGTTATATAAAAATAGCCTAAATTAATTTAACGACGCTTCGGGTAAATGGGCGACCCTTGCGTTGTTTTCAACCAATTTTGATTTACACATATTTTGAAATCTAACCGTTGGATTTTGGCGAAATTTATGTCATTGGAAAGATCTTCCCAAAACGGTCCAAACGGCTCCAGTTTTGGGAAAATCCGACGGTCGGATCTCTCTGTATAACCGTTTAAAGTTACGATTGCCGATACGTGAACTGCCGTGCGCGTTTCGTTTAATTTATAATTTATATTTATATATATAAATATAAATCGTTTGACTATTCCAATTTCAAAAGCCTATTCTTTTTATCGCAACTAAAATGACGATAAAAATATCACTTGTTTTATTTACCCTAAATGTAAATTATGCTTTATCTATCATTTGTTTTATTTACTGAATGTAAATAAATTATATTCCTTTCTTATTCTATTTAGTTACCTAAATGTAAATAAATATATTCTTATCCTTTTCTTATTTATTTACCTAAATGTAAATAAATGTTTTATTTTTACTTTTGCTATATTTATTTACATTAATTGTAAACAAATGTATCTAATTCCTTATTCATATTTATTTACCCTATTTGTAAATAAATAGTTTCATTTTCCTTTGCAAATCTTATTTACATAGTAAATGTAAGTAATTGTATTTCTTTTCTAATATTCCTTTTTCACCTAAAAATAATATCTTACGTTAATTCTTTTCTAACCTTTCTTATTTAACCAAATGTATATTTTATCTTTTATCTTAACAAAATATATTTTATCTTTACTACTTTTTCTTTTAAATAAAATATTTATTTTGCTTTCATTCTTTATATTAAACAAAATGTAAATTTTGTCTAACATGGCCTAATTGACAATTATGTTAGTTTTATTCATTAATCAAGTTTACCACAAAATGTTATTCTCATCGTATTTAACATTTCTAAACAAGATGTCCTTTTTAATCATATTAACATTAAATAGACAAAATGTCCTTTTTATTCATATTAACATTATATAGACAAAATATCCCTTTTTGTTCATATTAACATTTTATTTTCTTTTACATAAGAAAATTGGTTTCTTTTACTTTTACATAAAAAGTGTTTTCTTTTCTTTTACATAAGAAAATTGTTTTCTTTTACTTTTACATAAAAAGTAATGTTCATTTCTCTTATTTCCTTCACATTAGAAAATAATGTTCATTTTCTTATTTTCTTTACATTAGAAAATGATGTTCATTTTCTTATTTCATTTTTCCTTTCTTTTTAACTTTTATTTCCTTTTACAAAGAAAATGTACTTTTTATCCCTTTATTTTCTTCCATAAAGAAAATGTATTTTTTTCCTTTTATTTTCTTTTACAAAGAAAATGTACTTTTTATCCTTTTATTTTCTTCTATAAAGAAAATGTATTTTCCTTTAAATTAGAAATATGTTTTCTTTTTCTTTAACATAGAAAATGTTTGCTTTTTCTTTTTTCTTTACATAAGAAAAATATGTTTCTTTTTCTCTTTTCTTTAACAAAAATGAGATTTTGTTGTTTCAACTTTATTCTTTAACCAAAAATGTTAATTTTGGTTTCACTTTTATTCTTTAACAGAAATGTTAATTTTTGTTTCAACTTTTATTCTTTAATAAAAATGTTTATTTTTGTTTTAACTTTTATTCTTTTCAATGCACACAAAAATGAGATTTTTGTTCATAAATTCTAAATGCAGACACAATAGTGATTTTTGTTCATAAATCTCAATGCAAAACAAAATGGTGATTTTATTCACAAATCTCAATGTAAAACAAAATAGTGATTTTAACTAGTCCAAAAATGTGATTTTATTTCTATATCATATTTTGACAAAAATAATGTTACTCTATTCACTAATCGTTCCTTTGAATGTAATCTTTTTATTTTATCCGCTTGACAATAAAAATTTATTCCTTTTGTATTCAAAAAGGATATGACCCCAAATATATTTCTTTTATTTAAAAAGAAAATGACAAATAAAATTATTCTTTTAATTTCCCTTATTTCAAAGTGACAAAAGTGAATGGTTTCAATTCATTCCTTTTCAAAGTGACAGAATGTTTCTTTTTATTTCAACAAAAGAAATGTTAATTTTGTCTTTCATTTCAATCAAAAATAAATGTTAATTTTTGTCCCTTTCCATTCTTTTACAAGTGAACAAAAGGTTAATTTTGTTTTCATTCTTTTACAAGTGAACAAAAGGTAAATTTTGTTTTCATTCTTTTCAAGTAAACAAAAAATGAAATTTCTTTCTTAATGATCATTTTTATTCAAAAATGTGATTTCTTTCATAATGTACATTTTTATACTAAAAATGAAATTTCTTTCCTATCGTACATCTTTATGCAAAAAGGTTAATTTTTCTAATATAACATTTTTACATCAAAATGGCATTCTTAAATCTCATGACATTTCTAATTATAATGACATTTTAATATGAAAACATTTTTAATGTAACATTTTGACATTCTTAAGCTATCATAATATTTGTAAATAAAAATGTCATTTTTAGACCTTTCTTAACAAAATTTGTCATTTTAACCCAATGACACACAAAGAAAATGTCATTTTCTCTAGTGTCACATTTTATAATCAAAATGTTAATATATATATATATATATATATATATATATATTTTTACATAACAATTCTAACAAAAGTGTTAACTTTATATAATATGAAAAAAGGTAATTCTAACATGTCATTTGAAACTAAGGTGACGATTCAATTCCAACATGTCAAGCATCACTAAAAATGCCTTTTCAATTCTAACATGAAATTATCTCACAAATTGACATTTTTGTTCTAACATAATTGGTATTTTTACTTAACCAATTCAAAGATTTTATTTTAAATCCTACAAGAATTTGATTCAACAACTCATCATCAATACAGTCAGTCAATCAATTTATATGGTGCATCAATATACAATCACAATCACGATCCATTTAAATAAATGAATAAAGAAATAAATAAATATATTTATAAAACTGAGAAATCTCACTGTCGTGCGTGATTTTAGTCAAAATTTCCAACAGTCCAGAATCAGCTCCAGTCAGTTTAGATGCGTAGATCTCAGTCACACGATCACATAGCTTCTGAAATCGTTAAATTTCGTTGACGTATGTGTTAGTTATAGTCTAAACAAGATTAATGATATTTATATTAATTAATTGGAAAATACCCTCTCTTCTTCCTTTACAATTATCGGCCGTGGGTTTTCTTTTTTGTTCAATTCTTTGATTCGAACTTGCATCCAATCCAAAGCACCAGAGCTCGATCGGGAAGTTGCGCGTCGGAGCTCTACCCGAGGCGCACCTGCGGTGAAGAGGGGGGCCCACTCGGTGGAGGCTGGTGGGTGCTACGGCGGTCGAGGTGGCTCGACTTTGGTGGCTTGGTCCTCCAGCTACGGGCGTTGGTTCGGGTCAAAACCCATATGGATGTGAAGAGGAAGAAAGGGGCTTCGAAGTGGCGTATAGTTTGGGGTCTGAAAGTTGGTGATGGAGGAGAACTTGGAGGAAGAAAGACGGAGCGTTGGTAGCCATTGCTTTCATGTATACGGCGGCCGTATACTCCATTTAGGGTTTGGGTATAGCGTATTGTACTGTGTATATATACTGTATTTTATAGTGTATTTTAAGTTCTTTTAATTCGAAAATTATTTTAATGCCACGAACTCCAAATTAAATTCAACGAAAAATGTTCCTAGACAAATACCCCCGTTCCGGACGCAATGGAAGAGGCCTCGTAAACCAATTCGGCTATTACGATATATTTTTATTTAAATTAAATTATAAATCATTTAATTATTAAATTCGAACGTACATTTTAAATTACCAGGGCCACATACGACCTCAGAAAAATCCAGAAAAATTATTTTTGGTTATGTTTTGACGATACGGTTCTAACGAGACTAATTTCATCGAATTCTGAGACTGTTTGAAAAATGGCTATTTTTAAGCTGATTAAATTTGACAGAAACTGACAAAACACAATTTCTTTTGCCACGCTCACATATGAATTCGGAAAATTCTAAAAATTGAAATCTAGCAATAAGATGACATTCCGGTTCCAACAAAAGTGGTTTCGTCGACAACAGAGGTCGTTTGAAAATTGACTATTTTCAGTGGCTTTAATATTATTTAAAATTGAAAATTTTAAATTCTGGCACATTTTCCAACAAAATTCTTAAAAATAAAAATTTTAAATTGGCCCTGATTTTCCGGGTTGTTACAGTCTCCCCCACTTAAAATCTTTTCGTCCTCGAAAAGGAACTAGGCAAAGAGTTGTTTAATTAACTAACTAGATTTTAATTTCTCTTATTAATTTCATTTGTTGACTAACTTATCAAATACACATATACTTTTATATATTTAAAACATATTTTCTAAAATAGGATTATATACAATCAAAATACTTTAATTATAAGCTTATCACTCTGAACTCATTCTAGGGCATTACTAACCCCATCTCTAATGAGTTTTCTCATTCTAGGATACTGCTGATCCTATCTCTAATGAGTATTCTTATTGGACATTACTAATCCAATCTCTGATGAGTCTTTTGTTTAGTTCTAACGAGTTGTATCCCAAAGATTTGAGCTAACGAGAGCTCTGATACCACCTGTAAAGACCCGGAAACTCCCGCTCTTTGAATCGACCATAAACCACACAGGTCTGACCCAAAGGTTGGAAATCTTCGAATACTTTAACTTTGGGAATACAATACATCAGAACAATAACAGCAGACTTTATTACATTATAATAATGTTACATCAGAGTACAGAATATATCAGAGTACATTGAAATAAAATTACAGCGGAAGATAAAATTACAATACTTTTAATACATTAAACAGCGGAAGACTACAAAGCTCTGGACACAGCTTTAGGCTTCAATCCAAGGTCCTGCTAAAGAGAAAGATATCTGCAAAAAGCTACTCGACTGCCCGTGTGGAAAAGAGGGCACCCGAATTTGCCAGTGAACAAACTACAGGTCAGTCATGGGACTGGTGTGAGAATTCTAAACTAATATAACTAATAAGACAAATCCAAGGACCACGCCACTTTCGCGGAACGGGTTTACTCCTATGGATTGTCAGTGCATAAACCAAAGTAAATCGAGGAATAACGCAATGTCTTTTTGGAAAAATGAAACCATTATAAGACCCAAGTCCCATCACACAATGCAACGCACACCAGAGGATAGAGTTTTACCTTATAATGGTCAAAAGATGCTTGATACGTATAAAACGGATTTGATATTATTATTAGTGTATATATGTTTTAATAAAAAGATTTGAATCATAAGTATCAATCCTAGACGGCATGGTTACCATATAGCATGTCGCCAATACTAGTTCTACAATCAAAACCGCAAAGGCGTATTGGAAATTTGGATTCCATCATGAGTCGAGGCTAGGGGCAAGATCCTCTCCGATTCGAGACACTCTAGCAAATGCCTCAGGATTCCCCGCAGTGAACCCTTGGAAGCGGTAGGGCCGGTCCCCGCCTATGGGCAGTGGATTAGTTATGCCTGAACACACGTTTCCCGGTCCCTTTGGACCTATAGTATGACCACCATCGGCCTATAAAAATAACGAGGCGCCTCAAAATCCATCATCCACATAAGTAAAATGTCAGGGCTGGTAGGTCACTGACACCACTCTAGCTAGAAAGAAACGTGTGCACTCCCTACGGTCAGTATCCCGTTTTTGACTCATACCGGGGTGTGAGGCTCGCGAAGTCACGCTACACAAAGCTACGCCTAAACAGGCCGTGCTTTGATCATCAACCACAAGGCCTGCTTTTCAACAAAAGCCTTGATCAATGCATCTTAGCATGCCACGTTGTCAGTCCATACCATACCATTGATTTCTACCAATATATAACCTCTAAGCTCGTACGTCTCAGAGAAGGGTGTTAACCACCAAACAGATATATATTAAGAGAGATCAGCGAATGTAGTATAAGGGACTACAACGTCAGACATACATTCCATTTATAAACTTATGCTCTGGGTCTGAGCGAAAGTCAAATCCGTACAAATCAACACTACGTCTGGATAACTACCATCTTAGCCCCGTCTTGGGAGCAAATCAATCAAGGACCTCAACGCTAGTTACCCATTCGATGTGAAGATCGTCGGTCTTCAATCGCCGTCTTCCACTCTTAGATTTAAAACGTCGTATAATCATTTGAAATGAGATTGAACTCGGTCTTCTCAAATGATTCTCGCATATATTATAATTTGAAAACATTTCATATCGTTATTAATATTTGATAACAACATATCGCTGTTTTTAGTTATATAAAAATAGCCTAAATTAATTTAACGACGCTTCGGGTAAATGGGCGACCCTTGCGTTGTTTTCAACCAATTTTGATTTACACATATTTTGAAATCTAACCGTTGGATTTTTGCGAAATTTATGTCATTGGAAAGATCTTCCCAAAACGGTCCAAACGGCTCCAGTTTTGGGAAAATCCGACGGTCGGATCTCTCTGTATAACCGTTTAAAGTTACGATTGCCGATACGTGAACTGCCGTGCGCGTTTCGTTTAATTTATAATTTATATTTATATATATAAATATAAATCGTTTGACTATTCCAATTTCAAAAGCCTATTCTTTTTATCGCAACTAAAATGACGATAAAAATATCACTTGTTTTATTTACCCTAAATGTAAATTATGCTTTATCTATCATTTGTTTTATTTACTGAATGTAAATAAATTATATTCCTTTCTTATTCTATTTAGTTACCTAAATGTAAATAAATATATTCTTATCCTTTTCTTATTTATTTACCTAAATGTAAATAAATGTTTTATTTTTACTTTTGCTATATTTATTTACATTAATTGTAAACAAATGTATCTAATTCCTTATTCATATTTATTTACCCTATTTGTAAATAAATAGTTTCATTTTCCTTTGCAAATCTTATTTACATAGTAAATGTAAGTAATTGTATTTCTTTTCTAATATTCCTTTTTCACCTAAAAAGAATATCTTACGTTAATTCTTTTCTAACCTTTCTTATTTAACCAAATGTATATTTTATCTTTTATCTTAACAAAATATATTTTATCTTTACTACTTTTTCTTTTAAATAAAATATTTATTTTGCTTTCATTCTTTATATTAAACAAAATGTAAATTTTGTCTAACATGGCCTAATTGACAATTATGTTAGTTTTATTCATTAATCAAGTTTACCACAAAATGTTATTCTCATCGTATTTAACATTTCTAAACAAGATGTCCTTTTTAATCATATTAACATTAAATAGACAAAATGTCCTTTTTATTCATATTAACATTAAATAGACAAAATATCCCTTTTTGTTCATATTAACATTTTATTTTCTTTTACATAAGAAAATTGGTTTCTTTTACTTTTACATAAAAAGTGTTTTCTTTTCTTTTACATAAGAAAATTGTTTTCTTTTACTTTTACATAAAAAGTAATGTTCATTTCTCTTATTTCCTTCACATTAGAAAATAATGTTCATTTTCTTATTTTCTTTACATTAGAAAATGATGTTCATTTTCTTATTTCATTTTTCCTTTCTTTTTAACTTTTATTTCCTTTTACAAAGAAAATGTACTTTTTATCCCTTTATTTTCTTCCATAAAGAAAATGTATTTTTTTCCTTTTATTTTCTTTTACAAAGAAAATGTACTTTTTATCCTTTTATTTTCTTCTATAAAGAAAATGTATTTTCCTTTAAATTAGAAATATGTTTTCTTTTTCTTTAACATAGAAAATGTTTGCTTTTTTCTTTTTTCTTTACATAAGAAAAATATGTTTCTTTTTCTCTTTTCTTTAACAAAAATGAGATTTTGTTGTTTCAACTTTATTCTTTAACCAAAAATGTTAATTTTGGTTTCACTTTTATTCTTTAACAGAAATGTTAATTTTTGTTTCAACTTTTATTCTTTAATAAAAAATGTTTATTTTTGTTTTAACTTTTATTCTTTTCAATGCACACAAAAATGAGATTTTTGTTCATAAATTCTAAATGCAGACACAATAGTGATTTTTGTTCATAAATCTCAATGCAAAACAAAATGGTGATTTTATTCACAAATCTCAATGTAAAACAAAATAGTGATTTTAACTAGTCCAAAAATGTGATTTTATTTCTATATCATATTTTGACAAAAATAATGTTACTCTATTCACTAATCGTTCCTTTGAATGTAATCTTTTTATTTTATCCGCTTGACAATAAAAATTTATTCCTTTTGTATTCAAAAAGGATATGACCCCAAATACGTTTCTTTTATTTAAAAAGAAAATGACAAATAAAATTATTCTTTTAATTTCCCTTATTTCAAAGTGACAAAAGTGAATGGTTTCAATTCATTCCTTTTCAAAGTGACAGAATGTTTCTTTTTATTTCAACAAAAGAAATGTTAATTTTGTCTTTCATTTCAATCAAAAATAAATGTTAATTTTTGTCCCTTTCCATTCTTTTACAAGTGAACAAAAGGTTAATTTTGTTTTCATTCTTTTACAAGTGAACAAAAGGTAAATTTTGTTTTCATTCTTTTCAAGTAAACAAAAAATGAAATTTCTTTCTTAATGATCATTTTTATTCAAAAATGTGATTTCTTTCATAATGTACATTTTTATACTAAAAATGAAATTTCTTTCCTATCGTACATCTTTATGCAAAAAGGTTAATTTTTCTAATATAACATTTTTACATCAAAATGGCATTCTTAAATCTCATGACATTTCTAATTATAATGACATTTTAATATGAAAACATTTTTAATGTAACATTTTGACATTCTTAAGCTATCATAATATTTGTAAATAAAAATATCATTTTTAGACCTTTCTTAACAAAATTTGTCATTTTAACCCAATGACACACAAAGAAAATGTCATTTTCTCTAGTGTCACATTTTATAATCAAAATGTTAATATATATATATATATATATATATATATATATATATATATATATATATATATTTTTACATAACAATTCTAACAAAAGTGTTAACTTTATATAATATGAAAAAAGGTAATTCTAACATGTCATTTGAAACTAAGGTGACGATTCAATTCCAACATGTCAAGCATCACTAAAAATGCCTTTTCAATTCTAACATGAAATTATCTCACAAATTGACATTTTTGTTCTAACATAATTGGTATTTTTACTTAACCAATTCAAAGATTTTATTTTAAATCCTACAAGAATTTGATTCAACAACTCATCATCAATACAGTCAGTCAATCAATTTATATGGTGCATCAATATACAATCACAATCACGATCCATTTAAATAAATGAATAAAGAAATAAATAAATATATTTATAAAACTGAGAAATCTCACTGTCGTGCGTGATTTTAGTCAAAATTTCCAACAGTCCAGAATCAGCTCCAGTCAGTTTAGATGCGTAGATCTCAGTCACACGATCACATAGCTTCTGAAATCGTTAAATTTCGTTGACGTATGTGTTAGTTATAGTCTAAACAAGATTAATGATATTTATATTAATTAATAAATTAATTAATTGGAAAATACCCTCTCTTCTTCCTTTACAATTATCGGCCGTGGGTTTTCTTTTTTGTTCAATTCTTTGATTCGAACTTGCATCCAATCCAAAGCACCAGAGCTCGATCGGGAAGTTGCGCGTCGGAGCTCTACCCGAGGCGCACCTGCGGTGAAGAGGGGGGCCCACTCGGTGGAGGCTGGTGGGTGCTACGGCGGTCGAGGTGGCTCGACTTTGGTGGCTTGGTCCTCCAGCTACGGGCGTTGGTTCGGGTCAAAACCCATATGGATGTGAAGAGGAAGAAAGGGGCTTCGAAGTGGCGTATAGTTTGGGGTCTGAAAGTTGGTGATGGAGGAGAACTTGGAGGAAGAAAGACGGAGCGTTGGTAGCCATTGCTTTCATGTATACGGCGGCCGTATACTCCATTTAGGGTTTGGGTATAGCGTATTGTACTGTGTATATATACTGTATTTTATAGTGTATTTTAAGTTCTTTTAATTCGAAAATTATTTTAATGCCACGAACTCCAAATTAAATTCAACGAAAAATGTTCCTAGACAAATACCCCCGTTCCGGACGCAATGGAACAGGCCTCGTAAACCAATTCGGCTATTACGATATATTTTTATTTAAATTAAATTATAAATCATTTAATTATTAAATTCGAACGTACATTTTAAATTACCAGGGCCACATACGACCTCAGAAAAATCCAGAAAAATTATTTTTGGTTATGTTTTGACGATACGGTTCTAACGAGACTAATTTCATCGAATTCTGAGACTGTTTGAAAAATGGCTATTTTTAAGCTGATTAAATTTGACCGAAACTGACAAAACACAATTTCTTTTGCCACGCTCACATATGAATTCGGAAAATTCTAAAAATTGAAATCTAGCAATAAGATGACATTCCGGTTCCAACAAAAGTGGTTTCGTCGACAACAGAGGTCGTTTGAAAATTGACTATTTTCAGTGGCTTTAATATTATTTAAAATTGAAAATTTTAAATTCTGGCATATTTTCCAACAAAATTCTTAAAAATAAAAATTTTAAATTGGCCCTGATTTTCCGGGTTGTTACACTTGTATCTGATGGAATTGTTGTAATAGTAATGAAATGTTCTTTCGTCTGCGTCCTTTTGTGTGTTGTTCTCAAAGTATTCGTGCTTTCCTTTACGGGGAAGTTACGGGTTCTTTCACTACGAGTCAGTCACGGGACTGGTATGAGAAATCTACTTAACACATTTATAATATGGCTAATCACAGGACCACACCACTTTCGCGGAACGGGTTTACTCCATTGGATTGCCAGTGCTTTAAAACAAACAATTCTTTTAAACATCGCAATGCTTTTTTTTATAAAAATGAAGCCATTATAAGACTCAGTTCCCATCACAAAATGCAACGCAAATCGGAGGATAGAGTTTTTACCTTATAATGGCAAAAATATGCTTGATACGAATAAAACAAAAGCATTTATATTATAACTAGTGTTTACATGTTTCAAAAACAATTTCGAATCATAAGTATCAATCGTAGACGGCATTAATACCCCATACCACTATTTCGCATATAAAAGTATACAATCAAAACCGCATAGTCGCGTATTTGGAAATTGGATTTCCGTCATGAACCAAGGCAAAAGATAGTCCTTACCGACTTCGAGACAATCTAGCCTACCATGTCTCAGGATCAGAGCTCGAGTGACCCTTGGACCGTCTGGGCCGGTCCACCGATGTGGATTATTATGCCTGAACAATACGTCTCCCCGCCCTATGGGGCGCAAATGAGCCAACGAATGACTCAATCGGTCTCGGATCGACCGATATATCCGAGGCGCCTCGCAATAGCAACAAACACACAGGTGAAAATAATATAAATGTCAGCCTGTTTAAGCACCGACACCACCTCTAGCTAGAAAGAAACGCATGTCCTCCCTGAGGTCCTCTCTCGTTTCTGGTTCATACCGGGGTGTGAGGTTCGCAAATTCACGTTATACACAAAGCTACGCCACACGGGCAGTGCGTTGATCATCACCACAAGACTTTGCTTTTCAAAAGAAGCCTTGATCATTTGCCACTTAGGCATGCCACCAAACAGATGTATATTTGATAGAGATCAATCAACACAGAATAAAATCCAATTTCAGACACACAGTCCATTTACAAGTTCGTTCCGGGTCTGAACGAAACCGGAGGCTCTATATACCTCGCATACCCATCGATCTCCACGCATGTCTGGACGATCACCACTCATTATCCATATTTCGGGATGCCTCCCAATCAGGACATCCGTTATCATCCAAACGAGGTGAAGACCTCCGGTCTTCAACCACTGTCTTCATCTTCGATTTCTTATCGTCGATTTAGTTATTCAGAATGGGATAAACCCGATCTTTCTGAGCAACTCGCGTATATAATAAACAAGTGCTACACAAACACAACATACACATCATTTCAATTCATTAGTCACTAACCGTAAATCAGTAAGAAAACGATTTCCCAAATATTAACCCCGAAGGCCGAAACCAACATCAGATCAAAATCCAGGAAACCATTCGACTTAGCCAACCTTCAGTTAGTTTTTAAATTTCATATCCATATCGTTTATAATATTTTATAATGATTTATCGCTATTTTTATTTATTTCAAATAGCCAATTTATCCAAACGACGCTTCAGGCCATAACGCGGCCGTGGCGTTGTTTTTTCTTCAGATTTGATTCACACATATCTGAAAATCTAACCGTTGGATCTTCACAAAATTTACATCATTAGAAAGATCTTTTCAAAATGAATCCAACGGTTCCAGTTTTGGGAAAATCCGATGGTCGGATCTCCCGGTACAATCGTTTGATGTTTCGATTTCAAAATACGAACTACAGCGTCGTTATTCGATTTAATTTAATTATACATATATATATATGTATAATCAATTCTGGCGCTGTTTTTCTTCAAATTTGAATTAAACATTCCAGACAATCCAACCGTTGGATCTTTACAAAGTTGGCGCCGTTGGAAAGATATTTCCAAAGCGAACCCAACGGTTGCAGTTTCGGGAAAATCCGATGGTCGGATCTCCCGCACTAATCGTTTGAAATCACGATTTTAAAACACGAACTGCATCTTCGCTATTCGATATATTTTAATTATATATATATAAATTTAATCGATTCTTCGATTTCAAAACTATATGCTTTTCATACTTTTGATAAAAATGATATTTTTATCCAACAGACATTCACTTCGACACTTCACTATTTTTAACAACTCATGTATATAGTAAAAATGTGATTTTTATTGTAAAACGATTTATTTCAAAACTCGACTATTTTATATAGTTCATATAGATGATAAAAATAGGATTTTTATTGTAAAACAATTTATTCCAAAACACGGCTATTTTATATAGTTCATATAGACGATAAAAATATGTTTTTTATTATAAAACAATTTATTTCAAAACATGACTATTTTATATAGTTCATATGGACGATAAAAATATGATTTTTATTATAAAACCATTTACTTCCAAACACGAATACCATTCAACACATGAATTTCTATTCAACGAATGATTTTCTATTCAACACACGAATATAGTTTCAACACATGAAAATAATTCTAACACATGAATATTTTTCAAAATTTCGGCAGCATAACGGCAGGGTAGTTAAAACTGGGGCCGTCCCTAGTACGGCTCCTCGCTCTACCTTAAAGCCTCGCAGCTTTTGACAACGGGGATTTCATGCATCTAGTTCGCACGCAGGTGGCATGTATATTTTTCCATTTCCACGAACTAATCCTATGTGGTTTAAACCAAATATTTATCAACCACAAACGGGTATTTTTCAACCACAATCAATCAATTTCAACCACAAACAATTCTAATCAACCATTCGTAATCAATCGATTTTCACACCAATCACAACCAATAAATATCGTCCATGGTTTGTGGACGAGGGGCGTATATATATATACATATATATATATATATATATATAAGCATTTCACTTCTATTTCCACACATACATAATTTTTACAACGCATATATAACTTATATATCGAACGTACAACTTATACAACGCTTATACAAGAGGTGTACAACGCTTATATAACTCGTACATCGACTACATAATTTATACATTGTCGTTTTCCATATCGTTTATAATTTAGAAATCTCACCTTGGGTCCCACTCCACCAAAAATAGCAGAAGGCTCAGAAAAATATGCGGTCTCCTCTAGAATGTAGAAGACGTCCACACGAGTCCACTGTCTCTTGTTTCACTGAATTTCGTTAAGAAATGAAAAAGATATGATTTTTACAGTGAAATCAAAAACCGTAGCGCTTTAAACTGCTATAATATAGTTTATATAATAAAACAGCCGTACCTTTCTTTGAATGTTCAAAACTAAGGTTTGAATTTAAATCAAATCCGTTGCACTTCGTCGAAATCCAACTGCACCACGTTGACGGGCCTCGAGAGGCACCCCTGCGCCGAGAAGACGGTGGAGCTCGAACTCCAGACACGGCGGTGGCGGCGGCTTCCAAGCGGCGACTTCAGGAGGTCTGTTCTTCGCGATGGAGCAACTATAAGGGGGGTTCTTGGTATGGATTTGAAGAGCTCGGGGAGATCTTCAAAAAGTTCTGCTGGGGCACGAGCTAATTCGGCGTGGATTCGCCAGAAAATGGACAGGAAGCGAGGAGGTGGTTTCCGTCGTCGATCTGGTGGAAAGAGAGAGATTTTTTATATATATATAAAATTCTGATTGGCCGGGAGCTTTTAAAAGAGGGTTTTCTAACCCAATCTCCAATCTGAACCCAACGACTGTCGTCCCTAGCGTTTTACCCCCATTCCGAACACAATGGGATATGTTTCGTAGGCCCATTCAACTGTTTTAGTCAGTTTTCCTTCAAATTAAAATATAAAACATTCAATATTCGATTTGAACGTACATTTCAATTTTCCAGGGCCACAAATTGATTCGAAAAATTCCAGAAAAATAAATCTAGCTATGTTTTGATGATACGGTCCCAACAAAACTAGTTTCGATGAATTCTGAGACCGTTTGAAAAATGGCCCATTTCTGGTCGATCCAATTTAACTGTAATTGACCAAAACACATTTTCCTTTGCCACGCTTACATACTAGCATAAAAAATTATGAAATTTGAAACATATCAATAGTTTGACATCCCGGATCCAACAAAAGTGGTTTCGTCGAATTCCGTGGTCGTTTGCAAAATGCCTATTTTCCCAGGCTATATAAATTCTATAGCAACCTTTCTGAAAATTCATTTGGCCATAACTTTTGACTCCCGCTATGAAACTTCGATTTTTCAGATTCGTTAGAAAGGTATTCACTAACAGATTTAAATATTTTTGGTTTCACTCAAATCCGTTTTGTTTTGCACCCGGTACATTCAGTCAAAGTTTGAATTCAAATTTTGAAACTACCGCGCCATTTCAGGCCTTGTTTATAATTAGTATTAATTGTATTCGTTTTCAAATGTCGATTCAAACTTATTTTTCATTGCTATTATTCAAAATATTTATTTTAAATATTTAAAATCCACTAAAATAGCCAATTTAAATTTTTTAAATTGGTTCAGATTTTTCCGGGTCGTTACAACTTGTAAGGACGAGTGTCTGACAGAGTATTTCCAAAGGGATTATGGTACGTTGATTCCTTCAAACGTACAAAGTTGGTGGCAAAGAATTGAAACTTCTTTAGCCTAACAATCTGAGTATTTTTGTGGGAATCAATTAGTGATTTCCGATGGATCCAACGATGTGGCATTCAGAGTGAATGGTGGCCGGATGTTCTGGAAGATAATTCAAACCTCAAGCCTCACAACCGGGAATTTGACAAAAATCGGGCAGGCAGCATGGCTAGGTGGGACGCTCCCATTAGGATGTATAATCACCTATCTAGAGAAATTCCATTTACTTCTTTAATCTATCGATGTTGTCCCTTTCGGAAAACGGTTGTTGATCCCAACCGCTGGTGATATACATTCGATACACTTAAGCGAAATGAGTGGTCGGTCATGTGTGGGCCGGGTTGCAAGACGTTCTTGTTGAACCTAGTGTATCCCCTCTAGAGTACACTGATCGGAAGGTGGTTCCCTACCTTGTCAGGTTGGAAATCCTATTTCCAATAAGCGCCTTTCGGTTTTTGATTTTATATTATTATGGAGCGTGAGATGCAAGCGTTCCGCTAGATTCTATTTATTTGTTGTAGACACTATTATAATATCATCGGATTTGATATCAAAATGTTTTGGGTTATCGTAAAGTAAAAACCATTCGTGTTTATGTGTGGATTGGTCTTTCGATCATCATTTCTTTCGAAAGGATTTTTGAAAGTTAAACAAATTGTTGGAGTTTACTCACACCAGTCCCATGACTGACCCAGAGTTTATTTTGTTTGTTTTCCCTAAACTCATGGATGCCCAAATATGTACGGGCAGTCAAGTAGTCGGGGTTTTACAGATTCAATTGGAGGAGCTTGAAGTAGGAGGCTTCACCAGTTAGCTATAGACTATCATATATTCTTCTGTGTACCATGTTTGTATCTGGAAACAGGTGTTTATAACTGTTCCAGAAATAGCTGTTGTGCTCTTATGATGGTATGTATATAAAGTTACTGAATTATATTTCAATGTTTATGTTATCTAATATATTTTATTCATTCCGTTGTGAGTTTGTGATCTTCGTTTTCTTCTATTCTAATATTTATTTCTTTCTATTTCTCATCCTCTAACTTCTTTCTATTAATGACTCGTATTTCTATGAAATTTAGGTTGGACGTGTGGTGTTATTAGTCTACTCAAAGGTATGGAAATTCGGGCCATTACACTTGGTATCAGAGCTGAAGTTTGAGTAGTTACCTTGGCTCTGTGGCGTAACTCAATAGATATAGGGTTAGTAACACCCTAGATTGAGTTTTGAGTTTATATACGGGAGAGCGTATTTGTAAATTTGATAGAAAATTGTTTTACATTATATTGGTTGGTTTGTTGAGTGGTTTATGAATTCTGGTCGATTCAGGATGTACAACTGTATTGATATGTGTTTCTAAACTCTCGAACCAAACAATTCGATACAGTGTTTTTTTTTCAAAATGGGCAAATGAAATAATTTTGCCTAAAAATTATTTTGATTTAAAAGGAATAATTTCTGAATTATTATTTATGATGTGTTGATTGTAATTACAATCAAATGGAATTATAAAATATTGAAATGGTTATATATAACCAAATTTAATTTGTATATGGATAATGTATACAAATAAGATGAACAGAAATTAAATTCAAACCAGAATTCGACAATTTAAAACCCGGTTGTTTAGAAATATTTTCTAAAGTATTTTTAAGGTAATATGACATTACTTTGAAGGATCTTTGAATAAAAATGGTTTTAAATGGACTTTGAAAGTGTTTAAGCACTGGAATCACTTCAGTGGCGAGAAAATAACTCTGATAATGGATCGCGACATTATCGGTATTCATTTTCGAGTTTCTAAGTGACGGATTTCTACCATAATAGATTTGTAAATTGTTTGAGAAAAATAAAGCTGGTTTAGAAATTCAAATGTTTTGAATTGAGTTGATGTATAAATATACATGATTTCAAACTAATTTAAAATAAAAGCCAGGAATTTTAATTCTAAAATTAAAATTTAACTTGTATAAGTTGAATAGATTGAAATGGCAAAAATGTATCAAATGAATTGAAAATTTAACTTAAGTTAAATTAAATTGGACTGGATTAGAAATAATTCTGATTGAAATTAAATAAAGAAAATGTTGAGATTTAAAATATTAATATGAATTTGACTTATGAATAAGCAAGTTGAATATATATTGGATATTGTTAATTGAAATTGAATTGTGATAAATTTGGATTCAAGTATAATAAGTGGATTAACTTAAATAGAAATCAGATCTGAATTGATAGAATGGAAGAGAACTAATCGAAAGTTGATTGGAGTGTTAAAAAGTGGAAGTTAGACTGATTTGAAACCAACTGGAAATGGATATATGTATGCTGAGCAGATATTGGGTAGAAGCAAATGCAAGAGATAGAATTATGACCAACAAAAAGGTACATGTTCACAATATTATTTGGGTTGATGGTTTTACGAGCCTATGGGGCAAGCCACTTGGCTTTTTGATTTTCTTTTGGATTAGAGAAGGCCTAAAAAGTCAAGTTGTGGTTGTAACGATTGAGCTGTGCAAAAGAGATGCCGGCAAAAATTTTCGAAAATTTAAAGAGTCACAAAATTTTCAAGAAATTTTTGATAATCTAAAATCGAGTGTTAATAGTAGTTGAAAATAAGAAAACCAGGATTGGTTAATAAAATTTCAAGTGAAATAATAAAATTGATAAATGGATTTAAAATCAATTGAAATGGGTGTGGATATGCAGAAGAGCATATGGATTGAAGACGAGAAAGTGATGATGGATTGTCGAAAAATGGTGGAAAGATCATTTGGAATAAATAATAAAAGGTTGGATATTAATATGAGAATTAGAGGTTTTAGATAAAAACTAAGTTTGGAATATGGAGTATAGGATTTCAACCAAAAAGGTTGTGGGGAGTTTGAGTTATAGCAACTTTACTGCTTAACAATTTTGAGGACGAAATTATTTTAAGGGGGAAGGAATGTAACGACCCAGATTTTTATGATCCCTAATTTCCTATCTAACCAAAAAAATGGTGAACTCAAAATGTCAGAATGAAATTTAACACAAAATAACCTTAATCGCAAATTTTTATCTAAACACATGGCTAAGATTTTACATAGTGTTGTATACTTTTAAATAACTCTACCTTGTATTGTACAACGAATTAAATAACTCACATGCTACTGCATGATATATCTAACCAAAACTATGCCTCTATTCAACAATAGCAACTGCGTGTGTGCCAAGCAAATGAATACCGTGCATTGATAAACCATTTTAGTTTCGTTCGTGCCAAGCAAATAACACTGTGTGTCCCAAGGAAATATAGATCCGTGCTCCCCAAGTTGTTATATTCCGTGCTCCCCATGCTATTTCTCTTTTAAACACTATTCATTTGCTTCTCAATTCTTCTTCTCGGACCAAAACAAAATCAAAAGCAAGCAAACAAAATTTCGTTGATCAAATCAAAACATTCCCTCCTATATCCCTAACGCTCAATTTATTCCCTTTTCCTTACAACAGCCATAATCTGTAATGGCCTGAATTTAAATACCATTTGAGTTGATTAATTACACCACACGCCCAACCCAAATTGCATAGAAATACGAATCATTATTAGAATGAAGTTAAAGGATGAGAAATAGAAAGAAAGGTTAGAATAGAAGAAAACGAAGGACACAAATCTCACAGCAGAACGAATAAAATATATTAAATAACATAACTTTTGAAATACATATCGGTAACTGTATATACATACCATCATCAGAGCACAATAGTTATTCCTCGAATAGTTATAAACAACTATTTCCAGATATAACATAGAACACAGCAGAAAATATGATAGTCTATAGCTAACTGGTGAATCCTTCTGCTTCAAGCTCCTCCAAGTGCATCTGTAAGACCCCGACTGCTTGACTTCCCGTACAAATTTAGGCACCCAAGAGTTTAGGGAAAATAAAACAAAATAAACTCTGGGTTAATCATGGGACTAGTGTGAGTAAACTCCAACCATTGGTTTAACTTTTAAAAATCTTTTCGAAAGAAAAGATAATTGTAAGACCGATCCACACATAAACACGGATGGTTTTTAACTTACGATAACCCAAAACATTTTAATATCAAAATCTGGTGATATTATAATAGTGTCTAAATCAAATAAATAGAATCTAGCGGAATGCTTGCATCTCACGCCCCATATATAATATAAAAATCAAAACCGCAGGGCGCTTATTGGAGATTGGATTTTTAACATGACAAGGTATGGTACCACCTTCCGATAGTGTATCTCTAGAGGGGAATACACTGGGTTCAACAAGAACTTCTTGCAACCCGCCCCACACATGACCGACCACTCATTTCGCTTGAGTGCATCGAATGTATATCACCAATGGTTGGGATCAGCAACCATTTCCCGAAAGGGACAACATCGATAGATTAAAGAAGTAATTGGAATTTCTCTAGATAGGTGATTATACATCCTAATGGGAGCGACCCACATAGCCATGCTACCTGCCCGATTTTTGTCAATTCCCGGTTGTGAGGCTTGAGGTTTGAATTATCCTCCAGAACATCTGGCCACCCTTCACTTTGAATGCCACATTGTCAGATCCATCGGAAATCACTAATTGATTCCCACAAAAATACTCAGATTGTTAGGCTAAAGAAGTTTCCCTTCTTTGCCACCAACTTCGTACATTTGAAGGAAACAACGTACGTAATCCCTTTGGAAATACTCTGTCAGACACTCGTCCATACAAGTTGTCTTGGGCCTGGACAAACCGAAGGCACCGTTCTATTAATCCATCTTGGGCAATTCCTACCTAGGGTTAATAGAACAGCCCTTGCATTTTACTCCGTCTTCAATTATCTTCAGCATAAGTTGATTCATAACACTTATACCAATACGGAGTGGTTTTCAGATATTAAATCTGATCCCGGTCTCTCCATATTGACAACGGAGGTATAAAATAAATCAAAACTTTGATAGTCGGTGATTTAACTATCAAAGAAACATCCATACAATCAATGGACCTATTACCAATTGCAAATCGTACTGATCAAGCATCAAACAACCCTGGGCCCCTTTAAATCAATTCTTTGTTATATTATCATTTACAATTCCCATTTCATATTTCGTACCCTTTTGAAGCTCGATTTCCCCTCTCGATTCTTTGAAAAATATTTCCAATATTATAATTTCTCTATTTGAGAAAATATCCCTTATTCTAGTAAGAAAACATTTCTATATATATTGATGAAATTCTTATTTTCAACCATAAATCATTTATTAACTAACCATATTGCTAACCAATCTTCACTATCGAACCTTAACCATTTCTCCATCAATCATGAAGTCAATCAAGTTGGGGTATAATTACCTCTCAGACCTTAACTGAACATAATTCTCAACTTTGAAATAGCCAAAGCCTACAACTTCAAACAAAATATCGCTTACGCGACTCTCAGATTTAATCTAAGAATCTACTTCCTTTATGGAAAAACATTGATTATAACAGTAGCGTTATATTCGCTGTTTCCAAATATTTGATTTATAAGTCATTTATTATAACAACAGCTTTATAATCGCTGTATATATTTACAGAACATTTATTATAATGACTGCACTAAAATCACTGTTTAGATTTACAAAACATTTATTATCACAACAGCGTGAAAATCGCTGTATAGATTTACAAAACATTTATTATAATGACAGTGCTAAAATTGCTGTTTAGATTTAAAAAAACATTTATTATAACAACAGCGTTAAAATCGCTGTATAGATTTACAGAACATTTATTATAATGAAAGCGCTAAAATCGCTGTTTAGATTTACAAAAACATTTATTATAACAACAGGGTTAAAATCACAGTATAGATTTACAAAACATTTATTATAATGACAGCACTAAAATCACTGTTTAGATTTACAAAACGTTTATTATAACAACAGCGTTATAATTGCTGTTTCTAAATATTTGGTTTATAAAATATAACTTGTACTTATTCATTTCAATAAATAAATTAATAAGTAAATAGATAAATAATTAAATTTGATTCAAACTGGAAAGTAAAAATACTATTTCCCTAAATTCAATATAATCGAATTCCAATAAATAACTTTCTCTCAATAATCTATATTAGATTTATATTCTGAATTTTGGAATTTATCTACCATTTAGGGTAATTCAAAATCTCAAATTTCACTTTTGAATTTACGCTCTCTAAATTCTTACCAAAATCCTTTATACCCATTTCAGTCTACAAAACATTATCCAAAATATATTCTGTATTCCAAATGTTGGAATAAAACTCATCATTTCTTAAAACGATTATCCATTTCTTTTTCTCATTCAATTTCCAATGTAGATTCATATTTCAAATCTGAATTTCCTTTAGAGATATTTCATTTGCAAATATTTCCTTTAAACAATTATTCACTTAAATCTTGAATATATTTCTTTTATAGTCGCTACATTCCATTTTCCATTACCAATATCATTTTCAAACCCGATTTCCACTTTTCCAATATGAATTCAAACTTGAATTTATATTTCACTTTATCTCAAGACAATATTTTTACAAATCTATAAACATCGTTTTATAAAAAAAATCTTGTTTTATTTAAACAAGTTTCTATTTAAAGTTTATTCGAAATTTTATTTCTATTTTGGAAATAAATTCTATTTTTAAATTATAATTTCCTTTTCCACATTCGAAAAATTTTACGGTGTCTGAAATACCAAGTTTCTAGGTCCAGGGTAAATCAAACACAACATATCCAATCATTGATTATATAACACATCACCTAATATAAAACAGTAATATAAATGTTGAGGAATCCAGTTGGATCCCTCCAACATGTTTCCCTGCATCCACAGATGTTAATCAACATCAATAATATTATTTTCACATCAATACGAAATATCATGGCGAACAGAATTATTAAACGATCAATGGTATAACTATATCAACCAATTCAACCAATTTTATCAATCATTCATCCGAACAACCATCACACGGTATAAAATTTAAAACTCGTTTATATATATACATAAATATAAATGAGTCAGAGTTATTGAGTTTACTCACTTTGGTTCGCAGTCGATGATTCTACTTGTGTTTTGGATTAAAATAAATAGTGTTTGATATTTCTATAAAATCCCAGTATCTCTATTCTCAGCTACGTCAGTTCCACGACATAGAACTTGTTGCCACGATTCCAATGTAGTGGAGTGCGCTCAATTTTGATAATGTATGCATCGGTTATAGGCAATATAAGTTACACAATTTATTTAAACTAACAAATCAATTAGTTAATTATTAACTCTAAATGATGTGTTAATTACCGCATAATCACTTGATTTAACCAATCGAGCCCAACTTATTGTCATTCTCCTACCCATGTTTAATTCCATTGTCAGTGAATATCATCCCACACCAAATAAACTTAAACTTCTCATCCACTTAATTACCGTAATCACCAAAAAAATCCCCTTTCTAATCATGAATTTTTGCAATATCCTCCTACCTCATTTCTTTATTCGCAACACAAACGATCACAGTATCAACTGTGTACCCCCAAAGCCGTGTTTCCTTCCTTGCACTGCCGAATTACACTCCTGTAGCCACGAACAATATCAATACACAACTCCTGTAGCCCTCATCTTCTTCCCCTCTTTTGAAAACACCCTGATACTTCTTCTAGACAAACACATTTCCAGTTCGAAGCTGCTGTATTTGTAACCCAAGCATTGTCATCTTCCAAATGACCCCTTCAGTTCTTTGCTAAACTAACAGGTGACCATTCTTTTATCATTATTATTTTTCACACGTCTAGACCCCATTTAGTCAGTTCGTTCCGTATTTCTCCACCCTACGGCAACCTCCACGTCACCGACTATGCATGTACATTAAACCTCTTTCAAAGAAAACAAATTACCTGCTCCTGTACATTCCTCCACCGCCCACGCTGTGCTCTCCTTGTCAATGCTTTTGAACCTTTCTAGCCTCACCTCGGATGACATTCTACAGCCTGCCCATGAATTCCGAAGTAGCCGCACCATTCTTCATTAGAACGAGCCACCACATATCGACCAGGGCCATCGGACCCCTTCCATTCGCCACCATGATTTGGGGGTCCGGAGTTCTGATCGAATAGAAGTATAAAGGCACCGGTGATTTAAGGATTCGAAACATAAGTGTATTTGGATTTTTGCAATTTATTGGGGTTGATTTAGATTTTTAATTTATTTGTAAAGTTTTGGTCTTCTCACGTTTGGCTTTGGATCTGAGAACATGAATTGAGGAGTAGAGAAAAGTATTTAAAGGTGAAACGGTTTGGGGCACACGCAACTAAAGTTACTTGGCACACACGGTTTCCATTTACTTGGTACTCACGGTCTGTAAGTGTTTGGAGGGCACGGTGCCTAGCGGCATGGGGAATAAGGATTAACAAACGTGATAGGCAAGGATAATATGTTTTTATCTAATAAACGTGGCTTCATAGTATGTGCCTGGCGTGTGCATTGGATTTAATTTGCAGTGTAGACTTATGTGTAATCTAATATTCACAGGTCTGCATTTGTTTCTTTTGATAGACATGTGGATGATCTTCATCTGGTTTGAGTATGCACATCTTTTCAAGTGTTGGTCTTAAGTAGCAATATGTTTTCAAAATAATATGTCCAATATAACCAGCATGTATATTCAGGTACAGGTTGACTGTTGTGTTGGGTACATAAGGTTTTCGTTCATATCTGAACTGCTACAGACAGAAATAAGAGTACGGTCGTGTCCAGCGAGGTACCACGATCCCAAAAATATAATAATATCGGTAGTTTAACTTATATTATGAAACCCCAAAATATTGATATAGGGTGCGAAATACTCCAAACAAAAGTTGTGTATTTAACTAATTAAAAATTACAGTAAAATTCTAAAAATTAAATTATAACTACGACTCAAAAGAATCTTGTCCAAATTCGTAACCAATCTCTAGTTACATTAACTAGACCGTTATGGTCCATAAATGATTCTACAGTGACTATTTCAAAATTTGATTTGGACATAAAACAAAACCGACAATATGAAAACTCGATTTTTCTCTTCGATTAGAAAAATAAAATCAAATAGATCCGAACGTTTCTTGTTTTGAAGAAATCCGACTTATATTGGATCTTGTATATTCATTTGAAGTTCAAATCTTAAATTACGAACTACCACGACTATTTCGAGCTCGTTTTAATTTATAATTATAAATTATACGTTTAAATATCATTTTTATTAAATACATTCCTATATATAATTAAAATAAAATATTTAAAACAAAATTTAAATATTCAGAATTCAACTGCTAAAAATCTGGGTCGTTACATTCTTTCCCCCTTAAAATAATTTCGAACTCGAAATTGCTAAGTAGTAAAAATGATATAACTCTAACTCCTCATAATCATCTTAGTTGAAATCTTATATTCCATATCTTCATAACCTAGTTCTTACCCGACCTTCGAATTATCATATTAATACTCGACTATTCATAATTATTTCCCAATGATCTACCCACTATTTTTGGACAATCCATCATCACTTTCTTGTCTTCAATTCATATGCTCTTCTGCTTATTCACACGTATTCCAATTGATTTTAAATCCATTTATCTATTTCATTATTCCACTTGAAATTTTATTAACCAATTCTAGTTTTCTAATTTCAATTATAATTAACAACTCGATTTTAAATTATCAAAAATTTCTTGAAAATTTTCAAACTCTTTAATTTTCGAAAAAAATCGCCATCATCTCCTTTGCACGACTCAATCAGTACAACCACAACTCGCCTTTCTAGGCCTTCTCCAATCCAAAAGAAAATCAAAAAGCCAAGTGGCTTGCCCCATAGGCTCATAAAACCATCAAACCTAAGTGATATTGTAAACATGTACCTTTTTGTTGGGCATAAATTCTATCTCTTGCATTTGTCTTCATTTCAATACATGCTCGGCATACTTATATATTTCCAATTGGTTCCAAATCAATCCAACCTTTTGTCTTTAACTTTCTGACTAGTTCACTTCTATTCACTAATCCAAACTGAGTTCTGTTTTCAAAAATCAACCCTCTTATTCTGCTTGAGTTCAATTCCATTACAGTTTAATTCCAAACAACAATATCCAATATATATTCAACTTGTTTATACATAAGTCGAATTCATACTAATAATTCAAATCTCAACATTTTTCTTTATTTATTTTCATTCGGAATTTATCCTAATTCTAATTTTAATTTAACTTGACTTAAGTTAAATTTCAATCCATTTGATTCACTATTTCAATCTATTTGAATTTACAACTTAAATTTCAATTCAGAATTAAATTCCCAGCTTCTATTTAAAACTTGCTTTAAATAATAAATATATATAGATATATCCATAATCATTTACAAATCCAAAATCTATGAGTTTTTAAAATGACTCGTTCTTTTCAAACAAATTTTTCATTCCCAAATTACTATGGTAGCAATCCGTCACTCAGAAACTAGAAAATGAATACCAATAATGTCGCGATCCATTATCAGAGTTATTTTCTCGCCACTGAAGTGATTTCAGTTCTTAATCCCTTTAAAAATCCATTAAAACCATTCTTATTCAAAAATTCTTCAAAGTAATGTTATATTACTTTTAAAAATACTTGAGAAAATATTTCTAAATATTCGGGATTTAAATTCTTAAATTCTGGTTTTAATTTAATTCCAGTTCATCTTATTTGTGTATAGTGTCCATATACAAATTATGTTTGGTTATATATAGCCATTTCAATATTTTATAATTCCATCTGATTATAATAACAATCAACACATTCATATATAATAATTCAGAAATTATTCCTTTTATATCAAAATAGTTTTGGGCGAAATTATGTAATTTGCCCATTTTAAAACAATACTGTATCAAATTGCTTTGTTCGAGAGTTTAGAAACACCTATCGATATAGTTGTACATCCTGTATCGACCAGAATTCATAAACCACTCAACAAACCGGTCAACAGAATATAAAATAATTTTATATCAAATCTACAAATACGCGCTCATATATACACATTCAAACTCAATCTAGTGTATTAATAACCCCATCTCTATTGAGTTACGCCACAGAGCCAAGGTTATCACTCAACCTTCAGCTCTGATACCAAATGTAATGGCCCGAATTTCCATACACTTTGAGTTGACTAATTACAACACACATCCAACCCGAATTGCATAGAAATACGAATCATTATTAGAATGAAGTTAGAGGATGAGAAATAGAAAGAAAGAAAGGTTGGAATAGAAGAAAACGAAGGACACAAATCTCACAGCGGAACGAATAAAATATGTTAAATAACATAATTTTTGAAATACAAATCTGTAGCTGTATATACATTCCATCATCAGAGCATAATAGTTATTTCTGGAAAAGTTATAAGCACCTGTTTCAAGATATAACATAGAACACAACGGAAAATATGATAGTTTATAGCTAACTGGTGAAGCCTTTTGCTTCAAGCTCCTCCAAGTGCATCTGTAAGACCCGGACTACTTGACTGTCCATACAAATTTGGGCACCCAAGAGTTTAGGGAAAATAAAAAAAATAAACTCTGGGTCAGTCATGGGACTGGTGTGAGTAAACTCCAACCATTGGTTTAACTTTTAGAAATCCTTTTAAAAGAAAAGATAATCGTAAGACCGATCCACACATAAACACAGATGGTTTTTACCTTACGATAACCCAAAGCATTTTGATATCAAAATCTGTTGATATTATAATAGTGCCTAAATGAAATAAATAGAATCTGGAGGAACGCTTGCATCTCACGCTCCATATATAATATAAAAATCAAAACCGCAGGGCGCTTATTGGAGATTGGATTTTCAACATGACAAGGTATGGAACCACCTTCCGATAGTGTATCTCTAGAGGGGAATACACTGGGTTCAACAAGAACTTCGTGCAACCCGGCCCATACATGACCGACCACTCATTTCGCTTGAGTGTATCGAATGTATATCACCAACGGTTGGGATCAACAACCGTTTCCCGAAAGGGACAACATCGATAGATTAAAGAAGTAATTGGAATTTCTCTAGATAAGTGATTATACATCCTAATGGGAGCGACACACATAGCCATGTTGCCGGCCCGATTTTTGTCAATTCTTGGTTGTGAGGCTTGAGGTTTGAATTATCTTCCAGAACATCTGGCCACCATTCACTTTGAATGCCACATCGTCAGATCCATCGGAAATCACTAATTGATTCCCACAAAAATACTCAGATTGTTAGGCTAAAGAAGTTTCCCTTCTTTGCCACCAACTTCGTACGTTTGAATGAATCAACGTACGTAATCCCTTTGGAAATACTCTGTCAAACACTCGTCCATACAAGTTGTCCTTGGGTTGGACAACCCGAAGGCACCGTTCTATTAATCCATCTTGGGAAATTTCAACATAGGGTTAATAGAACAGCCCTTGCATTTTACTACGTCTTCAGTTATCTTCAGCAAAAGTTGATTCATAACGCTTATACCAATACGGAGTGGTTTTCAGATATTAAATCTGATCCCGGTCTCTCCATATTGACAACGGAGGTATAAAATAAATCAAAACTTTGATAGTAGGTGATTTAACTATCAAAGAAACATCCATACAATCAATGGTCCTATTTCCAATTGGAAATCGTACCGATCAAGCATCAAACAACCCTGGGCCCCTTTAAATCAATTCTTTATTATATTATCATTTTAAATTCCCATTTCCCATCTTTCGTATCCTTTTGAAGCTCGATTTCCCCTCTTGATTCTTTGAAAAACATTTCCAATATTATAATTTCTCTATTCGAGAAAATATCCCTTATTCTAGTAAGAAAATATTTCTATATATATATTGGTGAAATCCTTATTTCCTATATTCACAAAATATACCTTATTAATATCAGAAAATATTTCCATATTCCATTCCTTAATTCCTCATTGACCAATCTATTACGCATAGAAAATATCTCTCATTTTATTTAGGGAAAAACATTCAAAACCCTTTAATATTAACGCGACGTTATAAAACGTCATTATTATAACTCAAACTATAAATCATTTATTAACTAACCATATTGCTAACCAATATTCACTATCGAACCTTAACCATTTCTCCATCAATCATGAAGTCAATCAAGTTGGGGTATAATTACCTCTCAGACCTTAATTGAACAACATTCTCAACTTTGAAATAGCCAAAGCTCACAACTTCAAACAAAATATCACTTACGTGACTCTCAGATTCAATCTAAGAATCTACTTCCTTAACCGAAAAACATTGATTATAACGGTAGTGTTATAATCGTTGTTTCCAAATATTTGATTTATAAGTCATTTATTATAACAACAACGTTATAATCGCGGTATAGATTTACAAAACATTTATTATAATGACAGCGCTAAAATCACTGTTTAGATTTACAAAACATTTATTATAACAACAGCGTTAAAATAGCTGTATAGATTTACAAAACATTTATTGTAACAACCCGCAAAAATCAGAACCAATTTAAAATTTTTATTTTAGGGAATTTTAATGAATTTTGACAATATAAAATAATTTATTTAAATAATAATGATCACAAATTTGATTTAAATCGAAGTTAGAATGAATGATTTAATTTTAATTAACAAAAGAGTTAGAAATAACGCGGTAGTTTGAAAAGTCAAACTTGAACTTTGACTGACCGTACAGGATGCAAAATTTACCGGATTTTAGTGAAACCAAAAATATTAGAATCTATTTAAAAATATCTTTCCAACGAATCCGAAAAATCGAAATTTCATAACGGAAATCAAAAGTTATGACCAATTCAATTTTTAGAAAGGTTGCTATGAAATTTATAAGGGCCAAAATGCTAAATTTTGCAGAATAAGGAATTAGGACCCGAAACCATCTCCATTGGTTTTAGAATGTTGTTTACATATAAAAATGACTATAAGAACTTATATTTTTGAGTTTCGGAAAAATTCCACTATTTTTGGTATTTTTAAATATTAAATATATTAGCCTTAAAAATAGTCATTTTTCAAACGACCTCGGTTTTCGACGAAACCACTTTTGTTGGAACCGGAATGTCAAATTATTGCTAGGTTTCAATTTTCGGAATTTTTCGAATTAATATGTGAGCGTGGCAAAATAAAATGTGTTTTGACTATTTCAGTTAAATTTGAACGCCTTAAAAATAGCCATTTTTCAAACAGTCTCAGAATTCGACGAAAATTATTTTGTTGGATTCGTATCATCATAAGAAAGCTAAAAATATTTTTTTTAGAATTTTCTGAGGTCGTATGTGGCCCCGGCATATTTAAATGTGCGGTAGAAATTAAATAATTAATTTAATATTGCATTTTTAAATTAAAACCGAAAATAAAACGTGAAGACATCAGAACTGGACCTTGGGACATAGCCCATCGCGTTCAGAAGGCCTCAAAACGTTAAGATCGACAGTAAGTAGGCCCAAATCCGTGAAAGTCCGAAAATCCACTTTATTTCACGAATTTCGAAATTTATATTATTAAAATATTATTAAATTTCTGGCCGAAACCCTAATCCTATTCATGGTCAGCCGCCACCCTTAATTTCGAAGGCCAGAAATCACCGAACTTCAAATGCTAATATCTTTTGATCCGCTCAACGAAAATTGGCAAACTTGGTACCAAATCGAAGAGGATTTCGAGAGCTTCAGATCTATACGGCTATGATCATCATTAGGGTCACGGATTTCGCGAATTCTCACCGGGAATGGGCTGCGTTTATTGGTGGTTTGTGGGTCCCTGGGGCGTGCGAGTTGGGCCCCACTCACGGCGGTGGTAGGTGGCGCGATGGCCTTCGGGACGGCGGAGGTTGATCGGTCTCTGGTGGCCTCGGGTTGCGTGCGGCCAGAAGGAGGGAGGAGGAAGATGGGTTAGGCCGACGTGAAGACGTGAGGAAGAAAGAACCCGTTCCTTTTTTTTATATTATTTTATTATTTAATTATTTAATTAACCGATCTTTAAAAATCCGTAACTCTCTCATACGAGGTCCGTTTGACGAACCGTAAATTGCGTTGGAATCACAAAATTGAGAGCTTCGCGATGGCGCAGACCGCAGCTGAAAAGGAGACAGTAAAATTTTGGCCAAAAATCTAGGTGAGAATTCTAATTTTATTTATTTAATCAATTATTAATTATTTTCTCGCGCTAAAAATAATTGTATTATCATATTGATTCAGATCTGAAATGTTCTGTGTTGTTTGAATTGTTGATTGTTGCTTGTTGTATGTTTTGTTGTTCATGATACGCTAAATTCGCATTGGAACTTTATATATTGTTGAATTCATTTGCAGTTAGAAAGTTAGATCATAAACATATTTTATTCAGAATAAAATCATATTTATGCAAATCAAGTTATTATAATTTCATGTTATAAAAAAAAAAAATATTTTATTTACTCTGTAATGAACAATAGAATGGGAACGACAAATAAAAACTTATATTTTTATTTGTTGGCATAACAAAAGAAATTGATCGCCAAATAAAAAGTTTATTTTTATTTGTTGATATTACAATGCAAATTGGACAATGAATAAAATCTCATTTTTATTTGTTTATATTACAACAGAGATTGTTCAACAAATAAAAACCTTATTTTTATTTGTTTGTATAACAGCAGAATTTGAACGACAAATACAATATTATTTTTAATTTGTTTATTTACAAGAGAAATTGAACAATGAAAAATATTTTATTTCTTAATGTGGATTTGTTTATATTAAAGAGGAATGATTAAAAAGAATAAATTTTTATTGTAAATTTGTTACATTAAGAATAGTGGATTAAAAGTATATAACTCTAATATGAATTTGTTTCATAAAAAAAAAATGAAAATAAAAGATTACATTTTTATAAAAAAAAAATAGTGATTTCAATAAAGAGTCATATTTTATTCGTCACCTTGATTTCAATAAAAGTTGTAACATTAAAAATCTCACTTTTAACGTAATATTGTTTCGATAAACGAAGTAACATTAAAACTTCATTTTTAAGTTAATAGTGATTTCAATAAAAGAAGCAATGTAAAAGATTATATTTTTATGTGTTGATTGTTTTCAATAGAAAGATGTTACATAAAAAGATTATATTTTTAATGTGGTGTAGATTTCACTGTAAAGACGAAAATAAAAAGATTATATTTTTATTTTCATTTTGTCGCAACGAAAAGTTCATAAGCTAAGATTACATTTTTATTGTAATTTTATCCATTGTAATAAATAGAAAAGATTACATTTATATGCCATGAAAGAATAAATAAAGAAGTTATTATTTTCATTGTAAAATAGAAAAGGTCACATTTTTACATTGTAAAATAGAAAAAAGACATATTTTCTTTGCATAACAAAAGTTACATTTTTATATGTAATTTATATATGAATTTACACTGCATGACAAAAATTGCATTTTTCTATGATATAAAAATGTAAATTTACATTGTATGATTTAAATTACATTTTTCAATGTAATTTAGAGATGAATAATAACGGTAGAATGAAAATTACATTTTTTCCATGTAATTAAAATGTGAATTTGCGTTGTAGGATAAAAATTACATTTTTCTATATAATTTAAATATGAATTTATGTCGTATGATAGGAATTACATTTTTCTATGTAATTAAAATATGAATTCCCATCGCATAATGAAGATTACATTTTTCTATGTAATTTAGAGGTGAATTAGAACGATAAAATAAAAACGATATTTTTTCTATGTAATTTATATACGAGTTATAACGGTATGATAAAAAAAATTTAGAAATATATTTGTTTACATTTTCTTATGTGAGTAAAAGAATAGAAATTGAAAAGACATTTATTTACATTTTCTTATATGAATAAAAAGAATAGAATTTAGAAATATATTTATTTACATTTTCTATAGTAGGAAAACTAGAATTGTTAATGTTGAGTATTTTATCGTCATTTTGAATGCGGTAAAAATAGAATTGTTAATGTTGAATATTTTATCGTCATTTTGAACGCGGTGAAAATAGAATGGTTAATGTTGTCATTTTTATCGACATTCTTGGTGCCATAAAATAGACAATGTTAGTGGTTCATTTTTATCGACATTCTTGGTGCGATAAAAATAGACAATGTTAGTGATTCATTTTTATCGACATTTTTAGTGCGATAGAAATAGACAATGTTAATGATTCATTTTTATTGACATTTTTAGTGCGATAGAAATAGACAATGTTAGTGATTCACTTTATTCGACTTTTTTTATGCGATATAAATAGCGATGTTAATGGTACATTTATATCGTCTTTTAGTTGTAATGAAAAAGAACAAAATAATGGGAATCCTTTTATTTACATTTTCTATTGTAAAGAAAAATAACAAAATTGTGTGAACCATCTTATTTACATTTTCTATTGTAAAGAAAAAGTAAAAAGAGAGTTATATTTCTTATATGCATTTTTAGATGCAAATAAAGCATAGAAAGAAAATTATACTTTTATTTGTCATTGTTTTGTTAAATAAAAGTAAAAGAGTTAAAAAGACATTTTATTTACCATTGTTTTGTTAAATAAAAGTACGAGATATAAAAGAACATTTTTATTAACATTGTTTTGTCAAATAAAAAGACAAATACATGAGATACACTTTTATTTGTGTTTTATGTACAAATAAAAGTACAAGATTAGAAACGCACTTTTATTTACATTGTATTTGTTGAAATAGAATCGTTAACAAAATGAGTGTATCACTTTACTCATCTTTGTTGAATACAGAAATTATGTGAAAATATGAGAATCACTTTTATTTGCATAATATACAGTAGAATTTATACGCAAATATAAAATCCAATTTTTATTTGCAAACTTGCACTAGAATTTATATTCTAATATACAATTGTATTGTTGGTCAAAATATACAATGAAAAGTATTGGTAAGAAACTTCATACAAATATAATGGAATATATATTCCATTTGTCATCCGCAATAAAGCTGTATAAATAAATTACTGTTTATGTAACTTTAGAAGTATATAGGGAAGTCATAAGAGTTAAATACATTTTACTTGATATAAGTGACATGTTAAGTGAAATTGAAGTTGGTTAAACCTATTAACCAATTCTATATTTATTTATTTACATGAACTGTTATTGGCTGAAAACCCCACACGGGTATTGGGACGATACTTGACTGACACAAATCCCAATGTTTAATTATATGTCTATCGATTGATCGACAGGCTGCGATGAGCGTTATTGTTTTATTTTAATGCTCACACAGTTGACATTGTCACTCTGGTTGTTAATGGATGGATTGAGGATTATTTCCTGTTATTACCCTATACATGAAATGTATGAAACCCATATGACCCAAATTATATGGTACATGGTTGAGTTGCATTCCAATGCAGAATTTCTTTTTAAATAAAGAATTTTTATATAATGAAAGGATCTTTGTAAAATAAAAGATTTTGTATTATAAAGAATATTTTACATTCAGAATCTTTTATATATAGAATATTTCATTGATTATTTTAAAATGTGTTTTTTTTTTATAGTAATGAATTAATATCTTTAAGATAAATCTTTTATTTAAGATTATTAGATTTTAACAATTATGTTGGTGATTGATATGTAGAAAGGATTTGTAGTGGATGATGTTTTAAATAACATTTATCCTTTAATCCAATTTACATTGAAATTACTATTTGAAATTTATAAATCTATTTTATAAATTAAATCAAAATTGGAATATTAATACATCTTTTTAGAAAGATTAAAAATGTAATTTATTTTATCTTTGATAAAATTAATGAGAACCTTTTAACATAAATAATAATTTTTATTTAAAAGGATATTCAAAGTTGGAATGTGGCGTATGGTTGATTTTAATTACAAATACGCGAGTTATTCAGAAAGACCGGGTCTAACCCATTCTGAATAATCATCACGACGATCAAGAGTCGAAGATGAAGACGGTGACTGAAGACCGGAGAGCTTCACATCGTTTGGTTGATGGTGACTGATATCTTGAATTGGGACTGATCCCCCAAGGCAAGGTAAAAGTGATGATCTTCCAGACGTACTGGAGATCGACGGATACGTTGTTTCGTTCAGACCCAGAACGGACTTGTAAATGGATAGCATGCCTGACATTGAAATTTATTTCATGTAATTAAATTGGTTTTTATTTAATATATAAATGCATGGTGGCGGAGGATTTATTCTCTTGCTTAACACCCTTTTGTATGTTAAATATTTACCGATCGCATGATATGAGTTGTTGATGTGGTATGCCAACTTGCACTTGATCAAGGCTTATTGTTGCAAAGCAGAGCCTTGTGGGATGATCAAAGCATAGTCTATTTAGGCATAGCTTTGTGTATATCGTGACTTCGCGAGCCTCACAGCCCGGTAGAGTCTAAAACGGGAGAAGGGAACGCAGGGAGTGCACACGTTTCTTTCTAGCTAGAAGTGGTGTCGGTGCTTAAACTGGCTGACATTTTACTTATGTGGTTGTTGGATTGTTCGAGGCCTCGGTTTATGCGGTCGCTACTGGCCGTAGTATAGGTCCAAAAGGACCGGGAAGCGTGTGTTCAGGAATTGCCAATCCACAAAAGTAAGTGTGGACCGGCCCAGCAGGATCCAAGGGTTGGACAGAGTACCAATCCTGGGGCATTGCTAGAGTGTCTCGAATCGGTAAGGATCTCCTCCCTAGCCTTGACTCAGATGGAAACCCAAATTTCCAATACGACATCACGCGGTTTTGATTGTATACCTATATATGGCGACATAGTGGGATGGGGCACTCATGCCGTCTAGGATTGATACATTTACTTTGATGTACTTCAAATTGGTTGCACACTATTATTATATAATACCGTGTTTATCGTATCAAGCATTTTTGATCATTATAAGGTAAAACCCTATCCTCCGGTTTGCGTTGCATTGTGTGATGGGACTTGGGTCTTATAATGGTTTCATTTTTCTAAAAAGCATTGCGCTATTTTGACGATTTACTTTAGTCATGCACTGGCAATCCATAGGAGAAAACCCGTTCCGCGAAAGTGGCGTGGTCCTGTGATTAGCCTTATTATATTATATAGGTTAAGTAGAATTCTCACACCAGTCCCATGACTGACCTGTAGTTTTGTCCACTGGCAAACTCGGGTGCCCATATTTTCCACACGGGCAGTCGAGTAGCTATTTTTGCAGATATATTAAACAGGATTCTGGGTTGAAGCTTAAAGCTGTGTCCAGAGATAGAGAGTCTTCCGCTGTGTTCTTCCGTTGCAGTATATTACTTTTTTTTGTATTTATCTTCCGCTGTAATTATATTCCAATGTACTCTGATATGTATATTCTGTACTCTGATGTAACATTATATGATGATATGTTATAAAAGTCTTCTGTTGTTGTTTTAATATGTTGTATGCCCAAAGTTAAAGTATTCGTAGATTTTCACTTTTTGGGTCAGACCTGTGTGGTTTATGGTCGATCCAAAGGGTGGGAGTTTGCGGGTCTTTACAGTTGGTATCAGAGCTCTGGTTAGCTCAAATCTTTGGGGTACAACTTGTTAGAACTGAACAGAAGACTCATCAGAGATTGGATTAGTAATATCCAATAAGAATACTCATTAGAGATAGGATCAGTAGTATCCTAGAATGAGTAAACTCGTTAGAGATGGGGTTAGTAATGCCTTAGAACGAGTTCAGAGTTACGAATTTATAATTAACGCATTTTTGATATTTATAATCTATTCTTTGAAATATGATTTCTATATATAAAGTTGTATATATTTTGAAAAGATAATCTACCATTAAAACTTAAAATTAAGATAGTTAATTTTACAATTTTTAGATACGTTCCTTTTCGAGGACGAAAAGTTTTTAAGTGGGGGCGATTGTAACAACCCGCAAAAATCAGAACCAATTTAAAATTTTTATTTTAGGGAATTTTAATGAATTTTGACAATATAAAATAATTTATTTAAATAATAATGATCACAAATTTGATTTAAATCGAAGTTAGAATGAATGATTTAATTTTAATTAACAAAAGAGTTAGAAATAACGCGGTAGTTTGAAAAGTCAAACTTGAACTTTGACTGACCGTACAGGATGCAAAATTTACCGGATTTTAGTGAAACCAAAAATATTAGAATCTATTTAAAAATATCTTTCCAACGAATCCGAAAAATCGAAATTTCATAACGGAAATCAAAAGTTATGACCAATTCAATTTTTAGAAAGGTCGCTATGAAATTTATAAGGGCCAAAATGCTAAATTTTGCAGAATAAGGAATTAGGACCCGAAACCATCTCCATTGGTTTTAGAATGTTGTTTACATATAAAAATGACTATAAGAACTTATATTTTTGAGTTTCGGAAAAATTCCACTATTTTTGGTATTTTTAAATATTAAATATATTAGCCTTAAAAATAGTCATTTTTCAAACGACCTCGGTTTTCGACGAAACCACTTTTGTTGGAACCGGAATGTCAAATTATTGCTAGGTTTCAATTTTCGGAATTTTTCGAATTAATATGTGAGCGTGGCAAAATAAAATGTGTTTTGACTATTTCAGTTAAATTTGAACGCCTTAAAAATAGCCATTTTTCAAACAGTCTCAGAATTCGACGAAAATAATTTTGTTGGATTCGTATCATCATAAGAAAGCTAAAAATATTTTTTTTAGAATTTTCTGAGGTCGTATGTGGCCCCGGCATATTAAAATGTGCGGTAGAAATTAAATAATTAATTTAATATTGCATTTTTAAATTAAAACCGAAAATAAAACGTGAAGACATCAGAACTGGACCTTGGGACATAGCCCATCGCGTTCAGAAGGCCTCAAAACGTTAGGATCGACAGTAAGTAGGCCCAAATCCGTGAAAGTCCGAAAATCCACTTTATTTCACGAATTTCGAAATTTATATTATTAAAATATTATTAAATTTCTGGCCGAAACCCTAATCCTATTCATGGTCAGCCGCCACCCTTAATTTCGAAGGCCAGAAATCACCGAACTTCAAATGCTAATATCTTTTGATCCGCTCAACGAAAATTGGCAAACTTGGTACCAAATCGAAGAGGATTTCGAGAGCTTCAGATCTATACGGCTATGATCATCATTAGGGTCACGGATTTCGCGAATTCTCACCGGGAATGGGCTGCGTTTATTGGTGGTTTGTGGGTCCCTGGGGCGTGCGAGTTGGGCCCCACTCACGGCGGTGGTAGGTGGCGCGATGGCCTTCGGGACGGCGGAGGTTGATCGGTCTCTGGTGGCCTCGGGTTGCGTGCGGCCAGAAGGAGGGAGGAGGAAGATGGGTTAGGCCGACGTGAAGACGTGAGGAAGAAAGAACCCGTTCCTTTTTTTTTATATTATTTTATTATTTAATTATTTAATTAACCGATCTTTAAAAATCCGTAACTCTCTCATACGAGGTCCGTTTGACGAACCGTAAATTGCGTTGGAATCACAAAATTGAGAGCTTCGCGATGGCGCAGACCGCAGCTGAAAAGGAGACAGTAAAATTTTGGCCAAAAATCTAGGTGAGAATTCTAATTTTATTTATTTAATCAATTATTAATTATTTTCTCGCGCTAAAAATAATTGTATTATCATATTGATTCAGATCTGAAATGTTCTGTGTTGTTTGAATTGTTGATTGTTGCTTGTTGTATGTTTTGTTGTTCATGATACGCTAAATTCGCATTGGAACTTTATATATTGTTGAATTCATTTGCAGTTAGAAAGTTAGATCATAAACATATTTTATTCAGAATAAAATCATATTTATGCAAATCAAGTTATTATAATTTCATGTTATAAAAAAAAAATATTTTATTTACTCTGTAATGAACAATAGAATGGGAACGACAAATAAAAACTTATATTTTTATTTGTTGGCATAACAAAAGAAATTGATCGCCAAATAAAAAGTTTATTTTTATTTGTTGATATTACAATGCAAATTGGACAATGAATAAAATCTCATTTTTATTTGTTTATATTACAACAGAGATTGTTCAACAAATAAAAACCTTATTTTTATTTGTTTGTATAACAGCAGAATTTGAACGACAAATACAATATTATTTTTAATTTGTTTATTTACAAGAGAAATTGAACAATGAAAAATATTTTATTTCTTAATGTGGATTTGTTTATATTAAAGAGGAATGATTAAAAAGAATAAATTTTTATTGTAAATTTGTTACATTAAGAATAGTGGATTAAAAGTATATAACTCTAATATGAATTTGTTTCATAAAAAAAAAATGAAAATAAAAGACTACATTTTTATAAAGAAAAAAATAGTGATTTCAATAAAGAGTCATATTTTATTCGTCACCTTGATTTCAATAAAAGTTGTAACATTAAAAATCTCACTTTTAACGTAATATTGTTTCGATAAACGAAGTAACATTAAAACTTCATTTTTAAGTTAATAGTGATTTCAATAAAAGAAGCAATGTAAAAGATTATATTTTTATGTGTTGATTGTTTTCAATAGAAAGATGTTACATAAAAAGATTATATTTTTAATGTGGTGTAGATTTCACTGTAAAGACGAAAATAAAAAGATTATATTTTTATTTTCATTTTGTCGCAACGAAAAGTTCATAAGCTAAGATTACATTTTTATTGTAATTTTATCCATTGTAATAAATAGAAAAGATTACATTTATATGCCATGAAAGAATAAATAAAGAAGTTATTATTTTCATTGTAAAATAGAAAAGGTCACATTTTTACATTGTAAAATAGAAAAAAGACATATTTTCTTTGCATAACAAAAGTTACATTTTTATATGTAATTTATATATGAATTTACACTGCATGACAAAAATTGCATTTTTCTATGATATAAAAATGTAAATTTACATTGTATGATTTAAATTACATTTTTCAATGTAATTTAGAGATGAATAATAACGGTAGAATGAAAATTACATTTTTTCCATGTAATTAAAATGTGAATTTGCGTTGTAGGATAAAAATTACATTTTTCTATATAATTTAAATATGAATTTATGTCGTATGATAGGAATTACATTTTTCTATGTAATTAAAATATGAATTCCCATCGCATAATGAAGATTACATTTTTCTATGTAATTTAGAGGTGAATTAGAACGATAAAATAAAAACGATATTTTTTCTATGTAATTTATATACGAGTTATAACGGTATGATAAAAAAAATTTAGAAATATATTTGTTTACATTTTCTTATGTGAGTAAAAGAATAGAAATTGAAAAGACATTTATTTACATTTTCTTATATGAATAAAAAGAATAGAATTTAGAAATATATTTATTTACATTTTCTATAGTAGGAAAACTAGAATTGTTAATGTTGAGTATTTTATCGTCATTTTGAATGCGGTAAAAATAGAATTGTTAATGTTGAATATTTTATCGTCATTTTGAACGCGGTGAAAATAGAATGGTTAATGTTGTCATTTTTATCGACATTCTTGGTGCCATAAAATAGACAATGTTAGTGGTTCATTTTTATCGACATTCTTGGTGCGATAAAAATAGACAATGTTAGTGATTCATTTTTATCGACATTTTTAGTGCGATAGAAATAGACAATGTTAATGATTCATTTTTATTGACATTTTTAGTGCGATAGAAATAGACAATGTTAGTGATTCACTTTATTCGACTTTTTTTATGCGATATAAATAGCGATGTTAATGGTACATTTATATCGTCTTTTAGTTGTAATGAAAAAGAACAAAATAATGGGAATCCTTTTATTTACATTTTCTATTGTAAAGAAAAATAACAAAATTGTGTGAACCATCTTATTTACATTTTCTATTGTAAAGAAAAAGTAAAAAGAGAGTTATATTTCTTATATGCATTTTTAGATGCAAATAAAGCATAGAAAGAAAATTATACTTTTATTTGTCATTGTTTTGTTAAATAAAAGTAAAAGAGTTAAAAAGACATTTTATTTACCATTGTTTTGTTAAATAAAAGTACGAGATATAAAAGAACACTTTTATTAACATTGTTTTGTCAAATAAAAAGACAAATACATGAGATACACTTTTATTTGTGTTTTATGTACAAATAAAAGTACAAGATTAGAAACGCACTTTTATTTACATTGTATTTGTTGAAATAGAATCGTTAACAAAATGAGTGTATCACTTTACTCATCTTTGTTGAATACAGAAATTATGTGAAAATATGAGAATCACTTTTATTTGCATAATATACAGTAGAATTTATACGCAAATATAAAATCCAATTTTTATTTGCAAACTTGCACTAGAATTTATATTCTAATATACAATTGTATTGTTGGTCAAAATATACAATGAAAAGTATTGGTAAGAAACTTCATACAAATATAATGGAATATATATTCCATTTGTCATCCGCAATAAAGCTGTATAAATAAATTACTGTTTATGTAACTTTAGAAGTATATAGGGAAGTCATAAGAGTAAAATACATTTTACTTGATATAAGTGACATGTTAAGTGAAATTGAAGTTGGTTAAACCTATTAACCAATTCTATATTTATTTATTTACATGAACTGTTGTTGGCTGAAAACCCCACACGGGTATTGGGACGATACTTGACTGACACAAATCCCAATGTTTAATTATATGTCTATCGATTGATCGACAGGCTGCGATGAGCGTTATTGTTTTATTTTAATGCTCACACAGTTGACATTGTCACTCTGGTTGTTAATGGATGGATTGAGGATTATTTCCTGTTATTACCCTATACATGAAATGTATGAAACCCATATGACCCAAATTATATGGTACATGGTTGAGTTGCATTCCAATGCAGAATTTCTTTTTAAATAAAGAATTTTTATATAATGAAAGGATCTTTGTAAAATAAAAGATTTTGTATTATAAAGAATATTTTACATTCAGAATCTTTTATATATAGAATATTTCATTGATTATTTTAAAATGTGTTTTTTTTTATAGTAATGAATTAATATCTTTAAGATAAATCTTTTATTTAAGATTATTAGATTTTAACAATTATGTTGGTGATTGATATGTAGAAAGGATTTGTAGTGGATGATGTTTTAAATAACATTTATCCTTTAATCCAATTTACATTGAAATTACTATTTGAAATTTATAAATCTATTTTATAAATTAAATCAAAATTGGAATATTAATACATCTTTTTAGAAAGATTAAAAATGTAATTTATTTTATCTTTGATAAAATTAATGAGAACCTTTTAACATAAATAATAATTTTTATTTAAAAGGATATTCAAAGTTGGAATGTGGCGTATGGTTGATTTTAATTACAAATACGCGAGTTATTCAGAAAGACCGGGTCTAACCCATTCTGAATAATCATCACGACGATCAAGAGTCGAAGATGAAGACGGTGACTGAAGACCGGAGAGCTTCACATCGTTTGGTTGATGGTGACTGATATCTTGAATTGGGACTGATCCCCCAAGGCAAGGTAAAAGTGATGATCTTCCAGACGTACTGGAGATCGACGGATACGTTGTTTCGTTCAGACCCAGAACGGACTTGTAAATGGATAGCATGCCTGACATTGAAATTTATTTCATGTAATTAAATTGGTTTTTATTTAATATATAAATGCATGGTGGCGGAGGATTTATTCTCTTGCTTAACACCCTTTTGTATGTTAAATATTTACCGATCGCATGATATGAGTTGTTGATGTGGTATGCCAAGTTGCACTTGATCAAGGCTTATTGTTGCAAAGCAGAGCCTTGTGGGATGATCAAAGCATAGTCTATTTAGGCATAGCTTTGTGTATATCGTGACTTCGCGAGCCTCACAGCCCGGTAGAGTCTAAAACGGGAGAAGGGAACGCAGGGAGTGCACACGTTTCTTTCTAGCTAGAAGTGGTGTCGGTGCTTAAACTGGCTGACATTTTACTTATGTGGTTGTTGGATTGTTCGAGGCCTCGGTTTATGCGGTCGCTACTGGCCGTAGTATAGGTCCAAAAGGACCGGGAAGCGTGTGTTCAGGAATTGCCAATCCACAAAAGTAAGTGTGGACCGGCCCTGCAGGATCCAAGGGTTGGACAGAGTACCAATCCTGGGGCATTGCTAGAGTGTCTCGAATCGGTAAGGATCTCCTCCCTAGCCTTGACTCAGATGGAAACCCAAATTTCCAATACGACATCACGCGGTTTTGATTGTATACCTATATATGGCGACATAGTGGGATGGGGCACTCATGCCGTCTAGGATTGATACATTTACTTTGATGTACTTCAAATTGGTTGCACACTATTATTATATAATACCGTGTTTATCGTATCAAGCATTTTTGATCATTATAAGGTAAAACCCTATCCTCCGGTTTGCGTTGCATTGTGTGATGGGACTTGGGTCTTATAATGGTTTCATTTTTCTAAAAAGCATTGCGCTATTTTGACGATTTACTTTAGTCATGCACTGGCAATCCATAGGAGAAAACCCGTTCCGCGAAAGTGGCGTGGTCCTGTGATTAGCCTTATTATATTATATAGGTTAAGTAGAATTCTCACACCAGTCCCATGACTGACCTGTAGTTTTGTCCACTGGCAAACTCGGGTGCCCATATTTTCCACACGGGCAGTCGAGTAGCTATTTTTGCAGATATATTAAACAGGATTCTGGGTTGAAGCTTAAAGCTGTGTCCAGAGATAGAGAGTCTTCCGCTGTGTTCTTCCGTTGCAGTATATTACTTTTTTTTGTATTTATCTTCCGCTGTAATTATATTCCAATGTACTCTGATATGTATATTCTGTACTCTGATGTAACATTATATGATGATATGTTATAAAAGTCTTCTGTTGTTGTTTTAATATGTTGTATGCCCAAAGTTAAAGTATTCGTAGATTTTCACTTTTTGGGTCAGACCTGTGTGGTTTATGGTCGATCCAAAGGGTGGGAATTTGCGGGTCTTTACATTTATTATAATGACAGCGCTAAAATCGATGTTTAGATTTACAAAAACATTTATTATAACAACAGCGTTAAAATCGCTATATAGATTAACAAAACATTTATTATAATGACAGCGCTAAAATCACTGTTTAGATTTACAAAAACATTAATTATAACAACAGCGTTAAAATCGCTGTATATATCTACAAAACATTTATTATAATGACAGCGCTAAAATCTCTGTTTAGATTTACAAAACATTTATTATAACAACAGCATTATAATCGCTGTTTCCAAATATTTGGTTTATAAAATATAACTTGTACTTATTCATTTCAATAAATAACTTAATAAGTAAATAGATAAATAATTAAATTTGATTCAAACTGGAAAATAAAAATACTATCTCCCTAAATTCAATATAATTGAATTCCAATAAATAACTTTATCTCAATAATCTATATTTGATTTATATTCCGAATTTCGGAATTTATCTACTATTTAGGGTAATTCAAAATCCCAAATTTCACTTTTGAATTTACGCTCTCTAAATTCTTACCAAAATCCTTTATACCCATTTCAGTCTACAAAACATTATCCCAATTTATTCTATATTCCAAATGTTGGAATAAAACTCATCGTTTCTCAAAACGATTATGCATTTCTTTTTCTCATTCAATTTCCAATCTAGATTCATATTTCAAATCTGAATTTCCTTTAGAGATATTTCATTTGCAAATATTTCCTTCAAACAATTATTCACTTAAATCTTGAATATATTTCTTTTATAATCGCTACATTCCATTACCAATATCGTTTTCAAACCCGATTTCCACTTTTCCAATATGAATTCAAACTTGAATTTATATTTTACTTTGTCTCAAGATAATATTTTTACGAATCTATAAACATCGTTTTATAAACAACTTCTTGTTTTATTTAAAAAAGTTTCCATTTTAAGTTTATTCGAAATTTTATTTCTATTTTGGAAATAAATTCTATTTTTAAAGTCCAATTTCCTTTTCCACATTCAAAAATATTTTACGGTATCTAAAATACCAAGTTTCTAGGGCCAGGGTAAATCAAACATACCATATCCAATCATGGATTATATAACACATCACCTAATATAAAACAGTAAGATAAATGTTGAGGAATCTAGATGGATCCCTCCAACATGTTTCCCTGCATCCACAGATGTTAATCAACATCAATAATATTATTTTTACATCAATACGAAATATCATGGTGAACAGATTCATTAAACGGTCAATGGTATAACTATATCAACCAATTTTACCAATTTTATCAATCATTCATCCAAACAACCATCACAAGGTATAAAATTTAAAACTCGTATATATATATATATATATATATATATATATTTAAATGAGTCAGAGTTAGTGAGTTTACTCACTTTGGTTCGCAGTCGATGATTCTGCTTGTGTTTTGGTTTAAAATCAACAGTGTTTGATTTTTCTATAATATCCCAGTATCTTTATTCTCAGCCACGTCAGTTCCACGACGTAGAACTTGTTGTTACGATTCCAATGTAGTGGAGTGTGCTCAATTCTGATAACGTATGCATCAGTTATAGGCAATATAAGTTACATAATTTATTTAAACTAACAAATCAATTAGTTAATTATTAACTTTAAATGATGTGTTAATTACCGCATAATCACTTGATTTAACCAATCGAGCCCAACTTATTGTCATTCTCCTTCTTCCGATGTTTAATTTGGTTATCAGTGAATATCATTCCACACCAAATAAACATGAACTTCTCATCCACTTAATTACCGTAATCACCAAAAAAATCCCCTCGTTAATCATGAATTTTTGCAATATCCTCCTACCTCATTTCTTTATTCGCAATACAAACGATCTGTAATGACCCAGAAAATCTGAACCAATTTAAATTTTTTAAATTGGCTAAAATAATGGATTTTAAATATTTAAAATAAATATTTTAAATAATAGCGATGAAAACTGAGTTTGAATCGACAATTGAAAACGAATATAATTAATTCTAATTATAAACAAGGCCTGAAATGGCGTTGTAGTTTCAAAAATTGAATTCAAACTTTGTCGGGCTGTACCGGGTACAAAACAAAACAGATTTTAATGAAACCAAAAATATTTAAATCTGTTAGTGAATACCTTTCTAACGAATCTGAAAAATCGAATATTCATAGCGGAAAGCAAAAGTTATGGCCAAATGAATTTTCAGAAAGGTCGTTGTGGAAATTATATAGCCCGTGAAATTGGCCATTTTGCATACGACCTCGGAATTCGACGAAACCACTTTTGTTGGATCCAGGATGTGAAGTTATTGATAGGTTTCAAATTTCGTAATTTTTGAAGCTAGTATGTGAGCGTGGCAAAGGAAAACGTGTTTTGGTCAATTATAGTTAAATTGGATCGACCAGAAATGGGCCTTTTTGCAAACGGTCTCAGAATTCGACGAAGCTAGTTTTGTTGGGACCGTATCGTCAAAACATAGCTAGATTTATTTTTCTGGAATTTTTCGAATCAGTTTGTGGCCCTGGCAAATTGAAATGTATGTTCAAATTGAATATTGAATGTTATATATTTTAAACTAAAGAAAAACGGACTGAAACAGTCGATTGGGCCTACGAAACATATCCCATTGTGTTCGGAATGGGGGTAAAACTCTAGGGACAACAGTCGTTGGGTTTGAATTGGCGTTCGGGTGGGAAAGGGGTATTTTCGAAATTTAAAAAAAATATATAAAGAAAATCTCTCATTGGCTAGTGACCATCTTCTCTCTCCCCGATATATACTGCGCATGACGGAAATGATGTCGCCGCCTTCTCTCTTCGATTTCTCCCACGTTTCACAATGAAATCGAGTGATTCTTGATTCATTTCAAAGCTCTTCGTCTCCTCTTTAAATCCATCTAAGGTTTGCTAGTTATCATCAAGTGTGGAGGGAGATACGGGTCCTCAAAGTCAACGACTTTGGAGCGCCGCCGAGCCTTCAGGGTGCCACCAAATGGAGTGAAACCACCAGCGCCGGGAAGGTGGTTCGAAGCTCTTCGACGCTGTGTGAGCTGATTCTCCTATCGCGCAATGGTTTGATCGAAAGATCAAAACCTAGTTTTGAACCATCGTGAAAGTTGGGTCTTTTAATTACATCTGAACTTTGAAAAATCATATCTTTTTCGTTTCTTGATGAAATTCGATGAAACAGGAAACATCGTGACCGTGTGGACGTCTTCTACATTTTAGAAGAGACCGCATATTTTTCTGAGCCTTCTGCTATTTTTGGTGGAGTGGAACCAAAGGTGAGAAATCTAAATTAAAGGAATTTGAATGGAAAATGTCGTGTATAAATTATGTAAGCGAAATATAAATTACACACGTGTTGTATACCTCATGTACATGCGTGGTGTAAGCTATATAAGCGAAGTATGAATTATACATGCATATAAATAATTGATATATGTGTTGAAATGCAAGTGAAATATAGCAATAATATATATAAATATATATATACTCCCCTCGTCCACAAACCATGGACGATATTTATTATTGTGAATTGGTGTGAAATATTGGATGAAAATATGAATGGTTGAATAATTGTTTGTGGTTGATATCATTTGGTTGTGGTTGAAAAAAATACCCATTGGTGATTGAAATGAATTGGAAATATTTGTGGAAATAAAAATAAAACATGGCGCCTGCGTGCGAATTAGATGCATGAATCCCTATTGTCAAAAACCGCGAAGTTTTAAGGTAGAGCGAGGAGCCGTACTAGGGACGGAGCCGGTTTTAACTACCCTGCCGTTATGCTGCCAAAATTTTGAATAATCATTATGTGTTAGATTAATTTTCATATGTTGAAATTATTTTCATGCGTTGAAATTAAAGTCATATGTTAAAACTATATCCATGTATGGAAATGTTCATGTGTTGAAAAGTGATGTGTGAAAATTAAATTCATTTATGAATGAATGAAGTGTCTAAACAATAAAAATCACATTTTTATAATATATATGAAGTATGTAAAATATTCGCCTTATATATAAATAGTTTCAACAACAAAAATTTTATCTTTCTTATATGAACAACAAAAATAAAATATCCATGTGTGGAAATGCTCATGTGTTGAGAAGTGTGTGTAGTGGAAAAGTTCATGTGTTGAATAAAAAGATCAAACAATAAAAATTACATTTTTATTGAAACTATGAAGTGTTGAAAATATCTATTTGTCGAATAAATATTTAAATGATAAAAATATCATTTTTATCATCTATGTGATATGCTAAAGATATGCGGACGTTGAAATAAATATTTGTGAAGAAATATTATTTTCAACATGCATAGGAACTAAAGAAAATAGTCATGTGTTGAAATGTATTTTAGTTCGCCAAAATTATCATCTTTGAAATGTGAAGTGTTAAAAATAGCCACTTGCTCAAATAAAATATGCATGAGTTGAAATATACATTAATTAGCTAATGATATGATTTTAGTCTATGCATGCAACATTAGAATGAATGGTGTTTTTAAACCAAAGTAAATCAAATATGAAGTTGAATGGAAAATGATAAGTGATAAAAATTGTATATATGTACGTGCATATTTATTGAACAGGTTATAGCGAAGGGGCTAGAGAAGAGGAATAAATTTTTGTGCCCGACAAATAGGTACACATTTACTGTTTTGTTTGGGTGATGATTTTATGATCCTGTTGGCTAGACGCCCGTGTGGCTATTTGGGAATTTTCCCAGCCCCTCCCGTACAAAGGAGATTATGGCGAAATTTTCCGAAATTTAAAGGTGTTAGTGAAATATTTGAAGTGAAAACGATATTGAAACTGTTGAATGAACTATATTTTTATAAATATATAAATATAAATAAAATTAAAACGAAACGTGGCCGTGCAATTCGTGTTTTGAAACCGTGATTTCAAACAACTAGTGCGGGAAATCCGACCATTGGATTTTCCCCAAACAGCAATCCGACCATTGGATTGTCCCGAAACCGCAACCGTTGGGTTCGCATTGGAAATATCTTTCCAACGGCACCAGCTTTGTAAAAATCCAACGGTTGGATTGTCAGGAATGTTTAATTCAAATCTGAAGAAAAACAGCGCCAGAATCGATTATATTTATATATATATATATATATATATATATATAATTATATTTAATCGAATAACAACGCTGTAGTTCGTATTTTGAAATCGAAACTTCAAACGATTGTACCGGGAGATCCGACCGTCGGATTTTCCCGAAAGTGGAACCGTTGGATTCGTTTTGAAAAGACCTTTCCAATGATGTAAATTTTATGAAGATACAATGGTTTGATTTTCAGATATGTGTAAATCAAATCTGAAGAAAAACAGCGCCACGGCCGCGTTATGGCCCAAAGCGTCGTTTTGACTAAATTAGCTATTTTAAAATAAATAAAAATAGCGATAAATTGTTATAAAATATCATAAACGATATGGAATGGAAATAAACTGAATTTGCTCGATTTATGTGGTTTTTGATGGTTGAATGTGTTTGGTGTGAAAAGTACATTAAAGAACAAATTGGTGTTGTCGATTGATTTAACCATTGAAATAAGTTGATTTGAAATTCTAAAAATACGTGAATTATTTGAAAAGGCCGAATTAATTCTCATTTCAAATAATTGACCGACGATTGAAAGTCGAAGATGAAGACGGTGGTCGAAGACCGGAGATCTTCACCTCGTTTGGATGGTAACCGAGGTCCTGATTGGGAGGCATCCCGAAATATGGATAATGAGTAGTGATCGTCCAGACATACGTGGTGATCGATGGGTTTGCGAGGTATTTAGTGCCTCCGGTTTCGTTCAGACCCAGAACGGACTTGTAAATGGACTGTGTGTCTGACATTGGATTTTATTCTGTGTTCATTGATCTCTATTAAATATACATCTATTTGGCGGCGGAGAATTTATTCCTTTGCTTAACGCCCATCTCTGAGACGCACGAGCTCAGAGGTTGTGTATCGATGGACATCAGTCGCATGGCATGAATTGCTAGTGTGGCATGCCTAAGTGGCAAATGATCAGGGTTTTTGTTGAAAAGCAAAGTCTTGTGGTGATGATCAAAGCACCGCCTGTGTGGCGTAGCTTTGTGTATAATGTGAATTCACGAGCCTCACACCCCGGTATGAACCAGAAACGGGAGAAGGACCTCAGGGAGGGCATGCGTTTCTTTCTAGCTAGGCTGGTGTCAGTGACCTACCAGCCCTGACATTTATATACTTTTCACCTGTGTTGTTGTTGCTGTTGCGAGGCGCCTCGGATATATCGGTCGATCCGGTACCGATGGAGCCATTCGTTGGCTCGTTTACGCCCCATAGGGCGAAGAAACGTAGTGTTCAGGCATAATAATCCACATCGGTGGACCGGCCCTGACGATCCAAGGGCCCACCTGAGTCTTAGCTCTGAGACATGGGCTAGATTGTCTCGAATTCGGTAAGGACTATCTTTTGCCTTGGTTCATGACGAAAATACAATTTCCAAATACGCGACTGTGCGGTTTTGATTATATACCTATATATGGCGACATAGTGGTATGGGGCATTAATTCCGTCTATGATTGATAGTTATGATTGAAATTGTTTTTGAAACAAATCATTCTTTTAAACATCGCTATGCTTTTTATAAAAATGAAGCCATTATAAGACTCAGTTCCCATCACACAATGCAACGCAAACCGGAGGATAGAGTTTTTACCTTATAATGGCCAAAACATGATTGATATGAATAAAACAAAAGCACAGTATCAACTGTGCACCCCCAAAGCCATGTTCCCTTCCTTGCACTGCCGAATTACACTCCTGTAGCCACGAACAATATCAATACCCAACTCCTGTAGCCCTCATCTTTTTCCCCTCTTTCGAAAGCACCCTGATATTTCTTCCAAACAAACACACTTCTAGTTCGAAGCTGCTCCATTTGTAACCCAAGCATTGTCATCTTCCAAATGACCCCTTCAGTTCTTTGCTAAACTAACAGATGACCATTCTTTTATCACTATTATTTTTCACACGTCTAAACTCCATTTAGTCAGTCCTCCTTCCCGTATTTCCGCACACAACGGCAACCTCCACGTCACCGACTATGCATGCACATTAAACCTCTTTCAAAGAAAACAAATTGCCTGCTCCTGTACATTCCTCCACCGCCCACGCTGTGCTCTCCTTGTCAACTCTTCCGAACCTTACTAGCTTCACCTCGGATGACATTCTACAGCCTGCCCATGAATTCCAAATTAGCCGCACCGTTCTTCATTGGAACAAGCCACCACAGATCGACCAAGGCCACCAGACCCCTTCCATTCGCCACCATGATTTGGGTTTTCGGAGTTTTGATCGAATATAAGAATAAAGGCACCGGTGATTTAAGGATTCGAAACATAAATGTATTGGGATCTTCAGAATTTATTGGGGTTGATTTAGATTTTTAATTTATTTGTAAAGTTTTGGTCTTCTCATGTTTGGCTTTGGATCTGAGAACATGAATTGAGGAGTAGAGAAGAGTATTTAAAGGTGAAACGGTTTAGGGCGCATGCAACTAAAGTTACTTGGCACACACGATTTCCATTTACTTGGTACTCACGGTCGGTAATTATTTGGAGGGCACGGTGTATAGTGTCTTAGGGAACAAGGATCAACAAACGTGATAGGCAAGGGTAATATGTTTTTATCTAATAAAAGTGGCTTCATAGTATGTGCCTGGCGTGTGCATTGAATTTAATTTGCAGTGTAGACTTCTGTGTAATATAATATTCACAAGTCTGCGTTTTTTTCTTTTGATATACATATGGATGATCTTCATCTGCTTTGAGTATGCACATCTTTTCAAGTGTTGGTCTTAAGTAGCAATATGTTTTAAAAATAACATGTCCAGTATAAACAGCATGTACATTCAGGTACAGGTTGATTGTTATGTTGGGTACATAAGGTTATTGTTCATATCTGAACTGCTACGGATAGAAATAAGAGTACGGTCGTGTCCAGCGAGGTACCATGATCCCAAAAATATAATAACATCGATAGTTTAACTTATATTATGAAACCCCAAAATATTGATATAGGGTGCAAAATACTCCAACCAAAAGTTGCGTATTTAATGAATTAAAAATTACAGTAAAATTCTAAAAATTAAATTATAATTACGACTCAAAAGAATCTTTTCCAAATTTGTAACCAATCTCTAGTTATATTAACTAGACCGTTATGGTCCATAAACGATTCTACAACGACTATTTCAAAATTTGATTTGGACATAAAACAAAATATAGAATATGAAAACTTGATTTTTTTCTTCCATTAGAAAAATAAAATCAAATAGATCCGAAAGTTTCTTGTTTCAAAGAAATCCGACTTATATTGAATCATGTATATCCATTTGAAGTTCAAATCGTAATTTACAAACTACCGCGACTATTTCGAGCTCATTTTAAATTATAATTATAAATTATACGTTTAAATATCATTTTTATTAAATACATTCCTATATACAATTCAAATAAAATATTTAAAACAAAATTTAAATATTCAGAATTCAACTGCTAAAAATCTTGGTCGTTACATAATCATTCTTTCACCCTTTCCATGGAAATTCGCAACTTCAAAACCAAATAAAAAATCAACCACTCGATATAAAAATCCAATCTTGGGTCCAATGTTTTTCTTTTCCAAAGGGCTTCTACCCTATATACATATTGTAAGGTGCGGTTAAATTCCATGTCACTCAAATTGGGGAGAAGTAAACCTAGGGCTATAATATTGGGGTGTTGTGATCATCGAGGGGAGGGTTGGGTAACGGCGAGTTGCGCCAAGCAAGGAGGGGAACGGTCTGATCGTATTCAGATGGATTTAGTCATATTTTGTGTCGAATTTTTCTGTGTCATGAGTGACCCTGTTTCTAAGTCGCTACGACCGAAGCGTGTTGGACTGGAAGGCGTTGAGGTGGTGGAGGCCACGAAGACGGAGGGAACGGGTTTTGGTGTACTATAGGGTCCTGGATTTGCATATCGCGATGGAGCATGTGTTAATGATTGGGTTAATGAGATTAAACAGTATAAACGTGGCTTAACTGGTAATTTACTTGATCAATGATGTAATTAAATAGGAAGCAGTGGGTTGCGTTTTGGTTCAGGAGTATATGGCGTGAGCGGAATAATGTACAGGAGCAGAAAGTACAATACTGGGAAGGGGAAGTTTCAGTTGGGGAGACAATTAGATGTTGAGGAGTTTGGTGGCCTTGCTTTGAGTATCAGTGAAGAAAAAAAGGGGAGATGTGAAGTTGAAGTTGTGACAATGGGAATGGGTGAAGTGCAAGTTCAAAAATGGAAGTAGTGGGGTTTGTCTTCAACATGGTTTAATGATTGGAAGGTGCTGCATGTTTTACCGAGGAGACAAGTTTTTATTTTTGTTAACTGTAACAAAAGGGACCAGAGTGATCGGTTTTTGTGGAAATGGTGGGGAACGGAAGATATGTTGGAAGGGAAAAATTATGTGGATTATGTTGAAATTATCACGACATGGACAAAGAGGGAATTGGAGGAAGATTGGCTAAGGTGGGTTTAGGGAACAAATTATGAACTGAACAGGAGAGGAAGAAATATTAGCTATAAACGTGGCTTAAGAGTTGAATCATTAAGGTTAACATTTATTTGATGGTTATTTAATTAATTAAGTTATTATTTTAAAAATAATTGTTTAACGTGAGATCGTATAACTCACACAACTATTTCAAATGGGGACAGAATCTCACAAGACTGGTCACGTTGGAGCCATAGCGATACGGAGTGGAGCTATTTCCGCTAGGAACAGAGCCATTGGAAATTCGTGATAAAAATCAAACACTGTTGATTTTATCTGAAACGAAAGCAGAACCGTCAACTGCAAAATGATGTGAATAAACTCACTTACTCTGACTTGTTTATATTTTTATATAAACAAGTTTAAAATTTATTTACTGTAATTTTATACTGTGAAATGGTTGATTGGTTGAATAGTTGATAAAATTGGTTGAAATGGTTGATATGATTACATCATTGATCGATTATCGGTTCTGACATTTTATTGATGTTGATTAACATCTGTGGATGCAGGGAACAGGTTGGAGGGATCCAACTGGATCCCTCAATATTTATGTTACTGTTTTTATTTGATTGTGCCATATGATGTGTCATATTGTACATGATTTGATATGTTGTGTTAGAATTACCCTGGCCCTAGAAAAACGTGGTATGTTAGATACCGTAAAATATTTCCGAACAGGGAAAAGGAAGTTGAAATTTTAAATGGAATAAATTTTCAAAATAGAAATAAAATTTCAAATAGAGTTGAAAATAGAAACCTATTCAAATGATAAATCAAGAAGTTTTTTTTAAATGAAAGTATAAAGTGGATTATTTATCATTGGATAAATTTAAATATAAATTCAAAATTTGAATTTATAGGAAAAAGTGGAAATCAAATTTGAAATCAATATTTGAAATGAGATTTGAACATAGCAAATTATAAACGAAATCGTAAATGAGATTTTAAATAAGTTAAAATAAAAGAATGAGATTTGTAAACGGGATTTGTCGGTAAATGTGGAGATTTAAAAAAGGCTTTGTCTTAACTTTTAAAATTAAGTAAATAAAATTCAATGGAATGAAACTTTTAAGGAAGATGGTTAATAGGGTAATAATAAACTAAAATGTGTTAATGGTTTTAGAATGAAATCTAAGCTAAGTAGTGAAAAGATGGTAAACCGGATAGTATAAGTGAGTAATCCAAATAAGATTTAAATGAAGTTTTTAAAACCAAAGTGATGACTTTAATTAAATTAAGCAAAGCACTGTAATTTAAATAAAAAAATTAAATGCAAAGGAAAATACATAAGATAGTTTTGTGTTAAACATTATAAATGGATTTTTGAAATAAAACCCAAGGAAAGAGGTTTTGTTGTAAAGAAGGTGGAAAGAGGATTTTTATCCTAATATAACCTTTATCTTATGGGTTTCGACAAACATAATGGTATATGTCTGCATTGTTTAAATCCAGGCATTTTGACTATCTTTTAAAAATGAACAACGGAAGCATATGCGTCGCATATGGTACTTTATTCAAAACAGCGATTATAACGCTACTGTTATAATAGATGTTTTGTAAATCTAAATAGCAATTTTAAAGCTGCTATTATAATAAATGTTATATAAAGCTAAAACAGCGATTGTAATGCTATCGTTGAAATAAATATTTTATAAACTAAATAGTTGGAAACAGCGATTATGACGCTACCATTATAATCAATGTTTGTCCGTAAAAAAAAGTGGATTCTTAGATTGAATCCGAGAGTCGCGTAAGCGAGGTTTTTGTTTGAGGTTGTGAGCTTTGACTATTTCAAAATTGGGAATGTTGTTCAATTAAGGTCTGAGAGGTAATTATACCCCAGCTTGATTGACTTCATGATTGATGGAGAAATGGTTAAGGTACGATAGTGAAGATTGGTTAGCAATATAGTTAGTTAACAAATGATTAATGTTTGAGTTAGAATAACGATGTTTTATAACATCGCATTAATTTAAAGGATTTTTGAAGTGTTTTCCCCAAATAAAATGAGAGATATTTTCTTTGCATAGAAAATGAATTGGTCAACGAGAAATTAAGAAATGCAAGATGGAAATATTTTCCGATATTAATAAAGTATACTGTCTGAATATCGAAAATAAGAAATCGTGAATATATAGAATTGTTTTCTAACTGGAATAAGAGATATTTTCTCGAATATAGAATTAGGATATTGAAAATGTTTTACAAGAATCGAGAGAGAAAATCAAGCTTTGAAAAGATAGGAAAGATGGAAATTTGGAATTGATAACAAAATAACGAATTTATGTTAATAGGGTCCAGTATTGCTGATCAGTAGAAATTCCATTTGGAGATAGGGTCGTTGGTTGAATGGATGTTCCTTTGATAGTTAAATCACCGACTATCAAAGTTTTGATTTATTTTATACCTCTGTTGTCAATACGGAGAGACCGGGATCAGATTTAATATCTGAAAACCACTCCGTATTGGCATAAGCGTTACGAATAAACTTATGTTAAAGAGATTGTGAAGACGGAGTAAAATTCAAGGGTTGTTCTGTTAACCCTAGGTAGAAATTGCCTAAGATGGATTAATAGAACGGTGCCTTCGGTTTGTCCAGACCCAGGACAACTTGTAAGGACGAGTGTCTGACAGAGTATTTCCAAAGGGATTACGTACGTCGATTCCTTCAAACGTACCAAGTTGGTAGCAAAGAATGGAAACTTCTTTAGCCTAACAATCTGAGTATTTTTGTGGGAATCAATTAGTGATTTCCGATGGATCTGATGATGTGGCATTCAAAGTGAATGGTGGCCGGATGTTATGGAAGATAATTCAAACCTCAAGCCTCACAACCGGGAATTTGACAAAAATCGGGCAGGCAACATGGCTAGGTGGGTCGTTCCCATTAGGATGTATAATCAGCTATCTAGAGAAATTCCATTTGCTTCTTTAATTTATCGATGCTGTCCCTTTCGGGAAACGGTTGCTGATCCCAACCGTTGGTGATATACATTTGATACTGTAACGACACGGATTTTGCCCGACCTTAATCGACCGTTAAATCGATCAAGACCGTCCAACTTCTGCATACGTTAACTTTGGGAATACAATACATTAGAACTGATAACAAAAGACTTTTATTACATCATAATAACGTAACATCAGAGTACAGAATATATATCAGAGTACATTGAAAATAATACAGCGGAAGATAAAATTACAATAAGTAATACAACGAACAGCGGAAGACTTCTAATGCTCTGGGCACAGCTTTAAGCTTCAATCCAGAATCCTGCTCAAGAGATAAACCTGTAGAAAAACTACTCGACTGCCCGTGTGGAAAAGAGGGCACCCGAGTTTGCAAAGGTGGAAACAAACTACGAGTCAGTCATGGGACTGGTGTGAGAATTCTTAACTAGTTTAACTAATAGAAATAAGGCAAATCCAAGGACCACGCCGCTAACGCGGAACGGGTTTATTCCAATGGATTGCCGTGCATAAAATAAGTAAATCGTCAAATAGCGCAATGCTTTTTGAAAAAAAAATGAAAAAAAATGAAACCATTATAAGACCCAGGTCCCATCACACAATGCAACGCAAGCCGGAGGATAGGGTTTTACCTTATAATGGTCAAGAGATGATAAATACGTCAAAGCGATATTATTAATAGTGTGTATATGTTTTGATAAAACAATACAAAGTAAATATATTAATCCTAGACGGCATGGGTACCATGATATCATGTCGCCATACTAGTTATACAATCAAAACCGCATGGGTCGTATTGGAGATTTGGTTTCCATCATGAGTCAAGGCTAGGAACGATCTCCTACCGATTCGAGACACTCTAGCAATGCCTCAGGATTCGGACGCTGGCGAACCCTTGGATACAGCAGGGCCGGTCCACAAATAACGTTAGTGGATTAGTTATGTCTGAACACACGCCTCCCGGTCCTATTGAACCTATAATACGGCCATTGGCGACCGCAAAAGAAATAAACCGAGGCCTCGAAAATTCCATCATCCACATAAGTAAAATGTCAGCGCTGGTAGGTCCCTGACACCCACTAAAAGCTAGAAAGAGTTCGTGTGCACTCCCTGCGTTCCCTTGCTCCGTTTTAGACTCTACCGGTGTGCGAGGCTCGCGAAGTCACGCTACACAAAGCTATGCCAAAATAGGCTATGCTTTGATCATCCCACAAGGCCTGCTTTGCAACAAAGCCTTGATCATTTGCATCTTGGCGTGCCACGTTGACATTTCACGCCATGCAATTCATAACTATTAATACACAACCACTAAGGGTGTTAAAGCAAGAGAATAAATTCTCAGCCACCAATAGTTGTATATAAATAGAAATCAATTTACATAGATTAAAATCCAACGTCAGACATGCATCCATTTATAAACTTATGCTCTAGGTTCGAGCGAAAGCCAAATCCGTACAAATCAACACAACGTCCGGATAACTACCACTTTATCCCTGTCCTGGGTACGAGTCAGTCCAGGGCATCAGTAATCCTCATCCATTCGATGTGAAGACCGTCGGTCTTCAATCACCGTCTTCAACTCTTCGACTTAGATCGTCGTATAATCATTCGAAATGGGTTAAACCCGGTTTTTCCGAATAACTTGCGTATTTCATAATTGAAAATCAAGCGTTATAAAACACGTCCAACGTCTCATTCCAATTCAGAATATTCTTTTAATAGAATATTCATATTAAAAGGGAAAGATTCCCATAAATTAAATCAAAGATAAAATCTTAAAGATTTATTCTTTTTAAACATTCATTTATAACCCCAATTGATTTTGATATCAAAAATCATTCTTAAATGATTATCCAACTTTTAAGAAATAAAACTTATCTTCAATTGGGTTAAAGAATCAATTTCATTTAAAAACATTGTTCACGATAAACCCAATGTCATCTTCCATTATATATGGAATTTTCATAGAAATTGAGTTAAAATATAATCGATATAAATTTCTGTATCAGATCAATAATATGTATGGAATAACGGCAAAGCCTCTTAAATTCCATCTATAGTATCAGTCTTCTTTTACAGAAACCTATCTTGATTATTATCAAACCGAATTTCCACTCAATTCCAATTTAATTAATATTAAAATGGAAAACTTGATTTTAGAGAATTTTCTTTTTAAATCTTGAAATAAAGATTTATAATTTCTAAATCATATTATCACTGTAAATTGGGTTAAAGAACCAATGTCGTTTAAAACATAGTTCACTGTAAACCCAATTCACATGACATTTGATTTCCATTACAAAATATAATTGAAACTCTAAAAATCTTAATTGAAAGATTGATTTCAGTTAACAACTAATTTACCTCAATAGAAATATCTTTTATCTTTTGTCCATTCAAGAACAGACAAAGAAATCATTATTTTATTCTTGGTTAAATATTATTTAAAATATTCATTATTCTTAAATTTTATTCTTTATAAAAGATTCTTTATAAATGTCCTTATTTTGAAGTACAGTATTCTTTATTTTAAAGGATAGGATTTTACAATATTCTTTATTATAAATATTCTTTATTTTAAAAGATATTCTTTTATAATGTTCGTTATTCTAGATTTTAAAAGGTATTCTTTATTTAAAAGAAATCCTGAACTGGAATGTGACTCAATCAGTTACCATATAACTGTGGTTATATGGTTTTCACACATCGTATGTATATGACAATAAATGATTCATAATTATCAAACATCCATTCACATCCAGAGTGAAGTTTATAACTGTGTGAGTATTAAAATGAAATAATAATAATACTCATCACAGCCTGTCAATCTATCGATCGACATATAACTAAATATTGGGACTAGTGTATATAAATTCATCCCAACACCCGTGTGGGGTTTTCAGCCAACAACAATACATATCAATAAATGATTGGTTAAAGAATTTAATCAATTTAATTCTACTGACATGTTAGTGACAATGGACTAACATGTTATAATATTTCTAATATCGAGTACAGGTATATTTTTACTCGTATAATTTTCTTATTTATTTCTAAGGTCTAATAAACTGTAATCTATTTATATGGCATTACTGTGGACGACAAATAAAAGATCATAAATCGTGTTTTAGCAATGTGTATACTTTATAAATCGTGTTATACTCGCATTATGAATGCGGACAAAGAAGTAAATTTTATTTCTAACATTTAATTTGCATGGTGAATACGAATTAAAAGTGAATCTTAACTCTAAAGTCTTGTTCGCATTGGTGGATGTAAACCAAAAAGCTAATTCCTTATTACAATGATTTGTTCGCATTTGTAGATGCGAACAAAAGTAAAATTTTAATTCTTAATATTTTGCTTGCATTGTGGATGCGAATAAAAAGGGTAATCCCTTATTTTAAATCTTTTGTTTGCATTGAGGATGCGAACAAAAGTATAATCTTATATTTTTAATCTTTTGTTTGTATTGTGAATGCGAACAAAATGATAATCCCTTATTTTAAATCTTTTGTTTGCATTGAGGATGCGAACAAAAGTATAATTTTATATTTATAATCCTTTGTTTGCATTGTGAATGTGAATAAAAAGGGTAATCCCTTATTTTAAATCTTTTGTTTGCATTGAGGATGCGAACAAAAGTATAATCTTATATTTTTAATCCTTTGTTTGCATTGTGAATGTAAATGAAACAAAAGTAAACTTTTTATTCTAAATGTCACTTACATTGTAGAAATGTAAATAAAATAAAATGAGAGTTTAGTTCCAAATATCATTTACAGGGTAGAAATGTAAATGGAATAAAAGTAAATTTTGTTCCAAAAGTTATTTACATTGTGGAAATGTAAATAAAATAAAAAGTGAGTTTTTCCTTAAGCGTTATTTGTTTTTAATTCTTAATCATTTCCACTATTTGAGGTGAAAACAAAAGTATGTTTCTATTTCAAGATTCATTTTTGTTTTGAGAACACAAAATAAAATATAAGTTTTTATGCCCATTCATATTTTCACATTATAAAGTGTAAACAAAAGTAAAGTTTTGTTTTCAAGTTTTATTTGTGTTTTGAGACACAAATAAAAATATAAGTTTTATTTGTTTTCAATGTTATTTACCCTTTACAGATGTAAATTGAATAAAAAGTAAACCTTGTTTACAATGTTATTTACATTGTACAAATGTGAACAAAAAAAGGAAAAAGGGTAAACTTTGTTCACAATGTTATTTACATCATACAAATGTAAGTAAATTACAAAGGAGATTTTGTTGCCATTCATATTTACATTATATGAAGGTAAATAAAAGAATAAACTTTTAATTACAAGGTATATCTACATTTGTAAATGTAAACAAAAGAATAAACTCCATTTCCAATATATATTTGCACTAGTGAATGCAAATAAAAGAATAAATTTTATTTTCAATTCATATTTGCATTGGTAAATGCAAATAAAGAATAAATTTCATTTTCAAAGTATATTTGCATAAGTGAATGAAAATAAAAGAGCAAATCTTTTTCTTAATATATATTTTTATCTGTAAATATAAAATAAAAGAACAAGTTTTATTTTCACTATATATTTGCATCTGTAAGTGCAAATAGAAGATCAAGTTTTAATTTCAAGATATATTTACATTGGCGAATGTAAATAAAAAGACAAATTTTATTTTCAATATATATTTGCAATGGTGAATGCAAATAGAAGAGTCAATTTTGTTTTCAATTCTAGAATAACATAAAAAGAGTGTTTTATGGTTTTACACTTTTCTATGTGTACTAATAGCAAATAAAAGAAATTCTTTTATTTGTACTTTTCTATATATTATAATAACATATAAAAAGAATATTTTATATGTATATATTTTTCTATGTCTTCTAATGTCAAATAAAAGTGAATTTTATTTATATAATAAATTCTAGCTTTCAAATGACAAATAAAAAGTAAGTTTTATTTGCCTAACAAATTCTGAGTTCTCAAGTGCAAAATAAAAGTGAATTTTATTTGTGCAACAAATTTTAAGTGTATATTTGTGTTGTAGCATGTATATAAAAAGAATGATTCATTTCTATGTTAATATTGGTGTTGAACACACAAATGAAAAGAAGCATTTCAAGTTCAATGTTAATATTTGCGTTGAATACACAAATAAAAATATGGTTCAATCCTATTTTAATTTACTAATATGAACAAAAGCGATATCTTATACTTGAATTGACAAACAATATTTAATTCACTAATATTAACAAAAATGATATCTTATACTTGAATTGACAAACAAATTCAATTCACTAACATTAACAAAAATGATATCTTATACTTGAATTGACAAACAAATTCAATTCACTAACATTAACAAAAATGATATCTTATACTTGAATTGACAAACAATATTTAATTCACTAATATTAACAAAAATGATATCTTATACTTGAATTGACAATAAAAAGAATAATTTTACTATGCTAATATTTCATGTAATAAAGATGAAATATTTGGTTTGTTTATTTTTTTTTCCTACTGTCATAACAAAATAATATATTTGTTTCGCCAATTTTATTGTAACAAAAATGATATATTTGTTTACAATAATTTGTTAATAACAAAAAGGACATATTGTTTTCAATTACTTTGTTATAACCAATATGATACATTTGTTTTAACTATCTCTCTAATCAGCTCCATTGCTAATCTTTTGGAATTGACAAATCTAATTCATCTACATAACGGTAAAATACTAATTTTCATCGTTAATCACAATATAGTAATTTACATGTTTTCTGAATGTAAATAAAAGATTATTTTTATCGCAACACAATATGACAACTTCAGTGTGTTTCATATGATAATAAAAATGTGATTTAACCAACTCAGATTATGGCTATTCATAACATACCATAAATCATCACATCAAATTCAATCAATTCAGATCTCATACAATCAATAATATGAATCTCATCACATACATATATGGATTTCACATAGGAAAAATAATTAAATTTTTAATTATATATAACAAAAAATAGAAATCTCACCAATAGCTTTCCATTTCTCCAAAATTTAGACGAGCTCCATTTTGGACGTGGTCAGTTTCATTGCGAAGAATCCTCACCTTGCGCGGATAAGGGTAGAGGCAAGAACAAGCAAAATTTTATTTTGGAAATCCTCTTCTCTTTCTTTTGAAGAGAAAGAGAAAAGAGAAGAAAGAAGAAAGTAAAAGAAGAGGAAGGAAGAAAGGTTTTATTCTAATCAAAGAAGAATAAAACTTAGTATACAACACATGAAGGAGGTACCATGCTTATATAGCTGCATTAGCCAAGGCCAAGGGGATTATTCTACGATGTGGGACAAAACTCCATTTTAAAAATAACACCTAAACAAAGTAGCTTAGTGTGAACGCGTGCGAAGGAATTTGCAAAAAGAACCCCTTATTTAATAGCTCCAACTCATCTTTAAAAAAAATAATCTTTTGTATGTTTTATCTTATTCAACCTTGTATGTTTTATTATTATTATTATTATTATTATTATTATTATTATTATTATTATTATTTAAATTAACAAGAACGTATTTTCCTTCATTTCTTTTATTACATTAAAATGCAATTTTCAATGTGGATATTGTCACTGAAAAACAATGGACAATAAAAATGATATTGTTCATATTCCAACTTTTAATGAAACAAAGTGACGATAAAAATATGATCTTTAATAACTAATCTTTTATTGCGACAAAATGGCATTTATATTTACAAAATATGTCTTTTAATCAAATGACATAATTATTTATAAATTATGTTTTCAACATAAATGTCATATTTATTTATAAAACATGTCTTTAACGCAAATGACATATTTATTTATAAAATGTGTTTCTAACCCAAATGACATATTTATTTATAACACATGTGACATATTCTTTTCTAACATAAATGACAATTCATTTTTTTAACATACATGGCAATTATTTCTAACAAAGTAACCATTTTGTTTTAATAACATGACCTAGCAAAAATGACATTTTATGTTAATATAATATTTTCTAGCAAAAGGACATTTTGTGTTAATATAATAACCAAAAACGATGTTTTTGATCTAACAGAGCATGGTCTCAATAACATGTTGTTTTCTTCTAATGTAACATTTATAGTCAAAAATGTTGAACTTTTCTAATCAACCACTTCAAAAAAAAATGTGATTTTTTTTTTATCTATATAAAACTAAAAATGGTATATTTTTTTTTATTCTACTCTATATAAACATTTTAACTAAAAATGTAATTTTATTCTATATGAACGTTTCTAATGAAAACGTTATTCTTATTCTAACATCACATTTTATCACAAAATGATATTTTTATTCTAACTTTTTTTTTTTATGAAATCTATACTACATTAAAATGCATTAAAATTTCTAAAATAAAAATTTTAAATTGGTTCAGAATTTGCGGGTTGTTACAGATACACTCAAGCGAAATGAGTGGTTGGTCATGTGTGGGCCGGGTTGCAAGACGTTCTTGTTGAACACAGTGTATCCCCCCTGGAGTACACTGATAGGAAGGTGGTTCTATACCTTGTCATGTTGGAAATCTAATCTCAGACAAGCGCCCTGCGGTTTTTGATTTTATATTATTATGGAGCGTGAGATGCAAGCGTTCTGCTAGATTCTATTTATTTGTTGTAGACACTAATATAATTTCACCAGATTTGATATCAAAATGTTTTGGGTTATCGTAAGGTTAAAACCATCCGCGTTTATGTGTGGATCGGTCTTACGATTATCATTTCTTTCGAAAGGATTTTTGAAAGTTAAACAAATTGTTGGAGTTTACTCACACCAGTCCCATGACTGACCCAGATTTTATTTTGTTTATTTTCCCTAACCTCTTGGGTCCCCAAATTTGTATGGGCATTCAATTAGTTGGGATTTACAGATTCAATTGGAGGAGCTTGAAGCAGGAGGCTTCACCAGTTAGCTATATACTATCATATATTTCGTTGTGCACCATGTTTGTATCTGGAAACAGGTGTTTATAACTGTTCCAGAAATAGTTGTTATGCTCTGATGATGGAATGTATATAAATTTGCTGAATTATATTTCAAAGTTTATGCTATCTAATATATTTTATTCGTTCCGTTGTGAGTTTGTGATCTTCGTTTTCTTCTATTCTAATATTTCTTTCTTTCTATTTCTCATTTTCTAACTTCTTTCTAATAATGATTTGTATTTCTGTGCAATTTGGGTTGGACGTGTGTTGTTATTAGTCGACTCAAAAGGTATGGAAATTCGGGCCATTACATGCTCCTACCCCAAAACTTATGCAAACCGATGGCATTTGAGACATGTTTTCTCATGATTTTCGAAACAATAATTGATCCCAACCGTTGGATCTATAGAATTTGAGACCCTCTTCAATTTTGCTTCTGGGATTTTCTATTTTTATTGATTGGATTATGGTAATGAAAGGGGGAAAGATGGGAGCACGGGCGCCTTCGATCGCTTTGAGGAGCGGCTGTAAAGAGGGTTGACTACGCATTAATTATAGCTAGGGTTTGACAGTTTAAAGAGGGTTATATATATTATTTTATTCAATTTAATTCAAAAAGTGAATTTCACATTTTAACTCCAAATCAAACCCTAGGACTGTCGCCCGTAGCTAATTACTCTAATTCTGAACACAATGGGGTATGTTACGTAAGCCAATTCAACTGTTTCGGTTAGTTTTTATCAAAATTAAAATATAAATCAATATATATTGAATTTGAAGTACATTCTAACTTACCGGGGCCACATACTGACTACAAAAATTACAGAAAAATAAATCTAGCTCTGTTTTGATGATACGGTCCTAATAAAACTAATTTCATCGAATTTGGAGACCATTCGAATCTGGTCGATTAAATTTAAAATGAATTGACAAAACACATTTAAATTTACCGCGCTCACATATTAATTCCAAAAATTATGAATTTTTAAAATTAATAATAATTTGACATTCCAGATCCAACAAAAGTGGTTTCATCGAAAACGGAGGTCATTTGCAAAATGGCTATTTTTTAAGGGCTATATATTATACTAAAATATATATAAATTCTATAGTGACTATTCTGAATTTTAAAATGGATAATTTATGATTTGAAATCTTAGTTTCTTACATTCCTCTGAAAGATATAGTCAAATAGATTCTAACATTACTTGTTTCACTGAAATCCGATTTATATTTCATTCTGTACATTCCTTTAAAGTTTAAAATCGAATTTTCAAACTACCATGCCATTTCACGCTCGTTTTATAATTAAAATAAATTTATACATTCTAACTTTGATTTAAATAAATTTTAGACTGTTATTATTTAAAATAAATCACTTTAAATATTCAAAATCCATTAAAATAGCAAAAATAAAAAATTTAAATTAGTTCAAAAATTCCAGGTTGTTACAATCTCCCCTACTTAAAATCTTTTCATCCTCGAAAAGGAACGGAGCTGAAAGTTGTTAACCAACTCAACTTTCATTATGGCTTTCATTCTTTAACTTTTCAATTACTAAGAATTTTCTAATTTCTCAAAAATTTGGGTAACACCCTAAATTTTCGAAAAAATTCACCATAACATCCTTTGTACAGCCCTATCGGTAAAACCACCACTTGCCTAACAAGGCCCTCATCAATCCAAAAGAAAAAGAAAAAGCCAAGCGGCTTGCCAATCGGCTCATAAAATCATCAAACCCAAATAAATACAGTAAATATGTACCTATTTGTTGATCATACAATTTTATTCCTCTTCTTAGCCTCCATGCTATGACCTGTTCAATATATATGCATGTACATATAGGCAATTTCAATCAATTTTCTATTTAGTTCAACTTCTGATTCGATTTGGCTACATTTACCTTTCATTCTTTTGTGGGTTTTATTATTCCAATATCTTAATTAATTAAATTGATAATCACACATCACAACCAACAATCAATTTGTTGATTAGCTCTTTAAATATATAACTTATATATATATATATATATATATACACTCAAAAATCCAATTTTTAGTGCCAAATCACAAACATTAACCCTATGTAAGTTTTGGTTCTTATACCAGTAAATTCGAAATATATAGATATCCCACTTCCGAAACTCGAACCTAGATGCTGATGATGGTATACCGATCATCAGATTCATCCCCGGGCGACCAGAGTGTGATTCTATATCTACCCAGTATACTTGAGACTTCGAATATACATCTCATCAGGCATATACTCAAAATCTTCTTATACTAGATTGTCCAAAATCAATAAATAGAATACTCAAATACGAATAATAGACATGAAATTTCAAAACTAAATTTGTTTTTATAAATAACACTCTTCTAACTCATTCTAGGGTATTGCTAACTCGATCTCTAATGATTTATCCTCATACGATATTACTAATCCTATTTCTGATGAATTCTTTCGTTTGGTTCTAACGTGTCTTGTTCTCGAGATTTTTAAGCAAAGCTCTAATACCAAATTGAAATGATCCGAAATCCCGCGGCCTCCGAAGAGATGGAAAACACCGGATTTATTTGAGAACATGATGCATCAAAAACACAAACAATAGAACATTTCATTGCTATTACAATAATTTACATCAGAGTACAAGAATATTCCAGAGTATGAATAAATATTAAACATTGGAAATACAATATCAGAGATTAAGAATTTACAAAGCAGAGGAAAATAATACATAAGTACAATGCGTAGCGGAAATCATCTACAACCACAACTGAAAGAGATATACGGATACAAAGCTTTCTGAATATAGCTTCAGCTATACTCCATTATCTTGTGAAAAGAAATATCTGCGAAAACCAAAACTACTAGCTGCCCACATGGAAAATATGGGCAGCTAGAGATTAGGTTAAAACAATAAACTCTAAGTCAGTCATGGGACTGGTGTGAGAACTAAAACAGTTATTAAATCTTTATTTTAAAAGTTGGGAAATCATGGGACCACGCCGTATAACCTGAAATGGGTTTACTCCACATGAATCTTAGTTTAAAATATAAATGCAATTCCTTTTGGAAAATGAAGCTATTATAAGACTCGGGTCCCATCACACAATGCAACGCAAGCCGAAGGTTAGATTTTTCCCTTATAATAGTCAAACATGTTTGGTACATTTAAAAACTAATCATTTGATATTATTATAAGTGCATAGTGTCAAAAACAACTTCAAATATAAATGTATCAATCATATATGGCATGGGTACCATATATCATGTCGCCATACTAGTTCTACAACTAAATCTGAAAAGTGGCATATTGGAATTGGATTTTCATAATGAGTCAAGGCAAGGGATGGTCTCCTTACCGATTCGAGTCCTATCTAGCAAGATGACTCAGGATAGCACCTACAAGAAACCCTGGATCCTGCTGTGCCGGTCCACACTTAGTTTAGTGGATTAGTTATTCCTGAACACACGTTTCCCAGTTCTATCGGACCTATCTCTAAGCCACTAGGGACTCGATATCCGATGCGCCTCGCAATCCATCATCCACATAAGTAAAAATGTCTGGGCTAGATACCATAACATCACTTCTAGCTCGAAAGAAACGTCGTGCACTCACTGCATTACCATAACCTGTTTTTGACTCATACAGGGTGTGGGCTCGCAAATTAACACTATACAAAAAGCTATGCTATTTAAAGTTGTGCTTTGATCATCAATCACAAGACTTTGTTTTCAACAAAAGCCTTGATCATTTTCATCTCAGCATGCCACACTGACAATTCATGCCATGCAACTGATGTCTATCTAAATATAACCTCCAAGCTCGTGAGTCTCAGAGACGAGTGTTAAGCAAGAGGATAAATTCTCCGCCACCAAACAGATATATATTTAATAAAAATCAATCAACACAGAATGAAATCTAATGTCAGACACACATCCATTTACAAGTCCGTTCTAGGTCTGAACGAAATCGGAGGCACCTTATTCCTCGTCCCATGTGTCCAATACAGGAGAGAGGTCCTCGCATATCCTATCGATCTCCAAGTACGTCTGGACGATCACCACTTATTACCTTGTCTTGGGTGTACAACCCAATCAAGACATCAGTAATCATCTAAACGATGTGAAGATCTCTGGTCTTCAACCACTGTCTTCATCATCGACTTTTAGTCGTCGTATTAATTATTCAGAATGGGTTAAACCTGGTGTTTCCGAATAACTCGCGTATTTTATAATCAATAATAAAGTGCTACAAAAAAAATCATATGCCTCATTCCAATCCAGAATATTCTTTTATTCAAATATTCACATTTTTAGGGAAAGGTTCCTGTTAATTTTATCAAAGATAAAATCCTTTAAATTTATTCTTTAATCTTCCTTTTGATATCAATTCAAGAGATTTGATTTTATCCTTTATCATTTCTAAACCAAATTAAGGTTTATCAAATAGTCGGGATTAGCGAGCCTTACCGAAGTAATCATGTATTTATTAACCCAATCAAAGCCTATCCCTCCCATGGAACAAAACTGGTATTACTCCAAATCTAATACCCACGATGTTATCGGTAAATTTAATTACCATTCCACGTTCAAATCTAATTAAAGATTTAACTATCACCTAGAGTAAAACTGGTGGTACTTTATTCTTGATCATTTCATGCATTCGATAAATTTAATTACCTCATTCCCATTTTAATCTTATTAAAGATTTATTAAAACTCCAGCTTGGTTTTAATATCAAAAATCAATACCTTATGATATTCAACTTTAGGAAATTTTATCCTTTCTTTAACTAGGATAAAGAACTAAAGCCATTTAAAAACAAAGTTGACGATAAACCCCAAAATCATCTTCCATCAAAATGAAATCTTCATGGAAATCATAACAGTATATAATCGATATAAATTTTTGTATCATACTAATAATATAAATGGAATAATGGCAAAGCCTTTTAAATTCTATATACAGTAACGGTCTTCCTTTATAGAAGCCAATCTCGATTATTACCAAATCTAATTCCATTCAATTCCAGTTTTATATATTAAATTGGAAAACTTTACTTTGGATATTTTCCATTAAATCTTAATAAGAATATTTATAAATTCCAAATCATCTCTTCACTGTCAATTGGGTTCAAGAACAAATGTTATTTAAGACACCATTCACAATAAACCCAAAAATCCAATTTCACTTCAATTCCAATTAAATATTAACTAATTGGTAAACTTCATTAGACTTAATTAAAAGATTTATTCTTTTCTCAAATGGGCTTAAGAATAGTGTTATTTAAGACACCATTCACGACAAACCCAAAATCCAATTTGATATTAAATACAAAACTCTAAATAGAAAATAATATTGGCTTATATTCAATATCAAATTCTAAAACTAACGGATATCGTATTGGAAATAACAATATATATCTTCCAAATTCCTCAACAATATCTGTATAATCATGGAATCCAATATAGAAATATTCCGAAGATTATTTCTATTCTTAATCCATTCCAATTTATTCGTTGGAAAATTCTAGTTATTTTGAAACCACTTTCAATCCCATTTAATATTCTAGTTATTAACTAGCTCATTTAGATAAAGATATATTTTTATCTTTTCAAAACTAGAATTTTTCATCCAAACTCTTTCCAAATCATTTATTATGATTTTACATAATTTTTCTATATTTTTAATAATTTTAATATCACCCTTTCAGTCGGTTCCCAGTAGCGGCCACCAAACTGCATCCATAGCGACCTTTTCTAAAAGTGATTTGGATATATTTCCAAATCTAACTGTTAGATTTCAAATCTCTTATATTCATTGGAAATCTCTTTTCGATACGAACCCAATGGTTTCGGTTTTAGGAGAATCCGACGGTCGGATCTCCTGTTACATCAATTTGAAGTTATTGGTCGAAATTCGCGACTCGTCGCTGCGCGGCGTGTTCTATTCAAGCCATTAATTAAATAAATAAATATATAATATATTTCACCGATTTCTATTTAAAACGGATTTTATAAAATATTTATAAATTTGTTTTAAAATAATTTTAACTTCATTTCCAATTTTTAAATCGAAATTGAATATTCGATATCATTATAATATTTAAATGATAATAGTTTCAAAACATCATATTTTGAAATCAGATCTTTTCGATATTCATTATAAAGTAAATAAAATTGATCGATAAACCTGTTCGGGTTAAAATGGTGTTTAACTACTCAACTCGGCTTTACATTTCAATATTTTCGTGTCCATCCAAAATCGTACATCAAAATTCATATTTTGATCCTTTACTGAACATTATTTTAAAACTATCATGAATATTATTATAAAACTATACTAGATAATATTATAAAACTGTACTGGATAATATTTTAAAACTATTCTGGATAATATTTTAAAACTATTCTGGATAATATTTCAAAACTATTTTGGATAATATTTTAAAACTATTTGTTATTTCTGAATTGGAATCAGACTCATTCAATTGCCATATAAATATATTTATATGGATTTCCATACATTGCATTTATTCACAATAATGATAAATAATCATTAAGCATCCACACATCCCCCAGAGTGCATTCTACTACTGTATACGCATTCAAATAAATTACTCTCATCACAGTCTGTCAACCAATCGATTGACATACAACTAAATATTGGGATTAGTGTATGTCAAATATCATCCCAGTACCTATGTGGGGTTTTCAAACAACAAAAGTCTGTTAAAATAAATCATTGGTTAATTAATTTAACCAATTATAATTCAGTTTGAATTATTTTTATACTTAACCAAATTTCATTGTTTAAATTATAAACAAATATTTATAATTTAATTTCAACTACCATATTAATGTTAACATTATTCTTAATACGTATACAATTTCGACATCACAAACAAAACACAATACAACCAACTAAATCGTCCATGGTCTGTGGATGAGGGAGGTGAGCTAACAGGCACCTTATTTAAAATAAAATGATTAAAACCGATAAAAATCTACATTGGCAATTCTATAATTTTTATACATGAATACAATAACATGATAAAATATAATTTAGTGAGAAGGAGTTCTCACATTGGTTTCCACTCCGTCATTCTTTAATTGCAGATTGTTTTAATAAAATTAAACTATGCATTTAATTTTATCAAAATATATAACTAGCTCTAATCGCGTTCTAGTCAGTTCTATAATGCAGAGCTCGTCGAGATGAGTCCAATGCATTTTGAATCATCGGATTTAGACCTCGTATGAAGGAGATAGGAATTTTTAAAGGTTACTGACATGATTATGATAATAAAATAATTAATTTAATTAAAAATTTCTTAACCTTTCATCACAAAAACCAGGCCATCGTTATCCTCGTTCCTAATCACTGAAAACCATTTTCATTCAAGATGAAGAACCGCTGTCGCTCCTCCTTGTGACCATTGTAGGTCAATCCACTAGCGCTACCTTGAAGCTCTTCGAAAACCGCGCTACACAACTGATAGTGGCGAACTCGAGGTGCTCCGCCCCCTAGAATCTCATGCAAACCGATGGCATTTGAGCCATGTTTTCTCATGATTTTCGAAACAACAATTGATCCCAATTGTTGGATCTATAGAACTTGAGACCCTCTTCGATTTTGCTTCTGGGATTTTCTATTTTTATTGATTGGATTATGAGAATGAAAGGGGGAATGTGGGAGCACGGGCACCTTCGATCGTTTTGAGAAGCGGCTGTAATGAGGGTTGACTGCGCATTTATTCATAGCTACGGTTTGACTGTTTAGAGGGGGTCATATATATTATTTAATATTATTTTATTCAATTTAATCCTAAAAAGTGAATTTCACATTTGAACTCCAAATCAAACCCAATGATTTTTGCCCATAGCTAACTACCCCTTTTTCGAACACAATCGAATATGTTTTGTAAGCCAATTCGATTGTTTCGATCAGTTTTTATCAAAATTAAAATATAAATCAATATATATTGAATTTGAATGTACATTTTAACTTACCGGGGACACATACTAACTCCAAAAATTACAGAAAAATAAATCTAGCTATGTTTGACAATACGGTCCTAGCAAAACTAATTTCGTCGAATTTGGAGACCATTTGAAAAATGGCTTTTTTCGTCGATTAAATTTAAACCGAATTGACAAAACACGTTTAATTTACTATGCTCACATATTAATTCCAAAAATTATGAATCTTTAAACCTAACAATAATTTAACATTCCAGATCCAACAAAAGTGGTTTCGTCCAAAACGGAGGTCGTTTGAAAATGGCTATTTTTTTAAGGGTTATATATTATATTAAAATATATAGATTCTATAGCGACTATTCTGAATTTTAAACTGGACAAAACTTTTAATTTATAAAGTGAAATCTCAGTTTCTTACATTCGTCTTAAAGATATAGTTAAATAGATTCTAACATTTTTTGTTTCACTAAAATCTGATTTATATTTCATTCTGTACATTCCTTTAAAGTTTAAAATCGAATTTTCAAACTACCGTGCCACTTTAGGCTTGTTTTATAATTAAAATAAATTTATACATTCTAACTTTGATTTAAATAAATTTTAAATCATTATTATTTAAAATAAATCATTTTAAATATTCAAAATCCTTTAAAATAGCCAAAATAAATTTTTTTAAATTAGTTTAGAAATTCCGGGTTGTTAGAAAGACCTTCCCCCTCAGACCTGTGATGGCCCGCAAATCTGTACTGCCTGAGTTGACTAAAACAACACACGTCCAACCAAAATTGCATAAAAATACGAGTCATTAGGGTTAAAGAAATAGAAATAGATATAAGATAGAACAAAAGAAAACATCATAGTCTCACAGCAGAACTGAACAAAATATAATATCACATATCATAACTTTGAAATACAAAACTGTTTTGTATATACATACCATATCGAAGTATAACACATATACATCACAGCGGAAATAATTCTAAATAACTAATAGTGAAGCCTCCTGCTTCAAGCTCCTCTAAGTGTATCTGTAAATGCCTGAAACAAATGATTGCCCGTACATATTTGGGCACCCAAGAGGTTAGTGTAAAAAAAAAAAAAAAACTCTGCGTCAGTCATGGGGCTAGTGTGAGTAAACTCCAACCATATTTTTTAACTTTGAAAAAAACCTTTTGAAATAAAGTTAAATCGTAAGACCGATCCGTACATAAATACGGATGGTTTTTACCTTACGATAACCAAAACATTTTTGATATCAAATCCGGTGATATTATAATAATGTTTAATCGAATAATTAACCATCTAGCAGATCGCTTGCATCTTACGCTCCCTATACATAATATAAAATCAAAAACCGTAGGTCGCTTATTGGAGATTGAATTCCAACTATGACAAGGTCTGGGACCACCAACCGATCAGTGTACTCTAGAGGGGATACACTGGGCTTCAACAAGAGCATCTAGCAACCGGCCACACATAAATGGTCACACATTTAGCTAGAGTGTAATGAATTTATTATCACCACCTGATTGTCGGTCGTTCAACCGTAATCCGTAAGATACATAATCTAAAGAAGAACAAATGAATTTTTCTCTAGATCAGTGATAATACATCCTTCATGGGGGCGACCCAACTAGCCATGCTACCTAACGGATTTTTGTCACTTCCCAATTGTGAGACTTGAGGCTATGTTACCTTTTTAGAAATCTGATTCACTTTGAATGTCACATTGTCAAACCCGTCAAATCACTAGTTGATCTTTCAAAAAATATTACGGGTATAAAAAGCTAAGAGAAACGAATTCCTCCACCAGTAACGTAGTACCTTGAAAAGATCGTCTTACGTGACCTGTTTAGGCATACTGTGTCAGGCATTGGTCCATAAAAGTTGTCCTGGGATTGGACAAACCGAAGGCACTATCCTATAAATTAAACAGCCCTTGCATTTTACTCCGTCTTTAATTATCTTCGGCATAATCACTGGCCCCTTCTAATATTTCATTAACTAAATCACATCCCAAATTCCTTTCGATATTCTATATATTTTGATATATTGATTTTTACTTATCAAAATTTCTTAAAAATATTCTAACTCCTTAAATTTCCAGAAAACTTCACCAGCGTCTTCTTTAGTCCTTTATACGGCTCAATCAGTACAACTACAACTCGCCTCTCTAGGCCCTTCCATTCAAAAAGAAATAAAAAGCCAACTGGTTTGCATAATAGGCTCATAAAATCTCATATGGAATTTAAACATGTAACTTTTGGTTGGAACTCCAATTATAATCTTCACTGTCTTCATTGCATACCTGTTTGACATATATACGCCCATTCCCAATTTATTTTTAATCATGTTTCACTTGGCTAATTATTTTCCTAATTAGTTCATTTATTTGATTCACTTCAATCTAAATCCATCGTCCTTACACTGTCTCACTTCCTCATAAAGAATTCAAATCCAAATTTCAACTCGAGTTCCGTATTCAATTGCAAATTTGAATTTTCAAATTTGATTTACTTAACGCAGGTAAAATTCGATAAAAGACTTCTTTAACTAATTAGTTAACTTCATTCAATAACTAGATCTATTCTTGTCCTAAAAATCACTTCATTTATTCTCCTTGAGTTCATATTTATTTTATAACTCAAATCTGGATTTTTCTAATGGAAATTGGGTATTTTATTCACTTAAAATCCTTTTATTTTATTTAATCAACCGTTATGGTATCACAACAATTATAGCGCTATTTTTCCGAAAATTTGATTCTGACATAACTCAAAATCTATTAGAAGAAATATACTTTTCCATTAGAAAACTATTATTCAATAGGTCTGGGCGTTTCTTGTTTCATCAAATTCCGACTTATATTGAGTTTTATAAACCCAATTGAAGTTCGAATCGTCTAATTACGAACTACCATGCTGCGATGAGTTCGTTTTTAATTAAATTATAAATGATAAACTTTGTTATAAATAAATTTTAACTCTACTTCTTTGACAAATTAATATAAATTAAACCATTCTTCCAAATCTAACTTAAAACTCCGATTTATTTAGAATCGTCGACTATTAAATTCACAAATCAATTGTAATTTATATTTACAACCCAATTTTTATACTAAATTTCCATTTCCTACGTAGATAAATTATAAAATTTGATATTATCGAATTCCAATTATAAAAATCTTTTATGGGAATAATCAATTAATTCAACATCCTTTACCATTACAAACTAATATCATCCCTCGATAATAGTGAAGTCGTTCAAATTGGGGTAATTTATTTACCTTTTAGACCTTGACCGACAACGTCCTTATCCTGAGATAGATACAAGCTTGTAGTACAGAAACTCGATTTAAATCTCACCTGTTATTCCATTTCTTACAATTGGAAATCTACTTCCAAATTAGTTGATGAAAATTTCTTCGTCACATCTATAAACATTGTTTATAAATTGGCTTCATAAAAAAAATCAATTTTAATAATCTATTTGAAACTCGATTCCCATTTTGGAAAAAAAAAATTGTAGCTTATATATACATATATATAAACATGGAATCTATTTTCATATTTAAATTTTGAATTTTAGTTCTATTTAATATAATCCCAGTATCTTATCTAGAAATAAATTTTTTATATATAAATTCGACGTTGTTGAATTCTAATCATAAATCTATATGGATTTATTTTAATTCATTTTACATTCTGAACATCGGAACAAATTTCATCATTTCCTTTCCCTAAAAAGATTTCAAATTATAAATCCCTTTTTAAATTCATACTTGAATTTAAATTTATAAATTATCCACTGAAAATTTCCCTCCTTTATTTATAAACATCGTTCATAAATTTCACTTCTTGTTTTAAATCTTTGAAACAAGTTTCTATTTCAAATTCCATTTGAAATCGAAATTCCATTTCAGAAAATAAATTTTCTTTTTAACATCCCAAAATTTCGTTTATTGATATTTTTACAATATCAACACTTAGGGCTAGTGTTATTTAAACATCCAATACACAATCATAATTTATAAACATCATATAACACAATATATGAAACCATAACAAATTAATTTTGTGAGGAATCCAGTTGGAACCCTCCAACCTGTTTTTCCTACATCCACAGATGTTAGACAACATAAATAATACCAATCCTGCATCAAGACAGGATATCGTGGTATAGAAGGTCATCCACTCAATATATCGTGGGGGCGATAGGGTCATCCACTACTGGTACTACAGGAAATATACATCCACCAATATATATATATATATATACATATTCATATATATTAGCTACAACCACCAAGCCTAAATATAACTAATATATATCAATAATCACAATAATTCAATAATCCATTCATGCATCCAAACAATCAACAATTTATTTTTAATGATTAAAAATAAATTTGAATAAAATCTTTTGAGTTCTTTGCCGAACTTCCAATTTAATTCCAAATTTTTGCGTCTACGAATTGACTAGAATTAATTTATTTGTGCCTACGATTATTTTTATAATTTAACGATTAACCTAGTATGAACTATTCTATATATATTTTTAATTTAAAACACAAATTTTACCTCTTCTCCGTTGAATTACCACTCAATTCACGCTACCCCAAATAGCTTCTCCACTGTAATAAATTCGAATGGCCTGCCTGAAAACATTCAAACCCTGACAACACCTTAACACATTCTCCCTCCTCCGATTTCAATGTAAAAATCCGTCTGCTACTTCCTGTATGCGAATGCAAATGCTGCCCATAACTATGGCTTTAGAACTTGCGATAGTTTTCCTTCTATAATTTGCCAACCCCATCCATATGATCCTCTTCAAGCCACTAACCTAACTATCACATCAACTTCACCACACGCTTAACCTTCCCGAGGTCTTCGTCTTCATTACCATAACTTGGAGCTCGGAACCTCCCCTGTAACTTGCGACCTCGGTCTCCTCAACTATAGGCAGCAAAACCTTTCAACCCGCAACCCCAAAACTCATCGCATAATGCTCCTTAAATCACCATCGCACTCTAAACACGTCGCAGCTACCCAACCCCTATGTGGAGACACTTCCGATCACCGAACTTCACAAATCCTCCCCTTCACGAGCCAAAGACCATCGCAACTTTCAGACTACACCGACCACCCTTACGCAATGTTTGTGAAAGCTCCAGCATCGAGGATTTTTTATGCACCCAAAGAAATCTGGTTTACTGATTTTGATTTTGATTTTGATTTATTGAAGCAGAGGTTTCGATTCATGAAGCAGCGGTTTCGATTTGAGGAAGAAAAGAAAAAAAATACTTTGATTTTTACTTTGAATATGAGCTGGAAAAATGAACGGTGCAGGGAGAAAATAGGTGATTTATAGATGCAAAGGGGAACATATAGGCACGAGGTCAATAATTATGCTGCATCCTTGATATTGAAAATGGTGGAATGATTTTACAGCTCAATGAAAAAAAATAGGTCTGCGCATTTCAGTTTTTTTAGGTCTATGAAATGAACGAAGGTCGGCTTTAATTAATTGATTATATTAGGATTTTATTTTATAAAATATACCAAAATATCTTATGGTCCATAATGTGCTATCCTGAACCGCTATTTTAACACAACAATTGACATTACAAGGTTATAAAGCTATTTCGAACACAACGGGACAGATTCTGAAACTTAATTCGACTATACAGAAGAGTTAACAATTTAAATTAACGATTTAAATTAAATTTGATTTAATTTTTCTTGGGCATGTACGTTCAATAGATAGATCCCATATTAAAAATTTATTTATTTTTTCAATTCAACATTTAAAATAAATTTAAATGTTTAAAATTAGAAGACTAAAAATCCCGGACATTACATCCTTCCCCCTGGAAGAATTTCATCCACGAAATTACTAAGGCAGAAGAAATGCTACAAATCCTTTAACTTTTCAAAATTTATTTATGTTGAAACTCAACATTTTATACTTCTACAATTTTAGTTCTACCAAAACCTTTGGTTTTTATTCATGTTGCACACCATATATGCTTACATTCATTTGCATTCCAATTCATTCAAATTGATTCAAATCAATTTATTTCTCTCATTTACGATAAATGAAGATTTCTATATTTATATTTGATATTTTTTGGTTAATAAAATAGCCACTGATTGTTTTTGGCTAATTTCAATTGATTTCATATCAATCTATCCATTTCTATTCATTTAACTTATACATATTAAGTTTTAAATTCCAGAATTCAAATACCCGGTATTTATTTCAAAATCCTTTGAAATCATACAAATATGCAAACATATATTTATTTTCAACTCAACATTTGAACTTTTCGAAACAGCGTGTTTCCTTTCAAACAAATTTACATTGAGAATTTTTCCCAAGGTAGCAATCTGTCACTTACGAACTCGAAAATGAATAACAATGATGTCCGGATCATCATCGGAATTACTTTCTAACGACTGAAGTGGGTTTAGTGCTTTATCACTTTCAAAATCTATTCAATGTGATTTTTATTCAAAAATCATTCCAAAATAAAGCTATATTATTTTAATATACATTGGAAAAATATTTTCCAACTTCTCGTGCTTTAAATTCCAATTCTAGTTTGAATTCGATTTTAGTTCATCTAATTTGGATTATTATTATTATACAAATTATATTTGATTATATATAACCATCTAATTTTTTAATCCCATTTGATTATAATCTCAATCAACACATCCATATATTATGATAATTTCAAAAAAATTAATCCTTTTATATAAAAATATAGATTTGGGTCAAATTATTTCATTTACCCAGTTTTTAAACATATTACGTTGAATTCATTTGCTCAAGTGTTTAGAAACACCTATCGATACAGTTGTACATTCTGCACCGACTAGAATTTAAACCACTTGACAAACCAATCAACCCAATATAAAACAGTTTTTATATCAACTAACAAATATGCTCTCTCATATATACTCTCTCGTACTCATTCTAGGGTGTTATTGATCCTATCTCGAATGAGTAAACCCCCACCAAAGCCTAGGTGTTCCCTTAACCTAGGCTCTGATACCAAATGCGATGGCCTGCAAATCCGTACTATCTTACTTGACTAAAACAACACACGTCCAACCCAAATTGCACAGAAATACGAGTCATTAGGGTTAAAGAAATAGAAATAAATAGAAGATAGATAAAAAGAAAACATCAGAATCTCACAGTGGAATTTAACAAAATATAATATTATATATCATAACTTCGAAATGCAAAACTGTATTGTATATACATACCATATCAACGTACAATACATATACATCACAGCGGAAATAACTCTAAATAACTAACGGTGAAGCCTTCTGCTTCAAGCTCCTCCAAGAGTATCTGTAAGAGACTGAAACATTTAATTGCCCGTAAAAATTTGGGCACCTAAGAGTTTAGGGTAAAACAAAAAAAATAAACTCTGGGTCAATCATGGGACTGATGTGAGTAAACTCTAACCATATTGTTTAACTTTTGAAAGAAAGGGTAATCATAAGACCGATCCACACATAAATATGGATGGTTTTTACCTTACGATAACCAAAAAAATTTTGATGTAAAATCCGGTGATTTTATAATAATGTCTAATCAAATAAATAACCATTTAGCAGAACGTTTGCATCTCACGCTCCACGTACATATTATAAAATCAAAAAATGTAGGGCGCTTATTGGAGACTGGATTCCAACTATAACAAGGCATGGGATTACCTCCCAACTAGTGTACACAGGGGTTCAACAAGAGCATCTTGCAACCCGGCCACACATGAAAGGTTATTAATTTAGCTTGAGTGTACTGAATGTATTATCACCTCTAGTTGTCGGTCGTCCAACCATAATCCGTAAAATATAGAACCGAAAGAAGAACAAATGAATTTTTCTCTAGATCGGTGATAATGCACCCTGCTTAGGGGCGACCCAACTAACCATGCTGCCTGACCGATTTTTGTCATACAACGGTGGAAAAAAGTTGTAAAAGACTTTTTACAACGGTGGAGCCACCGTCGTCTATTAAGAAGTTGTAGTAGACTAAAATCTTTTATAACTTTTTTTGCACCGTTGCGACACTGTTGTAAAATGTATATTTTACAACTGTTTTCCACCGTTGTAGTAATATATATTACATCATTTTTGCACTGTTGTAGTAACACATATTACAACTTTTTTCCACCCTCGTAATAATTCCTACTACAATTGTTATGCATCGTTAAGGTAGTATAATTTTTATAAATATTTCTGTCAGTTATAACACACTTTCGCACAACTATAAGTTGAATACATTTTGCAAATATAGCAAGAGCTGGATAAACTAAAATCAAATTAATATAAATTCAAAGGATCGGTTACATTTATATAAAAAAGGTTACAACTTTATATTCAAAATACAAAACTAAGGAATCATATATAATCCATACTGAACCTCATCCCAGAATTTCGATGCCTCATCCCCTGCGTTTCATTCAATGATTGTTCATGTACCATATCACACAATTCAACTCATGCCCCTTCTACAACTATAATCCCATGGGTTGCTTTGCTACTCCTTCTTCACCACCACAAGATCAGCCATCTCAGACACAAACAAGTACCGCAGATTTCATCAACCATTCATCCCACCACCTAAACAGTTTGAAAAGTTGCAATTAACAAAGTCTAACAAGCATGAATCATGATTATATTTCAAGTTTCATAATTAACACAAATCCAAATGTTGGGCTGTGACAAAAAAATCATTTCTAATTGTTTGACCATTTCTCTTAGTTTATAAAATAACAAAAACAGATACTCTAATTTGTAGTATATGAGTATATTCTTACATTTTGATTATTGGTTAGGGGTCAATAAATAATGTCAATTAGCTACATGTATAAACTGCATGCAGTTTGTGTTTGAGAGAACGAAACACTACAAGAAAAATCACAATTAGCAGCGGCAGAATCCGCTTCTAATCTGTCGCTAAACAGGCATTAGCGACGGATTTCCAACAAAATGATGTGGTCGGTAAAAACCATAACGGTATTTGTGTCAGATTTTGCGACGGAATTTAGCATGAGTTTTCCGACATTTTCCCGTCATTTTAATAATTTTTTAATAAAAATAAATTTTTATTTATTAATTTAATTTTAATTTATATACCGAATGTTTACCGATGGATAATTAATTTATAATAAAATATTATTTATAAAAGGCATTGGTAAATCCTTGCTAATTGCCAAGGGATTAGCGACGGAAATTAAATTAAAGTAAAATTAACCTCACTTTTTTTGTTGGTAATCAGCCACTATTCCCCTTCTAATCTGCCAATATATATATATACACACACACACACACACGCGCGCGCGCGTGCACATATACATACATATATCGAACTAATATCAATCAACTATGAACACTGAAAATAATAGCATATCCAAAAATACAAAGATAAATTTGAAGTATGATTTATTTCTTCGCCCGGTACATTCAATTTTGATAACTACATATTGTCTTGAACTTTTTAATACATCCAAGCATACACTGATAATATACATTTAAGCAAAAGTAGTTTGATCGGTAATCACCTAACATTACACTTAACATTACAACCATCCAAAGAAGATGTTCTTTGACTCGAGATCCTGCTTCTATGGTCTATCTCTAGAACTACAAATGAAAGAAGATGAATCAATTATTGCATTTTCTTTTGGGATAGGTCCACGATACTATAGAACTGCCTTAAGGCACTTCACTCCATATAAGTATCCGAACAAAAGCAATGAAAACAAAAGTCAAATAAGAAGAACAATAGTGTACCAGAGAGGGAAGCATAGAAAACAATGTTAAAATAGGAAGAACAATAAGATCGTACCTGAAACGTAGGAGATTAGAAGGTTCAGAACTTCCACTCAAATGAAGTATAGAGAACGTCCCACATGTACTAATCAAACATAACTACAGATGAAGGATTAATTGCAAAACAATAAAGATTTCCGTATAAGATATACCTTGGGAGATATACAAACTTCGGCTCATAGTCCAATGGAGTCTCCTTCTCTTCCAATTCCCATTAAGGAGTTATTACAGAAGATCCAAACTAAAAAACACACGGAAGCTGCATATTAGAAAGCAACTATGTCATGATAAAACTCTATTGTTCATCTATAAAAGATGAATTATTATTTGTAGAGCAAACATAAAAGCGCTTCTTTTTTAGCTGAAGTACATTCATATATTTAAGCCCATAGAATTATTATATAAGTCGTTTGGCATGGTACATACCATTAGTGTTCCTCAGAAATCCCTCAGCTAATCTCAGCATTGCACTTGCCACATGCACCCATCCTTCTGCCAGTAGTTAGTTTATACAAATCCCTGCTCCAACAAAAAAGTAAAAGGAAACGACACCCCTATAATTGAGAGAGAAAAAGGTGAACTGGATAGGTAGTGAAGTTGGTTCATTCTATCTTTGTGTTTATGTTTACACTACGATAATCCAAAATAATACGGTATCATTGATATTTCACATCAAATAGCAGGAAACGAGATGATGCCTCATGTATGTAATAACGAGCCACTATGTACTTGATATTTTTGCATATCCCAAAATGCGTATTGAAGAATTTGTTCATCAAATTACCAATCTCCTAATTAAAACAATTATAAAAAAATCAATTGGCCAGCACATTACACAGTACATTGACATCAATCTCCTAACTAAATGCTAAATGCTTTTACAAAAATTAAATTGAGTGAAGGAATGAAGAGAAAAATACAAAATGCTTTTACTAAAACTTAAAGATGATCATGGTAGAAATAAATAGTTGATTACTTTAGTGCATAAAAAGAGCAAGACAAAATTATGAGAAAATAATCAGTAGACTGAAAGCAAAGTTCAATTGATTAAAACTGGTATTGAAAATAAAGTCTATTGTGCAAAATGAACATAAGGAAATTCAAGAGCAACATGGACACTGTGATCTCGGAGAATGGTATATTGGTTAAAACACAAGAAAAAGTAGTAGGAGAAGGAGATAAATGCTTCGAATAGTTATATAGCAGGGAATAAAAATATTGATCATTAGCTGCAATACAAATGCAGAGTCAAACAACGCTGAAAAATACCACAAAAGAAGAAAAGAATAACTGAGTAGAAAATACAAATGGGACGTAGGTAGGTGGATGGACCAAATTCGAATAACATGAGGTACTTTATTGAAATAACGTCACTAATGTAAGTGATTAACAACAGTTTTTCTTCACCATGAGGTATATAATATGAAAACAAGAAGGGACTATATATCAAAGCCAAATCAGTGTATTGTCTTATAATAACATGATAGAGCAATCTGGGTATTGTCTTAATAAATCAGTGTTTCACTTGTGAAAGATATCAAAATGTGCATTTAAGTTCAGTATAGATAAGTTGTAACACTCAGGCAGACAATAAAGGGATCTAATATATTTGGTTCGGAATAGAAGGCAGTAAATAATGTATATTTCCTAAAGGATTTAAAAGTCGAGTTAAGTACTTCATGGTCAAAGTAGAGAACTGCTCAACTGAAATTTTTGTTTACGATTCTGCTACGAAATGCTGGGATTTAGTTTAACTTCACCATCTCCTTGAATTGCAACCAGCTAATTCCATAGACGATCTTCAAATGTTTGGTTTAACTTCACCATCAATTATTCTGGATATTGAAGCAGTGGATTCATCTCATTGCTGTACAGAATACTGGGCTTCTAGATCATACACATTAACCTCTCAACTGCCCAATAACATAAATCGAGAAGAGGTTGTTGAAGGTATACAGAACAAATGCATATAATTAAAATTCAAATGGACCAATCTGACGAGATACCTCTAAGGCCCTGTTCACTTTAAAAAGACATCGCTAGTAATGATAAATCAAACTGAGCAAACATTGAATTAGCTAAAAAAAAAGTAAATAGTGTACAGACTGAATCAACCATCTAAATAAACCCTGCTTCTCAATATCAATAAAATTGAGAACAAATGTAGAAATGTCAAGACAGTAAATTAGAGTCTGCGAAATCCATAAGCTTCCGTAATTTACATCTTTCTAGTTAGTTCATCAGCAAACTCTTGTGCATATAAATTCTAAACCATCATGTTTATTTTATATCCAACTGTGGCATCAAATGTAAATCGGTTACCCATAAGTCATTTTTCATTTATTGGCAAGGACATTTACAGTGAAGAACAAAATCTCCATCTAAATATATTATAACCAACCAATCCGAAAATCAAACTTGAAAACTATATGGCTATCCAAAACTAGTATTCACCTAAATCTTATCAAACAAAAAAAAATTTATGCTTCTTACCTTTTGCAGCAACCCTTCTTCGCATAATTGACATCTCCGATCCATCGGAAGAATATGTTATGAGAAAAACAGATTTGCTTTTTGATGTGATCGTTGTGTACAGATAACGCTGAAACCACAAATTTCGAATGGCTTGATCCCTCCTAGTTCAAAGAGAACTTGTAGATCTGATCGGTTTTTGCCTTGCGAGAAGGTTGCGAACAAGAAGAAATCTGATTTTTGATTTATGGCAATAAGTTTGGGGTTTGTAAATCTGATTGTTGCCTTGCGAGGGGTTGTGACTTGTGCGAAAAAGAAATTGAAAAATGGAGAAGAAACGGGGTAGAAGCTGGTGATCCGAAATACAAGCATGGGAGGTATTCTGTTCGTTGGATCTATCCACTTTGAACGGTGATGAATGGTATTGTTTCCCATACGCGGATCTGTGCTTTTCTCTATTCAAATCTGGGTTTTCTCTTCCACTTTGAACGCACGATATTTGGTTGCTTTAATGGAATTTATCAACTTATTTTGTGTTACGGTTAGTTATTAATCACATATTACACAATTAAAATCAAATAATTAATGAATACAAATCAATTAAATTAAAACATTAAGTTTTTCAAGTGTTAAATAGAATTACTTATTAAAATTACAAAATATTGTATGCCAAATGTTACTTCTCAACTATTATTCCTTCTTATTAAATATGAATTATTAAATGCTTTCCCTTAACCATTGATTTTTTTATTATTTTACTAATGGTCATTGTAAATGAATAATTATTGAAAATTTATTATTAAATACTAAATATCACTTTATAACTATTAATTAATTATTTACTGTTAATTATTAGATATTACTCTCAATTGTTAATAATTAGTTATTGATCATTAGTTTATAAACTTTATGATTTATTTCAAATTTATTCAATATGATTTCAAATTTTCAAATTTTTTGAAATATAAAATATAATTATCAACTATAATTATAAAATATAAGTATCAATTATAATTATCAACTGTAATTATTAAATACAATTATTTAAAATTAATTATTGAGTACTAGATATCATTTCATAAGTATTAAATTTTATTATTAATCATTAAATAATTATTATAATAAACTGATATTTTCATTATTTAGTGGAATAATTATAAAAAAACAATTTTAAATTTTGGGATATAGCGTAAAATATACTGGCATACTGACTGAAATTTATGATAAAAGCAGAGGACTTAATTAAGAATTTAGTAATTACATTGGTTATGAGCAAATATTATTTTTCTAATTCTAAATAAGCAATGATTATAAGTTATTTATTATAGAACGTAAATTATTATTTATTATTACTTATAAATCATTAACTAGAACAAATTAATTATTAATTATTTATTACTAATGTATTATTAACATTAATTATTTAAATTTTAAATTTACTAATTAATTACTAAGTAATAACACAAATTTAAAACATTTTATAAATAATAAATATAAAAGTTCGTTTCAAATCTCTTGGAAAACTGCAGGAAAATACCTTCAAAATTATGTCGACGGTAATCCGACTCTATTAGCAACGGAATTTAGCGTTAAATATTATATGACGGTAAAGAGCTGCAATTTCCATTGATTTAGCGACAGAATTTGTATTCGACGGTAATAATTTATAATAAGATGACATATAAAATCCAAAATATTTTCCCTTACAAAGCCCACGGAACTCCGCCGCTAATTAGCGACGGGATTTTCCGCTGCTAAAAATCTGTCGCTAATCTCGGTTTTTCTTGTAGTGGAAAGGACACCAATTTAAAACAACAAATTTAAGATAAGCTAATAGCTAGCATCCCTGTGGAAAACTACTTAATAGATTAGTTTAGTCTTAATGATGTATTCAAGAGACTAATTGTCTGATTAAAAATAAATTAACACAGTAAATTCAAGTTCTGATGAACTGTAGGCGGTCTCAGGCCTGCATTACTGCATGTAACCTACCAAGCATGTTACTCTATTTTTTATAACTTTTACATCAAAGTTTTGTTTGTTGTGTTTACTAATTATACTTTTAATCATGCTCTGTTTCCAACTCATTCTAGTAGTAGCTTCGAGTTTTATAGTACAATTAAATATCAATTACAAGTGTTTTGCAAGATAGGTGGCATAAAAAACATGACCATATACTAAAATATTATTCAATAAATAACAAAATATTACCTTCCTATATAACTTAAGATCAAAAAAGCTTTTCTAAACTCCAGCATCCCCAGAGCTTCTATAACCGAACTTGGTTTCTGGTTTGGTAGTAGTGTAGCATTCACTTGTTCACATAATGGTTGAATAGCTTTGTGCTGCTCTCGAGTACGTATATACAAAAATCCACAACTAGCTAATGCATTGCTAATTTAATCTAGACTAATGGCATGAAAAAAAAGTTAAAATGCTATACTTCAACAGGGTTTCAAAAACACTTCACATCAAACACACAAAATTCACAACACAATTGTTGTTTTGAATCTCCTAGTATTCCTCGCATTCTTGCCATAATTCAGACAAAATCTTTGAATCTCCTACTAAAACTAAAAAAAGATCAAATCCAGAGAAGATCTACTTCAAAACAAAAAAGAAATTTTGAAGCAAATCCAGATCAAAATTTATAACATATGTACTTCTAATAAAAAAATTTATGTGACTCCACCTCAGAAAACAAGGATTTAGTCGTGAAGATCGGATTTACAAGCAAAAATGGATCACAGAATAGACTAACCTCAACCTACCTGTATCATCAAAACATCACCACACAGCTAACTGCTTCAACCCACGATTGAAGGGAATAGGTGAAATGATCTGCAATTACGGTGAACAGGAGCTTTACACGGATCTGCAAACGATCATGCCTTCGACCTATAATTAAGGTTAGTTCATTGATTTGGATCCACTGCAAATCAGGGTAGAATAGGTGAAACGATTTCAGTTCGAAGTTGAGACGCGAATCCAGTGACTTTAATCTGAGGTGAGGAGTCGAACTGTTAAAAGAAGTTGAATAGGAGCTATACCACGTTTTGATGTGATTTGGTTCTGAAATAGTTGAAGGTGGTGTGGATTTGAAGAGAACTTAGGGATATGACGAGGAGGAAGAGGAAGAAATGTCAGTTGGAAGAAGTAGAGGTGACGTAATTAGCGAAATATCGGGTTTCTTTATTCCAGCGTACGGTGAGAAGTATCAAAATATTTAGTAGGTGCGCGGGCATTTTATTATGTTGGAGCAAAATTTTCAACAATGGTAGACAAAAAGTTTTGAAATTTGAGTAGGTGGGAGTGGACATTTTTTGGAGTTGGGGCCAGAATTTTCAACAACAGTGCAAAAAAAAATTGAGATTTGGTGAAATTGTTTTGAAAGGGGTTTAGTATGATAAGTTAATTAAATGCTATTCTGAAGATATATTGTTTTGAAAGCCATTTAATATGGTAAGTTAAATGATATATAAAAATTAATTAATTTTATGATTTCCCTTTTCTATATTTTTTTTCGAAAATTTGTTTTAAAATATTATAAAGTTAGCTTGAAATTTTTTGTTACAATATTAAACAAATTTTCTTAATTAACAAATATTACTTCTTAATAATCATTTATCACTTCTTATTAGTAATTCTAAAATTTTAATTTCAAGTTATTACTTTATTATTAATATTAGTTACTTCATGTTTTCAAATTAACTATCACTTATTATTAATAAATAGTAATATTACTTCTTAATAACTATTACTTTATTACTTCCTAATTGATTATTAATAGTAATTATTAGTTATTAATTATAAATAATCAGTGTAAATGTATTAAATATTAATTATTAGTTGTTAATTAATTATATTAAAATATAATCATATATTACAATAGTCAAAAAATAAAAGTTATGATAGGCTTTTATTACAACTGTCAAAATAACATAGTTGTTAAAAATAAGTTTATTACAACTTTTCTAGAAAAAAACTTTTAAAGAAACATCTATTACAATGGTGCTTTTACCACTGTTATAAAATTAAAGTTCTAATATGCTATTTTCGTTGTAGTGAATTCCCAGTTGTGAGGCTTGAGGCTACATTACCTTTTTAGAAAATTGGATTCACTTTGAATGTCGCATTGTCAAACCCGTCAAATGACTAGTTGGTCTTCCTAATATATTACAGGTATAAAAAGCTAAGTGAAACGAATTCCTCCGCCACCAAACGTAATAACTTGAAAAGATCGTCTTATGTGACCTGTTTAGGCATACTCTGTCAGGCGTTCGTCCATACAAGTTGTCCTCGGACTGGATAAACCGAAGACACTATCCTATAACCAGTACAACCCTTGCATTTTACTCTGTCTTTAATTATCTTCAGCATAATCTAATTCGCAATGCCTATGACAATATAGAGTGGTTTTCGGATAATAAATCCAACCGGTCTCTCCGTATTGACGACGGTGGTCAAGAACTTCGATAGTAGGTTATTTAACTATCGAAGAAAAGCAAAAATCCATCTAAATTTCCAACTAGAAATATTATTGACTACACATCTAACAAACGCTGGCCCCTTCTAATATTTCATTAATTAAATCACTTCCAAAATTCCTTTCGATATTCTATATATTTTGATATATTGATTTCTAGTTATCAAATTTTCTAACTCCTTAAATTTTCGGAAAATTTCGCCAACGTCTCCTTTGTACGGCTCAATTAGTACAACTACTACTCGCCTCTCTATGCCCTTACCATTCAAAAAGAAAATGAAAAAGCCAAGTGGCTTGCCCAATAGGTTCATAAAATCTCATATGGAATTTAGACATGTACCTTTTTGTTGGACACTCAAATTATAATCTTCATTCTCTTCATTCCATACCTGTTTAACATATATATGCCCATTCCCAATTTATTTCAATTAATTTAATCCTTTTAATTTAATCACGTTTCATTTGGCTTATTGGTTTCCTAATTAGTTCATTTGTTTGATCCACTTCTATTTAAATCCATCGTACTTACCAAGTCTCACTTCCTTATAAACAAGCCAAATCCAAATTTCAATTTGATTTCCATATTCGATTAAGGATTTGAATTTTCAAATTCGATTTACTTAACACAGGTTAAATTTGATCCAAAGACTTCTTTAACTAATTAGTTAACTTCATTCGATAATTAAATCCTATTTTGTCCCAAAAATCACTTCATTTATTCCCCTTGAGTTCATATTTATTTATTAACTCAAATCTGGATTTTTCCAATGGAAATTCGAAATTTTATTTACTCAAAAATCCTTTTATTTTATTTAATAAACTGTTATGGTATTAAAACAATTATAGCGCTGTTTCTTTGAAAAATTGATTTTGACATAACCCAAAATCTAGATTTTTCTTTTCCATTAGAAAACTATTATTCAATATGTCTGGGCGTTTCTTGTTTCATCAAATTCCGACTTATATTGAGTTTTATAAACCCAACTGATGTTTGAATCATCAAATTACGAACTAACTAGCTGCGGCGAGTTCTTTTTTAATTAAATTAAATTATAAACATTAAACTTTGTTATAAATAAATCTCAACTCTACTTCTTCGACAAATTAATATAAATTAAACCATTCTTCCAAATCTAACTTAAAACTCTAATTTATTCAGAATCGTCGACTATTAAATTCATAAATTGGTTATAATTTATATTTACAACCCAATTTCTATACTAAATTTCCATTTTCTATGTAGAATTTTTTTTTTTATAAAATTCGATATAATCGAATTCCCACTATAAATTTCTTTTATGGGAATAATCAATTAATTTAACATCATTTACCGTTACAAACTAATATCATCCCCCGATAATAGTGAAGTCATTCAATTTAGGGTATTTTATTTACCGATCAGACCTTGACCGACAACGTTCTTATCTCGAGATAGATAAAAGCTTGTAATTCAAAAACTCGATTTAAATCTCACTTTTATTCCATTTCTTACATTTGGAAATCTATTTCCAAATTACTAGATGAAAATTTCTTCATCATATTTATATACATTGTTTATAAATTAACTTCCTAAAAAGAAACTTCGATTTTAATAGTCTGTTCGAAACTCGATTCCCATTTTGGAATTTTTTTTTTGTTAGCTTATATAAATATCTATAAACATGGAATCTATTTTCGTATTTAAATTTTAAATTTTAGTTCTATTCAATGTAATCCCAATATCTTATCTGGAAACATTTTTTTTATTGATTCAACATGGTCGAATTCTAATCATAAATCCGTATGGATTTATTTTGGTTCATTTTACATTCCGATCATCGGAATAATTTTAATTATTTACTTTCCATGAAACGATTTCAAAATATAAATCCCTTTTTAATTTCATACTTGAATTTAAATTTATAAATTATTAACTAAAAATTCCCCTCCTTTATTTATAAACATTGTTTATAAATTTCACTTCTTGTTTTAAATCTTTGAAACAAGTTTCTATTTCAAATTCTATTTGAAATCCAAATTCAATTTCAAAAAATAAAGTTCCTTTTTAAAATCCCAAAATTTCCTTTATTGATATTTTTACAATATCAACACTTAGGGCTAGTGTTATTTTAACATCCAAAACACATTCATAATTTATCACACATCATATAACACAATATATAAAACCATAATAAAATAAATTTGTGAGGAATCCAGTTGGATCCGTCCAACCTGTTTTTCCTGCATCCATAGATGTTAGACAACATAAATAATACCAGTCCTACTTAAAGGCAGGATATAGCGGTATAGAAGGTCATCCATTCAATATATCGTGGGACGATAAGGTCAACCGCTAATGGTATTCTGGGAAATATTCAACCACCAATATATGTATTTGTATATATATATATATATATATATATATATATATATATATATATATATATATATATAATTTCCTATATATATATATATATAATAGCCACAACCACCAAGCCTAAATATAACTAATATATATATAATTACAATAATTCAATAATCCATTCATGCATCCGAATAATCAACAATTTATTTTTAACGATTAAAATTAAATTCAAATAAAATCTTCTGAGTGAGATCTACTTACCTTGATTTTTCTATGCCGAACATCCAATTTAATTCCATATTGTTGCGTCTACGAATTGACTTGAATGAATTTATGTGTACCTACGATTATTTATTTAATTTAATGATTATGCTACCATGAACTATTCTATGTATATTTTAAATTTAAACTACAAATTTTATCTCTTCTCCGTTGAATTACCACTCAATTCACGCTACCCCAAACAGCTTCTCCACTGTAATTGTAACGACCCGAATTTTTCAGCTGGTTGATTCGAATATTTAATTACTTTTTTTGAACTATTTATTGAATTCAATATAGAAATCATTAATTAAACTACGACTGAGTGTTTGTATTTATATTTAAATTATAAAATGAACTCGAAACAGCGCATAGTTCATAAAATTGAATTTCAACTTCAATTGACTATACCGAATCCGTCTTAAGTCGGATTTATGTGAAACAAGAAGCGTCTGAAAATAATTGATAATATTTTTCTAATGGAAAAGAAAGATTGAGTTTTCGTATTATAGATTTTGTTTTACTTTCAGATCAAAATTGCAAATAGTCGTTGTGGAATCGATTATAAACCGTAACGATTATTTAATTATAATTAAATATTGGATTCGAATTCGGACAAGCTCTTTGATGCGTAGTTATAATTTAATTTTTAGAATTTTACTATAATTTTTAATTTAGAAAATAAGCAACTTTTTATTTGAAGTGTTTTACACCCTGTATCAGCATTTTGGGGTTTCACAATATAAGTTAACCTACCGATATTTTTATATTTTTGGAATCATGGGGCATTGCTAGACAAAATGGTTTTTATTTTTGTCGATTGCGGTTCTTAAATAATAAAATTTTGTATAGCATGGTACCCTATGAATCAAATCTCATTAAAATCCAACATGTCTGTTCTCCATCACCTAAATTGAAAATAATCTCCTATTGTGTACTACTTGACAACTGACGGGGTCCTTATCTTCTACCTTTCGTCTTTATATAATACCGTGCTATCCACTCCCATACCCACTCAGTAAACCATCCTGATGGAAATAAAAATAAAAATGGGTCTCGAAGTCCTTTGTGAATCTTTGGAAATCTCGGTCAAAAGCAAAGTCTTGTCTATTCTGGAAAATGAAGCATGTGATAGAATTGGATGCGTGCTTTAGTCAAATATCTTGGTAAAGATTTACTGTAATTTTATTTCCATATCTTCAAAATATGCCAACACATGCTCTGGTACCACAACGGATCTTTGAAAGGAAAATTGGCAAAATCTTAGCAGTGTAAAATCTTTAAAAGAACACGTAGAGCCATATGCTATGATTCGCTATAAAATTTATTTCTTTATAATCTCTGCAATCACGGTATGTTTCTCTCCTAAGAAAAACTAAAAAAATATATCCCCCCTCGTGAAGACAGTAGGGTGAGCCTACTCCAAATACCAACTTGAAAGAACACTACAATACCTATTATCTCTATTTCTGCCGAATTCACAGTCCTACAAATGCTACACACATGCAAGAATATAATCACAACCACTCTGTTTAGAAGCCTACGCATATGCCATGCCTGTGCACTTTTTTCTTCGGCCAGCTATATACTGAAAGCCGATGGCCATGTCCAATCCATCATGCTGCTAATTGTATTGATAAAATACACAGCTACCTACTCTAGAGAACGTGCCTACCCTTCCAATGTCGTGACGGCCAATCCTCCTGCATCTATAAATACACCATCTCAGTAGTTCATCTCCATCCCAAATCGATCAAAACAATGAAGAAAAATTTTCAAAAAAAATAATAATAATATAAAATCTGAAATCTCAGTAATAGTTAATAGCATTCGGATCCTTTGGGTCACTGAAATCATAACATCCGCTTATATTCTGATTTTGAGGACTGTGTTTTAAGTTTAGGAATGCAGCTGCAGCTGTGAGTATGAAGTTCGAAGTGGGGATAGCCTTTTGGTTGTTCAGTGGTGTGATAAGATGTAGGAGGCACGGGTTGCATGGGGATGGCCTGTGATGCAGGGTACTTTTCTAGAAGGGGAGTAGTTGTTTTCTTACGTGAGGGGAGAAGTTGGCGGCAAGAACATATGAGGAAGGAGGAATTTGTTGGGGACTTGAGCTCAACGATGTGGGTTAAGAGCGGTTGTCAGTGGAGGAGTCAGACGTATGCAAGGTGAGACACATCTGTGCGGTGCAGTTTGGCAAGTGGGGGAGTTTGAGGGTTTTAAACCAATATGGTTCGCAAGCTTGGTTCATGACCGCTTGGTGTAGTTGAGGTTATGATCTGAATACTGGTGGAGAGGCTCCATGGTGGTGAGGACAGTATGCACGTGAAAGGAGTTGGCTTTTCTGGCGCCAGGAAGTTCGAACACATAAAGGAGAAGAGTGAGTGTTGCATGGCGCAAGCAAAGGGGATGTGCGTAGAAGGGATTGTGATTTGTGGTTCGGCCATAAAGTAAATTAGTAGGACGTATGCTTTTCTGGAGAGAAAAGCATGTTTAAGAAGAAATGCAAAGGTAAAAAGGAACAGCATAGTGACGTTCTTCTTTTGCATGGCACGATATATACATGGAAGCCGCATGTAATGGTTTTAAAGTAGGAAAAGGAAGGGAAAAAGGTTTCAAGAAGAGCAACAATATGTGGGAAGGATAATTGGTGAATGGGTACAGGGCACGTGGGCTTTAGTGTTTTAAAGAAAGAAAAAAATAAATGTTTGAGCATTCAGGAAAGAAGCAATCGGGTTGGAAATGTTTGCTGAAAGAAAACGCCCAAGGATGGTAACGCCTGATGACGTGGATCAGAGCTTTTTATTGAAAAGTTAACTAAGGTAAACAGTAATTAAATTCTAATTAATTTGTGATTAAATTAGTTAACGAAACCATTGGTTTATTAATATAATGTCTGAACAATGATAGCCGGAAGAAGTTACAAAGAGTAATGGGAGAACGGGAAAAGAGCGGAGAACAGTAGTAAACGTATGAAGATTAGCTGAAGTGTCTGAATTATTTAAATGGTAATTATTATTTAATATTATTTAGATTATAAACCATTTAAATTAATTAAATTTAATTTAAAAATCATTTAGGGGTAACGAATGATGCACAACAGAAATCGCGTTAAAAGATGATGATGTGGACAGAATTTAGCGGAAACGAATTCGATGCGATCGTATCATCAAAGACTTTGTGCTAAGCGGGTTCGAAAAGAAACAGAAGCAACCGGAATTCCGTATAATTTTGAATTCCTGTTTGAAATTATACGGACAACGCGTGAACCATCAATCGAGAAACAAAGGTGAGTTAATTCTCACACATTTCTGAAATACTAGGGTGTATTAAATTCATATAATTAGTTTAAATCATTGATAATTGATTGATTAGATGCTTTGGATGCCTATGGTTGATTTAATGATTGGCGTTAATTATATTATCATCATTCCTATATGTTGTCATGATCTGTGCTGCAGGGAAGAACAGGTAGGAGGAATCAAACTGGATTCCTCAAAACTTTAGTATGCTGTTATTTCATATTGTCTAAAACCCGTTGACTTTAAAACCCTATTGGTTTTTGATTGTGGATGAGCTTTGAATCAATATATTGATTATAGAATAAATAGCAGATGGCCAGATATACACCGTTTTATAAAGATCGATTCACCGTCAGGTGAATCGCTAGAAATGAAGATATGAAATTTATTTTATAATCGAATATATATTTATATATATATTATTTCAAATGAAGTTTTAAAAAGAAAAAAAATTCTGACTATAGATATACATTAATTGGCTTAACCACAAATTACCATTTTTGTACCAAATCTGTCGTGCGCGAAGCACGTGCTTATTAAGTGATTATTAAAAACGATTGTATTTAACTAATTCAAGTGAGCAGAATTACGTAACAATTAAAATGGGTTGTATTAATCTAATAATCAAAAGTGAAGGGAACTATTTTCATTAATTATGTTATTTAATGGAAAGCGCTAAGTGTAATTTATTAACAAATAAATCATGTTTAAAGGCTACGTTAACTAAGATTTGTTTTATTAAATTAGTTTATCTAATGGGAGTAGTAAATGGTAAAGTAACCCAATTTTATGTTGGAACTTGATTATTAGTCAATTAATAATAATAGAAGTGATAATTTAGAATGTAAAAATATATTAAGGAAAGTTTATGAAGTTAAAGTCGTGTTTATAGTTAATAAAGCAATTTATATTTATAATGTGCAAATCGAAGTTTTAGCTTGATTATATTTAATTGGATTCTATGAATCCAAGTTGTACGAAGTTATAGAACTCAAGTTTATTTGAATAAATAAATAGAACGAGTATTAGAAGGGACATTTGAATAAGGTAAAAGCCAAGATTGGAAATTAAGAAGTTAGAACTTAACTGGGAATCAATTGGGGTAATTGATTTTCTGAATATTGATCTGATGTTGGTTTTGGCCTTCGGGTCAATATTTAGAGAATTATTTTCTTACTGGTTTACGGTTAGAAACAAGTGGAGATTTGAAATGGAAAATCGAACGTAAACCCAAATTTGGATTAGATGAGATACATTATGAAGATGCGATATATAACCACTATTTTAAAGAAGAGATAATATTCGTCAAGATGGAATTAAAATGGGATTTGCTGGAATATGAGAAATCAGTATCGGTTTTTGTATTACAACTGATATCTATCTTAAGATAAGAATGTCGTTGATCAAGGTCTGAGAGGTAATTAAAATACCCCAACTTGAACAACTTCAGGATTATCAAAGGATGATATTAGTCGTAATGGTGAAGACGTTAGAGTAAAGTAGTTTGGAAAAAATACAGCGTAACGCTATTTGAAAGATTTGAAATATATATATATAACGATATTTCAAAATGAAAGGAAATAAAAAGGGGTTTGATGGTATGAAATGATATTCCTATAATAGAAGTAATAAAAGGGAGATTGGTGGAAATATAATGGTATGTTCAAAGTTTTGGAATAAGATTTAAAAGGGGTTTATTCTAAAAGGAATGCGTAGTGAATTTGGTATTCGAATAACGAAGCCAAGGAAGGTGTCGTAATGATTGGTTTATGAATGATAAGTTGAATCCATAAGTTAATAAGAAATGTTATAGCAATATTTTAAAATGTTAGTCGAAGGTTAAATTAAATATGAATTTAAGATATGTTCTAGGTATATAAGTAAAAGGATTTGAGTATAATTATATATCAAACCAATATATTATTTTGGATATTTCAACTGATATATTATTTTTAAATGGCCAAGTGATGTTGTGTATAAACCAATGGATCTGTTTATTTTTATGGTTGTTTATTTTGATAGTTAAATAACCGACTATCAAAATCTGACCCAACATTATTGGTACGGAAAGAGTTACTTGAAGACCATTCCGACCAATTAATACGAATATGCCAAAGATACTGATCGAGATGGAGCAAGTGAAGACCGTAGATCTTCGTAAAATGAAAGAGTTACTTACAATCTATGGCTGATCCCCAGGGATATACTGTGATTCTTTCATGGTTGAAATCTATGGATTGCAAGGACTACTCGCTACTGATCTATAGGGTGATTCCTAGGATGTGGTAGGAGAGTGCCTTTGGTTCATCCTGTTCCTGGATGACGTGTATGGACGATGTGAACGATGTCCAGATGTTCAAAAGACGGTTATAACTTCAAGCCTCACAACCAGGAAATGACAAAAATCGGGCAGGCAGCATGGCTATGTGGATCGCACCCATTAGGGTGTATTGTCACCATCTAGAGAATATTCATATTTGTTACTTCTTTTCAATTCTGTATCTCCCGGGAAAACGGAAGCTGCGCAGCCGTGAGGTGACAATATATTCGATATACTCAAGAGAAATGAGTGGCCGGTCATGTGTGGGCCGGGTTGCAAGACATTCTTGTTGAACCTAGTGTATTCGCCTCTAGAAATACACTATCGGCAGGTAGTCCCATACCTTGTCATAGTAGGAATCAAATCTCCAATAAGCGCCCGCGGTTTTGATTGTATACTATATATGTAGAGCGTGAGATGCAAGCGTTCTGCTAGATTCTATCTACTTGTATTAAGACACTATTATAATATCAAATTAAGATATTGATTTCAAAAAGTTTTGGGTTATAGTAAGGTAAAAACCGTCCGTGTTTATGTGTGGGCTGGTTTTACTTTTATCCTTTTCTTTCAAAAAGGATTTTCAACATTAAACAAGCTGTTTGTCATATGAATTTATCACTGAAAGTATTCTAGACTGATCCGGGTGAATTTTTCTTTGCTTCAAATGTGCTCGGGTCAGACCGAGTATATTATCAGGTTAGGTATCGCTTGGAGCTTCAGAAAAGGAGATGAAGTCGAGACGTATTCCGTATATTTACTGGTACTAGTTTATTTCTGCTGTGTGTTGTATTGATCTGAATATATACTCCGATGTTGTAATCCTATATATACAGTCTTTTTGTATAAAGTATTATTGATTACTATATTTTGTCCATTCCGCTGTGAGACTCTGATCTTCTTGTTCTTCTATTCTATTATTTCTTTCTTTCTTCTCTCACCCTTTATTTTCTTTCCATTAAAGATTTGTAATTTCGTGCGATTTGGGTTGGACGTGGGTTGTAATACGTCAGCTCAAAGGGTACGGATTTTCGGGTCGCTACAGTAATACATTCAAATGGCCTACCTGAAAACATTTGAACCCTGACAACACCCTTACCACGTTCTCCTTCCTCCAATTTCAATGTAAAAATCCATCTGCTACTTCTTGTATGCAAACGCTGCCCACCACCATGGCCTTAGAACTTGCAATAGTTTTCCTTCTATAATTTGCCAACTCCATCCATACGATACTCTTCAGCCAACTAACCCAACTATCATGTCAACTTCACCACACGCTCAACCTTCTCGGGGTCTTCATCTTCATTACCATAACTTGAAGCTCGGAACCTCCCTTATAACTTGCGACCTCGGCCTCCACACCTACAGGTAGTAACACCTTTCAACCCACAACCCCAAAACTCATCGCACAATGCTCCTTAAATCACCATCACACTCTCAATGCGTCTCAGCCACCCAATCCCCAGTTCGAGACACCTCTGATTACCGAACTACACAAATCCTCTCCTTCGCGAGCCACAGACCATCACGACTATTCAGGCTACACCGTCCACCCTTATGCAACGCTAGTGAAAACTCCGGCATCGAGGATTTTGTGCGCACTAAAATAAATACAGTTTACTTATTCTGATTTAGATTTATTGAAGCAACGGTTTCGATTTATGAAGAAACGATTTCGATTTGATGAAGAAAAGAAAAAAAGACTTTGATTTTTTACTTTGTTTATAAGTTGGAAAAATGAACGATGCGGGGAGCAAATGGGTGATTTATAGATGCGAAGGGCAACATATAGGTATCAGGTCATTAATTTCGCTGCTTCGTTGAAGTGGAAAATGGGGAATAGATTTTACACCTCAATAAAAAAATATAGGTCTGCGCATTTCAGTTTTTTTTTAGGTCTACGAAATGAATGAAGGTTGGCTTTAATTAGCTGATTAGATTAGGATTATATTTTATAAAATATACCAAAATATCTCGTGGTTCATAACATGCCATCCTGAACAGCTATTTTAACGCAACGATCGACGTTACATGGTTGTAATGTTATTCCAAAACTCAACGGGATAGATTCAGAAATTTTAATTCGGCTGTATAGAAGATATAACAATTTAAATTAACGATTTAAATTAAACTTGATATAATTATTCTTAGGTTTGTTCGTTCAATCGATAAATCCCATATTTTTTTTATATTTTCAATTCAACATTTAAAATAAATTTAAACGTTTAAAATTAGAAGACTAAAAATCTGGGAGATTACAGGTCCCCTTTGTTACTACCTAGCTAGCCTTATTGGATAATTCCCTTAATCACTTAATACCTACGGCTCGATAAGCAGACCTTTGGTACCTCCGGGGCGGTCATTTAATACATATTCCGAAAGAGGACCCCAACCTAATCACTTACTACCTAGAGGAGGCGGACTAACATGGGAATTACCAAGTTCGTACAAAATAGCTATTAAATGGGGGAGGAAAGCTTCGCGATCACTTAATACCCTATAAAGGGGGATTTAACTACTTAAGGCCTTTACCCCGAAACAGGCTACACTGTGAATTGTTTCTTTTCCAAGGTTTCCCCTTTTGGGATGGGAGGCGGAAACTTCACTCTTAAGATAAACCTTGTTTTTAGAAATATCCCTTGTTACGAAATCAAATATCTTTACATAGTTAACTATTTTCATGGGTTCCTACGGTTAATGATATCTCACATCAGTTGAACATATATACGACTATTGGAAAGTGCAGACTTCTGTTGAATAAGGAAACTGACCTTGCATTGTTAACCTACTAAGTCCAATTCCTATTCTTAATTATATTAATTCTATATTAACTAGAAATAAATAAGGAAAACTTATAACTTCCTACCCTAGAATGTTTATTTGTTAATTTCCTTATTGGACTTAACATTTACTACGCCCATAAATCCCCATTAATTTCCCTTTTACTATTATTAATAAGGGTTTCTGCCATTAATGACACTAATGGTCATATTTTCCTTAGGCATTAATCAACCTATTAAATACCATTTATTACCATTAATTTAAATTAATTTTGTTTTATGACCCTAACGGTCATATTTCCTAAGGCATTAATTGTCCCTTTTATTCAGTCTCGTTTTAAATTCTAATCTATCCATTATAGCTCCTTTAACTTTTCTATGTTACTGTAATTTGGTTTATTTCTTGTTTGTATATGTATATATATACACATATATATGTTTTTAGGAATTACTTACTTACTTCCCTAATTGGAGCTACAATTTTTATTCCTAAGACAATTCAAATTGTAACTATTTAGCGTGTTTATACTATTTAATTCATTTCCCCAAAAGATGGTTACAACATTCCTTATTTTATTTATGACCTTATTTATAGCAAATAAAATTCATTTATTGATAGAACAGTCATAATACTTATTTTCGTTTATTATGGATTACATTTTCATATACCCCTCCATAGAAACAGAAATTATTCAAACATACATAACAAACATTTATTATAATAATATATTTGTGTTATTTGCATAGATTCGGATGGATATGAATGCATATATGTTTATTTAAGATCATTAATGTAGTTACTATATTTTATTTTATTATTATTAACCATTTGTGTTTTGTTCTAAACTAACGACCAAAACAAACCTTTTTATGTTCAATATTGTATGAGATTCCAATTCTTATAAAAAGGTTAATAACTGCAGTTGTTGTAAAATTGACCTAAAATAAATAAAAAGAGGATATGAATGTATTTCAAATAACAAGAAATAAGAAATATATATTTTTAGAACAGTTCTTGAAAACTACGTACAAATATATGTAAATTTACACATCCTTTCCTAATTGTTTTATACATATTTCTTGTTGAATTGAAATAATATTCTTTTTATTAAAAAGACAAAAAGGGCATTTCTACAATAACCAAATAAAATTCCAAAATCACTAAACATAAAAAGGCATAATCTTTAAATCTAAATTTACATAAACCTCAAATTAACACCAAATCTAAGAATCTGAAATAAAACTACAACTTTGATATGATTTTGGGACTGACTTCCGGATTAAAGGTGTATACAATAACCACAACAATTCTATGAACAATTGTCGGAAGTATAAATAAATTAATCAAAAAGGCCTATAAACTCAATATTCAAATAACAACCTATTATTTTAGATTTGACAATAACAATAAACAAATCTGATAAAATTTTAGGCATACATCTTAGACTTATTACAAACGAACTAAATAAGTTATTATAAACGATGTATATAATTTTCCCACTCACCTGAAAGCTATCCGAATCTGAGTTTGAATACATCTTTAGGTTTACAATTCCCAAATTCTTACAAATCTACAATTATACTAAAAATGGGATTCTTTCAGATTTGTGGATTTGCAAGAAAATAGGAAGGAGGGAAGAAATCTGAATGGAAGAAAACCCTAAACACAACATCATTTATATCTCCTTTGCACATAAATACGATTCTAATCTTCTTCAATATATGTTTTTTTTGATCATACATATTTATATTTGATTTAGAAGAGGTTTGGAAGAAGAGGGAAATGGCAGAGCTTCGCTGTTGTCTTTAGAATTGTGTGCAAAAGGATGGAGCCTAACCCGTTATTTATATAGATTAGAAAGGACGTAGACCGTTAGATTAACTTTAATTAAGATTCGTCCATTATAAAATTTTATGTAATAAAAATAAACCCACCAACCCTAGCCGCCACTGAGCAAAGTCACGCCTAGGGGCTCGACCGTCGGTTGACAGCTATGGTCGATCGCCCTAGTCGTTTTTGCCTAGTAAAGGTAGGTTATAAATGGTATTTAATATTAATATATTGTCTTATTTATTTTTCGTTTTATTTCGTGTTTCGTTTATAACTTTTTTCATATGGACCCCGTTCACGTAACTCCAAACATGAAAGTTGACTAGAATTCCGTAATGAACTTATAACGACCGGGAATTTCGCTCGATCCGAATCAGTCGCTAAACCGATCAAGACCGTTCGGAGCGCCTGATTGTTCGGAGAACACGACAAATTAGAACGCAGACAAAAGAACATTTCATTGTATATTACAACAATTCCATCATAATACAAGAATATACAGAGTATGAATAAATATTACACAGAAATAAATATCAGAGATTACAATAAATTACATAGCAGCGGAAAATAATACAAAACACAACTAGAAGAGATACACGGATACAAAGCTTTCCGGATATCGTTCCAGCTGTAAACCAGGATCCTGTGAATATAAATCTGCAAAACCAAAACTACTAGCTGCTCGTGTCAAAATAAGGGCACCCAGAGTTTAGGTTAAAACAATAAACTCCAAGTCAGTCATGGGACTGGTGTGAGAACTAAAACAGTTATTTATCTTTATTTTAAAGTTAGGTAAATCAAGGGACCACGCCGTATAACACGGAATGGGTTTCCTCCCAAGAATACCAGTGCATAAAACAAACAGCGCAATGCTAAATAAAGAAAAATGAAGCTATTATAAGACCCAGGTCCCATCACACAATGCAATGCAAGCCGCAGGATAGGGTTTTTACGTTATAATAGCCGAAGAATGCTTGATACGCTAAAAACAAATCATTTGATACTATTATAAGTGCATAGTATATAAAACAATTTCAATCATAAGTATCAATCATAGACAGCATAAGCGCCCCATCCCACTATGTCGCCATATATAGGATTACAACTAAAATCGAAACGTCACGTATTGGAAGTTGGATTTCCATCTGTGAACCGAGGCAAAAGATAGTCCTCTACCGATTCGAGACGCTCTAGCCCGTGTCTCAGGATCAGAGCTCGAGTGACCCTTGGATCGTCAGGGCCGGTCCACCGATATGGATTAAAATGCCTGAACACTGCGTTTCCCCACCCTATGGGGTGTCAATGAGCCAACGAATGACTCCATCGGTCCCGGATCGACCGATATAACCGAGGCGCCTCGCAACAGCAACAACCACATAAGTCAAACTCGTCAGGGCATGTAAAACCACTGACGCCACTTCTAGCTAGAAGGAAACGCATGCCCTCCCTGAGGTCCTCTCCCGTTTCTGGTTCACAACCGGGGCGTGAGGCTCGCGAATTCAAGTTACACAATGCTGTGCCACACAGGCTGTGCTTTGATCATCACCACAAGACTTTGCTTTTCAACAGAAGCCTTGATCAACTGCCACTTAGGCGTGCCACACAGGCAATTCACTCCATGCATTTGATATCCATCAATATACAACCCTTGAGCTCGTACGTCTCAGAGAAGGGCGTTAAGCAAGAGAATAAACTCTTTGCCGCCAAACAGATATATATTTAATATAAATCAATCACACATACTAAAATCCAATGTCAGACACACAGTCCATTTACAAGTTCGTTCTGGGTCTGAACGAAACCGGAGGCACCTAGTACCCCGCATATCCATCGATATCCAAGTACGTCTGGACGACCACCAACTGATTCCCTCCTCTTGGGTGTACGGCCCAATAATGATCATCAGTAATTATCCTAACGACGTGAAGACCTCTGGTCTTCGACCACCGTCTTCATCTTCGACACCACGTCGAATCAGTTATTCAGAATGGGATAAACCCGGTCTTTCCGAATAACTCGCATATATAATAAACGAGTGTTACACAAACCCAACATACGCCTCATTCCAATTCAGAATATTCTTTTATTCAAATATTCTTACACTTTGGGAAAGGTTCCCATTAATTTTATCAAAGATAAATTCTTTAAATTTATTCTTTAATATTCTTTGAATATCAATTCAAACTAGTCGGGATTAGCGAACCACACCGAAGTAATCATTTATTTTATTTCCCAATCCCCACCTATTCAACCCATGAAGTAAAACTAGTAATACTTCATATCTAACACCACGGTGTTATCGGTAAATTCAATCACCATTTCACGTTCAAATCTAATTAAAGATTTAACTATCGCCTGGAGCAAAACTGGTGATACTCCATTCTCGACCATTTCAATCTAATTAAGGATTCATTAAAACCCCACTTAGTTTTAATCTTCACAGAAATCAATATCCTGTCTTTAACTGGGTTAAAGAACCAATGTTGTTTAAAACACGGCCCACGATAAACCCAAAATCACCTTCATTAATTATCGGGTTAAAGAACAAGTGTTATTTAAAACACTGTCCACGATAAACACAAAAATCAATATCAATTCAATTCCAATTAAATATTATTTAATTGGTACACTTCATTAAATCTAAATAAAAAGATTTAATCTTTTTCTCAACTGGGCTTTAGAACAGTGTTAATGAAGACACCATTCACGACAAACCCAAATCACATTTGATATTAAATACAAGGCTCTGAATAGAAAATATATCGGCTTATATTCAATATCAAATTCTTCGACCAACAAATATCGTATTGGAAATAACGATATAAATATATCTTTCAAATTTCCATAACAACATTTGTATAATCAGGAAATCCAACATCGAAATATTCCAAAGACAATTTCGATTCAAATCCATTCCAATTCAATTATTGGAAATTATGGTTATTTTCAAAACCATTTCAAATCCAATTTATTTATTTTAAAAATAAATAAATTATTATTCTAGTTTAAAACTAGTTCATTTCGATAAAAATCTATTTTAATCTTTTCAAATATGGAGTTTTTCCTCCTAATTCTTCACAAATCATTTCTTATGATTTTACATAAATTATTAATATTTTTTGATAATTTTATCAAGGCCCGTATAGTCGATTTCCATCAACGGCCATCGAACTGCACTTACAGCGACCTTTTTCAAATTTGATTTGGACATAATTTGTAACACCCCACCTCCGCCAGGGTGACTCTTGCAAGCACTCTGACTTTGGAGGGGTGTTTGAATCAGGTAAACATGCATAATGATATATCAAGGCAGAACAAGAACATATGTATATATGTAAATAGAGTAAATAAGACAAGTAAAACAGCTGAAGATTTCAAACTATTTCAAAACAAGTATGGTACAACATAATGTCAACTTTCCAAATACACAAGTCTAGATAAAAACAACATCACCGGAAAACTGAAATACATAAGTACTATCCCCAAAATAAGTGATAACCATAGCTAGCTTCATGTCAAGACCGTACATGGAGCTAAAATCCCACAAGCAAGCGATCAGAAAGCCAAGCTAAGCTCCAATATTCCCACCCTGAGAACCTGGGGGGGGGGGGGAAACGGAAGAAAAGAGGCGAAAGAAAACAGGTCAGTCAAAAAGACTGAGTAAGCCCTACTACAATCAATGTAAACTGATAAAGTTAACTGGCATGAGAAGCAGGGATGAACATAAGGATAATTACATACTAGCATGGTGAATATCTAACAGATAGTTCAAAGGAGTCATCATCCAATCAAGGTGAAGTTTTTCGCCATAGGTGTACCGGCATTCTAACATGTCATGTATAAGCAAGAATTTATCCCTTGGCCTAAACTTGGCCCAATATCAGGTGTTGACCTAAGTCAAGATCCAACTTCTTAGTACCAATACTAGTATAACAGGATTAGGTGTTACCCTAATGTCTACATCGAAACAGGACGGAACAGAATGGTCCATAGATAGAGTTCGGGAAAAATGGGCTTTTACCACCCTAACAGATAAAGTACAGAAACAGAATGCTAACAATAATGGGCCTTTACCACCCTAACAGAACAGAGTACAGAAACGGAATACTACAATTAGGTGTACACTAGTAGTGGGCCTTTACAACCCTTACAGACGGTACCACGCAGACACAGACGGGTGTTACCACCCAACAAAACAGACGGTACCAACAGAATCAGACAAAGCTAAGTGTAACCTAAATCCTACCCAAGCGATCGGCTCCCTAATACATAAATACCCTATGTCGGCCCCACGATAGGGTGTATCACTCCCTAAAGTGGCAACCAATTGGCACAGGCATATTTACAGATGTCACGGTGTCTTACATCCTCAGAAGCAGACCGGGATCCATGCACTCACATGACCCGGTTGGAACGCACCATCAACACTCATCGCCATTATCAGAATGAACCACTTATAATTAGTTCAGTAAGCGTGCCCGGACCCTACCTACAGTTGGGTCAAAGTTTTGATACCAGAAAGGGTTACTGACTAATATGGGTCCCAAACAACAAATGACACAAGTATTCCCCCTTGTGTCCCCAGACTATCAGATTCAGATTAACTTATTAACAGAGTTCAGACATACAAAGTTCAGACGATCAGTTTTCAGACTAACGGATCAGATAACAGATTTACAAACTTGCCTAACTTGGTGTGGGTCCTACAGATCCGCAAAACAGGTTCGTTTAATTTATCAATCAAGTTAGTTTATCCAGACCAGGTATCAAATCGGTTCTCAGCCTTATCAAATTACTGAGTTGGATTGGCTAAGTATAGTTCAACTTAACCCCGTTAAATTACCGAGTTCAGATTGGTTAAGTGTAGGTTAACTTAACCCTAACCACTAGTCGTATTTTTCGGTTAAGTGTCATTAAGAAATCAAGCCCGGTTTCACTTAACCTACCCATTCATGTCAAATTGGTTAAGTGTCATTAATCAAATTTACTTAACCTTATCATGTAACATTAATTAATTTAATGCACCTTAACCTCTCACATTAGACCTCGTTGTGGTTACTAGTTAAGCCGGGCGGGTCCGGGTAGCTTTACACCACAACTTGGTCTAACCTCGGGTTCAAGGTACAACATGACCAACTTCTCACATTGGGTCCTATTGTTTGTAGCAACTAGTTAAGCCGGTCGGTTCCGAGTAGGTTTACGCTACAAACTCAACCCAACCTCGAGTTGGTCACACTTATCTTTTCTAAGTGTCATGTCCATCATGTTTCCAAAACATGTTACAAGTTTTCAAGCATTTGGGTAGACCTAACTTAATAGGTAAATTCCCAAAGGGTAGACCTAACTTAATAGGTAAATTCCCAAGCTTATGTTTTTATGTCTTTTAAGTTTACTCAACCCCAAACGCAATCCCATCGCTTACATATCGCAATAGCGCATAAAGGATAGAAAGAGGGAACTTGACATAATCATGACATAAAGGTGTTGAAGCCACAAGTTCAACATGGTGGCATATGAAATGTACATGTGTTCATATGCTTGCATATTACATTTTTAGTCCTCAAAAGCATGCATAAAACCAAACTTAGCATATTGGTGATACATGGTGATAAATGACATGTAGAAATGGCCATAAGTTCGCATTTAGCCTCACATGCAAGTTATCATAAGAGATATGATAACTTACATGTTGCCAAAATGCAACCTTTAGCATAAAGCTTGAAGCTTTATGTTCATAAACCCAAGATAAGCTTGCATAACATGATAACATGAACAAAATGATCAACCCAAACTTGCCTAACATAACTTGCATATATGACAAACTTGCATATCAAACTTGCATAACATAATATGATAAACTTGCATATCACAACATGGCAAACTTGCATAGCATAACATGGTAAACTTGCATATCATAACATGGCATACTTGCATAACATAACATCACAAACTTGCATATCATAACATGGCATACTTGCATAACATATCATCATAAACTTGCATATCATAACATGGCATACTTGCATAACATAACATCATAAACTTGCATATCATAACATATCAAACTTGCATATCATACATTTAACTTTAGAGTTTAAGTATGAAAGTAGAATAGGGCTTACAATGCTTATGAAGACACAAAAATATGACAAAGCCCTTATGCAATCATAAAACCCAAATATGAAGCTCCAAATAAATAAAAACCCTTGCTTTATAATGTAAAGATTGTAGCTTGACTTGAATGCAAGCTAATAATGCTCATTTAAACTTGAAATCACTAGAATGAATATGAATCTCTCATAGGAATAAGCTTATAGATTTTTAAGAGAGAGTGGAGGCCATGAGAGGAATAATTTTGCCATAGTTTAGTTGCATGAATGAATATTAATGATTTAGGGGTAGGTTAGGGGCTTATTTATAGAGATTAGGATTAGTTTTAGACCCTTAGATTAACCCTAGGTTAGTTTAGGTCCGTCAGATTTCGTCCCAAGCCCTCCAACCCAGCCCAAAACTCAACCAGGTGCACCCAGGCCAGAATATGCCGACAGGGCAAGTCGACAGCCCTGTCGACTGCCAAGTCGACAGGCATGTCGACAGGCAAGTCGACAGCCCTGTCGACAGCCAAGTCGACTTGGCTGGGTGGGAGTTTTCCCGCCTGGCCCCATTTCTGCATGTTTAGAATTTCAAATTTCCCGAAAACTTCTTTGGGCCTTAACCAGGTCATACGGACTCCGATTTTCGAAAACTCGGACTCTATTTCGCGTATTTTTCCGAGACGAACACAATGTGTAACACCCCACCTCCGTTAAGGTCACTCACAAAGGGAATGCCTTAACTTTGGTGGAGCATTTTAGTAAACAGAACAGAAACTTACAAGACAGATAAAACAGTACAGAAAATTAATATGGTTACATCCTTTCAATTTCAGAATTCAAGTACAAAACATCAGTCTTGTACAAAAGCCTTCAAAATGCATAGCTTAAAATCATAATCTCCATGGAACAGAGCCGAGCCATACTTTAAGCACTTCAAGCAAAGAGAAATCCGGATCAAGCTAAAGTATTTCCCTCCTTGGATAACCTGGGGGGAACGGAAGAAAGGAGGCGAAAACAACAAGGGTCAGACAAAAAGTCTGGCAAGTCCAGTGACTTTCAGCATATGAACAGATAATAATAATATGATATGAACATAAAACTGGATGTGAGATAACTATAACAGGTGTAGCAGATATAACAGAAAAATAGAATGATATAAACTATTGTTTTACAATTCTCTGCACTAATACTAGTATAGCAGAATTAGGTGTCACCCTAATGTCTAAATTGAAGCAGGAACGGGTACAGAATACTTTAACAGAAACAGAATGCTAATAATGGGCCTTTACTACCCGATCAGAAACAGACAGAAGAAGAAACAGATTTATCCCTATGGAAACAGAATGTGGAATTAGGTGTACACTAGTAATGGGCCTTTACCACCCGAACAGACGGTACCACACAGAAACAGACAGGTGTTACCAGCCAACAGAAACAGACGGTACCAACAGAAACAGACAGAACTAAGCGTACCCTAAAACCCTACCCCAAGCGATCAGCTCCCTAATACATAAATATCCTGTGTCGGCCCCACAGTAGGGTGTATCACTCCCTAAAGTGACAACCAATTGGCACAGACCTATTTACAGATGTCACGGCGTCTTACATCCTCAGAGGCAGACCGGGATCCATGCACGCACATGACCCGGTTGGAACGCACCATCAACACCCCTCGCCATTATCAGAATGAACCACTTATAATTAGTTCAGTAAGCGTGCCCGGACCCTACCTACTGTTGGGTCAAAGTTTTGATACCAGAAAGGGTTACTGACTAATATGGGTCCCAAACAACAGATGACACAAGTAATTCCCCTCCTAACCTTGTGTCCCCAGACTAACAGATTTCAGATTACCTTGTTTACAAGTTCAGACATACAGAGTTCAGATTTTACTAATTCACAAATTAAGTTGACGAGTTTTCAGACTAACGGGTCAGATGTACAGATTTTTCAGATTTGTCTAACTTTGTATTGGGCCTACAAATTCATGGACGGGTTTTACTACATCTATTAATCCCATTGGTTTAACCCTATTTTCCCCAATACGTTTTAGACGTCATTCTTATCTTAGATTTGCATTAATTAATTATTAATGCACAGACCTCTCACATTAGGTCGGTAGCTTGTGGCCGCTGGATATGCCGGGCGGTTCCGGGCAGACTTCTGCCACAAGCCAGACCTAACCTCGTGTCTTACGCATATTATGACTAACTTCTCACATTAGAACCTATTGTTTGCGGCCACTGGATGTGTCGGGCGGTTCCGGGCAGATTTACGCCGCAAACTCATTCTAACCTCGAGTTAGCCATGTTCATCTTTGCGGCCAATTAATTAATAATATACCGTTTATGCGCGTGCCCAATATATATATGCCCATTCAGATTATATCAATCACAGGATGATTATATCAACATAGCAGATAACAGATTTTATATGACATAACGGATTTAACAGATTTAGCAACTTAGCAGATTTTGGCATATAACAGGTTAGGCATTTCAACCGACAAATTTAACAGATTAGGCATTTCAATCTAATTAGCAGTCTAGGCAATATAACAAAACTAGTAGTTTAGGCAACTAGACAAATTAGCAGATTTAGCAAATTTAATATTTCCAAAAGTTCTATTTACATGCCTTGCCCAATCATAAATTGGCCTAAATTCATATGCTTACATAATTGTCATGATTCACAACATATACTCCATGTTTGCATAAAGTTACATAGCACAGAATATGGACATAATTTGCCATATAACATATGTTCCAATTTTTGTTAAACTAGCATCTTATAGCAGATTTACATATAAATTATACCAAATATAACCATTAATTTCAATGCATGCCATATATCCAAAAATCCCTATTTAGGTGTAATCTAAATAGATATCCTAATTAATGTAAATCTTTTACACCTAAGCTTTCCATATCCTTCTTCTTTTCATGTCATGAATCATTATGCAAACTATACCCACAATATAAATCTTTAAATCATATCTTGACTTTTATGTGCATTTTGTCCAAAATCTCAAATCATATGTAATCTTACAATGATTCCTCTTTTCTTCTATCGTAGAATATGCATAGACCCAAATCTAGTTTACAACATATGCTCATTAATTTCAGTTCTAAAATTACAACATAACTATGCATACAACATGCATAAATTATATGTTCATAGTCAAATTTATGCATATGTCCAATATATTTTATGCCTCAGACCTAAAGTCATACATTCAATTTAGTCTTGTCAAATTTCGCATCATTCATCCCAAAATTTGCGTTCATACGTTCATCTCTTATGAGATTAGGCACAGGCTCGTGGTAGCCTGGCTATAAAAACAGAAAAGAAGAAAAGGGATACAGAAAAACAGATCTGACAGAAGAAAATATATATACAATCTCAGATTCATATCAAAATTATTATTAACGTTTATAGCGGAAAATAACTGTACTTGCCTTGATTGGATTAAATAAAGAACTTTAACTTCTTGTAGAATCTTTGCAGAAACTTTAATCTATAGTTTGAATTGAGTTGCTTAGGCTGATGTTGATTATCTTCTAGTTTTAATTCCAGCAGAGCAGAGACGCCATTTTTATTTTTAATTAGAAGAAGAGAGCAATGGAGGCTAGAGAATTGTGTAAGAAACCTAGGTAGAGTCCAGGGTCATTTTATAGAGTTTATGAACTGATTATGACCATTGATGTCGCTTGGATTGATCGTAGCCATTCATTCGCAAGAGGGACCAATTAGAGCCTGCCACCTAGCCCTAATGACAAAGCAGACCACAGAAAATCGACCAACGTAGAATAGGCCAGCCAGGGTGGACTGGGTTCGACCTGGGTCTGGACCAGGTCGACAGCCCTGTCGACCTGGTTAGACCAGGTCGACAGCCCAGTCGACCTGGGTGTCTTAGGCGGGAGTTTTCCCGCCTTGGCCAATTGGGCCCGGTTTTAATTTTTAAACTGTTTTATTCTGTTCGAATTTTAAACTTAATTCAGAAACTTCCGAAGGCCATATCTTCTTCATACGGACTCCGTTTTTCGAAAACTCGGACTCTATTTCGCGTATTTTTCCGAGACGAACGCAATGGCGTATCCCGTTTTCCCTTAGTTCTTTGATTTCAAATTAATTATACTTTAATTTGTTAATTCCATAGTTATAGAATACACGGGGTGTTACACAATGGCATAGTACATTTCCCTTGATTCAGATTTATAAATTAAATTCTGCCTCGATTTACGATATAACAGGTTATCAGAAATACGGGTTGTTACATTCCCCCCTCCTTAAAGGATTTCGTCCTCGAAATCTTCAAGTTAGGAAGAACGCATCCTACCATCCATCATCCATCTACTCAAATCATCATTCACGAGCAATCATTGTCCTTAAAGATTCTAATGCGGTATGAACATATGCAAAAGGTGTGTGTATATGTTCTTATCTAATGCAAAGATCCTCAATGCAAAGTATGTTAGTGAAATGAATCCATTATGTATGCAAATAGTCCTAATCATATAATACTATATGTGTGCACAAACATTCATCCATATGCAACATCCATGTGCCGAATTAACCATCTTGCAACCAGAAGAATTGAAAATGTACACACGTCCATATGCAATATGAGAGTGTATTTCAAGCCGATCTAGTGCCTAGTGTGTGTTTATGCATCCACGAGCAACCACTAGCAACCACTTGCATCCACTTGCAACCAACAAACATAACATGTCTCAAACACATGTTTACATCCATAGGATTCTTATCTCAACAAGATACAGTCGAGTGATGGAAGCGAGTACAGATAAAACAAAAACTTGGTACATATACTTACAGACTACTAGTACAGATCAGATTTTTCCCAAATGATTCTTAGGAAACTAAGCATGGTAGAAACCCAGAATGTATTCGTCATAGTCACCCTCATGCCCAACACAGATACTCTCAAACCCCAATTTATCACAAACAGATGAGTTATAACTCTCAGGGAGTTTGAGACTATTACCAGATCAGAAGCAAGACTAGCATTAAAGTACCGAGTTTCCATTACAGAATCAAAATACCAGAAAAAGAGTTTCAAACTGAAAATCAAACAAGGAAAATTAAACATCCTACAGACAAATTATTCTAGCCCTAATCTATTCACTCGCCATGCGAGTATTCACCGTTCCTTCCGATGTAGTCCCTTTCTTCTTCGGGCAGTCCCTAGTGAAGTGTCCCATCTCTCCACAGTTAAAGCAAGTGCCCTTCCTCTTTCTGCAATCCTTGTTTAGATGAGTTGAGCTTCCACAAGTAAAGCACTTCTTTTCCTTCTTATCTTCAGACTTCTCCTCCTTCTTTTGCATTTTCTTTTTGGGCCCCGTTTTCTTGTTTTGAGACTCATTCACCTTGACCTCCTTCTTTGCACTCTTGTTCTCTTCATTGAGTAGGGCCATATCTACCAAACTCTCAAACGTGGCCCCCATGGGCACATGAGACATAGCTAACTCCTGTAACGGCTCATTCAATCCTCTAGCAAAACGAAGAGCCTTCTTCTGAGTAGTACTCACCATATCCAAGCCAAAACGAGCTAACTGATTGAACTTGTTCACATATTCTTTGACAGACATGTCTCCTTGCTTCAAAGCAATAAACCTCTCCATTTGCAAATTCTCTTCAGCAGAAGACAGAAACTTAAGCCCGAATCTTGTCCTAAAATCGGCCCAAGCCTCAACGGGTCTAGTACCATTGGTGACTTCCCACCAATAAGCGGCTTCATCCTTCATAAGCCAAACCGCCAACAAGATCTTTCTCTGATCATATAATCCAAAGATAGCGAATAAATCCTCGGTCTCTTTCAACCAATTACGGGCCTCTACAAAAGTTTCGGTACCTAGAAAGTCCTTGCCACCCATTGCTTTGAAGTCCTTGCAAAACTTCGTGAACTCTACTGGAGGATGCTGAGGGGGAGGAGGAGGAGGAATCTCAGCGACAGGAGGAGGAGGAACATTAACCACCGGAGGAGGAGTAACATTTGCGGGGCCGGCTTCGGTCGCCCTAGCCTCCATAAGTCTCCTATACCAAACAGGAACTTGCACTCCCTCTGGGATAACAAAGTTATCTGTCATACTGAAACGAAGGAAAAGATAGATTCAGAACGAGGGAACTAAGAATAGATAACTAAGGATTGTGCTAATGGCTTTTTGGGGAATAGCCTTTAAAATAAACTAGACTTTTCTTTGGAAAATACTTTATACTTGGTTTTGAAAATAGTTTTCCAAAAGGTTTCTAAAAACCTTTTCTTTTGTTCCTTCTCGTAAACCATATGCTCTAATACCAAATGTAACACCCCACCTCCGCCAGGGTGACTCTTGCAAGCACTCTGACTTTGGAGGGGTGTTTGAATCAGATAAACATGCATAATGATATATCAAGGCAGAACAAGAACATATGTATATATGTAAACAGAGTAAATAAGACAAGTAAAACAGCGGAAGATTTCAAACTATTTCAAAACAATTCTGGTACAACATAATGTCAACTTTCCAAATACACAAGTCTAGATAAAAACAACATCACCGGAAAACTGAAATACATAAGTACTATCCCCAAAATAAGTGATAACCATAGCTAGCTTCATGTCAAGACCGTACATGGAGCTAAAATCCCACAAGCAAGCGATCAGAAAGCCAAGCTAAGCTCCAATATTCCCACCCTGAGAACCTGGGGGGGAAACGGAAGAAAAGAGGCAAAAGAAAACAGGTCAGTCAAAAAGACTGAGTAAGCCCTACTACAATCAATGTAAACTGATAAAGTTAACTGGCATGAGAAGCAGGGATGAACATAAGGATAATTACATACTAGCATGGTGAATATCTAACAGATAGTTCAAAGGAGTCATCATATAATCAAGGTGAAGTTTTTCACCACAGGTGTACCAGCATTCTAACATGTCATGTATAAACAAGAATTTATCCCTTGGCCTAAACTTGGCCCAATATCAGGTGTTGACCTAAGTCAAGATCCAACTTCTTAGTACCAATACTAGTATAACAGGATTAGGTGTTACCCTAATGTCTACATCGAAACAGGACGGAACAGAATGGTCCATAGATAGAGTTCGGGAAAAATGGGCTTTTACCACCCTAACAGATAAAGTACAGAAACGGAATGCTAACAATAATGGGCCTTTACCACCCTAACAGAACAGAGTACAGAAACGGAATACTACAATTAGGTGTACACTAGTAGTGGGCCTTTACCACCCTAACAGACGGTACCACGCAGACACAGACGGGTGTTACCACCCAACAAAACAGACTGTACCAACAGAATCAGACAAAGCTAAGTGTACCTTAAATCCTACCCAAGCGATCGGCTCCCTAATACATAAATACCCTATGTCGGCCCCACGATAGGGTGTATCACTCCCTAAAGTGGCAACCAATTGGCACAGGCATATTTACAGATGTCACGGCGTCTTACATCCTCAGAAGCAGACCGGGATCCATGCACGCACATGACCCGGTTGGAACGCACCATCAACACCCATCGCCATTATCAGAATGAACCACTTATAATTAGTTCAGTAAGCGTGCCCGGACCCTACCTACAGTTGGGTCAAAGTTTTGATACCAGAAAGGGTTACTGACTAATATGGGTCCCAAACAACAAATGACACAAGTATCCCCCTTGTGTTCTCAGACTATCAGATTCAGATTAACTTATTAACAGAGTTCAGACATACAAAGTTCAGACGATTAGTTTTCAGACCAACGGATCAGATAACAGATTTACAAACTTGCCTAACTTGGTGTGGGTCCTACAGATCCACAAAACAGGTTCGTTTAATTTATCAATCAAGTTAGTTTATCCAGACCAGGTATCAAATCGGTTCTCAGCCTTATCAATTACTGAGTTGGATTGGCTAAGTATAGTTCAACTTAACCCCGTTAAATTACCGAGTTCAGATTGGTTAAGTGTAGGTTAACTTAACCCTAACCACTAGTCGTATTTTTCGGTTAAGTGTCATTAAGAAATCAAGCCCAGTTTCACTTAACCTACCCATTCATGTCAAATTGGTTAAGTGTCATTAATCAAATTTACTTAACCTTATCATGTAACATTAATTAATTTAATGCACCTTAACCTCTCACATTAGACCTCGTTGTGGTTACTAGTTAAGCCGGGCGGGTCCGGGTAGCTTTACACCACAACTTGGTCTAACCTCGGGTTCAAGGTACAACATGACCAACTTCTCACATTGGGTCCTATTGTTTGTAGCAACTAGTTAAGCCGGTCGGTTCCGGGTAGGTTTACGCTACAAACTCAACCCAACCTCGAGTTGGTCACACTTATCTTTTCTAAGTGTCATGTCCATCATGTTTCCAAAACATGTTACAAGTTTTCAATCATTTGGGTAGACCTAACTTAATAGGTAAATTCCCAAAGGGTAGACCTAACTTAATAGGTAAATTCCCAAGCTTATGTTTTTATGTCTTTTAAGTTTACTCAACCCCAAACGCAATCCCATCGCTTACATATCGCAATAGCGCATAAAGGATAGAAAGAGGGAACTTGACATAATCATGACTTAAAGGTGTTGAAGCCACAAGTTCAACATGGTGGCATATGAAATGTACATGTGTTCATATGCTTGCATATTACATTTTTAGGCCTCAAAAGCATGCATAAAACCAAACTTAGCATATTGGTGATACATGGTGATAAATGACATGTAGAAATGGCCTTAAGTTCGCATTTAGCCTCACATGCAAGTTATCATAAGAGATATGATAACTTACATGTTGCCAAAATGCAACCTTTAGCATAAAGCTTGAAGCTTTATGTTCATAAACCCAAGATAAGCTTGCATAACATGATAACATGAACAAAATGATCAACCCAAACTTGCCTAACATAACTTGCATATATGACAAACTTGCATATCAAACTTGCATAACATAATATGATAAACTTGCATATCACAACATGGCAAACTTGCATAGCATAACATGGTAAACTTGCATATCATAACATGGCATACTTGCATAACATAACATCACAAACTTGCATATCATAACATGGCATACTTGCATAACATATCATCATAAACTTGCATATCATAACATGGCATACTTGCATAACATAACATCATAAACTTGCATATCATAACATATCAAACTTGCATATCATACATTTAACTTTAGAGTTTAAGTATGAAAATAGAATAGGGCTTACAATGCTTATGAAGACACAAAAATATGAAAAAGCCCTTATGCAATCATAAAACCCAAATATGAAGCTACAAATAAATAAAAACCCTTGCTTTATGATGTAAAGATTGTAACTTGACTTGAATGCAAGCTAATAATGCTCATTTAAACTTGAAATCACTAGAATGAATATGAATCTCTCATAGGAATAAGCTTATAGATTTTTAAGAGAGAGTGGAGGCCATGAGAGGAATAATTTTGCCATAGTTTAGTTGCATGAATGAATATTAATGATTTAACGGTAGGTTAGGGGCTCATTTATAGAGATTAGGATTAGTTTTAGACCCTTAGATTAACCCTAGGTTAGTTTAGGTCCGTCAGATTTCGTCCTAAGCCCTCCAACCCAGCCCAAAACTCAACCAGGTGCACCCAGGCCAGAATATGCCGACAGGGCAAGTCGACAGCCCTGTCGACTGCCAAGTCGACAGGCATGTCGACAGGCAAGTCGACAGCCCTGTCGACAGCCAAGTCGACTTGGCTGGGCGGGAGTTTTCCCGCTTGGCCCCATTTCTGCATGTTTAGAAATTCAAATTTCCCGAAAACTTCTTTGGGCCTTAACGGGGTCATACGGACTCCGATTTTCGAAAATTCGGACTCTATTTCGCGTATTTTTACGAGACGAACGCAATGGCATAGTCCTTTTCCCTTGATTCAGATTTATAAATTAAATTCTACCTCGATTTACGATATAACAGGTTATTAGAAATACGGGTTGTTACATAATTCCAAATCCAACCGTTACATTTCTAATTTCTAATATTCGTTAGAAAGCTCTTTTCGACACGAACCCAACGGTTCCGGTTTTAGGAGAATCCGACGGTCGGATCTCCCGTAATATCCGTTCGAAGTCAATGGTCAAAATTCGCGAACTGCCACGGCGCGGCGCGTTCTGTTCAGGCCATTATATTATATATATATAAAAAAAATATATACTTCGTCGATTTCAATTCAAAACGTGCTTTATAAATCGTTTTAAATTCATTTTCAAAACGGTTTCAACTTCATATTCAATTCCAAATCCAAATCGAATATTTCAATATAAATTCGTTTTAAATTCATTTCAAATCGATTTCAATTCAATTTCAATTCAATTTCAATTTAATTCGAATTTCAATTCATTTCAATTTAATTCGAATTTCAATTCTACTCAATTTAATTCGAATTTCAATTTATTTCAATTTAATTCGAATTCAATTCTATTCAATTTCAATTTAAAGTCAATTTCAATTTGAATTCAATTCTTTTCAATTTAATTCGAATTTCGATTATTTTCAATATAATTCAAATTTCGAAAACACTTTCAATATAATTCAAATTTCGAAAACACTTTCAACATACATTGAAATTTGAATAAAATCGATATAAATATCGTTCACGTCAAAATGGCGTCAATCTAATCAACACGGCTTCATATATTTCTACTTTCAAATATTCTATTTCAAATATTTGTTTTTCAACTATTTCTATTTCAAAACTGGAATGAGGCCCAATCAATTACCATATATTGTTAATTATACAGATTTTTTACAACACATGTATATATCAACAATGACAAATAATCAACCATCATCCAAAGTGCATTCTACACTGTGTAAGCATCAAATATAAATATTTAATGCTTATAACAGTTTGTCAATCAATCGATCGACATACAACTAATTATTGGGATTAGTGTATGTCATATATCATCCCAATACCCGTGTGGGGTTTCAAACAATCAAACACAGATTTTATTTGTGCAATTGGGCGATGTGTAAAATTTACCATCCCAATCAATATCAATCAAATCAGTGTATATAAACAAATCTCCGATTTGTTTATAAATATTTATTTTAGATACACGTTAAAAATTCTATTTTTAACTATAAAATATTTTTAACTACATAAATATTTCATTTCATTTCACATCACACAATCAACTACACATCAAAATCAAACAAACAAGCATACAAGCCGTCCATGGTCTGTGGACGACGGGTGCCGGGTGCTACTAAACACCGTCTGCATCCTAGTATCTATTATTAACTAGAAAACAAAATTAAAACTGAGGAGTTCTCACCGACGGTTCCACTCCGCCGTGCTTTGCTTTCGAACTGCTGACATCTGGATTCCTTGAAATTCCAATTCAGTTCTTTTCACGTTGTTCAAATAAAAATTATATTTTTATCACTTCATTCTAGTAAATAAAAATCATATCTCTATTTCTTCTTCATATATATTTTCGACGCTTCATTTTATATAAAAATTATATTTTTATATTTCTACTCTGATAAAAACCATATTTTCAATATGTCTACTTTATAAAAATCATATTTTACTTCGCTATTATATATATGTAAACCATATTTTTTTATAACGTTATTATATATTTTCAAAATAGTGATATTATATATTTTCAACAATTTTGCTATATATATACTCTTCAACAATTCCTTTTCTATATTTTAAAACAATTCCAATTATATTTTAAAAACAAGGATTTTTACAATTTCTTTTACATGTCAAAGATTAGACTTTAACAAGGCTTTTTATATAATTTTTAAAACAAGGTTATTTCCTTTTAAAACTGCATTTTAATTATTGTATAAAACTTATTTTTAAAAACTGTATAAAAACTGATTGTAAAAAAAACTATAAAAACTGATTTTAATTACTGTGTTATTTTCTAAATCAAAAACTGATTTTTACCATGTTGTTTTCTAAATCAAAAACTGGTTTTTACCATGTTGTACTCTAAATCAAAAACTGGTGTTTACCATGTTGTTTTCTAAATCAAAAACTGGTTTTAAAAAGAAACTGAAAATCACCTTTTTTTTCTTTTCGTCACTGGCCATTCTGAGCTACCGGAGCGGATCCAGTACCACCAATGGAGGCGCCGTAGTCTGCGGTGGTGGCAGCAGCTTCGCCGGAGCGTCGCTCGATAGTGGAGGAGAGGAGCTTTGCTGACAAGGTGCTTCAGGGCTTGGGGCGTCAGATTCTCTCGATCTAAAGGGGGGGACGCAGGGAAGAGGTCGCGAGGTCGAGAGGAGGTGCGCCGGAGTGGGGTGGTGTCTCGAGTGGAGGGGCGGCGGCTTGGCGTCGACGGTGGGGCGGCTTCGAGCTCTGGCGGTTTTTTTTCCTTTTCTTTTTTTTTTTTGGATCTGAAACTAACGAGGGGGGTAAAGGAGAATAAGGGGTTGACTTTATAATATTTTATATATTTATTTAATTCCTAAATCGAAAAAGCAACTTTTTATTTCTAACTCGAAATCGAACCCACCGACTGTCGTCCCTAGCAAAATACTCCCATTCCGAACACAATGGGATATGTATCGTAAGCTGATTCGATCGTTTCGATCAGTTTTCGTCAATATTAACATATAACTCTATATATTGAATTTGAACGCGCATTTCAATTTACCGGGGTCACATACGACTTCTATAAATTCCAGAAAAATTATTTCTAGCTTCGTATTCACGACACGGTCCTAACAAAAGTAGTTTCTTCAAATCTGAGACCGTTAGAAAAATGGCCAATTTCCAGTCGATTAAAATCAATTGAAACTGGTCAAACGCGTTTTCCTTTGCCACGCTCACATATTGAATCAAAAAATTATGAAAATTGGAATCTAGCAGTAACTTGACATCATGGATCCAACAAAAGTGGTTTAGTCGAAATCCGAGGTCGTTTGCAAAATTCCCATTTTTAAGGGCTAGAATTCCATAGCGACTATTCGGAATTTTCAACTGGACATATCTTTTGATTCCCGCTATGAAATTTCGATTCTTCGGATTCGTTGGAAAGATATTCTCAATTAGATTCAAATATTTTTGGTTTCACTAAAATCTGGTTTATTTTGCACCCGGTACATTCATTTGAAATTTGAAATTGAATTATCGAACTACCGCGCCATTTTCAATTCCTTTTATAATTATAAATAATTATTTATATTCTAACGACGATCTATATAATATATACGTTCGAATTCTACTCAAAATAAATTTCTTCGCGTTTTTATTTAAAATATTCATTTTAAATAATCAAAATTCGCTAAAATTGCCAAAATAAAAATTTTAAATTGGCTCGGATTTTCGGGTTATTACAATCTCCCGCACTTAAAACTTTTCGTCCCCGAAAAGGAACGAAGCCGAAAGTTGTTTAACTAATCAACTTAACTTCCGTTATTTTCTTTACGACTTAAGTTCTTCAACTTTTCAGTTTCTAAGAACTTTTCAAATTTTTCAAAAATTTGGCTAACACCCTAAATTTTTGAAAAATTTCGCCATAACCTCCCCTGCACCGGGGACTTCGGGATATTTCATATAGCCTCCCATGGCCTTCTTCAACTCAAAAGAAAAAGCCAAGCGGCTAGCCAATCGGCTCATAAAATCATCATCACCCAAACAAAACAGTAAATTATGGTAAACATGTACCTATTTGTTGGGCAAACAATTTTATTCTTCTGCTCTAGCCTCCTTGCTATGACATGTTCAATGTAAGTACATGTACATGCAAGCAAATGCGACTAATTTTCAATACAATTCACTATTTGACCAATTTTCTAAATGGTTCAAATTTTAATTAATCAAACTATAATCAAACAACACAACCAGCAATCAATTAGTTGATTAGCTTTTCAAATTCATAACTTTGATATATAGTCAAAAAAAATCAGATTTTTGGTGCCAAATCACAACAATAGACCCTATCTAATTTTGGTTCTCACACCAGTCTAATGGAAATATATAGAAATCCAACTTTCGAAACTCGAATACCAATTCTGATGATGTTCGAACTATAGAGATCATCAGAACCATCTCCGGGCGACTAGAGTGTGATTCTATATCTATCCAGTATATTAAAACTTCGAATACACGCGGATCAGACATGTACACAAAATCTTTATATACCGGATTATCCAAATCAATATAAATAAATATTCAAATACGAATAATTCGATTTAAATTTTCAAAACAAAATTTTGTTTTCATTTTAAAAATATACTCTTCACACTCATTCTAGGATACTACTGATCCCATCTCTAACGAGTCATTCCCGTTGGATATTACTAATCCAATTTCTGATGAATTCTTTTGTATGGTTCCAATGTGTCTTGTTCTCTGAGCTTTGTAAACCAAAGCTCTGATACCAACTTGTAACGACCGGGAATTCCGCTCGATCCGAATCAGTCGCTAAACCAATCAAGACCGTTCGAAACACCTGATTGTTCGGAGAACACGACAAATTAGGACGCAGACAGAAGAACATTTCATTGTATATTACAACAATTCCATCGGAATACAAGAATATACAGAGTATGAATAAATATTACACAGAAATAAATATCAGAGATTACAATAAATTACATAGCAACGGAAAATAATACAAAACACAACTAGAAGAGATACACGGATACGAAGATTTCCGGATATCGTTCCAGCTGTAAACCAGGATCTTGTGAATATAAATCTGCAAAACCAAAACAACTAGCTGCCCATGTCAAAATAAGGGCACCCAGAGTTTAGGTTAAAACGATAAACTCCAGGTCAGTCATGGGACTGGTGTGAGAACTAAAACAGTTATTTATCTTTATTTTAAAGTTAGGTAAATCAAGGGACCACGCCGTATAACATGGAACGGGTTTCCTCCCAAGAATACCAGAGCATTAAACAAACAGCGCAATGCTAAATAAAGAAAAATGAAGCTATTATAAGACCCAGGTCCCACAACACAATGCAACGCAAGCCGGAGGATAGGGTTTTTACCTTATAATAGCCAAAGAATGCTTGATACGCTAAAAACAAATCATTTGATACTATTATAAGTGCATAGTATATAAAACAATTTCAATCATAAGTATCAATCATAGACGGCATAAGCGCCCGATCCCACTATGTCGCCATATATAGGATTACAACTAAAATCGAAACGTCGCGTATTGGATGTTGGATTTCCATCTGTGAACCGAGGCAAAAGATAGTCTTTTACCGATTCGAGTCGCTCTAGCCCGTGTCTCAGGATCAGAGCTCGAGTGACCCTTGGATCGTCAGGGTCGGTCCACCGATGTGGATTAAAATGCCTGAACACTGCGTTTCCCCACCCTATGGGGTGTCAATGAGCCAACAAATGACTCCATCGGTCCCGGATCGACCGATATAACCGAGGCGCCTCGCAACAGCAACAACCACATAAGTCAAACTCGTAAGGGCATGTAAAACCACTGACGCCACTTCTAGCTAGAAGGAAACGCATGCCCTCCCTGAGGTCCTCTCCCGTTTCTGGTTCACAACCGGGGCGTGAGGCTCGCGAATTCACGTTACACAAAGCTGTGCCACACAGGCTGTGCTTTGATCATCACCACAAGACTTTGCTTTTCAATAGAAGCCTTGATCAATTGCCACTTAGGCGTGCCACACAGGCAATTCACTCCATACGTTTGATATCCATCAATATATAACCCCTGAGCTCGTACGTCTCAGAGAAGGGCGTTAAGCAAGAGAATAAACTCTCTGCCACCAAACAGATATATATTTAATATAAATCAATCACACAGACTAAAATCCAATGTCAGACACACAGTCCATTTACAAGTTCATTCTGGGTCTGAACGAAACCGGAGGCACCTAGTACCCCGCATATCCATCAATCTCCAAGTACGTCTGGACGACCACCAATTGATTCCCTCCTCTTGGGTGTACGGCCCAATCAAGATCATCAGTAATTATCCAAATGACGTGAAGACCTTCGGTCTTCGACCACCGTCTTCATCTTCGACACCACGTCGAATCAGTTATTCAGAATGGGATAAACCCGGTCTTTCCGAATAACTCGCGTATATAATAAACGAGTGTTACACAAACCCAACATACGCCTCATTCCAATTCAGAATATTCTTTTATTCAAATATTCTTACACTTTGGGAAAGGTTCCCATTAATTTTATCAAAGATAAATTCTTTAAATTTATTCTTTGATCTTCTTTGAATATCAATTCAAAGTAGTCGGGATTAGCGAACCACACCGGAGTAATCATTTATTTTATTTCCCAATCCCCACATATTCATCCCATTAAGTAAAACTAGTAATACTTCATATCTAACACCACGGTGTTATCGGTAAATTCAATCACCATTTCACGTTCAAATCTAATTAAAGATTTAACTATCGCCTGGAGCAAAACTGGTGATACTTCATTTTCGACCATTTCAATCTAATTAAAGATTCATTAAAACCCCACTTAGTTTTAATCTTCACAGAAATCAATATCCTGTCTTTAACTGGGTTAAAGAACCAATGTTATTTAAAACACAGCGCACGATAAACCCAAAATCACCTTCATTAATTATCGGGTTAAAGAACAAGTGTTATTTAAAACACTGTCCACGATAAACCCAAAAATCAATATCAATTCAATTCCAATTAAATATTATTTAATTGGTACACTTCATTAAATATAAATAAAAAGATTTAATCTTTTTCTCAACTGGGCTTAAGAACAGTGTTAATGAAGACACCATTCACGACAAACCAAATCACATTTGATATTAAATACAAGGCTCTGAATAGAAAATATATCGGCTTATATTCAATACCAAATTCTACGACTAACAAATATCGTATTGGAAATAACGATATAAATATATCTTTCAAATTTCCATAACAACATCTGTATAATCACGAAATCCAACATCGAAATATTCCAAAGACAATTTCGATTCAAATCCATTCCAATTCAATTATTAGAAATTCTGGTTATTTTCAAAACCATTTCAAATCCAATTTATTTATTTTAAAAATAAATAAATATTATTCTAGTTCAAAACTAGTTCATTTCGATAAAAATCTATTTTTATCTTTTCAAATATGGAGTTTTTCCTCCCAATTCTTCACAAATCATTTCTTATAATTTTACATAAATTATTAATATTTTTGATAATTTTATCAAGGCGCGTACAGTCGATTTCCATCAACGGCCATCGAACTGCACTTACAGCGACCTTTTTCAAATTTGATTTGGACATAATTCCAAATCCAACCGTTAGATTTCTAATTTCTAATATTCGTTAGAAATCTCTTTTCGACACGAACCCAACGGTTCCGGTTTTAGGAGAATCCGACGGTCGGATCTCCCGTAATATCCGTTCGAAGTCAATGGTCGAAATTCGCGAACTGCCGCCGCGCGGCGCGTTCTATTCAGGCCATTATATTATATATATAATATATACTTCATCGATTTCAATTCAAAATATGCTTTGTAAATCGTTTTAAATTCATTTTCAAAACGGTTTCAAATTCATATTCAATTTCAAATCCAAATTGAATATTTCAATATAAATTCGTTTTCAATTCATTTCAAATCGATTTCAATTCAGTTTCAATTTAATTCGAATTTCAATTCATTTCAATTTAATTCAAATTTCAATTCTATTCAATTTCAATTTGAATTCAATTTCAATTTGAATTCTATTCTTTTCAATTTAATTCGAATTTCGATTATTTTCAATATAATTCAAATTTCGAAAACACTTTCAATATAATTCAAATTTCGAAAACACTTTCAACATACATTGAAAATTGAATAAAATCGATATAAATATCGTACACGTCAAAATGGCGTCAATCTAATCAACGCGGCTTCATATATTTCTACTTTCAAATATTCTATTTCAAATATTTCTTTTTCAACTATTTCTATTTCAAAACTGGAATGAGGCCCAATCAATTACCATATAATGTTAATTATATGGATTTTCTAAAAAACATGTATATATCAACAATGATGAATAATCAACCATCATCCAAAGTGCATTCTACACTGTGTAAGCATCAAATATAAATATTTAACGCTTATAACAGTTTGTCAATCAATCGATCGACATACAACTAATTATTGGGATTAGTGTATGTCATATATCATCCCAATACCCGTGTGGGGTTTCAAACAATCAAATACAGATTTTATTTGTGCAGTTTGGGCGATGTGTAAAATTTATCATCCCAATTAATATCAATCAAATCAGTGTATGTAAACAAATCTCCGATTTGTTTATAAATATTTATTTTAGATACACGTTAAAAATTATATTTTTAACTATAAAATATTTTTAACTACATAAATATTTCATTTCACATCACATCGCACAATCAACTACACATCAAAATCAAACAAACAAGCATACAAGCCGTCCATGGTCTATGGACGACAGGTGTCGGGTGCTACTAAACACCGTCTGCATCCTAGTATATATTATTAACTAGAAAACAAAATTAAAAGTGAGGAGTTCTCACCGACGGTTCCACTCCGCCGTGCTTTGCTTTCGAACTGCTGACATCTGGATTCCTTGAAATTCCAATTTAGTTCTTTTCACGCTGTTCAAATAAAAATTATATTTTTATCACTTCATTCTACTAAATAAAAATCATATCTCTATTTCTTCTTCATATATATTTTCGACGCTTCATTTTATTTAAAAATTATATTTTTATATTTCTACTCTGATAAAAACCATATTTTCAATATTTATAAAAATCATATTTTACTTCGCTATTATATATATATAAATCATATTTTTTATAACGTTATTATATATTTTCAAAACAGTGATATTTTATATTTTCAACAATTTTGCTATATATATATATTCTTCAACAATTCCTTTTCTATATTTTAAAACAATTCCAATTATATTTTAAAAACAAGGATTTTTACATTTTCTTTTACATATCAAAGATTAGACTTTAACAAGGCTTTTTATATAATTTTTAAAACAAGGTTATTTCCTTTTAAAACTGCATTTTAATTACTGTATAAAACTGATTTTTAAAAACTGTATAAAAACTGATTGTAAAAAAAACTATAAAAACTGATTTTACTTACTGTGTTATTTTCTAAATCAAAAATTGATTTTTACCATGTAGTTTTCTAAATCAAAAACTGGTTTTTACCATGTTGTTTTCTAAATTAAACCCTGGTTTTTACCATGTTGTTTTCTAAATCAAAAACTAGTTTTAAAAAGAAACTGAAAATCACCTTTTTTTTCTTTTCGTCACTGGCCATTCTGAGCTACCGGAGCGGATCCAGCACCACCAATGGAGGCGCCGTAGTCTGCGGTAGTGGCAGCAGCTTCGCCGGAGCGTCGCTCGATAGTGGAGGCGAGGAGCTTTGCTGACGAGGTGCTTCAGGGCTTGGGGCGTCGGATTCTCTCGATTTGAAGGGGGGACGCTGGGAAGAGGTCGCGAGGTCGAGAGGAGGTGCACCGGAGTGGGGTGGTGTCTCGAGCGGAGGGGGCGGCTGCTTGGCGTCGACGGTGGGGCGGCTTCGAGCTCTGGAGGTTTTTTTTTCTTTTCTTTTTTTTTGATCCGAAACTAACGTGGGGGTAAAGGAGAATAAGGGGTTGACTTTATAATATTTTATATATTTATTTAATTCCTAAATCGAAAAAGCAACTTTTTATTTCTAACTCGAAATCGAACCCACCGACTGTCGTCCCCAGCGAAATACCCCCATTCCGAACACAATGGGATATGTATCCTAAGCTGATTCGATCGTTTCGATCAGTTTTCGTCAAAATCAACATATAACTCTATATATTGAATTTGAACGTGCATTTCAATTTACTAGGGTCACATACGGCTTCTATAAATTCCAGAAAAATATATTTCTAGCTTCATATTCACGACACGGTCCTAACAAAACTAGTTTCATCAAATTCTAAGACCATTTGAAAAATGGCCAGTTTCCAGTCGCTTAAAATCAACTGAAACTGGTCAAATGCGTTTTCCTTTGCCACGCTCACATATTAAATCGAAAAATTATGAAAATTGGAATCTAGCAATAACTTGACATCACGGATCCAACAAAAGTGGTTTCATCGAAATCCGAGGTCGTTTGCAAAATTCCCATTTTTAAGGGCCAGAATTCCATAGCGACTATTCGGAATTTTCAACTGGACATATCTTTTGATTCCCGCTATGAAATTTCGATTCTTCGGATTCGTTGGAAAGATATTCTCAATTAGATTCAAATATTTTTGGTTTCACTAAAATCCGGTTTATTTTGCACCTGGTACATTCATTTGAAATTTGAAATCGAATTATCGAACTACCGCGCCATTTTAAATTCCTTTTATAATTTTAAATAATTATTTGTATTCTAACGACGATCTATATAATATATACGTTCGAATTCTATTCAAATTAAATTTCTTCGCATTTTTATTTAAAATATTCATTTTAAATAATCAAAATTCGCTAAAATTGCCAAAATAAAAATTTTAAATTGGCTCAGATTTTCGGGTTATTACAGAACTCGATGGTGCAAGTATCGTGGTCAAGTTCCATCATTTGCAGAAATTCCATTTTCGGAGTATAATTAAATAACTAAATTAATTATTGCCAAAATTCTGGGTTTATACATAGAGTAGGAATGCTTGGGTGCATAGGAGTTCGGAGTTTTGATATAGTTATAGTGTCGGGGAAGAGTGTTAAAGTTTATTGCGGCACTCTATGTTGGACTGAAATAGTCGAAGATAGCTTGAAAAATGGTTGAGTCGGTCCGCTAATTGGAGCTTCGGAGCTCAAGATATCGCATAGTGAAGTTGGCTAACTTCTGGAAGTAGTTGTAGTGGTCTACAACTCAGCACATGCGTATGAGCCAGACTCATAAATTTCTAGAGTCTGCAGTCAGACGCCTGTTTCACATGTCAGACGTCTGACCTGCTCTTATTTTGAAACAGAGCCTAGATTTAGACGCATGAATCAAAGCTCAAACATCTAAATCAAGTTACGGGATATTTAGCTTATTTTCTTTAGAGAATTTTTTCTGAAGATTTGAGGGGTAAAATGGACTTTTGCCTGGATAGGATTCTAACCTATATAAGATATTTTTAGTTTTTGACGAATGGGAGCTTGCTTGATGAAGGGTTTGCTCTCAAGAGGAAAACAAGGGTTTATAACCTAGTTTTATTCTTCAATTCTATTCTCCACAAACTATTTTCTATATTTATTAGTAGTGATCATTGTATCAATCTCTTATACTCCTTTCATCGTTGTAATAATATACTCTTTCCATAGCGGATGTGCACTAAAAAATTGTTAGTGGAACCATTGTAAAATTGGTATGTGATTTATTTACATTCCTTTAGTCATTATCGATTGCTTATGGTTGAGTTAGGCTTTTTTGGATTGGTTGATCATTGTTTTGGTGTTTTGAGTAATTGGGTTTCAGTTGTTTTTGCGAATCTATCAACGGTATCATCTTCCATGGTGTGCGAGTTTGAGTTAGATTTGTGTTTGATTCAGATTTCACAACTATAGTGTTAAGTCGTCTGCATCCACATCAGGGGATTCTCTTTAAAAAATGGTTAATTGTAGTTTTGATTAAGAGAAGAAAAAAGCTTAAGAGAAAGGATATTCTGGTCAAGTGATATGTCTTGAGAATTATTCCTAGAGTGAGTAAATGAATTTGATGTAAGTTGTTTATATGACTTGAGGTGCTATTGAGTTCTAGATTATATGTTCGCTTAGCTGAATATGCGTGTGCATAACTTGCAGGCTTAAGAGCATGTCGTACGATTTACGAATCGTAATATTATGGTTGAATATTTAGTGTCGGAGAAAATAGGCGGGCGCTGATTTAATCAGCGTCCTTGAGTGGGCGTTGGTTAAATCAACACCTAGCCATAAGGCGTTGTTTGAGTCAGCACCTTACGGTCGGAAGCTGATTTAATTAACGCTCACCATAGGGCACTAATTAAATCAACGCCCAAGTCCCTACTGGCCGTTTTTCAATTCAACCCTCATGAATTTAGATTTTAAATTTTTTAATCAAATATCGCATTGGAATGCCGCCTTGTTTGAAAAAAATCGTTAGATGGACTGTTAACGTGTTGTTAATCATTGTATGTTTCATGTAGGTACTTCATACTATGTTACTGTGTTGTTAATAATGCGTGTTTTCCAAGCAAACTGGTTAAATAACTAGTTCTACTTGTAAAATGATAAATCAAATTACATTTTTGACATGCATACATCATGAAAGGACAATAAGCATGGAGATACAACTGGTAATAAGCATAATGATTCAACTGACTACAACCAATTTTGACTAGCATAACAAAAAATACAAAAACTTCTAATTTCGAAGTCGGGAATTTTCCTGACTAAGATCATTAGCCTGACTGCATAGCTTCCTACTTTCTTCTTCCAATTCCAAAGCATTCGTAATATCCCTGGATGGAAAACGATCGCCTACCCACTGTCTAAATTCACATCCATTTAGACATTTTGGAAAACGATAATATTGGAGACCAACATCATTTCCATGTCGGACAACTAGTAGTGGTACTTCAAAACCATAGAAACATACAATATTTGCATATTGTACCTCGTCCACTTCGACCGCATTTTGGGTAGGAGGAATTACAACTTGTGATCTTTGGCTACATTGGTGGAATTGTTGTCGTTGCTGATGGTCAATTTGCATTTGATGCACCCTTCTTCAAGCTCTCTTTTTCTCAATTTCTCGTAACGTTGCTCTTTAATTTAAATGTACCATTCAATCAGTCTATAGGTGAATATGAATTAATATTTGATGGTCCAAACAGAATGTCGGTGTAATCGTATGAGGATGAATATGAAATTGGCATTTTTATGAGTTAAGATAAATTTTCATATTATATTATCTCATATTTGCTGGTATTTATAAGTGAATGATGGAAAGTGAATGCAGACAAAAGAGTATTCAACGGTTCATTTGAAAAACGAGTGAATGCTGGAAAGTGCCTAGAAAATCGTGTAACGTTAGCTATAGTAACTGAATGCAACTTGACACTGACTTTCTTAACATAAATTTTCTACAGTCTGTATCCTAACACTGAATACGACTGGACACTGTAGCTACTTTCTTTACATGACTACACAAATTATCCTGACACTGAATGTGACCGGACATTGTAGACATTTTCTTTATGTAACGTGGCTACACAAATTCTCTTAACATCGAATATGACTGGCAACAACATGTACTGTAGTTGAGACTTTTTAAATTTAGGATTTCTAAAGCTTATAAATGTCCATCTTCTTCAGTAGATTTAAAACCTACTGAATAAAAATGTCGACCATTAATTTTTCTTCTCTAGAGTTACATATTCTCGTAAAACCATATTTTGAAGTTGATCACAGGAATGATATTATACTGGGTACAGGTGGAGGTCTAAACCATGAAGGGTTATGGATCATGGTGACAGAAGTTTATAATAAACATCCTGATTGCCCCACTAGAAGTCTTCCTTTGAAATCCACAAAGCATATGGTGAGTTTACAGAAGCTTGTGATGGATACCGTGAGATTATCTAGATTATTGAAGAAGAAGACGTTTTTCAAGAAAATCGTTCTACATTTGATTCACGTTATCTATCAGAATGCAAAATGAAATTTGCTGCTCGCGAAGCATATTATTTTTGCTATAGTTGGCTTACACGATATGACTCTGAATAAGCATTACTAAAACTGTATGAGAATGTACTCTTATTTAACTCAACAAGTTTTGGCATTCATCTGAAACTCTATTTGAAAACTCTTATTTAACTCAATATGAAGCCAATTTTAATTATCTAACATGATCTCTTGTTTAACTCAACAGAGGATGACCCTTATCATTTAACTCCATAATTTAATTTAATTTTTTGCATGGAAAGCCGGTTTTTACAGTGGACGTACCACTTTTATTAGAAATGCAGAGAAGAAGTGAATTTCTGCACAGGCACGGAAATTTCATCTGGTTTGAAGTGCCAGAACACTCTATCTATATAGAACAGGAAAGAAACAGAGTGTTCCAATTACAAACAAACTAACCGCGATTTTTTTGAACATTTAATTTATACATATCTCAGAATGTACAAGATCAAATCACATGTTGTGGGATTCATTTGGAAGCTTTATTCGAATAAGTCAGGAAGAATATTGTTTGGAAGGATTTCGACATTTTTTTGATTTTATATATTAATTTGAAGTTTGTTTCGTAAAGTTACGAACTACCACTACGTGCCAATCTCAATTTATTTATTTTTGGTTTATAATTGATAAAAAGAGGATGATCTGAATGTTTTAACTTAATATGAAGCTGTGTAGTTAAAGTGCTTAGAGATAATATAAAGATGGAGGTGCAAAAAGGTGTAGCGGGGATATAGCGGAGGTACAAAAATGTTAACTAGATGTAAAACTATATAACTAAAATTAATTAATTATCATTCTCGCATAATTGGTGTAGAAGAAACGTACATTAATTAATATTATTTAACAAAATCAAAGAATATCATGGTTACGTATATTAGATTCGATGATTATTATATATTTCTATCTTATATAAAGCACTTATGCCTTAAAATTAACTCTTTACACCAACTTTTTAAATTTATTTTAAAAGATAACTGGTCAAATTATCATCTATATATTTATATTGCTAAACCGGGTGCTAAATAGCGTTGATTTAGCAGGTGCAGCGGAAAATAGAGGGGCCTAAAGTGGAACCACTGTTCATAAGTGCAAAATTGAAATAGTGTAGCGACCGGAGAGCGCTACGGGCTATAAAGGGTATTTAGCGAGGCTTTAACTGCATAGATATCAAGCCAATTTTAATTATCTAACATGAAGTCTTGTTTAACTCAACAAAGGATGGCCCATATTGTGTAACTCCATAATTTAACATATATGATTTAGTTAATTAATTAGGTATGGTTTACAAACGAACTAACCATGATTTTTTTGAGAATTTAATTTATACATATCTCATAATGTACAAGACCAAATCACAGGCTGTGGCATTCATTTGAAAGCTCTATTCGAATAAGTCCAGAAGAATCTTGTTTGGAAGGATTCCGACATTTTTTTGATTTTATATATTAATTTGAAATACGTTTAATAAGATTACGAACTACCACAATGTGACGAGCTCGATTTAATTAATTTTTGTTTATTCGTTAGAAATTAATAAAAAGAGGACGACCTGAATGTTTTAACTCAATATGAAGCCAATTTTAATTATCTAACATGGACTCTTGTTTAACTCAACAAAGGACAACCCATACTTATTAACTCAATATAAAAGGACGACCGTACTTTTTAACTCATACGAAAGCCATCTAGTATGAAATAAAAAAAAATCTTTACTAACTAGACCATTGGAAGATAATCTATCACAGCCACAGTGAATGATATTGACAGGACGTTGTGCTCAGTTTGACTCAAGCTACACCCTCAATGATGTGCTTTGTGATTCAGTCACAACACATATGATGTAATGTCTTATCTCTAGTGCCATTGATTCCAATCTATACCATGTGTCATGGGACAACATAATAAGTTGTCACAATCAATCTAAATCAATGTGATAACTTGCAATGTGGCATGTGACAATATTTTCAAGCCATTTCTTATATAATGTTGTACAAGGAAAAATTCATATCAAAAAACATTAAATGTAAAAATGAGTTCTTCATGGTTTCTTGAGTGCATGTTATCTTTTGATAATGATTCTAAGGAAGAAACTATCCTTTAAGAGTAAGCCGAAGAACTACAAGAAGTTATCAACATATGTCAAGAATTTTATGGTTCATCATCTAGAAAGCAAGGAAGATTGGTTCCTGGAAGAAAGTTTATAATAGTAACCAAGCTGCATACCATGAATCTCTTATGCAAGATTACTCAAATGTCATTGCACTTATGAAGCAGATATATTTCAAAGAATATACCGAATGGTAGAAAACTATTTCTACGAATTTTGGCAGGTATTCAAAACAATAACAAATACTTTAAGTACAAACCAAATGCTTTTAAAACACTAGGGATTACCGATGAACATAAAATGACAGCTGCTATGAGAATGTTAATCTATGGTACTCCTACAGATGCATTGGATGACGCACACAGAATTGCGGAGAGCATGACACTTGAAATACTAGAAAAATTCTGTCAACCTGTGGTAGATGTCTACGGAACGAAGTACTCACGGTCCCCGAATGAAGCTGATACATCGTGCATCAGAGAAATGCACAAAAACGGAGAATGGCCGGGCATGTTGGGAAGTCTTGACTATAGGCACCGGGAATGGAAGAATGCCCCAACGCATATCATGATTCTTACACCGGCAAGGAACGACGACCGACCATCATTTATGAAGGTGTAACTTCATACAATTTGTGGATTTGGCATGCTTTATTTGGAATGCCCAGTTCTAATAATGACTTAAATGTTATAGAAAGATTACACATGTTTAATGATATAGCTTAAGGTCAGGTACCTCCAGCAACATTCGCTCTTGAGAAAAATACTTAAAATCATGGTTATTACCTAAGTGATGACATTTATCCGAAATATGGCACCATGGTTAAAACTTGTCCAAATCCCTTAACACCAAAACAAGCAAAATTTGCTGCAATGCAGGAGGGACAAAGAAAAGATGTAGAAATAGCTTCTGGTGTTCTATAGTTTATATTTGGAATGATCAATAATCCATATCGTTTGCGATCTAGGAAAAAAATCTGTAATCATGTTTTTCTGCGTTGTTCTACATAACATGATCATTGTAGATGAAAGAGATATGGATGAAAAGCAACGACACTACGAATATGAAGGTTCTTCACAACCACCAGACGTATTCCGAGACAACACCCGTATAACAGAAGAGGTACGGTCTTCAACATTCATTTAGGCCACCAGCTTTCGTTCAGAGATGCACAACTGAATAATAGGCTAAAGAAAGATCTTATGGACCATATATGGAACCACGTCTGCGGCAATAATTAATTACAATGTTTTATGTTTATGTATGATTGTATGAACTTGTGTTGTCTTTATGGTTGTATGAACTTATGTAGTCTTTATGATTTAGCACTTTATTAAGAGAGAAAATCATTAGCTTCAACTTGTTATTTTTACTGATAAGCAGTTAGTACTAATGAAACTAAAGTTGACAGCTTATGGCAAAACTAGCAAAATAAATCAAACACGCATTGTCGTTTTATAGCCGTTGAAGGATAGTATGACTAGTTTATAGCCGTTGGAGATGAAATATCATTGTTTTCTAGCCGTTGGAAGTTTGAGTTGAGGAGAGTTTTCTTGCGTTGATTAAATCAGCGCCCAAATATAAGACGCAGATTTAATCACCGCCTTTACTTGGACCCTGATTTAATCAGCGTCTTATCTTTGGACGCTGATTAAATCAGCATCCGGGACCAATTCTGAATTCTGAATTGGTCCCTAAATTTTTCTGTTAATATTCAAGGCAAAGTGGACCATTGAGAACGAAATAGAGCACTTCAGAATTCAGAGGAGTAATTTAGTGATGTTGGATGTGCTCTAAGTGCAAATTCACGTAACTTCAGCAACCAGTTTGATATATAATTTTATACCATTCCATTAAGAAAAGTTATATGTATGTAAACTGAAAATATATGTTACGGGAAAAAAGCACGATCTAACCGTTCGATGGATCATATCGTCCAAACCTTTGACCATAAATCACTAAGGTTTGGTTTATAGTCCAGTTCTCAAAACTATACATGGAGGATACAATCACGTTGCTGACATCACATATGTAATGCTAATTGTATAGTTGTAGTTTTCATGTTTGTGCTTTGATTTATTTAAATATTAACATGGACAAATAAATTGTAATGAAAAATGCATGGTTCTGGCTATTTGACTAGTCAGACCATTGTAATGAAAAATGCACGGTTCCGACTGTTTGACTTGTCAGACCATTGGACTTTAAACCTTAGGTCATCACGGTTTCAAGTAAGATTTGTTCATCAAAACATTGCCCATCCATTATAGGCTCACATTTACATGTATACATCTACATTTAGATTTTATTTACATGTATTCCACATAGATATTATAAAATGCATTAGATATGATTACATTAGCAAATCATATATGATCTAATGCTATAATTAATTGGATTCTTATTTTTGAAACCTAATCCAAACTATCTACTTTCCCATGAATTAGCGAGATCCAAAGACTATGTAGGTGTGTTTTGGTTAGCCTTACTTGAATTGTGTTGCACTGGCAGAACAGAATTATATTATCTAGTTTGATTCTCATTTCTTAAGTCGATTGGGGTTTGTTGTGGTTCAAAATTTAGAAATAACAAGTCTAGTTGAAAAGATGTAGAAATTATCATTCCAATGACTAATAGAAATGGAACAATAAAAAGACTCAATGAGTAGAAGTAGCTTAAAAACTATTTTGAATAAAGCGTTTTTAGGTCACGATTTTCTTGCTTTGCAGCTGGCAGTGTAGAATGTGTTCTTGAAATGAACTATCCTTTGGGGTCATGCATATACTCTTATTTCCATAGAGTGTGCCCTACGTAGGATGATTACATGTCAAAAGGATTCAAAATTTTCTATTGAACTTCTCATTTAGATGGCAATCAACTATCAGAAGAAATCATCAAACCTTTTCTGATTCGGAAATAGTTCATCATGACAATAACACTATAGTATATTATAATGCAACATAAATGCCAAGTACAAAAAACATTTAAAAACAAATTCCACAACTCTTGGGACAGAAGCCTCGAGATCCAGATTTGCCAACCATATATTCAGCATTCTTCTCGCACTCGCCTTGTTTTGCCCATTCAGGGCACATTTCATTCCAATCTTTGCATTCTTCATCATAAGATTTAACATGAATCCATTTCGTAGCAGACCATTTTTCACCTTCAATTACCGGACAACTTGCATGTAAACTTGCCGGATCTGGTTCACCATCAACTTTAAGGCTAAAGAATAGTAATGCGTCCCCTTTATGTGGTTTCACTGTACATTATATGTATACATTAACTGTTTTTCATCAATTATAGTATGATACTCCTGCCCCCCCCCCCCCCCCCCCCATTTCCTCCCCCTTGTAAAAAAAAAAAAGTCACCATGAACCACTGGATACCTACAACTTATATGATATTTATGCAATATCACTCAAATGTGTATGTGTGTGTATTAAAGGAGGCAGAAGGCAGAGGGTAGCGGATGAAGCGTTGGAGATAAATAATGACACAAGAATGATCCTTCACCTGCATATCCAGTTTTCCCACAATCCGATAAGTCTGGGTCATTAGTTTGCATAACCTGAGAAATTACATAAACTATTAATAGAGAAGGAAAATTATATATTTGCATAATGAAATTTGAGATAAATAGTTATATTACTGGAAAATATGGATAAACAGTTTCTCCACCCTTTTTAACATTGGAGAGATACATGAGTACAGTTGCAACCCGCTGGCCTGCAGCTTTTTTTATATTACTAGGATCGACAAAGTAGTCGGGGTGTGCGTCGTACTTTTGGCCATTTCCATACCGAAGAACTTGAATTGGTTCTCCATTTTCTAGTCATTCAAGTTTTATATTTTTTAAGCTTTAGCTCCCCAGTAATGTTGTAGCATACATGAAGTTCATAAATATAGCCAAGAAGTTAGATGGTTACCAATTGGAAGAAATGTCCAAGCAGCAATTCTATGTTCTATTTTTGACACGATTTCATCCTTTGAAGTAAGAAACAAATTAGTTATGACATTAGCAAAAATTATTTGAAGCTAATTATTCTAATGTAATGCTGTGCTTGGATCAAATAAAATATATGTGTTATACATTTAAAATAATCATTATTTGTAAAAAGGGAGCCAAATGACATAAACATATGCATACCTGATACTTATCAAGGAACATGCCATAACTAGTTCTATACTGGCTCGGTTTTGTTTCTCCAGATTCATCATCTACAACTGTTGATGCTTCTAATTTACCTGTTGCCTACAATGATAAATTTTGTAATTAAATAAGGCAATTTTTTACTTATCTAGAACATACATACATACATACATACATATACATATATATATATATATATATATGTATATATATATATATATATATATATATATACATATACATATATATATATATATATACACATACATATATATATATATATACATATATATATATACACACATATATATATATATATATATACACACATATATATATATATATACACACACATATATATATATATATATATATATATATATATATATATATATATATATATATGTGGCAAGTGTATCACATACCAATGAAATAAGATGATCACATTCTTCATTAGAAAGAAATCCTTTGTATAGGAAAACCCTATGATGTAATACCAAAACAAACTTATTTAGTGATACAAAAGAAATATTTAAAATGTTAACTGTCAAAATAAGATATTGTCATATTCTAAGTGAATTTTGAATTAAACAGTCGCTTAAAACAATATTTTGGAACCACAACAAATGGAGTCAAAACCATTGCTCCGAAGAAAGAAAAACTGAAAACTTGGCTCTCTATATATTTTTGGAGCAGTAACATTGTTCTAAAAAACGATTGCTTATTTCAAAGCAATTTAAAACGAAAACAAAAAAACAAGTTAATCGATCTAAACATACATATGCATCTGCAAAATTAATAATTACCTTGGTTCCCACAAAAGTTGAGTAACTTGAGTCGGATCAATAATGGAACCACCTAATGTGAATAAAAGAAAAAAGAGAGGAAGAAATAAGAGGCGATCCATTTTAACTTGATGAATGAAAATAACAAACTTTATTCCAACTGAATATAGTTTGAGTTTCTTATTAAATATAATGGGTTTAATTTGAGTTGGATGAACTCTGAGAAAGAGTTCATCGAAATATTATTTGGATAATTCATGAATATTGAATGGCAACACTAATATATTATGTAAAGACAAAATAGATTTACAACCATGATTTAAATTGCATTCTCCTTCATTAATTTTCTTCCAAAGCATATTGTTTGGTGTTAATGAGTACAACTGTTAGCACATTAATTTTCATAAAAACTCAAAATAAATTACGGATAATGAGAATTGCAAATGGAAAATAAAGAAAATATGCAGATAAATCTGTTAGAAAAAGAGAAATTAGAGGAACAATACTTATTTTAAGTGAATAACTTTTTGGAATTTCTCGTCTTCAACACAACAAAATGACCACCTATATATAGTGGTTTACACGATCTTACAAATAGACGCAACCCTTCAAATGGACACGACTCTTCACTAAACGGACACGACCCTTCGTTAAACTGACATGACCAGTCATTGAACCGACACGTCTTTTCATTTAACTGACACGACTTTTCATTAAAAGACACTTTGCATGAACCAACATTAATTATTTAATAAACTAACAATTCAAATTATATTCCAACACTCCCTCCTATTTTGAAATTTCCTTTCTTACTTCAAGCATAGCTCTTATCCTTCGAAAATCTTCAATCTTCAATGGCTTGGTAAAAATATCAGCAACTTGATCTGGAGTTTTTATATATTTCAGCTCCACTTCCTCGTTGGCAATGCATTCCCAAAAAAAATGATATCTCGTGTCGATATGTATGCTTCGATCATGAAATATCATATTCTTTGCAAGTGCTTGTGCTAATTTATTATCAATGCAGATTTTAGTAGCTCCTTTTTGTGGCAAACGAAATTTTTTCAACAGCTTTCTTATCCATAAAGCACGACGTGTACTTGAACTCGCAGCAACATATTCAGATTCACGGGTTGACAATGTTACAATGGATTGCTTCTTTGATAACTAAGAAATAACACAATTACCCAAGAAGAATACATACCCCATTGTACTCTTTCTATCATTTATGTTACCAGCAAAATCACTATATTAAAATCCATGCAAACAGAAGATCATTAGATGAGGAATATAATATTCCAAACTCAAGCGATCCTTAAATGTAACGAAGAATTCGCTTAGCAGCAGCCATATGGGCAGAAGTAGGAGTCTCTATGAAACGACTTATCACTCCAACGCCATAAAGTATGTCAGGCCTTGTACTTGTCAAATATCTCAAACTTCCCACAAGACTTCTGTAAAGAGTAGGATCAACCTTTTCTCCATCTTCAAACTTGGACAATTTCATTCCAGCTTCCATGGGTGTGTTCACAAGATTGCAATCGATCATCTTAAACATTTTCAACACTTCCTTTGCATAACCTATTTGAGAAAGAAATATACCTTCCTCCATTTGTTTCACTTCCAATCCCAAATAATATGCCGTTTGCCCCAAATCTGTCATCTCAAATTCTTCCAACATGCAACTTTTAAATTCAAATAAATCAAGATTATTGCCCGTGAAAATGAGATCATCAACGTAAATGCAAAGAAATATAACATCTCCATTATTGTGAAACTTAGAATATAAAGCATGCTCATTTAAGCAACGAACAAACCCGTGATCTTGAAAGTATTGGTTGATGCGACTATTCCATGCTCGTGGGGCTTGTTTCAATCTGTAACATCCCTGTTTTTGACTGAGTTTGTAATACGGTTTATGATGGATAATTTCAATAATTAATTTTAATTAAATAAATTAAAATAATAATTATTGAAAAATCTTATGAGTATACTAACTAGCTATATTCATTTAATGTGGTTTTAACATTTTAATCTGAATTCAAACTTGTTTTTAATTCATGTAAATAGTAGAATTTCATAGAATAACAAATAAGAATATGGTAAATAAATATTTAATTACTTCACACAAGAGTTAAATAAGCACATGACAATTTAATACAAGAAGATATAGCAAAGCTCAAATTGAAAGGAAGAAAATACAAATATAAATGGATAGAATTTTTTTAGGAGCTAAGTTCGTCTTTGAAAACATTTTATTTCGGATGACTTATACATATGTTGCGCACCCATTGACCATGCACATGCATTCAATACTTATACAAACTGAAATTGTTCATCATCGAGAAACCAGTTCAAGTCTTTTCGATACCATCGGTTGCATACTTCTTCTTTTTATCAGTCCACTTGACCCTTATCTTTGAACTAATTCGTGCTCCTGCCAGGAATTATAGACCATGTCATTGCTAGAATAAGGAAAGTATACAAGACCATCTTTAATGGATTAAAAACACTTTTGCCTTGTCATTTATTCCTGTCTTTTGCATCTGATAATCCCGGATTTTTCCAAGGTTGCCAAAAGCTAACCGTACCTTCATAAACGACTTCATAGACAACCTTAGACAACATTTTGTCTCTTATGTCATCAGACTTCACTAGGTCTAACCATTGTTCTGATAAGAAAAGTCAGTAGCCAAAAACCATTTCTTTTCAAGTTGTACTCAACACAGTACATCACTATATCCCTTTCAATCAACTAGCCTTGACATCCTTCCAATCCATTTATACAGGCACATACCATTCAATGGCAAGGGATTCCTTAGGAGGAAAATTTGTTTTAAATATATTAAGTACATATACTGTACATGTATATGCATGTTCACAACCTGGCAGATTAAGAGACTACAGAATAGAATTTTGTTCACACTTTTTTTCTAAGTGTGAACAAAAAACTTTCCTCCTATTGGAGGAATCAGGTGGGTCACACATGGACCCCCCTGAATTCCTCCAATAGGAGCCGAGTGTTTTGTTCACACTTTCTAAAAAGTGTGAACAAAATCGGACTACACAATACCTTTTCAATCAGACCAAATGAAATATACCATCACACCATCCTTTCCATCAAACCAATAGCTCAATGTAGCCTGAGACCTACCCAAGCACATGCTTATAAACATTTGTGCGCCTCAAACAGTCTGGCTATCTATGTGCAGATTTGATAAGGATTTGACAAGAGAAAACAACCTAGTACACTACATCACAGCCCTATATCATACCCTACAGAACTTCATATGTAAGGCTTGCTTTCCGTCTATAAAAGCACACACACATCTACACAAATCCACTCACAAAACATAGTCCTTTCGAACCAAAAACTTCACTAAAATTGCAGCAAGCAAATAAGTGAAATTTGGAAACAAATTGGAAACAGGAAAAGAAAAAAAAAAGCATAAGAACAGAGAAACAGAGAAATAAAGAAACATAAGACTGAAAGTGAGTAAACTTCCATTTATTCACTGATTGGATACCATATATGTGCTTCTGAATATATTGTTTTAGTAAATTAAATCTTCATGTTAAAACTGAAATGGATGGAAACGTAGAGTAAATAAATAGTAGCCTATAACTAAACAAATACCAAGACTGCTTGTTTATGGAACTAGTACAATAGAAGATTAGTGAGTAAATTTTTCCTATATTCCCGCTTAAATTTATTTGTTATGATGCATGCATTGTTTGATTTAATTGATTCAATTCTTATGAACATCTATAATCTGAGAAAGAAAACCATAGAACAGAGGATCTGAAACAAACCAACCACTGACCACTTGAATATTAATCTGAAGCCAACTGATACCCTTTCCATTTATTGTGTATATATGGTGATGCATGTATACTGGAAAATATTGGCTATGTTTAGTCATTATAGAAAAGCCTGAGAATGTAAACCAAAAACCTAAAGCAAAAATTTAAACTAAGAACAGTAAGCAAAAGAAAGATTAAAGAAAGAGTGTTGGTATCGGCAAGTTTATTTTGCCTGATGGGGTTCATATGTGAGTCATGGGGTTCATACGTGGTCAGGGGTAAATACATGGGTTTAAATTTCAAAAGGGCAGTATAACTTATTAGACCATAATCAACAATCCGTTCTGTTCACTTCTTCTCTTTCATCCAAACTAGCCACAATACACGCAGCAATACAAAAGTAGCCACAACCAGTCACAAACCACTTAAAAAATATATTATATAATACAAACAATACAAAACAACAAACACCCATTCCATCCAATATTACCCCTTTTCACCGCAACAAACAGCATTTGCATTCTTTTTTATTATTAAAGGTTTATAACGGCAAAGTCTTTGTCGTTATAAATTTATAAGGGCAAAGACTTCGCCGTTATAAACTATAACGGCAAAGACTTCGCCGTTATAACCTCCAACCTCTGTTCACTCAACCAGCCAAGAACCACGTCGAAACTAGCTACGGGTGACTGAACAAGTCATACCTGGTTGCTCCGTGACTTGTTTAGCAACTGAACAAGCCATTGTTGATTGTGTTCTTAGTGTTGGGGAAATCTCGGTCTTTCCCGCTTCGTGAAGTTAAGATAGGCAATTAAGAATAAAAGTGGCAACGGGTGCACAAGAGTTTATAATTCTCCAATATGGAGATTCTTCCACTATACAAAGGAATAGTAGGATTACAAGAATTTGATTAAAAAAGTAACTCACACTTGACTCAAGCTTAAGGATGGATACTTCTTAAGCTATCTCTCTTTTCTCTCAAAGAGGCTTACTAACTCTTAAGTATTTTTCTCACTCTAAGAAGTGGATTTCTTTCTTGGATTCTTGGATGGCTAGTAATAGGGATCCTTCTCCTATTTATACTACTCAACCTCCATAATGAATGGTGGAGATTACTTGCATCCGACAGTAGAGTTTGATTCTCTAGAATGCTCCACACTCTCTAGGAATGTCTACACTCTTCCATTCCCTTCTTTATTCTTCCATACTCTTTCGTAAGGTTCCAGAAGGTTCCACATGTCTCCAAAATATTCTAGAGGGTTCCACACTCTTCCACAAGCTTCTAGAGGGTTCTACATTTCTCTAGAGTTCTCCGGAACATTCTAGAAAATTCTAGATTTCTCTAGAAATGTCTAGAATTTTGTAGAAACTCTCCAATTAAGGAGGGATCCCAACAAATCTCCCCCTCCCGACTTAATTGGGGGGTAGTAGTATGCCGGCACCTTGACAGCAATCTTCAAACTTCTTTGTTGGTACTACCTTGGTCATCATATCTGACCAGTTCTCATCCGTGTGAACCTTGTCAAGGTGTATTTGCTTTTCCTCGAGAACTCCTCGGATCCCGTGATATCTTGTATCAATGTGCTTTGTGCGGGAATGAAATGTTGAATTCTTTGCCAAGTAAATTGCACTTTGATTGTCACACTTCAAGACATACTTTTCTTGATCCACTCCCAATTCATGCAACAAGTTCTTCACCCACAACATCTCCTTGCAAGCTTCAGTAGCTGTGATATACTCTGCCTCTGTAGTGGATAATGCAATACACTTTTGTAGCTTTGATTGCCATGAAATAGCTCCCCCTGCAAAAGTGGCTAAGTATCCCGATGTTGATTTCCGTGAATCAATGTCACCAGCCAAGTCTGCATCTGTATATCCTTCTAACACAGGTTTTCCTTTTCCAAAGCATAAACATGTTTTGGAAGTTCCACGTAGATATCGGAGGATCCATTTGACTGCAACCCAATGCTCATTCCCTGGGTTAGCCAAGAAGCGACTAACAACACCAACTGCATGAGCGATATCTGGTCTTGTGCATATCATTGCGTACATGAGACTTCCTACTACAGATGAGTATGGTTTCTTCTTCATCTCCTCCTTTTCTTTTTCACTTGTCGAACTCTGCTTCGAACTTAGCTTGAAGTGCCCAGCTAGTGGAGTGTTAACCGGCTTTGATTTGTGCATGTCGAACCTTTCCAACACTTTCTCGATATATCTCTCTTGGGATTGCCACAACAGTCTTTTTGATCTATCACGAGTTAATCTCATCCCAAGGATTTGTTTAGCCGGTCCCAAATCTTTCATGGCAAAGCTCTTGCTTAGATCTTTCTTTAAAGCATCTATCTTTATGCGATCTTGTCCAATGATTAGCATATCATCAACATAGAGGAGAAGTATGAGAAAGTCACCACTTATATACCTCTTTATGAAGACATAATGATCGCTTTCCGTCTTTTTGAAGTCATGTTCTGCCATGAATGCGTCTATCTTCTTGTACCATTGTCTTGGTGCTTGTTTAAGTCCATATAGACTCTTTGTGAGGAGGCACACTAGATCTTCTTTGCCTGGAACTTTGAATCCCTCAGGCTGTTCCATGTAGATCTCTTCCTCTAGGTCACCATGTAGAAATGTCGTCTTGACATCGAGTTGTTCAATCTCCAAATCTTGCACGGCTGCTAGGCTAAGGACAACTCGGATTGATGACTTCTTTACCACGGGAGATAATATCTCTTCAAAGTCAGTACCTTTTTCTTGTCCAAATCCTTTAACGACTAACCGAGCTTTGTAGCGAGGCTTTGAACAGTTCTCTTCGGTCTTGATTCTATAAACCCACTTATTCTTCAAAGCTCTTCTCCCTTTTGGTAGCTCCACTAGTTCATATGTATTATTCTCATGCAAGGATTGCATTTCTTCTTGCATGGCTATTCTCCACTCTTCTTTATGACAACCACTCATTACTTCTTTATAGCTTTGAGGCTCCCCCTCATCAGTGAGCGTAACATACTCCTCTGTGTTGTATCGGCTGGATGCTCTTCTGTCCCTTGAGGATCGTCTTGGCTCCGGTGCGATTGAAGTGATAGATTGAGGTTCTTCCTAGACCGGTTCATCATGAGTTTCATGATCTTCAGCATCACTACTTTCTTGGGTGTTATTATCTTCATGTCGAACCAAAGTAGTTTCAGTATTCTTATAACATCTCAACCTTGGCCTCTCTGAATTCTTGATATCTTCAATTGTTTGGTCTTCGAAAAATACAACATCTCTACTGCGAATAACCTTCTTGTTAATTGGATCCCACAACCGGTACCCAAATTCATCCTTAGGTGAATGAAGATAGATACACTCCTTTGTCTTTGCATCAGGCTTAGCACTCTCATCTTTTGGGATGTGAACAAATGCCCTGCACCCGAACACCTTGAGATGATTATATGAAGCACTCTTGCCCGTCCAAACTTCCTCAGGAATGGCCCCATCCAAAGGAACTGATGGTGTGAGGTTGACAATGTCTATCACAGCCATTATAGCTTCTCCCCAAAATGATTTGGGTAACATAGCATGAGAGAGCACACAACGAACTCTTTCTTCAATGGTTCGATTCATTCTCTCAGCTAGCCCATTCAATTGTGATGTCTTGGGTGGAGTCTTCTCTAGCCTAATGCCATATTTATTGCAATAGACTTCAAAAGGGCCTCTATACTCACCTCTGTTATGTGATCGTACACACTTGATCTTCCGTCCAGTCTCACGCTCCACTAGAGCATGGAATTCTTTGAAGGCATCAAGCACTTGATCCTTTGATTTTAACAGGTACAACCATACTTTTCTTGAATGATCATCAATGAAGGTGACAAAATGTAGAGCACCACCAATGGATCTATCAGACATCGAGCATACGTCAGTGTGCACGAGGTCTAGAATGTTCTTTCTCCTTGTGGGCGGAGAAGATCTTTGGAAAGCAACCCTGTGTTGTTTTCCAGCTAAACAATGAGCACAAGGATGAAGTGGTTTACCTTTCACGTTAGGGAGGAGCTGTTTCTGAATGAGTATGTGAGGACCTTTCTCACTAATGTGCCTAAGTCGTTGATGCCATATGTCCATATCATCAGTAGAGACGTTTACTTCTCCTTTGCATAGCTTAGCTTGCATTACATACAATGATCCTACCTTCTTTCCTCGAGCCATTGTCAAACTTCCTTTGGTGAGCTTCCACTTTCCTTCACCAAAGTAATTCATCAGACCATCATCATCTAGCTTTCCAGCGGAGATAAGACTGAGGCGCATGGTCGGAACATGCCTCACATCTTTCAAAACAAGCTTGCACCCGGTGCTTGTCGTCAGAGTGATGTCTCCTATTCCAACAATCTTGCTTCTATCTTGATTTCCCATTTGCACCATGACAAAGTCACCTCTTGGTAGGATGAGAAGAAGTTTTCATGTGGAGTAACATGGAAGGAAGCACCAGAATCAATAATCCAAGAACTCTCATCGCAAGCAATGTTTAGAATGTTACTTTCACCAGCGAGATATAGCAGATCTTCCTTCAATACTATGGCAGTAGTACTCTTTTCTTCTTGCTTCTTCGTTAGGCTTATTTGGTCAGGCTTAACATTATCAGCCTTTTGGTCTCTTTTGAAGCTTCGACATTCCATTTTCTTGTGACCTATCTTTCCATAGTAATAGCATGTAATCTTCGAGCGTGACTTGGATCTTCCTCGAGATTGATGTGGATTTCGGCTCTTACTACGTCCACGAGTTTCATTCCTACCCGGATTGTCAACAACGTTAGCTTCGGGATGAATAGACTCATCTCGTTCCAATCTCCTTGCTTCTTCACCAAGAAGGCTGTCATTGATGGTATCCATAGTTAACTTTCCTTCCGGAGCTGAGTTACTAAGTGTAACAACAAGTCTGTCCCAACTTTCCGGTAAGGAACTGAGGAGGAGTAGAAGAGCTTGTAACTCATCATCAATCTTCATATCAATTTTTGTCAGTTGATTTACGAGCCCCTTGAAGTTATTCAAGTGCTCAATCATACTATGACCATCCTTATACTCCAATTTCACCAACCATCAAATTAAATTGGCCTTGTTGCGAGGCGTTTTCTTCTGAATCATGGACTCAAGCTTTGTCCATAATTCATAGGCATTTTTATAAGTAGAAACATGCTCGAAGAGAGTTTTGTCAATGTACTTACGGATCATAGCAACAGCCTTCCGGTTCAACAGTTACCATTGAGCATCACTCTTCCCTGCCACTTTATCTTTGTAGATGATGGGCTCATGCAAATCCTTACAATACAAGTGGTCCTCCATCATTGGCTTCCAATAGGAGTAGTTGTTGGCTGTGAGCTTGAACTTGTCTCCATCATAAGCGACATTATCCTCCATCTTGAACTTACACGAGCTTGATTACGGCTACAGATGAACCTGGCTCTGATACCACTGTTGGGGAAATCTCGGTCTTTCCCGCTTCGTGAATTTAAGATAGGCAATTAAGAATAAAAGTAGCAACAGGTGCACAAGAGTTTATAATTCTCCAATATGGAGATTCTTCCACTATACAAAGGAATAGTAGGATTACAAGAATTTGATTACAAAAGTAACTCACACTTGACTCAAGCTTAAGGATGGATACTTCTTAAGCTATCTCTCTTTTCTCTCAAAGAGGCTTACTAACTCTTAAGTATTTTTCTCACTCTAAGAAGTGGATTTCTTTCTTGGATTCTTGGATGGCTAGTAATAGGGCTCCTTCTCCTATTTATACTAGTCAACCTCCATAATGAATGGTGGAGATTACTTGCATCCGACAGTAGAGTTTGATTCTCTAGAATGCTCCACACTCTCTAGGAATCTCTACACTCTTCCATTCCCTTCTTTATTCTTCCATACTCTTCCGCAAGGTTCCAGAAGGTTCCACATGTCTCCAGAATATTCCAGAGGGTTCCACACTCTTCCACGAGCTTCTAGAGGGTTCTACATTTCTCTAGAGTTCTCCGGAACATTCTAGAAAATTCTAGATTTCTCTAGAAACGTCTAGAATTTTCTAGAAACTCTCCAATTAAGGAGGGATCCCAACACTTAGTACTATTTACAACATGCCTAATCCATCTTTGTGATGCAATCAAGCACGAACTGAAAGCTAATTTGCCACCTGTTTATCCTTCTATCACTCACTTGCTAGTCACATATAAAACTATGATCTGTTATTTATAAGCTATAATATTGTATCCACACAGGCCCACCTTACTTGTTGTATTAAGAGTTAATGTCACTATTTTTAGATGTGTGGTATGAGAGCACTAGAAAATTCTAAACTAATCTAACAAACATTAACTATTAAAACACTTAATCATTGGCTTGACGTTGGGCATTTGAAAGAAGTATGGATGTGGCGAGATAAATAGGTTCCAGGCGAAAGAATTAAAATAATAATAATAATAATAATAATAGTGTGCATTTGTTTTTGAGGTGTTTGGCATAGACTCACGCAAGAAATAGAAAGGAAGGAGGCGGCTCAGGTGGATAGAATTCATGGGAAGTGGACATGGGATATTGGTGCTATTGTGAGTAAGTATGCATAACTTATGCATGGGAATGAAGAATGTGATACATCACGTAAGAAATATTAATGAATGTAGAAGAAGGGAAACGCAGTAAATGGGATAAAAATAGGAAAGAAGAAAACAACAGTAGGAAGGAGTAAAGATGCAAGGAAAGCAAAGAATGAAAACAGAATGGAAAGCAAAAAACGAAAATTCAGCAAGAAATAAGGAGAGGGGCATTGGGTATTGGAAATTACCTGGTGGTGCAACTGTTTGGTGTAAAGACATGGGGTTTGGCCAGGCCTTTTGGGCCTGGACTTATATTTATTTAAAAAAAGTATTACAAAGAAATGAACGAAAGGAGGGGAAACAGAAATAGGAGAGGAGCAACAGAAGAGAGTAAAGGGAAGAAAGGGGAGGGTAGATAGTAGAAGGTGGAATGGGAAATGTTTTGCTTGGTGCTTGGAAAAGGGCGTGCACGTGAGAATAAATGGGATTGGCCCATGTAATTAAAGCTAAAAAGGAATTAAAAAGAAAAAGGAATGGTTTAAGTTAAAATTTAAATATAATATAGATATTGCGTATATAAGTTATATCAAGAATGAATAAGATCGAATAGTTAGCTCGTGTTGTGTAGTTGAGTCAGTCGATAGTGTGCGTAATAACTTGACGTAGTTATCAAGTGTCGATCAATAGTGTGTGTAATAACTTGACGTAGATATCAAATTTAAACCATTCGAGTTCAAATAAATTGATTTATTTAAATAATTAGAAATGGTTTAATATAAAATATCAATTAAAATTATATAAACATAAATTTGGTCATGAACTAAATTAACGTATAAATTATAGATCAGTAATTTAGTAAGATACTGAGTTGTTTGTTTAATTTATTGAATCTATTAATTAAATTGGTTTTTTTTATGCTGATCGTAATTAAATATTTTTATTGACATTTTTAATGGAAATAAGCATCGTTCCACTATATATTTGATTACTTGAATTGTTTGGACACCCTGCTAGTAGAAATAAACACCATTCTGCTATTATATCAGTTTGATATATTTTATTAGTTAATATTTGTTGTTGAGTTATTATACTATATGTTGAACTATATTAACATGATTGTTGTGCAAATTAGGTTAACAACTTGAATGTCGTTTGTTATAAGAACTGTTATGTACCGTTGGAACTGCTAAGCCATTTTCTGTTACGTAACTCAGAAATATACTCAAGTTTGATAATTGGACTTAAAATTTTTTTAAGTAACAATTAAATGGATTATTTTAAATTAATTATATTATTAATTAATTTAAAAAGGAAAGATTAATTATAATCAGTTTATTTGATGTAAATCAACTGTTTAAATGGGATGATTAACATATTTAGTAGGATAATGGTGTAGTTAATAGAGAGGATAAAATTTGATAATTTATCCAAAATAATGTTAAAACCTAATTAATCCTTTAATTAAGTAAGGTTTAAAGATAATTTAAATTATCAAATGATGAGGAAATCAAGTCGAATGTTTAGATTATATTTCCCGAGTTAATATTTAAGTTAACCTAAGTTAACTTATTCAATGGTTCCAAACAAAAACGTTGTTTTGAAATGATTTAAGATTTTAAGATCAAATCAGATTTACAAATTCTGGTTTGTCAAATATTTTGGATATCGGACTTCTATGAATCTTGATGATAAGAATGATTTTAATTCAAGGTCTGGGAGGTAAATAAAATACCTAACTTGATCGATTCAACTGTTATCCGATAGATCATAATTAGTTCGTGTTCAAAATGAGTGTTAGAGTCGAATAATATTTTCAGTTATGAAATGGATATTCGAGAGTGAGATTATCACGTAAGATTGATAATAGAATTTTATAAGTTAAGTAATACTTCTTTTTTCATATAAATGTATAAACAAGTTAATATTTGTAATCAAAGATTATTTGAATAAGGCTTAGTAGATCCAATGGAAACAAATTTATTTATTTTAATATTTTATTTTATTGTAAAATCACCGAATATCAAATCTGGACCTTATCGTTATCGTTTAGAAGAGACTGGAATCTAAATTCCTCTTCCATTCAATATAAACGTTGCGAGTCAGAAGATTATTCAAGACCATTGAAGATGGTGTTATGAAAGGACTATTTTGTCAATCCTAGGTAGATATTGCCTAAGATGGATTTTCAGAATAGTGCCTTCGGTTTGTCCAGTCCTAGGACAACTTGTATGGACGAATGTATGACAGAGTATGCCTAATAAATTGCGTAAATTGATTTCTTCAAACGTATTTACGTTTGGTGGCGGAGGAATTTGTTTCTCTTAGCTTTATACCTGGGATATTCTTAGGGAAATCAATTTGTGATTTGGCTGGATTGATAATGTGGCATTCAAAGTGAATGAAGACGTTTTATATCCAAAAGTAAGATCAACCTCAAGCCTCACAACCGGAAAATGACAAAAATTGGGCAAGCAGCATGGCTATGTGGGTCGCTCCCATTAGGGTGTATTGTTACCATCTAGAGAATATTCCTTCTGTTACTTCTTTTCATTTTTGTATCTCCTGGGAAACGGTAGCTGCGTAGCTGTAAGGTGACAATATATTCGATACACTCAAGAGAAATGAGTGATCGGTCATGTGTGGGCTGGGTTGTGAGACGTTCTTATTGAACCCAGTGTATTCCTCTCAAGAGATAAACTATCAGCAGGTGGTTCCATACCTTGTCATAGGCGAAATCCATTCTCCAATAAGAGCTTGCGGTTTTGATTGTATACCATATATGTAGAGTGTGAGAGCAAGCATTCTACTAGATTTACTATTTATTTGTGGATTGATAGACACTATTATAATATCAGAATAATATTGCTTTCAAAGATTGCTTTGGGTTATCGTAAGGTAAAAACCATTCGTGTTTATGTGCGGATCGGTCTTACGATTATCTTTTATTTCAAAACATTTTTGAAAAGTTAAACCAATCGTCCTGTATTCTAATAAGGAAAAAACCTGTTCCCTGTTATACAGCGTGGTCTTATGAGATATCTTTTACAAACTCAAACTGTTTTTAATCGTTTACTCACATTAGTCTCATGGCTGACCCAAAGTTTATCTTTATATGTTTTCCCTAAACGCTTGGGTGCCCAAATTTGTACGGGTTGTCCAATAGTTCGGGATTTGACAAATTTTTTGAAGGAGCTTGGAGTAGGAGGCTTCAGCGTTACACGTGTAGAGTTTATTCCGTTGTGTTGTATATATAATATACTCTCCACGTCTAACCCGTTCCAGGGTCATTCCCTCTCTGGGAGCAGGTGGTAGCGCGTGTGCAGGCGCTGTAGGTTGTTTCACATACTCGGGTAGCTCTCCACGTCTAACCCGTTCCTCAATCAAGTATCGTAAGTGACTACAGTCATTTGTGTCATGACTGTCCATATAATGAAATATACAGTATTTTCCAGAATCGCGTTCTCTTTGCGATGGCTCCCTCATGGGAGGCTTTAGATAGGAGACGTCACCATTTGTGTTCATGTAGATGTCAGTCAAGGTCGAATTGGGTTCGGTGTACTTTTCATATTTGGGCCCTCTCCGGGGCTGAGCGTTGCGGTCATTCTTGACAGCAGCTTTCCCTTTGCCTTTACCAGAATTAGACGGTTCTCCATCTTTGAGTATGTTAACATCGAGAATTTTCTTTTCGGACATTGTGTCTTCTTCACGCGGAAATCTATCCAATTCAAGGTAGAATTCGCTAAGATTCCGCGGTGGGTCTCGGTATAAGGATTTTTTGAACTCCGAGTTGTCCAGAACGCCAGATACTACCGCCATTAATACCATAGATGGCTCAGGTCGATCAACTGATGCTGCTGCAACGTTGAACCTTTCCGAAAATGAGCGCAGAGTTTCTTTAGGCCTCTGCTTGATTGTGGTGAGAGACATGACATTCTTAGGTCGAGCAATGTGGACCCGAAACTGTTAGATAAAGTGAGCGACCAACATGTTCCAACTGTTGATCGATTCAGATTCCAGCTGCCGAATCTACATAACAGCTATATCGGTCAAAAAGAGAGGGAAGCACTTTGCCATGACGTTTACCGACGCCGATTGAACTTCCATATGACGTTTGTAGCGCATCAAGTGCACGGTAGGATCCATCCTGCCGTGGTAGGGCTCCAGCTGTGGAAGTTTGAAATATGGGGGATTGCGAGAATTCCTGATTTCCTGTGTGAATGGATTGTGATTGACATCATCCATGTCATTATGATAGGTGCGACCTCTCGAGAGGCGTTCAATGAGGTTGGCGAGCCGATCGCCTACAAAGAGCTGTTGCAGATTGCCAAGATTGGAGCTGGTGCACCCAGCGTTGAGTCCAGAACAGTTCGGAAAAGTATGGGGAGCATGGAAGATCATCCGGCTCGGTTTGGAGGTGCCCCCATGTTGCGGTTCAGAGAAGCGAGGGAGGTCGTGGTCAGGTGTACGGTTAGGGTCGGAGGTACCGATTCGACCAGGTTCTCCTGTTCCGAACCTGGGAGCCTGATACTGAGGTTGCGTGGTATTGCCGATCCGAACTGGTGCGGAGATTGGTCGTGCTCGACATAAGTTTCTGAGGTTGACAACATCTTCATCCAAAACGTTGGGTAGCGGAGCCATGCGCTGCTGAGGTGGATTTCCCCGTCGTTCATTCAGATTTGATCCCTCTCCTGTTCGGATCGGTCCCGAACCGATCCGGTTTGCAGCTGCTGCTGGGGCTGATTCTATTCCATTTCCCATGAGTTGTGCATTGCCGCTCGGCCTTCCTTCCATCCGAGCGAAGAATTGGTCGATCATCTTCTATTGTTTGCGGAGGAGATCATCTTGCCTTGCCATCTGGGTTCTCAATTCAGTGAGAACGCCATCCATCTCCTCTCCAGTTAAGTATACTGATAGATTTTCGTGGGAGGAAGCCTCCTGGCTCGCCTCATTCCTTGCGCCATCAGTGCCAACATCCTTGCGCGAGAGAAGGTTCCGTCTTTCTTTCGTTTGACTATTGATCCAATAGTCGAGAAATTCGATTCCTATCAAGACGGAAATTGAAGTAATATCGTGTGCCCCCTACCTGGCGCGCCAAAATGTTAGACCGAAATCTTGGCCTAACACCCAAATGTTATGTGAAAACCTCACAATCATAGATCAATGCAGAAAAGTCGTACAATAAAAGGGAACACATGAGATTTTTTATAGTGGTTCGGCGCAAACCAAGCATACGTCCACTTTATAGTTTCTTAAATCCTAAGAAGCTATTACAATACAGTTGCTTGCGGTTTATACACGAAATCCTTGTGTTCACAATAAAAAGAAGTGCAAAAAGTGGAGATTATACGCGAAATGTAACAACCCGTATTTTCAATAACTTGTTATAACATAAATGGAGGCAGAATTAAACTGTAAAATCTGAATCAAGGGAAATGGGCTATGCCATTGCGTTCGTCTCGGAAAAATACGCGAAATAGAGTCTGAGTTTTCGAGAATCGGAGTTCGTATGACCAAGATATGGCCTCGCGAAGTTTCACGAAAAATTCCCAAATTAAAGTATACTTAATTAAGTGAAATGGGTTGCGCAGAGAAATATATATATATTGTTATATATATATATATATAATTGAAAATTAAATAAATAAATATGCAAAAATGTTCAAAACAGCGAATTGGGAGAGGGGAATAACCGAACCGGCCGATTTTTGAGGTCGACCCGAGCCCGCTGGGTCGACTAGGGGTTAATCCAGGGTGTTTGGCTGTCAACCCGTGGGCCGATTCGCTCAAATGCAGATTTTGCATTTGGATGGTTCTCATGGTTCATCTTTAATCTAAAGGCCCTAGATGGTTCCTACACTTGACTTCTTCCCCAAGACATGCTTTGATGGCTTGGATTGAATCTAGGTTTAATCCTATGGCCTAAAACACTTGCCTAATCTATAAATAAGACCCTAACCTATCCTAAATCCTCATTATTCATTCATACAACTAAACTATGGCAAAATTTTACCTCTCATGGCCTCCACTCTCTTCATAAAATTTCTAAATGGTTTCTATGAGAGATTTTCCATGCATACAAGTGTTTTCAAGCTTGTATGAGTGTCATTAGCTTGCATTCAAGTCAAGTTTCTATCTTTGCATCATAAAGCAAGGGTTTTGATCATTTTGGCTCAAGGGTTTTTATGTTAGAGCTTGCATTTTGGGTCTATTTGATTGCATAAGGGCTTTGTCATATCTTTTGTGCCTTCATAGCAATGTAAGCCCTTTCCCTACTCTTAGATATTAACTATGAAGTTAAATGTTCATGTTGCAAGTTTGGGTTTGATCATTGAGTATGATACATGCTATCATGTCATGCAAGTTTATGACGTCATTATCTTGATCTTGTGAGCTAAAAGCTACAACCTTTATGTTGAAATGTTGCATTAGGCAACATGAGAACCCTCATAACCTTTATGTCAACTTGCATATGAAGTCATAACCCTTATATGATGATATATGCGAGTTACTAGTCATCATTCCATATCTTTTGTCACCATGATTCGCTTATGTGCCAAGTTTGGGTTTATGCATGTTTTGAGGCTTAAGAATGTAACATGCAAGTTAATGAACACATTTGTGCCTCATTTGCCACCATGATTAACTTGTGGCTTAATATCCATTTTTGTCATGCCTTTGCCAAGTCTCTTCTTTTAATCCATTACGTTGTCGCGAACGTATATGCGAGTTTAAAAGCGTTGGGTTATGTTATGGGTAATTTCTAATGACATGAAAATACAACTTGAAAACATGACTTGAAATATAACATGGAAGTTGACATGTAAGTATGCATAAAAACATAAGCTTGGGAATTTACCTATTAAGTTAGGTCTACCCTTTGGGAATTTACCTATTAAGTTAGGTCTACCCAAATGCTTGAAAACTTGTAACATGTTTTGGGAAACATGATGGACATGACACTTAGATAATATAAGTGTGGCCAACTCGAGGTTGGGTTGAGTTTGCAACGTAAAACTACCCGGAATCGACCGGCCTAACTAGTAGTTGCAAACAATAGGACCCAATGTGAGAAGTTGGTCATGTTGTGCTTGAACCCGAGGTTAGACCAAGTTGTGGTGTAAAGCTACCCGGAACCGACCGGCTTAACTAGTAACCACAACAAAGTCTAATGTGAGAGGTGAAGGTGCATTAAGTAATTAATGCCACATGATAGGGTTAAGTTAATTTGATTAATGACTCTTAACCAAATATGACATGGACAAATGGGTTAAGTAATTTGATTAGGCTAATGATACTTAACAAAACATGACAAGGTTGGGTAGGTTAAGTAACTTGATTTGCCTAATGACACTTAACCATTTTTATATGACTAGTGGATGGGGTTAAGTTAACCAACACTTAATCAATCCAACGCGATAACCTGGTAAGGTTAAGTAAGTTTTCTTAATGACGCTTAACCGAAAAATACGGTTAACGAATGGGGTTAAGATTAGACTCAACTAGTCTAAACATGGAAATCGGATGGGGTTAAGTTAGCCTAGACTTAATTAATCCCACTTGGTAGTTTAATGGGGTTAAGTTAAACACTTAACTAATCTAAACATGATGAATTGATGTGGTTAAGTGACCTATACTTATCCAATCTAACTCGTTAATTTATTGTGGTTAAGTTAACCAATACTTAACCAATATAACGTGAAAACATGATAAGGCTAAGTCACGAATCGCTTGAATACACTTGACCGATTTGACTGAGTAAATTGATAGGGTCAAGTTAATATATACTTAACCAATCTAGCATGATAATTGGACGAGGTTAAGTCGTGAATTGCTTAATACATACTTAACCAACGTGAGCATGGTTTGTAGGGTTAAGTCTTGGACTTGGATACTTAGCCAATTTTGACATGATTTGAAGACGGGTTAAGTCTTGGACTTGGATACTTAGCCAATTTTGACATGATTGGTAGACGGGTTAAGTCATGAACTTAAGTGACACTTAATCCATTATGTAAACCCTAGTTCTGAGGATAGGGGATAACCGTAGTTAACAAGGATAACGGGAATAAGGCTAAGTGGTAAACCTTAGTTGAGGAATAACTAAGTAATGATTCTTAGTCAAGGAAATTTAGACCAGTTCATAGATAGATGAGTAACCTGATACGGTAGGTCATCGTTTAAGTATACGAGTAGGAGCAAGTATCTGATTTAGATAAAGGCTCCAGCGAACTGGGTAACGAAGCAGCGGCTTCGGGGAACGTGAGGGTATTCTTGGTATCCCTCTATGAGCTGCCAGGTGATTATACTAGGCTCATGAGAGGTTAAGGTCTGCGTTAGAAGAACCAAGAGTATGCCTTGGTTGCTATGCGAGCGACCTAAAGACGGGGATGGATAGGGGATAGTCGACGATACATGGTCGTACCCTAGATAGCATTTCGTCAGACTACCTACCATCTTTGGTCAAGCGTGTACGTACGGAAAGGCAGAGAACACCCAAAAGACCATAATTGCTATCTAATTATGGTTGCGGTAAGGCTTGGATGTGGGTTGGCCAGTGTTGTGTTTTCAGACAGGATTTATCCTGTCTTGTCTTAACTAGTTGAGGGAGGGGTCGCGTGGGACCATAGCCAAGTATAGAAAAACAGACCTTAGCATCTGCATCGGCAGATAAATCGAAAGCTCCCGACCGAGTCCTATATTTCTCGATCTGCCCTGTGACAGGACTCGGATGGCACGATGTGATACATGTGCATACAGTCATGGAAAACGATTCACGATGAATGCTTTGGAAAAAGGGCGCGGTTGACGGTTAGCGTAAATCCCAGTGGCCCTGGGTGGTTGAACCAAAACCGAGATACGAAAACGTGCAATAGGTAAGCGTAATCCCTAGTGGCCCTAGGTAGCATAAGTCCTAGTTGTACAAACGATAATTCATGTTGGAAGACCCTAGCTAGGTTTAGGGTAACAGTCCAAACCGATCTTAAGGATCATGGAACTATGTTAAAGTAATGTAGAATCTCATGGGAAAGCCCGTATGGTCTACGGCAAGGGACTGAACATTTACATGGAATAAAACATACAAGTTGAGTAACCTATATATGCGATATATTAGGTTGACATGGACCATTACACGACTTTTGAGTGAGGGTCATTCTTGGTTAACACATGATACGGTGGGGATACTAGTACGGTAGGTGCAGAGCTAAAATGCAGGATAGATATCATGGGACGTTATACGTGATAGATATCTTGGGGATATTATACTTGATAGAAACCTGACGATGTGATACCTTGTTTTATCTTGACATCGTAATTTATCATGACACCTTAGTTTATCTGAGTTCAGTAGTTCATCCTGTTATTTTGATTTAGCTTATCTATCTTGTCATCATTCTTATGTTCATCTCAGTTTCTCATGTCAGTTAACTTTACTAGTTTTTATGCTAATAGTAGATAGGGCTTACTTAGTCTTTTTGACTGACCCGTTTTGTTTCGCCTCTTTTCTTCCGTTCCCCCCCAGGTTACAGGGAGGAAATACTGTTGTTTAGTTCGGACTTCTTCTGCTTGAAGGTCATCATGGATGGCTTGGACTTTTCTTGGCTAATGGCTACTTTACTGTTTTTACTTGGGGAATAATTTATAAAAATGTCTTTATGCTTCTTTACTATTGCAAGACAGGTTTTTATGTACTCTGATGTAAAAGGCTTTAGACCTTATTTATTCATGTTATGAAAGTTTGATTTTACTTCCGCTATTTTTATATGTTCTGTCTTGTGATATTTCTGTGCATGTTTACCAATAATGCCCCTCTAAAGCTAGTGCATTCCTTTGTGAGTGACCCTAGCGGAGGCGGGGTGTTACACGTGGTATCAGAGCAGAAGGTTATCCGACTGGGCAAAAGTTTTTAAAGACCTTCTAAAAACTATTTGAAAATCGTTTACAAAGAAGCATTTTTTCAAGAAAATTTTCTTTTAAAAGAAAAAGGCTATTCCCCAAAGGCCATTAGCACTATCCTTGTTTCCTTAATTGAATCTCTTCTCCTTTCTTTCCTCCATCTGTAGTCACAGTGGTTTTAACTGCGACTAGTCTTTTCTATCTACGAAAGTGCTTTCCATGCGATGGAGGTGGTTTTCAAGAGACCAGTGGCCACGTTATAAGAAAGGATAGTGAGAAAGAGGATAAAGGATACGAGCTTAAGGATGAGCAACTTGTTGGTATGGCTTAGTCCTCAAAGGAGGGAGAAAGATGAACAATGAAACCCATGACGAGAAAGTATCTTTGGTATGGTGAAACGGGACGGATAGTTAAGTATTGTGGGACAAGGACAAGATCATCGTTGTATACCCTCACTAGAGTACCTGAGTAGGGGGATAACATCCTTGTTGAAGATCTAGTTATTCTTTTCTATCATCCCGCCAAGACTTTGTTTTGATCCCCGCATCATTTAAGTCCGCTTCGGTAGTTGAGTCTCTGCACCTTAAGTACTAACGTAATAGAGAATCCCATTTTTGTCTCAAAGTCCTATTGGAGAATCAGTCCATTTATACATGACTTGTTTGGATTTGGGAATGTCTATGCCAAGTGTTGAGTTTGGAAATAATGCTTATGTTTATAAGCTACGGATGGATTCTAGGGATGAAGTGGTTATCCAGTAGGGGGTGCCACTCTCGGTTTTGATAGGAGGGTAGTTAGACCTTTTGACTAGCCTTGGTAATGCCCTCGAAGTATCGGGTAACCTTTTTGAGGTTCTGTCATGACTAGTTACTTAGAATCCCTTGATGCCTTTATTGGAAATTTGAAGCCCGATCGAGTGGTGTTCGCCAATAAGACGGATGGTTTACTTCATTTATGCATGGGTTATAGAGATCACCCTAGTAAGTGCGCATGATAACCTGATTGACATCTATTTACTTTCAAGAGAAAGTTCTTCTACATGGAATGCCTTATAGTATATAAACGAGATCCAAGATTCACTAGTGAATTTTGGAAAGCTTGCATGAGATCATGAGTACGCAGTCATGTTTACGCCAAGTATTCTAGAAAAAGGATAAGTGCAAGTGGAACGAGAGGCGACGAAGAAATGAGTTTCAGCTCATGTTAAGGAAGCAGGGAATAAGAAGCTATGAAATCGCGAAGTTAAAGGGCGGTCAAGGCACAATGGAAGTAAGCCCGAGGAAATACGACTTTGATGGTCAAAGACTAGATACGTGCATGATATCTCTTTTTGGGAGTATATCCTTGATCCCTGTTTCTGTAGAGCTTACTTGTAGGCTATCTTTTGTGGACATCCTCTCGGTCCTATTCTCCGTTACAAACCCTGTAAGGAGTTTGTCCTGTTTATCTTCTCGACCCTGTTTCAGGGAATTCTAGGTAGAACCCTATGGATGTAAACATGTATTTGAAACATGTTATGATTGATATGGTTGCAAGTGGTTGCAAGTGGTTGCAAGTGGTTGCTCGTGGATGCGCGAATACACATTAGATACTAGCTCGACTCGGTCACATTTCATATTGCATATGCACGAGTATTTATACTTGTTTATGGATGAAATCGAATGTATTATCATGCGGTTGTTGCATATGAATGAATGATTGTGCACGCATATAGTATCTATATGACTAGGACTATTTGCATACATGTTGGATTCATGGCACTATACATATTTTGCATTAGAAAGATTATTCAGGCCTGATCATTAGCATTAGCTAAGGAACATGTACACACACATTTTGCATATATTCATACAGCATTAGAAACCATCTAAGGACAATGGTTGCTTGTGGATGATGTTTTGAGTAGATGGATGATGGATGGTAGGATATGTTCTTCCTAACTTGGAGATTTTGGGGACGAAATCCTAAAAGGTGGGGAGAATGTAACAACCCGTATTTTCAATAACCTGTTATAACATAAATGGAGGCAGAATTAAACTGTAAAATCTGAATCAAGGGAAATGGGCTATGCCATTGCGTTCGTCTCGGAAAAATACGCGAAATAGAGTCTGAGTTTTCGAGAAACGGAGTCCGTATGACCAAGATATGGCCTCGCGAAGTTTCACGAAAAATTCCCAAATTAAAGTATACTTAATTAAGTGAAATGGGTTGCGCAGAGAAATATGTATATATATTGATATATATATATATAATTGAAAATTAAACAAATAAATGTGCAAAAATGTTCAAAACAGCGAATTGGGAGAGGGGAATAACCGAACCGGCCGATTTTTGAGGTCGACCCAAGCCCGCTGGGTCGACTAGGGGTTAATCCAGGGTGTTTGGCTGTCAACCCGTGGGCCGATTCGCTCAAATGCAGATTTTGCATTTGGATGGTTCTCATGGTTCATCTTTAATCTAAAGTGTTGTATATAACAGTGTTGTATACACAATTATATGATTTTTGTTTGATGATAACAACCAAATATATTTTACTATTGAATGTGTTTGTAACTGTACTGTTATACTACACATCAGACAGGAATATAATATTTCTATTTAAGTAAAATACAACTATACAGAAATTTAAATATTCACACAGTATTTTATTTGAATAAGAATATTTTATTTCGGTATTTAAACAGTACAGATTTACAACTCCACTATTTGTACATACATCACTAATATACATTTCAATATATTCAATTTCGTACTTAGCTCCTCTTTACAATACTTACACTTTCATATACACTACGTTTCTATACAGTTCACTTGTATATAATGACACATATGAATATCATCATCTTCAGTCTTCTTGACTTCACAGCATTCCACAGTCAATCCAGTTATCTTCATATCTGTCACATACAGAAGAACACACACAGTAGACTGCCACAAAAATAAAAATTAAATAAAAGCAAATAAAAAATTTATTTTTAATTTTTATTTGCCTCAGATTTGCGGTGTCTTTCTCATCATTTTTCTAGACTTTGTTTGATATGCAGGGACAGAAAAATCTCGTCTGATGGCTGCATGTACACACGTATACACGTGTGCACTGCCACGCCAATCAATATGCATCTGAGGAGTAGCCACAAGGACCATCTCAACTCAGTGCATATAGTCGAGAGTGCTAAATCAAAACAGCAAAAACAAGTGGTCGAGCATAATGAAAAATGCGAGTACAAAGTAAAAACATGATCAGCAATAAAGAATCAAAAAGAAAATCATTTTTTTTTTGAGAGCAACTCAAGGCTGGCTTAAATCAAGTATTTCAAAAATCATGCAAAGAAAAACAACTCAGTTTTAAGGCCATATGGTGCACAAACAAAAAGGAAGGACACCATTACAACCCAGTTTTAAAGTGAAGCACAAGTACAAACAACATAGTGCGGCAGTAAAACTACAGGAAGTAACAAGATGGATGAACACAACTACAAATGGTCAAAAACAAAGCAAGCATGCAAATGAAAGTGATTAACATACTAATGCAGGTAATGTTTCGTGCTATTAGTTCAAGTATGTAAATGGTGCAACCCAAAATTCAAAGACGGTCAAAGCAATTGGATATATAAGCACAATGCTAAACATCAGCATATAGGATTTCATTCAAGTTCAGTCTACATGAAATCAAAATAGCATAGTACAAATGACACAGGCAGCATGGGCAAATGGTCGAGCACAAGTCAATAAGATAGCAAAGTGGCATAGTGTAGAGCAGCAATAATATACACAAGCCAAAGGCATTTCAAGATACAAACAGTGGCACACAGGAAACTACACAATTCAAAAGCCCCAAAATTCTCGTATTCAAAATTGAAAGATTCATCACGCAAAATGTTTCCAGAAAATTGGATTTACAAATCTGTTATATCGAGAATTTCTAGAAGGAAGACTCAGTCAAAAATCACCAGATTATTCGCAAGAAAGCCAATTCAAAAGCCCCAAAATTCTCGTATTCAAAATTGAAAGATTCATCACGCAAAATGTTTCCAGAAAATTGGATTTACAAATCTGTTATATCGAGAATTTCTAGAAGGAAGACTCAGTCAAAATTCACCAGATTATTCGCAAGAAAGCCAATTCAAAAGCCCCAAAATTCTCGTATTCAAAATTGAAAGATTCATCACGCAAAATGTTTCCAGAAAATTGGATTTACAAATCTGTTATATCGAGAAATTCTAGAAGGAAGACTCAGTCAAAAATCACCAGATTATTCGCAAGAAAGCCAATTCAAAAAGCCCCAAAATTCTCGTATATACCATGGCCAAGTCTCAACGTAGAAATCATAGCAAATATTTAGGAGTTTTAATCCTATAAATACACCAAATCATCATCAGTTTTAACATCATCCAAGTTCAAGCACAATCAAAGAGAAACTCAAATTAAAAATCATACCAGAGAACAAGTAAGCAACTTGGACCCAAATCGAAGCATTTGAAAGCAACATCGAAGTCGCGCATCAAAGAATCACACTCCATCACTCAAGAGCAGAGATTTGGGAAGACTGAAGAAACCCTAGGAATTTCTTAAGAGCCGCCGCCATTTCTTTATTTCAGAGAAAAGAGTCGGGTTAAAATAAAGTGGTGAAGCAATAACAAAAGTGGCCGGCCAAGTTTTAAGGGGATGACCCATTTATTTTAAGTCCTAAAGGCTTTTTAAATTTTTTAATTTGTTTCATCTTTCGTTTCAATTTGTAATCAGTCTATAGTTTTCTAGTTTGTCTCTAAAACTAGGGAGACGAATTACAGGGTTTGTAATTCGGGGAAATCTGGTTTTGGGGATAAAAACCAGTGCAGGGTTTTGAGCGTAGGGTTAAGAACAGTTGGGAGCGAGTGTCGCGAGTTTACAGGGGATTGTAAGCGTAGAGATTGTTTTAACTCCTAGTAGAAACCTTGGGGAATGCAGCAGTAGGCAGGGTTTTGCCGAAGCTGGGTATATCTGTGTGTTATTTATTTTCCGCATTTATTCTGATTATTATCTGTGCTGTGATTATTTAATTACTCTGTGAAAATCTGCGATAAACCCTATTCACCCCCCCTCTAGGGTTAATTTAGATCCTACAAGTGGTATCAGAGCACGTATTTTTAACTCTAGAGTCATGAATTTGTCAAACAACGCTTTTTCTGAGGGTCAGTCCATAGCTAGGCCACCAATGTTTAATGGAACTGATTATGCCTATTGGAAAGCTAGGATGAAAATTTATTTGAGTTCAGTCGATTATGATGTGTGGGATATTATTGAAACGGGTTATAGATCTCCCACTGTTATTGTTAGTGGTGTTGAAATTCCTAAATCAAAAGATAGGTGGGATGCTAATGATAAAAAATTATTTTCAACTAATGCCAAAGCGATGAATGCTTTAATCTGTGCTCTTGATAAAACTGAATTTAATCGAATTTCTCATTGTGAGACTGCGCAGGAAATATGGCATACGTTGGAGGTCACACACGAAGGTACATCTCAAGTGAAGGAATCTCGTCTTGCTCTTCTCAGCAACGAATATGAAAATTTCTCTATGCAAAAAGACGAAGATATAAAAGAGATGTATGGACGCTTCTCATCACTGGTCTACAATGCAAAAGCTCTTGGCAAAGCCTATACCGAAGTGGAATTGATCAGAAAAATACTGAGAGTGCTACCGATTAATTTTGAAGCAAAGGTGACGGCGATTCAAGAATCAAAAGATCTGAATAAAGTAAGCATGGAAGAGTTGATCGGAAATCTGATTACTTATGAGATGGAGTTGAAAGCAAGAGAAGAACGAAAGGATTCTGAATCAAAGAAGAAGACGATCGCTCTAAATAATTCTGTTGAAAGTAATGATGATGATCCCGCTGAAGAGCTAGCCATGGTTTTAAAAAAGTGGTCCAAAGGAAAATACAAACCACGAAAGAAGAATTCAAAAACCAACAAGTCCGAAAGTTCAGAAAATTCAGACGATGAAGTATATTGCTACAATTGCAAGAAACCCGGTCATATCAAACCAAATTGCCCACAGCTTAAAAATGAAAAGAGGAAGAAGTTCAGAAGAAAGAAGAAAGCTTTTTCTGCTACATGGGATGATGAAGAAGGAGAAGAAGTTTCTGAAAGTGAAGAAGAGGAAGCTAATTTGTGTCTTATGGCTCAATCTGATTCAGAAAGTAGTGAAGAGGATTCAAGTGAGGTATCGAATTTTACTTATAAAGAATTAATTTTAATGTGTCATGATCTCACAAAAACCGTTGATTCTCTTGAACTAAAAGTTAAGAAATTAAAATCTGATAGGTCAAAACTAGTTCAAGAAAATAACAGTTTAGAAACAAAACTTGAAAAAGTTAAGAATTCACCATTTTCAGAATGCGAAAAATGTCAATCTTTGAGTAACGATTTTTTGAAATTAAAAACTGATCTTGAACTACTTAAAAGTGAAAACATGAATTTGAAAAATGAAAATCATGATTTTGAAAAGGTGATTGAAAAGTTTAGAGAATCTGAAAAACTTGATTTTGAAAAAAGAAAACAATTTGAAATTGAAATTTCCATGTCCAATGATAGAATCAAAGCACTTGAAAACGAAAATTTGATTTTAAAACAAACTGATGCTGAAAAGAGGAAAATCGCTATTAATCGTTGTTCAAATTTAATGAAAGAAAATAGCGATCTTAAACATAAAATTCAACGACTAGAGTCAGCTTTGACTAAATTTTCTAAAGGAGAGAAATCGTTGAATATGTTGTTAAAAAATCAATTTTTTGTTCAGAATAAAAAGGGACTTGGATTTGAATCTGATCAAGTTGAAAAACAAAATTTTAATGATTTTAAAAATCCTTTAATTGGCTTTGAAAACGATCAAATTGAATTTTTGAAATTTAATAATTCCAAAGGGTTTTTAAATCATAAACAAATTGATAACTCGTTTAAAAACAATTCATTTAAATCTGTTTGGATTCCAAAAATTAACAAAATAAATTTAAGCAAATCTAAACAAATTTGGGTTCCAAAGGGTACGCTAGTGAATAATAAAGGATTGTTATATAAACGGGTTTGGGTACCAAAACGTGTAAACAAAGATAAGAGTGGTAAAACAACTTTTGTTAGACCACTAGATCATATAAACATTTAGGTACTGTGGGAGGCTGAGGAACAACTGTGCTTAAGTTAGATAAAATTCGAGATGATTCATATATCAAATTATTTGGAGTTCCTTAGCCATAGATTCAGAGTTGGAGATTCATTACATCACGTTGATTATGGTAAGTCAGGTATGATCTCTAAACTCGTACTTTTATTCTTTTTAGTTTATTTTTTACTTGGCTGTTTTTGAAATCATTCATTGTGGATTGTTGAAATTCTTGGATTATAAAAAAAAAAATTGATTTTTTTATTTTAAACAATTATCTTCCGATTTGATAAGTTGACTGTTTCTTGAGTTTGTCTAAAAATTCTCTGAGGATGTCACTTGTGATTCTTGTTTTTGAAAATGATCTTGTGCTGCTCTGATAAGGAAATTGATTTGATTCGTTTTAAGTGTGTTGGTGATTAAATGATAAGTTAGAAAATCAGTAACTGGATTTAGTTAAAATTCATAGACAATTTGAATTAAATATATAAGTTGTTTTAAAAATTGTCTAGGAGCAATCAGTGTTAAAAATATTAGAAAATTTCATTTTTTTAACTGATTGATTTTTTAAGCTGATTTTCAACTTGCATTTTTCAAAAAAAAAACTCCTCTTAAAATTGATATTTTCAATTTTAAAATTATTTTTGATTATTTATTCAAAAATTGAAATTATTGATTAATTTGAACCGTTTTGGGACTCATCAAAATTATTGATAGATTTATGAAACTGTGATGAGTTGCGACTATGGTATAATTCATAACTAGAAGAGATATTATTTTAAATCTCATGATGATTAAACAGATTTTATAATATCTTTGAATTAGAGCTTATTTCACGACCATCTTCTATATCTACCATATTTCTGTCATTCATCATGGTTTTATTTAATTTGGGGAGTTCTAATTATTCTTGAAATTAAAAAAAAAAAATTTATCCTTGGTATTCACTCCCATTTAAAAATCCTCGCGGTTATGCGTGGGTGAATTACCTTAATTTCTATGTGCTTCCATTCTCACTTAAAAGACCTTCGGGCTGTGCATGGATGGAACTCATTAGAGAGGATAAAGTTAAGTTACTACTAACCCCATTTAAAAGACCTTTGGGCTATGCGTGGTTAGAAAGTGCTTAACACTTTTTTAGCATATTTAAAATCTTTAAAATTCATATTCAAATATTCAATTTTTATTGAACTCTCCTCATTCGATAAAATCCATCGTAAATCCATTCATTCTGAAAGTGAAATTTGCTTCTGATTTAAAGATTATTATGATTTTTGTTTGATTAAATGGGATTTGCGATATATATTCTCTCTCTTAATTTGAATTTATATTTATAGTCAATATTCATCACTATTTCAATTTCTATTATCCTTTTGATGATAACAAAAGGGGGAGAATGGTCAAGATTTTTATTGATGAGTATTTAATTCAAAGATATTTTAATATTGGAAATTAAATATCTAGGGAGAGATTGGTCAATTGGATTTCATCATTCATATTTTTCCACATATATAGGGGGAGTTCAGTTGTAGGGGGAGCATACAAATAGGGGGAGTAATATATTTCACGTTCAAAACACATTCAAAATCTTTTATTTGTTTGTCATCATCAAAAGGGGGAGATTGTTGTATATAACAGTGTTGTATACACAATTATATGATTTTTGTTTGATGATAACAACCAAATATATTTTACTATTGAATGTGTTTGTAACTGTACTGTTATACTACACATCAGACAGGAATATAATATTTCTATTTAAGTAAAATACAACTATACAGAAATTTAAATATTCACACAGTATTTTAAATATTCACACAGTATTTTATTTGAATAAGAATATTTTATTTCGGTATTTAAACAGTACAGATTTACAACTCCACTATTTGTACATACATCACTAATATACATTTCAATATATTCAATTTCGTACTTAGCTCCTCTTTACAATACTTACACTTTCATATACACTACGTTTCTATACAGTTCACTTGTATATACTGACACATATGAATATCATCATCTTCAGTCTTCTTGACTTCACAGCATTCCACAGTCAATCCAGTTATCTTCATATCTGTCACATACAGAAGAACACACACAGTAGACTGCCACAAAAATAAAAATTAAATAAAAGCAAATAAAAAATTTATTTTTAATTTTTATTTGCCTCAGATTTGCGGTGTCTTTCTCATCATTTTTCTAGACTTTGTTTGATATGCAGGGACAGAAAAATCTCGTCTGATGGCTGCATGTACACACGTATACACGTGTGCACTGCCACGCCAATCAATATGCATCTGAGGAGTAGCCACAAGGACCATCTCAACTCAGTGCATATAGTCGAGAGTGCTAAATCAAAACAGCAAAAACAAGTGGTCGAGCATAATGAAAAATGCGAGTACAAAGTAAAAACATGATCAGCAATAAAGAATCAAAAAGAAAATCATTTTTTTTAGAGCAACTCAAGGCTGGCTTAAATCAAGTATTTCAAAAATCATGCAAAGAAAAACAACTCAGTTTTAAGGCCATATGGTGCACAAACAAAAAGGAAGGACACCATTACAACCCAGTTTTAAAGTGAAGCACAAGTACAAACAACATAGTGCGGCAGTAAAACTACAGGAAGTAACAAGATGGATGAACACAACTACAAATGGTCAAAAACAAAGCAAGCATGCAAATGAAAGTGATTAACATACTAATGCAGGTGGTGTTTCGTGCTATTAGTTCAAGTATGTAAATGGTGCAACCCAAAATTCAAAGACGGTCAAAGCAATTGGATATATAAGCACAATGCTAAACATCAGCATATAGGATTTCATTCAAGTTCAGTCTACATGAAATCAAAATAGCATAGTACAAATGACACAGGCAGCATGGGCAAATGGTCGAGCACAAGTCAATAAGATAGCAAAGTGGCATAGTGTAGAGCAGCAATAATATACACAAGCCAAAGGCATTTCAAGATACAAACAGTGGCACACAGGAAACTACACAATTCAAAAGCCCCAAAATTCTCGTATTCAAAATTGAAAGATTCATCACGCAAAATGTTTCCAGAAAATTGGATTTACAAATCTGTTATATCGAGAATTTCTAGAAGGAAGACTCAGTCAAAAATCACCAGATTATTCGCAAGAAAGCCAATTCAAAAGCCCCAAAATTCTCGTATTCAAAATTGAAAGATTCATCACGCAAAATGTTTCCAGAAAATTGGATTTACAAATCTGTTATATCGAGAATTTCTAGAAGGAAGACTCAGTCAAAATTCACCAGATTATTCGCAAGAAAGCCAATTCAAAAGCCCCAAAATTCTCGTATTCAAAATTGAAAGATTCATCACGCAAAATGTTTCCAGAAAATTGGATTTACAAATCTGTTATATCGAGAAATTCTAGAAGGAAGACTCAGTCAAAAATCACCAGATTATTCGCAAGAAAGCCAATTCAAAAAGCCCCAAAATTCTCGTATATACCATGGCCAAGTCTCAACGTAGAAATCATAGCAAATATTTAGGAGTTTTAATCCTATAAATACACCAAATCATCATCAGTTTTAACATCATCCAAGTTCAAGCACAATCAAAGAGAAACTCGAATTAAAAATCATACCAGAGAACAAGTAAGCAACTTGGACCCAAATCGAAGCATTTGAAAGCAACATCGAAGTCGCGCATCAAAGAATCACACTCCATCACTCAAGAGCAGAGATTTGGGAAGACTGAAGAAACCCTAGGAATTTCTTAAGAGCCGCCGCCATTTCTTTATTTCAGAGAAAAGAGTCGGGTTAAAATAAAGTGGTGAAGCAATAACAAAAGTGGCCGGCCAAGTTTTAAGGGGATGACCCATTTATTTTAAGTCCTAAAGGCTTTTTAAATTTTTTAATTTGTTTCATCTTTCGTTTCAATTTGTAATCAGTCTATAGTTTTCTAGTTTGTCTCTAAAACTAGGGAGACGAATTACAGGGTTTGTAATTCGGGGAAATCTGGTTTTGGGGATAAAAACCAGTGCAGGGTTTTGAGCGTAGGGTTAAGAACAGTTGGGAGCGAGTGTCGCGAGTTTACAGGGGATTGTAAGCGTAGAGATTGTTTTAACTCCTAGTAGAAACCTTGGGGAATGCAGCAGTAGGCAGGGTTTTGCCGAAGCTGGGTATATCTGTGTGTTATTTATTTTCCGCATTTATTCTGATTATTATCTGTGCTGTGATTATTTAATTACTCTGTGAAAATCTGCGATAAACCCTATTCACCCCCCCTCTAGGGTTAATTTAGATCCTACATAAAGGCCCTAGATGGTTCCTACACTTGACTTCTTCCCCAAGACATGCTTTGATGGCTTGGATTGAATCTAGGTTTAATCCTATGGCCTAAAACACTTGCCTAATCTATAAATAAGACCCTAACCTATCCTAAATCCTCATTATTCATTCATACAACTAAACTATGGCAAAATTTTACCTCTCATGGCCTCCACTCTCTTCATAAAATTTCTAAATGGTTTCTATGAGAGATTTTCCATGCATACAAGTGTTTTCAAGCTTGTATGAGTGTCATTAGCTTGCATTCAAGTCAAGTTTCTATCTTTGCATCATAAAGCAAGGGTTTTGATCATTTTGGCTCAAGGGTTTTTATGTTAGAGCTTGCATTTTGGGTCTATTTGATTGCATAAGGGCTTTGTCATATCTTTTGTGCCTTCATAGCAATGTAAGCCCTTTCCCTACTCTTAGATATTAACTATGAAGTTAAATGTTCATGTTGCAAGTTTGGGTTTGATCATTGAGTATGATACATGCTATCATGTCATGCAAGTTTATGACGTCATTATCTTGATCTTGTGAGCTAAAAGCTACAACCTTTATGTTGAAATGTTGCATTAGGCAACATGAGAACCCTCATAACCTTTATGTCAACTTGCATATGAAGTCATAACCCTTATATGATGATATATGCGAGTTACTAGTCATCATTCCATATCTTTTGTCACCATGATTCGCTTATGTGCCAAGTTTGGGTTTATGCATGTTTTGAGGCTTAAGAATGTAACATGCAAGTTAATGAACACATTTGTGCCTCATTTGCCACCATGATTAACTTGTGGCTTAATATCCATTTTTGTCATGCCTTTGCCAAGTCTCTTCTTTTAATCCATTACGTTGTCGCGAACGTATATGCGAGTTTAAAAGCGTTGGGTTATGTTATGGGTAATTTCTAATGACATGAAAATACAACTTGAAAACATGACTTGAAATATAACATGGAAGTTGACATGTAAGTATGCATAAAAACATAAGCTTGGGAATTTACCTATTAAGTTAGGTCTACCCTTTGGGAATTTACCTATTAAGTTAGGTCTACCCAAATGCTTGAAAACTTGTAACATGTTTTGGGAAACATGATGGACATGACACTTAGATAATATAAGTGTGGCCAACTCGAGGTTGGGTTGAGTTTGCAATGTAAAACTACCCGGAACCGACCGGCCTAACTAGTAGTTGCAAACAATAGGACCCAATGTGAGAAGTTGGTCATGTTGTGCTTGAACCCGAGGTTAGACCAAGTTGTGGTGTAAAGCTACCCGGAACCGACCGGCTTAACTAGTAACCACAACAAAGTCTAATGTGAGAGGTGAAGGTGCATTAAGTAATTAATGCCACATGATAGGGTTAAGTTAATTTGATTAATGACTCTTAACCAAATATGACATAGACAAATGGGTTAAGTAATTTGATTAGGCTAATGATACTTAACAAAACATGACAAGGTTGGGTAGGTTAAGTAACTTGATTTGCCTAATGACACTTAACCATTTTTATATGACTAGTGGATGGGGTTAAGTTAACCAACACTTAATCAATCCAACGCGATAACCTGGTAAGGTTAAGTAAGTTTTCTTAATGACGCTTAACCGAAAAATACGGTTAATGAATGGGGTTAAGATTAGACTCAACTAGTCTAAACATGGAAATCGGATGGGGTTAAGTTAGCCTAGACTTAATTAATCCCACTTGGTAGTTTAATGGGGTTAAGTTAAACACTTAACTAATCTAAACATGATGAATTGATGTGGTTAAGTGACCTATACTTATCCAATCTAACTCGTTAATTTATTGTGGTTAAGTTAACCAATACTTAACCAATATAACGTGAAAACATGATAAGGCTAAGTCACGAATCGCTTGAATACACTTGACCGATTTGACTGAGTAAATTGATAGGGTCAAGTTAATATATACTTAACCAATCTAGAATGATAATTGGACGAGGTTAAGTCGTGAATTGCTTAATACATACTTAACCAACGTGAGCATGGTTTGTAGGGTTAAGTCTTGGACTTGGATACTTAGCCAATTTTGACATGATTTGAAGACGGGTTAAGTCTTGGACTTGGATACTTAGCCAATTTTGACATGATTGGTAGACGGGTTAAGTCATGAACTTAAGTGACACTTAATCCATTATGTAAACCCTAGTTCTGAGGATAGGGGATAACCGTAGTTAACAAGGATAACGGGAATAAGGCTAAGTGGTAAACCTTAGTTGAGGAATATCTAAGTAATGATTCTTAGTCAAGGAAATTTAGACCAGTTCATAGATAGATGAGTAACCTGATACGGTAGGTCATCGTTTAAGTATACGAGTAGGAGCAAGTATCTGATTTAGATAAAGGCTCCAGCGAACTAGGTAACGAAGCAGCGGCTTCGGGGAACGTGAGGGTATTCTTGGTATCCCTCTATGAGCTGCCAGGTGATTATTCTAGGCTCATGAGAGGTTAAGGTCTACGTTAGAAGAACCAAAAGTATGCCTTGGTTGCTATGCGAGCGACCTAAAGACGGGGATGGATAGGGGAAAGTCGACGATACACGGTCATACCCTAGATAGCATTTCGTCAGACTACCTACCATCTTTGGTCAAGCGTGTACGTACGGAAAGGCAGCTAACACCCAAAAGACCATAATTGCTATCTAATTATGGTTGCGGTAAGGCTTGGATGTGGGTTGGCCAGTGTTGTGTTCTCAGACAGGATTTATCCTGTCTTGTCTTTCACTAGTTGAGGGAGGGGTCGCGTGGGACCATAGCCAAGTATAGAAAAACAGACCTTAGCATCTGCATCGGCAGATAAATCGAAAGCTCCCGACCGAGTCCTGTATTTCTCGATCTGCCCTGTGACAGGACTCGGATGGCACGATGTGATACATGTGCATACAGTCTTGGAAAACGATTCACGATGAATGCGTGGGAAAAAGGGCGCGGTTGACGGTTAGCGTAAATCCCAGTGGCCCTGGGTGGTTGAACCAAAACCGAGATACGAAAACGTGCAATAGGTAAGCGTAATCCCTAGTGGCCCTAGGTAGCATAAGTCCTAGTTGTACAAACGATAATTCATGTTGGAAGACCCTAGCTAGGTTTAGGGTAACAGTCCAAACCGATCTTAAGGATCATGGAACTATGTTAAAGTAATGTAGAATCTCATGGGAAAGCCCGTATGGTCTACGGCAAGGGACTGAACATTTACATGGAATAAAACATACAAGTTGAGTAACCTATATATGCGATATATTAGGTTGACATGGACCATTACACGACTTTTGAGTGAGGGTCATTCTTGGTTAACACATGATACGGTGGGGATACTAGTACGGTAGGTGCAGAGCTAAAATGCAGGATATATATCATGGGACGTTATACGTGATAGATATCTTGGGGATATTATACTTGATAGAAACCTGACGATGTGATACCTTGTTTTATCTTGACATCGTAATTTATCATGACACCTTAGTTTATCTGAGTTCAGTAGTTCATCCTGTTATTTTGATTTAGCTTATCTATCTTGTCATCATGCTTATGTTCATCTCAGTTTCTCATGTCAGTTAACTTTACTAGTTTTTATGCTAATAGTAGATAGGGCTTACTCAGTCTTTTTGACTGACCTGTTTTGTTTCGCCTCTTTTCTTCCGTTCCCCCCCCCCCCCCCCCAGGTTACAGGGAGGAAATACTGTTGTTTAGTTCGGACTTCTTCTGCTTGAAGGTCATCATGGATGGCTTGGACTTTTCTTGGCTAATGGCTACTTTACTGTTTTTACTTGGGGAATAATTTATGAAAATGTCTTTATGCTTCTTTACTATTGCAAGACAGGTTTTGATGTACTCTGATGTAAAAGGCTTTAGACCTTATTCATTCATGTTATGAAAGTTTGATTTTACTTCCGCTATTTTTATATGTTCTGTCTTGTGATATTTCTGTGCATGTTTACCAATAATGCCCCTCTAAAGCTAGTGCATTTCTTTGCGAGTGACCCTAGCGGAGGCGGGGTGTTACACGAAATCCTGATGTTATAATGTGGAATTCGGCTTTGATGTGTTCGCAAAGTCCTTGCGGTTGTAATGGTGGAAACCGAGTAAGTGAGTGGCCAAAAGATCCTTTTCTTTCTCCTCCAAGCGGTGTATTTATATGTGATTTCTGGGTTCGGTTCGGATGCCACATGGCGAGCATCCCCTTTATCTTGGAATGTAGTGGAGAAGGTGGAGAAAACCTCTCCAAATCGTGGTTTGACATGTGTGAGTTGATCCGGATTAGTAGGAGGAAGTTTCTCCTTAAGAACAGGTCAAACTCGTGTACAGAACCAGGTCGAGGCGGTTTGGTTGAACCGAGTTGATGTCTCCGATCCGAAGACTGGAAGCACTTTAGTGCAAAATACTTCAAGTAGGTCGGGTCTTCTATGCTCCGATCTGAACCGTATATCCGATCCGAATGGGTTATGCCAATTCCAGATTCCAAGTTTCCGGTTCTGCATGCATTCACGGAAACGGGCATAACTTCCAAACCGTAAGTCCGTTTTAGCCAAACGAAAGCTCGACTTGAAGCTGATTCAGAGGTCTACAAGAGTTACGGAGCATAGCTCCGTAATTGATGTTTTCGGGCACAAAAAAGGTAGTTTGATAGGAGTTTCGGGCCAATCTTTGTTTGTGATGCGACTTCAACCAAATCGCTTTATGTCTTTTGACGGTGTTCCCAATACGTGAGCAAATTGTTTACCAGAAATTCTATTTGTGACTGCTTTGACTAAAAAGAGGGTCAACATATATTAAGTACATATATTGTACGTGTATATGCATGTTCACAACCTAGCAGATTAAGAGACTACACAATACATTTTCAATCAAACCAAATGAAATATACCATCGCACCATCCCTTCAATCAAACCAATAGCTCAATGTAGCCTGAGAACTACCCAATCTAAACAAACAAGCACATGGCTATACACATTTGTGTGCCTCAAACAGTCTGGCTATCTATGTGCAGATTTGATAACAGAAAACAGCCTTGTACACTACATCACATCCCTATATCATACTCTACAAAACTTCATATGTAAGGCTTGCTTTTCGTCTATAAAAGCGCGCACACACATCAAAAATCCATTCACAAAACATAGTCCTTCATATGTAAGGCTTGCTTTCCGTCTATAAAAGCACACACACATCTACACAAATCCACTCACAAAACATAGTCCACTCAAACCAAAAACTTCACTAAAATGGCAGCAAGCAAATAAGTGAAGTCTGGAAACAAACTGGAAACAGGAAAAGGGAAAAAAGCATAAGAACAGAGAAACAGAATTACTTGAATTGTGTTGCACTGACATAACAGAATTAAATTATCTACTTTGCCTCTCATCTCTTAAGTCGATTGGGGCTTGTTGGGGTTCAAAATTTAGAAATAACAAGTCTACTTGAAAAGATGTAGAAATTATCATTCCAATGACCAATAGAAATGGAACAATAAAAAGACTCAGTTTGTAGAAGTTGCTTGAAAACTATTTTAAATAAAGCGCATTTAGGTCTCGATTTTCTTGCTTTGCAGCTGGCAGTGTAGAATGAGTTCTTGAAATGAACTATCCTTTGGGGTCATGCATGTGCTCATACTATTATTACAAAACGGTAGGATGATTACATGTTAAAAGGATTCAAAATTTTCTATTGAACTTCTCATTTAGACTGCAATCAACTATCTGAAGAAATCACTAAAACTTTTCTCACTCAGAAATAGTTCATTATGGCATTAACACTATAGTAAATTATAATGCAACATAAATGCCAAGTAGAAAAAGCATCTAAGAACAAATTCCACAACTCTTGAGACAGAGGCCTCGAGATCCTGATTTGCCAACCATATATGCAGCATTCTTCTTACACTCACCTTGTTTTGCCCATTCAGGACACATTTCATTCCAGTCTTTGCATTCTCCATCATAAGATTTAACATGAATCCATTTCGTAGCAGACCATTTTTCACCTTCTATTACCGGACAACTTGCATGTAAACTTGCTCGATCTGGCTCACCATCAACTTTAAGGCTAAAGAATAGTACCGCATCCCCTTTATGTGGTTTTACTGTGCATTAAATTTACGCATTAACTATTTATCAATAATAATAGTATGATCCCAACAAAAAATAGTCACCATGAACCATTGGATACCTACAACTTGTATGACAATTATGCAATATCACCCAAGTGTGTATACGTGGGAATTGAAGAAGGACGAGGAGAAAGAGGGAGGAGGGGGTGAAGCGAGTGAGATAAATCATGACATAAGAATGATCCTTTACCTGCATATCCAGTTTTCCCACAATCCGATAGGTCTAGGTCATTAGTTTGTAGATCCTGAGAAATAACATAAACTATTAATAGACTCGGAAAATTATATATTTGCATAATGAAATTCGAGATAAATAGTTATATTACTGGAAAATATGGATAAACAGTTTCTCCACCCTTTGTAACATTGGAGAGATACATGAGTACAGTTGCAACTCGCTGGCCTGCAGCTTTTTTTGTATGAATAGGATCGACAAAGTAGTCGGGGTGCACGTCGTACTTTTGGCCATTTTCATACCGGAGAACTTGAATTGGTTCTCCATTTTCTAGTCATTCAAGTTTTAGATTTTTAAGCTTTAGCTTCCCGGTGATGTTGTAGCATACATGAAGGTCATAAATAAAGCGAAGGAGTTAGATGGTTACCAATTGGAAGAAATGTCCAAGCAGCAATTCTATGTTCTATTTTTGACACGATTTCATCCTTTGAAGTATGAAATAAATTAGTCATGACATCAGCAAAAATTATTTGAAGTTAATTATTCTAATGTAATGCTGTGCTTGGATCGAATAATATATATGTGTTATACATTTAAAATATTCGGTATTTGTAAAAAGGGAGCCAAATGACAAAAACTATGCATACCTGATACTTATTAAGGAACATGCCATAACTAGTTCTATGCTTGCTCGGTTTTGTTTCTCCAGATTCATTATCTACAACTGTTGATGCTTCTAATTTACCTGTTGCCTACAATGATAAATTTTGTAAATAAGGATGGCAATTTGTTACTTATCTGGAACATATATATGGCAAGTGTATCACATACCAATGAAATAAGATGATCACATTCTTCATTAGAAAGAAATCCTTTGTATAGGAAAACCCTATGATGTAATACCAAAACAAACTTATTTAGTGCTACAAAATAAATATTTAAAAATGTTAATTGTCATTGTCATATCCTAAGTGAATTTTGAAATAAACAGTCGCTTAAAACTATATTTTGGAACCACAGCAAATGGAATCAAAACCATTGCTCTAAAGAAGGAATAACTGAAAACTTGTCCGCGGGTGCGGCGCAGTGGAAAGGAGACCTAACTTCCTGGTAAAAGGTCGATGGTTCGATTCCTACCATGCGCTTCCCCATCCTACATAAATTTACCCGGGGGTATGGGGACTTGGATTAGCGGACGGCTTTACTGTACCCTCCTCAGGAGTTTACCGGCCCGTCGGGTTCTCCCGGGTTTTCAAAAAATAATAATAATAATAACTACTGAAAACTTGGCTCTATAAATATTTTAGCAGCAGTAACATTGTTCTAAAAAATGATTGCTTATTTCAAAGAAATTTAAAGCGAAAACAAAAAACATTGAATATATTAAGTTAATCGATCTAAACATATATGTGCATCTGCAAAGTTAATAATTACCTTGGTTCCCACAAAAGTTGATTAACTTGACTCGGATCAATAATGGAGCCACCTAATGTGAACAGAAGAAAAAAGAGAGGAAGAAATAAGAGTTGAACCATTTTAACTTATGAATGAAAATAAAATACTTTATTCTAATCCAATATAGTTTGAATTTCCTATTAAATGTAATTGGTTTAAGTTGAGTTCGATGAACTTTGAGATAGAGTTCATTGAAATATTATTTGGATAATTCCAGAATAGTGAATGACAACATTTATATATTATGCAAAGACAAAATAGATTTACAAGCGGAAATTATTATTGACACTCCAGATATTGTTAAAGAAGTACCAAATTTTTATTTTGAAAAAAATTGTTAAGAGAAGTATCAATGAGGAAAGTAGTCCCTTAACAAATAGATATAATTTATTTATTTCCCATTTAGGTTTAATTTCACGATTATGTTCATTAATCTATTTTTAATGGTTAATTAACACCATTAGTTGTGAAGAATTCAACCCCTTGACCGAACTAAAATCATTATCACGACATCCCTACCGAAATAAAAAAATTATGTCTAGTAATTCCCTAAAAATTTTCAAAATTCGATGAGTTATTTCAATTAATTACACCAAAATCAATAATTTTAGAACGAAATTTATTAGCTATAACCAATAGAATATAGAAGAATGAAGATCGATATCACGTACCTTTCAATTAGCTTCTTCGCTATCCCACGATCTGGTAGAGAGGATAGTGATGTTTTCCTTTTTCTCATTATATTTTTCTTTAACTTTGGCTTGACGTTATTTGTAGTTGAAACGATTTTGGGTTTTTGTGATTTAGAGGACTATTGATTTTACGATGAGGCGCAATTTTTAAAAGTAAGGGTAAAAGCGTAAGAAGTAAAAAAATTAGTCATCTACATTGATCCCGTTAACAATTTAAAAAAACTGAAGTGTCCTTAAAATTTATCTCCCCCTTAACAAAAAATGGTGTGTCAATAACAATACCCTTTACAACCATGATTTTTTACAATACATATGATCTTTTTTTCCAACGTAATATGTTTTACAACTATGTTACACGTGTTTTTAATCTATTGCTTTTGACTTGGTTTATCCCGTTGTGTCACTTTGGGTGTAATATATCGTCCAAAGTTAAACCGTGAATAATCTCAACTTTGGCAATCAATGTATATCAATAGAAAAATGTTATAGGATCCGTATTATATTACAAATTAGTACAGGGACAACAGAAATGCATTAAATATAATGTAAAAAACTGAAACCGTTTAAATTGCATTCTCCTTCATTAATTTTCTTCCAAAGCATATTCTTTGATCTTACTGAGTACTGAGTACAACTGTTAGAGCATCTCCAACAAATGCGCGGATATTCAATTTTCAGAAATCCAACCTCAAAAAGCTCTCCAACAGTGTATGAAAATACCCCGAAGTTTAGATTTCAGGGGGAATAGTTTTGGAATGTGCAAACTGGTGTCGCGATTGTTGAACAAGCGCCTGACCAGGCGTCTGTTGAACAGACGCGCAGTAAATATTCAACATAATTTATTCACTTGTTTGGACCCATTTTTGACAACATTCAGCATTGTTTTTTTAATAGCTTGGTCGTGCAGAGCAATTTTGGCATGTAAAGTTAGTGAATAAATTAGGTGTTGGACAACACAATGCCTCATTTTTTTTTATATGTACTGAACTTTGGTTTGGCCTTTTGTGTTGGAAATGCATTATCATTAAACACGCGTACAGACTTTTGTGTTGGACAACACAACTTAAATTACGCGCGTTGGTTAAACAACCGCACAGTCATTTTTTTTTGTGTTGTGGCCCACGTTTGGTTCCAGACGCTTGTTCAACAGGCGGCTCGACCTAAAAACTGTTGGAATTCCCGATTTTTCGGAGTGTGGATAATCGAAAAACGAAAATCCACACTCCGAAATAGTTGGAGATGCTCTTAGCACATAAAGTTGCACTAATGCTCAAAATAGATTATATGAAGAAAACAATGAGAACTGCAAATGGAAAATAAAGAAAATATGCAGATAAATCAAAAAAAAAAAAAAGACAGTTACAGTGGTTTGATAGCAATGGGCTACATCCACTTCTAAGGAAATTTCACTAATTCATTGGATTTTTACAGTATTCATAAGATATATCATTATCATATACTGTTATATGGTCAAGATAACATTTAAGATTCTTCATTTAGAACATAGGTTATTTTTTAGAATCACGTGTGAATATACTATGTTAGCTAATTAATTTCAGAATTTTTTTGTTTCCTTATTTTTTATTATAGGTGATATAATTCTACTTTCACACAATTATTGAAGATGAGCACATTATATGTCTGGCTATGTCTTCTGAAAGATTATATTTTATTAATATGTGATTGTGGTCATTCACGACTAGTAGACAGACAAGTTATATTATATAAGTTTTAATTCTCTAATAGTTACAAGGTCAATATTTTTATATTAATTAGGTTAATATTTAAGAACTGATATTTTCAAGTAAATCTCTTAATTGACAACAATAGATTTGGTTATGACTATATACATGGAAATATATGTACATGAATCAATTTATTCATTGAATTGATCATATGTAGTATATTGCCCTAAACTAAGAATAACCAAATAAATACAAAAGGGATTTTGTATTTTTTTTTTTTAATTCAATACATTTCAATTTTTGGTTAATGTTTTTCTTCACTAGTCCAGATACAGAAAAGCTAGGAAAATTTGATCAACGAGATTTTCTTGTAAAGATTAATTCTTATCATGATTTTGTGGTTGTAGTTATTACCTAATTTATTAATAGGTTTGCACTGAGTTTGTTTTCAGTAAACAATCTTAAAATTAGGTAGGAAACATTACATAATCAAACAATGAGAAATCCTCCAAAAATAATTGAATCCACCATTATCAACAATTTTCCATTGCTTTGCTCTTTAAAATGGTATATGATTAACATGTAAAAGTGTTTATCTTTATGCTCATATCTTAATTTTATTGTACATAAATAAATGATACTTTGGGTATTTTTGTGTGTATTTACAAACTGTCAATAAAAGTCCCCTCTGTCTTAATCAAATACTAATTGCATGGAAAAATGCTACTACTTGGAATCAACAAGTTTTAAATTGCAAAGGATGTTGTAGTATACTGGTAAAGGCCTAGAAAGTTTGGTGGAGTAATCCGAGTTCGATCCTTGTCAAGTACTATTTTTATGAAGAAAGAAACACGAATGATTCACAACCCACCTCCTGTGTTTTGAAGAATATATGAACTAAGTGATATATTACATATATATATATATTCATATTTATGCATATATATATATATATATATATATATATATATATGCACTTAACAAAGATTTTAGGAATTTGGCATATTCCTCTCAAAGAAATCAAATCAATATACGTTTAAACCAAAAATGATTCAAACACCAAAGGTACGTATACCGTACTTGACCAAATAGTAAGTAGTAGAAAATGAGACCACAATCACAAAAAGTAAGTAAAAACATAATTTTTTTATAGTGGTTTGATTAAAATAGATCTACGTCCACTTTGGAGGCGATTTCATTATCATGGAGAAATTTACAAAGTGCGTTGTTCCATACATCTCATTTATATCACTCAATCTCTCTCTAAAAATGAACTTCTACTTTCTACTCTCTTTTAGCTTTAGATCTCACTTGAATTCGGGAAGAAATGGATTGGTGTAACGACTCGCATTCTACACATCGAAGGATCGTAGAATATTTCTTTCTTTCACATACAAAGTCGTATGATCGTGTACTTTTGGGGAATGACTACTAGGGTCATTTCCCATGTTCATGATTTTTTTCCGATTTTTAAATGACTGTTTTGCCCCTAACTGATCTTGTTTCGGCCATAACTTTTGATTCGAAAGGAGTTTTGACCTGAAACCACTTCCATTAGGTCTGGATGATGGTTTACCTTTCCGTAGAGTGGTCATATGTGAAAAATGGACTTGCCGTTTGGGAGATATGGTTGAATTAAGGTTTAAACAGTGAAAAATAGCTTAACCGGGCTTAATTGGGTAATTAACAACTAGGCCCAGAGGGGGATTTCAGGATTTGGAGTATTGAAGGGCTGTTAGGGTTTAGGGAACACCCTTTTCTCATTTTTCAGCTGCCACTTATCATCCCTCTCAACTTAGTAATGGTCTCCAACATCTAAAACACCTCTAAACCACTTTCTAATTGAAGATTTGGCTAAATTACATCAAATTAAGGAGAAATAGCACCAAAGCAAGGTTAGAACTGCTATATAGCCTTGGGAACAACGCCAAACAGAGGATAATTTCAAATTTGGTATTTCATTTGTGGCTAAGGTGAGAGATTAGCATTGTTCTTACATTAATTACAGTTATGGGGTTTTGACTATGTTTGATCCGTTTTAACCTATCAAGTTGTTATTTTGGTATTAGTGGCCAATTTTTTATGTTACTATGACTGTATGGTATGCTTTGTGATTGATTAGAAAAGTTAGATTGGTCGAAAACGCCGTCGAATGACGTAAAACAATCGCTGGAAAGAAGTGCAAGAAATTAACCGAACCGGATCGGATCGGAGAGGGAAGCACGAACCGACCCGCTCGTGGCGATAGAGACCGATCTGAACCACTCCAACTTGAGCTCCACGAACCGCCTGGAGAAGCAAGTTACGAACTGATGCTCTGGAGTTAGCACCACGACCCGAACCGCCATGAGATGGAATCCACGAGCCGATCCGAACAAATGAAGGAACTCGACCCGATTCGAATAGGTCCCACGAACCGAAGCTTAGCTCGATCCGATCAGAGAGGTGCGTCACGACCCGAACTAGGTGGTTGATCACGATCCGAACCGAATGGGTATCGTCCGATCCGACCCGAAGGGGCTTGTCACGAATCGAGATGTTGAGCACGAGCAGGGAGGGACCGAATCGAACTGACTTGGATGGGGAAATCCGACCCGACCCGATGTGGATGATCACAGACATGACTACTTCGAGGAGCACGATCCGAAGCATAGTGAAGAGGAGCATGCCGAACCGATCCGGAGATGATGATCAAAACCCGAGATGCAAAGGTAGTCCAAATGGGAAGTTTGCACTCAGGATCCAGATGGGAACCAACGAGTCAACTTCGTGATTGGACTTTGCTGCGGGACATGTGTTAAGGGGTTATCGACGTCTATAGCTTTGACCCCCCACTGATGGACGGATTAACGGCTATGGATCAGTGCAGTGGTGTCATTACGACTCCATGGGGCATAGTGATCGTAGCGAGGAATTGGATGGTCAAAGTAGTGGATATCGTATGCTTTACGCACTGAGTGAGAGAAGTGAGGATGGTTGCTATGATTTATTGTTTGCTATCACTATGACATGCACACCCCCTCTCCCGTATCTTTATGCCTTATGTTTAGTGGCACCTTTGAGCGGTATGTTGTGCTAACTCTTTGGTTGCAGGTCCAAGTTCAGGTATGGTTTAGTATACCTGTTATTGCTCTGTTTTGTTTCTTATCGCTCATACCAGACTTTTGTCTGACCCAGAGTTTTATGTATCATCTTATTACTCTGGGTGCTCTTAAACAGGCAGACTAGAGACAGGTCAGGTGACTATGCACGAGTAGCGGTACCGGAGACGAGCAGGAGGCTCCTACATATTATCTACATATATTCTCCCTGTGTTGTTGATGGTCACTGCTTTGGGCATTAGTAGTGTACCTTTCATTTCTTTTGCTTTAGAGACGGTTTTAAAGTTGTAATAATGATGATGTGGAACATAAGCTGTATTTGGATTTTCCGCTGCTATGATGTTTAGTTTTCAGCTTATGCATTGTCTCGCCTATTTTATATCAAAGTATGTTATTATTATATTTTATTCCATGCGCTGTGATATATTCTACAGGTTCTTTGTTAGTCCACTGTTAAGTCTCCTTTCCTTCCCTTTCTTAGGCGATCGTCCCATGCTGGTTGGACATCGGCACAACGCACTTCCATGGGAAATGTCGGCTGGTGCGGGGCGGGCCGTCACAATTGGTATCAGATCTCTAGATTGCGTAGTTCCTAGGGAAAAACACTAGGGAGAGATAGTATATGTATATGAGAGAGCGTATTTGTGATATTTTGGTTTTCAAAAGCTATATATATATATTATTAGTTTATCTAATATGGAGTCGCACTGCACTGACACCACTATGGAGATGGTTAATTGTTTTGCTCTTTACAGACTGAACGATGAGCCGGTATACGAGGAGTACAGGTTCAGGAGCAAACAATGGGGATGTTCCTGATATGAGGACGATGTTTACTACCTTCATGCGAGAGATGATTAGGGATGCTCGGGGAGCAGTTCCTAATGCTGCAAATGGTGGTGGTGCAGTAGTGCAGGCGCCTAGGGCCGATTTCACCAAGCTTAACAAGGATTATATTAGTCTTGGTGGAAAGCCGTTCCATGTCGGCTACGGATGTTCAAGATTGGTTGGATAGTTGTGAGCGCATCTTCAAGGATTTGGGAATCGATGATGCCATAAAGAGAAAGTTAGCATCGCGTCAGCTTCAAGGACGAGCTATGAATTGGTGGAATGTTATTAAAGCAGCTACTCCTAAAGATCAATTTACTTGGAATCAGTTTATAACTCGTTTCAGCGAAAAGTTCATTCCAGCTGCTCACAATTCTGAATTGTTTAGGAAATTTTTGGGGTAGGGCAGTCTCGGAATATAATGCTGAGTTCGATACTTTATCGAAGTATGGATTATCTCTTATCGACACTACCGAGAAGAAGAATGAGAAGTTCATAACCGGCTTAGATGAGTACTTGGGGGAAAAGCTGATAAACCACATCGACGAGACGTTCGAGTCAATAGTGGGCAAAGCATTGAGATCGGAGAGTCTTTACCCTAAGTCAATGGCCTATGTTGCTATTGCATCTGTAGAGGAACAAAAGCCGCAAACAAGCGGTGGAGGTTTGAAGGAGTATTAGAATAAGAGAAAATAGGATCAGACCAAGGGTGGTCAGAAAAAGAAGGACAAAAAAGATAAAGAGTTCTTTAGTTGTGGCAAGAAGGCCCACTATGCTAGAGATTATCAGGAAAATTCTAGAGAAAGGAAGTGCTTCAATTGTGGCCAAGTAGGACATCACAAGGATAAATGTCCACAACCTCCTAAAGAGAAGCAGATCGTGAAAGCATATGCTATCAACGCTACTCCTTCTTCGTCGAATGCCCCAACTGCTGCGGAGGAGGGAAAGGGCGTCGTTATTCGAGGTATGCTCTATATTTATGATGTTCTTGTTCTAGTTTTGTTGATAGCGAGGCATCCCATTCCTTCATATCTAGTGACTTAGTAGATAAGTTGGGATTGGAACCTGAGATAGTCGATCGACCTTTAGTTGTGACAACCCGATAGGTGGTTCGAGTAGTCTTTGCATGATTTGTTGTGATCTGGCCTTATCGAGTTATGGATGTATGTTTGCTTATGATTGCTTAGTTGTTTTGCTAGTATCATCTCACGTAGATTGTCTGAATTCGGAGGAGATGTTCCTTGAGTGCTTGTCTGATATTGGTTTAGGCCTTTGGGGCTTGTGCATAGGGAATGTCGAGTTCGACTAGGATGGTTTGCTTAAGATATAAGTAGTTGTTGTGATTTCCATTGAATGATAACTTGGCTTACTCGAGGAGTGATGTGCAGCCGTGACATGATAAGACTGTTCAAATGGTATGGGTTGATGCGAGTTAGACTCGATAGGGTTATGAGATGACTCGACTGGGACTCGAGAAAGATGCAAAGTAATGGATTGTTTAGGACCCTATTTTGATGTTCTTTTTGAAGGACTCGAGTTTTTTAGGACTAGAAGCAAGGGTATCTGGAGACCCCCGTTACCTTGGATCCGTTGGACGTGATCTAGTTATCCTTGGAGGATAAACGTACGTTTGACGTACGGTAGTCCGTATGGAGGCGGGGCTTCCGTTAGCCTTGGGATTGGTTGGACCAGTCAAGTAGGTATCGACGTGTGTATGGCTTTAGCAGGTAATAGATAGGACACGTTTGATGGATGCTATGCTTGCTATGTTTGTTCCTGTTTTATTCCCTTGAGTAGACTATCACCTGTGGGATTCTTGTAATAGAGAACGAAGAGATGACGGTATACGCATATGCATGTGGTACCAGACTAGGTGTTGTACTGATGCATTGAGTAAGAAACCTGCCAGTTTAGATGTTATGTTTCTTGAATGGAAGTAATTGGAGTATATCATGGGAGATGATTTCAGACCGAAATATGGATTAGATCTAGAAATATTGGCAAGTTTGACGGTTAGACCGACTTTGATTGAGCAGATTGGTTCCTGTTAGAGGGACGATCCTAAAACCTAATAGAAATTCTCCAAGGAAGAGATGAATACCAATGGTGAGAAAATGAACAAGTATGGACCAGATAGAGAAAGATGGCTTCGAAAGGATGATAAACTGGTTGTACCCAATGTCATTGGATGGTGAGATGAAGTTCTTAGAGAATGTCATCACTCAAGACTGACTATAAATCCCGGTGGTAACAAAATGTATCGAGACATGAAGCAAACCTACTACTGGGAAGGGATGAAGAGAGACGTTGGGAAGTTTATCTCCAAGAGTATAAATTGCCAGTTAGTTAAAGTTGAGCAAAGGAAGCCTAGTGGTTTGTTATAACCGTTGAAAATTCCCGAATGGAATTGGGAATAAGTCTCGATGGATTTCATAGATGGTTTACCGAGGATTAGATTGGGCCATGACAGTATTTGGGTGATTATGGATCGATTAACCAAGAGTGCAAGATTTATACCCATCAAGTCGAATAGAACGACAGCTAAATTAGCTGAGCTATGTATGAAATGGGTAGTGAGATTTCATGGAGTACCTAAAAGCATTGTGAGTGACCGAGACCCGTTGTTTACTAGTCGGTTTTGGAAGAGCTTACAAGAGGCGTTAGGATCATAATTACATCTCAGTACCGCGTATCATCCTAAAACCGACAGTCAGACTGAGAGGGTGAATCGAGTATTAGAGGATCTCTTGAGAGCTTGTATATTAGATTTTGGTGGATCATGGGTTGACCATTTGCATCTAATGAAGTTCGCATATAATAATAGTTATCAGTCCAGTATTGGCATGGCTCCATTTGAAGCTTTGTACGGAGGACCATGCAACTCACCGTCATGTTGGTTAGAAACTGGTGAGAAGTTTGTGCTTGGACTGGATGTGATAAGAGAAACTTCAGACAAGATCAAGATTATTCAACAACGAATGAAGGCTGCTCAAGAAAGGTAGAAGAGTTATGATGATAAGAGGAGAAGAGATTTAAAATTCTCCATTGGCGAATTGGTATTTGTCAAGATTTCTCCGTTGAAGAGCGTGATACAATTTGGCAGGAGAGGCAAGTTAGCACCAAGATTTGTTGGTCCATTCCCAGTTCTTGAGCAAGTTGGGGATTTAGCATATAAGGTTGAGTTACCTGAGAATATGGAGGGAGTTCACAATGTATTTCATGTTTCCCAGTTAAGGAAGTTTGTGCACGACCCCGATATGACTATTTCACCGGATCAGTTGGACGATATCGAGGTTGAAACCGAGGCGGTTGGGAACCGCAGGCCTATGCATATTATTGGGAACGATACAAAGCAGCTTCGAAGGAAGGCGGTGAAACTAGTCAAAGTTCAGTGGGGTGATGATGAGGAAGACTGTACTTGGGAAACAGAAGAGAACATAAGGAGGAAGTATCCAGAACTCTTTGCCTGTTAAGGTTTTATATCGATATAGTACTCCCTTGTTAGTAAATCACATGCTAGGATAGACTTGTTTTGTTGTTTTGTATGCTTTATTGTTTGTAAATGATTGGTAGGTGTGCGGAATCCTTTGTATGTTTTGGGTTAAGGAATTTCGAGGAAGAAATTTCTTAAGGGAGGGAGAATGTAACGACCTGCATTCTACGCATCGAAGGATCGTAAAATATTTATTTCTTTCACATACGAAGTCGTATGGTCGTGTACTTTTGGGGAATGACTACTGGGGTCATTTCCCATGTTCATGATTTTTGCTGATTTTTAAATGACCGTTTTGCCCCTAGCTGATCTTGTTTTGGCCATAAATTTTGATTGAAAAGGAATTTGGACATGAAACCACATCCATTAGGTCCGGATGATGGTTTACCTTTCCGTAGAGTGGTCATATGTGAAAAACGGACTTACCGTTTGGGAGATATGGCTGAATTAAGGTTTAGAAGGTAAAAAACAGCTTAACCGGACTTATTTGGGTAATTAACAACTAGGCCCAGAGGGGGATTTCGAGATTTGGAGTATTTAAGGGCTGTTAGGATTTAGAGAACACCCTTTTCTCATTTTCAGCCGCCACTTGTCATCCCTCTCTACTTAGTAATGACCTCCAACATCTAAAACACCTCTAAACCACTTTCTAATTGAAGATTTGGCTAAATTACATCAAATTAAGGAGAAATAGCACCAAAGCAAGGTTAGAACTGCTGTATAGCCTTGGGAACAGCGCCAAACAGAGGATAATTTCAGATTTGGTATTTTGTTTGTGGCTAAGGTGAGTGATTAGTATTGTTCTTACACTAATTACGTTAATTAGGGTGATTAGTGTTAATTAGCGAATTCAAACATGATTAAATTCTGGAAAAATACTTACAGATTTCGAAATATTGTTTTAGGCCTCTATTAGAAATTTGGGTTAGTTTGGTTAAGTTTTACTAGTCCTATCATTAGTTTTTCTTAAACATGCTTAATTGAAAATATGAGGTTTTGGCTATGTTTGATCCGTTTCAACCTATCAAGTTGTTTTTTTGGTGTTAGTGGCCAATTTTATTGTTGTATATAACGCAGTTGTATACACAATTATATGATTTTTGTTTGATGATAACAAACAAATATATATATTATTATAAATGTGTTTGTTATTGTAATGTTTTATATATACAACACAGATAGGAATATAATATTTGAATTGAATATTATATTTCTAACATTAAAACAGTACAACTCTGTATAACTCCACTATTTAAACATTTACTGTATATTGTACTTGTATATAAACAGAATATAATAGACAAGTTCGTTTGACAACATTAAAATGATATTTTATTTCAATCAAACTTGTTTATTACATATATCTGTACAATTCTCAGTTCATTCATTGTCACTCAGTCATACATACACACAACATATACACAGTTACATTTCATATATATCCATTTTCACTTGTATATACAGACTCATACATTCACCACACACACTGTCTTCTTATCCTCAGCTTTCAGTCCAGTCATCATAGTCAGTCCAGTCATCCCTGCTTGCCTGTCAGATGAAACACACACACACAGTATACTGCAATAGAAATAAAACTGAACACATGCAAATATAAATTTTATTTTTAAAATTCTATTTGCCTCAGATTTCTGGTGTGTTTCTCATCATTTTTCATAACTTGATCTGATAAATCTGTGTCTAGACAGACAATTTGTATATGTACAGGGACAAGAATTTTTTTCTGATGGCTGCAAATACACACGTGTATAAATACACGTGTGCACTGCCTCGCCAATCAACGAGCAACTGAGGAGTAGCCACATGGACCTGCTCGACTCAGTGCTCAATCCTCGATGGGAAAATCAAATCAAAGAAGAAAGATAAAAATCAGTTCAGCAATGGTGAAACACAAGTCAAGACAGTATGCAAAATCAAAGCAACATGTTTCAGCATGGACTCATATAAGTGAAGCTTCAAATACAGTGCACATGAAAATAACATTTTTCAAACATAATGGATGAGCATGCAAAAACTAGTGTCCAAAGCAAGGTGATTCAAGTGTACACAAAGTGAACACAATCAGGTGATCGTATGCAAGCATCAAAAATGGATCAGCTCATGTTTTGGTCGAGCTCAACAAATGGTTCAAGTCAAACAGTTGTTATCAAGGCTGAGCAAATATGACAACATGATGGCATGCAGCATAGTCTAAGCAACAAATGGAGGAGCCAAAATTTTCAGAGCAGCAAATTCAAAATGGTGCAGCCAACATAAAGGGACAAGTTAACATAGCCGAAATACAAGACAAGATTAAATCAGTTCAATGGTGGAACACAAACAGTTCAGTATGGCAACAAAATGGTCAGTAGAGCACAAGACAGTAAGCAAGCGAGTGTATAACTCAGAAATGACACAGCTACATAATGTGTGCCAACAACAAACAAGGCATAGCAGTGCATAGGCAATCACACAAAACATGGTGCAAATGATTCAAGTCAGAAATGGCCAAACAGCAATGAAAAACATGTTCAACACAAATGGCCGAGTACATATGCAATCTGGTTTGCACAAATAAACATGTATGAAAGGCAAATACACAGCAAATGGAGCATGTATACAGTTCATAATTCAAGGGGTCAAAACAGTGGTGATCAAGTTCATAAACCAGTGCTCGAATACAAGTCTGGACTGCACAATTATTGGTGAATCAACAGGTTCATTTGGTCTGAATGCACAAGTAAAGGAAATGGTCGAGCCAATATGCCTAAATGTACATGTATACATAATGCAGCAAAGATATCAAAGTTTTTGATGAAGCATGCAAATAATGATTCAAGGAAAATCATGCAAAAAATATTTCTTGGCAAGAAGCAAGCAAACAGTTCAGTCACCATGAAATTGATATATGGCAAAGTGTTTTTTTCTTCATGTTTAAGACAGCAAAAATTGGCATTTTCCAGAAATGAATGCATTCAACCAAGAATTTGTTTCTCGGCATTGAAATAAGATTCCAGAAATAAAATGTTTTTCAAAACAGGCAAGAAATCAAAGCATTTTTAGAATGGGGAAGAATAATTCAATCATTTTCAGTTTTGGCAAGAATCAAATCCAGAATATTTGGCAATTAAAATCAGTGAGCATACAAAGGGGAATTATCTTTCAAAGAAATTTTTCTTTTAAGGCAGGAATCATGCAAGTTTTTTTTAAAACTGGTGGAATCAATTCATGGCAACAAACTATTTTGGAAGGGACAAACAAATTTTCCAGAATTTAATGTCGGCCTTTTAAATTCATTTCAGTAATTCCAGTTTTAGACTTGGCATCAATTTTTGGCAATAATCTATGAATTTGCTGTTTTTAACAAGTCAGAGAATCTTTTCCTTAAAGAGTCAAAATCGATTCTTTCCTGTTTTGATAAATATACTTTCAGAAATTCGTTCAAGGCATGATTAAATCAAGGCAGACGAGTTTGGTAAGTTCCTTTAAACCAAATTCATTATTCAAGTAGATAATTTCGAAATCACAAAGGAATTACAAGGCAACGCAAGCAATTTCATTCGAGAATTACAGAACCAAAAGGGCAAAGCAACAAAATCATCTCAAAGCCGTGGTTTACAAATTCAATCAAGGAAGTCAAAAGGGGAAACTCGAAAAATCAGTCAAGCCAGTTAATTGAAATCAGAGAATTTTTCGGGTTGGTAATCCCTATGTATACACCAATACATCACTGGCAAGAATATAGATCGAAACCACAAATATTTCAACCAAAAATTGAAACCTAGCATCAAAAATTCAAGCAAAGAATTAAATCCGTATTACTCACAATTTCTTAGGGTTTCGTTCAAGTGAGAACTCCAGCAAATCGACATTAGGAACCAAGCTACAAAGACAAGAGCCTTCAGAGATCAATATTTCAGAAGCAATCGATCAGTGATTGGGAGAAATTTCAGAAACCCTAGATATTCTTTTTCGCAGCCGCCATTTCCAAGTTCCAGAGGAAAAGAGAAAAAGGATCGGGCTAGTTAGAAAGGGAATGAGCCGGCCAAGTGTTTAATTGGCTAAGCCTAATGGTTAAAAGGGGATGACCCCCCTTATTTTAACTCTTTACATCTAGGTTTTTTTTTAAAAGTTTCTTTTTTTTGTGTTGTAAAATCAAACGATTCAAACAGTTGTCTAGAGTCTGTAAGAATTCTAGATTCAGTCAGTGTGTTGGCTGTCAGTTACAGAGTCTGTAAAATTCTGGGATACGGATTACGGGGTTGTAATTCGGGGAATCTGATCGAGGGAACATCGTTCAGTCTAGGGTTTTGAGCGTAGGGTTAGGATAGGAGCGAGAGTCGCTAGTGTACATGGTCTTGTATGCGGGATCTGTTCTATCACCTAGTAGAAACCTTAGAAATGCAGCAGTAGGCAAGGTTTTGCCGAAGCTGGGTATATCTGTGCGTGATTTATTTTCTGCGTTTCAGTTTCTGCTATTCTCTGTGATCAGTTTATTATTATATATCTCGCTAAGTTTTTAAATCTGTTAAAAACTGTGAAAAACCCTATTCACCCCCCCTCTAGGGTTATTCTAGATCCAACAAGTGGTATCAGAGCAGGTATTCTTTAACTCTAGAGAAATGGTGAATCCTAGTTGTCAGTCGATAGAGTGTCAGTCCAGCTCATCTCCAACTATTTTTACTGGAACAGATTTTTTAAATTGGAAATCCAAAATGGAATTTTATTTAAAATCTGTTGATATTAAATGTTGGGATGTTGTTATCAATGGTTTTGACATGGTAGATAAAGCTTCTAATTCTCGTGCTACACATATTCTGTATTCTCACCTTGATGATAATCAATACAGTCTGATTTCTCATTGTTTAACTGCGCAGGAAATTTGGACAGCTCTAATTACAAGATATGGAAACGACAGCAACCTCTCAAAACTCTCAACTGTCAACTCAGATCCAGATCTTTGTTCAACAGATGAATCAGCTGATGAAGATTCAACAGATGATGAGATAAGAAATTTTTCATATGAAGATCTGGTTTATTTTTGTGTTGATTTAACCAAATCTGTTGACAAACTCCAATCGAAAAATAAATCTCTAAAATCTATAAATTCTGAGTTGACCAACAAGATAAATTGTTTGGAATCAAAATTGTCAAATGTCGTGAAATTTGAAAATTCTAATTGTGAAAATTGTTTGAAATTAAAAACTGATCTCGTTCATTTACATAATAATATTCGAAGGCTTGAAGAAGAAATTTTAATTTTAAAAGATAACGAGATTGAGCTGAAAGATGCAAATAATTGTTTACAAAAGGAATTTATAAATTTCAAGGCTATCAAAAATTCCAAACATGAAAACGCTGAAAATGATAGTTTGTTGAAAACAGATCTGATTTTGAAAGAGCTTGAAATCGAAATTGAAAATTGGAAGAAACTTGAATCTGAAAGTCGAAAATATTTTGATTCTGAAATGGCTAAGTCCCAAACCAAAATCAAATTGCTTAATGATGAAAATTTGGTTTTGAAATCTGAGTTTGAAAGATGTAAGATCACTAAAAGTCGTTGTTCAGATTTAATAAAAGAAAACGATGATCTTAAAACGAAAATTCAACAACTTGAAACAATTTTATCTAAATTTTCAAACGGTGAAAAATCTTTGGATATGTTGTTGAAAAACCAACTTTCTGTTGGAAATAAACGTGGTCTTGGTTTTGGGAAGAATAATGTTTTTGGAAAACAAAATTCAAATGATTTGAAAAATCCCTCAAATTGCTTTGGAAAGAACTACGTTGAAAATTTGAACTATGAAAATTTCAAAGGTTTTTTGAATCGAAATTGTGATGAGAAATCGTTTTATAATAAACCATTTAAACAATCTTGGATCCCGAATAAAAATAAAACGACTTTGACTAAATTCAAGCAGATTTGGGTTCCAAACGGTACAAAGGTTAATTCTGATGGTTTGTTATACAAACAGGTTTGGGTACCAAAAGTGGTAAACGTATTTCAGAGTGGTTTTACAAATTTTGTTAGACCACTTAATTCTCTCAACTGCTAGGTACCAGTGAAGGCTGAGGAACTGCTGTGCTGAAAAGAAATTTGAAATCAAGATTGTCTATAATTCTGTGTCATTTACAGTTCCTTAGGCCAACATTTGTTGAGTTAGAGATTCTGCTTTACATTGGATTCTGGTATGATCTCTAAACTCACCTTTGTATATTCTCTTCTCTTTTATTGTCTGTTTTTATTCCTTCCTCTATCTCCTTCTGTTTTTTGTTTTTGATTTGACACTGCCATATTCTTTTTTGTCTGTACTTATTAAACTTCCAGTTGCAGAATTCATGATCTTTTTGGAAATATGCTTTATTTGTATAAAATCATCATGTGTTAATCATTTCCATATCCTGAATTTAATCTTGTAAATATCTGCAATTGTTTTTGAGATTTTTTTATTCATAACAGTGTTGATTTATTCTTGTCATATCTTGAACACTGTTAATTTGAATTCTAAATTTTTGAAGATCTGAATATCTAATGAAATGTCACACATCTTTGCTGTTCTGAGTTTATTCTAATTCATTTTAGAAAAGCTCAAAATATTATACTCATTACAACACTCTGTTATTTATCAGTTGTGATAATTTCATTGTTTTTCAGATTGGCTTGAATCAGTGATACATCTTGGAATCTGTTTGTTTGAAATCATCTGAAATTCTTAATATTTTGAATATCACACACCTCTTATATTTGAAATTATCAATCTTGTGTGAATATTACATTATATCTCAAACTTGTTATTGATTCAAGTGATTTCAAATAAATTAACTTAATTTCATTTGATCATGAATATATCTCATACTTGATGTAAATGATCTGAAGTTTCTTTGGGACTTGGCTGAGACAATTTTGAAAATTCCTTTGAAAATATGGTCATAAATATCACTGTTATTTTATGATTATTTGATTTGAATATATGTTTGTTTAAAATCATGTGAAACTATTTATTTATTGAATCTCAGACATATCTTGAACCTGAAATATAACCTAGTGTGATTGATTCATTAAATCTAGAGTTTTTCATATTCCTCAAATGATTTCAAATAAACTGTATTTTTAATCTTGGACCATGAATCATTTTTACATGACCATCATCCTCTGGCAAGTCTGATGTGCGATTGTTTTCTATGCTGCTCTGATACTGTTTTTTGAAAAATGTTTGTTTTGGAATCATGCTGCTCTGATTATAAGAAATTGATTTATAAATATATTTTTTGAGGACTGCTTGATTTTGTATCAAAGATTTATCGTGCTCTGATAAATGAAATTTGTATGCTTGAGTTGCTTGCTTTGTAATTAAGTATTTTCTGTTGACTAAGGTACCATTGTTTGCCACCTAGGTGTCATTAAAATCCTCGAGAAAGCGAGAACATTTGGTATCAGAAGCGCCTTTTATTTGTCACATCCATCTGTTCTGATTTTTCACTTTGTAGAGACACCATGTGGTATCAGTTTAAAAGTGCTGCATATTTTTTGCTATATATATATGTATTTTTTCCCTCTTGTCATGCATAGATCAGCATATTACTCTTGTAATTGATTTTCAATTTTAGAATTATTTATTAATTATTCATTCAGAAATTGAAATCAATATCCAAATTGAACTATATTTATAATTCATCAAAATTATAATCAGATTTTGAAATGGTGATGAATTGTGACTGCAGTATATTTCACAACAAGAGGAGAATTTTATTTAGATTTTCATGATGGCTGAATATTAATTATAATATCTTTGAACTGGCAAATATTTCACGACCATCTCCTTTATCTATCACCCGTCTGCCATCCATCATGATTTTATATTGGAGAGTTTTCTTTTAAAAAAAAAGAAAAATCATCTTGTTTTTAAAACAGTAAAAATTATTTGTGATAGAAATGGGACTATATTATTTTTCAGAATTAGTGTTAATTGAAATCCCGGTACAGTCGAGCTTATTTCATAATATAATTAATTTAGAAATTTATTTTCACAGTCCATTTCTGTACCTACCACATTTCTATCATCCATATTGGTTGTATATACTGAGGAGTTTTTCTATTTAAAGCTGAAATGATAAATATATATAATTAATTTATAAGTGTGTCTCTGACCTCATTTAAAAATCCAAGCTCTGGTCATGCATGGTTAAGAGACGACTTATAATTTAAGCTGCGACTGACCTCATTTAAAAATCCAAGCTCTGGTTATGCGTGGTCAGTGTGCTCTTAAACAAAAAAAAAAGGGACTATTATGCTATAAATTAAAATTAATCTGAAACTCTCCTCGGTGTAAAAAAAAAAAAAAAACCAGTCTATCAATCCATCCTTCTATTCGGTGAAATATGTTGAAATTTTATGACGTATTATGATTTGTTGATTGATAGCTACTGGGATTTGAGATTATCTGTTTTTGTCACTTAAGTTGAATTTATAATTATGGTCCAAATCCACCACAATATTTTATGCTTTATCTTGTATAAAATTCTTTTGGAAAATAATTGAAAAATATTTTTAAAACTCTCTCCATTTTATATAAAATTCTTAGTATATTCGTCACTCTCTACAATGTGAAATATGCCACTTGTTCTTAGTTTATTATGATTTTTGTTTGACTGATTGAGATTTATGATGGCTGCTCTTCCTCTTAAGCTGATATAGTATTTGTTAGTCATTTTTCATCTATATTTTAAATTCTATATCTTTTTTTTGATGATAACAAAAGGGGGAGAATGGATTAGATTTTGATTTATGAGTGAATATTTTATAAATATTTTAATTTTGAGAATTCTGAATCCTTTTACATTCTTTTCACTCATGCACAGTTATAGTGGGAGTTTCTGTTGTAGGGGGAGCTAATAAATAGGGGGAGTTCAGAATTCACTGTCAAACACATTTATTGTAATCAAAATCTTTTATTTGTTTGTCATCATCAAAAGGGGGAGATTGTTGTATATAACGCAGTTGTATACACAATTATATGATTTTTGTTTGATGATAACAAACAAATATATATATTATTATAAATGTGTTTGTTATTGTAATGTTTTATATATACAACACAGATAGGAATATAATATTTGAATTGAATATTATATTTCTAACATTCAAACAGTACAACTCTGTATAACTCCACTATTTAAACATTTACTGTATATTGTACTTGTATATAAACAGAATATAATAGACAAGTTCGTTTGACAACAATAAAATGATATTTTATTTCAATCAAACTTGTTTATTACATATATCTGTACAATTCTCAGTTCATTCATTGTCATTCAGTCATACATACACACAACATATACACAGTTACATTTCATATATATCCATTTTCACTTGTATATACAGACTCATACATTCACCACACACACTGTCTTCTTATCCTCAGCTTTCAGTCCAGTCATCATAGTCAGTCCAGTCATCCCTGCTTGCCTGTCAGATGAAACACACACACACACACAGTATACTGCAATAGAAATAAAACTGAACACATGCAAATATAAATTTTATTTTTAAAATTCTATTTGCCTCAGATTTCTGGTGTGTTTCTCATCATTTTTCATAACTTGATCTGATAAATCTGTGTCTAGACAGACAATTTGTATATGTACAGGGACAGGAATTTTTTTCTGATGGCTGCAAATACACACGTGTATAAATACACGTGTGCACTGCCTCGCCAATCAGCGAGCAACTGAGGAGTAGCCACATGGACCTGCTCGACTCAGTGCTCAATCCTCGATGGGAAAATCAAATCAAAGAAGAAAGATAAAAATCAGTTCAGCAATGGTGAAACACAAGTCAAGACAGTATGCAAAATCAAAGCAACATGTTTCAGCATGGACTCATATAAGTGAAGCTTTAAATACAGTGCACATGAAAATAACATTTTTCAAACATAATGGCCGAGCATGCAAAAACTAGTGTCCAAAGCAAGGTGATTCAAGTGTACACAAAGTGAACACAATCAGGTGATCGTATGCAAGCATCAAAAATGGATCAGCTCATGTTTTGGTCGAGCTCAACAAATGGTTCAAGTCAAATAGTTGTTATCAAGGCTGAGCAAATATGACAACATGATGGCATGCAGCATAGTCTAAGCAACAAATGGAGGAGCCAAAATTTTCAGAGCAGCAAATTCAAAATGGTGCAGCCAACATAAAGGGACAAGTTAACATAGCCGAAATACAAGACAAGATTAAATCAGTTCAATGGTGGAACACAAACAGTTCAGTATGGCAACAAAATGGTCAGTAGAGCACAAGACAGTAAGCAAGCGAGTGTATAACTCAGAAATGACACAGCTACATAATGTGTGCCAACAACAAACAAGGCATAGCAGTGCATAGGCAATCACACAAAACATGGTGCAAATGATTCAAGTCAGAAATGGCCAAACAGCAATGAAAAACATGTTCGACACAAATGGCCGAGTACATATGCAATCTGGTTTGCACAAATAAACATGTATGAAAGTCAAATACACAGCAAATGGAGCATGTATACAGTTCATAATTCAAGGGGTCAAAACAGTGGTGATCAAGTTCATAAACCAGTGCTCGAATACAAGTCTGGACTGCACAATTATTGGTGAATCAACAGGTTCATTTGGTCTGAATGCACAAGTAAAGGAAATGGTCGAGCCAATATGCCTAAATGTACATGTATACATAATGCAGCAAAGATATCAAAGTTTTTGATGAAGCATGCAAATAATGATTCAAGGAAAATCATGCAAAAAATATTGCTTGGCAAGAAGCAAGCAAACAGTTCAGTCACCATGAAATTGATATATGGCAAAGTGTTTTTTTCTTCATGTTTAAGACAGCAAAAATTGGCATTTTCCAGAAATGAATGCATTCAACCAAGAATTTGTTTCTCGGCATTGAAATAAGATTCCAGAAATAAAATGTTTTTCAAAACAGGCAAGAAATCAAAGCATTTTTAGAATGGGGAAGAATAATTCAATCATTTTCAGTTTTGGCAAGAATCAAATCCAGAATATTTGGCAATTAAAATCAGTGAGCATACAAAGGGGAATTATCTTTCAAAGAAATTTTTCTTTTAAGGCAGGAATCATGCAAGTTTTTTTTAAAACTGGTGGAATCAATTCATGGCAACAAACTATTTTGGAAGGGACAAACAAATTTTCCAGAATTTAATGTCGGCCTTTTAAATTCATTTCAGTAATTCCAGTTTTAGACTTGGCATCAATTTTTGGCAATAATCTATGAATTTGCTGTTTTTAACAAGTCAGAGAATCTTTTCCTTAAAGAGTCAAAATCGATTCTTTCCTGTTTTGATAAATATACTTTCAGAAATTCGTTCAAGGCATGATTAAATCAAGGCAGACGAGTTTGGTAAGTTCCTTTAAACCAAATTCATTATTCAAGTAGAGAATTTCGAAATCACAAAGGAATTACAAGGCAACGCAAGCAATTTCATTCGAGAATTACAGAACCAAAAGGGCAAAGCAACAAAATCATCTCAAAGCCGTGGTTTACAAATTCAATCAAGGAAGTCAAAAGGGGAAACTCGAAAAATCAGTCAAGCCAGTTAATTGAAATCAGAGAATTTTTCGGGTTGGTAATCCCTATGTATACACCAATACATCACTGGCAAGAATATAGATCGAAACCACAAATATTTCAACCAAAAATTGAAACCTAGCATCAAAAATTCAAGCAAAGAATTAAATCCGTATTACTCACAATTTCTTAGGGTTTCGTTCAAGTGAGAACTCCAGCAAATCGACATTAGGAACCAAGCTACAAAGACAAGAGCCTTCAGAGATCAATATTTCAGAAGCAATCGATCAGTGATTGGGAGAAATTTCAGAAACCCTAGATATTCTTTTTCGCAGCCGCCATTTCCAAGTTCCAGAGGAAAAGAGAAAAAGGATTGGGCTAATTAGAAAGGGAATGAGCCGGCCAAGTGTTTAATTGGCTAAGCCTAATGGTTAAAAGGGGATGACCCCCCTTATTTTAACTCTTTACATCTAGGTTTTTTTTTAAAAAGTTTCTTTTTTTTTTAAATTTTTTTTTGTGTTGTAAAATCAAACGATTCAAACAGTTGTCTAGAGTCTGTAAGAATTCTAGATTCAGTCAGTGTGTTGGCTGTCAGTTACAGAGTCTGTAAAATTCTGGGATACGGATTACGGGGTTGTAATTCGGGGAATCTGATCGAGGGAACATCGTTCAGTCTAGGGTTTTGAGCGTAGGGTTAGGATAGGAGCGAGAGTCGCTAGTGTTCATGGTCTTGTATGCGGGATCTGTTCTATCACCTAGTAGAAACCTTAGAAATGCAGCAGTAGGCAAGGTTTTGCCGAAGCTGGGTATATCTGTGCGTGATTTATTTTCTGCATTTCAGTTTCTGCTATTCTCTGTGATCAGTTTATTATTATATATCTCGCTAAGTTTTTAAATCTGTTAAAAACTGTGAAAAACCCTATTCACCCCCCCCCTCTAGGGTTATTCTAGATCCAACATTTATATGTTACTATGACTGTATGGTATGCTTTGTGATTGATTAGAAAAGTTAGATTCATCGAAAACGCCGTCAAATGGCGTAAAATAGTTGTTGGAAAGAAGTGCAGGAAATTAACCGAACCGGATCGGATCGCAGGGGGAAGCACGAACCGAACCGGTCCCCCCAAACTGTTCATCACGAGCCAGTCTGGGGAACTGAGGAGATCATGACCGAACTGACCCGCTCGTGGTGATAGAGACTGATCTGAACCGCTCCAACTTGAGCATGCAGCACGAACCGCCTGGAGAAGCAAGTCACGAACTGATGCTCTGGAGTTGGCACCACGACCCGAACCGCCATGAGAGGGAGTCCACGAGCCAATCCGAACAAATGAAGGAACTCGACCCGATCCGAATAGGTCCCACGAACCGAAGCTTAGCTCGATCCGATCAGAGAGGTGCGTCATGACCCGAACCAGGTGGTTGATCATGATCCGAACCGAATGGGTATCCTCCGATCCGACCTGAAGGGGCTTGTCACGAATCGAGATGTTGAGCACGAGCAGGGAGGGACTGAATCGAACCGACTTGGATGGGGAAATCCGACCCGACCCGATGTGGATGATCACAGACATGACTACTTCGAGGAGCACAATCCGAAGCATAGTGAAGAGGAGCATGCCGAACCGATCCGGAGATGATGACCAAAACCCGAGATGCAAAGGTAGTCCAAATGGGAAGCTTGCACTCATGATCCAGATGGGAACCAACGAGTCAACTTCGTGATTGGACTTTGCTGCGGGACGTGTGTTAAGGGGTTATCGACGTCTATAGCTTTGACCCCCCACTGATGGACGGATTAACGACTATTGTAACACCCCGCCTCCGCCAGGGTGTCTCTTGCAAGCACTCTGACTTTGGAGGGGCGTTTGAATCAGGTAAACATGCATAATGATATATCAAGGCAGAACAAGAACATATGTATATATGTAAACAGAGTAAATAACATAGATAAAACATCAGAAGATTTCAAACCATTTCAAAACAAGTCTGGTACAACATAATGTCAATTTTCCAAATACACAAGTCTAGATAAAAACAACATTACTGAAAAACTGAAATACACAAGTACTATCCCCAAAATAAGTGATAACCATAGCTAGCTTCATGTCGAAACCGTACATGAGCTGAAATCCCTCAAGCAAGCAATCCGAAATCCAAGCTAAGCTCCAACGTTCCCACCCTGAGAACCTGGGGGGGGGGGGGAACGGAAGAAAAGAGGCGAAAGAAAACAGGTCAGTCAAAAAGACTGAGTAAGCCCTACTACAATCAATGTAAACTAATAAAGTTAACTGGCATGAGAAGCAGGGATGAACATAAGGATAACAACATACTAGCATGATGATTAACTAACAAGGTAGATAAAGGTGTCATCGCATAATCAGGATTAAGGTTTTGCACCACAGGTGTACTAGCAAACTAACATGACTTGAATAAACAAGTATTGATCCCTTGGCCCAAGCTTTGGCCCAATAACATGAAGTGGCCCTAACACGAGGTCCAATAAACATGAAGTGACCCTAACACGAGGTCCAATAACATGAAGTGACCCTAACACGAGGTCCAATAACATGAAGTGACCCTAACACGAGGTCCAACCAAACGGTCTAGTCGATCGGCTCCCTAAGCCTAACTCGTCACGTGTTGGTGTCAATGCGGCCCAAACATAATTGTAGTCAGATTGTGCAGGGTCTCCCGTCGGGTGTATCAAGCCCTAGGGTGTCAACCCCTGGACACCATAAACATGAGTGCACAGTCTCGATCTACTGGTACCCGTGCATGTTTTCCCCGGCTTCGGACTATGTGCACGACCATGGTCCGCCCAAAACTACACCGGCGTACCCTCTGCCGTCGCTTTTGGTCACTTACCTCCTAGTCCAGTAATCGTGCCCCCACCCTAGCCTAGACCCTAGGGTCATGATGATACGAACTTGGGATTACTGCTGGAGTGGACCCCCATTGCTAGGATTTTCTAGTGGGTTAAGTACGGTTTAACCCTCTTGCTAATCATGGATTAACTTGGTTAAGTGTAACGATGAGTTCACGACTTCACCCTGATTAATCTACCAAGCCAAAATTGGTTAAGTATTAAGTGGACCATGACTTAACCCTACTCATGAGGCATTGATTAATTTCACGTGCCTTAACCTCTCACATTAGACTTTGTTGCGGTTACTAGTTAAGCCGGGCGGGTCCGGGTAGCTTTACACCACAACTTGGTCTAACCTCGGGTTCAAGGCATCACATGGCCAACTTCTCACATTGGGTCCTATTGTTTGTAGCAACTAGTTAGGCCGGTCGGTTCCGGGTAGGTTTACGCTACAAACTCAACCCAACCTCGAGTTGGTCACACTTATTTTTCTAAGTGTCATGTCCATCATGTTTCCAAAACATGTTACAAGTTTTCAAGCATTTGGGTAGACCTAACTTAATAGGTAAATTCCCAAAGGGTAGACCTAACTTAATAGGTAAATTCCCAAGCTTATGTTTTTATGTCTTTTAAGTTTACCCAACCCCAAACGCAATCCCATCGCTTACATATCGCAATAGCGCATAAAGGATAGAAAGAGGGAACTTGGCATAATCATGACATAAAGGTGTTGAAGCCACAAGTTCAACATGGTGGCATACGAAATGTACATATGTTCATACACTTGCATATTACATTTTTAGGCCTCAAAAGCATGCATAAAACCAAACTTAGCATATAAGTGATATATGGTGATAAATGACATGTAGAAATGGCCATAAGTTCGCATTTAGCCTCACATGCAAGTTATCATAAGGGATATGATAACTTACATGTTGCCAAAATGCAACCTTTAGCATAAAGCTTGAAGCTTTAGGCTCATAAACCCAAGATAAGCTTGCATAACATGATAACATGAACCAAATGATCATCCCAAACTTGCATAACATAACTTGCATATCATATAACAAACTTGCACATCAAACTTGCATAACATAACATGATAAACTTGCATATCATAACATGGCATACTTGCACATCATAACATGGCATACTTGCATAACAAAACTTGCATATCATAACATGGCATACTTGCATAACATAACATGATAAGCTTGCATATCATAACATGGCAAACTTGCATAGCATAACATGGCATACTTGCATAACAAAACTTGCATATCATAACATCTCAAACTTGCATAACATGACATAGTAAACTTGCATATCATGGCAAACCTGCATATCATACATTTAACTTTAGAGTTTAAGTATGAAAGTAGAATAGGGCTTACAATGCTTATGAAGACACACAAAAATATGACAAAGCCCTTATGCAACCAATTAGACCCAAAATGCAAGCTTCAATACAAAAACCCTTGAGCCAAAATGATCAAAACCCTTGCTTTATGATGCAAATATGGAAACTTGACTTGAATGCAAGCTAATGACACTCATACAAGCTTAAAAACACTTGTATGCATGGAAAATCTCTCATAGAAATAATTTTTGAATTTTATAAAGAGAGTGGAGGCCATGAGAGGGATAATTTTGCCATAGTTTAGTTGTAGGATTGATTAATAATGATTTAGGATTAGGTTAGGGTCTTATTTATAGAGATTAGGATTAGTTTCAACCCTAGGATTAAACCCTAGTTCCAATCTCAGCCCTCAAAACCGAATCTGGCCCCCAAGCTCAACACAAACCCAAAATGGTTCACCAGGCAAGACTGCCCGGCTGAGCCAAGTCGACAGCCAAGTCGACAGGGCTGTCGACTTGGGTCCGACCAAGTCGACAGGGCTGTCGACTTGGGTGCTCTGGCGGGAATTTTCCCGCCTGGCCCAATCTGACCCAAATTTCCAAATTCAAACTTGAATTTGAAATCTGTTTTTACTTTGAAATTTTCTGAAAACTTTGTTGGGCCTTAATCGGATCATACGGACTCCGATTTTCGAAAACTCGGACTCTATTTCGCGTATTTTTCCGAGACGAATGCAATGGCATAGCCCGTTTCCCTTGATTCAGATTTTTAAATTAAATTCTGCCTCGATTTACGTTATAACAGGTTATTGAAAATACGGGTTGTTACAGCTATGGATCAGTGCAGTGGTGTCATTACGACTCCATGGGGCAGAGTGATCGTAGCGAGGAATTGGATGGTCAAAGTAGTGGATATTGTATGCTTTACTCACTGGGTGAGAGAAGTGAGGATGGTTGCTATGCTTGATTGTTTGTTATCACTATGACATGCATACCCCCTCCCATGTATCTTTATGCCTTATGTTTAGTGGCACCTTAGATTATTGAGCGGTATGTTGTGCTAACTCTTTGGTTGCAGGTCCAAGTTCATGTGGTTTAGTATACCTGTTATTGCTCTATTTTGTTGCTTATCGCTCATACCAGACTTTTGTCAGACCTAGAGTTTTATGCCTCTTCTTATTACTCTGGGTGCTCTTAAACGGGCAGACTAGAGACAGGTCAGGTGACTATGCACGAGTAGCTGTACCGGAGACGAGCAGGAGGCTCCTACGTATTATCTACATATATTCTCCCTGTGTTGTTAATGATCACTGCTTTGGGCATTGTTAGTGTACCTTTCTTTTCTTTTGCTTTAGAGATAGTTTTAAAGTTGTAATAATGATGATGTGGAACATAAGCTATATTTGGATTTTCCGCTACTATGATGTTTAGTTTTCAGCTTATGCACTGTCTCGCCTGTTATTTATCAAAGTATATTATTATTATATTTTATTCCGTGCACTGTGAGACATTCTGCATGTTCTTTGTTAGTCCACTGTTAAGTTTCCTTTCCTTCCCTTTCTTTGGCGACTATCCCGTGCTGGTTGGACATCGGCACAGTGCACTTCCATAGGAAATGTAGGCTGGTGCGGGGCAGGCCGTCACAATTAGATCTCGTGATTATATGATCTTCCTTGATTTCATCATGAAATTAGTGTTAGATCCGAGATTTAAAGAGGAGTAATGGCGGTTGGAGACATTTGGATTGAACTTGAGTGAGAATTAATGGTGTTTGGAGAAAATGAGATCCACTTGATGTTTGAGGAAGATTAGAGTGAGCTTAGGAAGTCATTAATGGAGCTTGGGAAGCTTGAGAATGGTGGAAAACCGAAATGACAGCCCTTCAGGTGGTTTAGATCAACAACCGACCCTGAAATTCCAGTACGAGCGATCCAAAAATGACAACAGAAATGCCACTAATTGACTCACATAGGCTTCATGTGTGAAACATCCACCCCATGCTTTCTTGACGTGGACACCCCATTTGTAGTTAATGCTCTAGAGTTTCCCACTTCATTGTGTAACTGCTTCGTGTATTGGCCTATAAGATGGTGTTCGTCCATCTTTTAACTGTACTGCTCGACCCCTCTTTCAAGTTGTGCCGGAGTGAGCGACTCATGCTGATGGGAGTGAGTGACCGACTCGAACTGGAGTGCATGACCCATCACATAGGTGTTGTTCAACCAGTCAATCATAACCGATGCTCGACCAGTCCAAGATGAACAACGCTCGACCCAACATAGGTGAACGACCTAGTCAGCAGTTGTGAACGAGCAATCCATGTGAGCAACCCTTGCTGGACCTATGGCAACTATGTCTTTGCCATTATTTTTTATATTTTTTATATATTTGTGCCTGATCTGTAAATGAGATAGTCCATGCGTAAGAACTGATGAGGATTTGCTCGATCCGAGGTTTGCACTTATAGTGTTTGACAGAATGCCTATGCGATCTGTTGCTGTTTAATAATGTAGTTAACATTTTCCCCTTGAAGCTTTTATTTTTATAAAATACGGGCTTCAAACTTCGATGGGTCCTTTTATCGACTTGTATCTTTTAGTTGGAATCGGCAATAGCTCGAGTCTGGATCGTTCATGCATTCGTGTTGCCAAGCACTTGAATGCTTGTAATTGTGCACTGACATTCAATCGTTGCTTTTTGTTCGCTATGGCGAATCATGCTTTGACCCTTTGACTCGTTGATTCCAAATGATCTAAGCACAGAATTTGTTGGTTGAATTTATATGCTTTATGCCACCTGTTTTGTGATTAAAACAAGCACTTACACGATTTTGGACTTATACTTTGTTTTTGATTGTCCATATCAATAACATATGAGTTAATCACTTAAAAGTGAATTATAGTGAGTTTTGTGACTGGGATTGAATAACAGACTTATGCAGAGTTATTTCGTTTAACAATTTATAATTCGTTTAACATTGTCTGCATAAATACGATACTCTAATCCGAAATCACGATGAAACTTGAGTTCTACTAATCAATATATATGTATATATATATATCTAATACAGATTTCATGCCTCACTCTTTTATCGACTTATATATAACCTTGTATGACGGTTCGTATTTTATGAAACGTGCACCGGTTCAGATTGGAACTTCGATTCGAGTTCTTGAGGCTAGTGACAACAGCGAAGCTTTTGGATTGTAAACAAATTATCTTTTGGTTATTCCTTGTCCTCTTGACAATCTGTCGGGAAGATGTCATTCTGTGCTAACTCATTACGTTTCTAATCAAATGTGCATTTTTTTGGCATTCCCGAATTTGTCGCAAGATTGTCCGGGAAATGAAATTTTTACGGACTGTCTATTTTTAGACGGTTGGAGATTTGTAGACGAGGAAGCCTTTGTGTTAAGAGATTCTAACCGAGTTTCCCAGATTTATCTTTGTCGGTGCAGTGGGCTTTATCTACATATTGAGCATATTGACTTTGCCGAGTTTCTTAAATGCCCCATTTTGAAGGCAAGATCAAGTTGGGAATATATTGGTTTTTGGCTCGTTGCAATGTCTCGATGGACCCGTGGTATTTTTCTGGGCATTATTCAACTCTTATGTGGTTGTGCTGCCTTAGTACCGTGAGTCGTCATGAATCTCAAGATCTTGATATGATTAGTTTGTCGAGTTTTCCCTGATTGTAATTGTCGTAATAGAAGCTCTAACTTTGTTAGTTGAAGTATTTGTGCTTGACAACATGTATGATACTTCTGAGCTTTGTCAATACAATAGGGATTCCGACTTTTATTGACTAGTTCAGTGCTTCTACTTGGAGAAATTTTGATATCTTTGTGCCCTCGCTAGGGGAGGACTTATATCTTGTACCCCCGCCAGGGGAGGAATTTTGGATTTCGTGCCCCCACCCGAGGAGGACTTAGGATTTAGTGTCCCCGGTCGGGGAGGTCTTGGGATTTAGTACCCCTACTAGGGGAGGCTTTTGAATTTTGTCCCTCCGCTCAAGAAGGACTTTGGTTTTAGTGCCCCCGCTCGGGGAGGTATTTGGGTTTTGTGCCCCCGCTCGGGGAGGTCGTTGGATTTAGGGCCCCTGCTCGGGGAGGTCTTATATGTTGTTAATGTATCATTTCACAGGTCAGACGCCAATTACTTTATCGGATGCTTGATTTGGAAAACGATCTTAGTTAAAGGAGTAGGGCCTTGGTCCTCTTACTTAGGGATATGTCCCTTTGATGAAACTTAGAACTCTTGGGTTTATTCGCCGCGACGCTTGTTTATTGTTGACTCTTCGCGACTCCCTTCATTCACTTTTCAAGGCGGAGGTACTTATCGCTTAGGTCAATGATGTTGGGGTCGTTAAGTAGTGTCAAATTCCAATGGAACAAGCGCTCGGCGGAAGACCTACAATATGAAATAACTCTTAAGCACATTTTGATTTTAAAAAAAAAAAATTTAAGTAAGAAATTTATTCAAGCAGGTGTGCTTTAAAGTTACTATTCAGAACAATGTTTATAAGATATTACAGACTTATTTACAAGAATTCTGATTATAGAAAGTAATTAAAGCATGAAGTAAAACGATGGCGATGATGATCGCTTATTCTGGGCCGTTGGAATTGGAGCACCACTTGTTATCGGTTGATGATCAGCATCGATTTAACTTGAGTAGTAGTTCCTTTTCTTGGGCCGAACTGCCCATTTGATGCCTCTTGCCCCCGAGGAGTTGAATAGTGCTTGAGGGTTGTGGATTCTTCACATACTGTTGTAGTCTATTCTTATGAATAAACTCCTCAATCAGGCTTGGGAGATGCCTACATTCATTTGTATCATGGCCCGGTTGATTGTGGAATCGACAGAACTTTCCAGAGTTCACAGCATTCTTTGAGACTTTCAGCATTGATGGTTCTGGATAGGATTCCGTATTCTTCGTGGCAGAGAAAATGTTCTCCGGGGTGTCATTTAGAGGAGTGAGCTCTAACCGGTTGTGTAAGCGAAACCTCTGGTTAGCCTTGTTGTGTTTCCTGTCATTGCCTCACTTCTGCCGCTAATTATTCTTCTGATTATACTGGGTAGTAGCATTTTTTGGAGCTTCAAGAAGAGGGTCAGCATCAATAATATGAAGAGGTACAGGATTATTGTGCACTCTCATATACGCCTCGATATTTTTATAGAATTACTAAAGCGTGTTTGACATTAAGATCATGCGGGGCTCAGGATTCCTTACTTCGGATGCAACAGCATTGAATCTTTTGAGGAAAGCTTTGATAGATTCTCCTGGATTCTTCTTCATTGATGTATGAGAAATAACGTCCTTAGACTTTGTAGCTTGCAGCCTGAACTACTCTTTGAATATCAAAGTCAAATATCGAATCGGTCAATGGGTTTGGGTGGCAATCTCGTGAGCCATAATGATGAGACACCTTCAGGATAGAGAGGGAAGCATAAGCATTTGATATCTTCCATCGCCTTCGATGCATTCATATGCCACTAATATTTTTATAGGTAGTGATTCGGATTAGAAGTTCCAATGTATGGAGGCAGAGTAGGATGAGCAAACTTTTTGGGGAATTCTACTTTGCGGATCCTCTTTGTGAATGGATTTTTGCCGAGGGAGAAGTGCCATTACCTTTCACTATCCTTGCAACCAATGTTATTTTCCATGATTTGCTTTACCACATCCGCGATATATTCCTTTGAGTTGTGTCGCTCCAGAGAACGGACTTCGATCTCTTTTTTTGGTTGCTCATCATGGCGAGCGATCGTGATTAGAGGATCTAGGTCTTTTACCTCCACTGTGGGAAGGTGCTCCCGTAACGGGACTTGCAACTCGTCGGTTATTTCGATCGGAATGGTTTTTAGCTTTCAACTATGAGTCTTAGATATTAGGATTGCTTTTGTCAACAAGTCCTTCTAAGTTGTCATTATGATGATGATCGGAGGCTGATGAATTTGCATTCTCTTCAAGGTTAACATGGATCTTCGGAGGAGGAGCGGGATTCTCTTTAGTGTTTAGGAGAGCACTCATTTTATCCATTAAAGCTTGATTAGCATCCATAAATGTTTTATTAGCATCCATTAAAGCTTTGTTGGAGGCTTCCATTCGTTGACTCAAGTTAGCGACGACGACATCTAATTCAGCTTTGGTTACCCCGACTCCACTTATTGAGTTTTCGCCAACTTCAAAATGGTTAGTTAGTGGCGTAGCTTCATTGTTAGCAACGTTATCATTTTATTCAACGACTTTACTTATGGTTTTCTTAGAATTAGTCATTATCTCGGACAAGGACTTGAATTTGGAAGAGAATTCGTCAATTGGCCTAGGTCTTAGACTTATTGAATCTATGGTAGAACTAGGCTTAGAACTTCAATGGTAGGCTCTTAAGATTGAGAGAAGTGCGAAACGTGGCCCCACGGTGGGCGCCAAATGTTTAAACCAAAAATGATCCAAAAACCATAAGTACATAAACTGTACTTCACCAAATGGTAAGTAGTAGAAAATAAGATCATAGTCACAAAAAGTAAGTAAATGCACAAGAATTTTTATATTGGTTCGATCTAAAATAGATCTACGTCCACTTTGGAGGCGATTTCATTATCATGGAGAAATTTACAAAGTGCGTTGTTCCATATATCACTCGTTCTTTCTCTATAAATGATCTTCTAATTTCTACTCTCTTTTAGCTTTAGATCTCACTTGAATTTAAGAAGAAATGGATTAGATCTCGTGATTAGATGATCTTCCTTGATTTCATCATGAAATTAGTGTTAGATCCAAGATTTAAAGAGGAGTAATGGCAGTAGGAGACATTTGGATTGAACTTGAATGAGAATTAATGGTGTTTAGAGAAAATGAGATCCACTTGATGTTGGATGAAGATGGAGTGAGCTTAGGAAGCCATTAATGGAGTTGGGGGAAGCTTGAGAATGGTGGAAAACCAAAATGACAGCCCTTCGGGGTGGCTTAGATCGGTCTCTTAAATGGTCGTGAAATGGGGTATTTATAGGCGAAGTTTGGAGGTGATGGCAAAGCTATAATTATGGTGTACAGGGTAGGGGTCATTCATTGGGGTATTTATGGAAATGCCACTGTACAGTTGGAGTCAATTGTAGCCAGTTGTGAACAGCTGTCAAGCCGACCAGACATATATTGCACGAGCGACCAGGATTTCTCGAACAACCGACCCTGAAATTCCAGTACGAGCGACCCAAAAATGACTACAGAAATGCCACTAACTGATTCACATAAGCTTCACGTGTGAAACATCCGTCCCATGATTTCCTGACGTGGACATCCCATTTACATATAATATTCTAGCGTTTCCCACTTCATTGTGTAACTGTTTCGTGTATTGGTCTATACGATGGTGCTCGTCCATCTTTTAATTGTACTGCTCGACCCCTTTTTCAAGTGGTGCCGGATAGAGCGACTCATGCTGATGGAAGTGAGCGACCAGCCTGAACTGGAGTGCACGACCAATATCACAGGTGATGTTCGATCAGTCAATCATGAACGGTGCTCGACCAGTCCATGATGAACAGTGCTCGACCCAACATAGGTGAATGACCTTGTCAGCAGTTGTGAACGAGCAATCCATGACTGTAAGCAACACTTTCTGGACCCACGACAACTATGTCTTTGCCATTGTTTTTTTATGTTCTACATATCTATACCTGATCTGTAAATGAGTGGTTCCAGGTGTGAGAGCTAATGAGGATTTGCTCGATCCGAAGTTTGCTGTAACGTCCCAGAAATTTCGGCTATATGAAATAGAATTAATTAAAGATTTAAGTATTAATAATCCATTTTATATTGATACTTGGGTTGGAAAATTAGATATATTATTTTAAGTACGAATTGAACTCGATAATTAAATCAGAATGATTGGTTGTGAAAGAAATAATTATTGTTGAATATTTGAATTTTATCTGGCTAAATATTCGAATCTGATTGAAATTCGACTGAAGAGATAAGTGGTTGAATTTAAAAATAAACGATGTCGATGGTAAACAAATTGGAGATTTTTTTTTGTTAGAAATATGTGTACTCGTGTATATAAAATTTAACGTTTCAAATTTAGAATATAACGAAGTTGTTGTGTGGACAAACGAGATTAAATGGGTGAACTGATGAATAATTTAAAAATGAATAACAAAGTCGGACTACCACCGGAATAATTTTATGGGATTCAGAACATTGAAAATAGAGGTACACAAAATTTTGTTGCGTTTGGAAGTAGTACTAACGGTGCGAATATTGGGTGTTCGGAAATTGTTTACGGTACGATTTAATATTAAATTCAACTGAATATAACCTACCCCATATAAATCTGCGTCGACCTATTTATGTAACATGCAGCTTACCTATAGCCTATGACAAAACATTGTTCTTATCCCTGCAAATTTCTTCTATAAGACCCATCTCGTTACCATTTCCTTTAGCAAGGAAATTTCACCCCTTTCAATTTTAATGGCAAAGGCCAATTCCTTTCTTTACTTTTTATGGCCACCGAGAACGAATTCCAACCCCAACTTCAAAGCTTTGTTTGCGTCCTTCTAATTGTCACCAACCAAAACCGTTTTCCTCCAAATTCTTTAGATAAAAATCAAAGTTTTCCAATCAAAATAATGGCCATCGTAATTTCTTTAAACTAAATCCCTAAATCAAATTTTGGTCTGCCACCGAAAATCAATCCACTACTGCTCAAAACGAAACCCGCAGCTACCAATTCGAAGCCGCCTCCTTCTGCCGGCATTTATCGCAAGTCTCTCTTCTAACCAACCTCCATTGCACCGCTCCGCTCTGTAAATCAAACCGCAATCGCCACCGAAAGACGAGCCCTCCATGTTCATCACTGCTAGTACACGTCACCTTCGAGTTCGCTTCTGCAGGTGAGTATTCACTCACGATTGATTAATCGTTGATTCAAATTTATTAACTTCGGTAATTAGCCGGAATAAAATAGTTAATTTGCGGTTCTTGTGTTGAATTACTCCACTTCATGTTTGCTGCCTTATTGATATTCACTCGGTTTTGGGTTTTGCTGCATTCCTAATTGTAATCACCTCGCCTATACCCCTGTCCAGATAAGAACAGTGCTAGATTGATATTGCACTTTGACTTGCCTTGACTAGTTGAACTATACTTTGTCATTTGCTGTAACTATGCTCACGCCTTGGTACTCGGGTTTTTATTTACTACCTGGTTTGATATGTTGCCGTTGTCTTGATTGTAGTTGCTGTGCTGTAAGAAAATCAATACATAATAGTCTATGTCAGCAAATTACCACATTTTAAAATATCTTGTAGTTTGAATATTAGACAAGTATATTGTCCAGTTAACATAAAAATGAACACACACACATGTGTTTGCTTTTCATATATTAAGATATTCCTGTCCATTTCTTATGAGTCAGCACTGCTTTACACGAGCTGTTAAATTGATACCTGAAACGTGGGTATACACATCCATGTATATTATCATTTTATCGAACTGTATATGTTTACTTAAATTCTTAAGTAAACCCGAATATATATATCTACATACATATATTTCCACCTTGTTGATTGATTTTGCAGAACAGAATTACTGCCTTCGTTTTGTTTTTCCATGAATGCATAACACGGTTAAATGTCCATGCTACACTAATACCGAATTCACCATGCATGTTGCACTATGATATGTCGAAACACACTATGTTTACCATCCTGTGTGACTAGTTTGTAAAACCTGCACTATGTTTAGTAACATATGTACATGGATACCAAAACCCTGACCTAGATCTTTATAACGATGTAAATCATATAATTATGGAATTAAAAGTTTGTTTAAGTGTTCTTCTTGAATTCTCTACGAGCTGTATAGTTAGAGCATAGGTAGTTGTAAGTATTTATTCCCTCACTTTGAACATACCTGACCATCGTTGGGTTGGGTTTTAACCATTACTGGTTGTCATTAGCTAGTAATATAACCTCGAATAATATTTTCAGTTTTAAAGGGGAAAAGATTGTTCATTTCCATGACTGATAAATGTACGATGATTGAGCATTATGCTAATGCTTCTTAAAATAAATTATACCTTCATTGTTCTGTGAGACCGGATAGTTTACACTGCATACATGAGTTTATATAGATAAAGCATGGATGATTTACTGAGGTGACCATAACTAAAAATGATTGATAAATTTTAAATATGTTGCTGCTTGAAACTGAAAGACAGCAGACAGTCTTAGAATAAACCCCACTTGAATTCACAATATTAAACTATGATCAGATCTTATACTAATCTGTATATATACAGGCTTATATTACTTTGTTGTATGATTTTAAATATCACTAAATGAGGGAACATATTTAACATTACTGTAACTTATAAGCATCAAATAGCCTAAACAAAGGAGCAAATTTCAGTTTTTCAGATCAACATCAGCCAAAATTACTACATGTTCTAGGTAGTCATTATTAAAACCAATGCATTATGCACTGCCGCAATTCGCACTTCAGAAGGTCGAATAAATTCTATAGTGAAGTGTCACTTCACGCAAAGTGCACCACTTCAGTCAAAACACTTGTGGGTGTATCACCAAATTCAAAAAAAAAAAAGTAATAAAAGAACATATACCACAAATAGCAAATGGTAACCGAATGTATTATTTATATGCATATTTTCAACTGTCTAAATATAAAGAATTAAGGGAGTGTAAACCTGTGTATTAGCACGATAGTATAAGTGAGTTCATGATGATAAAAATATAAACCTGACAGTATATTTGTGAGCAAAATTACATTGTAACCCCCGTTGCAAATAAATTCTTTGGTAATATATGATGCAAGTATTAAGAATGTGTGCTTGTTTCACCTAACATTTGACATACATGTCTTAATTGTTGTTTGTCAGTGAATGTTTTTTTTCTTTTCAAATATCTACCTGCACATTCCTTTGGTCACTTGAATTTATTACTCAATGCAAATCAAAAATATTACATCTTATAAAGCAGGACATATGCTTATATATATAGATGCTTGAGAATTCTTGACCCTGGTTGTCTTCAGAAAAATATTCATAGACCTTGTCACCAGTATAATTATAGTATGGGCATAAATACCCGTGGTAGTGTATTACACCATTGCCACAAACAAATTTTTGCTGCATCCGCTTGTGCCCTATGTTGCATGGATTTTTGAGACTGTGTTTCTCATTCCTATTATACTTAGGAATGTTCTTTTTCGACCACTATCTCAGTAATCTCGGATTGCATCGATTATTCTGTTGGTTTCTAGGACGTTGAGGTAGTCCACACATGTACCTATACATGTGTGTATATGCAAGCTCCTGGAATCACGTATGCTATATATATTCGGTTAGGGATGTTGAGGCGGTGCACGCATGTATATTATATACACGTGTTTACTCGCAAATGCCCAATACCGTTCGTCCCTGGAAATAGATAGGACTAATATGAAAAGATACTACAACTGTTTATTTTATATATATATGACATCGATTATAGGATTAACTGTTATAATTCAGTTTACATTGAAGTTAATTTACTTGAACATATTATTAATCCTGACTCGAGTATTTTGTGTTTTACATGGAATGCTCGGGTCAGATCCAAGTAGTACATATTTAGACATCACAGTTCAAGATTCGAAGATTGGCGAAGCTTGGAATTCAAAAATGCGGCGCATTCTGAAGATTTAAAGACAGTAAATATTTTTCTATTGTATTCAACTGTATTTTTACATTCCGTTGTACAGAAAAATCTCTGTATCAAATTTTTTGATTAATATATAAAAGATCATTTTGCTATTCAATACTGTGTTATTTATTTTATTCTGTGTTTCTGTGTTGATTATGTTTTTAAACTCTATAAGCTAAATAACGAACCGTTGGTTTGAACGTTTGAAGTTGGTTTAATCACCAATTTGAAGTGGTCAAAAAGGTTGGACGTTACAAGTGGTATCAGAGCTTTGGTTTATTGAAAGTCTAGCTTATTGGGTTTAAAAACGGATTGAGAAAATAAAAATGTTTTTGAAAAAAAAAATTGAAGATAAATTATTTTAGAAAATATCAAGTATTTGATACTAGTATTTTGAGACTAATACAACAGAAAAAGAATTTTTAGATTTAAAATTTATCCGGAATCCCAGTCTTCGAGAATCTTCGAATCCAAGTTTGTAAGAGTTATTCTTCGGTAGGGCCCTTAGATCTGAATCTTGAATACATCGTCGAATAGTATAAAAAGAAAGATGGTATAAAAGAATCAATAAACTAATTTCTCTAAGTGTGTAATTAGCACTCGAACTGGAATTTTATTGAAATAAGAATATCAATGGTAATTTGAATGAAGAGGGAAATTCTGAAACCGTAGCGAAGATCGATGAATTTTGTTTCGACATTCAGAATATATAGTAATAAAATCCAAAAGGGTTGTAATTGGAACTCGAGGGTGTAAATTTTGGTTCAGAACTCGGTAAGATAATATTATAATTGGTTTCAAACAAATAATGAAAAATCGAATATATGAATTCGATGGCGGATTATAAACTTGTTAATTAAATAACAAGAAGTGAGTTATGAACGAAACTGTTAATAAAGCGGAATGTGAATGAAGATGTTAGAGATTTGGACCTGTATTTGAATGAAATCAAAACTAATTTGATATGACAAGTTCAGATACGCATCTAGGGAATGATATTCACTTTTAGAAGTAAATAACGTTTGAATGCAGGGTTGTTGCAAATAAAACTTGATAAAATAAAATGGGGTTGCTAGGACGGTGAAATTATTCTGAAGTTCAGAATACAAATAAATGGAATTTTCCCAGAGTTCGGAATATGGGATCGTATAAGAGATTACCCGAAAAAAGAAAGAAAATTTTTAGATTAATTGTTCAGATTAAGGAATAAAGTTTAATTTAATGTTACATATTTTCGAAGGTGTAAATTATTGTTATAATCAGCAATGTTCTTAGAAAGGGAAATTCTTAGCTCGATTTCGGAAGTTACGAGAATTGAATTAATGTTTTGTCGGTGTTAGAAGTTGTGAATTTTAACTGTTCCAAAGTTAATAATGATGCTCAGTTAAGGTTTGAGAGGTAATTATACCCCAACTTGATTGACTTCATTGTTGACCAAGAAATGATTAAGGCTAAAAAAAGGGGGTTAAGTGAAGAGAGCTAATGAGTGGGAATAACAATGTTTTATTTAGCATCTGTTTAAATCAAACTAACAAATTTAGAGATGTTCCAAGAAAATACAGTATATTTTCGATAGAAAATAAAGCTTTATGAATATATGGAAATATTTTCTAGTGACAATAAATGATTTTCAAAGAATAGAGAAAATGAATAGAACAATTGGAAATATTTTCAAAGAATAGTGAGAGGTTAACATAAATCAGAATAACAAGAACTGAAGAACAAAGAGCTGTATGTCGAAAACGAAGGAGGGAAGAATGTAAAGAGAAATGGAATTGTAAATTGAATCAGAGAATTTCATAAACAATGATTGATAAGAAATTAAGAAGCGGAGTTAAAAAATTTAGAAACTGACCGGATATTAGTTAAGTTGAATAATTTTCTAAGTGTTGATCTGATGTTGGTTTCGGCCTTCGGGATTGATACTTAGGGAATTGTTCACTTGCTAATTGACGGTCGAAGTATGGACGTGAAGGAGTGACAATGCATGAAGAAAAAATTTGTGATAAGAGGAAAGGAAAAAAAATCTTGAATTTTGAGAGAATGAAGTTGTGGATAAAGTGATGAATTTTATAATTAGAAATTTGGAAGAAAATTTGGTTTATAACCAATAGAGGGATAAATCTGAGTTAATTAAAAAGATCAAATTGAAAATTTGAAATTAGAATGAAATTTGAGAATATTCGAGTTTGGATATTGGTTCCAGAAATTTCCAAAATGTGTATGGAAAAATATATAAGAATGCAGTGAATTAGAAGACTAATGATTTGGAAAGTATCGATTTGAGATAAAACCGGATACAAAGGATTTAAATAAAAGATGTCTGGAAATATGATTTAAAAATAAAATCATAAGTATGATTATGAGGAGTATGAAATAAAATACTATATGTATATAGTATTATATGTTTTCAAATTACGATAAGGAAAGTACCTTCCTTCTCCTTGAATTTCGAGCTTAGCTGAAATATGCTGCTGGTGGCAGTAGGTTGTCCGGACATAAAACTCATGAGTTGCCATTCAGCATGACTGCTAGCGAAATTCACAGGGCTGTAGATAGCCTACGACGGTCGGATGTTTCCTGAGGGAATCAGGCGTAACCATTGTGATCGCTGCGATCTAGAGTCGTTGGAATTCGACCGTTTAGCGTATTTCGCAAGGCTGTAGATAGCCTACGGCGGACGGATGTTTCTTGGGGGAACCAAGCGTAACCATTATGTCTGCTGCGATCTACAGTCGTGATAATGCCGTAATCCGCAGAGACGTGAAAGCTTACGGGTATGGATGTTTCCTGAGGGAATCAGGCGTAACAATTGTGTACCTGCGGTCCACATGGCATATCTACACGTGAAAGAGATGTAACCACTAGAGTTACTAAAGGTAGAATGGAGCCATGCAATGTTTGAAATATCTTAGTGAGTGTGAGCCACCTGTTTGATGCAGCAGCTAGTCTTCGTGACTTGATAGGTCTTCATGGCCTAATTTTTCATTGTAACTTGGTTTGTCCTCGTGGCTTGAAGTATCTGCATAATTCCATGATTGTGACCCTGAGATAGAGCAGTTAATGCTCAGTGACCTCAGGTTTTCTTTCGATTTTGAAATTTCTTTTGTTGATTTGTCCATGACGAAATTCGTAGGGAAGTGAATTCCTATAGATACGGATGTTTTCTGGGGGATCCAGACGAAACCATTGTGTATCTACGATTCGTGAACAATCAACATATTAATATCACATTGGTACTTTTCATATTTGTTTTTAAAAGGAAAATTTTGAAATATTTTCACTTGTCAGTTGAAGCAAGGATATTTAGTACTTGGAGATTTTAGTCGTGCGCCTGGCCAGCGTATGTCTAACATCTGTAAGAATGACAATAGACTTGTCAAACTTCGAGTTATCGAGTATTTTCAATTTAATAATCTGAAATCAAAATGCAACTGACTAAATAAGTTAAGAAAAATGATTTTGGAGTGTTTTCAATTTTATAGCTTTGAAATAATAATACGAATATTTTCTGCATGAATTTCGTATTATATATCAAATTGTAACAGATTTCAGATTTTGGAAATTTTTAAGTTGAAAATTGTTGATTTGAAGAAGAGATGTTTTATACACTCAATGAGTGTTGAGAAAAATCTACACCTTTCAATAAGTGTTGGAAAGGATTAAACGAATTGAATGTAAGAGGGTTAGTTTGATGATTTTAGAGCCTGGACCCATTAAAATATAACAATGGATAAGTAAATATTGACAGATGAGTTTTATGAAGGAATTCAGAATAAGTTGAGATGCATAAATCCAACGTATGCAGAAATTGGAATTTAAAAAGAACTTGGTTTTTTTGTAAGAAAAATTGTTTTTTTCGAGTTAATTGAATGTGTTGGATAAAGAGAGATGATCGATGATATCGATATTTAAATTAATTGTGGAAAATTTTCACCCAAAAATGAAAATTTGAAATACAATGGTATAACTCGTAATGATCTTTCCTTTTCGAGGACGAAAAGTTTTAAAGGGGGAAAGAATGTAACTTCCCAGAAATTTATGCTGTTTGAAATAGAATTAATTAAAGATTTAAGTATTAATTATCCATTTTATATTGATACTTGGGTTGGAAAATCAGATATATTATTTTGAGTATGAATTGAACTCGATAATTAAAACAGAATGATTGGTTGTTATTGAGCATGCTACAAAATTCTAGAATACTAAAGAAACATGTAACTTGTCATATGTATTATTATTAAATATATTACTTGATGAGTGTAGAATGTTCTATCTAGAGAATTCTAATAATTAACAATTGTAATGAGATGCCTATAAATATGAGGATAGGCACATTGTAATGATGTAGCAAAAACTACAAGCAATAAAGTTGTTGCATTGTTAAAGCTTTACTTCCACCATTTCAACTATTCAACTATTCAACTATATTCCACTACTACAACTACTAACAAGTGGTATCGGAGCTTCGTTCGTTCGCATATTGGGCAAAAAAAATCTCAACCATTATAAGCTATGGCAAACATTGTTCAATCTCCATCAATTCCCGTCCCTAATTTTACCGGTGAAAATTATGATTTTTGGAGCATACAAATGAAGACATTTTTTAGCTCTCAAGATCTATGGGATATTGTAGATGAAGGATACACTATTCCTGAAGATACTTCAACTCTTAGTCAAGCTCAGAAAAGGGAGCTAAAGGAAAATAAACAAAAAGATTCAAAAGCATTATGTATTCTACAACAAGCGGTGGCCGACGTTATCTTTCCTAGAATAATGGGAGCTGCAAATGCCAAAGAAGCATGGACCACATTACAGGTGGAGTTTCAAGGAAGTGCAAAGGTACGCGCCATTAAACTTCAAACATTAAGGCGTGAGTTTGAATTAATAAAAATGAAGGAGTCGGAGACTGTAAAGGATTATTACTCCAAAATAAAAGAAATAGTTAGCCAAATAAGAGCTTATGGGGATAATATTCTTGACAAGAGGATTGTTGAGAAAATATTAATTTCAATTCCCCGTAAGTATGACCCCATCGTGACTACGATCGAGCAAACTAAAGATATGTCGACCTTATCGGTGACTGAATTAATGGGCTCCCTTGAAGCATTTGAACAAAGAATGAGCAAACATGACGAAGACTCGGTTGAAAATGCTTTTCAGTCGAAACTCAAGTTATCATCCCAAAATAAAGGATATGGAGAAAATAAAAATGATGGAGAAAATTCTAGAAACAAAGGAAGTTCTAGAAATTTCTCAAAGAATAAACAAGATAAATATCCTCCATGTGGAATTTGTAAGATGACAAATCACTTGGAGAAATTCTGTCGGAATCGTGGAAAGCCACAATGCCGGCACTGTAAGAAATATGGACATTTGGAGAAGAATTGCTTCAGCCTAAATAAGCATCAAGCAAATTTCGTCGAAGAGCATGATAGAGCACAACATCAATATGATCGAGATCAACATCTTTTTTATGCTACCCAAGATTCCAGTGATGAAAATGGAGGAAACTGGTACTTGGATAGTGGTTGTAGCAATCACATGGCTAAAGACGGGAGCATTTTCAAGGATATTGATGATTCTGTCAAAGTAAAAGTACGATTGGGGAATGGCACTGTCATAGAATCAAAAGACAGAGGCACTATTATGGTGGAAACAAAGAAAGGTACAAAATTTATCAAAGATGTTTTACTTGATCCAAATCTAAAAGAAAATTTGTTGAGCATTGGCCAGATGATGGAGAAAGGCTACGCTCTTCACTTCGAAGGAGACATTTGCAAAATATATGACAACAACAATAAAAGACTAGAGATAGCCCAAGTAAAAATGGAGAAGAGAAATAGAAGTTTTCCAATAAGTTTTAAATATGCTACTAATATAGCAATGAAAGCACAAGTTGATGACTCATTGTTATGGCATCGAAGATTTGGCCACTTCAACATTCAAGCCTTGAAATTGTTATATCAAAAAAATATGATGAGAGATTTTCCATGTATAAAAGAAAATAATGAAGCCTATGAAGGATGTCTTCTCGGAAAGCAACACAGATCATCATTTCCATCACGAAGCACTTGGAGAGCAAAAGACATGTTGGAGATAGTTCACACTGACGTTTGTGGACCGACGAGAACACCCTCACTCCATAACAACAGGTATTTCATCCTCTTTATTGATGATTTCTCTAGAATGACATGGGTCTACTTCATTAAAGAAAAATCAGAAGTTTTTGGAGTATTCAAGAAGTTTAAGGCTCTTGTCGAAAATCAAAGTGGAAAACGCATAAAAAGGCTTCATAGTGACCGTGGTAAAGAGTACAACTCCCATGAGTTCGATAAATTTTGTGATGATGAGGTCATTGAGCGACAACTTATAGTTGCATACACTCCGCAACAAAATGGGGTATCTGAAAGGAAAAACCGCACAGTTATGGAGATGGCCAGATCAATGCTGAAGGAGAAGGGCTTACCAAACACTTTTTGGGCAGAAGCAGTTTATACTGCTGTCTATGTACTCAACCGATGTCCAACTAGAGCAGTTGAAGACAAGACTCCTGTAGAAGCATGGAGTGGAAGAAAGCCAATAGCCAATCATCTAAGAGTTTTTGGATCTATATGCTATATACATGTTCCAGATCAGAAGAGACACAAACTAGAAGAGAAGACCATACGAGGAATCTTTCTGGGGTATAGCACACAATCAAAAGGATATAGAGTTTATAACTTGCAAACAAAGAAGTTGACGATTATTAGAGATGTCGAGGTTGATGAGAATGCTTCTTGGAATTGGGATGAACAAAATGTTGAGAAGAGAAACATTTCTGTTCCAGTACATCAATCTCATGAAGATGTGGGAGATATGGAAGAACTAACAGAAGAACCAGGTATGCCCCTTTCACCTCCTCAACAACAAACTTCTTCACCAGAGTCTACTCCAAGAAGAGTTAGATCTTTGGTAGATATATATGAAACTTGCAACATGGCTGTATTTGAACCCGAAAGCTATGAAGTAGCATCTAAGCAAGAATTATGGGTCAAAGCAATGAAAGAAGAGATCAAAATGATTGAGAAGAATAATACTTGGGAGCTTGTAGATTGTCCTAAAGATAAAGAAATCGTTGGAGTGAAATGGGTTTATAAGACAAAACTAAACCCGGATGGCTCAATACAAAAACACAAGGCTAGGCTCGTAGCAAAGGGCTACTCACAACAACATGGAGTCGACTATAATGAGACATTTGCTCCAGTTGCACGTCTTGATACAATTAGAGCTTTAGTTTCTCTTGCAGCTCAAAAAGGATGGAATGTTTATCAACTAGATGTCAAATCAGCCTTCCTAAATGGAGTATTAGAAGAAGAGATTTATGTGGAGCAACCGCAAGGCTTTGTAAGTAAGGGCAATGAAGACAAAGTGCTAAGACTAAGAAAAGCCTTATATGGCCTGAAGCAAGCACCTCGAGCATGGTACAACAGAATTGATCAATATTTCAGTAATCAAGGATTTAGGAGGAGCAAGAGTGAGCCAACATTATACATCAAGAAACAAGGTCAGTATGATACTCTCATTGTCTCTCTATATGTTGATGATCTTATCTACATAGGAAACAATACAAAAATGATAACTGCATTCAAAGAAGACATGATGAAAACATTCGAGATGACCGATCTTGGCTTGATGAATTACTTCCTTGGCATCGAGGTGAAACAACATAAGGAAGGTATATTTATCTCTCAAAAGAAATATACCGAAGAACTACTAAAGAAATTTGGAATGAATGATTGCAAACCAGTTGCTACTCCACTCATAGCAAATGAGAGGTTGCAAAAGGATGACAAAGCCCCATAAGTTGATGCATCTCGCTACAGAAGCTTGATTGGAAGTCTACTATATCTTACTACTACGCGACCGGATATTATGTACGCTACAAGTCTTTTATCAAGATTCATGCAAAGTCCAAGTCAGATTCATCTTGGAGTTGCTAAAAGAGTTTTAAGATATTTACAAGGAACAAAGGAGTATGGAATATGGTACAAGACCATGACCAACTCAAAGTTGGTTGGCTACACTGATAGTGATTGGGCAGGTTCAGTAGATGACATGAAAAGCACGTCGGGCTATGCTTTTTCACTTGGATCAGGAATATTCTCATGGGCATCAAAGAAGCAAGCTACAGTTGCACAATCAACAGCAGAAGCAGAATATGTGGCAGCAGCTGAAGCAACAAGTCAAGCTATATGGCTTCGAAGAATACTTGAAGATATAGGTGAACATCAAGGACAACCCATTACAATCTACTGTGACAAAAAATCAGCAATAGCAATGACGAAGAATCTAGTTCATCATAGTCGAACTAAACATATTCCTATAAAGTATCATTTCATCAGAGATGCGGAAGCGGCAAAAGAAATTCAGCTCAACTACTGCAGGACAGAAGATCAAGTTGCAGACATCTTCACAAAGGCACTGCCAAGAGCAAGATTTGAGCAACTTCGAACTATGCTTGGAGTATCCGAATTTTGTATCAAGGAGGAGTATTGAGCATGCTACAAAATTCTAGAATACTAAAGAAACATGTAACTTGTCATATGTATTATTATTAAATATATTACTTGATGAGTGTAGAATGTACTATCTAGAGAATTCTAATAATTAACAATTGTAATGAGATGCCTATAAATATGAGGATAGGCACATTGTAATGATGTAGCAAAAACTACAAGCAATAAAGTTGTTGCATTGTTAAAGCCTTAATTCCACCATTTCAACTATTCAACTATTCAACTATATTCCACTACTACAACTACTAACAAGTGAATGAAATAATTATTGTTGAAAATTTGAATTTTATCTGGTTAAATATTCGAATCTTATTGAAATTCGACTGAAGAGATAAGTGGTTGAATTTAAAAATAAACAATGTCGATGGTAAACAAATTGGAGATTTTTTTTGTTAGAAATATATGAAAAATGGCCGGAAATATGTGTACTCGTGTGTATAAAATTTAACATTTCAAATTTAGAATATAACGAAGTTGTTGTGTGGACAGACGAGATTAAATGGGTGAACTGATGAATAATTTAAAAATGAATAACGAAGTCGGACTACCACCGGAATAATTTTATGGGATTCAGAACGTTGAAAATATAGGCACACAAAATTTTGTTGCGTTTGGAAGTAGTACTAACTGTGCGAATATTGGGTGTTCGGAAATTGTTTACGGTACAATTTAATATTAAATTCAACTAAATATAACCTACCCCATATAAATCTGCGTCGACCTATTTCTGTAACACGCAGCTTACCTATAGCCTATGATAAAACATTGTTCTTATCCCCGCAAATTTCTTCTATAAGAACCATCTCGTTCCCATTTCCTTTGGCAAAGAAATTTCACCCCTTTCAATTTTAATGCCAAAGGCCAATTCCTTTCTTTCCTTTTTATGGCCGCCGAGAACGAATTCCAACCCCAACATCAAAGCTTTGTTTGCGTCCTTCTAATTGTCACCAACCGAAACCCTTTTCCTCCAAATTCTTTAGATAAAAATCGAAGGTTTCCAATCAAAATAATGGCCACCGTAATTTCTTTTAACCAAATCCCTAAATCAAATTTGGTCTGCCACCGAAAATCAATCCACTGCTGCTCAAAACGAAACCCGCAGCTACCAATTCTAAGCCGCCTCATTCTGCCGGCATTTATCGCAAGTCTCTCTTCTAACCCACCTCCATTGCACCCCTCCACTCTGTAAATCAAAATGCAATCGCCACCGAAAGCCGAGCCCTCCATGTTCATCACTGCTAGTACACGTCACCTTCGTGTTTGCTTCTGCAGGTAAGTATTCACTCTCGATTGATTAATCATTAATTCAAATTTATTAACTTCAGTAATTAGCCGGAATAAAATAGTTAATTTGCGGTTCTTGTGTTGAATTACTCCACTTCATGTTTGCTGCCTTTTTGATATTCACTCGGTTTTGGGTTTTGCTGCATTCCTAATTGTAATCACCTCGCCTATACCCCTATCCTGATAAGAACAGCACTAAATTGTTATTTCACTTTGACTTGCCTTGACTAGTTGAACTATACTTTGTCATTTGTTGTAACTATGCTCACGCCTTGGTACTCTGGTTTTTATTTACTACTTGGTTTGATATGCTGTCGTTGTCTTGATTGTAGTTGCTGTGTTGTAAGAAAATCAATACATAATAGTCAATGTCAGGAAATTACCACATTTTAAAATATCTTGTAGTTTGAATATTAGACAAGCATATTGTCCAGTTGAGTTAAAAATGAACACACACATGTGTTTGCTTTTCATATATTAAGATATTCCTGTCCATTTCTTATGAGTCAGCGCTGCTTTATACGAGCTGTCAAATTGATACCTGAAACCTGGGTATACACATCCGTGTATATTATCATTTTATCGAATTGTATATGCTTACTTAAATTCTGAAGTAAACCCGAATATATATCTACATACATATATTTCCACCTTATTGATTGATTTTGCAGAACAGAATTACTGCCTTCGTTTTGTTTTTCCATGAATGCATAACATAGTTAAATGTCCATGCTACACTGATACCGAATTCACCACTCATGTTGCACTATGATATGTCGAAACATACTATGTTTACCATCCTGTGTGACTAGTTTGTAAAACCTGCACTATGTTTAGTAACATATGTACATGGATACCAAAACCCTGACCTAGATCTTTATAACGATGTAAATCATATAATTATGGAATTAAAAGTTTGTTTAAGTGTTCTTCTTGAATTCTCTGCGAGCTGTATAGTTAGAGCATAGGTAGTTGTAAGTATTTATTCCCTCACTTTGAACATACCTGACCATCGTTGGGTTGGGTTTTAATCATTACTGGTTGTCATTAGCTAGTAATATAACCTCGTATAATATTTTCAGATTTAAAGGGGAAAAGATTGTTCATTTCCATGACTGATAAATGTACGATGATTAAGCACTATGCTAATGCTTCTTAAAATAAATTATACCTTCATTGTTTTGTTAGACCGGATAGTTTACACTGCGTACATGAGTTTATATATAGATAAAGCATGGATGATTTACTGAGGAGACCATAATTTAAAATGATTGATAAATTTTAAATATGTTGTTGCTTGAAACTGAAAGACAGCAGACAGTCTTAGAATAAACCCCACTTGAATTCACAATATTAAACTACGATCAGATCTTATACTAATCTGTATATATAAAGGCTTATATGACTTTGTTGTATGATTTAAAATATCACTAAATGAGGGAACATATTTAACATTACTGTAACTTATAAGCATCAAATAGCCTAACAAAGGAGCAAATTTCAGTTTTTCAGATCAACATCAGCCAAAATTACTATATGTTCTAGGTAGTCATAATCAAAACCAAAGCATTATGCACTGCCCCAATTCGCACTTCAGAAGGTTGAATAAATTTTATAGTGAAGTGTCACTTCACGCAAAGTGAACCACTTCAGTCAAAACACTTGTGGGTGTATCACCAAATTCAAAAAAAAAGTAATAAAAGAACATATACGACAAATAGCAAATGGTAACCGAATGTATTATTTATATGCATATTTTCAACTGTCAAAATATAAAGAATTAAGGGAGTGTAAAGCTGTGTATTAGCACGATAGTATAAGTGAGTTCATGATGTTAAAAATATAAACCTGACAGTATATCTATGAGCAAAATTACATTGTAACCCCTGTTACAAATAAATTCTTTGGTAATATATGATGCAAGTATTATAAATGTGTGCTTGTTTCACCTAACATTTGACATACATGTCTTAATTGTTGTTTGCCAGTGAATGTTTTTTCTTTTCAAATATCTACCTGCACATTCCTTTGGTCACTTGAATTTATTAGTCAATGTAAATCAAAAATATTACATCTTATATAGTAGGACATATGCTTATATATAGATGCTTGAGAATTCTTGGCCCTGGTTGTCTTCAGAAAAATATTCATAGACCTTGTCACTAGTATAATTATAGTATGGGCATAAATACCCGTGGTAGTGTATTACACCATTGCCACAAACAGATTTTTGCTGCATCCTCTTGTGCCCTATGTTGCATGGATTTTTGAGACTGTGTTTCTCATTCCTATTAAACATAGACATGTTCTTTTTCAACCACTATCTCAGTAATCTCGGCTTGCATCGGTTATTGTGTTGGTTTCTAGGACACTGAGGCAGTCCACACATGTACCTATACATGTGTGTTTATGCAAGCTCCTGGAATCGCGTATGCTATATATATTCAGTTAGGGATGTTGAGGCGGTGCACGCGTGTATATTATATACACATGTATACTCGCAAATGCCCGATACCGTTCATCCCTGGAAATAGATAGGACTAATATCAACAGATACTACAACTGTTTATTATATATATATGACATCGATTATAGGATTAACTGTTATATTTCAGTTTATATTGAAGTTAATTTACTTGAACATATGATTAATCCTGACACGAGTATTTTGTGTTTTACATGGAATGCTCGGGTCAGATCCGAGTAGTACATATTTAGACATCACAGTTCAAGATTTGAAGATTGGCGAAGCTGGGAATTCAAAAATGCGGCAACTCTGAAGATTTAAAGACAGCAAATATTTTTCTGTTGTATTCAATTGTATTTTTACATTCCGCTGTAAAGAAAAATCTCTTTATCAAAGTTTTTGATTAATATATAAAAGATCATTTTGCTATCCAATACTGTGTTATTTATTTTATTCTGTGTTTCTGTGTTGGTTATGTTTTTAAACTCTATAAGCTAAATAACGAACCGTTGATTTGAACATTTTAAGTTGGTTTTATCACCAATTTGAAGTGGTCAAAAAGGAGGGATGTTACATTTGCACTTAAAGTTTTTGGTAGAATGCCTAAGTGAACTGTTGTTGTTTAATAATGGAGTTAACAATATATTCAATTGCCATGCAAAAAGAAAGGGAAGACTTTGATTACAAATCTCGAATTAAGCATATGCTCATCTTCCCACTGACAGTGTCATACATCAAAATAATGCATTGATTACAAACCTTCAATCAAGCACCATGAAAGGAATATTCCTTTATCTTTGGAAAGAATTTCTTTTCGTATATTTTTCTTTGGCCTTATATTCACATTGATAGGAGACTACATCACCTGTAAAAATACCCATTGTGTTCATTGTAAAATTCTATTTCTTTTCCTGTATTTTGTTCTTATCCTTAATAAAGTTTTTTTTATTTCATCTTATTGTTATTTTCTTTCATAAGAATACATGTTTTCTACACAATTATTTTTGGTAGAACACAAATTGTTATTTATTTTTCTTTATTGCATGTTAGCGATTGACCATTTGATTAGATTCAGCGGTAATTCTAGTTCTAATTTTTTGTTATTGCTTCTGTTTGCTGTTTCTTTTCTAGTAATTTGTTTTTCTATCTTGATTGTCGAATTTAATATAGATCCGGTCAGATTTGAATCTATAATAAATTCAATAGCGTTATTTCAAATCACATCTCCAAATATTGTCTAATTCGCTTGCGATATTACATAAATAATAAATTTAAAAATCCTATATGTGTTTGGCCTGCATACTACACCTCTGTGTGCTTGCAATTTATAATAAATTTGCACTTTTCTAATCCATAGAAAAGTGCCGATCAAGTTTTTGGTGCTATAAAACCGCTATAAAATCTTGCTATAGCGATTCTATAATTGTCATAGATCAACATGCTGTGAAAAGTCTGGTAGATACTATAGCGCGTCATACTTGCAATGGAAAGCTGCTATCTTAAACAGATCAAATAGTGCAACTGCTTTTCTATAGCTTGTGAAGTATGTTGTGGAAAGTTTTTATGACGCATCGGAACGCTATGGAAAGATTGTAATATGTTGACATTCCTTGTTGTTATAACATATTAACAAGCTACGGAAAATTTTTATGACGCATCTAAACGCGTCATGGAAAACTCACTACTGTATACTACAACATCGTTTTGATGCTATAAAAACTGTTTATTCCTTGAAACATATTTTGTATAGCACTACCAGAATGCTATAATAAACAAATTTTCTTTTCATTGCACAGTTTATAAGGCTATACAAAAATTTCTCTTGCAACATTTTGCTGCCATAATATTCAAACACTTCATAAAGTTATATTTCCATAATATTCTGAGTACACAATTAGAGTCATAAGCCAAATAACAAAATATATATATCCACAATATTTCATACATGATGAATTCAAACATAAATAAAACAGTACATACGAGTAAAGCAAACAAAAACGATACATATTAAAAATATTCATGAACTTCGACAAGCATAACCGGTTTGAAGAAGAGCGACATCATATATCAACTTCGAAAGAATCATACAACACCTGTCAAGAAGAAACATAAACAAACGTATATTAGTTATATATACAAATATGTATAATTACAAAAGACGCAAGCTCAGAGAATAAGTTGTTCATTTGCATTATCCAGGCCAAGTTGCCAACAAGTTCACAAGTATTATAGCAATGCAAGCTCAGTCTCAGGTCACAACATGACTGAGGACACATGAACACACAAACTAGCTCTAATGCAACAGTTAACATGGCTGAGGACACATGAACACACAAGCTTGCTCTAATGCAACAGTTATAGCAATGCAAGCTCAGTCTCACGTCACAACGGGTAACCCAATTCAAACCATTTACAATTCTAGAGAAACTTAAAAAAACTGTATACTACAACAAAAACTACAGTTCAAAATGAAACTGCATCGAAAAAGCTTCATCAGAATTCAGTAGTAAACACGTAAACATTCAATAAAATGATTGCTTGCAACAAGATTTCAGTAAAACGTAATGACAGTGTAACAAAAAATGTAAATTCTTCGATTTTCCCTGTCATAAAATCATAAGTCGATTGAAACCTGACAGAGTATAAAACATCAGAGCTCCGGAAAAGCATCTATTCAATAAAATTGTTTTCAAAACTTTTTGATAAAAAGAACAAAAGGTAATTGGATGGTAAGCTGTCAATTTTTACTACTTTCACTTCTCACATTGACTGAATAATCATTTCAGACAACCATGGATGTGGGTACGAGTCTATGGCCAACTTATATTCGAATATTCCTAAATTTGTCTTGCGTCAATATTCCATTTAGTGTTTTTGTGTGTGTGTTTCTAAGCGCGTGTTCTCTTTCAGATAGCCTTCTTTATCTGACTTTGAGATATAGTTAACCAACAAGTTGCTTGTAGAAACAAAATTGATGTAGCCCATGTTTTGACTATTCATTCCATAGTTGCTGATAGCCTTGTTTATTTAGAAGATGAAATAAACTAGTACGATATAACATGCTTTCCTAGATAGAGTTTTATCAATGTATTGTCAAACTTGGCAGGCTCTAAATATGGATGTCTTGATTCATCCAGCGTTGATGTTTAGTAAACCAAAATATGGATGATTAGTAACTAGCATATGATGTACCCAGAGTTATATGACTTGCATCCAACATATGAATAATGCACGAGAGGTTATTTGGGTCTTCAACATACACAGTTTACTAAATAGTTGTTTTACAGTATGAATTCATGTAGGAATCAAGAACTTAAATTAAGTATTATTTTACAGTACGAATTCATGTAGGAATCAAGCACTTAAAATTTAAAGAGTGGTTTCGTTAAGAAATATTGACATAAAATATTTCAGCATTAACAATCTTTAAATTTGAACATTAAAAGATAAAAAGTCAGAAAAAAGCATTTATCCCCAAAAACTTAAGAAACAAATTGCATCCACAAAACCAGCAACCTCTTCCTATCACAGTCAATCACGCGACACTAGAAACAACTCATTAGCCACCTAAAACCATAATTCATCCCATCAGAATCCAATTACACCAAAACTCAATACACGATTCTAAGGGTTGGAAGAACCTTAAACCAACTCAGCAGACTCTGCTCATGTACCAAAAATGTATCGCAGCCGCTCATTAGAATAAGAACAGCTTTGATATCCTTAAATATTTTTTTATCTAAATATATCTGTTAACAAACGTATCTTGAATTGGTGATAGAGCAGCCAACCACACTTATGACCAAGACTTTGAAGTTGGTAATGAGAGACTTAATGACTGATTTTGTATGTCTAAAGAAAATTTGAATTATACTTACTAGAAACCGATTTCATTATGATGTTCGCAGTAGGCCAAGCTATTGTAGTACCAAGAGCATCTTCTATAACTTCTAAATCGGACGTTGTTCTCCATAGACGTGCCTTTGGAATTTTTACGACATCTACCCGAACTCTAACAACATTTTCCCCCAAAGGAACACAATGAACCACGGTAGTTGGATCCGTTGAAGACACATGGCCTGTTGCAACTATTTCTCTCTTTCCCGATCAATCGATCAACATGCATTTACCTTTTCCCATGGAATTTTTAGTATATCAATTAAATAAAGAGGTTATTTTAATATGTGCTTCAATAATTTGTACGATGAAAATAATAATTGAATGGCATATAAATTGTAACACCCCACCTCCGCTAGGGTCACACACAAAGGGAATGCCCTAGTTTTGGTGGAGCATTATCTAGGTAAACACACACAAAGATATCATAAGACAGAACATAAATAAAGCAGCGGTAGAAATTAAAAACCAAATCTTGTACTTTCAAGAAAAGAGTCAAAACCTCATATATCCAAAGTACAAGTTGCCATTATTCCCTTACACCAAGTTCTAAATAAAGAAGCATAAACTTAAAATAACAAAAGTAAATTATTCCCCAAAAATAGCAGACGTGTAGCCATAGCATAGCTCAAGACCAAACCGTACATGAGCTGACAGAAAGCAAGCTAAATCCAAGCTAAGAGCTATAGTTTCCTCCCTGAGAACCTGGGGGAAGAAACGAAAGAAAAAGAGGCGAAAGGAAACATGTCAGTCATAAAGACTGGTAAGTTCAAGTGACTTTCAGCATAAAAACAGGTAAAGGTAACATGACATGTATAAACTAAAAGTAAACATAAGTATGATGTCAAGATAGACTAAGATAACATGATGAATCAAGTATAGGTCAAGTATAGGTCAAGTATAGCATCACATGTTCAAGGTTCGTTGCACCAACTGTACTAGTAGCCCAACTCATGTCAAGTATTAATCATGAAATGATCCCTTGGCCCAAACTCGTGAATGACCCATTACTAGGTCCAACGGAATGATCCACTAATCGATCGACTCCCTACAAGTTCTAGCTCGTTGTGTTTTTGTGTCATGCGGCCTTATCACGAATGTAGTCACCTGTGCTAGGTCCACCATAGGGTGTATCAAGCCCTATGGTGCCAACCACCGACACGAATCAAGCGTGCACAGATAAACCTACGGATGCCCAATGCCTGCTTTTTCAACTCCAGACCACGTGCACAACCATAGCCCGCCTGAAACTACACTGGCGCACACACACAGCCGTCGTTTTGGTCGCTAACAATCAGCCCAGTAATCGTGCCCCACCCTGCCTAGTTCCAGGGTACCATGATACATCTAGTGGGTTACCACTGAAATGGACCGCATAACTAGGGTTTCCATCTAGTAGGTTAAGTGTTGTCATTTAAAATTGAGACTTAACCCCTTCAGTCTAGCATATCAAGTTGGCTATGTGTTGTCATTTAAGTTCGTGACTTAGCCCTACAATTCACGTGTCAAATTGGTTAAGTGTTGTCGTTCAAGTTCATGACCTAACCCTACCAATCATGTTTCAAGTTGGTTAAGTGTTGTCTTTCATGTTCATGACTTAACCCTATCATGTGGCATTAATTCATTAATGCACCCCAACCTCTCACATCAGAACTGTTGTTGTGGTCACTGGATATGCCGGGCGGTTCCGGGTAGATTTACACCACAACTCAGTTTGACCTCAGGTTTTAGGCACGATATGACCAACTACCCACATTGGATCCTATTGTTTGCAGTAACTGGATTTGCCGGGCGATTCCGGGCATATTTACACTACAAACTCAACCCAACCTCGAGTTGGCCATTTTCAAGTTCATTCTAGTGTCATGACCATGTTCAAGTTTCATGTCAAGTTCGTGTCAAGTTTCATGTTTCAACTTATGCCTATTATCAAGTTCATGATTCATGTTTAAAACCAGTTCATGTTTTGCCTAATCTACCCAAATCGTATTCCCATCGCATGTAAATGTCAATCGATCTAAATTACAGTAAAATCTAAATCTAGAGATAAAGCGAATAACATCAAAACTATGATAGGCAGAAGGGACAAGCATAAAGCGATAAAAGAGATTACAAGACTGGCATGATATAACTTGAAATAATCGGTTACAACATCACCTGCATATAGAAATTAACAGGGTTTCAAATCTAGCAAAATAAGGCGATAATCCTGATAAAAACTTGACATAAAAGAATAGGCATGCAAAAGCAAGCCAAACACAAGGATAAGGAGTCAATGGTTTTTGGTGTACATAATAACAAATAAACTAAGCAAGTCACGCCCTAGGTATGGGATCCAACTAAATTCCAATTCGGTGTTCAACATGGTTTTCAACTATAGTGTTATGAGCACTCACTATAATAGTCAATTAACCAAAATAGTTATACAATAGTCATGGATAATTATCCAAAAGAATTCTAGGCAACTACCCTAATAGTCAAAGGCAATTAACTGTAATAGTTTTCAAAGTCATGGTCATAGTCTTATGTTCATAACCAAAGGCAGTAATTCATAGTCATGAGTCATAGGTGGTTAGCCACAATTGTCCTTGTCATAGTCATAGGCAATGATCTTATGTCCTCAGTCATAGGCATAGGCATAGTATTATGTTCACGGTTATAGTACTTGGCCATAGTTTCAATGTCATAGGCATGATAATATTTGATTTACAACGCGAATAGGCCCAAACTGATTTCAAGGCAATATTCCAAATGTCAAGTTCCAAGAAGAACAAGAATAGATATGAATCGATTATCATGCTTAAGTCAAATTTCACTTTATCTCATGTCCAAATTACAGTTAACAAGTTTACATCTCAAAGTAACTAGAACTTACAATGCGTGGATCGGGAATTAGAAAGCAGAATTTGATTGTTGAATCTCTATTTGATTGATCGTGTTCTAATTGAAATCCCCCAATTTGCAAATCTCTAAGCATAGTCTTGATGGAGAAGGGTCATCCTTTTTCTTCCTTTTTATCTTATTATTTTGATTATCTTAGAAGCAGCATAAGGACAGAATGAAATGGTGTGGAGAGAATGAGGCTAGGAGGCTGTTTAAATAGGATTAGGTAGACGAATCTGGACAGAAAACGAGTCTAAATACATCAGGATGCATCTGGTTCAAGAAGTGGGTTCGGGAGGCAGGTCGACCCCCAGGTCGACACTATGGTCGACCTGGTCCTTGGGAGGTCGACACTATGGTCGACCCCCAGGTCGACCTGGTCTATGGGCGAGATTTTTCCCACCCTGCCTTCTGCGGGGTTTGAATTCGAATTTTGAATTCGAAATTCGAGCTGTCTTTGATTCTGAAAATTTCTGAAACTTCTAGAGGTCATAACTTGGTCATACGAACTCCGATTTTTGAAAACTCAGACTCTATTTCATGTAAAATTTCGAGACAAATGCAATGGCATAACCCATTTCCCTTGATTCTTACTTTAAAATTTAATTCTGCCCTGATTTATGACTTTAACATGTTATAAAAATACGGGTTGTTACATTCTCCCCTCCTTAAAGGATTTCGTCCCCGAAATCTCTAAGTTAGGATGAATATATCCTCTCATCCAATCATCCATCTAGTCAACCATCAATCACAGGCATCCATTGTACTTAAGAGATTTCTAATTCTGTATGAACATATGCAGAAAGTGTGTGTACATGTTCCTTATCTAATGCAAATGATCAGGCCTGATTGATCTTCTTAATGCAAACTATGTTTTAGTGCCATGAGTCCAACATGTATGCGAATAGTCCTAGCCATATAAACACTATATGTGTGCACAAACATTCACCATATGCAACATCCACATGATAACACATTCAATTTCATCCATAAACAAGTATAAACACTCATGCATATGCAATATGAAAACGTGTCTGAGCCGATCTAGTGCCTAATGTGTGTTATGCAACCACGAGCAACCACTTGCGACCACTTGCAACCATTTGCAAACATCAACCATAACATGTTTCAAATACATGTTTCCATCCATATGGTTCTACCTAAGGTTCTCAAGATAGGATCGAGAAGATAAGCAAGATAAAACAAAGCATCAAAGAGAAGAAGTTAAAGATGTACCCCTAGAAGGTCCTGCTTATGGGGCTTGCCCTTGCTTCTTAGGGCAATTCTTGCTGATATGTCCAGTTTCACCACACTAAAAGCATGCTCCCATCTTCTTCTTCTTTCTACAATCCTGAGCTATATGCCCTTCAATACCGCAGAAGTGGCATTTTCTTTTCTCACGTATCTTGTTATCCTTATTGTCGTTGTTGTTCTTGCCTCCTTTCTCGGAGTCTTTCTTCTTGTTTTGAGAATCATTCGCCTTGACCTCCTTCTTGCCATTCTCGTCTTCTTCATGAAGTAGGGCCATAACCACCAAGCTCTCAAAGGTCGCCCCCATGGGTACATGAGTCATAGCAAGGCTGTGTAGTGGCTCATTCAAACCTCTGACGAAGCGAAGATCCTTCTTGTGTTGGGTGTTCACTAAATCCAGCCCAAATCTGGCCAGTTGATTAAACCGATAGACGTACTCCCTGACTGTCATGCTTCCTTGCTTAAGAGTTAGGAACTTCTCCATCTGCAGGCTTCTTTCAGCTTGGGAGAGAAATTTCATCTCAAATCTCATCCGGAAGTCTTACGAAGTTTCCACTGGCCTCTCAGCATGGTTAATCTCCCACCAATACGAAGCTTCATCTTTAAGCAACCACACTGTTAGCTGTATCTTTTGCCTGTCGTCAACTTCGAAGATGATGAACAAATCTTCGGTCTCCTTCAGCCAGTTCCTCGCTTCCACAAAGGATTCAGTCCCATAGAAGTCCTTTCCACCCATAGCCTTGAAGTCTCTACAAATCTTTGCGAAAGCATTTCCACGAGGAGGAGGAGGAGGAGGAGGAGGAATCGCTGCAGCTGGAGGAGGAATATCGGCTGTGCCTGCATCGTTGGCCCTAGCCTCTAAGTACCTCCTGAACCAGCCAGGTATTGGCACGCCCTCTGGAAAGTTAAGATTCCCAGACATGTTGAAAAACGAAAAGATAGAGATTCAAACGAGGAAACAAAGGAAAGTGCTAATGGCTTTTGGGGAATAGCCTTTTCAAAATAAAATTTTCTTGAAAAATGCTTCTTTATAAATGGTTTTGAAAATAGTTTCAGAAGGTGTTTAAAAGCTTTTGCCCAGTCTGGTAACCTTCTGCTCTGATACCAAATGTAACACCCCACCTCTGCTAGGGTCACTCACAAAGGGAATGCCCTAGTTTAGGTGGAGCGTTATCTAGGTAAACATACACAGAGATATCACAAGACAGAACATAAATAAAGCAGCGGTAGAAATTAAAAACCAAATCTTGTTACTTTCAAGAAAAGAGTCAGAACCTCATATATCCAAAGTACAAGTTGCCATTATTCCCTTACACCAAGTTCAAAATGAAGAAGCATAAACTTAAAATAACAAAAGTAAATTATTCCCCAAAAATAGCAGACGTGCAGCCATAGCATAGCTCTAGATCAAACCATACATGAGCTGACAGAAAGCAAGCTAAATCCAAGCTAAGAGCTAGAGTTTCCTCCATGAGAACCTGGGGGAAGAAACGAAAGAAAAAGAGGCAAAAGGAAACGGGTTAGTCATAAAGACTGGTAAGTTCAAGTGACTTTCAGCATAAAAACAGGTAAAGGTAACATGACATGTATAAACTGAAAGTAAACATAAGTATGATGTCAAGATAGACTAAGATAACATGATGAATCAAGTATAGGTCAAGTATAGCATCGCATGTTCAAGGTTCGCTGCACCAACTGTAATAGTAGCCCAACCCATGTCAGGTATTAATCATGAAATGATCCCTTGGCCCAAAATCATGAATGACCCATTACTAGGTCCAACGGAACGATCCACTAATCGATCGGCTCCCTACAAGTTCTAGCTCGTTGTGTTTCTGTGTCATACGACCCTATCACGAATGTAGTCACCTGTGCTAGGTCCACCATAGGGTGTATCAAGCCCTATGGTGCCAACCACTGACACAAATCAAGCATGCACAGATAAACCTACGGATGCCCAGTGCCTGGTATTTCAACTCCGGATCACGTGCACGACCATAGTCTGCCTAAACCTACACTGGCGCACCCACATGGCCGTCGTTCTGGTCACTTACAATCATCCCAGTAATCATGCCCCACCCTGCCTAGTTCCAGGGTACCATGATACATCTAGTGGGTTATTGCTGAAATGGACCGCTTAACTAGGGTTTTCGTCTAGTAGGTTAAGTGTTGTCATTTAAATTCAAGACTTAACCCCTTCAGTCTAGCATATCAAGTTGGCTAAGTGTTGTCATTTAAGTTCGTGACTTAGCCCTACAATTCACGTGTCAAGTTGGTTAGGTGTTGTCGTTCAAGTTCATGACCTAACCCTACCAATCATGTTTCAAGTTAGTTAAGTGTTGTCTTTCATGTTCATGACTTAACCCTATCATTTGGCATTAATTCATTAATGCACCCCAACCTTTCACATCAGACCTGTTGTTGTGGTCACTGGATATGCCGGGCGGTTCCGGGTAGATTTACACCACAACTCAGTCTGACTTCGGGTTTCAGGTGCGATATGACCAACTACCCACATTGGATCCTATTGTTTGCAGTAACTGGATTTGCCGGGCGGTTCCGGGCAGATTTACACTGCAAACTCAACCCAACCTCGAGTTGGCCACTTTCAAGTTCATTCTAGTTTCATGACCATGTTCAAGTTTCATGTCAAGTTCATGTCAAGTTTCATGTTTCAACTTATGCCTATTATCAAGTTCATGATTCATGTTTATAACTAGTTCATGTTTTGCCTAATCTACCCAAATCGTATTCCCATCACATGTAAACGTTAATCGATCTAAATTACAAGCAAATCTAAATCTAGAGATAAAGGGAATAACATCAAAACTATGATAGGTAGAAGGGACAAGCATAAAGCGATAAAAGAGATTACAAGACTGACATGATATAACTTGAAATAATCGGTTACAACATCAATGGCATATAGAAATTAATAGGGTTTCAAATCTTGCAAAATAAGTCGTTAGTCCTGATAAAAACTTGACATAAAAGAATAGGCATGCAAAAGCAAGCCAAACACAAGGATAATGAGTCAATGGTTTTTGGTGTACATAATAACAAATAAACTAAGCAAGTCACACCCTAGGTATGGGATCCAACTAAATGCCAATTCGGTGTTCAACATGGTTTTCAACTATAGTATTATGAGGACTCACTATAATAGTCAATTAACCAAAATAGTTATACAATAGTCATGGATAATTATCCAAAAGAGTTCTAGGCAACTACCCTAATAGTCATAGGCAATTAACTGTAATAGTTTTCAAAGTCATGGTCATAGTCTTATGTTCATAACCATAGGCAGTAATTCATAGTCACGAGTCATAGGTGGTTAGCCACAATTGTCCTTGTCATAGTCATAGGTAATGGTCTTATGTCCTCAGTCATAGGCATAGGCATAGTCTTATGTTCACGGTTATAGTACTTGGCCATAGTTTCAATGTCATAGGCATGATAATATTTGATTTACAACGCGTATAGGCCCAAACTGATTTCAAGGCAATATTCCAAATGTCAAGATCCAAGAAGAACAAGAATAGATATGAATCAATTATCATGCTTAAGTCAAATTTCACTTAATCTCATGTCCAAATTACAATTAACAAGTTTAGATCTCAAAGTAACTAGAACTTACAGTGCATGGATCGGGAATTAGAAAGCATAATTTGATTGTTGAATCTCTATTTGATTGATCGTGCTCTAATTGAAATCCCCCAATTTGCAAATCTCTAAGCGTAGTCTTGATGGAGAAGGAGCAGTCCTTCTTCTTCCTTTTTATCTTATTATTTTGATTATCTTAGAAGCAGCATAAGGACAGAATGAAATGGTGTGAGAGCATGAGGCTAGGAGGCTGTTTAAATAGGATTAGGCAGACGAATCTGGACAGAAAACGAGTTTAAATACATCAGGATGCATCTGGTTCAAGAAGTGGGTTCGAGAGGCAGGTCGACCCCTAGTTCGACACTATGGTCGACCTGGTCCTTGGGAGCTCGACACTATAGTCGACCCCCAAGTCGACCTGGTCTATATGGGATTTTCCCGCCCTGCCTGCTGCGAAATTCGAATTCGAAATTCAAGCTGTCTTTGATTCTGAAAATTTATGAAACTTCTAGAGGTCATAACTTGGTCATACGAACTCCGATTTTCGAAAAGTCGGACTTTATTTAATGTAAAAATTCGATACGAACGCAATGGCGTAACCCATTTCCCTTGATTCTTATTTTAAAATTTAATTCTGCCTTGATTTATGAATTTAACATGTTATAAAAATACGGGTTGTTACATAAATAAGTTTGATGCATACCTTCTCGACAACTCCAACATTACTCGTATGACTAATTGATGATGTTGTGTTAACTGTTTCGATAATTACTTTCGATTTAGGCCATGCAACTTTGGTACCAATAGCTTCTCCAACTCGTGCCAATCCTTTTGTAGGCCTCCATAGAAAAGCATTTTCGATCTTTGGATTATCTATCCAAATTGCAATGGCATCCGTACCAAGAGGGAGACCATTCACGAGTTCCTTCGGATCACTCGAATGCAATAGTCCATCTGCGACTAATTCTTCACTGCCACTCCAGTCAATTAATTTGCATTTATGATTTACGCTATTACTTTTGCTCTAATAAAAAAGAACATATTACTCTTTTTGTACATTGAAAATAAAAAATTTAATTAGTAGAAAAATAGAATGATTACCGCATTATCCTCTTTTTCAAAGTTATTGAAGTTGTGCAAAACAACCTTAGTAATTGGCCATGCTACTATCTCACCTTCGACATCTCCGATGTGTGTTGAATAAGGTGAAGGTCGCCACAAGAAAGCATCTAGATTTATTACAGTGTCAATAATTTTTTTAGCATCAGGTCCTAAAGGAATTTGTTGGATAAGCTCCAACAGGTTACTTGGCAAGACTCTTCCTTCCGCAACAATTTCATCTGTCCCACTCCAATCTAATAAGTCACAGGTGTCATATTGTTTATCATGTTTGTTCTACAATTAATCAAAAGAAAATTATATATTAATAATGAAATTAAATGCCATACATAATGATATCACACTAGTACTATAACTTTTACCACTTGATGCACATTTGCTTCACACGAGTTTCCTTTTCCCTGTCAATAAAAAAAACAGTAGTGAATATTGCAGTATACCATGATCAATTTTTTTTAAGCAACTTCCAATAGAAAAAAAAAAGTGTATGTAGTTCTTACTAGAATAACCTAGTTATGAACTAACATATGACTAACATAAACATACTAAAACAGCAGTGTTTCAGTTTTTGGATAAATCTATTTAGAACTGTTTAAAATGGTTTAAACTGCAAAGCTAACTTAAAAGTATTTTAAATAGTTGAAAACTGATGTATTTCAGGGTACACTGGTGTCTTCAACTGCAGTAAACTGTTTAAAACTGAAATTCAGTTTCAGGATATTTATAATAAACAGATCACATTGTTATCTCAGATACATTCAACAGTGTAGATAATATTGCACTTTATTTATGCCATTTTTTGCATATAAAGTAAAATAAATAAAGAGACTGGAAGTAAAATAAGCAGATAATATTACACTTTAATTCTTGACTTAATTTATTATGTATGAGGTAATCGTCTTTTTGATATGATGTGCTTCCTTTTTATCCACTAATATATCTGGACAATTTAAAATTTGTTTTCAGTAATTTATGAATTTTAAAATTTGAAACTGAACATTGTTCTGTGTCTGTTTTAAGAAACTAAGTTATCTCAGTCACTCAATTCCAATTTCATCTATAAAAAACTGAATATCGCTCAGTTTTTGAAACTTAAACAGTGCCTCAGTTTCTATTCCAAGAAATGAGCTATAAGTTTAAGAAATTGAACATAGCTCAATTCCAGAAACCGAGCAATGCTATAACCGAGCGATGACTCAGTTTCAAAAGCTGAGCATTGCTTACACATGAAAATACTCTAGTTTCCAAAAGCGGAACCATTATTTTTTGCTTACACATTACTTCCACAAAGTTTGGAGAGAAAGCCACTACCACTGACACATGAAAAGATGTCAACTGCCCAAACCGTTCCCAGTCGAGTTTTACTATTTTACTCTTGCATTTAACTTCCAAAATAAAAAAATAAAAAAATAAGATTGTCTAAGATTTTGCCCGAAACATGCAAATATTTTGCATGAAATTCTAGAAAAAATAATTGACCATTCACAGTTTTTATTGTATGTATTTGCAGTAAAAACTACAACTTTTATCGTAGACATATATCGTATTCGGTAAATGTTTGCAATAAAAACTATAAATATTTGTCAGTTTTATTGCAAATTTGCAAATATTTGCAAAAATCCTGCTGGTTTATTTTTGAAAATTTGCAAATATTTCATAGATTACATAATAGCATCCTACATAATAACATCGACGTATTTTTTGATGAGAACCGACAGAAAATAAAGTGGTTGAACTGAGCAAACTACATACCTGATTTTTCAAAAGCATATGGACAATCGCGTCTAATTCTGAGATTTTATTTTGCATGTCGACCGTTTGTTTTTCCCTTATGTGTGACCATATTGCCTTGGTATAGGTCATACCCCTTCCCATTGCTCTCAATCGTTCTGGTCTATCCTGTCCCAATACTTTTGCAAGCACATCGTCTTTGTAATTATGCATCGAGCTAGAACCTGATTCATTTTGTACTGGTTTAATTTTTTCCTACACATGTTGTCATACATGCATATTATACACAATTGAACTATCACAATGGCAAATAAATTGTTATCTAACAAAAGTTTGGAAGTACTTACAATAGCATCCGTGGCAACCAAATTTACCGGTTCGCCATTTTTTCGTGTGTGCGATTTGATCCACACTTTAGCTCGACAAACAGAAGATGGATGGGGACTCGTTTTTTTCTATGTTTAAAGAATATTTTTTTACAACACGCCACAACGACTACCCAGCAAAAAAATATTATGGTATGTGAATTAGCAATTCTTACCAAATCATGGGCCTTTCGAGCCATTCCTCTACGACTACTTGTATGTTGTATCTGATTGTCTCTAATAGCTTGCTATTTCCGACTTAATTACTAAAAATAAAATGAAAACATACATTAAAAAATTTTAGCTTGATTTTCGCATCTCATCAACATTAATGTGTAAGTATTACCTTAAACTCTGGAGTCATTTTGGACTTGACAAACTTCTTCCACTCATTCAAACTTAAGTTGCCGGGTTTTAACCATTTTCTCTCTTCTTCATTCTTTGTTTCCACTACTTGACGAACTAATCGTGATTTTGAACCTCTAACGATGCACCTCATTTGATGAAATATGCACGCTTTTTGCCATTCCTCATCTAGGTTAAATCTAACCTGCAATATATAAGTGCTCATATTTTATGCAAGGAAGAGGCTTATATTTTAATTCTTTAAAGTTCAAAAATAATGAGAAACACAGGTGGTTTTAAAGGTTAGAATAATTATGTAGGTAGAGCTTCAGTTTTGTAGAGAGTGATCAAAACATCATAAAAACTAAGATAACTAAACAAATTAGGTCACAATTAGATCATCGATCGCCGCCCACTACCAGCTTATCCATGACTATGCCAGCCAAACCAGCTAAAAGACCTCTGAGCAGTGCTTTACAACCAGCATGCCCTATATATTTAGATTTGTCATGTCTACAAGCTTTAATCCTCCAAACATACATAACCCTCTTTCTTTTGTGGTATGGTACATCTCAAGCATGCAAAAAGAAACATATATAATAGCTCAACATATGCAGGTGTATCAACACATATCTACACACATGCAAAAGTATCATGATGATGTACGAAAGCAAGCAGACACACCTTTAAGCATGAATCAATCAATACGCCTGTAAAACACAAATCAAGGCACTTGGATTGACTTTATTTGAACTAATTCCGATAGCTATACGTTACTGCAACACACTGGAAAAAGGGTAACTTAAGACAATGGGACAACTGATTGTAACAAATTGCACAGAGATTAAAAAACCAGGTTGCAATGTCAGCATAAACACAAGATAAGGGAAAAGGAATGAACGGGTGCCCCCCACGGATCTCTCCTGCCCTCCCTCCCCTCCCCCCAAAGGTTTTCCTTGTTACTTACCATTTCATATACCATTATCTCCCTTCTCATTCTCCTCCTCCTTGTAATGATTATAATCTTCCAATAGCTCATTCATTACCATGCCATAAGAAATACATATTGAAAATGCAAAATACAAAACTAGTTTATTATTACTCAGCCCAAAAAAAGGGTTTCGAAACTTTTGTTGATGCAAGAGTGTGTACTGGATATAATACTATTAGTATATCTTTACTGTTCTACATTATACTGTTGTTTATATACATTATCAAAATGGGTATAACGTTATGGATCATAATTTATTTACATAGAGTTATAATTAGCTAACTATTACGATTGGACATTGCACATAGAGTAGTTTCTAGATGTGCTTATTATGTATAAATGCATATGCTATGTAATGTAACAACAAGTAGTGATATGACCTATTTGTAATGTATCGAGTTCTCTTAATTATGATAAAAATAATTCAGGAAGAAGTTAAAAACTGACCCCTCCCATAAGACCTCTCTCTTGGCGGTTGCTTTTACAAAATTTACATATAGGAAAATTTATTAGAATACATACTTCGCATTTTTCTGGCTTCTTTATGCATATCCAACTGCACATATATCAAGTTATCTATGAATGCACTATATTTGCCAGACTCCAATTACACTACAATTTTGTTAGTTTTCTTTATATGCAGTATTATACAATAAGTTACAAAATTTGATTAAAAAAATAGTGGAAAAGGTTATCATCTGGTATAGGGTAAGTGATTTTCTTTTAAATAATCTAAAGGTGTGATCATGGCTTGTTCACATTAAGCTACACAACCAACATATCTTGGTCCTTTTAACTACAAGTTCAAAATACAATAAAAGATGTGCGGAAAAAATGACAATTCTTAACCTTACATATTTAATCCATAGAACCGATATTTTAATTCGCTCTCTTTAGCAACTCCCAACTATTGTACGATTTTATGTACTGAGAGAGCTAATTCAACTATGATGTTGCCTCTCTTCTGTCACACAGAAAGAAAAATAAAAATTTAACTGTGAAGAAAAACAAATCATAAAAACTAATTTAAATAAACATCATAAAATGTAGAATCGACATGCATATGAAAAATGTAATAACCCGGAAATCCGAGCCAATTTAAAATTTTTATTTTGGCAATTTTAGTGAATTTTGAATATTTAAAATGAAATATTTTAAATAATATCGATGAGAAATATATTTTGAATAGAATTCGAACGTATATATTATATAGATCGTCGTTAGAATATAAATATTTATTTTAAATTATAAAAGGAATTGAAAATGGCGTGGTAGTTCGATAATTCGATTTCAAAATTCAAATGAATGTACCGGGTGCAAAATAAACCGGATTTTAGTGAAACCAAAAATATTTAAATCCAATTGATAACATATTTCCAACGAATCCGAAAAATTGAAATTTCATAGCGGGGATAAAAAGATATGTCCAGTTGAAATTTCAGAATAGTCGCTATGGAATTTCGGCCCTTAAAAATAGCCATTTTGCAAACGACCTCGGATTTAGACGAAACCACTTTTGTTGGATCCGCGATGCAAAGTTATTGCTAGATTCCAATTTTCATAATTTTTCGATTCAATATGTGAGCGTGGCAAAGGAAAACGCGTTTGACCAGTTTTAGTTGATTTTAATCGACTGGAAATTGGCTATTTTTCAAACAGTCTCAGAATTCGATGAAACTAGTTTTGTTAGGAACGTATCGTCGATACGAAGCTAGAAAATATTTTTCTGGAATTTTTTGAGTTAGTATGTAGCCCCGGTAAATTGAAATGCACGTTCAAATTCAATATATAGAGTTATATGTTGATTTTGAAGAAAACTAATCGAAACAATCGAATCAGCCTACGATACATATCCCATTGTGTTCGGAATAGGGGTAATTAGCTATGGACGATAGGCGGTGGGTCTCGTTTCGAGTTCGAATGAAAAAGTTGCTTTTTGAAATTAAATAAAATAAATAAATTAAAATTAAAATATCCCTCCCTCTTCCCTTATCACTCAGGCCCCCCCTCTCCTTTTCATTTGCAGATCGAACAAAGAAAAAAAAGAGAAAAAAAGACGCTCGTCAATGTCGATCCTCCGGGACACCACACCGCCGATGGCGACGCTCCCCTCTCCCTGACGATGGCGCTCCCTCCGACGCTCCACCTCGTCGGCCAACACCCTCTCCAGATCGTGGAAACCCGCCAACCCGCATCCAACGGCCTCCGCTACCCCCAAACCCGCATCCAACCACCTCCGCCCCCCGTTACTCCACCTGCGCCGACCCCTCCGCCTTCCCCCAACCCAGACCACCTCGAGCGAGATCCCCCCCCCCTTTGCGACGCCAAGAACCCCCCTCCTTGCTGAGAAAAAAATACAATAAGTCCTATTTACTCATTTTTATTATTTATTTTCTATAGATCTGATTTTATTTTAAACCATTGAAAATAATATATGATCATTAAAACTGAATTATGATAAGTTATAAAAAATATAACTTTGTGGGAAAAATATGATTTTTCATTGATAGAGAATATGGCTTTTGGCATATAAAAGAATACGATTTTATTTATACTTTCATATAGTAAGTTAAAAATTTAATTTTTATTCGAGTAGTAGATTAAAAATATGATTTATATATACTAGAAAATATAAAAATGTGATTTTTATAAAGTAGAAATATTAAAAATATGATTTTTATATTTTAGAAAGAATAAAAATATAATTTTTATGTAATAGAGAATATAAAAATATCATCTTTATATATGTAGCGAAATAAAAATCTGATTTTTATTATATATATGTTGAAATAAAAAGGTGATTTGTATGGTGGTGGTATAAAAATTCGATCTTTATATTAGAAGTAGATAGATAAAAATATAATTTTTATATAGAGAATAGCGTGATAAAAATATAATCTTTATCATATGAGCACCGTTATAAAAATAGAATTTTTATCATATATATAGCAAAGTAAAAATACGATTTTTATCATTAAAATGGTTAAGGAAAAATATGATTTTTAAATTGAAAGTGAACAAATAAAAATGTGATTTTTATATATGTAGTGGCTACGGACAGTGGAATGGACGAAAGGCGAAAACAACGAAGATTTCTACATAAGAAGAGTCGTGGCATTTGGATTAGCTAGTCGGTGAGGACTCCTCACTTTTGAATTTATTTCTAGTTGAAATATATACTAGGATGCGGACGGTGTTTAGTAGCACCCGACACCCGTCGTCCACAGACCATGGACGGCTTGTATGCTTGTTTGTTTGATTTTGATGTGTAGTTGATTGTGTGATGTGATGTGAAATGAAATAAAATATTTATATAGTTAGAAATATTTTATAGGTGAAAATAGAATTTTTAACGTGTATTTAAAATAAATATTTATAAACAAATTAGAGATTTGTTTATATACACTGATTTTATTGATATTGATTAGAACGATAAATTTTACACATCGCCCAACTGCCCAAATAAAATCTGTAATTGATTGTTTGAAACCCCACACGGGTATTGGGATGATATATGACATACACTAATCCCAATAATTAGTTGTATGTCAATCGATTGATTGACAGACTGTCATAAGCGTTAAATATTTATATTTGATGCTTATACAGTGTAGAATGCACTTTGGATGATGGTTGATTATTCATCGTTGTTAATGTATACATGTGTTGTAGAAAATCCATATAATTAACATTATATGGTAATTGATTGGGCCTCATTCCAGTTTTGAAAAAAATATTTGAATAGAAATATTTGAAAAGAGATATTTGAAATAGAATATTGGAAAATAGAAATACATGAAGCCGTGTTGATTAGATTGACGCCATTTTTACGTGAACGATATTTATATCGATTTTATTCATTTTATAATGAATATCGAAAGTGATTTCAAAATCTGATATTTTGAATAGAATTGAATTCGAATTGAAATTGAATAGAAATGAATTCGAATTAAATTGAAATTCGAATTAAATTGAAATTGAATTGAAATCGTTTTGAAATGAAATTAAAAAGAATTTATATTGGAATATTCAATTTTGATTAGAAATTGAATATGATGTTGAAAACGTTTCGCAAACGAATTTAAAACGATTTATAAAATACGTTTTGAAAGGAAATCGACAAGATATATATAATATATATATATTATATATATAATGGCCTGAATAGAACGCGCCGCGCCGCGGCAGTTCGCGAATTTCGACCATTGACTTCGAATGGACATTGCGGGAGATCCGACCGCCGGATTCTCCTAAAACCGGAACCATTGGGTTCGTATCGATAAGGGCTTTCTAACGAATATTAGAAATTAGAAATCTAACGGTTGGATTTGGAATTATGTCCTAATCAAATTTGGAAAAGGTCGCTGTAAGTGCAGTTCGATGGCCGTTGATGGAAATCGACTGTACGGGCCTTGATAAAATTATTAAAAATATTAATAATTTGTGTAAAATCATAAGAAATGATTTGGGAAGAATTGGGATGAAAAACTCCATGTTTGAAAAGATAAAAATAGATTTTTATCGAAATGAACTAGTTTTGAACTAGAATAATAATTTATTTATTTTTAAAATAAATAAATTGGATTTGAAATGGTTTTGAAAATAACCAGAAATTCCAATAATTGAATTAGAATGGATTTGAATCGAAATTGTCTTCAGAATATTTCGATGTTGGATTTCGTGATTATACAGATATTGTTATGGAAATTTGAAAGATATATTTATATCGATATTTCCAATACGATATTTGTTGGTCGTAGAATTTGATATTGAATAAGTCGATATATATTCTATTCAGAGCCTTGTATTTAATATCAAATGTGATTTGAGTTTGTCGTGAATGGTGTCTTCATTAACACTGTTCTTAAGCTCAGTTGAGAAAAAGATTAAATCTTTTTATTTAGATTTAATGAGGTGTACCAATTAAATAATATTTAATTGGAATTGAGTTGGTATTGATTTTTGGGTTTACCGTGAACAGTGTTTTAAATAACACTTGTTCTTTAACCCGATAATTAATGGAATGTGCTTTTGGGTTGTTGTGAAAGGTATCTTCAATAATACTGTTCTTAGACCCAAAGGAGTTAAGAAAATCAGAAACTAACTGGAGATTAGTTAAGTTGAATGGTTTCTTGGGTATTGATCTGACGTTGGTTTCGGCCTTTGGGGTTAATACTTAGGGAATTGTTCACTTGCTAATTTACGGTTAGGGACTGATTGAAATGTGAAGTGATTTTGGGTTTATCGTGAACCGTGTTTTAAATGACACTGATTCTTTAACCCAGTTAAAGATTAAAACTAAGTGGAATTTTAATGAATCTTTAATTAGATTGAAAAGATCGAGAATGGAGTATCACCAGTTTTACTCCAGGCGATAGTTAAATCTTTAATTAGATTTGAACGTGAAATGGTAATTGAATTTACCACTAACACCGTGGTGTTAGATATGAAGTATTACCAGTTTTACTTCATGAGATGAATAAGTGGGGATTGGGAAATAAAATAAATGATCACTTCGATGTGGTTCGCTAATCCCTACTAGTTTGAATTGATATTCAAAAGTAGATTAAAGAATAAATTTAAAAGATTTATCTTTGATAAAATTAATGAGAACCTTTCCCTAAGAATGGGAAATTTAGAAACTAACTGTCGGTTAGCTAAGCAGAATGGTTTTCTGGATATTGATCTGATGTTGGTTTCGACCTTCGGGGTTAATATTTGGAGAATTATTCTCTTGTTAATTTATGGTTAGTGACTGATGAATTGGAATGATGCATATGTTGTGTTTGTGTAACACTTGTTTATTATATACGCGTGTTATTCGAAAAGACTGGGTTTATCCCATTTTGAATAACCGATACGACGATAAGTCGAAGATGAAGACGGTGGTCGAAGACCAGAGGTCTTCACGTCGTTTGGATAATTACTGTTGATCTTGATTAAGCCGTACACCCAAGAGGAGGGAATCAGTTGGTGATCGTCCAGACGTACTTGAAGATCAATGGATATGCGGGGTACTAGGTGCCTCTGGTTTCGTTCAGACCCAGAACGGACTTGCAAATGGACTGTGTGTCTGACATCGGATTTCATTGTAACAACCCGTATTTCGATAACGTGTTAAGACAAGAATCAAGGCAGAATTTAATTATAAATTCTTAATCAAGGGAAACGGGCTGTGCCATTGCGTTTGTCTCGGAAAATTACGCGAAATAGAGTCCGAGTTTTCGTAAATCGGAGTCCGTATGACCAAGTTATGGCCCGTCAAAGTTTCACGAAAAATCAAAAACTGGTCATGTTTTTGAGGCCCGGGATGAGTTTTGGGCTGATTTTAAGGCCCTAAATGGGTCCAAACACTTGACTTCTTTCCCAAGACATGCTTTAAAGGCTAGGATTGGTTCTCGGGTTTATCCTATGACTAAAACTATCCTAGTCTTCTATAAAAGACCCATAACCCTCTCCTAAAACCCTCATAAATGGATCCTACAACTAAACTGTGCCAAAATGTCCACTCACCATGGCCTCCACCTTCATGTCATGGCCTCCATCTTCAAACCATGGCCTCCATCCTCTTGTCATAAACTCTATCTTCATTCACATGAGAGATTACATGTCATATGAGTGATTTCAAGTTTGTATGAGGGTTCATAAGTTGCATTCTAGCCAAAGTTGCAACCTTTCTTGACTAAAAAGCAAGGATCTTGTATGAGAGTGTCTAAGCTTCATTTAAGCCAAAGATGCAACCTTTTCTTGACCAAAAAGCAAGGATCTTGCATGAGAGCTCATAAGCTTCATTCAAAGCCAAAGTTGAAACCTTTCTTCTTCAAAGCAAGGATTTTTATTGATTTTGCTCAAGGGTTTTCTAAGGAGCTTGTTGATTTAGGGTTTTTGCTAGTGTGGCTTCGTCTCAATCTTATTTTATATTGATTTGTGCCTTCATAGCATTGTAAGCCCCCTCCTACTCTTAGATATTAACTTTAAACTTAATATGACATATTGTAAGTTGGGTTTGAACATTAAGTATGTTGCATACTATCATGTTATGTATCCTATCATGACTATAAAGTCATTATCTTGATCTTGTGGGCTTAAAGCTATGAGCTTTATGTTGAATGTTGCATTTTGGCAACATGAAAGTTATCATATCCCTTATGATAACTTGCATATAATGCTTTATGCGAACTTCTAGTAACTTTTCCATGTCATCTATCACCATGATTCACCTATGTGCTAAGTTTGAGGTTATGCATGTTTTTGAGACTTGAAAATGTAACATGCAAGTTTATGAACACATTTATGCCTCATTTGCCACCATGATTAACTTGTGGCCTTATACCTCTTTTGTCATGCCTTTGCCAAGTTCCTCCTTTTAATCCATTATGCGTTGTTGCGAATGTATATGCGAGTTAAGAAGCGTTGGGGTTACATTATGGGAAAACATAATGACATGAACATGATTTGGATAAGTTGGTATAAACATGACAACATGTAACATTAAATATGACATGGAACTTGAAAACTTGACACGTATGGGTTGTAAGTGTAACAAGACACTAGACCAAACATGAAAATGGCCAACTCGAGGTTGGGTTGAGTTTGTAGCATAAATCTACCCGGACCCGCCCGGCTTAACTAGTGGCTACAAACAATAGGATCTAATGTGAGAAGTTGGTCATGTCGCGCTTAAGACCCGAGGTTAGACTAGGTTGTGGTGTAAAACTACCCGGACCCGCCCGGCTTAACTAGTAACTACAACAAGGTCTAATGTGAGAGGTTAAGAGTGCATTAATTAAATTAATGCCACATGATAAGGTTAAGTAAATTTGACTGATGACACTTAACCGATATGACACGAATGGGTAGGTTAAGTGGGACAGGGCTTGATTTCTTAATGACACTTAACCATACAAGACAATTAGGGATGGGATTAAGTAATTTACGCTTAACTAATCCGACTTGATAATTAGATGGGTTTAAGTAATCCACACTTAACTAATCTAAACACGGTAAATTCGATGAGGTTAAGTAATCCATACTTAACTAATCTAACATGGTAATTAGATGGGGTTAAGTAACTTAGACTTAACTAATCTAAACACGGTAATTAGATGGGGTTAGGTAACTTAGACTTAACTAATCTAAACACGGTAATTAGATGGGGTTAAGTAACCTTCACTTAACTAATCTAAACACGGTAATTCGATGGGGTTAAGTTAAACACTTAACCAATCTAAACATGGTAATTCAATGAGGTTAAGTAACCAATACTTAACCAACTTAACACGGTAATTTAATGGGGTTAAGTATCTTATACTTAACCAATTATACATGATGATTTGATGAGGTTGAGTAACCTATACTTAACCAATCTAATATGCGGACCTGATAGGGTTAAGTCACAAGATCTTTTAAATAAACTTGACCATTGTAATACGATTAGTGGATGGGGTTAAGCTAACCCATGCTTAACCAATCCGACTCGATAATCTGATGGGATTAAGATAATCTATGCTTAATCAATCTAACATGATAATATGATAGGGTTAAGACAAATAAATGCTTAACCAATTTGACTTGATAGGGTTAAGTCACGAGCTTCTTGGTACACTTAACCAACTTGTAGGCTAAGCCTTGAACTTGAGTACTTAGCCAATCTTGACATGATTCGTAGGCGGGTTAAGTCATGAACTTGGATAACAACACTTAACCCATTTGACAAAACCCTAGCTCAGGGGACTAGGTTGGGAATAGTAGTTAACAAGGATAGCGGAAAGAGGGGCTAAGTGGTAAACCTTAGTAAGGGTAACTAAGTAATAATTCTTAGCAAAGGACATGGGAATAGTTCATAAAGAGATGAGTAACCTGGTACGGTAGGTCATCGCTTAGTATACGAGGGGGAGCAAGTTATCTGACTTGGATAAAAGCTCCAGCGGACTGGGTGACGAAGCGGAAGCTTCGGGGAACGTGAGGGTACTCTTGGTATCCCTCTGTGAGGTGGCAAGTGGTCCATGAAACCCGGCCTCACAGGGGTTAAGGTCTGCGGTAGAAGAGCCAAGAGTATGCCTTGGTTGCTATGCGAGCGACCTAAAGACTGGGATGGATTAGCGTGGAGTCGACGATACTTGATTTTGCCCCGGGATAGCATGTCGCCGACTACCTACCATCTTTAGTCAATCGTGTACGTACGGAAAGGCAGGGAACTCCCAAAAGACCATATACTAGCTATCAAGTTATGGGTGAGGTTGGCTATCTGGAAGTGGGCATCGATGGGCCTTAGTGTAGTTCTCATACATGATTTTTCTTGGATTGCATTTCAGTAGTTGAGGGAGGGGTCACGTAGGACCATAGCCACGGGTACAAAAACAGACCTTGATATCTGCATCAGCAAACGACTTAAAGCTCCCGACCGAGTTCCGTATTTCTTGATTTGCCCTGGCACGGAACTCGGATGGCACATTGAGGAACATGTGCATCTAGACATGGAAAACGATTCACGATACATACGTGGGATAAAGGGCGTGGTTGACGGGTGGCATAATCCCTAGTGGCCCTAGGTGGTTGAACCCAAACCGAGACACAGAAACGTTCATTAGGTAGCATAATCCCTAGTGGTCCTAGGTGGCATAAATCCTAAGTGGACACGCGATAGTTCATGGTAAGGAAACATAACTAGATCGAGGGTAGCAGTCCAAAATAACTTCAAGGATAAAACGTTTACATGGGAAAGCCCGTATGGCCTACGGCAAAGGACTGAACTTATACATGGAAAGAAACATTCGAGTTGGGAAAACCTACATATGCTATATATTAGGTTGACATGGACCATTACATGACATCGGGCAAGGGACATTCATAGTTGACACATGACACGGGTTGGGATACTAGTACGAGGGGTGCAGAGCAAATATACATGATAAACACCGTAGGATGTTATACATGATAGATACCTTGGGATAGTATACTTGATAGAAACCTGACAATGTGATACCTTGATTTATCTTGACACCGTAGTTTATCATGACACACTCGTGTATCTTGGTACAGTAGTCCATCCTGTTATTTTGGTTTAGCTTATCTATCTTGTCATCATACTTATGTTCATCTCAGTTCCTCATGCCAGTTAACTTTACTAGTTTATATACTGATAGTAGATAGGGCTTACCAGTCTTTATGACTGACCCCGTTTTGTTTCGCCTCTTGTCTTCCGTTCCCCCCCCAGGTTACAGGGAGGAAATGCTATTGTTAGTTTGGACTTCTTCTGTTTGAAGGTCATCACGCATGGCTTGGACTTTTCTTGGCTATGGCTACTTTACTGTTTTACTTGGGGAATAATTTATGAAATGGTTTTATGCTTCTTTATTATTGCAAGACAGGTTTTGATGTATTCTGATGTAAAAGGCTTTAGACCTTATTTTATAAGGTAATGAAATTTGTTTTACTTCCGCTGTTTTATATATATATATATATATATATATATATATATATATATATGTTCTGTCTTGTAATATTTCTGTGCATGTTTACCTCGATAATGCTTCACCAAACCTAGTGCATTCCCTTTGTGAGTGACCCTAGCGGAGGTGGGGTGTTACATTCATTCTGTGTAATTGATTTTGATTTCATAGCGTGAATTGCCTGTGTGGCATGCTAAGATGCAATGATCAAGGCTTCTGTTGAAAATCAGAGTCTTGTGGTTGATGATCAAAGCACGACCTGTGTGGCATAGCTTTGTGTAACGTGAATTCGCGAGCCTCACACCCCGGTTGTGAACTAAAAACGGGAGAAGGACCTCAGGGAGGACATGCGTTTCTTTCTAGCTAGAAGTGGCGTCAGTGGTTTTACATGCCCTGACGAGTTTGAGTTATGTGGTTGTTGCAGTTGCGAGGCGCCTCGGATATATCGGTCGATCTGGGATCGATTGTAACAACCCGAATTTTATAACATTTTAAAACAAGAAATCAGGGCAGAATTAAATTATAAATTATGAATCAAGTGAAACGTGTTGCGCCATTGCGTTCGTCTCGGAATTCTGGTTGGAAACGAGTCCGAAATTTCGTAAATCGGAGTCCGTATGACCGAGATATGGCCCATAGAAGATTTCAGAAAATTCAAAATTCAGCCAGAAATTCGAAATCAGCTCCAAACAGATTGGGCGGGAAATTTTCCCGCCCTACCCCAGGTCGATTGTGGGGTCGACTGGTGAGTCGACCTGCCTCCCCCCCCCCCCCCCCCCCCCAGGTCGACTGGGGAGTCGACCTGGGTGTCGACCTCCCTGGTCGAGCCTGGTTAGCCTGGTGCACCTGCTTGCTTGTGTGGTCTGGTGGGTTGGCCTGTGACGATTTTCAGTGGTTCAGATCTAAACTAGGGTTAATCTAAGGGCCTGAACTAGCTCCTACTTCTATAAAAACACCCTAAGACCTAACCTAAATCACTAAAAACCATCCTAATAACAAAGTGCTGCCCAAATGACTCTTGATCATGGCCTCCATCTTTATCTTCAAAGGCCTAAGCATGCAAACTTGATTCTAGTCAAAGGAGCAAGCTTTCTACACCAAATCAAAGGAGCTACTTATATTCTCAAGGCTTTTAGTGTTGCTATATCATTCCTAGAGCTTCTACAACGATTCTATGACGATTCTTTCTCCTAATTCACTAGCCACGCTTTGTAAGTTCTAGATGCTTTTATATTGAAACGATAACATGAATATGACATTTGATAAAGTTGAAATTGGATCTATGCATGATATTCAATCCATGTTCTTTCTTGTTCATTTTTGATCTTGACCTTTGGGGATGTTGCTATAGCATTAATTTGAACCTATGCATGTTGCAAATCACTCTTTCATGTCCTTAGCATGCATGTAATGATGTTTTTCTCTCGGATCTTATTTTATGCAAAGTTTCTACCTTCCCCTATTTATTTTCTTTTGATGAACCTTGGTCGATTTCGGACCTAGGCCTAAACTACGATTTTCATGCGATTTGTATACGGGGAAATTTGGGGTATTGCCAATGTAATTTGCAAGTTTGGGCATACATGAATTGGCATATGAATTAAATCATGGGTTTTGAGACTATGCAAGATAAATCAAGGGATTGGGCTTACGTAAATTATGCATAAGTGGGATTGGGAACATGAACCATGATGTGGGTTTATTTGGGCATGAACTTGACAACATGTAACTTTGGCTAGAACTTTGTAGGGTAGGGATGTCATAAACTTGGCATACATGCAAATAGGCGAGAATTAGACATATGTAAAGTGGCTAGAATTGGGTACACATTTTCATCGGCATGTAAGGTGGAACTTGGGCATATGCTTATTAATATGTAAATTGGGGATCTTGACTTAGATGACACATATGTAATTAACAATCTAACGGATGCCTTCGACATGAGGTTAGACTTGAGTTGTGGTGTAATTCTGCCCGGAACCGCCCGGCATATCCAGTGACCACAACAATAATAGTCTAATGTGAGAGCTCGTAGGCAAAGATTAGATTGTGGTAATGCATGAACCCAAGGTTGGAATGGATTTGCGGTGTAATTCTACCCGGAACCGCCCGGCATATCCAGTGACTGCAAATAAGTCCAATGTGAGAGGTTGATGCATTAGTAAGTAATAAAAGAATATGACATGGACGGGTGGGTTAAGTAATTTGATTAGACAAATAACACTTAACCAATATGACGTGGACGGGTGGGTTAAGTAACTTGATTAGACTAATAACACTTAACCAATATGATATGGACGGGTGGGTTAAGTATCTTAATTAGACTAATGACACTTAACCAATATGACATGGACGGGTGGGTTAAGTAACTTGATTAGACTAATAACACTTAACCAATATGACATGGACGGGTGGGTTAAGTAACTTAATTAGACTAATGACACTTAACCAATATGACATGGACGGGTGGGTTAAGTAACTTGATTAGAATAATGACACTTAACCAATATGACATGGCCGGGTGGGTTAAGTAACTTGATTAGACTAATGACACTTAACCAATATAACGTGGATGGGTGGGTTAAGTAAAACCGGACTTGATTTCTAGATGACACTTAACCATATAACACGATTAGAGGATGGGTTAGTTTAACCTGAATGGGTCGATAACACCTGACTAGTATAACGCGATGCACGGTAAGGTTAAGTAAACTAAAAAGGGTAACACTTAACCTTTATAGTTTGATTAGGGGATGGGGTTAAGTCATGAATCGCTTGAATATACTTAACCAATCCAACATGATAATTTGATGGGGTTAAGTCATGAATCGCTTGAATATACTTAACCAATCTAACATGATAATTTGATGGGGTTAAGTCATGAATCGCTTGAATATACTTAACCAATCTAACAAGGTAACTTGATGAGGTTAAGTAATGAATCGCTTGAATATACTTATCCAATCTAACATGGTAACTTGATGGGGTTATGTCATGAATCGCTTGAATATACTTAACCAATCTAACACGGTAATTTGACGGGGTTAAGCTTGAATATACTTAACAAATCTAACACGGTAATTTGATGGGGTTAAGCTTGAATATACTTAACCAATCTAACACGGTAATTTGATGGGGTTAAGCAAGAATATACTTAACCAATTTGACACGATGATTTGGATAGGGTTAAGTCATGAACCGCTGGAATACGCTTAACCAACTTGACACGTGATTCGTAGGGCTAAGTTATGAACTTGAATGACAACACTTAGCCAACTTGACATGACATGTAGACGGGTTAAGTCATGAACTAGAATGACCACTCTTAACCAACTTGACATGCTAGATTGATAGGGGTTAAGTCTTGAATGACAATACTTAACCTGCTGGACGGAAACCCTAGTTACGTGGTCCTTTTCAGCAGTAACGCTCTTGGATGTATCACGATACCCTAGGGACTAGGCTAGGGTGGGGCACGATTACTGGGCTGATTGTAAGCGACCAAAACGACGGCTGAGTTTGGTGCGCCATTGTAGGTTCAGGCGGACTATGGTCGTGCACGTAGTCCGGAATTGAAAAAGCAGGCATGGGCACTAGTAGTTTTACACTGTGCGTGCTTGGAATGGTGTCAGTGGTTGACACCCTATGACTTGATACACCCTAGGGTGGACCTAGCACAGAGTAGCTACATTCGTGATTGGGTCGTATGACACCGACATACGACGAGCTAGGTCTTATAGGGAGCCAATCGACTAAAGCGTGTCGTAGGGCATTGTTCGATAGGTAGCGTAATCACTAGTGGTCCTAGATGGCATAAACCCTAGTCGAAAACGTCCATTAGGTAGCGTAATCCCTACTGGTCCTAGGTGGCATAAACCCTAATCAAATCTAGAAATCGTTAAATAGGTAGCATAATCCCTAGTGGTCCTAGGTGGCGTAAATCCTAGTTGAACACACGATAATTCATGATAAGAGAATCTGGCCAGAACAAGGATGGCAGTCCGAGCGAGTTCAAGGATGTTGACACTACGTTGTAGTAGTATTGAATAACGTGATGGAACCCGTGCGATGTACGGCAAGGGTCTATACATATACATGGAAGGGATGATACGAGTTAGGATGCTAGTACGGTTGGTGCAGAGGATGTTAGACATGTGATGATATTCCAAGTTTACCTTGGTTATCCTGTTACCTTGGTTATCATTTTACATGAGTTTATCCTGTTATCTTAGTTTGATCTGGTTACCTTGTCATCATGCTTATATTTACTTTCGGTTTATACATGTCATGTTACTCTTACCTGTTTTTAGGCTGAAAGTCACTAGGACTTACTCAGTCTTTATGACTGACCCTGTTTTTTTCGCCTATTTTTCTTCCGTTCCCCCCCCCCCCGGTTTACGGGGAGGAAATGTTGCTACTTAGTGCGGATCTTTCTGCTTCAAGATTATCATCTATGGCTTGGACTTTTCTTGGCTATGGCTTTTTTGCTGCTTTACTTGAGGAATAAATTATGACTATGGTTTTATGCTTCTTTACTATTGCAAGACAGGTTTCGATGTAAGTAATTTAATGGCACTTTGATGTAAAAGGTTTTAAGTAATGAAATCATGTTTACTTCCGCTGTTTTTATATGTTCTGTCTTGTAATATTTCTGTGCATGTTTACCTAGATAATACTCCACCAAAGCTAGTGCATTCCCTTTGTGAGTGACCCTAGCGGAGGTTGGGTGTTACATTTGGTATCAGAGCAGAAGGTTACCAGGCTGAGAAAAAGTTTTTAAAACCTTCTGAAACTATTTTCAAAACCGTTTACAAAGAAGCATTTTTTCAAGAAAAGTTTTAAAGAAAAAGGCTATTCCCCAAAAAGCCATTAGCATTATCCTTCGTTCCCTTGATCGAATCTCTTTTCCTTTCTTTACTCCACCTGTAGTCACAGTAGTTTTAACTGTGACTAATCCTTTTCTAGCTACGTAAATGTTTCCCGTGCGATGGAGGAAGTTCTCAAGAGACCTGTTACCGCGTTCTACAAGAGAGGATAGGAGTGTTTAAGGAGAATGAGGCTCAGAACAAGATGGCAGTTAAGTACTATAGGATAAGGACATGGGCAAAGAACAGGATCGTCGAGAGGGCAATTGTATACTCTCACCTAAGAGGGATGGTAACGTTTTCGTTAAAGGTTTTCCTTTCTATCATCCCGTTAGGACTTTGTTTTGTACATCGCATCCTTTTTAAATCTTTATTCGATAGTTGAGTCTCTGCACCTTAGTACTAGCACAATGGAGGGTCCCGTTTTGTCTCAAATCCCATTGGGAGATCGTCCCATTTATTCATGACTTGTTTGGATTTGAGGACATTTATGACTTTTGGGAATAATGCTTATACTTTTAAGCTATGGGTTGAATTCTAGGAATGGAGTGGTTATCCCGTAGGGGTGCCATTCTCGGTTCTAAAAGGAGGGTAGTTAGGCTCTTGACTTGCCTCGGTAATACCCTCGAAGTCTCGTGTAACCTTTAGGGTTCTGTCATGATTGGTTACCTAGAATCTCTTGATGCATTTGTTGGTAATCCGTTCGAGTAGAGTTCGCCATTAAGGCGGATGGTTCATTTCGCTTGTGCATGAGATATGGAAACCACTCTAATAAGTACACTTGGTAACATGGTTGGCATCTGTTTGTTTTCAAGAGATAAGTTCTTTTGCGTGGAATGCCGTAGAGCAAGAAAACGAGATCCATGATTCACTAGTGCATTTTGGAGAGCTTACATGAAAACCAAGAGTACACAGATATGGTTGAGCCAAATATACCATAGCGAGAATAAGTAAAAGTGGAACAAGAGGCGACAATGAAGTGAGTTCCAGCTCATATTTGGAAATAGGAGTTAAGAGGCCACGAAATCATGAGGTTAAAGATGGTCAAAGCACAATGGAATTAAGCTCAAGGAAATGCGACTTAGAAGATTGAAGACAAGATACGCGCATCATATCTCTTTTTAAGAGTATATTCTTGATCCCTGTTTTCCTATAGAGCTTACCCGCATGCTATCTTTTATGCATATCCTCTCGGTCCTATTCTCGATCTTATTTCTGTTACAAACTCCATAGGGGGTATGACTCATCGGTTAATAATATATGTCAGGGTCTGAAGATGTCTGTTAGGTTGATTAAACCTTTTGGGCTTTATAGGATTTCTTGTAATCCAAAAAGGAGTTTATCTTGCTTATCTTCTCGATCCTATCTTGAGAACCTTAGGTAGAACCCTATGGATGCAAACATGTATTTGAAACATGTTATGATTGATGTTTGCGAAATGGTTGCAAGTGGTCGCAAGTGGTTGCTCGTGGATGCATGAATACACATTAGGCACTAGATCGGCTCAGACACATTTTCATGTTGCATATGCATGAGTGTTTATACTTGTTTATGGATGAAATTGAATGTGTTAGCACGTGGATATTGCATATGGATGAATGTTTTTGCACACATATAGTGTTTATGTGACTAGGACTATTTGCATACATGTGGATTCATGGCACTAAACATATTTTGCATTTAGAAGATCAATCAGGCCTGATCATTTGCATTAGATAAGGAACATATACACACACATTATGCATATGTTCATACAGCATTAGAAATCTTTTAAGGACAATGGTTGCATGTGTATGATGCTTTGAGTAGATGGATGATTGGATTGTAGGACACATCCTCCTTAACTTAGAGATATCGGGGACGAAATCCTTTAAGGTGGGGAGAATGTAACAACCCGAATTTTATAACATGTTAAAACAAGAAATCGGGGCAGAATTAAATTATAAATTAAGAATCAAGCGAAATGGGTTGCGCCGTTGCGTTCGTCTCGGAATTCTGGTTGGAAATGAGTCCGAAATTTCGTAAATCGGAGTCCGTATGACCGAGATATGGCCCATAGAAGATTTCAGAAAATTCAAAATTTAGCCCGAAATTCGAAATCAGCTCCAAACAGATTGGTCGGGAAATTTTCCCGCCCTACCTCAGGTCGACTGGGGAGTCGACCTGCACCCCCCCCCCCCCAAGGTCGATTCGGGAGTCGACCTCCCTGGTCGAGCCAGGTTAGCCTGGTGCACCTGCTGGCTTGTGTGGTCTGGTGGGTTGGCCTGTGACGATTTTCAGTGGTTCAGATCTAAACTAGGGTTAATCTAAGGGCCTAAACTAGCTCCTACTTCTATAAAAACACACTAAGACCTAACCTAAATCACTAGAAACCATCCTAACAACAAAAGTGCTGCCCAAATGTCTCTTAATCATGGCCTCCATCTTCATCTTCAAAGGCCTAAGCATGCAAACTTGATTCAAGTCAAAGGAGCAAGCTTTCTACATCAAATCAAAGGAGCTACTTATATTCTCAAGGCTTTTATTGTTGCTACATCATTCCTATTGCTTCTACAACGATTCTATGACGATTCTTGCTCCTAATTCACTAGCCACGCTTTGTAAGTTCTAGATGCTTTTAGATTGAAACGATAACATGAATATGACATGTGATAAAGTTGAAATTGGATCTATGCATGATATTCAATCCATGTTCTTTCTTGTTCATTTTTGATCCTGACCTTTGGGGATGTTGCTATAGCATTAATTTGAACCTATGCATGTTGCAAATCACTCTTTCATGTCCTTAGCATGCATGTAATGATGTTTTTCTCTCGGATCTTGTTTTATGCAAAGTTTTTACCTTCCCCTATTTATTTTCTTTTGATGAGCCTTGGTCGATTTTGGACCTAGGCCTGAACTACGATTTTCATGCGATTTGTATACGGGGAAATTTGGGGTATTGCCAATGTAATTTGCAAGTTTGGGCATACATGAATTGGCATATGAATTAAATCACGGGTTTTGAGACTATGCAAGATAAATCAAGGGATTGGGCTTATGTAAATTATGCATAAGTGGGATTGGGAACATGAACCATGATGTGGGTTTATTTGGGCATGAACTTAACAACATGTAACTTTGAATAGAACTTTGTAGGGTTGGGATGTCATAAACTTGGCATACATGCAAATAGGCGAGAATTAGACATATGTAAAGTGGCTAGAATTCACATTTTCATAGGCATGTAAGGTGGAACTTGGGCATATGCTTAGTAATATGTAAAGTGGGGATCTTGACTTAGATGACACATATGTAATTAACAATCTAACGGATGCCTTCGACACGAGGTTAGACTTGAGTTGTGGTGTAATTCTGCCCGGAACCGCCCGGCATATCCAGTGACCACAACAATAATAGTCTAATGTGAGAGGTCGTAGGCAAAGATTAGATTGTGGTAATGCATGAACCCGAGGTTGGAATGGATTTGCGGTGTAATTCTGCCCGGAACCGCCCGACATATCCAGTGACCGCAAATAAGTTCAATGTGAGAGGTTGATGCATTAGTAAATAATAAAAGAATATGACATGGTTGGGTGGGTTAAGTAATTTGATTAGACTAATAACACTTAACCAATATGACATGGACTGGTGGGTTAAGTAACATGATTAGACTAATAACACTTAACCAATATGACATGGACGGGTGGGTTAAGTAACTTAATTAGACTAATGACACTTAACCAATATGACATGGACGGGTGGGTTGAGTAACTTGATTAGACTAATAACACTTAACCAATATGACATGAATGGGTGGGTTAAGTAACTTAATTAGACTAATGACACTTAACCAATATGACATGGACGGGTGGGTTAAGTAACTTGATTAGAATAATGACACTTAACCAATATGACATGGCCGGGTGGGTTAAGTAACTTGATTAGACTAATGACACTTAACCAATATAACGTGGATGGGTGGGTTAAGTAAAACCGGACTTGATTTCTAGATGACACTTAACCATATAACACGTTTAGAGGATGGCTTAGTTTAACCTGAATGGGTCGACAACACCCAACTAGTATAACGCGATGCATGGTAAGGTTAAGTAAACTAAAAAAGGGTAACACTTAACCGTTATAATTTGATTAGGGGATGGGGTTAAGTCATGAATCGCTTGAATATACTTAACCAATCTAACATGACAATTTGATGGGGTTAAGTCATGAATCGCTTGAATATACTTAACCAATCTAACATGATAATTTGATGGGGTTAAGTCATGAATCGCTTGAATATACATAACCAATCTAACATGGTAACTTGATGAGGTTAAGTCATGAATCGCTTGAATATACTTAACCAATCTAACATGGTAACTTGATGGGGTTAAGTCATGAATCGCTTGAATATATTTAACCAATCTAACACGGTAATTTGACGGGGTTAAGCTTGAATATACTTAACAAATCTAACACGGTAATTTGATGGGGTTAAGCTTGAATATACTTAACCAATCTAACACAGTAATTTGATGGGGTTAAGCTTGAATATACTTAACCAATTTGACACGATGATTTGGATAGGGTTAAGTCATGAACCGCTGGAATACGCTCAACCAACTTGACACGTGATTCCTAGGGCTAAGTTATGAACTTGAATGACAACACTTAGCCAACTTGACATGACATCTAGACGGGTTAAGTCACAAACTTGAATGACCATACTTAACCAACTTGACATGCTAGACTGATAGGGGTTAAGTCTTGAATGACAATACTTAACCTACTGGACGGAAATCCTAGTTACGCTGTCCTTTTCAGCAGTAATCCGCTTGGATGTATCACGATACCCTAGGGACTAGGCTAGGGTGGGGCACGATTACTGGGCTGATTGTAAGCGACCAAAACGACGGCTGAGTTTGGTGCGCCATTGTAGGTTCAGGCGGACTATGGTCGTGCACGTAGTCCGGAGTTGAAAAAGCAGGCATGGGCACCAGTAGTTTTACACTGTGTGTGCTTGGAATGGTGTCAGTGGTTGACACCCTAGGACTTGATACACCCTAGGGTAGACCTAGCACAGAGTAGCTACATTCGTGATTGGGCCGTATGACACCGACACACGACGAGCTAGGTCTTGTAAGGAGCCGATCGACTAAAGCGTGACGTAGGGCGTTGTTCGATAGGTAGCGTAATCCCTAGTGGTCCTAGGTGGCCTAAACCCTAGTCGAAAACGTCCATTAGGTAGCGTAATCCCTAGTGGTCCTAGGTGGCATAAACCCTAATCAAATCTAGAAATCGTTAAATAGGTAGCATAATCCCTAGTGGTCCTAGGTGGCGTAAATCCTAGTTGAACACACGATAATTCATGATAAGTGAATCTGGCCAGAACAAGGATGGCAGTCCGAGCAAGTTCAAGAATGGTGGCACTACGTTGTAGTAGTATAGAATAACGTGATGGAACCCGTGCAATGTACGGCAAGGGTCTATACATATACATGGAAGGGATGATACGAGTTAGGATGCTAGTACGGTTGGTGCAGAGGACGTTAGACATGCGATGCTATTCCGAGTTCACCTTGGTTATCCTGTTACCTTGGTTATCTTGTTACTTGAGTTTATCCTGTTATCTTAGTTTGATCTGGTTACCTTGTCATCATGCTTATATTTACTTTCGGTTTATACATGTCATGTTACTCTTACCTGTTTTTAGGCTGAAAGTCACTAGGACTTACTCAGTCTTTATGACTAACCCTGTTTTGTTTCGCCTCTTTTTCTTCCGTTCCCCCCCCCCAGGTTTACAGGGAAGAAATGTTGCTACTTAGTGCGGATCTTTCTGCTTCAAGATTATCGTCTATGGCTTGGACTTTTCTTGGCTATGGCTATTTTACTACTTTACTTGGGGAATAAATTATGACTATGGTTTTATGCTTCTTTATTATTGCAAGACAGGTTTCGATGTAAGTAATTTAATGGCACTTTGATGTAAAAGGTTTTATGAAACGACCCGCAAATCCGAGCTATCTGAGTTGACTAAAAACACCACACGTCTAACTCAAATTGCACAGAAATACGACTCATTATTAGAAAGAAGATAGAGGGTGAGAATAGTTAAGATAGAAAACTTAGAATAGAAGAAGAACGAAGATCACAACTCACAGCGGAACGAATAAAATATATTATATAACATAAGCTTTGAAATACAAATCTGTTTTGTACATATATACATACCATCATCAGAGTACACATAACAATTTGATCCAGCGGAAGTAACTCTAAATAACTAATGTTGAAGCCTCCTGCTTCAAGCTCCTCCAAGTGTATCTGTAAAAGCCTGAAACACTTGACTGCCCGTACAAATTTGGGCACCCAAGAGTTTAGGGAAAACAAAACAAAATAAACTCTGGGTCAGTCATGGGACTGGTGTGAGTAAACTCCAACCACTTGTTTAACTTTCAAAACCCTTTTCGAAAGAAAAGATAATAGTAAGACCAGCCCACACATAAACATGGGCGGATTTTACCTTACTATAACCCAAAACACTTTGATATCAAATCCAATGATATTATAATAATGTCTACATCAAATAAATAACCAAATAGCAGAACGCTTGCATCTCACGCTCCACATATATAGTATAAAATCAAAAACCGCATGGCGCTTATTGGAGATTGGATTTCCAACATGACAAGGTATGGAACCACCTTCCGATGATGTATCTCTAGAGGCGAATACACCTGGGTTCAACAAGAACATCTTGTAACCCGGCCCACACATGACCGACCACTCATTTCGCTTGAGTGTATCGAATGTATATCACCAACGGTTGGACTCAAACCACCGTTTCCCGAATGGGCAGAATCGATAGATTTAGAAACAAAAGGAATTTCTCTAGATAGGTGATTATACACCCTAATGGGTGCGACCCACATAGCCATGCTGCCTGCCCGATTTTTGTCCTTTCCCGGTTGTTGAGGCCTGAGGCTACGATTACTTACCATTCATTGATAACACAATCACTTTGAATGCCACATTGTCAGATCCGTTAATCACTAGTTGAGTTTGCACAAATATTCTGGATATTATGCTAAGGGATAAATCCGTTGCAACCATATATACTCATACAGACCAACCCATTTGATCATTGGAAATACTCTGTCAGACATCCATCCATTTACGTTCGTTCTGTGACTGAACGAAACCGAAGGCACAATTTCTATTACTAGAAAAAGCCCTTGCACTTCACTCCGTCTTCAATATATTTAGCATACTTGGTTCGCAACGCTTATGCCGATACGGAGTGGTTCTTCGGATAATAATCCAACCGGTCTCTCCATATTGACAACGATGGTCAAAAACTTCGATAGTCTGTGATTTAACTATCGAATAAAACAAGTGTTCATCCAAACATATCAAACAAATCACTGGGCTCTTTAATTAATATTTCATTAATTAAATCTCTTCTCCATTTTCTCTATCAATATTTGTTAACCAAATATTTTCAATAATCATCCTGCCCCTTTACGCTATTTTTGATTTCATTTCCTTATCGAATTCTATATGTATCGATATATATATTTCTAATTGTCAAATTTCTTAAAAATATTCTAACTCCTTAAATTCCCGGAAAAATTCGCCATAACCTCCCCTGTATCGGGAGCATCGGGAAATTTCAAATAGCTTCCCGGTATCTTCCTCAATCAAAAAGAAAAAGGAAAAGCCAAGCGGCTTGCCGATACGGCGCATAAAATCTCATATACGTATTAAACATGTACCTTTTTGTCGAGCACTACATTTATAACTTCATATACTTCATCCCAAACCTGCTTAACACATATTCACCTATTTGCAATTCAATTCAATACCATCTAATCGCTTGAATTCAGTTTCACCCATTTATTCTTTAAATTGGCCCTTTTGCCTATTTCACTTTTTGTTGAACATAACATGCTCAAATTTGATTCCACTTGCTTATACAAATCAAATTCCTTTTTTTCCATTTCTAGTTTCATATTTGGTTTGAATATGAAATCACAAGTTAATCTACTTATTCACAGTTTGCTCGATTCAATCGTTTTAACTAATTCATTTGTCAGTTTGCAAATTAACTCTTTTTCCTATATCACTTTGATATTTGAATATAACCTATCCAAATATATTTCAACTTGATTATACTAATTTCATTTCATTTTCAATTCACGTTCTATATTCGATTTCAAATATATATTTAAAAATTCCCTTCACCTTTCAAAGTTCATCGTCAAAATTCGATTAACTAACTTCTCTTTGTCTTAGTCAACTCTATTCAATAATCAAATATGATTATTAATTTTAAAAACCATTTCTTTCACTTCACTTAAGTTCGCATATATTTTATAACTCAAATCTGAGATTTCCTAAATAGAAATTCGGATTTTTATTGGTTTAAAATCCTTTTATAAAATGAAATAAATCGTTATGGTTTTTAAATAGTTCTGGCGCTGTTTTTCTGAAAATTTGATTTTGACATAACTCAAAATCTATACGACGAAATTCAGATTTTTCTCCTTCATTAGAAAGCTATTATCAAATCGGTCCTGACGTTTCTTCTTTCGAAGAATTCCGACTTCAATTGCGCTCCGTATACTCAATTGAAGTTCAAATCGCTATTTTACGAACTGCAGCGCTGCGGCGAGTTCGTTTATAAATATAAACGTTAAACTTCTTTAAAATGAATTCAACTTCATTTAACTCCATTTGAATTCCTTGATTCAAATTCCAATCTCACTTTTATTTGAATTCTATATTCAAATCCTAATTCCTTTTCTATTTGATATTCAAATTCAATACTTGAATTTCTATTTGAATTCCCTATATTCAAATTCGATACTTGAATTCATTTGAATTCTTTTATTCAAACTCTATATTTAAATTCCATTTGAACTGCTATATTCAAATTTCTATATTTGAAATTTATTGAAATTCAAATATTCAGACTCCTTTTTAAATTCTATATTTGAAATTCCATAGTTTAAAACTCATTTGAATTTCAAATTCAAATCCCATAGATCAACTCCTATTTGAATTCAATTTGAATCTCCTACATTCAAATTTTTATTTTCCATTTGAATTCTAATTTTCAAATTCATTTTTAACACCATTTGAATTTCTAATATTCAAATTCATTTTCAACACCATTTGAATTTCTATTATTCAAATTCATTTGAATTCCCTTGAATTCAAATTCCATTTCCAAACTATTTGGATTTCCTATTTTGAAATCCTATTTCAATCCTACTTTGAAATCCTACTTTCAAAGTTTATTTCAAATTCTATTTTGAAATCTCATATTCAAATTTCTACTTGAATTTCTATATTCAATTCCATGTTCAAATTCAACACTTGAATTTCTATTTCAAATCTCAATTCAAATTTCATTTTTGAATTCTTCTTTGAAATACTATTTTTCAAATTCTATTTTGAAATTCTACATTCAAATCTCTATTTGAATTTCTTATTCGAATTCCTTTGAATTCAAATTTTATTTTAATTCCTTGAATTCAAATTCTATTTTTCATTCTAATCTCTTCTATTCAAATTCTATTTGAACTTCTATTTGAATTTCTAATATTCAATCTCCTTTTAAAAATTCAAACATTTAAACTCTCTTTTAAAATTCAAATGTTATACTCAAATTTCATTTGAGTTATATATTTAAAAATTTCCTTTCACATCCTGTTTTGAAATTTCATTTCAAATTCCAATTTCACGCTTATATTTCTATTTCTGAATTATCAAATGATAATTCTTTTTACTTCATTTATAACTTCGTTATAAAAGAATTATTTATAAACTTCGTTCAAAAAGGAACTACTTGTTTTATTTTTCAAGAACAAGTTTATGTTTTATTTCCATTTACAATTCAAATTCTATTTAAAAATAGAAATTTTCCTTTTTAAATCGCCAATATCCTTTTTACGATATTTTAAAATATCATTACTTAAGCCCAGTGATAAAACACACAAGCAACCAATTATTTATTTTTCTAACACATCATATATAACAATATATATGCAAACAAATAAACAAACAGATAATATAATTTTTGAGGAATCCAGTTGGATTCCTCCAACCTGTTTTCCTGCATCCACAGATGTTAGCACATAAATAATACCCATTCTGCTTTGTGGCAGAATATCGCGGTATAGAAGGTCATCCACTAATCATAGCGTGGGGCGTATAGGGTAATCATCCGCTATGAAACTGCGGGCATCCGCTAATGAGACTGCGGGAATCCAACCAATCAATCAACCCAATATATATATAATAGCCTAAATAACTAATATATATAAAACAACCAGAAAACATTCACACAAGCAGCATACAATTATTTTTAATGAAATAAAAATAATTCTAAAGGTGAGTGAGATTTACTCACCAGGATTTTCATTTGACGAATATCCAATTAAATGCTGTATCGACTCGGCTATGCACCTACTTGAATCGTTCAAATGAATCCATCACCTATCATTATTTAATTTTAATTTATCGGTTAATATTTATTTATTTAAATTAACTATGAACAATAAATTAATTCTATGAAATTTTAAATTACGTAAAAATATACCTCATTGCTCTCGACCTATTGTCGAAGCATACCCTCAAACACTTGGTAGACCATTCCCCAAACAGATCGAATATCACTTCCGATCCCCTGCTCATAGCTGTACGGCTTCAACTCCATTCAGCCATCCATAGATCGAACTCCCTCCCACTTTCCTACTGCTGAACCTAATAGCGATCTCCAAAAAAAAAACAGTGCCCTACTGATAATCGCACACCTCAATCAATGCCTGTTTTAGTCACCCCGTTCGTTCCTCAGACAGCCGAACCCAATAGCCCATTCGAACGCATCCAGACCCTACTCCAAATCGCACCCTCCCATACTAGTGTCGCCCATTCAATTTCTGAAGCCACAAACCCTTATCGTTGCAACCATTGTTGCAAGTACCTCGAGCTGATCTCGAGCTTCGGAGGGTATCGCGAATCCGAATTCGCAAGCATCTTCGGTTGGTTCGAACTCCAGGAGCCAGCGGCTTTACTTGCGATTACTGATTTTCATTTTTTTTTTTGGTCTGGTGGAATTGATTTTCGGTTGGAAGAGAGAAATAGATCGCGATGGTTTATATAGCGAGAGGAGGAAACCCTCCGTACCCAATACCTATCGCTTGTCTCCCTTTAGTACTCATGCCATTAATATGATGTTTCCTTGATATCAGAAGGTGGAAGACAATTTGTTGGCTCGATGGAAAATATGTCTGGGTATGGGATATAGAATAGGTCGGCTGATGGATGTTAATTTTATTTGATTTGATTTTTTTTTATATATAATATTTTCAATATCTCGTGTCCTTAACTCGCAACCTCAAATCGGTATTTAACCGTAGCGACTGACGTTTCTAGCCTTATCTGATATTCCAAACGCAACGGCACAGATTTTGAAATTTAATTCGTCTGTATAGAAGAAATAATAATTCAAATTAATAACTTAAATTAAATTCGATTTGAATATAAATCGATTTCAAACAACTAAATTTATCGATAACAATCTATCATTATCGTTCTATTCGATATTAAATCATATAATGATTTTTAAACTGAAAAATTTCATAATAAAAATCTATTTATTATCGAATCAATATTTAAAACCATGCTAAATATTTAAAATAAACTGTTCAAAAATCTGGGTCGTTACATTCTTCCCCCCTTAAAAGAATTTCATCCCCGAAATTACTAAGGTAGAAAAATGGTACAAATCCATTACTCTTCACAACTTCTTTATGTTGAAACTCACCTCTTCATATTTCAACAATTTTAGTTCTACCAAAACATTTGGTTTCTCATTCACATGCATTCAAATTGATTCTAAATCAATTCATTCACTTGATTTATTTAACTTGTTTTAAGTTAAATTTTAATTCCCGACTTCAAATTCCCGGGTTTTTATTTCAAGTCCTTTCAAATCCTTCTGAAATCACATAAATATATACATATATATTTATTTCCATTTCAAATTCAAAACATTTGAATATTCAAACCAATTTGTTTTCTTTCAAACAAATTTCCATCAAAACTTTTTCTAAGGCAGCAATTCATCACTTAGAAACTCGGAAATGCACACTGATGATGTTGCAATCATGATCAGAATTATTTCCCAGCCACTGAAGTGAGTTCAGTGCTTTATTATTTCAAAATCCATCTAAAATGATTTTCTTTCAACTCCTTCTAAAACAAAGCTATATTACTTTAATATACTTTGAAAAATATTTTTCAATTTCCCAGGATTTTAAATTCTCAATTCTGGTCTGAATTTTATTCTAATTCATCTCATTTGTATATTCAATTTCTATACAAATTCTATTTTGGTTATAAATAATCATTCCAATATTATAATCTCGTTTGATTCTAAAGTCAACATCCAACACATCCATATAATAATAATTCTAGAAAATTATTCTTTCTATATCAAAATAGAATTTTTGGGTAAAATAATTTCACCCACTTTAAAACAATATTGTGTCGAATTTCTCTGTTCAAGTGTTTAGAAATCCCTATCGACTTCGTGGCGTCCCAAGATTCGACCAGAATTCATAAACCACTCACAGACTAGTCAACACAATATAGAACAACTTTTATATCAATTTACAAATACGCTCTCTCGTATATATACGCTCAACTCATTCTAGGGTACTACTGACCCTATCTCTAATGAGCACATGCCACACAAGCCTAGGTGTTCACTCAACCTAAGCTCTGATACCAACTGAAACGGCCCTAGGCTTTGCAACCATCAGGCAGTGGGCTAACCTCCCACCGTGACATCCAGTGATACCTCAGAACTGATTTTACGGCCAGCCTCTCGACTTCACAACCAACCCACATTGTCGGGAGATGTAGGGGTAAGAGTCTCCCGTTCGCCACCAAACGCGAAGCGAGAACCCCCTATCATCCGTACCAATTAAGCAACCAGCTCTGATACCAACTGAAACGACCCGCAAATCCGAGCTATCTGAGTTGACTAAAAACACCACACGTCTAACTCAAATTGCACAGAAATATGACTCATTATTAGAAAGAAGATAGAGGGTGAGAATAGTTAAGATAGAAAACTTAGAATAGAAGAAGAACGAAGATCACAACTCACAGCGGAACGAATAAAATATATTATATAACATAAGCTTTGAAATACAAATCTGTTTTGTACATATATACATACCATCATCAGAGTACACATAACAATTTGATCCAGCGGAAGTAACTCTAAATAACTAACGTTGAAGCCTCCTGCTTCAAGCTCCTCCAAGTGTATCTGTAAAAGCCTGAAACACTTGACTGCCCATACAAATTTGGGCACCCAAGAGTTTAGGGAAAACAAAACAAAATAAACTCTGGGTCAGTCATGGGACTGGTGTGAGTAAACTCCAACCACTTGTTTAACTTTCAAAACCCTTTTCGAAAGAAAAGATAATAGTAAGACCAGCCCACACATAAACATGGGCGGCTTTTACCTTACTATAACCCAAAACACTTTGATATCAAATCCAATGATATTATAATAATGTCTACATCAAATAAATAACCAAATAGCAGAACGCTTGCATCTCACGCTCCACATATATAGTATAAAATCAAAAACCGCATGGCGCTTATTGGATATTGGATTTCCAACATGACAAGGTATGGAACCACCTTCCGATGATGTATCTCTAGAGGCGAATACACCTGGGTTCAACAAGAACATCTTGTAACCCGGCCCACACATGACCGACCACTCATTTCGCTTGAGTGTATCGAATGTATATCACCAACGGTTGGACTCAAACCACCGTTTCCCGAATGGGCAGAATCGATAGATTTAGAAACAAAAGGAATTTCTCTAGATAGGTGATTATACACCCTAATGGGTGCGACCCACATAGCCATGCTGCCTGCCCGATTTTTGTCCTTTCCCGGTTGTTGAGGCCTGAGGCTACGATTACTTACCATTCATTGATAACACAATCACTTTGAATGCCACATTGTCAGATCCGTTAATCACTAGTTGAGTTTGCACAAATATTCTGGATATTATGCTAAGGGATAAATCCGTTGCAACCATATATACTCATACAGACCAACCCATTTGATCATTGGAAATACTCTGTCAGACATCCGTCCATTTACATTCGTTTTGGGACTGAACGAAACCGAAGGCACAATTTCTATTACTAGAAAAAGCCCTTGCACTTCACTCCGTCTTCAATATATTTAGCATACTTGGTTCGCAACGCTTATGCCGATACGGAGTGGTTCTTCGGATAATAATCCAACCGGTCTCTCCATATTGACAACGATGGTCAAAAACTTCGATAGTCTGTGATTTAACTATCGAATAAAACAAGTGTTCATCCAAACATATCAAACAAATCACTGGGCTCTTTAATTAATATTTCATTAATTAAATCTCTTCTCCATTTTCTCTATCAATATTTGTTAACCAAATATTTTCAATAATCATCCTGCCCCTTTACGCTATTTTTGATTTCATTTCCTTATCGAATTCTATATGTATCGATATATATATTTCTAATTGTCAAATTTCTTAAAAATATTCTAACTCCTTAAATTCCCGGAAAAATTCGCCATAACCTCCCCTGTATCGGGAGCATCGGGAAATTTCAAATAGCTTCCCGGTATCTTCCTCAATCAAAAAGAAAAAGGAAAAGCCAAGCGGCTTGCCGATACGGCGCATAAAATCTCATATACGAATTAAACATGTACCTTTTTGTCGAGCACTACATTTATAACTTCATATACTTCATCCCAAACCTGCTTAACACATATTCACCTATTTGCAATTCAATTCAATACCATCTAATCGCTTGAATTCAGTTTCGCCCATTTATTCTTTAAATTGGCCCTTTTGCCTATTTCACTTTTTGTTGAACATAACATGCTCAAATTTGATTCCACTTGCTTATACAAATCAAATTCCTTTTTTTTCATTTCTAGTTTCATATTTGGTTTGAATATGAAATCACAAGTTAATCTACTTATTCACAGTTTGCTCGATTCAATCGTTTTAACTAATTCATTTGTCAGTTTGCAAATTAACTCTTTTTCCTATATCACTTTGATATTTGAATATAACCTATCCAAATATATTTCAACTTGATTATACTAATTTCATTTCATTTTCAATTCACGTTCTATATTCGATTTCAAATATATATTTAAAAATTCCCTTCACCTTTCAAAGTTCATCGTCAAAATTCGATTAACTAACTTCTCTTTGTCTTAGTCAACTCTATTCAATAATCAAATATGATTATTAATTTTAAAAACCATTTCTTTCACTTCACTTAAGTTCGCATATATTTTATAACTCAAATCTGAGATTTCCTAAATAGAAATTCGGATTTTTATTGGTTTAAAATCCTTTTATAAAATGAAATAAATCGTTATGGTTTTTAAATAGTTCTGGCGCTGTTTTTCTGAAAATTTGATTTTGACATAACTCAAAATCTATACGACGAAATTCAGATTTTTCTCCTTCATTAGAAAGCTATTATCAAATCGGTCCTGACGTTTCTTGTTTCGAAGAATTCCGACTTCAATTGCGCTCCGTATACTCAATTGAAGTTCAAATCGCTATTTTACGAACTGCAGCGCTGCGGCGAGTTCGTTTATAAATATAAACGTTAAACTTCTTTAAAATGAATTCAACTTCATTTAACTCCATTTGAATTCCTTGATTCAAATTCCAATCTCACTTTTATTTGAATTCTATATTCAAATCCCAATTCCTTTTCTATTTGATATTCAAATTCAATACTTGAATTTCTATTTGAATTCCCTATATTCAAATTCGATACTTGAATTCATTTGAATTCTTTTATTCAAACTCTATATTTAAATTCCATTTGAACTGCTATATTCAAATTTCTATATTTGAAATTTATTGAAATTCAAATATTCAGACTCCTTTTTAAATTCTATATTTGAAATTCCATAGTTTAAAACTCATTTGAATTTCAAATTCAAATCCCATAGATCAACTCCTATTTGAATTCAATTTGAATCTCCTACATTCAAATTTTTATTTTCCATTTCCATTTGAATTCTAATTTTCAAATTCATTTTTAACACCATTTGAATTTCTAATATTCAAATTCATTTTCAACACCATTTGAATTTCTATTATTCAAATTCATTTGAATTCCCTTGAATTCAAATTCCATTTCCAAACTATTTGGATTTCCTATTTTGAAATCCTATTTCAATCCTACTTTGAAATCCTACTTTCAAAGTTTATTTCAAATTCTATTTTGAAATCTCATATTCAAATTTCTACTTGAATTTCTATATTCAATTCCATGTTCAAATTCAACACTTGAATTTCTATTTCAAATCTCAATTCAAATTTCATTTTTGAATTCTTCTTTGAAATACTATTTTTCAAATTCTATTTTGAAATTCTACATTCAAATCTCTATTTGAATTTCTTATTCGAATTCCTTTGAATTCAAATTTTATTTTAATTCCTTGAATTCAAATTCTATTTTTCATTCTAATCTCGTCTATTCAAATTCTATTTGAACTTCTATTTGAATTTCTAATATTCAATCTCCTTTTAAAAATTCAAACATTTAAACTCTCTTTTAAAATTCAAATGTTATACTCAAATTTCATTTGAGTTATATATTTAAAAATTTCCTTTCACATCCTGTTTTGAAATTTCATTTCAAATTCCAATTTCACGCTTATATTTCTATTTCTGAATTATCAAATGATAATTCTTTTTACTTCATTTATAACTTCGTTATAAAAGAATTATTTATAAACTTCGTTCAAAAAGGAACTACTTGTTTTATTTTTCAAGAACAAGTTTATGTTTTATTTCCATTTACAATTCAAATTCTATTTAAAAATAGAAATTTTCCTTTTTAAATCGCCAATATCCTTTTTACGATATTTTAAAATATCATTACTTAAGCCCGGTGATAAAACACACAAGCAACCAATTATTTATTTTTCTAACACATCATATATAACAATATATATGCAAACAAATAAACAAACAGATAATATAATTTTTGAGGAATCCAGTTGGATTCCTCCAACCTGTTTTCCTGCATCCACAGATGTTAGCACATAAATAATACCCATTCTGCTTTGTGGCAGAATATCGCGGTATAGAAGGTCATCCACTAATCATAGCGTGGGGGCGTATAGGGTAATCATCCGCTATGAAACTGCGGGCATCCGCTAATGAGACTGCGGGAATCCAACCAATCAATCAACCCAATATATATATATAATAGCCTAAATAACTAATATATATAAAACAACCAGAAAACATTCACACAAGCAGCAGACAATTATTTTTAGTGAAATAAAAATAATTCTAAAGGTGAGTGAGATTTACTCACCAGGATTTTCATTTGACGAATATCCAATTAAATGCTGTATCGACTCGGCTTTGCACCTACTTGAATCGTTCAAATGAATCCATCACCTATCATTATTTAATTTTAATTTATCGGTTAATATTTATTTATTTAAATTAACTATGAACAATAAATTAATTCTATGAAATTTTAAATTACGTAAAAATATACCTCATTGCTCTCGACCTATTGTCGAAGCATACCCTCAAACACTTGGTAGACCATTCCCCAAACAGATCGAATATCACTTCCGATCCCCTGCTCATAGCTGTACGGCTTCAACTCCATTCAGCCATCCATAGATCGAACTCCCTCCCACTTTCCTACTGCTGAACCTAATAGCGATCTCCAAAAAAAAAACAGTGCCCTACTGATAATCGCACACCTCAATCAATGCCTGTTTTAGTCACCCCGTTCGTTCCTCAGACAGCCGAACCCAATAGCCCATTCGAACGCATCCAGACCCTACTCCAAATCGCACCCTCCCATACTAGCGTCGCCCACTCAATTTCTGAAGCCACAAACCCTTATCGTTGCAACCATTGTTGCAAGTACCTCGAGCTGATCTCGAGCTTCGGAGGGTATCGCGAATCCGAATTCGCAAGCATCTTCGGTTGGTTCGAACTCCAGGAGCCAGCGGCTTTACTTGCGATTACTGATTTTCATTTTTTTTTTTTTTTTTTTGGTCTGGTGGAATTGATTTTCGGTTGGAAGAGAGAAATAGATCGCGATGGTTTATATAGCGAGAGGAGGAAACCCTCCGTACCCAATACCTATCGCTTGTCTCCCTTTAGTACTCATGCCATTAATATGATGTTTCCTTGATATCAGAAGGTGGAAGACAATTTGTTGGCTCGATGGAAAATATGTCTGGGTATGGGATATAGAATAGGTCGGCTGATGGATGTTAATTTTATTTGATTTGATTTTTTTGTTATATATAATATTTTTAATATCTCGTGTCCTTAACTCGCAACCTCAAATCGGTATTTAACCGTAGCGACTGACGTTTCTAGCCTTATCTGATATTCCAAACGCAACGGCATAGATTTTGAAATTTAATTCGTCTGTATAGAAGAAATAATAATTCAAGTTAATAACTTAAATTAAATTCGATTTGAAATATAAATCGATTTCAAACAACTAAATTTATCGATAACAATCTATCATTATCGTTCTATTCGATATTAAATCATATAATGATTTTTAAACTGAAAATTTTCATAATAAAAATCTATTTATTATCGAATCAATATTTAAAACCATACTAAATATTTAAAATAAACTGTTCAAAAATCTGGGTCGTTACATTTTATGTAATGAAATCATGTTTTCTTCCGCTATTTTTATATGTTCTGTTTTGTAATATTTCTGTGCATGTTTACCTAGATAATACTCCACCAAAGCTAGTGCATTCCCTTTGTGAGTGACCCTAGCGGAGGTTGGGTGTTACACCGATGGAGTCATTCGTTGGCTCATTGACACCCCAAAGGGTGGGGAAACACAGTATTCAGGAATTTTAATCTACATCGGTGAACCGGCCCTGTCGCTCCGAAGGTCACTCGAGCTTTGACCTGAGACACGGGCTAGAGCGTCTCGAATTGGTAGAGGACTATCTTTTGCCTCGGCTCACAGATGGAAATCCAACTTCCAATACATGACGTTTCGATTTTAGTTGTAATCCTATATATGGCGACATAGTGTGATGGGCGCTTATGCCGCCTATGATTGATACTTAGGATGTGAAGTTGTTTTATACACTATACACTTATAGTAATATCAAATAATCTGTTTTAAACGTATCAAGCATTCTTTGGTTATTATAAGGTAAAAACCCTATCCACCAACTTGCGTTGCATTGTGTGATGGGACCTGGGTCTTATAATAGCTTCATTTTTCTTTATTTAGCACTGCGCTGTTGGTTTTATGCACTGGTATTCTTGGGAGGAAACTCGTTCCGTGTTATACTGCGTGGTCCCTTGATTTACCTAACTTTAAAATAAAGATTAATAACTGTTTTTAGTTCTCACACCAGTCACATGACTGACCTGGAGTTTATTGTTTTAACCTAAACTCTGGGTGCCCTTATTTTGACACGGGCAGCTAGTAGTTTTGGTTTTGCAGATTTATATTCACAGGATCCTGGTTTACAGTTGGAACGATATCCAGAAGGTTTTGTATCCATGTATCTTCTTCAGTTTTATTTTGTATTATTTTCCGCTGCGATGTATTTAAATGTAATTTAAATCTCTGATATTTTCTATGCAATATTTATTCATACTCTGTATATTCTTGTATTCTGATGAGATTGTTGTAATATATAATGAAATGTTCTTCCATCTGCGTTCTATTTTGTCGTGTTCTCAAAACAATCAGGCGTTTCGAACGGTCTTGGTCGGTCTAGCGACTGATTCAGATCGAGCGAAATTCCTTTTCGTTACAGTTGGTATCATAGCTTTGGTTTACAAAGCTCAGAGAACAAGACACGTTAGAACCATACTAAAGAATTCATCAGAAATTGGATTAGTAATATCCAATGAGAATGACTCGTTAGAGATGGGATCAGTAGTATCCTAGAACGAGTGTGAAGAGTATATTTTTTAAATTGAAAACAATTTTGTTTTGAAAATTTAAATCGTTTTATACGTATTTGAATATTTATTTGTATTGATTTGGACAGTCCAGTATATATAGACTTTGCGTATACGTTTGATCCACGTGTATTTGAAGTTTTAATATACTGGATAGATATAGAATTACACTCTAGTCGCCCGGAGATGGTACTGAAGATTGTCATGACATCATCAGTATTTATGTTCGAGTTTCGAAGGTGGAATTTCTATATATTTCCTATTGATTGGTGTGAGAACCAAAATTGGATAGGGCCTATTGTTGTGATTTGGCATCAAAAATGTGATTTTTGACTATATATCAAAGTTATGAATATCAAAAGCTAATCAACTTTCGGCTTCGTTCCTTTTCGGGGACGAAAACAATGGAAGTTGAGTTGATTAGTTAAACAACTTTCGGCTTCGTTCCTTTTCGGGGACGAAAAGTTTTAAGTAGGGGAGATTGTAATAACCCAGAAATCCGAGCCAATTTAAATTTTTTATTTTGGCAATTTTAGTGAATTTTGAATAATTAAAATGAAATATTTTAAATAATATCGACGAGAAATTTATTTTGAATAGAATTCGAACGTATATATTATATAGATCGTCGTTAGAATATAAATATTTATTTTAAATTATAAAAGGAATTGAAAATGGCGCGGTAGTTCGATAATTCGATTTCAAAATTCAAATGAATGTACCGGGTGTAAAATAAACCAGATTTTAGTGAAACCAAAAATATTTAAATCAATTGATAACATCTTTCCAACGAATCCAAAAAATTGAAATTTCATAGCGGGGATAAAAAGATATGTCCAGTTGAAATTTCAGAATAGTCGCTATGGAATTTCGGCCCTTAAAAATAGCCATTTTGCAAACGACCTCGGATTTCGTCGAAACCACTTTTGTTGGATCCGTGATGTCAAGTTATTGCTTGATTTTAATTTTCATAATTTTTCGATTCAATATGTGAGCGTGGCAAAGGAAAACGCATTTGACCAGTTTTAGTTGATTTTAATCGACCGGAAATTGGCTATTTTTCAAACGGTCTCAGAATTCGATGAAACTAGTTTTGTTAGGACCGTATCGTCGATACGAAGCTAGAAAATATTTTTATGGAATTTTTTGAGTTAGTATGTGGCCCCAGTAAATTGAAATGCGCGTTCATATTCAATATATAGAGTTATATGTTGATTTTGACGAAAACTGATCGAAACAATCGAATCAGCCTACGATACATATCCCATTGTGTTTAGAATGTGGGTAATTAGCTATGGGCGACAGGCGGTGGGTCTCGTTTCGAGTTCGAATGAAAAAGTTGCTTTTTGAAATAAAATAAAATAAATAAATTAAAATTAAAATATCCCTCCCTCTTCCCGTATCACTCAGGCCCCCCTCTCCTTTTCATTTGCAGATCGAACAAAGAAAAAAAAAGAAAAAAAAGATGCTCGTCGATGTCGATCCTCCGGGCCACCGCACCGCCGATGGCGACGCTCCTCTCCCCCGACGATGGCGCTCCCTCTGGCGCTCCACCTCGCCGGCCAACACCCTCTTCAGATTGAGGAAACCCCCGAACCCTCATCCAACGACCTCCGCTACCCCCAAACCTGCATCCAACCACCTCCGCCCCCCTTTACTCCACCTGCGTCGACCTCTCCGCCTTCCCCCAACCCAGACCACCTCGAGCGAGATCCCCCCCTTGCGACGCTAATAACCCCCCTCCTTGCTGAGAAAAAAATACAGTAAGTCCTATTTACTCATTTTTATTATTTATTTTCTATAGATCCGATTTTATTTTAAACCATTGAAAATAATATATGATCATCAAAACTGAAATTAAGATAAGTTATAAAAAATATAACGTTGTGGGAAAAATATGATTTTTCATTGGTAGAGAATATGATTTTTTGGCATAGAAAAGAATACGATTTTATTTATACTTTCATATAGTAAGTTAAAAATATAATTTTTATATTAGTAGTAAGTTAAAAATATAATTTTTATTCGAGTAGTAGATTAAAAATATGATTTATATATACTAGAAAATATAAAAATGTGATTTTTATAAAGTAGAAATATTTAAAATATGATTTTTATTTTTTAGAAAGAATAAAAATATAATTTTTATATAATAGAGAATATAAAAATATCATCTTTATATATGTAGCGAAATAAAAATCTGATTTTTATTATATATATGTTGAAATAAAAAGGTGATTTTTATGGTGGTGGTATAAAAATTCGATCTTTATATTAGAAGTAGATAGATAAAAATATAATTTTTATATAGAGAATAGCGTGATAAAAATATAATCTTTATCATAGGAGCACCGTTATAAAAATAGAACTTTTATCATATATATAGCAAAATAAAAATACGATTTTTATCATTAAAATGGTTAAGGAAAAATATGTAACGACCCAGAAAATCTGAACCAATTTAAAATTTTTAAATTGGCTAAAATAATGGATTTTAAATATTTAAAATAAATATTTTAAATAATGGCGATGAAAACTGAGTTTGAATCGACATTTGAAAACGAATATAATTAATTATAATTATATATAGAATTGAAAATGGCGCGGTAGTTCGATAATTCGATTTCAAACTTCAATTGAATATACCGGGTGCAAAACAATCCGTATTTTAGTGAAACCAAAAACATTAGGATCTAATTGGTAATATCTTTCTAACGAATCCGACCAATCGAAATTTGATAGCGGGAATCAAAAGATACGTCCAGTTGAAAATTCTGAATAGTCGCTATGGAATTCAGGCCCTTAAAAATGGACATTTTGCAAACGACCTCGGATTTCGACGAAACCACTTTTGTTAGGTCCGTAGTGTCAAGTTATGGTTAGGTTTCAAATTTCATAATTTTTTGAATCAACATGTGAGCGTGGCAAAAGAAAACGCGTTTGACCAGTTTTCGTTGATTTTAATCGACTGGAAATTGGCCATTTTTCAAACGGTCTCAGAATTCGACGAAACTAGTTTTGTTAGGACCGTATCGTCAATACGAAGCTAGAAAATATTTTTCTGGAATTTTTCTAGTTAGTATGTGACCCCGGTAATTTGAAATGTACGTTTAAAATTCAATATAGTGATTTAAATGTAAATTAAAAGGAAACTGATTGTAACGATCAAATCAGCTTGCGAGACATATCCCATTGTGTTAGGAATGGGGGTTAAACGCTATGGACGACAGGCGGTGGGCCTCGTTTCGAGGTCGTATGTAAAAGTCAACCTTTTTGAAAAATTAAATAATAAAATAATAAAAAAATATATATAATTTTTCTTTCCCCCCTTTTCTCTTCTGCTTGCCCCCCCCCCCCCCCCCCCCCGATTCAATAAGTCAGAAAGGAAAAAAAAACCTAGCGATCAATCGACCCGCCCCCCCTCGTCTCGACGCCGACGAAGACCCGCCCACGCCCCTCGTCTCGACGCCGACGAAGACCCCCCCCCCTCGTCTCATCGTGGTATCAGAGCTTTGGTTAAGCTTAGTTCTGGAATATAACATTTGAACGAACTCGTCAGAAATAGAACCAGTAGTGTTCTAGGACGGGTAACTCTATACAGATAGGATCAGTAATAATCTGGTATGAGTAAAGCAGAATGAAATTACACCTCGATAGACACATTTACATTCAAGTAATTGTCTCTATAATTTGAAATATCTTTTCTGTTGACCTGACACTTGATCTGCTATTTGCAGAAGAACTAGAAAATGAGTGCCAGAAACAGAAGAAGTAATACTGACCCGGATATAGAAGCTCTATTCATGAAGTATAGAAATCTGGGTGGAAAATCGTTCTCGGGCGAAGAATCTATTATGAGGACACAAGCTTGGATTCGTTCAGCTGAGAAAATCTTCGAAGCATTAAAGCTTAGAGATGACCAGAAAAGATTACTGGCCTCCTGGGCTCTCAAAGATGAAGCTTTATTCTGGTGGGATTCAGTTATCAAAGGTAATCCAGAAGGTGATATCACCTGGGATAGATTCAAAGTGATTTTCTTAGAAAGATTTACTCCTCCCGAAGCGACCGAACGACTATGCGATGAATTTTCTTATCTGATACAAGGAGATATGACCATTCCCGAATATCATAAGAAATTCAATGAACTTGCTCACTTTGCTCCCCATCTGATTCAGAATCCAAAGAGGAAAAATCTGAGATTTGTCAATGGGCTTCAAAGGAAATACCAGAATAAAGTATTGGGGCATGTGAAGCTTCCTTTTTCAGAAATGATTTATATGGCTTATCAATACGAAGATCTAGACAAGAAAGGAATGCTGCGTGACGAAGAAGAAGTTTGTTGTAGTGACAAAGAAGATTCGGAAACGGATATTCCTGAAGCCAGTATGATGTCTGAGGTCAGTAAGGAGCCTGGGACCAATCAGAAAAGGGCTAGATCCGAAAAAGAACCAGCAACGACTGCCATATGCAACAACTGCCATAAGCCAGGGCATTTCCAGGGGAATTGCAAACCCTCGAAAAAGCGAAGGGGGAGTGAATCTAAAACCAAGAACAAGTCTCCTGTGACTCGAGAGTGCAATCTTTGTCATCAGTCCGGTCATATAAAGAGAGATTGCTGGCTGTTAAAAAGGGCCAAAGAGGCTCAGGTAAATGAAGTAGCAGAAACCTCAGCACCCTCAGATAGTCAGGGAAGGTCTGATGTTTTAGAAGGCATGCTAAATGTCAAAAATATTCCAGTTAAAGTACTGTTTGATACTGGCGCGTCGCGAAGCTTTATTGCAAAGAGTGCAGTCAAGAAGTTGGATTTGAATTTGAAAAAGCTCAAAGAGCCCATGACTGTTAAGAATCCAGTTGGAGGTTCCATCAATCTCAGTTGGATTTGTGCAGTGCCCGTCTCTTTTTCTTGCTATAAATTCCCCATTGTCTCTATCATCATGAATTTTAATGAATTCGATCTTATTCTGGGATTGGATTGGCTAACCAAATATGAAGCTGAAGTTAAATGCGCCGAGAGAGTGGTTAAAGCAAAGGCCCAATCGGGGAATTATATAACCATACCATGTGAAGGCCCGACTTCAAATAGAAAGGATTTCTGGTCAGCTCTCGATGTTTCTCCAGCCCAAATTGAAAATATCCCTGAAGTTACAGAGAATATTCCTGACCTCATCAAAGATATTCCTGTCGTCAAGAACTATGCGGATGTGTTCGAGGAAGTTGTTCGCTTACCTCCGCAAAGGGAAATAGATTTCAAAATTGCTTTAATTCCGAATGCAAGGCCGGTAGTTCACGCTATTCGAAGAATGTCCTTGAAAGAGAAGGAGGAATTAGACAATCAAACAAGACAACTAGTATGGAAAGGTATGATCAGGCCTAGTTTCTCTGATTGGGGTGCAGTAGTGGTATTTGTCCCAAAATCTGACGGTACTCTGCGGTTGTGTGTATATTATCGTGATCTGAACAAACAGACAATAAAGAAAAAATATCCATTGCCGCGAATAGATGATTTGTTAGATCGATTAAATGGAGCACAAGTATTTTCAAGAATGGACCTAGCTACAGGTTTCCATCAACTTCGAATTGCCGAAGAGTGTGTTCCAATGACAGCGTTCAGAGGCCCCGACTTATTCTACGAGTGGTTAGTAATGCCGTTCGGCTTATGTAACGCTCCAGCTTACTTCGTCGATCTGATGAACAGAGTATTCAGAGGAGTATTGAATAAATTTGTTCTGGTTTTTATTGATGATATTCTAATCTTCTCTAAATCAAAGGCCGAACATGAAAAGCATCTGGAACAAGTGTTAGAAATTCTCAGACGGAATGTATTAAAAGCCAAGTTTTCCAAATGTATATTCTGGCAAGATGAAGTGAAATTTCTGGGCCATGTCGTATCGAAAGATGGAATCGCTGTGGATCCAAGCAAAATCACAGCTATTCAGAATTGGAAACAGCCCAGTACTCCCACTGAAGTCCGCAGTTTTCTCGGATTGGCTAGCTATTACCGAAAGTTCGTTAAAGACTTTTCGAAGATATCGGGCCACTTAACGAAGCTTACAAAGAAGCATTCTAAGTTCAAATGGACTCAAGAAAGTGAGGAGGCTTTCGAAGAGCTGAAGTTGAGATTAACCACAGCTCCAGTGTTAACCATCATCGATGGCAACCAAGATTTAAAAGTATGGACTGATGCTTCTAGAGAAGGCCTTGGCGCAGTGTTAATGCAAAGAGGCCAAGTAATTGCTTATGCTAGCCGTCAACTGAAGCCGCACGAGAAAAACTATGTAACTCATGATCTTGAGTTATTGGCTATCATATTCTCTTTGAAAATCTGGAGACACTATCTTCTGGGCGAGAGATTTGAACTGTTTACAGATCACCAGTCGCTAAAGTATCTGTTCACTTAAAAGGACTTAAATTTGAGGCAGCAACGTTGGCTGGAGTTTCTTGCAGCATATGACTTTGAAATTATATATACTCCAGGAAAAGCCAATGTCGTGGCCGATGCGTTGAGCAGAAAGAATGTAATAATCGCCAGCTTTACTATCACAACATCCTTGATTGACAAAATATCTATTCTTCAGAAGGAGGATAACTTTATTAAGGATATGATTAAAAGGATTCGGAAAGGTGAACCCTCGTGTTTTCAAATAGATAAAGACGAGACCTTGAGATTAAAAGGAAGGATTTGTGTTCCTGACATCCCCGAACTCAAAAGGGAAGTGTTAGACGAGTGTCACAAGTCCAAGCTGAGTATTCATCCTGGTGTGGCCAAAATGTATAACGATCTCAAAAGAACATTCTGGTGGAAGGCTATGAAAAGAGACGTTTCAATATATGTTAGCCGATGCCCTACTTGCCAGCTAGTCAAAAGTGATCAACAGAAACTAGCTGGATTGTTACAACCACTAGAAGTTCCTGGGTGGAAGTGGGAGCATATTTCTATGGATTTCATTGATGGTTTGCCCAGAACCAGAAAAGGAAATGACAGTATTTGGGTGATCGTAGATCGTTTCACGAAGACCGCCCATTTTATACCTGTTAGATCAAATAGAACTGCTCAGAGTCTGGCACAGATATACTTCAGGGAAATAGTTAGACTGCATGGAGTGCCGCTCAGTATAGTAAGTGATAGAGATACAATCTTCACTAGCAAATTCTGGGAAGCATTTCAAGTCGAGCTGGGAACGAAGTTAAACTTGAGCACCGCTTATCATCCTCAGACAGACGGTCAGACTGAGAGGGTAAATCGTATTTTAGAAGATCTATTGCGGGCTTGTATTCTAGATTTCGGTGGATCATGGGAAGACCATCTGCATTTGGCTGAATTCTCTTATAACAACAGCTACCAGGCGAGTCTGACAATGTCGCCATTCGAAGCATTGTATGGTAGACCGTGCCGATCTCCTGCTTGTTGGGTCGAGCCTGGAAATAGACTTGTGTTGGGTCCCGATATGATTCGAGAAGCTGCCGACAAAGTCGATTTTATTAAGAAGCGATTACTCGCCGCCCAAAGCCGACAAAAGAGCTATGCCGATAGAAGAAGAAGAGATATATCCTTTGAAGTTGGCGACTATGTATATTTGAAAGTATCGCCGATGAGAGGAGTTATCCGGTTCGGTAAAACTGGAAAGTTAGCGCCCAAATTTATTGGTCCGTTTCCTATTCTGGAACGGATTGGAACTCTCGCTTATAGGGTCAAACTGCCTGACTGGTTGCCTGGTGTGCATGATGTATTTCATATATCTCAACTTCGAAAGCACGTTCATGATCCAGACTTGATCGTGGAAGAAGCAGCTCAGCAGGATATTGAAATTACTCCAAAATTAGCTGTGAGGCGAGAGCCGCTAAAGATTATCGGCAAAGAAACCAAAGAGCTGAGGAACAAGAAGGTTCACTTAGTCAAAGTGCAATGGAGTGGAGATCCGCGAGATTGTACTTGGGAAACTGAGGAGAGCATTCAGAAAGCTTATCCTAGATGCCGAGTAGATATCTCTGATTGACTCTGGTGCAAGGTACATTTAACCTACTTTGCATTACCATTTAATTCTCTATTCTATTGCAATTTTCTTCCTATAGATGTGCACTATTTATTCTATACTCTGAATGATTTTGAAAAGTGTATAGAGATTAATTAGTATATTTTTGGGAAGGTTAGAAGCAAATTGGTTGTTGTGTTGGGTGATGGTAGATTTATCAAACCACTTTCGACTTTATTCCTTTTCGGGGACGAAAAGTTTTAAGTGGGGGAGATTGTAACGACCCAGAAAATCTGAACCAATTTAAAATTTTTAAATTGGCTAAAATAATGGATTTTAAATATTTAAAATAAATATTTTAAATAATGGCGATGAAAACTGAGTTTGAATCGACATTTGAAAACGAATATAATTAATTATAATTATATATAGAATTGAAAATGGCGCGGTAGTTCGATAATTCGATTTCAAACTTCAATTGAATATACCGGGTGCAAAACAATCCGTATTTTAGTGAAACCAAAAACATTAGGATCTAATTGGTAATATCTTTCTAACGAATCCGACCAATCGAAATTTGATAGCGGGAATCAAAAGATATGTCCAGTTGAAAATTCTGAATAGTCGCTATGGAATTCAGGCCCTTAAAAATGGACATTTTGCAAACGACCTCGGATTTCGACGAAACCACTTTTGTTAGGTCCGTAGTGTCAAGTTATGGTTAGGTTTCAAATTTCATAATTTTTCGAATCAATATGTGAGCGTGGCAAAGGAAAACGCGTTTGACCAGTTTTCGTTGATTTTAATCGACTGGAAATTGGCCATTTTTCAAACGGTCTCAGAATTCGACGAAACAAGTTTTGTTAGGACCGTATCGTCAATACGAAGCTAGAAAATATTTTTCTGGAATTTTTCTAGTTAGTATGTGACCCCGGTAATTTGAAATGTACGTTTAAAATTCAATATAGTGATTTAAATGTAAATTAAAAGGAAACTGATTGTAACGATCAAATCAGCTTGCGAGACATATCCCATTGTGTTCGGAATGGGGGTTAAACGCTATGGACGACAGGCGGTGGGCCTCGTTTCGAGGTCGTATGTAAAAGTCAACCTTTTTGAAAAATTAAATAATAAAATAAAAAAAAAAGTAAAAACTGAATTTTATAAAAAGTAAGAACTGAATTTTATAAAAAGTAAAAAACTGAATTTTATAAGAAGAAAAAAAAACTGATTTGGTTTTTAAAAGTTAAAAACTGATTTTGTTTTTAAAATAAAAACTGATTTAGTTTTAAAGGTAAAAGCTTTAAATAGGAAGAAAGGTTTGAACTTTCAAGAGAAGTAAAAATCATATTTTTATATATCGAAAGTCGAAGTAAAAATCATATTTTTATATATCGAAAGTCGAAGTAAAAATCATATTTTTATATATCGAAAGTCGAAGTAAAAATCATATTTTTATATATCGAAAGTCGAAGTAAAAAAAATCATATATTTATATATTGAATAGCATCATAAAAATTCGATTTTTACATGTGTAGAGAATACGGGCGAAAGCGACAAAAGGCGAAGATTTTATACAAGGAAGTGTCGTGCAGTTGGATAGCTATTGGTGAGATTTCTGATTTAAAAATTCATGTGTTGAATTTGAAAGTGAATTGCTATATATAAATAAATATATATATATATATATACGCCCCTCGTCCACAAACCATGGACGATATTTATTGGTTGAAATTGTTGTGAAAATTGAATGATTGTTTGGGATTGTTTGTGATTGATATTGGTTGATTGCGGTTGAAAAATACCCATTGGTGATTGTGAAATATTTGGTTGAAACCACATAGGATTAGTTTGTGGAAATGAAATAAATATATACATGCCGCCTGCGTGCGAACTAGATGCATGATCCCCATTGTCAAAAACCGCGAGGTTTTAAGGTAGAGCGAGGAGCCATACTAGGGACGGTGCCGGTGTAACTACCCTGCCGTTATGCTGCCGAAATTTTGAATAATATTTGTGTGTTTGAATTATTTTCATATGCTTAAACTATATTTATTCATTGTATAGAAAACATTCATGTGTTGAATTGATATTCATTCGTTGTTTAGAAATTCATGTGTTGAATGGTATTCATATTTTGAAATAAATCGTTCGATAATAAAAATCACGTTTTTATCTATATATAAAAACTATTGAAAACATTCATGTGTTGAATTGATATTCATTCGTTGTTTAGAAATTCATGTGTTGAATGGTATTCATATTTTGAAATAAATCGTTCGATAATAAAAATCACGTTTTTATCTATATATAAAAACTATTGAAAACATTCATGTGTTGAATTGATATTCATTCGTTGTTTAGAAATTCATGTGTTGAATGGTATTCATATTTTGAAATAAATCGTTCGATAATAAAAATCACGTTTTTATCTATATATAAAAACTATTGAAAACATTCATGTGTTGAATTGATATTCATTCGTTGTTTAGAAATTCATGTGTTGAATGGTATTCATATTTTGAAATAAATTGTTTTATGATAAAAATCCCATTTTTATCACCAACTTGAACTATATAGAAAAATAGTGTTTTGAAATGAATTGTTTTACAATAAAAATCACATTTTTATTGTATGCATAAATCGTTGAAATGTGAAGTGTTAAAATAGCCACTCGTTCAAAATAAACATATATGAGTTGAAATATTCATTAATTAGCTAATGAAATGATTTGCACCTATTTATGTAACATTAGAATGAATGGAGTTTTTAAACCAAATAGAAATCAAATATGAAGTCGAATAGAAATTGAAAAATGATATGAACTGTATATATATGTACATGCAATATTCATTGAACAGGTTATAGCAAAGGGGCTAGAGAAGAGGAATAAAATTTTGTGCCCGACAAATAGGTACACATTTACTGATTTGTTTGGGTGATGATTTTGAGCCTGTTGGCTAGCCGCTTGGCTTCTTCTTTTTCTTTTTGAGATTAGAAGGACCGGGAACGCTATTTGCGATTTCCCGATGCTCCCGGTGCAGGGGAGGTTATGGCGAAATTTTTCCAAAATTTAAGGTGTTAGAAAAATATTTGAAGTGAAAACGATATTGAAATCATTGAATGAACTATATTTATATAAATATATAAATAAAATTAAAACGAAACGAGGCCGTGCAGTTCGTATTTTGAAACCGTGATTTCAAACGACTAGTGCGGGAAATCCGACCATTGGATTTTCCCGAAACCTCAACCGTCGGGTTCGCCTTGGAATAATCTTTCCAACGGCACCAACCTTGTTAAAATCCAATGGTTGGATTGTCTGGAATGTTTAATTCAATTCTGAAGAAAAACAGCGCCAGAAACGATTATATTTATTTATATATATAAATATAATTATATTTAATCGAATAACGACGCTGCAGTTCGTATTTTGAAATCGAAATTTCAAACGATTGTACCGGGAGATCCGACCGTCGGATTTTCCCGAAACTGGAACCGTTGGGTTCGTTTTGAAAAGACCTTTCTAATGATGTAATTTTTGTGAAGATCCAACGGTTAGATTTTCAGATATGTGTAAATCAAATCTGAAGAAAAACAGCGCCACGGCCGCGGTATGGCCCGAAGCGTCGTTTTGAATAAAATGGCTATTTTAAAATAAATAAAAATAGCGATAAATAGTTATAAAATATCGTAAGCGATATGGAATGGAAATAAACTGAATTTGCTTGATTTATGTGGCTTTTGATGGTTGAATGTGTTTGGTGTGAAAATTACATTAAAGAACGAAATTGGTGTTGTCGAATAATTTAACCATTGAAATAAATTGATTTGAAATTCTAAATATACGTGAATTATTTGAAAAAGCCGAGTTAATTCTCATTTCAAATAATTGATCGACGATTGAAAGTCGAAGATGAAGACGGTGGTCGAAGACCGGAGATCTTCACCTCGTTTGGATGGTAACCGAGGTCCTGATTGGGAGGCATCCCGAAATATGGATAATGAGTGGTGATCGTCCAGACGTACGTGTTGGTCGATGGGTTTGCGAGGTATTTAGTGCCTCCGGTTTCGTTCAGACCCAGAACGGACTTGTAAATGGACTGTGTGTCCGACATGGGAATTTGTTCTGTGTGATTGATAGCCATCAGTTGCACGGTGTGAATTGCCTGTGTGGCATGCTAAGATGCAGTGATCAGGGCTTCTGTTGAAAAGCAAAGTCTTGTGGTGATGATCAAAGCATCGCCTGTGTGGCGTAGCTTTGTGTATAACGTAAATTCGCGAGCCTCACACCCCGGTATGAACCTAAAACGGGAGAAGGACCTCAGGGAGGGCATGCGTTTCCTTCTAGCTAGGGTGGTGTCAGTGACCTACCAGCCCTGACATTTATATACTTTTCACCTATGTGGTTGTTGCTGTTGCGAGGCGCCTCGGTTTGATCGGACGATCCGGGTCCAATGGAGTCATTCGTTGGCTCGTTTACGCCCCAAAGGGCGGGGAGACGTATTGTTCAGGCATAATAATCCACATCGGTGGACCGGCCCTGTCGCTCCAAGGCTTGCCTGCGCGCTTGCCTGAGACATGGGCTAGATTGTCTCGAATTCGGTAAGGACTATCTTTTGCCTTAGTTCATGACGGAAATCCAATTTCCAAATACGACATCGTGCGGTTTTGATTGTATACCTATATATGGCGACATAGTGGTATGGGGTATTAATGCCGTCTATGATTGATAGTTATGATTTGAAATTGTTTTCAAAACATATAAACACTAGCAATAATATCAAATGCCTTTGTTTTATTCGTATCAAGCATATTTTGGCCGTTATAAGGTAAAAACTCTATCCTCCGGTTTGCGTTGCATTGTGTGATGGGAACTGAGTCTTATAACGGCTTAATTTTTATAAAAAGCATAACGATGTTTAAAAGAAAGATTTGTTTTAAAGCACTGGCAATCCAATGGAGTAAACCCGTTCCACGAAAGTGGCGTGGTCCTGTGATTAGCCAATTATATATGTGTTGAGTGGATTTCTCATACCAGTCCCATGACTGACTCGTAGTTTGTTTCACCTTCAAACTCGGGTGCCCCTTTTTCTACACGGGCAGCCTTGTATTCAGGTTTAGCTGGTTGTTTATGGATAGCTGGAGCTGAAGATGGATTATATCATTTATTTCTTTTTATGCTGTTCAGCTCCTATTGTACATATTTTGTTTATTTCCGCTGTAGACATTTATGTATAGCTGAACTGTATTTGTACTAAGTAAGATCCTGTATACTGTGTAACTCTGATGATTACTTTTATCCAGTATATTTTGTTGTTCATTCTGGTGTATTTATTTAATTCTGTTCTGCTATTATATGTTTTTGTGTTATATTCCAAAGATAACCTTGTTTCCGTGAGAACGGGAAATCGGGTCGTCTCAAAATATGATTTTTAAAATTAAAGTGAACAAATAAAAATGTGATTTTTATATATGTAGTGGCTACAGACAGTGGAATGGACGAAAGGCGAAAACGGCGAAGATTTCTACATAAGAAGAGTCGTGGTGTTTGGATTATCTAGTCGGTGAGAACTCCTCACTTTTAAATTTATTTCTAGTTGAAATATATACTAGGATGCAGATGGTGTTTAGTAGCACCCGACACCCGTCGTCCACAGACTATGGACGGCTTGTATGCCTGTTTGTTTGATTTTGATGTGTAGTTGATTGTGAGATGTGATGTGAAATGAAATAAAATATTTATATAGTTAGAAATATTTTATAGGTGAAAATAGAATTTTTAACGTGTATTTAAAATAAATATTTATAAACAAATCGGAGATTTGTTTATATACACTGATTTGATTGATATTGATTGGAATGATAAATTTTACACATCGCCCAACTGCACAAATAAAATCTGTGTTGGATTGTTTGAAACCCCACACGGGTATTGGGATGATATATGACATACACTAATCCCAATAATTAGTTGTATGTCAATCGATTGATTGACAGACTGTCGTAAGGGTTAAATATTTATATTTGATGCTTATACAGTGTAGAATGCACTTTGGATGATGGTTGATTATTCATCGTTGTTATTGTATACATGTGTTGTAGAAAATCCATATAATTAACATTATATGGTTATTGATTGGGCCTCATTCCAGTTTTGAAAAAAATATTTGAATAGAAATATTTGAAAAGAGATATTTGAAATAGAATATTGGAAAATAGAAATACATGAAGCCGTGTTGATTAGATTGACGTCGTTTTGACGTGAACGATATTTATATGGATTTTATTCATTTTATAATGAATATCGAAAGTGATTTCAAAATCTGATATTTTGAATAGAATTGACTTCGAATTGAAATTGAATAGAAATGAATTCAAATTAAATTAAAATGAATTGAAATTCGAATAAAATTGAAATTGAAATCGTTTTGAAATGAAATTAAAACGAATTTATATTGGAATATTCAATTTTGATTAGAAATTGAATATGATGTTGAAATCGTTTCGAAAACGAATTTAAAACGATTTATAAAATACGTTTTGAAAGGAAATCAATGACATATATATAATATATTTATATATATTATATATAATAGCCTGAATAGAACGCGCCGCGCCGCGGCAGTTCGCGAATTTCGACCATTGACTTTGAATGGACATTGCGGGAGATCCGACCGTCGGATTCTCCTAAAACCGAAACTATAGGGTTCGTATCGATAAGAGCTTTCTAACGTATATTAGAAATTAGAAATCTAACGGTTGGATTTGGAATTATGTCCAAATCAAATTTGGAAAAGGTCGTTGTAAGTGCAGTTCGATGGCCATTGATGGTAATCGACTGTACGGGCCTTGATAAAATTATTAAAAATATTAATAATTTGTGTAAAATCATAAGAAATGTTGGGAAGAATTGGGATGAAAAACTCCATATTTGAAAAGATAAAAATAGAATTTTATCGAAATGAACTAGTTTTGGACTAGAATAATAATTTATTTATTTTTAAAATAAATAAATAAATTGGATTTGAAATGGTTTTGAAAATAACCAGAAATTCCAATAATTGAATTGGAATGGATTTGAATCGAAATTGTCTTCGGAATATTTCGTTGTTGGATTTTGTGATTATACAGATATTGTTATGGAAATTTGAAAGATATATTTATATCGTTATTTCCAATACGATATTTGTTGGTCGTAGAATTTGATATTGAATATAAGCGTGTAACACCCCACATCCATTAATGTCACTCACAAAGGGAATGCATTAACTTCCATGGAGGTTTTAAGTGAATATAGAACAGTAAAATTACAACAAGACAGATATAAAATAGTACTTGGAAATTCAAAAACTTTATTTCATTGTAGCAGAAGTCAAAACATGTTTGATTACATCATAACACCATATTCAATGTCAAGTACAATATCTATCTTGATAAAACAAGTACATAATCCCATTACATGAATAGCCATTAAAAAGAAAGATAACAAGCTGGACTTTACTTCAGCAGTCCAAGCTTTCCAGAAGATAAGCGATCCAACTAGACTCCACTAGAACTTGGCCCAACCTGCGGACCTGAAGGGAGAAAAAGGATGGAAAAGAGGGGGTCAGACATAAAGTCTGGTGAATATGATAATTCTACAATACTATTACCAAAATAACTGGACTAAGGCATAAGCTGGAAAACAAGAAAATGTCTATGAAGAGCAGATTAAGGACATAGACAATCGCTAAAGGCAACGTTATAGGCGCTCCTAAATACTAAAGGATAAACACTATACTGCACCACACCAGTCACCCTAAAGATTCATCCCACTTAGCTTCACTTAGAAACTTTCCCAATGGCTTTACGTACCCCTAGCTGACTACATAGGTGCCGCCTGCCCCTATCTCCACTAGGTGTACCCTACTTCCCATTATTCGATCGGCTCCCTAACTCGTAGATACCCGTGCTGGCCCCACAGTGGGGTGTATCACTCCCCTAAAGTGGCAACCTGATACAACGGACATGCACGGCTTATACCTACACGATGCAACAACGTCTTGCCTACCAGCCCGGGTCCACACACGCATATGAAACCCGTTGGACTTGCGTTGCCACCGCTCCCTGTTTTGGCCTCTTATAGTCAAACCCAGTATGCGTGTCCCGTCCTCGACTTGGGTCGAGCCCACAAAGATACGTTTTGGGATACTGGTTGAAATGGGCCCCCACTATTTACCACAAGCATTCCACCTAAGCTTGTCCCCATTAGTCCATCCCACTTAACCAACTTAGTCATGTTCATTTACATGTGTGTTTGGTTAAGTCTAATCGTATTTCAAATGCCTCTAAAGGCAACCACCAGATTCCTCATGTCACCCAAGGCACCTACTTAACCCCCATGTCCCACCTTACATGATTATCTGGTTAAGTATTTCTTAGTTCATTAAGGCCATAACCTCATAAAGACCTCTCACATTAGACTGGCATTTATGGCAGCTGGATTTGCCGGGCGGGTCCGGGCAGTCTTACACCATAAAAGAGTCTAACCTCGTGTCTTTACAACTGTTATGCTTTAGTTTGGGCCTAGGACCTCTCACATTGGGCCGACATTTGTGACTACTGGATTTGCCGGGCGGGTCCGGGCAGGTTTACATCACAAACGGGTCCAACCTCGTGTCCTAAGCATTGATTATTAATAATAATCCACTTTCCCCCAATTTTAATAATTCCCTACTTGAATTATTAATTACTTCCAATTTTTAACCACGTCCATAATTGACTCAATTATGGACATCCATTCTTGGTATGCAAAATCTTACAAAATTGCACCCAATTTATTAATTCCTAATATTACCCCTACCCCACGTTTGAACGTTTATTCGCAAAATATATGTTAGACTCGAATAGCCTAACTCATAGCATAAAAGAGATTATCATAATAACAACATGTATATATGACCAAATGAATCATAATAAGGGGTGAAACTTGCATATGTCCAACTTGCATAGATTATACATGTCATGGACCTAAAGGTGTCAACTTGTTCAAAATTCACCTAATATAATCTCAATCAATTTTCATAAACTTACATATGAACATGTGTGAATCAACATCATCTAATTTTTTAACAACATGGTTTTATATCGGTACACCTAACTCAATAGGCAAATTCCCATAATCAAGTTTTATTTAATTATAGTTTCAAGTTTATGGGTACACCTAACCTAATAGGCAAATTCCCATAAACAAGATCCATTTAAATTAAGAAAAAAAAACATAACTTTAAGCATGATCCAACAACATCATGATTTTTCAACATAATATAGCATGATTTATAACATGGCATAGTATGATAGTATAACATAGCTTGACATGATTCTCAACATAGCACGACATAGCATAAGAGAATTTACAACATAGCATGACATAGCATATATAATTTACATCATACGACAACATAATAACATAATAAGAGATCCACAATATATAAAATTTACAATTACAAATCACATCACTTTCTTGTGATCCATTCATAACTGAGTCAAATTAGTTTGTAATAGTCTTGTGAGAATCATCATACTCACCAACAAAAGAAATGAATTAGAGAAAGAGAGATCTTTTGATTTGATTTGTGTAGATTTAGTTGTAGATGATTAGGCTTCCTCTTCTTAATTTGTGACGGCTATGCTGAACTCCATGGCAGCAGCATGACGGTAGCTTCTCTAATTTTACAAGTGATTTAGGTCTAGGGTCTACCCACTTATTTATAGATTTTAGAATTCATTTAGGCCATTAGATTTAACCTAGAAATAACCGCAGCCGTTCAGACAAGATGGGGTTTATCTTGTTGACTCAGCAATGAGTCAGAAGTGACTCAGCAAACACTCAGCATATTAATAAACTTCTATTCATGTCATAAATATATATATTTTCTACAATGTACATATTAGATACATCCCCCTTTACTTATTATTGTTTTTATATACATATTAGATACATCCCCTCTCTCACACACTTATTAATATTTTTATATTCATATTAGATACATCCCCTCTCTTACACACTTATTAATATTTTTATATTCATATTAGATACATCCCCTCTCTTACACACTTATTAATATTTTTATATTCATATTAGATACATCCCCTCTCTTACACACTTATTAATATTTTAGCAACTTTAGTGTTAATAGAAAATTCGCGGTGTTACATTCTCCCCTCCTTTTAGGATTTCGTCCCCGAAATCTTCAAGTCTGGAAGAATGTATATCCTACCATCCAAACGTCCATCTACTCATCCATCATACACAGGCATCCATTGTCCTTAAAAGACTTCTAATGCTTTATGATCATATGCAAGTGTGTGTACATGTCCTTACCTAATGCAAAATCAGGCGGTCTACTGATTCAGTTGACCTCCTTAATGTAAATTATGTAAGTGTCATGAATCCATTATGTATGCAAAAGATCCTAATTGCTTACATACTACTTCTATATGCGTGCACACCCATTCAACCGAATGCAGCATCCATATGATGGTACAACCATTATACATCCATTATACTAAATACATCCATATATATGCAATATGCAATATGAAGTGACTGAGCCGATCTAGTGCCTAAAGTGTGTGTATATATGCATCCACGAGCAACCACTAGCAAACACTTGCATCCATTTTGCATCCATCATACATAAAATGTCTCAAACACATGTTTCAACCATAGGATTATCCTAACTAAAGGTCAAAGATACTAATGAGAGGACATACTAAAGATAAGATAAGATAAGCTAAGCGATAAAGGAGAAATTAAAAGACATACCCTCAAAAAGAAAAGGGTACAACGAACGCATCTTCTCTTCTGTCTCCCAAGTTGCGTTGCTCTCATCATCTCCCCATTGCACTTTAACCAGTCTGACCTCTCGATTCCTCAACTTTTTGATCTCCGACCCAAGAATGCATGTAGGAGCTCGTCTAATTGTTGCATCACGCTCTATTTCCACCTCTTTAAGCAAGCTCGGCTCTACCACCTCCGCGGTCTTGTGCAAACACTTCCTCAAATGTGATACATGGAATACGTCGTGTACTCCACTAAGTTTCTCAGGCAACTCCACCCTATATGCCATCTTCCCAATCCTGTCTTTTACAGGAAACGACCCTACAAACCTTGGTGCTAATTTCCCCACGGACCCAAAGCGAACAACATTCTGTAACGGAGATACTTTGATAAAAACCATGTCCCCAATGTCAAACTCAAGATCTGTCCTCCTCTTATCAGCATACGATTTCTGCCTATCTTGTGCTACTTTCACCCTCCTTCGAATCAACTCAATCTTCTCCGAGGTTTCCCTAACCATATCGGGCCCAAGTAGGACTTTATCGGTAGATTCCCACCAACATGTAGGCGAACGGCAAGGCCTTCCATAAAGAGCTTCGAAAGGTGCCATGCCAATACTAGACTGAAAGCTATTGTTATATGCGAATTCTACTAACGGAAGGTGCTCTTCCCATGTACCCCCAAAGTCTAGGATACAAAGCCTTAAAAGATCCTCTAGAATGCGATTCACCCTCTCGGTCTGGCCATCTGTATGAGGATGATATGCGGTGCTCAAACATAGCTGAGTCCCTACCGCCTCTTGTAAACTCTTCCAAAATTCGCTAGTAAAGATGGGGTCACGGTCGCTTACTATGCTAGAAGGAATACTGTGCAAACGAACTATCTCCTTAATGTATACAGAAGCCAACCACGGAACAGTCCTCTTACTTTTCACGGGAATAAAATGGGCGCTTTTAGTAAGTCTATCTACTATAACCCAAATCCCCGTGTTACCCTTCCTTGATCTTGGTAATCCATCCACAAAATCCATTGAGATGCTTTCCCATTTCCATAGTGGAACTTCTAATGGGTGAAGCAACCCACCGGGTTTCTTTTGTTCTGCTTTAACTCGTTGGCACACCAAGCATCTAGCGACGTACTCGGCCACATCCTTTTTCATACCGGCCCAAAAGAAAACCCGCTTCATATCTTTGTACATCTTATCCCCGCCGGGATGAATGGTCATTTTTGAGCGATGAGCATCATCAAGAATGGCCTTCCTTAAGTCTTCGTCTTGTTGTACACAAAGTCTATTATCCCTTCGTAACCAACCCTTATCGTCTAGGGTATACCTACGAAGATGGCTTGACGACTCCCCCCCTTTGAGCTTTTCTACTATCTCAACCAACTGTGGGTCATCTCGCTGTGCTTCACCAACCCGTCCTAGAAGTGTAGGTCTAACCTCCAAGGATGCTAACAGACTGGGTACTAAGTCAACGGAGGGTCTAAAGTCAAACATAGAGATGAATTCTAAGCTTTGTCGTTCAACAAACAACGGACTCAAGGACAACCTTTTCCTACTTAAGGCGTCTGCCACCACGTTACCCTTGCCCGGGGTATATGCTATTTCAAAATCGTAGGAGGCTAAGAATTCCATCCACCGTTGCTGCCTTAAATTCAAATCCTTCTGAGAGAATAAGTATTTTAATGATTTGTGGTCAGTGAACAGTTCGAATTTCTCACCAAGAAGATAGTGACGCCAAGACTTAAGCGCGAAATCAATTGCGGCTAGCTCTAAGTCATGCGTGGGGTAATTCTTTTCATGAACCCTCAACTGCCTTCCACCATAGGCTATTACTCTTCCCTCTTGCATGAGGACCGCGCCAAGTCCCGTCCCACAAGCATCAGTATAGATGGTAAACGGTTTATTCCCGTCTGGCAGCACTAAGACTGGGGCTGAAGTTAAGGCTCTCTTTAAACGTTGGAACGCATCATCGCAATCTTTGTCCCACGTAAAAACCAGGTTCTTCTTCGTTAACCGTGTTAATGGAGCTGATATTTTTGCGAAGTCTTTGATAAACTTCCTATAATAGCCAGCCAACCCCAAGAAACTTCTTACTTCGGTTGCATTTTTAGGGATCTTCCAATCTTGGATGGCCACTACCTTTGCGGGATCCACTGCTATCCCTTCTTTGGAAACCACGTGCCCTAAGAACCGTACTTCCTTCCTCCAGAAGTGACACTTAGAAAATTTTGCCTTAAGGTTATGCGCTCGAAGGGTTTCCAACACTTCCCTAAGATGTAGGGAGTGCTCTTCTTTATTCTTAGAAAAGACTAAGATGTCATCCACAAAGACTACCACGAATTTGTTAAGGTATTCCCTAAACACCCTACTCATCAAATCAACAAAATATGTAGGGGCGTTTGTCAAACCAAAGGGCATCACTAGCCATTCATAGAATCCGTCAGGAGTCCTAAAAGCAGTCTTATCTATACTATCCTCAGCCACTCTCAGTTGATGAAAGCCAGTGGCTAAGTCCAACTGCGAAAACACTGAGGCGCCAACTAACTGATCAAAGAGATCGTCAATCCTCGGCAGTGGGTGTCGGTTCTTTTTAGTAAGCTTGTTTAGTTCTCTATAGTCCATACAAAGTCTAAGAGACCCATCCGCCTTTGTGGCAAAAACTACTGGAGCACCCCACTCCGATATACTACGTCTTATGAACCCCTTCTCAAGCAACTCCTTTACTTGCTTATTGAGTCCCCTCCTTTCATGAGGAGCCATGTGGCGCACTGGCAAAGATACGGGTTTAGCATTATCCACAAGATAAATTCGAAAGTCTATCTCCCGCTTTGGAGGTAAGCCCTTCACCTCCTCAAACACATCCGGATACTCCCGGACCACTTCTACCGATCGCAGGTTCTCTACAGACGCGTCAAGCGATTCAAGATAACTTAGCATAACGGAATTTATGGGATTACAAAAGATGTCGAGAGCATTACCAAGGCGAGTCACAAGCCTAACTACTCTCCTTTCACAATCAAGAATGGCCCTATTTCTAGACAACCAATCCATTCCTAAAATTAGCCCATAGCCCGTGAAGCCCAATACATAAGCATCAAATCTAAATTCAACGCTAAGTATAGAGATTTTCAAATCCAAACATATCATGGTCAAATGAGCCGAACCCCCAATTGGATTTGAAACGACCAAGGGATCCTCTACTAAACTGGTGTTCAAGTGCAGTGATTCAACTAATGATGCAGAGATAAACGAATGAGATGCGCCAGAATCGAATAAGGTACGGACAGGATAATCAAACAGAAAAACTAAGCTTTCAACAGAAATTGTTCTACCTCTTTCTTGCAGCGGTGGGGCCGCAATAGCCTGAACTTGCCCCCTTGCCTGCCCTGGTGCCATAAGAGCCTGCACATGTCCTCCCGAGGTAGACCCTGCCCTCTGCCCCTTCTTTGGACAGTCCTTCACTAAATGTCCCGCATCTCCACAATGAAAACAACCAGTCTTCTTTTTCTTTCTACAATCTTTGCTGAGATGGCCAGGCGTCCCACAATTGAAGCATTTCTTCTTCCCTTTGCCATTATTGTTTTTACCACCCTTCTTATTTTGCTGTTGGGGTTTCTTCTGATCCCCTTTCTTTTCAACTGCCTTATCCTCATGCATAAGTGCCATTTCTACTAGCTTTTCAAAGGTGGCTCCCATAGGGATGTGGGTCATAGCCAACCCTTGCAACGGTCCATTCAAGCCTCTAACGAACCTCAAAGCTTTCTTCTCTGGCGTGTTCACCAACTCCAAGCCAAACCTTGCTAACTGATTAAATTTATTGACATATTCCTTTACTGATGAGCTCCCTTGCTTTAGTGCCAGGAATTTTTCCATATTTAAGTTCTCCTCTGCCCTTGAAAGAAACTTTGCCTCAAACCTTCGTCTGAAATCCGCCCATGAATCAACTGGACGTTCCCCGTTAGTGACCTCCCACCAAAACGAGGCCTCTCCCTTCATTAACCAAGCAGCTAAACGGACTTTCCTCCCATCTTCCACTTCAAAGATATCCAACAATTCCTCAGTCTCCTTAAGCCAATCTCTGGCCTCCACAAACGTCTCAGTCCCTTGAAAAGTTTTTCCTCCCATAGCCTTGAATTCCTTGCACGTCTTTGCAAAAGTGTCAACACGAGGAGGAGGAGGAGGAGGAGGAGGAGGAATGGGTGCAACTAGGGGTGGAGGAGTATCCGCTGGGCCTGCAGTGGTGGCCCTAGCCTCCAAGTATTTCCTAAACCACCCTGGAATCGTCACACCTTCTGGGAGATTAAGATCTTCAGCCATGCTGAAACGAAAAAGGAAAGATTCAAAATGGAGAATTCGAAAGATAAAGATAAGGATGTGGCTATTTGGGATTATGGTTTTTTTTTTTTTTTTTTTTTGAAAGCACTTCTTCCAAAAATACTTTAGAAAAAAATATTTTTCTAAAATTTTTTTTTTATCTGTTCTGGTAACCTTTTGCTCTGATACCACGTGTAACACCCCACGTCCATTAATGTCACTCACAAAGGGAATGCATTAACTTCCATGGAGGTTTGAAGTGAATATAGAACAGTAAAATTACAACAAGACAGATATAAAATAGTACTTGGAAATTCAAAAACTTTATTTCATTGTAGCAGAAGTCAAAACATGTTTGATTACATCATAACACCATATTCAATGTCAAGTACAATATCTATCTTGATAAAACAAGTACATAATCCCATTACATGAATAGCCATTAAAAAGAAAGATAACAAGCTGGACTTTACTTCAGCAGTCCAAGCTTTCCAGAAGATAAGCGATCCAACTAGACTCCACTAGAACTTGGCCCAACCTGCGGACCTGAAGGGAGAAAAAGGATGGAAAAGAGGGGGTCAGACATAAAGTCTAGTGAATATGATAATTCTACAATACTATTACCAAAATAACTGGACTAAGGCATAAGCTGGAAAACAAGAAAATGTCTATGAAGAGCAGATTAAGGACATAGACAATCGCTAAAGGCAACGTTATAGGCGCTCCTAAATACTAAAGGATAAACACTATACTGCACCACACCAGTCACCCTAAAGATTCATCCCACTTAGCTTCACTTAGAAACTTTCCCAATGGCTTTACGTACCCCTAGCTGACTACATAGGTGCCGCCTGCCCCTATCTCCACTAGGTGTACCCTACTTCCCATTATTCGATCGGCTCCCAAACTCGTAGATACCCGTGCTGGCCCCACAGTGGGGTGTATCACTCCCCTAAAGTGGCAACCTGATACAACGGACATGCACGGCTTATACCTACACGATGCAACAACGTCTTACCTACCAGCCCGGGTCCATACACGCATATGAAACCCGTTGGACTTGCGTTGCCACCGCTCCCTGTTTTGGCCTCTTATAGTCAAACCCAGTATGCGTTCCTCGCCCTCGACTTGGGTCGAGCCCACAAAGATACGTTTTGGGATACTGGTTGAAATGGGCCCCTACTATTTACCACAAGCATTCCACCTAAGCTTGTCCCCATTAGTCCATCCCACTTAACCCACTTAGTCATGTTCATTTACATGTGTGTTTGGTTAAGTCTAATCGTATTTCAAATGCCTCTAAAGGCAACCACCAGATTCCTCATGCCACCCAAGGCACCTACTTAACCCCCATGTCCCACCTTACATGATTATCTGGTTAAGTATTTCTTAGTTCATTAAGGCCATAACCTCATAAAGACCTCTCACATTAGACTGGCATTTATGGCAGCTGGATTTGCCAGGCGGGTCCGGGTAGTCTTACACCATAAAAGAGTCTAACCTCGTGTCTTTACAACTGTTATGCTTTAGTTTGGGCCTAGGACCTCTCACATTGGGCCGACATTTGTGACTACTGGATTTGCCGGGCGGGTCCGGGCAGGTTTACATCACAAACGGGTCCAACCTCGTGTCCTAAGCATTGATTATTAATAATAATCCACTTTCCCCCAATTTTAATAATTCCCTACTTGAATTATTAATTACTTCCTTTTTTTAACAATGTCCATAATTGACTCAATTATGGACATCCATTCTTGGTATGCAAAATCTTACAAAATTGCACCATATTTATTAATTCCTAATATTACCCCTACCCCACGTTTGAACGTTTATTCGCAAAATATATGTTAGACTCGAATAGCCTAACTCATAGCATAAAAGAGATTATCATAATAACAACATGTATATATGACCAAATGAATCATAATAAGGGGTGAAACTTGCATATGTCCAACTTGCATAGATTATACATGTCATGGACCTAAAGGTGTCAGCTTGTTCAAAATTCACCTAATATAATCTCAATCAATTTTCATAAACTTACATATGAACATGTGTGAATCAACATCATCTAATTTTTTAACAACATGGTTTTATATCGGTACACCTAACTCAATAAGCAAATTCCCATAATCAAGTTTTATTTAATTATAGTTTCAAGTTTATGGGTACACCTAACCTAATAGGCAAATTCCCATAAACAAGATCCATTTAAATTAAGAAAAAAAAACATAACTTTAAGCATGATCCAACAACATCATGATTTTTCAACATAATATAGCATGATTTATAACATGGCATAGTATGATAGTATAACATAGCTTGACATGATTCTCAACATAGCACGACATAGCATAAGAGAATTTACAACATAGCATGACATAGCATATATAATTTACATCATACGACAACATAATAACATAATAAGAGATCCACAATATATAAAATTTACAATTACAAATCACATCACTTTCTTGTGATCCATTCATAACTGAGTCAAATTAGTTTGTAATAGTCTTGTGAGAATCATCATACTCACCAACAAAAGAAAAGAATTAGAGAAAGAGAGATCTTTTGATTTGATTTGTGTAGATTTAGTTGTAGATGATTAGGCTTCCTCTTCTTAATTTATGACGGCTATGCTGAACTCCATGGCAGCAGCATGACGGTAGCTTCTCTAATTTTACAAGTGATTTAGGTCTAGGGTCTACCCACTTATTTATATATTTTAGAATTCATTTAGGCCATTAGATTTAACCTAGAAATAACCGCAGCCGTTCAGACAAGATGGGGTTTATCTTGTTGACTCAGCAATGAGTCAGAAGTGACTCAGCAAACACTCAGCATATTAATAAACTTCTATTCATGTCATAAATATATATATATTTTCTACAATGTACATATTAGATACATCCCCCTTTACTTATTATTGTTTTTATATACATATTAGATACATCCCCTCTCTCACACACTTATTAATATTTTTATATTCATATTAGATACATCCCCTCTCTTACACACTTATTAATATTTTTATATTCATATTAGATACATCCCCTCTCTTACACACTTATTAATATTTTTATATTCATATTAGATACATCCCCTCTCTTACACACTTATTAATATTTTAGCAACTTTAGTGTTAATAGAAAATTCGGGGTGTTACAAAGCCGATATATTTTCTATTCAGAGCCTTGTATTTAATATCAAATGTGATTTGGGTTTGTCGTGAATGGTGTCTTCATTAACACTGTTCTTAAGCCCAGTTGAGAAAAAGATTAAATCTTTTTATTTAGATTTAATGAGGTGTACCAATTAAATAATATTTAATTGGAATTGAATTGGTATTGATTTTTGGGTTTATCGTGAACAGTATTTTAAATAACACTTGTTCTTTAACCCGATTGTGAATGGAATGTGATTTTGGGTTGTTGTGAACGGTATCTTCAATAATACTGTTCTTAGACCCAAAGGAGTTAAGAAAATCAGAAACTAACCGGAGATTAGTTAAGTTTAATGGTTTCTTGGGTATTGATCTGATGTTGGTTTCGGCCTTCGGGGTTAATACTTAGGGAATTGCTCACTTGCTAATTTACGGTTAGGGACTGATTGAAATGTGAAGTGATTTTGGGTTTATCGTGAACCGTGTTTTAAATGACACTGATTCTTTAACCCAGTTAAAGATTAAAACTAAGTGGAGTTTTAATGAATCTTTAATTAGATTGAAAAGATCGAGAATGGAGTATCACCAGTTTAACTCCAGGCGATAGTTAAATCTTTAATTAGATTTGAACGTGAAATGGTAATTGAATTTACCGATAACACCGTGGTGTTAGATATGAAGTATTACCAGTTTTACTTCATGGGATGAATAGGTGGGGATTGGGAAATAAAATAAATGATCACTTCGGTGTGGTTTGCTAATCCTGACTAGTTTGAATTGATATTCAAAAGTAGATTAAAGAATAAATTTAAAAGATTTATCTTTGATAAAATTAATGGGAACCTTTCCCTAAGAATGGGAAATTTAGAAACTAACTGTCGGTTCGCTAAGCAGAATGGATTTCTGGATATTGATCTGATGTTGGTTTCGACCTTCGAGGTTAATATTTGGGGAATTATTCTCTTGTTAATTTATGGTTAGTGACTGATGAATTGGAATGAGGCGTATGTTATGTTTGTGTAACACTTGTTTATTATATACGCGAGTTATTCAGAAAGACCGGGTTTATCCCATTCTGAATAAATGATACGACGATAAGTCGAAGATGAAGACGATGGTCGAAGACCGGAGGTCTTCACATCGTTTGGATAATTACTGATGATCTTGATTGGGCCGTACACCCAAGAGGAGGGAATCAGTTGGTGATCGTCCAGACGTACTTGGAGATCGATGGATATGCGGGGAACTAGGTGCCTCCGGTTTCGTTCAGACCCAGAACGGACTTGCAAATGGACTGTGTGTCTGACAACGGATTTCATTCTGTGTGATTGATATCGATTACATAGCGTGAATTGCCTGTGTGGCATGCTAAGATGCAATGATCAAGGCTTCTGTTGAAAAGAAATCTTGTGGTTAATGATCAAAGCACGACCTGTGTGGCATAGCTTTGTTTAACGTGAATTCGCTAGCCTCACACCCGATTGTGAACTAAAAACGGGAGAAGGACCCCTGGGAGGACATGCGTTTCTTTCTAGCTAGAAGTGGCGTCAGTGGTTTTACACGCGCTGACGAGTTTGACTTATGTGGTTGTTGCAGTTGCGAGGCGCCTCGGATATATCGGTCGATCCGGGACCGATGGAGTCATTCGTTGGCTCATTGACACCCCAAAGGGTGGGGAAACGCAGTGTTCAGGAATTTTAATCCACATCGGTGGACCGGCCCTGTCGCTTCGAAGGTCACTCGAGCTCTGAACTGAGACACGGGCTAGAGCGTCTCGAATTGGTAGGGGACTATATTTTTCCTCGGTTCACAGATGGAAATCCAACTTCCAATACGTGACGTTTCGATTTTAGTTGTAATCCTATATATGGCGACATAGTGGGATGGGACGCTTATGCCGCCTATGATTGATACTTATGATGTGAAGTTGTTTTATACACTATACACTTATAGTAATATCAAATAATCTGTTTTAAGCGTATCAAGCATTCTTTGGCTGTTATAAGGTAAAAACCCTATCCTCCGGCTTGCGTTGCTTCGTGTGATGGGACCTGGGTCTTATAATAGCTTCATTTTTCTTTATTTAGCATTGCGCTGTTGGTTTTATGCACTGGTATTCTTGGGAGGAAACCCGTTCCGTGTTATACGGCGTGGTCCCTTGATTTACCTAACTTTATAATAAAGATTAATAACTGGTTTTAGTTCTCACACCAGTCATATGACTGACCTGGAGTTTATTGCTTTAACCGAAACTCCGAGTGCCCTTATTTTGACACGGGCAGCTAGTAGTTTTGGTTTTGCAGATTTATATTCACAAGAACCTGGTTTACAGCTGGAACGATATCCAGAAGGTTTTGTATCCGTGTATCTTCTTCAGTTGTATTTTGTATTATTTTCCGCTGTGATGTATTTAAATGTAATTTAAATCTCTGATATTTTCTGTGCAATATTTATTCATACTCTTTATATTCTTGTATTCATATGGGATTGTTATAATATATAATGAAATGTTCTTCTGTCTGCGTTCTATTTTGTCGTGTTCTCAAAACAATCAAGCATTTCGAACGGTCTTGGTCGGTCTAGCGACTGATTCGGATCGAGCGAAATTCCTTTTCGTTACAAAAAAGCTGTGAAGATGTACAACTGAGAAGCAACGCAGATATCACATATATGTATAATTTAACTGTCCCGCGCCTTTGAGATAATCCGCTGGTAAATATATCAACCACCGATACCGTGGTAATTCGGAGTTCATCTTCTTTGTTCAGTGTAATTTACAGTACATAAAAGGTGTAGTAATTTTATAGCCGTATGTTGTCTATTCCAGCCTAGTATACATTGACCATATCCTTTTTCGTATCAAGTTATTCACATGGACAGACCTCCATGTACACATGGGGCACAAGGAAAACAATTAACATATAACAGTGTATATCAAACAGATAATTGGTGCAATTGCTGGTGAAAAGCAGTCAAGTATCACCACTTTGTAAAGAAAAAGTGCATAGCTATTTGCATATTTCAACAGAAATCATCTATTCAAAATTTGAATACTCGAAATCATCTATTCAATATATACCTGAATGCAATCCCACAAAGCAACTTTTATTTCAGCACTTAGTTCCTTCCACTGATCAAGTGTAACGGGAACATGTTCCCGTACTAGCGGACCTAGATATGAAGACAGCTTGACAGACCCATCTCCTATTGGTCTGCCATCCTCATTAAACTCGACTTCAATACGGCTACAAAGATTCGATGGAAATCTTTTCGCTCTGGTTGGACCTCTGCCTTTGCGCTTCACAATTGGATATTCATTGACATCTCTAGTGGTTCCCTCATTCATCTCAACTTCAATATTTTCAACGTTTACTTCCATTTGGTCGCTTTGGTTTTCAATTTCTTGCGTGTTGAGGTCAATATGAGTGTTGCTATCTACCATGTTATCCTTGTCTTTCGCATTATCATTGGATGTCGGAGATACTTCGATTGCTTTTAGCCAATTTTGAGCAGCCCTCTTCCTTTTACCCATTTTCTACAGAGAATACGAAAACATAAGTTCATTTTAAAACCTTCCTCTCCAGATCCATTTTTCAAGGAAATAAAGTAAAATATGGCAAAGAGAAAAGGAAAGAAAATAGCGGCAACTGAGATATAAGTGGATCATATCAGTGCAACTCCTCTCCAGTTTGATACGTTCAAACTGATTCGTCTACAGTGATCCCATCTTGCATTTCATACATTTGGTTTTGTATAAAGGAAACGTGGGAATAAATAAGAGAGAATGTCTACATTTTAAGTGAAAATATTCCAAATCATTATACAAAAATAATCTATATGAATGGAAAGAACAGGCTGGAAATTATTGCATGAAGAAAACCGAGATTAGCATGATACAGTTTACCTTTATCATAGGGCACTGACTTTCAAGTCCAATATCGTGGAATCAAAAACAGTTTAACTTACTCCTACAATCAAATGCAATCGGAACGCAAAAACAGTTAACATCGTAAAATTTTGCCTCACATTAAAAAATGCATGGATGCCAAATTAATTACACTATCACATCAAACTTAGTCATCTTACACAACTAAAGTGTGTTGGCTAAATCCTTGCAGCCACAACTTCTAAAAAAAGGCCCTGCTCTGCAGCTGCAAAACTTTGGATATTCATAAATGATGAATTAATGTTTTATGACAATGTAACACTTTGCTGCGAAGGAAAAAATATATTTCCAACAAAACTATAGAAAACATTAAAGTTCAAGCCAACAAAGCCTCGAATTCAATGCTTTCCTATTTATAAGTCCTGTTAGTGCTAAACGAAATCAGTTTTTCTAAATAATTTTTCTAAAACAATTGGAATTTAAGACTATTATCAAGAACAAACGTCAATTTAACTTTTCACATAATTTGAAATTCAAATCTTATAGTTCTACTTTTGACAAGAAATAGAATAGCACTACAAAAAAATATTGTTAACTTTTGTAATTGCATGTAATTTTTCTAGAAGTTTTAAAGTTAGTTTTGTACAAAAACTAACGATGATGTAATCAGATTTAATTATTTTTTTTTTTGAAAATACTTCTTTTATGTTGTAAGGTTATCTTCTTGCTTGATTTCTTTTGTTGACATTTTGTTACAAAAGTTATAAAGTTTGTTAATACTGTAAGGTTATCTTTGTTTCTTGATTTGTTTAGTTGAAATTTTGTTTGAAGAATTTCAAAGTTTGTCATATGTATGCAGTGTTTGCGTATATATAAAAAAGATCAATATACATCATCATCACCATCATCCACCAACAAAAAATATGCAATTTACTGAGTTTTCAACCAAAGCAACAAGCATAAACGAGTACACTAAAATGCGCAAAACAAAAATTAGACGAAGTGAACTATAAGGATTGCACATGCAGGTTGAATGAATATAAAGTCATACTTGCAAACCTAAACCTAAAGGTTAAAATCAAACAAGTATGGCCATCTCCAACAATTGTTAGAGATTCAAAAAAAGACAATCGTTAAAAATCCAAAAATGGAGGCAATCTTTGTTCTACTGTCTTCGAAGCTTCGGTATTGTGTGCCTTCATGTACGTTCTACATTTCTCTGCCCCTCTTCCAGTTTCTGCCTACGCATTCTAGAAGCAAATAATTAGTTTTTACATGAATCTTCGTAGTCAGCAAAAATTCATCTTTGCAAATGTAAGGTTTACCAATAGTTTGCAAGCGTACTCAATGTTTATTTTTTAAATTTTTCTCCAATATGCCTTTACAATCCTCCCTAACATAGCTAGCATCCTCCAAAAATTCGACATCCATCTCATTTTCTTCACAATCTTGGACAACATCGCTTGTGCTTTCAATGGAATCGACCGTCTCTAATTCATGAAAACCTCTTGGTGGTGCCTTCATTACAACATACCAATTAGAGGAGTCATTCTCTCTTGAATAGAAAACTTGTTTCGCTTGAGATGCAAGGATATACGGATCTCTTGAAAATGAAACTTGATTTTGATGTAAATTAACAATGGTAAATGCATCTTCAACTTTCACCCTATTTCCAATGTTTGCCCAATGACACTTAAAAATCGGAATATAAAATTTGTGGTAGTCTAACAAGATTATATCAGTCAAAATCCCATAATAAGTTACCACATCTGCTACTTGAGAGACATCTTTCGCACTTGCTCTGCACATAGTAATAACATCGTAAGCCACTCCAGAATTCTGAGTTTCTCTCTCAATATCTTTTATGTGAAAACGTAACCCGTTAATTATATATCCTGTGCAAGATAAAGCAGTGCTACTTGGACCTTAGGCAATCCATTTTAATAATTCCTCGTGTTCACTTGAGTTAATAGACATCTAGAAAAAAAATTAATCCACTCAATATAGTCAAAATAATATTTTCAATCCAATAAATGAAAATTAAAAAAATTTAATTAACCTTCTTTTTAATCCAACCGACAAAGTTTTTTGCTTGAGTTTTCCATAGCAATGTAGCATTTCTTTCCATACGCTTGTCCGAATTTTGTAACTCTTGCAAATGCATACTAGCATAATATAAAAGATGCTAAGTTACATTTACAATAACACATATGTTAAGACAACAAATATAACAAAAATATGTGCTTACTCAAAATATGGCTCTGTTATCGCCATATTCATTAGCACAACCAAATGAGCAACTTCTTTCTCATTAGTAGCCAATGTAATTGTCTTGCACGTTGATATTGGACGTCCTTCGAGTATTGAATCATCATTCTCATCATCTTCATTTCTACCTTCTTTCTCTCCTAATTTTGATGATATCTGTAGAAAATCACTAAAGAATCCATGGATTCCTCTACGAGACAGTTTTCTGCAATGTATCCTTCACGTCGTGCATAGTTCCTTACATAGTCTTTAAGTGTTTTCATATACCTTTCGAAGGGGTACATCCATCAAAAATGAACTGGTCCGCATAATCGAGCTTCTTTACCAAGATGAATTGTTAGATGTATCATTATATCGAAAAATGAAGGTGGAAAATATCTTTCAAGATTGCATAAAATTTTAACAATCTCATCATCCATTTGTTGTAACTTCTCTCTATCAAGAACACATTGACATAATTTATTAAAAAATGTACACAAATGAGTTATTGCTTTCCTTGGTTTTTTTGGGAGCAATCCTCTCATTACAACCGATAGCATTTGCTGCATTAAGACATGATAATCATGTGACTTCAATCCAATAACTTTGCAATCCTCCAATGACACACATCTTTTGAAATTTGAGCAATAACCATCGGGTCCCTTAAAGTCATACAATCTTTTGCAAAAAGTCTTTTTTTCAGATTTAGACAAAGTATACAGAGCCAGTGGAAGATATGTTTTCTTCCCACGAGGTCGTGCATATAGAGCATGTCGGATTCCCCAAACCTCTAAATCCTTTCTAGAATTAATCCCATCTTTTGATTTGCTATCATGCAACATTGTGCTGAGTAAACTCTCGCCAACATTTTTCTCAACATGCATCACATCTAAATTATGGCGAAGTAGAAGTTCCTACAAATATCATTAATATAATAATTTAATATTACATAATTTCATGGTTAGATTATTAACATAATAAATTTTGAACACTAACCTCCCAATATGGTAATTCAAATAAAATTGATTTTTTTTTCACCTTGACAGCTCTATTTTTATAGGATCGTTTTTATCTTCTTCGTAGATAGTGCATTTTCTTTTCATTGTCTTCTTGCCTTTCTCTACTTCAACATTTTCAATTTTTCCAAAATCATTCGAAAAATCTCTCAAAATAACAGAAATATCTCTACCTGTAAGAACTCTAGGTTTGTTACCTTTCTCTACTTTATTATCAAACCAAGCCTTTTGTCTTCTTAATGGATCTAACAAAGGCAAGAATCTTCTATGCCCCCATATAGACATTTTTTCGACTATGCTTTAGCCATCGATGATGAGTACCGCATAATGGACAACCTTTCTTACCTTTTACACAACATCCAGCCAGATTTCCTTATGCTGGAAAATCGTTTATAGTCCATAACAGAATTGCTTTTAAATTAAAAAGTGTTTTACTAAATGCATCAAACATCTCCACCTCGATACTCCATAAATGCTGCAAATCTTCTACAAAAGGAGCTAAATATATATCAATATCATTCCCAGGTTGTTTTGGACCAGGGATTAATAATGTTAACATAATATTCTCCTTTTTCATATACAATATAGGTGAGAGATTATATGTCACAAACATCACTGCCCAACAACTATACTTTGAACTCTTAATGTCAAATGGGTTGAAACCATCGGTAGCAAGGCCAAGTCGAATGTTACGCGGATCACTTGAAAATAATTCTCATTTATCATCCACCATGCTCCATGTCACGGAATCCATAGGATGGCTCATTTTATTATCATTACTTTTATTATTAAAATGCTATCTTAGATCTTTTGCCATTTGTCGAGATCTAAACATTCTTCTGAATCTTGGAATAATTGGAAAATATCGCAATACTTTAGCCGGAATACCTTCTATTTTCTCTTTTGTCCGCTCATTTGTCTTCCATCTTGAAGAACCACATTTCAGACATTTGGTCAAATCTTTGTACTCTTTCCTAAAAAGACAACAATCATTCTTACATGCGTGAATCTTCTCAAACCCCATATACTTTGAGAATTTTTTTTAGTTCATATAAAGTCTTCGGAAGAACATTATTGGGATGTAACAATTGTTGCACACTTAAAAGTTTATCAAAACCATTTTCAGATAGTCCAGTTTCAAATTTAAGATTATACAATGCAGTGATAGCAGATAATTTTGATTGAACTACACAATCAGGTATAATGGTGTTTTGGCATCTTCTAAATTTTTAAGGAAATCATCCGTTCGCTTTTGTGCATAGTCATCATGATTATCATCGGAGAAAAAGGTATAATTGACAAAATCTTCATCATCGAAGTGAGTGGCTTGAAGTAAATCATATGTGTCATCCAACTTCACTTTGTTAGCTACATTTACTTGCTCGCCATGACTTACCACTTATTGCACTTGTACAAAGGATCCATTCCTTTTATAATTAGGTGCTCAACAATAATGTCATCATAATAACGAATAAGATTCGACAATCTGAGCAAGGACACAATTTTTTTTCCACATTTCTTGAATTTCTCTTTGCTGTATGCACAAAATTCCTTGCTCCTTGCTCGTACTCTCTACTAGCTCTACAGTAAAAATAAATTATTTAAAAAATAAAATCATTATTATAAATTTAAAGTTAAATTTTAAGCTAAAACATTACTCTTACCTGTGTAAATGCACCCAATCTTTTTCCATTGTCATATACAATATTGCAACAAGCAAATTTCTAAAAAAGGCATGATAAATAAAAAAATATGATGAGTGGATATATATGTAAGCACAATAATAAATTTTGTAATGTTGTCATAATAACACAATAATTTCTAATTTTTTGTATTCTACTTCTAATTGTTATCTTCGAAATCAACAACATCAAAAAAAAAAAAAATTGTTGTCATAGGCATAGTCAGACCACGTTGTTGTTGCTCGTAATAAATCAACATCATCTAATACCTTTTAATTTCTTAAGTGGAACTTTAGAACACAACTAGATGCAAAAAAGTAACAGTGGCCTTTCCTGCTAATTATAATATAGACTAGATATTAGATAATTGTCTCAAATTGATTACAGATTTTGTACTTTCAGAAATTAAGTCTATCAGATCATATTTTGCTAGTTTCAAAAACTTTTAGAGCAAGTTTAATTTTATATTGCACTAATCTTTTCTATAATATATGATGATTCAAATATAAATTATCTAAGCAGGACGACAATAATTATAGCTCATCTAACATATTGTATGATTAACTGACAAAACTATTAGAGGCTAACCGTCTTTCTCTATAAAAAAATTAACAAATGTTCAGGGTTTATTTTATTTTTCTTGCTAGTTCCAACAAATTTGATATAAAATTTGATTTTGGATTTCACGGTTCATTTTTGTATTCAATAATAATTTAATAACAAATTAGCTATCCAAACCATTTGCAATACTTGCATTTTGTATTTCACAGTTCATTTCTGTATTCAATAACTATTTCATACTTGCATACCTTTGCAAAATTTGTTTATAATACATGAACATACTTCTACATAAGTATTTCAAAATATTAACTGATAATCAAGCAAGTGGCAGGTCGTTATATCATTTACATTATAATCATGTAAGTAACAACATGCATGACTATACATATCCTTTGATCTTTTTTTCTCTCTTACGGTTTCATTTTCGAAACAGGTATATATGAAGAAGCATCCAATATTTTTAATAGAATATTGTACAATTATTAAGGTTTTGTTTTCTTTCTACAGCACAATAAATTCTGTTTCTAGTAAAGTAGAGTTTGAAATTGCCTTAAAAATGAACTTTTATGTGATATTTGATAATATACAGTATTTACCTATAGAATATGATATTTTAACTTTGCTAAGTACATATAACTATATAACGGAGCTCTTGTTTGCTTGACTTATGCATATTACATGCACACTGCAGCAAAGAAAAGCACAGTGCATCAAAACAAAAGAAATTTAAAGTGCACACATGCACATATATCGCTTCAATCAGCAATTCAACCTGACCCAACAATCTCAAAAGCATACTACCACATGCACAAAGATCACTTGACAACAATAGCTGCGCCAATCATCCTAAAACCATACTTATCGTTCCAAGCCTTTTAATGATGAAAACAACTTAAAGCTCTAAATAGGCATGTCTAGCAGTTTTCACTAATGAAGGAAACCAAACAGATTATTCACATCAAATGCAATCAAGTCACCAAAAAGTACTTTTGATAATTAACTTACTAGCATGCAACGCAATGAGCTGGAAAGTTATAGGTTCCATATTACTAAACAGTCATGTTTTCCAGTTCTAAATTACTAACATGCCCCGTTACAACATAGACCCTTTAACTAAACACTTATGTGTTCCAATTCTAATATTAAATAATCAAGAAGGTAACCAACATTCGCATCTAGCAGGTCCATATATAATCTACTTAATATTCCATAGACAAACAATTCTAGAATTATTGATGAAATTGGGTTCAATTGGACATCGACCCAGTCTAAAACAAGAGTTAACCTTTTAAACTTGTTTATAATATGTCGTTTGGCGTAACAATTGTAAGAAAACAACTTCATGCATGCAATTTAGGTAGACTGGATAACAAGGTTCCATCCCACGTTAACAGTAAATCCAAAATGGATAGATCATACTTATGATTGATTCCAATAATATAGGACTATATATAAAATAACCGTGCCATACATATACAACAAGTCCTTCAGGAATATCATATTGTTGAAAAACATCACATAAATTCATAGTATTACATCCAATTAAGGTGATCATAATAATATCCCAGATAGCAGAGGATAGAATAACGTCGAACAAAAAATAAGTAAAAAATAGAAAAACAAGAGGCAAACCTCGGTTGGAGAATGCACTTCAGAACTATAGCAAAGCAAAGAAATTAAACTAAATTCATAAGCTGCTCTTGCAAATATGTAGGAAAGAAAAAAATGAATAATTTGTACTTTAGCAACTTAAATAATCAACATCCAAAAATAATAATGGTATTATATGAACATAACAACATTTAAGAAATATTTAGTTAACTATTTGTACTATACTCCGTAGTAATTCTTCAACATTACTGATTGAGTAGCATACTATTGAAATAGGTGATATGCAAATCACAATTTTGGACAACAAATAATCTTACATATTTTGTGGAGAGATTTGTTGCTAGGTTTTGCGCTAGATTTTATGGAGAGATTTGGTGCTAGATTTGATGAAGAGATTTGGTGCTAGAATTGATGAAGAGATTTGGTGCTAGATTTTATGGAGAGATATTGGTTGCTATATTTGTGGACATTTATTGCAAGGATATTTGGTGCTTAACCGAATAGTTTTATAACATATATGAAGATATTTTGGGAGCCAAGTTTTTCTTGGGCATCGAGCAATGCTCATTATAAAAAGGGCTAGCTAACCTCTTCATTAAGTGTGGAAAATTTGCCATTATTCTTCATTGTCTTTCTCCTCATATTTTTTAGCCATTAGATATTCTCTACCTATTTCTCAATAAGGTTATTTGTTCAAGTTGTAATTGTTTGTAACGATAGTTGAGATCGATTGTAAACAATTTTTATTGGTGAATCAATAAATAGGGTGGTTGGGTGGAGTATTGCGTGCTCATATTTTCGATATTTTGTTGTGTTTTTTATTTTTTCAATCATATTCATCTTCAAGTGATTGGGTGATAAAGATCCTATTTTTCTTGGCGTTTTTTCAAACTTCCGCTGCGCACAAAACCCCAACAGTTTGGTATTAGAGCAATTTTTGCATAACACATACATCACAAATCAACTGAATTTCAAATAGCATCGTAATAGTTGATATAAAAAAATTAGAGGAGTGACAGAGATATATAAAGAAAATAATATGCTGGACAAAATATCCATAACTCATATAAATATGCTGGAAAAAATTAGAGGAGTGACAGAGATATATAAAGAAAAAAAAAGAATTTAGCCAAATAAAGCGCCTCAAACTGCAAAAAGGCGCAAGGCTTGAGCCTTGGGCTTTTTTGCGCTTAGGCGCGCCTAGGCGTGAGCCTTGATAACTATGCCATAACTGCAACACTAATGTATCTCTACTTGGTCATGGTAAAGTCACCTCAAATGATCAATGACCAAAATAAACTCACATCTTAACTTAGCTACTCAATACGACACTACAATATCTAAGATTTCGAGTTATATAGAGATTGAAGTTTTAAGGGTGTATGTGTATATACGAACGTGGATACATACTTATTAAATAATCCTAAAAATAAAATGCTGACATCGAACGCGCCTAAAGCTGATGCAATAATCCTAAAACTTAAATTTGTTTTAGTAATTGTTGAGAAACACGAAAAGAAATTTTTAGCAGCCGAGCTTGGGAGGGAAGGTGAAAAAAATTGGCGGTCGTAATATTTGCCTAATAATTTAATACTGTGTGGGATCTATGTCATGGTTTATGTTTCAAACCAATGACTTATTTGTAATTGCATTGATTAATTTCATAATTTATTGTTCAAAGTCATGGTTTATTCTAACTAATGACTAGCATATTTAATTATAACAAGGTAAATTATCGTGCAATCTTTGTTTGCTATAAATATATTATTTTCTTGTAGTGTATATTTGAATATACACAAGCAAGCGTTATTTTAATATTGTGCTTATATGAAATTTATTTTAAATACATATAAAATTGGTTTAGAATTAAGGTAAACAAATAAGAATGTTTGTGTATGCATTGAATTGCTATTTTTAATAGAGTACACAACTAAATAGTTGCTTTTTCCTTAGAAGTTTAGTAATCCCTTTCTAAAACATTTTATTATATGCACATTGATTTAAAACTACTAGGAGGCAAACAACTACTACCTATATACATTACCTTTTCAATCAAATGAAACAATACAAAGCAACCTAACAACATATGTATCTAATTAAATCTGACATAGTATATAGCTGGGAAGATTTAATGTAACATATCTTAGCACCTCACCTTCATTCAATTATGACAACCTATATATATATAAAGCTGTACAAATGTTTGTAGGCTGAAATACTTAACTTAAGAGCTTAGTCTTAAGTTTTAAAATATTGCACAGACCGTAGTGTGTGATTAGAAGGATAAATAGGAAAGTGCCTTAGTAATAAATTTTCAATCAAACAGAGTACTAGCTAGGATCATTCCATCAAAACATAGTAGCAACTATGTTACATTCAATCAAGCAGTGCATTTAGTTCACATGCCAAACCATAATTTTAATTTAGCTTTGTCTATAAATACATATACATGCCTCATACACTTAAAAATCTGGAACAATAATGGAAACAAACATAAATTAAAGCCTGGAAAACCAAAGCAAACAGAGTACTAGCTAGGATCTGGAACCAATAGCATCAAACTGTGGACAATATTGTGAGTAAACTATACCACTTTATTAACTAATTGTTAGAGTTAGAAAAAACATATACATATTTGCATTCACATATTTTCTTGTCAAAACCTGCAATGGAAAATCTAAAAAAAAACCCTGGAAATACATAAGCTAGTAAACAAGAATTTAAAGCAGTATACATATTTTTGAGTAAACTATTCCAATTATTTACTGTTTAGATTGTGATATGCATGTGTGTATATATGTGTGTGTGCGTGTGCGTGCATACATATTGTCTTGAATGTGAAGTTAGTAGATTCAGCGGTTCATTTCGTAACTGAAACACAAAATCTAGAATAGCAAAACTTGAATGGGAAAGAAATGGTATAAAAAGAAAACATACTTTGATCATTTGCATGAAAAAACTGGAACAAAAATAGGGCACGTAAGTAAGTAAAACCTTTTTCGATTTAAAATCTAGTACTGATTTATATACATGATGGTGTAAACTTTGGAATATGTATAAATACTCTAAGGTATTAAAATAATTCGATCTTCAGTTTGGATCTGAAATAAAGACTAGAACATAACGAATAAAAGAAGATAAACAAAGTTTAAGCTTTGTTACTATCCTTAAACCACCACCTTGCTTAGAAATCCATATATAAGCTTCTAATGAAATTATAGAATGTTGTTTGACATCATAATAGTTTAAATAAATTCAAAGCTTACTGTAAAAATAGTTTAAATTCAAATATACATATATATTTCCATATATATATATATATATATATATATATATAATATACTATAAAAGTTATTTAAACTCAAAAGAAACTTATCACCATGGAATCTAAATCCAGATGTATGGTTGGACTGGCAAAAGCAAACCGTGATTTTTATAGCAAGGTTTCAGTTTTTAAAGGCTATATAGAGCAAGTTATAAATGGTTTTGGGTTTTTGGTACAAAATTAAATTCTTGATATTTTTGTTGATGGAATCTGAAACTGCTTCTTTGGGAGCATCGGGGTTGTTCGTCTGAGGCACAAACAAACTTTGGTGGATTCCAATGATCTAAGATGATCGAACGAGTGGATTTTTGGTTTTGGGGGTGAACGTTTAGGTATAGGGTTTTAAGTGGTTCGTGTGGGGTCCTCAGACAATCAAGTGGGGCGAATCTTGGTGAGGAGGAGCGCCTGAGGTCTGTGGTGTGATAGGAGGTGGTGCAGGATATTCAGGTGGACGTAGATGATCTAGGAAGGCTAAGTTTAAGGTCGGCCTGGTGTTGTTTTTATTCGAAATAGTGGTGGAAAGACATTTTCGAAAAGGAGATGGTTTGAGGTCGAGATGACTGGTAGGTGATGACCAATGGAGGTGGTATGACTGGTGGAGGTGGTAGCGCTGGTTCACTGGCAGATAGTACGCACGTACAGGTGCACATGCATGCTGAAGCATATACATAGAACTTATATGGGTTATTGGTTTCTTTCTTTTTGTTGAAGTGTGCTTGCGGAAACCATGAAGAGAAAAGAGAGAAATTTGAGTGTAGATGCTTGGAACGATTCGATTTAGGTGATATTTTTTGTTGTGACACCTCTCAAGTGTAGGGTTTTCCATTCACTAGGCCTCGGCGTTAGTAAGAGATGGGATCTACTATATTAGTACCCACTTGACACAGGCTTCCACGATGTGAGACTTAGGGGTGTTAAAAAAGGTAATCAGGAGAAGAGGATTTAAGGGAGTAGAAATGTTGGACCAGAGTGGGTATGCGTGAGTACAGCAGTCATGGGTTCAGCCCAGTTTGAAAATAAAAGGGTTTAAACCTAATTTAAAGTTTAATTACGTTGTTCTCTGTGAACACGTTTCCGTTCTCTGTTCGTCAATCATATTCACTAAAATACTTGGCTTTCGTTCGTTGCAAACACACCTTAAAATTTACAATCGTATATAAATAAACAAGCGAATATTACATCATGATTCACATGCACCTATTTGGACATTCCTTCATAGCGGGACATAATTAGGTGACATAAAGCAATATTTTTCTTATTATTTTCAACCAAATAAGGTTTCTGTATGAGGAGTTTGCTACTTAAATAGGCATAGATTTATTTGTATTGCTATAAATATCATTTTTGTTAATAAATCTGTTTTTCTGGTATGACGGTGAAAATTATATACTTATGGTGTTCATTAGCTAGCAAATATGGTTGTTATAGGCTCCAACAGTCTACAAGGTTGCATCATTAGCTAGCAAATATTGTGTTCCAAATATCGCTGAATATTTATGCAAGAAAATCCAAACTAATCGCTTAAATATTCATTAAACTAAAATCTAGAAATCGAAGTGATAATGTATATGTTGAAATACATTGAAATCGGTGAAAAAAATGCTAGATTTACGTTTTAAACAACAAGGAAGATGAGAAGCGAGTGCCAAACCAACTAATCACCTATTGCAACTATCAATGCTAGATTAATACGATCATACCTGAATTTAAGTTCACAATCATACCTGAAATCAAGTTCGAAGAATTAGGTCGAAGAATCAGGAGAAAGGTGAAATCCGTAGACAATCACAGCAGGCGGAATGTCGATTTGGAGGGAATGCATGAGCGGAGAGGGATTAAGTTGAGTGAATTGGACGGAAAAGTGAAATTGGGAGGGCGTGTGAAATTTGAGGGAAACGTGAAAAATAGATTTTGAGAAACACGAAAAGTATTTTTAGCGGCCGAGCTTGGGAGGGAAGGTGAAAAAATTGGCGGTCGTCATATTTGCTCAATAATTTAATACTGCGTGGGATCTATGTCATGGTTTATGTTTCAAACAAATGACTTATTTGTAATTGCATTGATTAATTTCATAATTTATTGTTCAAAGTCATGGTTTATTCTAACTAACGACTAGCATATTTAATTATAACAAGGTAAATTATCGTGCAATCTTTGTTCGCTATAAATATATTATTTTCTTATAGTGTGGTTTTTGGAGAAAATGAGATCCACTTGATCTTGGATGAAGATGGAGTGAGCTTAGGAAGCCATTAATCGAGTTGGAGGAAGCTTGAGAATGGTGGAAAACCAAAATGACAGCCCTTCGGGGTGGCTTAGATCGGTCTCTTTAATGGTCTTGAAATGGGGTATTTATAGGTGAAGTTTGGAGGTGATGGCAGAGCTGTAATTATGGTGTACAGGGTAGGGGTCATTCATTGGGGTATTTACGGAAATTCCACTGTATAGTTAGATCCAATTGTAGCCAGCTGTCAGACCGACTAGACATATATTGCACGAGCTACCAGGATTTCTCAAACAACCGACCTTGAAATTCCAGCACGAGCGACCCAAAAATGACTACAGAAATGCCACTAACTGACTCACATAAGCTTCATGTGTGAAACATCCTCCCCATGCTTTCCTGACGTGGACATACCATTTACATATAATATTCTAGCGTTTCCCAATTCATTGTGTAACTGTTTCGTGTATTGGCCTATAAGATGGTGCTCGTCCATCTTTTAACTGTACTGCTCGTCCCCTCTTTCAAGTGGTGTCGTAGAGAGCAACTCATGCAAATGGAAGTGAGCGAACAACCCAATCTAGAGTGCACGACCCATCACACAGGTGATGTTCGATCAGTCAATCATGAACGGTGCTCGACCAGTCCATGATGAACAGTGCTCGACCCAACATAGGTGAACGACCTTTTCAGCAGTTGTGAACGAGCAAGCCATGACTGTGAGCAACACTTTCTGGACCCATGGCAACTATATCTTTGCCATTGTTTTTTATATGTTGTATATATTTATGCCTGATATGTAAATGAGCTGGTCCATGCGTAAGAGCTGATAAGGATTTGCTCGATCTGAGGTTTGCACTTATAGTTTTTGGTAGAATGCCTAAGTGAAATGTTGTTGTTTAATAATGGAGTTAACAATATATTCAATTGCCATGCAAAAAGAAAGGGAAAACTTTGATTATGAATCTCTAATTAATCATACGCTCATCTTCCCACTGACAGTGTCATACATCAAAAGGAATGCATTGATTATAAACCTTCAATCAAGCACCATGAAAGGAATATTCCTTTATCTTTGGAAAGAATTTCTTTTCATATATTTTTCTTAGGCCTTATATTCACATTGATAGGAGACTACATCACCTGTAAAAATATCCATTGTGTTCATTGTAAAATTATATTCCTTTTCCTGCATTCTGTTCTTCTCCTTAATAAAGTTTTTTTTTAATTTCAGCTTATTGTTATTTTCTTTCATAAGAATACATGTTTTCTACACAATTAGTTTTGGTACAACACAAATTTTTATTTATTTTTCTTTATTGCATGTTAGCGATTGACTGTTTGATTAGATTCAACGGTAATTCTAGTTCTAATTGTTTGTTGTTGCTTCTGTTTGCTGTTTCTTTTCTAGTAATTTGTTTTTCTATCTAGATTGTCGAATTTAATATAGATCTGATTAGATTTGAATCGATAATAAATTCAATGGCATTATTTCAAATCACATCTCCAAATATTGTCTAATTCGTCCGTGATATTACATAAATAATAAATTTAAAAATCCTATATGTGTTCGACCTGCATACTACACCTCTGTGCGCTTGCAGTTTATAATAAATTTGAACTTTTCTAATCCATAGAAAAGTGCCGATCAAGTTTTTGTTGCCGCTGTCGGGAGGCAACAATTAAATTTTATTATTTATTTTATTTCCTATTCGTGTTAGTTTTTATTTTATTTTTTTCCTTTTATTTTATTGTATATATAGAAAAAAATTCTTGATTGCTTTGAGTTGGTATTATGCAATGATACTGCAATCTTCTAAACAAGAGATAAAAAATACCTGCCAAATTTCCATGATTTTCTTTTCCAACCTTCATATATTTCTTTCCCCTTTTCATTTTTTTTCCTTTTACATTTTTCCTCCCTCTTTTGCTATAAAAAAACTTGCATTACTTTCTTCCAATTTCTTTTACAATTTCTTTCCTCTTTCCAACAATCCCATAATAAAAAAAGGGGAATATTTCTTTCTGTTTCCTTTCTCTCTTGCTTTTACTCTTCTGACCATACAGACTTCAGATTTTATTCATCTACATCCTCCATCCAACTCTACAAAAGTTCACCATCATTACAAACCACCACTCCATACCAACTTCCTTCCTACCTACAATCAATCACCAAACAACATCATGCAATAATCAATTATCAGAGTCCACCAACATACATCATTCAAGCAAACCCCATATCATCATCATCATCCCAAGTTCTGTCATCTAGCAGTCCACCATCATCCCTTTTCAAACCATATCATCCTCCCCCTCTGCCTATATAAAACTCATATTGAACCATCACATCTTCATCAACCCGCAATCACCATATCAACCTACACGTCTACATCCCTTCCAGATCGATAATTTTTCTCGCGTTCACTGCGCTGAACAAAAATCAAAAACCAACACCTACAGCATACTCATGCCATACACCACATCGCAACCCAAAACTCACAAATTCAGACACTTCAAATCACCAAATTATCTCAACCATACACAATTCGCATAACCTGATCACCGACAGTTCAACGCTCGCAACAATTCCACCTTCAGCACAATCACACAATACTTCATCAGAACCCTAGAACCAATTAGCAATACCCAATTCTAGTACACGAATTCTCAAACCACCTGAAATCGCGTATCGAAATCCAACTCGAGACGCGAATTGAAATAAAAAATAAAAGAGAAAGAGGGGGCGTGATTTGTTTCCGAAATTAAAAGGGCGTGAATTTTTTTCGTTTTTGACTGCTTGTTTATGGGTTGTGGTGAAAACTGGGTAGTCATATTTATAATTGAGTTATTATGGCCTTTTTTTTTAGTCGTGCTACCAGTGGGTGCGTGGGTTCTGTAATGACCCGGAAAATCGGAACCAATTAAAAAAAATTTAATTGGCTATTTTAGTGGATTTTAAATATTTAAAATAAATATTTTAAATAATAACGATGAAATAAGTTTGAATTGACATTTGAAAACAAATATAATTAATTTGAATTATATACAAGGCCTGAAAAGGCACGGTAATTTCAAAATTTGAATTCAAACTTTGACTGACTGTACCGGGTGCAAAACAAAACGGATTTGAGTGAAACCAAAAATATTTAATTATGTTAGTGAATATCTTTCTAACGAATCTGAAAAATCGAAGTTTAATAGCGGGAGTTATGGCCAAATGAATTTTCAGAAAGGTCGCTATAGAATTTATATAGCCCGGGAAGATAGACATTTTGCAAACAACCTCAGAATTCGACGAAACCATTTTTGTTGGATCTAGGATGTGATGTTATTGCTAGGTTTCAAATTTCATAATTTTTGAAGTTAATATGTGAGCGTGGCAAAGGAAAATGTGTTTTGGTCAATTTCAGTTAAATTGGATCGACCAGAAAAGGGCCATTTTGCAAACGGCATCAGAATTCGACGAAACTAGTTTTGTTGGGACCGTATCGTCAAAACATAGCTAGGTTTATTTTTCGGGAATTTTTAGGATCAGTATGTGGCCCCGGCAAATTGAAATGTACGTTCAAATTAAATATTGAATGTTCTATATTTTAATTTGAAGGAAAACTGACTGAAACAGTCGAATGGGCCTACGAAACATATCACATGTGTTCGGAATGGGGGTAAAACGCTAGGGACGACAGTCGTTGGGTTTGAATTGGTGTTAGTGTGGACTAGAGGGTATTTTTGGGATTTTAAAATAAATAAATGTTAAAAATTCCTTGGCCAATCATATTCTTCCACTCCTTTCTCTCTCCCCGTAAACGTCCTAGAGCAACGGCGGCTGCTACTTCTTCCTTCTCTCCTCCGTTCTGGCCAACCCCTTCACCAAACCACCTCGCTCCAGTTGGGTTTTTTGAAGATCTCCACGTCCTCTTCCAATCCATACCAGCCACGATCTCCAACACCTCGTAAATCGCGAGAATCGAGGCCGGGAAATCCCTCCGTTCGCGCCCAATTTCCTCCGCCACCTGTAGTTCAAGTTCGACGAGGGTGGTACCCCTGGGTGCGCCACGCCAAGCCCGATAAGGTGGTGAAGGCTGATCATCATATCACGCATCGATTCGGGCGAAATCTGAAGACCTAGTTTCGAATGAATTGTGAAGGTAACGACTGTTAGATATTAAACTGTTTTAATAGCACTTCTAAGCGCTACGGTTTTTGATTTCACTGTAAAAATCATATTTTTTCGTTTGTTGACGAAATTCAGTGAAACAAGAGACAGTGGACTCGTGTGGACGTCTTATACATTCTAGAAGAGACCGCATATTTTTCTGAGCCTTCTGCTATTTTTGGTGGAGTGGAACCCAAAGTGAGATTTCTAATTTATAAACGATATGGAAAACGACGATGTATAAATTATATGGTCGACATATGACTTGTATAAGCGTTGTACACCTCCTGTATAAGCGTTGTATAGGTCGTACGTCCGATGTATAAGTTATATATGCGTTGTAAAAATTATATATGTGTTGAAATAGAAGTGAAATGCTTATATAAAATATAATATATATATATATACGCCCCTCGTCCACAAACCATGGACGATATTTATTGGTTATGATTGATGTGAAAATTGGTTGATAGCGAATGGTTGATTAGAATTGTTTGTGGTTGAAATTGATTGATAGTGGTTGAAAAATACCCGTTTGTGGTTGAGAATTATTTGGTTGAAACCACATAGGATTAGTTTGTTGAAATGAAAAAATATACATGCCGCCTGCATGCGAACTAAATGCATGAAATCCCCATTGTCAAAAACTACGAGGCTTTTAGGTAGAGCGAGGAGCCGTACTAGGGACGGCCCCGGTTTTAACTACCCTGCTGTTATGCTGTCGAAATTTTGAATAATATTCATGTGTTAGAATTATTTTCAGGTGTTGAAACTGTATTCGTGTGTTGAATAGAAATTCATCTATTTAACGACATTCATGTTTTGAAATAAATTGTTTTGCAATAAAAATCACCTTTTTATCTATATATATAAAATATAGAAAACCTTCATGTATTGAATAGAAATTCATTCGTTGAATGGAAATTCATGTGTTGAATGGTATTCGTGTTTTTAAATATAAAATCACCTTTTATCTATATATATAAAATATAGAAAACCTTCATGTGTTGAATAGAAATTCATTCGTTGAATGGAAATTCATGTGTTGAATGGAATTCGTGTTTTAAATATAAAAATCATATTTTTATCATCTATATGAACTATATAAAATAGTCGTGTTTTGAAATAAATTGTTTTATAATAAAAATCATATTTTTACCCTCTATATGAACTATATAAAATAGTCGTGTTTTGAAATAAATTGTTTAACAATAAAAATCATATTTTTATTATATACAGAAATTGTTAAAAATAGTGAAGTGTAGAAATAGAAGACAGTTGGATAAAAATATCATTTTTATCAAATGTATGAAAAGCATATAGTTTTGAAATCGAAGAAACGATTATATTTATATATATATATATAATTAAAATATATCGAATAACGAAGCTGCAGTTCGTATTCTAAAACCGTGATTTCAAACGATTAGTGCGGGAGATCCGACCATCGGATTTTCCCGAAACCGTTGGGTTCGCTTTGGAAATATCTTTCCAACGAAACCAACTTTGCAAAGATCCAACAGTTGGATTGTTTGGAATGTTTAATTCAAATATGAAGAAAAACAGTGCCAGAATCGATTATATTTATATATATATAAAAATATAATTAAATTAAATCGAATAACAACGCTGTAGTTCGTAATTTGAAATCGAAACTACAAACGAGTGTACCGGGAGATCCGACCGTCGGATTTTCCCAAAACTGGAATCGTTGGATTCGTTTTGAAAAGATCTTTCTAATGATATAAATTTTTTGAAGATCCAACGGTTAGATTTTCATATATGTGTAAAAAAAATCTGAAGAAAAACAGCGCCACGGCAGCGTTATGGCCCGAAGCGTCATTTGAATAAATTGGCTATAAATAATTAAATAAAAATAGCGATAAATCGTTATAAAATATTATAAACGATATGGATGTGAAATTTAGAAACTAACTAAAGGTTGGCTAAGTCAAATGGTTTCCTGGGTTTTGATCTGATGTTGGTTTCGGCCTTCGGGGTTAATATTTAGAAAATCGTTCTCTTACTGATTGACGGTTAGTGACTAATGAATTGAAATAAGGCGTATATTGTGTTTGTGTAGCACTTGTTTATTATATACGCGAGTTGCTTAGAAAGACCGGGTTTATCCCATTCTGAATAACTGAATCGACGATAAGAAATCGAAGATGAAGACGATGGTCGAAGACCAGAGATTTTCACCTCGTTTGGATGGTAACTGATGTCCTGATTGGGAGGCATCCCGAAATATGGATAATGAGTGGTGATCGTCCAGACGTACATGGAAATCGGTGGGTTTGCAAGGTATATTGTGCCTCCAGTTTCGTTCAGACCCAGAACGGACTTGTAAATGGACTATGTGTCTGACATTGGAATTCATCCTGTGTGATTGAGAGCCATCAGTTGCATGGTGTGAATTGTCTGTGTGGCATGCTAAGATGCAGTGATCAGGGCTTCTGTTGAAAAGCAAAGTCTTGTGGTTGATGATCAAAGCACCGCCTATGTGGCGTAGCTTTGTGTATAACGTGAATTCGTGAACCTCACACCCTGGTATGAACCAGAAACGAGAGAAGGACCTCAGGGAGGACATGCGTTTCTTTCTAGTTAGAGGTGGTGTCGGTGCTTAAACTGGCTGACATTTATATTATTTTCACCTATGTGGTTGTTGCTATTGCGAGGCGCCTCGGTTATATCGGTCGATCCGGGACCGATGGAGTCATTCGTAGGATCATTTACGCCCCCAAAGGGCGGGGAAACGTAGTGTTCAGGAATTTTAATCCACATCGGTGGACCGATCCTGTTGCTCCAAGGGCCCACATGAGTCTGGGTCCTGTGGCTCGGGCTAGAGAGTCACGAAGTCGGTAAGGACTATCTTTTGCCTTGGTTCATGATGGAAATCGAATTTCCAAATACGTGATTGTGCGGTTTTGATTGTATATATATTTGGTGACATAGTGGCATGGGACGCTCATGTCGTCTATGATTGATATTTATGATTGTGTATGAAATTAGAAACTAACTGTAAACGAGATAAGATGGATGGTTTCCTGGGTATTGGTCTGATGTTGGTTTCGGCCTTCGGGGTTAATACCTATGGAATCGTTCTCTTACTATTTTACAGTTGGAGTCGGATTATCAAATGATTTGTTTTGCTCGTATCAAGCATATTTTGGTCGATATAAGGTAAAACTCTATCCTCTGGTTTGTGTTGCATTGTGTGATGGGACTTGGGTCTTATATCGGCTTCATTTTTATAAAAAGCATTGCGATGTTTAAAAGATTTAATTGTTTTAAAGCACTGGCAATCCAATGGAATAAGCCCGTTCCGCGAAAGTGGCATGGTCCTGTGATTAGCCAAATTATAATGTGTTAAGTAGATTTCTCATACCAGTCCCATGACTGACTCGTAGTTTGTTTCACTTGCAAACTCGGGTGCCCCTTTTTCTACTTGGGCAGCCTTGTATTCAGGTTTTAGCTGGATCTTTCTGGATAGTTGGAGCTGAAGATGGATTCTATTATTTATCTCTTTTTATGCTGTTTAGCTCCTATTGTACATATTATGTTTGTTTTCCGCTGTAGACATTTATGTATAGCTGAACTGTATTTGTACTAAGTATGATCCTGTATACTGTGTAACTCTGATGATTATTGTTTATCCAGTGTATCATTTATTCATTATCTGGTGTATTTATTTATTTCTGTTCTGCTATTATCTGTTTTTGTGTTATATTCCAAAGATTACCCTTAACACCGTCAGCACGGGTTTTGGGGTCGTCACAGGTTCAAACTTAGTGAGATTTGCATGGCTTTTATAGAGTCTGCGTTTAATTTTATTTTGTTGTTGTTTTTGATTATGTTAATTTTAGCTAAGTAATTTATTTTTATTTTCTAACCTTGTTTCTTATTTTTGTTATGTTTATTCTTTGTTTTTTAAGACTTAATTTTAGTTTAGTTCCAATTTTTAGCTTAGTTTGTTTTTTATATATAAAAAATTCCTATATAGTCTTTTTGTTTTCTTTAATTGCTTTAAAAAAAGTGAAATCTCTAAAAAAAAATCAACCAAAGTGAAGGAACAAATTCAACCAAACGAACAGGAAATTCAAGGGTCAACCGATCGCAAATAGCAAAACAGTGGAGTTGAATAACTATCACTACTCAAATTTTCTGGATGGAAAGCAATACCCCACTATAAAAATTTCTGAACTCTACATTTGCTCTGCTGCAAAGAATAATATATAGAAATTGCTTGTAAAAAATATATGCAGGGGCAGCGGCTTGCTTGTACGATTTTGATTTTTGCAATTATTATTGTCTGATTGTTGTTTTGGCTGCATTCTGAAATAAACTTAGTTACGAGCAAAGCCCTTAACAAACATAAGGTGAGGAACTCATTACTTTTCCTTGGCTCCAAAATAATTAAATTCTGTCATCTGCATACTCCTTGTACTTAAATAAACTTGATTAGACGTTAGCCATAGGATCAAAACTTAAAGCTCATTAGGACAAACAAATTGGTTAAATATTTAGTTTTGAAAATTTATTTTGCTTATTCTAGCAAATTAACTTTCTATTTATTTAAATTGATCTGCAAAATATCTAACTACAAGAGTGTATTTTGTGAAATTGATTCTCTGAAGGGTTTGATTTCAAATATATATTAGCCAATTTTTTGAACTTCTAGCAAAAGAAATTGCATAGTACCCATAAAACATTGGTCATATCCCTTAGTATTTATACTATATGTGAACTGCCATAAGACCCTCTTCCCCCTTCAAATCGAGATTATCAATTAATAAGATATACTTGAGTATGTTATTTATTTTGAATAGGAGCTGTTTGTGTCAACCTTAAGTTTAAGATTTTTTGTGTTTGCATTTAACAACGATGAGTGAAAGAAGTATCAACCACCACAATTCTCCTAGGGGTTCTCAGATAAATCAAAATTTTCCAAACGGTATGGATCAAAATCGAATAAATCAAAATTTTCAAAATCTCAATGTCGGGAACGATAGACCCTTATCACTTCGAGATCGATATTACCCAACTAGGCCTGTTAAACATTCTGTCATTGTGTTCCCACCAGTTGAAGGAAACAATTTTGAGCTTAAGCATTCATTTATTCAAGGGGTACCAAAATTTACTGGTTTTGAAAATGCTTATGAATTTCTAAGAGAGTTTAAATTGTATGCGTCCACAACAAAAATGCAACAATTGTCGAATGAATCAATCAAGCCAATGCTAATTCAATTTGCACTACTTGAAAGACCTAAACGATGGCTAAATTCTCTTCCCAAACATTTCACAAGAAGTTGGGATGAATTTGTCACTGTATTATTAAAAAAGTTTTTCCCTTTCCATAAAACACTGAAAATCCAAACTGAAATAAATTAATTTTCTCAAAACGAGGGGGAAACTTTTTCAAAATACTTTGAGAGATTCAACCAGTTATTATATAGTTGTCCTCATCATGAAATTCCTAAACATCACTTATGTCAAATTGCATATGAAGAGCTAAACCATCAGACTAGAACTCAAGTTGAATCAATGTGTGGAGGACAATTTGTGTCTAAAATAGCCGATGAAGCTTGGTAATTCTTAGAGAATTATTCTGAAAAGGACATGCAATGGGAATCAATTCGTGTCCCCATCCGTACTTTTACTAAAGGAGTGCATATCGTGGACCCAAATCACCTTCTCTTAGAAAATCAAACTCCTCAAATCGGAGAAGGGCAACCCCACTATTACTATCAAGACCAAGTCAATGCTATAGCTCAAAATAATCCCTACTCATGCATGTATAAACCTAGTTGGAGGAATCATCAGAATTTTTCTTGGTCAAATCCTAATAATTCGGCAAACCCATCTCACATGAAACCATTTATTCCAAATCAGAATTACCAATCGCCAATACCCAGACCTCTCAAGCTGCACCTCAATCTAAGCAACCTTATAGGCATCCTAACTTTCAGTCCTCTACTCAATTCTTTCAATCTTCTCAGCCGTCATAAGAAATTGTTCGTTTAGAGAAACAAATAAACTCTCAAGAGGATAAAATTGAACAAATGATGAATATGATGAAGGAACTAGTGAAAAATAATGAGATGGGAATATTGCCTAGTCAACCCGAGGTGAATCCAAAATATATCTCTTGTACTTTAAATTCTTGTGAGGACGAAAACTATAATCCGGTCAATGGTGTCACCACCTTTAGGTCTGGAAAGATGATTGATAATAATGTGGGCAACCTTGACAAACCTTCAAACTCAACCAAACACAAAAGCTTGACGATCACTTAATGGCTACGAATGCCAGTTCTTCTAAACCTCCATCTTCCTTAACTATTGGAAATCCCAACAGTTCTCCTACTAGTGTCGGCAAAACCGACACGCCTTCGAAAATCAATGTTGGCAATACCAACATTTCATCTTCTAAACCTTTACTGCATTATTTTCCCATGGCCAAACCTTCTCCTACGAATGATTGAACAGATCAAATAGTCCAAAAATCCAGTCGCTCCATTTCCTCATAGACTCAATAATAAGAAGAAAGCGACAAATTTTGATAAAAATTTGGAAATTTTCAAGCAAGTTCGTATGAACGTTCCTCTTTTAGACACCATTGAACAAATTCCTCAGTATGCTAAATGTATTAAGGAATTGTGTACCTAGAAGCATGCCACTAACATTCCAAAATTTGCCTTTCTGACTGCAAATACAAGCTATACTCTATCGAATCTTGCCCCAGTCAAGAACAAAGACCCTGGTTGTCCTACAATCCTTACACTGTTTATTGTCAACTTGGATTAGGGGAGATTAAACCAACAAACATCACTCTTCATCTAGTTGATCGATCTATCAAAAAGCCATTGGGGATGATCGAAGACGCCTTGATATAAATTAAATAATTTTACTTCCCTGTCGATTTCATAGTTCTGGAAACCAAGCCTGTCTCAAATCCCAATTTTCAAATACCATTGATATTAGGATGCCCCTTTTAGCAACCTCAAATGCTATCATAAATTGTAGGAATAGTCGACTTTCTTTCCGGCACTTAACCATTAAGCTAAATATCTTTAATCTCAACAAACAACCTAGGGATTTTGAGATTGATGAGATTGACATGATTCAAACAATAGTTGATGAAACCTCTAATGACACTTCTGAAACCTTGAAAATGTGTCTTGACCATTTCAACTATGATTTCGATGAGGTCGAACACATTTCTGAACTAAATGAACTTCTTGACTCGAAACCCTTGTCATCTAAATTTAACAAGGAAATGTTGACCAATGTTAACATATAAGAACATCCTAAGTTAGACCTCAAACCATTGCCTCAAGACCTTAAGTATGCATACTTGGACTCTATAGAAAATTTTCCCGTAATCTTGGCCTCTTATCTTACCAACGACCAAGAAGAAAAAATTTTGAAAATTTTATGGGAAATTAGCGATATCAAAGGAATTATCCCATCATGTAAAACATCGCATACATTTAGTTGACAGGTTAAACCTACCCGTGAGGCTCAAAGGAGATTAAAGCCAAACATGAGAGAAGTGGTCAAGGAAGAAATAATCAAATGTCTAGATAATAACATCATTTATCGCATCTCTGATAGTACTTGGGTGAGTCTGGTACAGGTTGTACCAAAGAAATCGGGAGTCATAGTGGTCAAGGAGAAATCACTCGTACTTAATTGTGAAAAATATCACTTCATGGTAAAAAGAGGGATAGTTCTAGGTCATGTTGTCTCAAAAGATGGTCTAGAAGTCGATAAATCCAAAATTAATTTGATTACTAATTTAGCTCCTCTGAAGTCTATTAAAGATGTTCGTTCATTTCTTGTCCATACAAGATTCTATAGAAGATTCGTTAAGGATTTCTCAAAAATTTCAAAACCGCTCTCGAACATAATTGCCAAAGACGTCAAGTTTGAATTTTTTTTCCAATGATTGAAAAACATCTTTTGAAACTCTTAAGTCAATCTTGACCACAACTCCCATCACTCAACTCCCAGATTGGACTCAACCCTTCGAACTTATGTTCGATACTTCTGATTTTGCAATTGGAGCCATCTTGAGTCAGTGAATCGATAAACTCCCTCGAGTCATTTATTATGTTAGAAAAACCTTAAACTAGGCCCAATTGGATTACTCAACTACTGAAAAGGATTTTTTGGCAGTTGTCATCGCTCTTGAGAAATTCATACCATATCTCATAGGATCCAAAGTCATAGTTTGCACCGACCATGTTGCTTGACGATATTTGCTTTCTAAAAAGGATGCCAAGGCCCGCTTGATCCATTAGATCATTTTCTTAAAGAATTTGATATAGAAATACGAGATAAAAAGGTTTCTAAGAAGGTTGTAGCAGACCACCTCTCTCAAATTGTGCATGAAAATGTTGATGACACCCAAATCAATGACTATTTTCCCAACGAACAAATTCTTTCAATCACTAACACCCCTTGGTACGCATACATTGTGAACTATCTAGTCACACTACAACTACCTGCTGAGTGGTCGAAACAAGACAAATAAAAAATTCTCTCTAATGTTCAAAACTTCTATTAGGACCTATATCTTTTTAAATATTGTCCATACCAAATCATTCGAAGGTGTGTACCTGATTATGAACACCAAAGTGTTCTCTCCTTCTCACATGATCTTGCTTGTGGCGGTCATTTTGGAGCAAGAAAAACTACCGAAAAAGTGTTACGAAGAGGTTTTTATCGGCTTACATTCTTTCATGAAGCTTTCAAATTTTTCTCTAAATGCGATCGATGTCAAATAATGTATCGAATAACTAAACGAAACATGATGCCTATCAACCCCATTTTAGTAATTGAGTTATTTGACGTTTGGGGTATCGATTTCATGGGACCATTCCCTAACTCATTCGGGAATCTTTACATCTTGCTTGCGGTAGACTTTGTATCAAAATGGGTTGAAGCCATCCCAAGCAAAACCAACGATAACAAGGTTGTTATCAAATTCCTCAAAGAAAACATCTTTTCACGTTTTGTCATACCTCGAGCTGTCATTAGCGATAATGGCACTCACTTTTGTAATAGTACTTTTGAATCCTTGCTCAAAAAGTACTCAATCACACACAAGCTATCTACCCCTTACCATCCACAAACTAGTGGGCAAGTAGCAGTTTCCAATAGACAAATCAAACAAATCCTTGAGAAAACAGTGAATTCCAGCAAAAAAGATTAGTCTATAAAACTAGTTGATGCACTTTGGACATTTCGCACTACTTACAAAACTAATCTAGGGATGTGACCATATTGATTAGTCTTTGGAAAGGCTTGTCAAGTACCTTTTGAATTGGAGCGTCGTGCTTTTAGAGCTATAAAGTTTTTCAATTTTGACTTAGAGAAAGTCGGTTCACATAAGAGGTTATAGATTTCAGAGTTAGAGGAAATAAGAAATGAAGCATATGAAAACCTGAAAATCTATAAAGAAAGAACCAAGTCCCAACACAACAAGAATATACTTCAATTCAACATAGGTCAAAAAGTTCTTTTGTACGACTCTAGACTTCATTTGTTTCTAGGAAAACTGAGATCTGGATGGACTGGACCTTATGTTTGAAAATGGTATATCCTCATGGAGCAGTTGAAATTGAAAATCCTAAGGATGGAAATGCCTTCAAAGTAAACGGCCAACGACTGAAACCATTTTTGGAATTGGAGCAATACGAAGATAATGATCTTATCGATATTCGTGAGCCTGATCATCCACCGTGAAATCAGGTGATATGCTTTCTTCTTCCTTTATTTTTCATTTTTTTCCTCCCACTTTGGTCTGCATACCTTAGACGGTTGGGAACTGTCTCAATCTAGTGTGGGGGAGTCAAGTCTGCATCACGTCTCAAATTTATGCGTTTCCTTTTTATTCCAAAAAAAAATGAAATCAGACACGACTCATTTTCGATTGATACAACAAAATAAGTTAACAATTGTTAGTCAGTTGATAGTAAAAAATTTCTCAACTAAGATTGAATAAGAAATATAATGAAAAGTTGAATTACAAGCGATAATAATGTAACTGGTACATAGGGAAATTCTTAGGTAATGGCCATGAAGTCTTTTCTAAATTGTAGTCTTTGTTTAATGAGTGGAGGACTTAAAAATACTTATATTGTCTTTTTGAATCTTTAAAACGAAGTTGTGTTAAGCTGAATTCGCATATCTCTTTCTTTTTCTTATATTCAATAATAATAATAGTAATTCAAGGGTATCCAACATTGCTTGTAAATATAGCGTTGGTGTGCAAACCCGCCAAGCCCTTTCCGACGTCTTGTTGACAAAGTCAGCGTCGGTATACCTTGGTCTCATTTTATGAGTTGGACACCTAAGGATTACCGACATGTTGTTGATAAAGTCAACGTCAGTCTGCACAATCGGTCAAGCTCTGTCTCATCTGTCATGGGTGGTATGCCTTGATCTTTTAAGTTTGGTGTGTGTAATTAATCATAAATTTTAATTTTTATAGAGATAGAGAATAAGCAATGATGCCTAAACACTTCTTGACCTTACCGATTTGATTAGTTATACACAAGGAAATGAGAATACCACTTTGCAAACTGTGATAAGAAAACAAATAATTTATTTCATGGCTACAGTATGTTATCAACTAAACCAACCAGCCAAACTAGAGTTTAACATTGAAAACATGAATTATGTTGAAAATTTGTGATAAGTTGAGGTATCAAAAATAAAATCAATTGATTATAAATTGTCAACTTACCTTGTTGTACCACTTTTCTGAAACAAGTCGTGATTTTCATTTTTGTTTTCATTGCATTCATGTAGTTAACCACAACATGCTGCATTTGGATTTTGTGGGTAGTATCTGCTGGAAACCCCCATGAGACAACACTCCTCCTACTAGGGACATCTAGAGGTTTAACGGCTTGTTGCATATGCTCAATGCAACCGTGTTTCCTACGAAAGTGTGAACTATCTAGTTTAGCTTTCCATTTTTTTGTTTAACCCGAGGACGAGTAAAAGTTAATTGTGAGGGTACTTGATTAACATGTAAAAGTGTTTATTTTTTTGCTCATATCTTATTTTTATTATAAATAAATAAATGACACTTTGGGTATTTTTGTGTGTTTTTACAAATTGTTAACAAAAGTTCCCTCTATGTCAATAAAAGGCTATTTGCATGGAAAAATGCTACTTCTTAGAATCAAAAAGTTTTAAATCACAAAGGATGTTGTAGCACACTCTTAAAGGCCTAGAATGTTTGGTGGAGGTTCCGAGTTCGATTCTTGTCAAGTCCTATTTTTATGAAGAAAGGGATACGAATGCTTCACTCCCCACCTCTTGTGTTTTGATGAATAAATGAACTAAGTGATATTATATGTATATATATCATATTTATGCATATATATATATATATATATATATATATATAATATGCACTTAATAAAGATTTTAGGAATTTGGCATATTCCTCTGAAAGAATTCAAATGAAATCAATTATATTTAATTTCCATGCAAAAAAGAAAGGGAAGGATTTGATTACAAATCTTCAATTAAGCATATGCTCATCTTCCCACCGACAGTGCCATACATAAAAAGGAATGCATTGATTACAAATCTTCAATCAAGCACCGTGAAAGGAATATTCGTTTATCTTTGGAAAAAAATTATTTTCATATATTTTCTTAGGCCTTATATTCACATTGGTAGGAGACTACATCCCCTATAAAAATACCCATTATGGTCATAGTAAATTTCTACTCCTTATTCTGTATTATCATTTCTCCTTAATAAAGTTTTTTATTTCAGCTTATTGTTCTTTTCTTTCATAACAATATGTATTTTATACTGAATTAGTTTTGGTAGAACATAAATTGTTATTTATTTGTCTTTATTGCATGTTAGCGATTGACCGTTTGATTAGATTCAACTGCAATTCTTATTTTAATTTTCTGTTGTTTTTGTTTGCTATTTCTTTTCCAGTAGTTTGTTCTTTTTGTCTTGATTGTTGAGTTTAATATAGATCTGATTATATTCGAATCTATAATAAATTCAATAGCATTATTTCAAATCACATCTCCAAACATAGTCTAATTCGCCCAGGAGATTATATAAATAATAAATTTAAGAATCCTCATCTGTGCACTTGCAGTTTATAATAAATTTGCACTTTTCTAATCCATAGAAAAGTATTTTATCTTAGTGTTATTGCTTTGCTATTTGAAATTGTTTTACCATATGGTGATATTGCTTTCACTACTATTTTCTAATCCAGTGTGATCAATTTTTCAGTTTCCATATCGGAATATATCATTGCCAATTTCAGTTATATTGCGTACTTTTTTATTAGTTGGTAAGTATTATCATTGTTCAAATAATATCATTTTTTTCTTCTACACTAACAACATCCACATTGAACAAAATTCTTTTTGTCCGTTTCTTTCGTCTCACTTGAGAACTAATTACATTTTCTATATAAAAGTCTTCACTCGTTAAATGCAATTAATTGCTTTAATCTTGTGTAATTAAATACTTCAACTCAAATTAAAATCTTTGCTTATATAAAATTATTTTCTAAGTAAGGCATTTAGTAGCCAACCATGCAATTAAATGCTTCAATTTATGTAGTTAAAAAATAAATACCTATTTAACTTAGGGGTTTTTACCCTCAAGGACAAAAGGAACAAAAAATTATTCCATAAGGATAAGGGGGCAAAATTTTATCCTCAAGGACAAAATTTAGTGTAAAGGGAGGAATTCAGGGGCCCACTATAATTCATCCCTTTACACTAACACTTGTCCTTATGGATAAAATTTTGCCCCCTTGTCCTTATGGAACAATTCTTTGTTCATTTTATCCTTCACGGTATTTTCCTGTTTAACTTATACAATTTATATTAGGAAATTAAAAAATATATACCTATTCAGCTTATACAATTTACAATAAATCCATGTACTTAACTGTATTTTTATGCAGATTTTTTTTTTGAATTTAACCCATTTTAGAAAACTAATTACAAATTTAGGATGTTTTCAAAACTAATTATGGTTATAACTTGGTTTTGGCCATGTAGGCTATGAGCTGTGCAGTTGTACTGATGCATTCTAGGATTGTGCATGAAATGCTTATTTCTTTTTATCTATACTTGTGTTATTCAGGATTGAGTCTTCATGCACAATCCCAAAATGCGCCGGTACACCTACATAGCTCATCGCCTACATGGTCAAAATAAATCTATATCCGTAATTAGTTTTGTAAGCAGACTAAATTTGTAATTAGTTTTCAAAACTATGCTATTTCAAAAAAAAATCCTTTTTATGCACATATTTGGCATTTTGTGGATTGTAATGCTAAAGTTCTTAATTTTCTAGAGGTAATTGCTTTTTTGTTGATCAATTATTCATCAATGACAAGCTGGATTTTCATTTTCAAAGATTTATTGTATTTCACATATGAATCAGCAAATAATAACTAAATTATATTAATTTTAGTTGCACACATGTACTAAAAATAATTAGTGGCTACTTTATCATATACTTAGTTAACAAATTTTTTGAATATATTTATTTAAATATTTTTGGGTTTATTTTCATGTTCATGTCTACAATTTCCTGTTGAATTTCAATGAAACAAAAAATTGAAGAATCAATATAATGGTTGTTTTACCTTAGCAACGAGCTTTATACTATAGGCCATGACAACTAAAAGAAATTAACCTTGCTTATAGAAATAGAGATGACTAAACTTTCCAAGGATAAAAGTTTGAATTTATTTTGCTCTTGATTTAGCAATCATTTTTATAAATTACACCTAAGATTCTTCTATGATTCACATTCTTGTTTTGAACATAGAGGAAACTATAATATTGGAAAGGGGATTTTCACTTAAAGAGGTTATTTGTTTAGGGTAATAAGTTTTAAGGACAATACTTTTGAAAAATTAATTTTAAGGATATTTTACATGGAAAAGATAAAAGAATTTATCATATCTAGTTATACATAAATAATGATAAAATAATTTATCATTTTCTTGTATAATTTTAAAAGATAAATGGATTAATTTTTTTCTGTAAATTGTCCTTAAACTAATTAACTAGAAATGTTGTTCTTAAAACTTATCACCTTGAAATAGAATGCACTTCAGCCTAATTTCCACTATTGGAGATTAGGCTGAAGAGCTTATTTAGGTAATAAGTTTTAAGGATAATATTTCTGAACAATTAGTTTTAAGGACAATTTTCAGGAAAATGATAAATTTTTATCTTTCTAAATTATTATGAAAAGAGATAATGTCCTACCGCTGTGTTATGTCATTTAATTTAGGTGTTAACTCTTTACATTGTTATTTTGGGCCTTTATTGTATTAAGCCCATGTACACTATTATAAAAACCAATGTTGTGCAAATCGAAGGTTAATAAGAAGCTTAATACAATTCTCTTTAAAACTCAATATCTCTATCTTGGTATTAGAGCTTAAATGCTTAACAGTAACAATTTTTCATTAGATAGATATCCATTAGAAGTACTTCATCATTTGGATTCCTCTCATCCAAGATTCTCATCTCTTCATATGAGAGTTGTTTCCCAACTCAAGAAGCTATCCCTCTCCATCAAGTTTGGTTGCAACAACTTCTCTCAATCAAGCTTAGCGGCAAAAGTAATCAGAAATCTGAGATAAGCGATCAAGAAAACTAAGAGAATAATTACAATTATGCAAAAAGTGCCTCCCATAAGCAGTTCATTAGAAGAAAAATAATCTCAAGATAGCAAATCATCGTATAAACTTCTCGACTACATCATTTTTTCAGCTATAATTTTTCTGAATTATTCTCAATTCGAAAATTTTCAAGATACATACACTTATACCTTTCTACTTCCAAGTTCTTTTCTATTTTCTACATCATAGTCGAAGGAGATTCATTTGCAATTCCATCATCTACAGCAAGATCTATTGCTGACAACACCCAAAACCTGATCAAGGCCATAATAAATTCACAAAGTCAACTCATCTCAATACCATTGGATAAGTCTAATTTTTTACTGTGGTAACTGCAAATAAAAATGGCCGTTAGAGGACACGGTTTAGAAGGTTATCTCTATGGGATAAGCACTTTACAAGCAAAATACATTAGAGACAGTGGAAATAATCTTGTTCCTAATCAAAATTTACTACACATAAAAGGCAATACAATCTTGTTATTTCATGGTTTATGTCATCTATGGGAGAATTACTCATACCACAATTAATTGGGTGTAAAATATCACACGAGATTTGGTGAACATTGGAAAGAACTTTTACTGCCTAACCAGCAGCAAGAGTTCTACATTACAAGAAGAAATTACATAATATAAAGGACAATCTAAGTATGAATGAGTATCTAATGAAAGTTAAAAACCTATGGGATCAATTAGCCTGTGCTGGGCTCAAGATAGATGAAAGTGAACAAGTTCTATGCATTGTTGGTAGTCTTGAAAATGAATATAAAGCTGTGGTAGCCTTTATAAAATCAATTAAACTTATCCCTTCTTTACAAAGTATTTACTTAACCCTTCTTAGTCACAAGGGAAGGTTACTGAAACACCCCACCTCCGTTAAGGTCACTCACAAAGGGAATGCCTTAACTTAGGTGGAGCATTTTAGGTAAAAGATGCAGATAAATTACAAGACAGACGAATAAAGCAGCGGAAAATAAAGTCATTTTATAAACAACTTAATTCAGTCAAGCTTTTACAACAATTGTCTCAATCATACTTAAAAGTAACACATAGAAATTCTATCTTGATTCAAAAACTTTCAAGTAAAAAGAAGCATAAAAATAACAATGATATTCTCTAATAAAGCGCGAACCAGCCATAGCAGTGGAAGAGAGAGTCCAAAGCAATACATCGACTATCTTCGAGCTTGGAAAGAAAACTGAGCTAAGTGATAACATTTCCTCCCTTTGAACCTTGGGGGGGACAGAAGAAAAGAGGCGAAACAAAACTAGGTCAGACATAAGTCTGGTAACTCCAGTGACTTTCAGCATATAAACAGGCAAAAGTATCATGACATGAATAAACTGAATAAAAGACAATACCATGATAACAGAGATAACAAGATAACATAGGATAAACAAAAGGTATTATAAGGCAAGACAAATTGAATGCGCTTTTACTCTTTTTTTGCTTCGCTACTACTTTGTTATTCTAATTTCTATTTCTATCTCTGCACCACCTAACTAGTGTCCCAACTAGTAGTCTGTATAAAATGATAATATTACAACGTGATCCCAATCCCCACAAATGGTGGTAGCCTTCAGGTGTACATCTATCGTGAGGATTCCACCTCAACCAGCCTAATTGCCATGAACATGTTAGATGTACCCTTACTACCCTATCGATCGGCTCCCTTACTTGTATTCATGTTCCATGTGTCTATGCATATCGGCCCTCTCTTGCGTGTAGATACCCTGTGCTGGTCCCACCATAAGGTGTATCAATCCTTATGATAGTGACCCGACATGATTCAAGATGCATAATGTATAACTACTGGTACCTAGTGCCTGCTTTTTCCCACTCCAGAGTATGTGCACGCCCGTAAACCGTCGGAACCTACACTGACGTACCTCCTGCCGCTGCTTTGACCGTTTACAATCAGCCTAGTAATCGTGCCCCACCCTGCCTAGTTTAGGGTACCATGATACATCTATGTGGGTTACTACTGAAATGGGTCCCCGTTACTAGGGTTTCCTACTAGTTAAATTTTGTGCGCCTATATATACAAATATTACCCACCTACATGAGATGTACTTAACCCTCCCACCGATTCAAACATGTTTATTTAATAGTTAGGTTTTGTGGGCCTATATTTACTAATATTACCCACTAGCCCGACATGCACTTAACCCTCCATCGATTTAAGCATGTTTATTTAACGGTTAAGTTTTTTTAGGCTTATATTTACTAATATTACCCACCAACCCGACATGTACATAACCCTCCATCGATTCAAGCATGTTTATTTAACGGTTAAGTTTAGTGGGCCTATATTTTCTAATATTACCCACCAACCGGATATGTACTTAGCCCTCCCGCACATTATGTCATATTGGTTAAGTGTTATCGATTCATGTTAACTTAACCCACACATTCAACGTGTCATGTTGGTTAAGTGTTCCTTATTTACTTAACCCCGTCCGTTCATCAAGTTATATTGGTTAAGTGTTTCCTTGTTATTTGTTCATTTTGTTGTATTGGTTAAGTGTCGTCAATCAATTCAAGTAAACTTAACCCACCTACTTATCATGTTACTTTGGTTAAGTGTTGCCTTCTTGTGTCAACTTAACCCTACCATAAATCAAGTTATATTGGTTAAGTGTTAACTTAACCCCTTCCATTTATCATGCTATACCGGTTAATTGTTTCCTATTAACTTAACCCTAGTCATCCATCTTGTCATACTGGTTAAGTGTTTCTCATAACTTAACCCTAGCCATCCATGTTATATTGGTTAAGTCTTCCAATGAACTTAACCCTACTCATTCATCTTGTTCATTAGCATTAATTGATTTATTAATGCACCAACCTCTCACATTAGATATGTGTTGTTATGTTTACTGGATGTGTCGGGCGGTTACGGGCAGTTTTACACCACAACTCAATCTAACCTCGGGGTTTTATTGGGCATGATGCACTAACCTCTCACATTAGATAGGTGTTGTTGTGGTTACTGGATGTGCTGGGCGGTTCCGGGCAGTTTTACACCACAACTCAATCTAACCTCGGGTTAGGCATATTCATCTTTTCACATATTTACAGATTATATGTGAATTATTCACAATTGTTGTCAATGTCACATTTTCCATTAATGTCCAAGTCTAGATTTATATGCTAAATATCCCAAACAGTCATATTCCAATTCTCAAGTTATTCCCAACAAAACTAATTGCAAGTTATGGCCCACAAGTTCGATTTCGAGTTATCACTCAAATTATACTACATCTAATCTTCCCAAGTTTGCAATAATAGTCATGCCCCCAATATACATTATGCTTGGCGTCTTAACCAATGGTTATGCCCAATCTAGATTAATATTCTAATTTACAGTTTTGCGCCCAATCTAGATTTATATCCCAATTTACAGTTTGCGCCAAATCTAGATGTAATATTTCCATTTACCCCAAGTTCGCAACAAAGACAAATTATGCCCCAAATCATAAGTTACAAAATTATGTTCCACCATTACCAAATAGACTATTCCCCAATACCCCCGCATTCCAATCGCACGTATAACAAGTTTCAGTCTAGGTTCGAGGTTAATCTAGATTCATAAAAAAAAGAGGACGAAAGAGGAACATAAACGAGAGTAGGCATAAAACAAGCATTAAAATGGTAGATCTGTCAAATATTTTGGACCTAAGAGGATTACAGATCTGTTAGAGTTGGGGTATAACAAAGATAGATCTGAAACAAACTGATAGAAATAACCTTGTAGACATATAGATCTGATATAAATAACATCATGAACCTAAAAGGATTATATATCAGATGTCTAACAAAGACAGGCATGATTGAGTAATAACTTCCTAGTCATGTAAATCATTGAGTCAGTAGGAAGACAGGAATTAATCTAAAAGGTTTGTCTTATCATCAAGCATGGACTTAGATCCATTTCATTATATGCCAAAATTACTAATAGATGTTTAAATCTGAATATAACTTGAACTTACATGTTCACAGTTCAATTTATGCCCCCAAATCCCATGTCATATGTCCAGTACTTTATGCCTCAAATCTCAAGTCATATGTCCAATATTTTATGCCTCATATCCCAAGTCATATGTCCAATACTTTATGCCTCAAATCTCAAGTCATATGTCCAATACTTTATGCTTTGAATGTGTTATGTCCTCAAATCAGTTACAACTCAATTATGCCCAATTATACACAATTTAATACTTTTCCCAAATTTTAGCGATGGTCATGTCCAAATCTAATTTATGCCCAATTTTATTTCCAACGTACGTTCATCTCTTATGAGATCTGACTCAGGCTCGCAGTAGCCTGGCTATAAAACAAAAAGGGAAGAAGGAAAGAAGAGACAAAGAACAGACATAATATTATCAATGGGATAGATCCAAAGGATATAGAAAGACAAGCATAATCTCAAATCTAGATTTATTACCATTTCAGAATCACAATTAACTTTTATTTTTGAAAGTAACGTGAACTTACAAATTACAGAAGGGTCTTGAATTCTGGGATCTGTATTCTGAAACTGAATAGCTCTCCCTTGAAGCAGACTATTTTTTCTTCTAATTTAGATTTCATTTGATTCTTAGAAATAGTTGTTGAAGTCGTTGAATTAGCCTTTGAATCTCTACTAGAATTCTAAACATGATTTCTACGAAGGACTTGAGCAACAAAACCCCGTCTTAGATTTATTTTGATATGAATTATGGTAGAGTATAGGCGAAATGAAGTTGTGTGAAGAGAAAATGAGGTTGGGGGTGTTTAAATAGCTTAGGTGCAACGAATCTGGTCAGAACGGGCGTCTAAATGCAGAAAAACGATTCTGTCCACGTATCTGGAAAAGGGGGGAGGTCGACCCTATGGTCGACCTGTGTGTCCCAGGTCGACCCCATGGTCGACTGTGTGACCCAGGTCGACCCCCGGGTCGACCCCCTGGTCGACGTGGGTCCTGGGCGGCAAATTTCCCGCCCGGCCCGGGTGTATATTTTGAATTTTGAATTTGAATTTCGAGCTGAGCTGTTTTATTTTATTCAAACCCCTGAAACTTCTGAAGGACATAACTTCTTCATACGATGTCCGATTTACGCAAACTCGAACTTTATCTCAAGCAGAATTCCGAGACGAACGCAATGGCATAACCTGTTTCCCTTAGTTCTTCTCTTAAAAATTATGTATACTTTGATTTGTTACTTTGACGTTCACAGAAAATACGGGGTGTTACATTCTCCCCATCTTAAAGGATTTCATCCCCGAAATTTTCAAGTTAGGAAGAACATATATCCTAACATCCAACATCCATCTACTCAACCATTCAATCATAGGCATCCATTTTCCCAAAAAGGTTTCTAATGCCATATGGACATATGCAGAGTGTGTTTATATGTCTCTTATCTAATGCAAAATCAGGCGGTCTACTGATCTAGTTGACCTCCTTAATGTGAATCATGAGAGTGTCATGCGTCCAATATGTATGCAAATATCCCTAATCATGTAAATACTATATGTGTGCATGTTAACTCATCCATATGCAACAACCATATTATAACACATCAACTTTCAATCCATATACAAATACATTCATATGCATATGCAATATGAAAATGACTGAGCCGATCTAGTGCCTAATGTGTGTATATGCATCCACGAGCAAACACTTGCAACCACTTGCATCCACCAAACATAACATATCTCAAACACATGTTTACACCCATTGGCTTCTACCTAAGGATCGAGAATAGGACTGAGAGGATATACTTAAAAGATAAAGACTAGCATGCAAATAAATATTACAAAAAAAGTGGAATTAAGGATATACCCTAAAAAAGGGTATGACGCATGTATCTAGTCTTTAGTCTTTTAAGTTGCATCTTCTTGAGCTTCACTCCACCATACCTTAACTAATTTAACTTCACGATTGCAAAGCTTCTTGACCTCCATTTCCAAAACCCACTAGTAAATATAGGACCTCGATCACTTACTATGCTAGAGGGTATCCAATGTAGTCGAACTATCTTTCCAAGATAAACAAATATTAACCATGATACCAAGTGTATATACCAAGATGATGAGAGGTCTCTTTTCTACTTAGATTATCCATCATGTCACAAATCTGAGGGTCGATATCTCTCATGCAAACCATCCTAGTCGAACTTGACTTCCCTCAAGTACAAGCCCCAAAGGCCTAAACCAATATCAGACAAGCACCCGAGGAGTACCTCCTCCGTATTTGGACGATTTATATGAGATGATACTAGCAAAACAACCAAACAATTGAGCACTTAACCGACTCTAGCTATCCTCGCCAATCTTGCTCCAAAACTATCGTTGATCGCATAACTGGCTTTGCTTTGCCAACTAGATATATGTGGAAGTCTACCTTACATTTTAGGGGACAAACTCCTAACCTTAATCAAAAACATCTGCGTACTCATGGACTACTCCAACGGATCAAAAATCGTTGATAAATACATAAAGTGATTCTAGGTAGCTAAGACAAACTAATCCCTTAGGATCGCATGAAATTTCGAGGGTATTCCTGAGGCAAGTCGAAAGTCTAACTACCCTCCTTTCATAATTACTAGCAAACCTATCCATGCCTAGAATCAACCCTAGCCCATGAAACCAAAAACATAAGTATCTCAAATCCTTACAAAACAAAGATAAATGAGCCGAACCACAAATTGGACTTGAGACAATAATGGGATCCTAACCTATACAAGCTCTAGGGTGCAGAGACTCAATTATGGAAGCAGACATAAACGAATGTGAAGTGCTAAAATCAAAAGAGTACTAACAGGATGATCAAAAGAAAATCTAGAATTTTTCAACAAAAACTTTACTACCACTCTCAGGTATGCTGGCGGTGAGAGCATGCATTTGCCCTTCTGAAAATCCTGTCATTTGTTCTTGCCCTTTCCCTTAATTATACGACCCGTTTTACCATAATAAAGATACTTCCTCTTGTTTTAGGTTTTACTATTCTTTCCTCCCCTCCTTTGTGAACCAGGTCTATATCCATGAGTTCTTCATCCTTAAGTTGTGCTCCTTAGCCAAACTCCCTTATTCTCATCTTTGCCATCCTTGTGTAACTTGTTGACAGGTCTCTTTAAAGCTGCCTCCATCGCACAAAAAATCCTACAAAGCTCGAAAGAGAATTAGCCGTAGGTGAAACTAATACAACTATGGATGGAGGTTGGGCACTTCTTCGCCCTTTGACAGGTGTCGTAGTCTCATCGAGCCTACGAAACCATGTTGCGATGAGGTTAACTCCCAGAAAGCCAGGAGCCCCGAAGACTCAGGAAAGAAGGAAACAAGGATTCAAACAGAGGATCAAAACATAGTGCATATGGCTTTGGGGAATATGCCTTTAAAACAAAACATTTCTTTTTAAAATGCTTATTTTAAAACCGTTTTGAAAATAATTTTTCAAATCTTTTATCTGATCCAGTAACCTTCAGCTCTGATACCAAGTGAAACACCCCACCTCCGTTAAGGTCACTCACAAAGGGAATGCCTTAACTTTGGTGGAGCATTTTAGGTAAAAGATGCAGATAAATTACAAGACAGACAAATAAAGCAGCGGAAAATAAAGTCATTATATTACAACTTAATTTAGTCAAGCTTTTACAACAATTGTCTCAATCATACTTAAAATTAATACATAGAAATTGTGTCTTGATTCAAAAACTTCCAAGTATAAAAGAAGCATAAAAATAACAATGATATTCCCTAATAAAGCGCGAACCAGCCATAGCAGTGGAAGAGAGAGTCCAAAGCAATACATCGACTATATTCGAGCATGGAAAGAAAACTAACTAAGTGATAACATTTCCTCCCTGTGAACCTGAGGGGGGAGGGAAAACGGAAGAAAAGAGGCAAAACAAAACTAGGTTAGACATAAGTCTGGTAAGTCCAGTGACTTTCAACATATAAACAGGCAAAAGTATCATGACATGAATAAACTGAATATAAGACAATACCATGATAACAGGGATAACAAGATAACATAGGATAACCATAAGGTATTATAAGGCAAGATAAACTGAATGCGCTTCTACTCTTTCTTTGCTTCGCTGCTACTTTGTTATTCTGATTTCTATATCTATCTCTACACCACCTAACTAGTGTCCCATCTAGTAGTCTGTATAAATTGATAATATTACAACGTGATCCCAATCCCCGCAAATGGTGGTAGCCTTCAGGTGTACATCTATAGTGAGGATTCCACCTCAATCAGCCTAATTGCCATGAACATGTTAGATGTACCCTTACTACTATATCGATCGGCTCCCTTACTTGTATTCATGTTCCATGTGTCTGTGTCAATCGGCCCTCTCTTGCGTATAGATACCTTGTGTTGGTCTCACCATAAGGTATATCAATCCTTATGATAGCGACACGATTCAAGATGCACAGTGTATATCTAATGGTACCCAGTGCCTTCTTTTTCCCACTCCGGAGTACGTGCACGCCCGTAAACCGTCGGAACCTACACTGACGTACCCCCTGCCGCTGCTTTGACCGCTTACAATCAGCCCAGTAATCGTGCCCCACCCTGCCTAGTTCAGGGTACCATGATACATCTATGTGGGTTACTGCTGAAATGGGTCCCCGTTACAAGGGTTTCCTACTGGTTAAGTTTTGTGGGCCTATATATACAAATATTACCCACCTACAAGTGATGTACTTAACCCTCCCACCGATTCAAACATGTTTATTTAATGGTTAAGTTTTTTGGGCCTATATTTACTTATATTACCCACCAACCCGACATGTACTTAACCCTCCATCGATTCAAGCATGGTTATATAACAGTTAAGTTTTTTTGGGCCTATATTTACTAATATTACCCACCAACCCGACATGTACTTAACCCTCCATCGATTCAAGCATGTTTATTTAATGGTTAAGTTTTGTGGGCCTATATTTTCAAATATTACCCACCAACTCGATATGTACTTAACCCTCCCGCACATTATGTCATATTGGTTAAGTGTTATCCATTCATGTTAACTTAACCCACCCATTCATCGTGTCATGTTGGTTAAGTGTTCCTTATTTACTTAACCTTGTCCATTCATCAAGTTGTATTGGTTAAGTGTTTCCTTGTTACTTAACCCCACGTATTCGTCTTGTTCTATTGGATAAGTGTCATCAATTAATTCAAGTTAACTTAACCCACCTACTTATCATGTTACTTTGGTTAAGTGTTGCCTTCTTGTGTTAACTTAACCCTACCACAAATCAAGTTATATTGGTTAAGTGTTAACTTAACCCTTTCCATTTATCATGCTATACTGGTTAAGTGTTTCCTATTAACTTAACCTTAGTCATCCATCTTGTTATACTGGTTAAGTGTTTCTCATTACTTAACCCTAGCCATCCACGTTATATTGGTTAAGTGTTCTTATGAACATAACCCTACTCATTCATCTTGTTCATTAGCATTAATTGATTTATTAATGCACCAACCTCTCACATTAGATATGTGTTGTTGCGGTTACTGGATGTACCGGGTAGTTCCAGGCAGTTTTACACCACAACTCAATCTAACCTCGGGTTTTTCTTGGGCATGATGCACTAACCTCTAACATTAGATAGGTGTTGTTGTGGTTACTGGATGTGCCGGGCGGTTCCGGGCAGTTTTACACCACAACTCAATCTAACCTCGGGTTAGGCATATTCATCTTTTCACATATTTACAGATTATATGTAAATTATTCACATTTGTTGTCAATGTCACATTTTCCATCAATGTCCAAGTCTAGATTTATATGCTAATTATCCCGAACAGTCATATTCCAATTCTCAAGTTATGCCCAACAAAACTAATTGCAAGTTATGGCCCCCAAGTTCGATTTCGAGTTATCACTCAAATTAGACGTCTAATCTTCCCAAGTTTGCAATAATAGTCATGCCCCTATATACATTATGCTTGGCGTCTTAACCAATGGTTATGCCCAATCTAGATTAATATTCTAATTTACAGTTTTGCGCCCAATCTAGATTAATATCCCAATTTACAGTTTGCGCCAAATCTAGATGTAATATTTCCATTTACCCCAAGTTCGCAACAAAGACAAATTATGCCCCAAATCATAAGTTACAAAATTATGTTCCACCATTACCAAATAGACTATTCCCCAATACACCCGCATTCCAATCGCACGTATAACAAGTTTTAGTCTAGATTCGAGGTTAATCTAGATTCATAAAATAAAGGGGACGAAAGAGGAACATAAACGAGAGTAGGTATAAAACAAGCATTAAAATGGTAGATCTGTCAAATATTTTGGACCTAAGAGGATTACAGATCTGTTAGAGTTGGGGTATAATAAAGATAGATCTGAATCAAACTGATAGAAATAACCTTATAGACATATAGATCTGATATAAATAACTTCATGAACCTAAAAGGATTATATATCAGATGTCCAACAAAGACAAGCATGATTGAGTAATAACTTCCAAGGCATGTAAATCATTGACTCAATAGGAAGGTGGGAATTAATCTAAAAGGTTTGCCTTATCATCAAGCATGGTCTTAGATCCATTTCATTATATGCCAAAATCACTATTAGGTGTTTAAATCTGAAAATAAATTGAACTTACATGTTTACAGTTCAATTTACACCCCAAATCCCAAGTCATATGTCCAATACTTTATGCCTCAAATCTCAAGTCATATGTCCAATACTTTATGCCTCAAATCCCAAGTCATATGTCCAATACTTTACGCCTCAAATCTCAAGTCATATGTCCAATACTTTATGCTTGGAATGTGTTATGTCCTCAAATAAGCTACAACTCAATTATGCCCAATTATACACAATTTAATACTTTTCCCAAATTTTAGCGATGGTCATGTCCAAATCATAATTTATGCCCAATTTTATTTCCAACATACGTTCATCTCTTATGAGATCTGGCTCAGGCTCGCAGTAGCCTGGCTATAAAACAAAAAGAGAAGAGGGAAAGAAGAGACATAATATTATCAATGAGATAGATCCAAAGGATATAGAAAGATAGGCATATTCTCAGATCTAGATTTATTACAATGTCAGAATCACAATTAACTTTTATTTCTGAAAGTAACGTAAACTTACAAATTACAGAAGGGTCTTGAATTCTGGGATCTGTATTCTGAAACTGAATAGCTCTCCCTTGAAGTAGACTATTTGTTCTTCTAATTTAGATTTGATTTGATTCTTAGAAATAGTTGTTGAAGTTGTTGAATTATCCTTTGAATCTCTACTAGAATTCTAAACTTGATTTCTACGAAGGTCTTGAGCAGCATAACCCCGTATTAGATTTATTTTGATATGAATTAGGGTAGAGTATAGGCAAAATGAAGTTGTTTGAAGAGAAAGTGAGGTTTGGGGGTGTTTAAATAGCTTAGGAGAAATGAATCTGGTCAGAACGGGCGTCTAAATGCAGAAAAACGAATCTATCCACGGATCTGGAAAAGGGGGGAGGTCGACCCCATGGTTGACCTGTGTGACCCTGGTCGACCTGGGTCATGGGCGGGAAATTTCCCACCCAGCCCGGGTGTGTGTTTTGAATTTCGAGCTGAATTGTTTTATTTTATTCAAACCCCTGAAACTTCTGAAGGTCATACCTTCTTCATACGAAGTCCGAGTTACGCAAACTCGGACTTTATCTCAAGCAGAATTCCGAGATGAACGCAATGGAGTAACCCGTTTCCCTTAATTCTTCTCTTAAAAATTAATTATATTTTGATTTGTTACTTTGACGTTCATAGAAAATACGTGGTGTTACAGTTACTAAAAAAGGAACAAAACTCTAACTACTCAGAAAATTACACATCAGATTCAAGAATCAAGATAAGGGTAACAACAACAAAAATCAGAATAGTAATTACAAGAGAGATGGTCGGTCCAATAGAGAAAGAGGAAGAGTAGGAAGACGGAACCCCAACAACAGACCAAGGTGTCAAATCTTTTGACAAACTTGGTCACACTGCTAATGGATGTTATTTCACATTTGATAACAACTTTAATGTAAATAAACATCCAAATAACAATAGAAATACTCAACCAAAGGAAAATTTGGTCAACAACCAAACCGACAGCAACAACAGCCAAAAGGGCATATCTATCATTGGTAAAATTGATGACATTCAAGATGAAGCACGATTTCCAGATTTAGGAGGCACACACATCATGTTACCAACAATCCAAATAATCTTAATCTTGGAAATAGAGAATACAAGAGTAAACAATCTCTATTCGTGGGTAACGATAATTCAATTTTTATCACTTACACTGGACATGATAGTATTAAGTGTGCCAAACATCTTTACTTGGACAATCACTTAAGAGCACTACATATTAGAAAAATCTTAATAAGTGTGTTGCCGTGTGCTAGTGATAATAGAGTGTTTTTTGAATTTTACCCAAAATACTGCTTAGTTAAAGATATTCTAACTAACGAAATTCTTCTATAAGGTGGAGAAAATAATGGACTATACAAGTTTGACATTGGAAATGTAACATCCCAGATTTTTAGTGATTTAATAATTAATTTACTTAATTATTATAATATTTTGGTTTGATAATTTAAATGGTTTGAATTCAAATATTTAAATAATATTAATAATGGAATAATAATTTCAATTCCAAATGGTTGGAAATAAGTTAAATTCGCAATAGTGCATGAATTGGATAATACATGAGATTTAATTCAGTTTAGAATTTGATTATATTAACGAATAGATTTATAACTACAGTATAATGTATTAATTATAATATAAATTATAATCGAGCTCGAAACATCGCGGTAGTTCGTAATTCGACAATTTAAACTTCCAGTGCACATACAGGATTTGTTTTAAATCGGATTTCTGTGAAACAAGAAACATTTGAATATATTAGATCATATTTTTCTAATAGAATTGAAAAATCGAGATTGGCTTGTAGATTATAAGTTACGTCCAAATCAAATTTTTAGATAGTCTTTATGGAATCGTTTATAAACCATAACAATTATTTAATTATAATTAAATATTGGTTTTGTATTTGGACAATATTTTTGAGATGTATACTTAATTTAATTTACATAATTTTCTGTAATTTTTATTTTGGAAAATAAGTAACTTTTTATTTGAAGTATTTTGGACCCTAAATCAGTATTTTGGAATTTCACAGGATAATTTTTCTTACCTATTTTATTATATTTTTGGGATAATGGCACGTTGCCTAACACAATGGTATTGTTATTTTTGTTATTAGCAGTCCATAAACGAACTAGATTTTAGCTAACCTTACCGTTAATGATTGTACATATAAATGTCGCTACCAAAAATGAAATTAAAATGTATTAATAATTTTTCTATCCTTTGTGCTTAAGGAAACCAGGCCAACCTACGAACTAAACCCTACTGCTCTACAGTGTAACCTCAAGCTACATCTTGGCACATCTGAATTTAATGAAACCTGAAAAGGCTAAAGAAGTAGACGTACATCCTACAACTATTACTTAGAAAGTAAGGATCCTTAATTATAAATATATGAGTGTTGTCTTCATCCTTCCCTATTCAACAAATAAAAGCTGTAGTTTTAATGGCTATAACAGTCGAAGTCAAAGATTTCCATGTTTTGGATGACTTTCCAAAATTTACAAAAATTTAAATCTTCCGCAAATATTTTCAAAAATAATAATATTAGTGAAACAGTCTTTTGATTCTTAAAATCACTGAACAGACCTTCCTCCTATTTCTCTTGCATTGCGCGAGACAACACGAAGGAGTTTAAGCAAGTGCAAATACACAACGGAGCGAACTAAGGTTGAAGCGTCTGAAGATTGTGGTCCTCAAGCTCAGAAATGGATGAGGTAATTGGATTTGTGATAGAGTTTTGCTTGGATTCTGATTTTCTAGTGGTGTTCGGGTTAGAAAAACTTGGGTGACATCTGGATTATCAACAGTACATCGAGCTCGTCTTCAGGGGATGCGGTGGGTTGAGCAAGTGAGGTGGAAGGACATGAGTGGATGCATGGCGCTGGGTGGTTGTGGAGTTTCAAGGGGATAGGACCTCAAGGGAAAGATCAAAGATACGGAATGACAAAGAGAAAATATGGATGGGAGCATGCAATATATTCTGAAATAGATTGTTTGTAACAACCCGGAATTTCTTGACCAATTTAAAAATTTTAGTTTAGCTATTTTAAAGGGTTTTGAATATTTAAAATGATTAATTTTAAATAATAACGATTAAAAATTTATTTAAATCGAACTTATAATATATAAATTTATTTTAATTATAAAACGAGCCTGAAATGGCGCGGTAGTTTGAAATTTCGATTTTAAATTTCAATTGAATATACAGAATTTAATATAAGTCAGAATTGGACGAAACAAGAAACGTTAGGATCTAATTAACTATATCTTTCTAATGAATGTAAGAAACAAATATTTCACTTTATAAATTGTAAGTAATGTACAGTTTAAAATTTAAAATAGTCGCTATGGAATTTATATATTTTTTAAACTAATATATAACCCTTAAAAATAGTCATTTTCCAAATGACCTCCGTTTTCGATGAATCTACTTTTGTTGGATCCGGAACGTCAGACTATTGTCAGGTTCAAAATTTCTTAATTTTTGGAATCAATATGTGAGCGTAGTGAATTTAAACATGTTTTGTAATTTCAGTTTAAATTTAATTGACTGGAAAAGGGCCATTTTTCAAACGGCCTCGAAATTCGATGAAATTAGTTTTGTTAGGACCGTATCATCAAAACATAGCTAGATTAATTTTTCTGTAATCTTTTGAGTTAGTATGTGGTCCTGGTAAATTAAAATATATGATTAAATTCAATATATATTGATTTATATTTTAATTTTGATAAAACTAATCGAAATAGTCGAATCGGCTTACGAAATATATTCCATTGTGTCCGGAATGTAGGTATTTGGTTAGAGGCGACAGTCGTTGGGTCGCGTTTGGAGTTCGTAATGTTAAACTTCAAAATTTAAAAATAAATGAACAAATAATATTTAAAATAGTGTATAAATATAAAATTTCTCAGCCCTAATTCCCTCTAACTCACAGCCGCCGCCAAAAGAGATTCAACAGCCAAGGCGATTCAGATTTTATTCCTCAATCTCGCTCGATTCATTCAATGATTTTAAAATCTTCCAAAGCAAAGATAATAAAGCTTCTCACGATCTTTACATTCATATGGGGATGATCATTCATCATTTCGTGGTTCGTTCCAATTTTCTCCTCAAAGTTGCAGTGTTTGAGGCGGGTTTCGTGGGTCCTGGAGCAATCAAGCACGGTTGATTTGGTGATTTCTGTATTATGACTGTGATGATTAACATATTAAAATATTGTTAATATTATTGTGGAAATTGAAATTAAAATTATAAATATCCATTTATAATTTAAAATAGTAAAATTGGAATAAATATTCATTTAAAGTCGGGCGATTTGTTTATGTACACCTATTTAAGTTACATTAATTGGGATGATAAATTTTTACACATCGCCCAAGTGCACAAATAATAATCAGTATTTGTTGGATTGAAATCCCACATGGGTATTGGGATGATATTTGACATACACTAATTCTAGTTGTTTAGTGGTATGTCAATCGATTGGTTAACACGATGTGATGAGCATTATTTATTTATTTTAACGCTTATACAGTTGTAAATTGGATGATGTTTAAATGGTTAATGATTATTTATCATTGTTGTTGAATACATACGATGTATGAAATCCATATAACTGAAATTATATGGTAATTGATTGAGTCGCATACCGATTCAGAAATAAAGAATATTTTAAAATAAAGAATATTCTAAAATAACAAATATTTTAATATAATATTCAGTGAAGAATCAAATTATGATTTTGATGTCCGATTTTGGATGGACATGAAAATATTGAAATGCGAAGCCGAGTTATGTAGAAAATGTCATTTTAACTTGAACGGGTTCATATATCGATTTTATTCATTTTATAAAGAATACGAAAGGAAAATGGATTTCAAAATCAGATAATTTGAAAATATTATCATTTTAATATTATAATGATATGGAATATTAAATTTTGATTTAAAATTGAAAACTAAAGTTGAAAACGTTTTAAAATGAATTTATAAATGATTTATATAAATAAGTTTTAAATGGAAGTTGACGATATATATATTATATTATACATATAATGGCCTAAATAGAATGTGCCGTGCAGCGACCGTTCGCAAATTTCGACCATTAACTTCAAATTGGCGTTACGGGAGATCCGACCGTCGGATTCTCCTAAAACCAGAACCGTTGGTTTCGTATCTAAAAGAGCTTTCCAGTGAATATAAGATATTTGAAATTAACAGTTAGATTTTTAGATATGTCCAAATAAGTTTTGGAAAAGGTCGATGTAAATGCAGTTCGGTGGCCGTTACAGGAAACCGACTGTAAGGGCCTTAATAAAATTACTAAAAATATAGAAAAATTGTGTAATACCATAATTAATGATTTAGAAAGATTTTGGGTGATTAATTCCAATTTTTGAAAATATAAATGATATTTTTATCTAAATGAACTAATTATTAACTGGATTAGAAATCCAAGGGTTTTTAAATAAATAAATTAGATTTGTAAATGGGTTTTGAAATAACTTGAATTTTCCAATGAATAAATTGGAATGGAAATAATCTTTGGAGTATTTCGATATTGGATTCCGTAATTATATGGATATGATTATGGGAATTTGGAAGATACAGATATCATTATTCCCAATACGATATTTGTGGTTTTAGAATTCGATGTTGAATATAAGCCTATATAATTTCTATTTAGAGCTTTGTATTTAATATCAAATTGGATTTTGGGGTTGTCATGAAAGATGTCTTTATTAACATTGTTCTTAAACCCAGTTGAGAAAAGAATAAATCTTTTAATTAAGATGTAGTGAAGTTTACTAGTTATTTAATATTTAATTGGAATTGAATTGGATTTTGGGTTATCGTGAGCGATGTTTTAAATAACATTAGTTCTTTAACCAAATTAACAGTGAAGATATAATTTGAAATCTATAAACTTTTAAATAAGATTAATGGAATTTTCCAAAGTAAAGTTTTTCCAATTTAATAAAAGAAATTAGAATTGAATGGAATTCGATTTAATAATCGAGATGAGCTTCTGTGAATGAAGACCGTTACCATTTGCGGAATTTAGAAGGCCTTGCTACTATTCCATTTATAGTATTGATTTGATACGAAAATCTATATCGATTATATACTGTTATGTTTTCCGTTAAGATTCTGTTTTGATGGAAGATGATTTTGGGTTTATCATGAACTGTGTTTTAAATGACATTGTTTCTTTAACCCAATTAAAAGCAGGATTAATTTATTAAAGATTGAATAATCGTTAAGTAATTATTTTTGAAGATGAAAACTAAGTAGAGTTTTAATGAATCTTTAATTAGATTGAAATGCGAATATGATAAATAAATTTACCGAATTCAAGAAATGTTCAAGAATGGAGTATACCAGTTTTACTCCATGCCATAGTTAAATCTTTAATTAGATTTGAAATGAGAGATGGTAAATAAATTTATCAAAACATGAGATGTGGTATAAACAAAGTGTTCTTGGTTATTGATGTTGATTGTGATTTATTGATTGTTTGGATTGTGCTCGACCAGTTTATGAGCAAAATATGCTTTTACAGTTACCATTGGGTTGGGTAGAAATATTGGTATGTTAACATCTTGGGAAACGCTTCACGATTTGACTTTGAGGTGCTAGAAATGTTGTTGAGTTCATTTCAAATTTAATGAATGATTTTGAAATGATATTTTTCTTAAATGAAAAGAAATGTATTCACGACTTTGGACATGGAATGTTTTATAAAAATGCTTTATAAAAAAGTTTTATAAAGCAGAAAGGATTTCGAGGCCTAATTCTGATGTTGTCGAAATGATTTTGAAATGTATTATGTGTTTGATAGTGTAGTTCATCACGTAACAGATTAGTTGCTATTGATGATATATCTGTTTGGTGGCGGAGAATTTATTCACTTGCTAACACCCTTCTTTGAAACGCACGGGCTAAAGATTATGTGATTAATAGTGAATGATCATATGTGTGAATTGCTAATGTAAAGTACTATATTTCGGGAAGTACTTGTGATTATTATGATGTGAAATGATTTTCCCTACTTTGGGAAATGAAATGATTTGGTATATGGCTAAAGATTCGGGTAAACCTGAGGACTAAAAGTGTGGGTGAGACCCAGGACCTTAATTGGTGAGTGGTCAGTTTAGCCTGCTCCATCGTGGGAGGTGCACATACATATATCGAGTTGGTAAGGTACGTACCCTTTTCCTTGTCGATGGGAGAAGCTGTCTGATATTTGGTTGCATACTTGTTTGTATGCATTATGATATTTTGGAATTCATATTTCCAAATATTTTGGTTTGAGATCCCGAAGTGAAATCTACTTTGATATAAAAGCTAGATATGTATTTTAAAATGATTTGAAATAAGAAATCGAGAATAAAGTCCAAAGAAATAATTTCTACAAAGTGAGTTGGATTTTGAAAAATCTAAATTTAGGATTAAGCCTAAATGGGCAGTTTGAGGAATTGCATGTTGTATGATGCATTACAGATCTATATGTCTATTATTGGCATAGTTTGTTTATGGTATTCTTGGGAGGAAACCCGTTCCGTGACATGCGGCGTTTATTGTTTCTACCTAAACTCTGGGTGCCTATATTTCCACATGGGCTGTCAGTAGTTTTAGTTTTGCAGATTATTTCATTCAGCAAGATTCTGGATCGAAGCTTAAAGCTGTGTCCAGAGCATTGATAGTCTTCCGCTGTGTTAGTTTATTTTTTTTCGCTACATTGTATTACATTTATGTAAATTTATCTTCCGCTGTATTATTTTCGATACTCTGATATTCTGTACTCTGATGTAACATTATTATGATGTTTATAAAAGTCTGCTGTTGTTTGTTCTGATGTGTGGTGCGCCCAAAGTTTTCGTATTCGCCTTTTTGGTTCGATTTAAGTTGGTTTAACGATCTGGATCGACCTAGAGGGAGGGTCTCTATAGTGTTATGATGGAGAACGTGATTTTTAGATCTGTAAGGGTTATGAAATCATGGCATGAAAGATTTTACTGTGTGGTTTTGGATGATGGGTTTGTGGGGTTATACACGAGTAACTCGAAGGTGAGGAGTACTGCAAATGATTAGAGGAATACTAGAAGCAACAGAATTTTAAAGAGGAGGAAGATGCATTATTGTCAAAGCAGGTGGACACTTGTCTAGGTTTGGGCCAAGAATTAAAGGTGAGGCCCGATTAAGAAAAAGAATATATATATATATATATAAGAGGAGCAAATCGGTCGGGACTGGTTACTAACGTCGGAGTTGACTGGTCTATCACGTTGTAAGTGTGGTCCTATATATATACATATATTTAATCGAAGTATCATTTTGTTTAATTTAAAATAATGGGTAAATTATTGTAACACACCGTAATTCTGTTAATATAAATATTCACAAATTAAAGAATAACTAATCTCAGACATGAGAATTGTGGGAAACGGGTTGCGCCATTGTGTTCGTCTCGGAATTCTGGTTGAGATAGAGTCCAAGTTTGCGTGATTTGGACTTCGTATGAAGAAGTTATGGCCATCGGAAGTTTCAGAAAATTCAAAACAGATTTTAGAAATTTAAAATTCAAAATTTGAAGTCAAACAGGCTAGGCGGGAAATTTCCAGCCCAGCACCCAGGTCGACTGGGGAGTCGACTGGGCAGTCGACACCCCAGGGACCAGGTCGACTGCGCAGTCGACCTGGGTGTCGACCTGGTCCAGTCGGCTAGGGTTTGGCTGAGCCCAATCTTGAGCTGCTGATGTGTCTTTAGGGCTGAGTTGGCAAATTTAACGGTTCAGGTTAGTTCTGAGTTGATCTGACGGTCTAAATAAATCCTAAACTTTATATATACCTAGGTAGTCTCTCACTCTAAATCACATGAAAAATAGAATAGCCACCGTCATGCCATCGCCATGGAACTCAGTGTAGCCGCCGCCAACTAAGAAGGAAGAAAGCTAATCAAAACCCTAATTCTACTCAACTCTAAAGCAAATCAAGACTCTCTTTCGTTTCTAATTGTGATTATGATGATCTTAACAAGATTATTAGCAAACTAATTAGATTATGATTTGATATGGATCATAAGAAAATGATGTGAATTGTCATATATGTTGTTGTAAACCTTATGCTATCATGTATGTTGTAAATCCTATGTTATGTGATGATGATATCCTATATGTTGTAAATCATGCTATGATGATATTGTATAGGTTGTAATTTTCTATGCTAGGTTGTGATAAATCATACATGTTATAAAGTCATGATGTTATTATCTATGATAATTAGTTCATGTTAATCAAATCATAATGTTGATATTATTTGGGCTATGTTAATCTATATGACAAATCATGTATGCAAGTTTAGATTGATTAGTAAAGATTATGAACATATGCCATGACATCTATTTAGATCTAGAATTGTGCTATGACCTGTGTGAGTTCTATGTGTTAGATTCTAGTTCACATCATCATTATGCTGCCTAAACCACATATGCAAGTCCATACATGAATTTGGATTATGATCATATTATGTAAGTTGTGACATTTATCCAAACAAGTTGACACCTTTAGATCCATGACATGTGTAGTTTTATGCAAGTTTCACCCCATTTTTGATTAGTTCTATTTTATTTGTCTATATGTTGTGATAATTTATCTTTGTGCTATGAGTTAGACTATTCGAGTCTAACGTATATTTTGCGTTGAATAAGCGAACGTATAACATGGGGTAGGGGTAATATTAAGAATTTAATATTAAGAAATTGGGGTGCAATTGATATGATTTTGCATACCATAAGTGGATGGCCATAATTGAGTCAATTATGGACATCATTAAAATTGGAATTAATTAATAATTTGAATAGGGATATATTTAAAACTGGGGTAAAAGATTATAAGTGTTAATCAATGCTTAGGATACGAGGTTGGACTCGTTTGTGACGTAAACCTGCCCGGACCCGACCGGCAAATCCAGTAGTCACAAATGTCAGCCCAATGTGAGAGGTCCTAGGCCCAAATTAAAGCATAACAGTTGTAAAGACACGAGGTTAGACTCTTTTATGGTGTAATACTGCCTGGACCCGCCCGGCAAATCCAGCTGCCATAAATGCCAGTCTAATGTGAGAGGTCTTTATGAGGTTATGGCCTGAATGAATTAAGAAATACTTAACCAGATAAACATGTGAAGTGGGACATGGGGTTAAGTAGGTGCCTTGGGTGGCATGAGGAATCTAGTGGGTGCCTTTAGTGGCATTTGAAATACGATTAGTAAGACTTAACCAAACACACATGTGAATGAACATAACTAAGAAGAGGGTTAAGTGGGATATACTAGTGGTGACAAGCTTAGGTGGATATCTTGTGGGGGCCCATTTCAACCAGTAACCCAAACGTATCTTTGTGGGCTCGACCCAAGTCGAGGACGGGACACGCATACTGGGCTTGACTATAAGAGGCCAAACGGGTTAGCGGTGGCAACGCAAGTCCAATGGGTTTCATATGCGTGTGTGGACCCGGGCTGGTAGGTAAGACGTTGTTGCATCGTGTAGGTATAATCCGTGCATTCTCAAGTTGTATCGGGTTGCCACTTTAGGGGAGTGATACACCCCACTGTGGGGCCAGCACGGGTATCTACGAGTAGGGAGCCGATCGCAAGTGGGTAGTGGGGTACACCTAGCGGAGATAGGGGCAGGCGGCACCTATGTAGTCAGCTAGGGGTACACGAAGCTATTTATATAATTTCAAAGTGAAGCAAGTGGGATCAACTTTTAGGGTGACTGGTATGGTGCAGCGTAGTAATTATTCATTAGTAATTAGGTGTGCCTTTAACGTTATCTTTATCTGCTCTTCCATACCCAATAGTTCGTAGATATTTCCTTGTTTTCCAGCTTATGCCTTAGTCTAATTATTTTGATAATAGTATTGTTATAATTATCATACTCGCCAGACTTTATGTCTGACCCCCTCTATCTCTATCCTTTTTCCCCCTCCAGGTCCTCAGGGTGGACCCTGATCTAGTGGAGTTTGATTGGATTGCTTTATCTCTTTTGGAAAGCTTGGACCGCTGAAGTAAAGTCTAGCTTGTTATCTTCTTTAATGGCTATTTATGTAATGGGGTTATGTATTTTGTTTTATCAAGATGGATATTGTACTTGACTCTGATTTATGGTTTTATGATGTAACAAACATGTTTAATTTCCGCTGCAATAAAATAAAGTTTTAGATTTCCAAGTACTACTTATTATATGTCTTGTTGTAATTTTTCTGTTCTATATTCATTAAAACCTCCATGGAAGTTAATGCATTCCCTTTGTGAGTGACATTAATGGACGTGGGGTGTTACACGTGGTATATGAGCTTAAGGTTACCAGAACTGATAATTTTTTTAGAAAAACTATTTTTCTAAAGTATTTTTGGAAGAAGTGTTTTCAAAAACATGTCTTGATGAGTAATTTAAATGTTTTTATGAAAAACATAATCCCCAATAGCCATATCCTTATCTTTCGAATTCTCCATTTTGAATCTTTCCTTTTTCCCGTTTCAGCATGGCTGAAGATCTAAACCTTCCGGATGGTGTAACGATACCAGGATGGTATAGGAGGTTATTAGAGGCTAGGGCCACTGCAGGTCCAGCCAATGTTCCTCCACCACCAGTTGCACCCGCTCCTCCTCCTCCTCCTCGCACTGATACTTTTGCAAAGACATGAAAGGAATTTAAGGCTATGGGTGGAAAACCTTTTCAAGGGTCAGAAACGTTTGTGGAAGCTAGAGATTGGCTTAAGGAGGTTGAAGAGTTGCTAGAAATCTTTGAAGTAGAATAAGGGAGGAAAGTCAAATTAGCAGCTTGGTTAATTAAGGGAGAGGCCTCGTTTTGGTGGGAGGTCACTAATGGGGAGCGTCCTGTTGATTCTTGGGCGGATTTCAGACGTAGGTTTGAGGCAAAGTTTCTCTCAAGGGCAGAAGAGAATCTATATATGGAAAGGTTCTTGACATTAAAGCAAGGAAGCTCATCAGTGAAAGAATATGTCAACAAATTTAATCATCTAGCAAGGTTTGGCTTGGACTTAGTGAACACGCCGGAGAAGAAGGCTCTGAGGTTCGTTAATGGCTTGAATGAGCCATTGCAGGGGTTGGCTATGACCCACATCCCTATGGGGGCCACCTTTGAGAAGCTAGTAGACATGGCACTCATGCACGAGGAGAAAGGTGCTAGTGCTAATAAGGCACCCGAGAAGAAAGGGGATCAGAAGAAACCTCAACAGCAAAACAAGAAGGGTGGAAAAGACAATAATGGCAAAGGGAAGAAAAGATGCTTTAACTGTGGGACACCAGGCCATCTCAGCAAGGATTGCAAAAAGAAAAAGAAGACTGGTTGTTTTCACTATGGTGAAGTGGGACATCTAGTGAAGGACTGCGCAAAGAAGGGGCAGAGGGTGGGGTCTACCTCGGGAGGACAGGTGCAGGCTCTTATGGCACCAGGGCAGGCAAGGGGACAAGTTCAGGCTCTCGCGGTCCCACCGCAGCAAGAACGAGGTAGAACCATTTCTGTTGAAAGCTTAGTTTTTCTGTTTGATCATCATGTCCGTACCTTATTCGATTCGGGAGCATCACATTCGTTTATCTCTACATCATTAGTTGAATCACTGCACTTAAACACCAGTTTAGTAGAGGATCCCTTAGTTGTTTCGAATCCAATTGGGGGCTCAGCTTATTTGTCCATGATGTGTTTGGATTTGAAAATTTCTATACTTAGCATTGAGTTTAGATGTGATGCTTATGTTTTGGGCTTCACGGGCTATGGGCTAATTTTAGGAATGGATTGGTTATCCAGAAAAGGGGCCATTCTTGATTGTGAAAGGAGAGTAGTTAGGCTCATGACTCGCCTTGGTAACGCTCTCGAAATCTTTTGTGATCCCATAAATTCCATTATGCTAAGTTATCTAGAATCGCCTGACGCGTCTGTGGAGAATCTACGGTCTGTTAGAGTGGTCCGAGAATACTCGGATGTGTTTGAGGAGGTGAAGGGCTTGCCTCCGAAGCGGGAGATAGATTTTCGAATATATCTTGTGGATAATGCAAAACCAGTATCTTTGCCAGTACGCCACATGGCTCCTCGTGAAAGGAGGGAACTCAATAAGCAAGTGAAGGAGTTGCTTGAGAAGGGGTTCATAAGACGAAGTATATCGGAGTGGGGTACTCTAGTAGTATTTGCCACGAAGGCGGATGGGTCCCTTAGACTGTGTGTGGACTATAGAGAACTTAATAAGCTTACTAAGAAGAACAGACACCCACTGCCGAGGATTGACAATCTCTTCGATCAGTTAGTTGGTGCCTCAGTGTTTTCGCAGTTGGACTTAGCCACTGGATTCCATCAGTTGAGAGTGGTTGAGGATAGTATTGACAAGACTGCCTTTAGGACACTGGACGGTTTCTATGAATGGCTAGTGATGCCCTTCGGTTTGACAAACGCCCCCGCATACTTTGTTGATTTGATGAGTAGGGTGTTTAGGGAGTACCTTAATAAATTCGTGGTGGTCTTTGTAGACAACATCTTGATCTTTTCTAAGAATGAAGAAGAGCATGACCTACATCTTAGGGAAGTGTTGGAGACTCTACGAGCGCATAACCTTAAAGCTAAATTTACTAAGTGTCACTTCTGGAGAGAGGAAGTGCGATTCTTAGGGCACGTGGTTTCCAAAGAAGGGATAGCTGTGGATCCCGCGAAGGTATTGGCCATCCAAGATTGGAAGGTCCCTAAAAATGCTACCGAAGTAAGGAGTTTCTTGGGGTTGGCTGGCTACTATTGGAAGTTTATCAAAGACTTCGCAAAGATATCAGATCCATTAACGCGTCTGACGAAGAAGAACCTAGTTTTCACATGGGACGTAGATTGTGATGATGCTTTCCAACGTTTAAAGAGAGCTTTGACTTCAGCCCCAGTCTTAGTGCTGCCAGATGGGAGTAAGCCGTTTACTGTTTATACCGATGCTTGTGGGATAGGACTAGGCGCAGTCTTAATGCAAGAGGGAAGGGTAATAGCCTATGGTGGAAGGCAGTTGAGGGTGCATGAGAAAAATTACCCCACGCATGACCTAGAGTTAGCCGCAATTGTTTTCGTGCTTAAGTCTTGGTGCCATTATCTTCTTGGCGAGAAATTCGAATTATTCACTAACCACAAATCTTTAAAATACTTATTCTCTCAGAAGGACTTGAACTTAAGGCAGCAAAGGTGGATAGAATTCTTAGCGTCCTACGATTTCGAAATAGCATATACCCCTGGCAAGGGTAACGTGGTGGCAGATGCCTTAAGTAGGAAAAGGCTGTCCTTGAGTCAGTTGTTTGTTGAGCGGCGAAACTTAGAATTCATCTCTATGTTTGACTTTAGACCTTTCGTTGACTTTGTACCCGGTTTGCTAGCATCCTTGGAGGTCAGACCTACGCTTTTGGGACGGATTGGTGAGGCACAGCGAGATGACCCACAGTTGGTTGAGTTAGTGGAGAAGCTCAAAAGAGGGGAGTCATCAAGCCATCTCCGTAGGTATACCCTAGATGATAAGGGTTGGTTACGTAGGGATAGTAGACTTTGTGTACCTCGAGACGAAGGCTTGAGGAAGACTATTCTTGATGATGCACATCATTCGAAGATGACCATTCATCCCGGGGGGGAAAAGATGTACAAAGACATGAAGCGAGTTTTCTTTTGGGCCGGTATGAAGAGGGATGTGGCCGAGTATGTCTCTAGATGCTTGGTGTGCCAACAAGTAAAAGCGGAGCAAAAGAAACCCGGTGGGTTGCTTCACCCATTGGAGGTTCTGCAATGGAAGTGGGATAGTGTCTCGATGGATTTTGCGGATGGATTACCAAGATTAAAGAAGGGTAATACGGGGATTTGGGTTATAGTAGACAGACTTACTAAGAGCGCCCATTTCATTCCCATGAAGAGTAAGAGGACTGCTCCATGGTTAGCTTCTGTATACGTTCGAGAGATAGTTCGTTTGCACGGTGTTCCTTCTAGCATAGTAAGCGACCGCGATCCTATCTTCACTAGCGAATTTTGGAAGAGCTTGCAAGAAGCGATAGGGACTCAGTTATGTTTGAGCACCGCATATCATCCTCAGACGGATGGCCAAACCGAGAGGGAGAATCGTATTCTAGAGGATCTTTTGAGGCTATGTATCCTAGACTTTGGGGGTACATGGGAAGAGCATCTTCCGTTGGTGGAGTTCGCATATAATAATAGCTTTCAGTCCAGCATTGGCATGGCACCTTTCGAAGCTCTTTATGGACGACCTTGTCGTTCACCTACATGTTGGTGGGAATCTACGGATAAGATCTTACTTTGGCCCGATATGATTAGAGAGACTTCAGAAAAGATCGATTTGATTCGAAGGAGGATGAAGACGGCGCAAGATAGGTAGAAATCATATGCGGATAAGAGGAGGACAGATCTTGAGTTTGATGTTGGGGACATGGTCTTTATCAAAGTGTCTCCATTACGGAACGTTGTTCGCTTTGGGTCCTTTGGGAAATTAGCACCATGGTTTGTAGGGCCGTTTCCTATTAAGGAGAAGATTGGACAAATGGCGTATAGAGTGGAGTTGCCTGAGAGACTTAGTGGTGTACACGACGTATTCCATGTGTCGCATTTAAGGAAGTTCTTGCACGAGACCGCGGAAGTGGTAGAGCCGAGCTTGCTTAGAGAGGTGGAGATAGAGCGTGATGCGACGATTCAAAGAGCTCCTACATGCATTCTTGGGTCGGAGATCAAGAAGTTGAGGAATCGAGAGGTTAGACTAGTCAAAGTGCAATGGGGATATGATGAGAGCAACGCTACTTGGGAGACAGAAGCGAAGATGCGTTCGTTGTACCCTTTTCTTTTTGAGGGTATGTCTTTTAATTTCTCCTTTATCACTTAGCTTGTACTTATCTAATCTTTAGTATGTCCTCTCGCTAGTATCTTTGACCTTTAGTTAGGATAATCCTATGGTTGAAACATGTGTTTGAGACATGTTATGTATGATGGATGCAAAGTGGATGCAAGTGTTGCTAGTGGTTGCTTGTGGACGCATATACACACACTTTAGGCACTAGATCGGCTCAGTCACTACATATTGCATATTACATATAAATGGATGTATTTAGTAAAATGGATGTATGAGGATTTTTTTTTCATATGGATGCTGCATTCAGATGATGATTGTGCACGCATGTAGAAATAATATGTATCGATAGGGTTCTTTCGCATACATAATGGACGCATGACACTATCATGATTTGCATTAAGAAAGTCAACTGAATCAGTGGACCGCCTGATTTTGCATTAGATATGGACATATACACATATTGTGCATTTAAACATGAAAGCATTAGAAGTCTATAAGGACAATGGATGCCTGTGTTTGATGGTTGAGTAGATGGACGATTGGATGTTAGGATATACATTCTTCTTGACTTGAAGATTTCGGGGTCGAAATCCTTTAAGGAGGGGAGAATGTAACACCCCATAATTCTGTTAATATAAATATTCACAAATTAAAGAATAACTAATCTCAGACGTGAGAATTGTGGGAAATGGGTTGCGCCATTGTGTTCGTTTCGGAATTTTGGTTGAGATAGAGTCAGAGTTTGCATGATTTGGACTTCGTATGAAGAAGTTATGGCCATCGGAAGTTTCAGAAAATTCAAAACAGATTTCAGAAATTTAAAATTCAAAATTCGAAGTCAAACAGGCTAGGCGGGAAATTTCCCGCCCAGCACCCAGGTCGACTGGGGAGTCGACACCCCAGGGACCAAGTCGACTGCGCAGTCGACCTGGGTGTCGACCTGGTCTAGTCAGCTAGGGTTTGGCCGAGCCCAATCTTGAGCTGTTGATGTGTCTTTAGGGCTGAGTTGGCAAATTTAACGGTTCATGTTAGTTCTGAGTTGATCTGACAGTCTAAATAAATCCTAAACTCTATATATATCTAGGTAGTCTCTCACTCTAAATCACATGAAAAATAGAATAGCCGCCGTCATGCCATCGCCATGGAACTCAGTGTAGCCGCCGCCAACTAAGAAGGAAGAAAGCTAATCAAAACCCTAATTCTACTCAACTCTAAAGCAAATCAAGACTCTCTTTCTTTTCTACTTGTGAGTATGATGATCTTAACAAGATTATTAGCAAACTAATTAGATTAAGATGTGATATGGATCATAAGAAAATGATGTGAATTGTCATATATGTTGTTGCAAACCTTATGCTATCATGTATGTTGTAAATCCTATGTTATGTGATGATGATATCCTATATGTTGTAAATCATGCTATGATGATATTGTATAGGTTGTAATTTTCTATGCTAGCTTGTGATAAATCATACATGTTATAAAGTCATGATGTTATTATCTATGCTAATTAGTTCATGTTAATCAAATCATAATGTTGATATTATTTGGGCTATGTTGATCTATATGAAAAATCATGTATGCAATTTTAGATTGATTAGTAAAGATTATGAACATATGCCATGACATCTATTTAGATCTAGAATTGTGCTATGACATGTGCGAGTTCTGTGTGTTAGATGCTAGTTCACGTCATCATTATGTTGCCTAAACCACATATGCAAGTCCATACATGAATTTGGATTATGATCATATTATGTAAGTTGTGACATTTAACCAAACAAGTTGACACCTTTAGATCCATGACATGTGTAGTTTTATGCAAGTTTCACCCTGTTTATGATTAGATCTATTTTATTTGTCTATATGTTGTGATAATTTATCTTTGTGCTATGATTTAGACTATTCGAGTCTAACGTATATTTTGCGTTGAATAAGCGAACGTATAACGTGGGGTAGGGGTAATATTAAGAATTTAATATTAAGAAATTGGGGTGCAATTGATATGATTTTGCATACCATAAGCGGATGGCCATAATTGTTTCAATTATGGACATCATTAAAATTGGAATTAATTAATAATTTGAATAGGGATATATTTAAAACTGGGGTAAAAGATTATAAGTGTTAATCAATGCTTAGGACACGAGGTTGGACTCGTTTGTGACGCAAACCTGCCCGGACCCGACCGGCAAATCCAGTAGTCACAAATGGCCCAATGTGAGAGGTCCTAGGCCCAAATTAAAGCATAACAGTTGTAAAGACACGAGGTTAGACTCTTTTATGGTGTAAGACTGCCCGGACCCGCCCGGCAAATCCAGCTGCCATAAATGCCAGTCTAATGTGAGAGGTCTTTATGAGGTTATGGCCTGAAGGAATTAAGAAATACTTAACCAGATAAACATGTGAAGTGGGACGTGGGGGTTATGTAGGTGCCTTGGGTGGCATGAGGAATCTAGTAGGTGCCTTTAGTGGCATTTGAAATACGATTAGTAAGACTTAACCAAACACACATGTGAATGAACATGACTAAGAAGAGGGTTAAGTGGGATATACTAGTGGAGACAAGCTTAGGTGGATAGCTTGTGGGGGCCCATTTCAACCAGTAATCCAAACGTATATTTGTGGGCTCGACCCAAGTCGAGGATGGGACATGCATACTGGGCTTGACTATAAGAGGCCAAACGGGTTAGCGGTGGCAACGCAAGTCCAACGGGTTTCATATGCATGTGTGGACCCGGCCTGGTAGATAAGACGTTGTTGCATCGTGTAGGTATAAGCCGTGCATTCTCAAGTTGTATCGGGTTGCCACTTTTGGGGAGTGATACACCCCCACTGTGGGGCCAGCACGGGTATCTACGAGTGGGGAGCCGATCGCAAGTGGGTAGTGGTGTACACCTAGCGGAGATAGTGGCAGGCGGCACCTATGTAGTCAGCTAGGGGTACACGAAGCTATTTATATAATTTCTAAGTGAAGCAAGTGGGATCAACTTTTAGAGTGACTGGTGTGGTGCAGCGTAGTAATTATTCTTTAGTAATTAGGTGTGCCTTTAACGTTATCTTTATCTTCTCTTCCATACCCAATAGTTCATAGACATTTCCTTGTTTTCCAGCTTATGCCTTAGTCTAATTATTTTGATAATAGTATTGTTAGAATTATCATATTCGCCAGACTTTATGTCTGAGCCCCTCTATCTCTATCCTTTTTCCCCCTCCAGGTCCTCAGGGTGGACCCAGCTCTAGTGGAGTTTGAATGTATTGCTTTATCTCTTTTGAAAAGCTTGGACCGCTGAAGTAAAGTCCAGCTTGTTATCTTCTTTAATGGCTATTTATGTAATGGGGTTATGTATTTTGTTTTATCAAGATGGATATTGTACTTGACTCTGATTTATGGTTTTATGATGTAACAAACATGTTTAATTTCCGCTGCAATAAAATTAAGTTTTAGATTTCCATGTACTACTTATTATCTGTCTTGTTGTAATTTTTCTGTTCTAGATTCACTTAAAACCTCCATGGAAGTTAATGCATTCCCTTTGTGAGTGACCTTAATGGACGTGGGGTGTTACAATTATAAATTTAATATTTCATACACACATGCACAGAATTGAATGTCGCCTATCACATTGGGATCGTATGATCGAAGGCTGCACAATGAAGCTACTTTGGGGCCGTTCGGAGCTCGTCTCAATTTACGGCAAAATAAAACGTTTGATTTGAATCAATGACCGTTAATCATTATTTAACGGTTAACGATAGATGTGAGTAATCTCACAAAATCTGTTTAGTTTTATAATCTTACAAATGTTATTTAATATTGATAAAAATGATTGAATGTTGTGTATGAGGTTGTTTAGATGATTTCTTGTCAATTGGTTGAAATTATATATATAGTCATATATATAAACAGTTGATTGAATACTGATCTATTTATGTTAATATCTAGTATTGTTATGAAATTAGTGTTATTTATTTTGATTAACATCTGTGGATGCAGGGAAACAGGTTGAAGGGATCCAACTGGATTCCTCAACAATTTTATTGTTGATTTTCATATATTGCTTTATATGATATGATAAATAATCTGATGTTGATTATTGTGTGTTTTAGGATGGTCTAAATAATATTGACTCAGAATAATTGGTATATAAATATCGTAAAATACATTCAAATATTTTGGAAAGGGAAAATCTATTTTAAATAGAACTTGAAATTCGAATGGACCATAATAAAATAACTAGTTTTAATTATACTAAACAAGAAGTTGGTTTGTAAACGGTCTTTAGGAATGAGATGAAGTAATTATTATAAAATAATTTAGAAAAATGCAAATTCAAAAATAAATATTAGAAATGGAAGTAGAAAGTGTTTTCAAAAGAAAACGATGAAATTTATTTCGATGTTAGAATATGAATAGGACTAAATAAAACATAAGGGATTGTATTTATAATTCGACGATGTCGAATAATTTATTATTGGAAACTATATATTATATAATTTGGGATTTGATAAGTTAACTAAGATTTGGTTTTAAACTAGTAAATTATAATAGAATATGGAATTAAGATTTAATTATAAACTTCATTTATAATTAACGAGAAGTTTATTTGTAAACGGAGTTTATGAAGTGGAATATGAACGTGACTTTACGAAATAATCCGATAGATGGAATTCTAACCTATAATTGGTAATTACTGTATAAATCCAGATGTATTGGATAAACGAGTCCAGTTTTCTGGAAAGAATACGCACATTGTAAAGTGAATAATCATTAAAAGAAAACGTTTTACAATGGAATGATTATAAAGGAATTAGTGATGTTTTAATTGGAAGTAATAAATTCAAAAATGAATTTAGAAATGGAGTTGACCAGAAATGGTAAATTATTCTGAAGTTCGGAACGTCAATCGAATACAAATTATTCGAAGGAGAGTTAGACGTTGAATTTAGGGAAGTACTATTTACTTTCCATTTTATTTAATTAATTATTTAAATAAATATTATTTAATTATTTAAAGTAACGAATCCAAGTTATATCTTTAAGTTAAATGTTTTGCAAACTGGGATTATAATGATATCGTTATAACCAATATTTTTCGAAAAAGGAGTGGATTCGTAAACTGAATCCGAGAGTTGCATAAGAAATGATTTGATAAGAAATTAAGAAATGGGACTAAGGAAATTAGAAACTGATTGGAGATTAGTTAAGTTGAATGGCTTTCTAGGTGTCGATCTGATGTTGGTTTCGGCCTTCGGGGTTAATACTTAGGGAATGGTACTCTTACTAGTTTATGGTTAAGGACTAAGGGATATTGATACGTGAATATGTTATGGAAATGTTTTCAAATTTTAATAACGTATATTTTTGAAATAGGGAAAATAAGGAGTCGTTAATATATGAAATGTTTCCCGAGAAATTGTGAGAAGCTAAACGAGTTGAAAAATATTTGGGTAAAGATAAGCAAAACTAGGAAATGAAATGATTATTGATATATATTTAAAGAGGCTCGGTGTTGATTAATGATTGATCGCTGTAATTCCCTTTTGGAAATATGACTGTCGTTTGTATGTATGTTTTCTTTGATAGTTAAATAACCAACTATCAAAGTGCTTAACCCTTTTTCCGTTGTCAATACGGAGAGACCGGGATCAGATTTATTATCTGAAAACCACTCCGTATGGGCATTAGCATTGCAAATCAAATATGATGAAGATAATTGAAGACAGAGTTTGTGCAAGGGTTGTTCTAGCAATCCTAGGTAGACATTGCCTAAGATGGATTTACATAATAGTGCCTTCGGTATGTCCTGTCCCAGGACAACGTGTATGGATGAATGTCTGACAGAGTATATCTAATAGATCACATAAGTTGATCGCTTCAAACGTATTTATGTTTGTGGCGGAGAAATTCATTTCTCCTAGCTTTATACCCGTGGTATTTTTTAGGAAATCAATTTGTGATTTGGCTGGTATGACGATGTGGCATTTGAAGTAAATATAGATGTGTTCTGTATAATAGTACGTTATGACCTCAAGCCTCATCAACCGGGAAACGACGAAAATCGGGCTGGCAGCATGGCTAAGTGGGTCGCACCCAAATAGAGTATATTGTCACCATTTAGAGAATATTCATATTTTTTACTTCTTTTCAATTCTTCATCTCCCGAGAACGGTTATGTTGGTATACCAACCATAAGGTGACAATATATTCGGAACATTCAAGCAAAATGAATGGTCGGTCATGTGTGGAGAGTTGCAAGATATTCTTATTGAACTCTAGTGTATCGCTTCTAAAGTACACTGATCGGAAGGTGGTTCCATACCTTGTCATAGTGGGAAATCCATCCTCCAATAAGAGTCCGCGGTTTTTGATTGTATATTATATATTGTAGAGCGTGAGATGAAAGCGTGCTACTAAATTGTTATCTATTTGATTTAGACATTATATAATATCAGAAAATATTGATCTTAAGAAATATCTTGGGTTATCGTAAGGTAAAAACCATCCATATTTATGTATGGATCTGTCTTACGATTATCATTGGTTTTTAAAAGGATTTAGAAAATTTAAACCAAGTGTTTGGAGTTTACTCACACCTGTCACAAAACTGACCCAGAGTTTATTTTCTTTTGTTTTCCCCAGACTCTTGGGTGCCCAAATTTGTAGGGCAGTCAAGTAGTCGGGATTTGTCAGATATAATTGGAGGAGCTTGGATTAGGAGGCTTCAACATTAGTTATATATAGAGTATATTTCTGCTGTGATGTTATGAGTTATACTAGTATGTATATACTTTTATAATTTTGTATTTCAAAAGCTGTTATATAATATATTTATTCGTTCCGCTGTGAGATTCGTGTTACCCTGATTATGTTCTATTGTGATCTTCTCCTTCTGCTATTCTAACTTTCTTTCTTTCTATTTCTCACCCTCTAACTTCTTTCTATTTCTCACCCTTTAACTTCATTCTATTAATGTTCTGGTATTTCTGATGCTTGAATAGTCGGCGTTGTGTTTTATATCGATTTTCAGGGTTGAAAATCCTTGTTTGCTATAGTAGTATCAAAGCTGAAGGTTAAGTAATTCCCGTGGCTCTATGGTGCAACTCAATGGAGATGGGATTAGTAATATCCTAGATTTAGTTTGAGTGTATATATACGAGAGATTGTATATATAGATTGATTAAAAATGATTTTATATTGTATAGATTTATTGGTCGAGTAGATTATAAATTCTGGATCGACAGTGGGGCACCACAAAGTCGATAGGAGTTTCTAAACGCTCGAATATGATAAGTCGACAAAGTATGTTTTTGAAATAAGGGTAAATAGAATAATTTTACCCAAAATATATTTTGATATAAAGAAAATATATATATATTGGAATTATTATTATATATTAGATGTGTTGCTTGTTATTATAATCGAATAAGATTATAATTGAAATAGTTATAAATAACCAATCAGAATTCGTATAAGAGTGATATATAAATTCAGTTGAATTAAATCTGGATTTAAACCAGAATTGAGATTTAAAACTCTGGAAAGTGGAAAGGTGTTGTAAATGGATTTTGGATTTAAAATATATGGAAATTTTAAGATCTTGGGTGAATTTGGAAATGTTTTCAAAACACCGGAAAGATATTTTGAAATAATTTCAAAAAGGAAATTTTTTAAAAATGAGTTTTGAAGTGTTATAGTATTGAACTCACTTCGATAGCTGGAAAATAATTCTGATGATGACTGCGACAACATCGGTGTTCATTTCGAGTTTTTAAGTGACAGATTACTACCAAAAATTTTGTATTGAAGTGTTTGAGGAAATACGTTGTTTAAAAATTCAAATGTTTTGAATTGCTTTTGTTATATATGATTTCAAGCTGGTTTAAAGGGAAAAACCAAGGAATTTAAATTTCGGAATTTAAAATTTAACTTGTGGAGTAAATAGATTGAAATAGTAAAAGTAAATTAATAAATTTGAATTTAACTTAAAATAAGTTAAATAAAATTGGATTAGATGAGGGATAATCTGAAATGGAATTATGTTGTTGAGTAAGAAATTGAAATTAAATTTGGAGTTGGGTTCGAAATGGAATTTGAATTGAGAATGGATTTTGGTTTGGTATAAGCGAACAATTGATTAGAGGATGAACAGATTGAAAATCAATTGGGAATACATGGGTATAAGTTGACTTGGTAGCATATCGAAGAGATAAAAATGGAATGCCTGATAAAAAGGTACAAGTTTATATTTATATTAGAACGAGCTTTATGAGCATGTTTGGTAAGCCACTTGGCTATTTGGTTTTCTTTTGGGTTAAAGAAGGCCTAGAGAGGCGAGTTGTAATTGTATCGATTAAGCCATGCAGAGGAGACGCTAGCAAAATTTTCCGAAAACTTTAAGTGTTAGAAATTTTTTGGAATTTCTGAAAGTTTTCGTTAGTAAGAATAAATTAATATTTTAATCAAAATATATTGGTTCATTTGAAACTGAAGTTAATGAGTAAAATAACATATTTTAAATCTAGTTAACAGTTGTGATAGCATTTTCCCGGCTTAGTAATTTCGGGGATGAAATTCTTTTAAGGGCGAAGGAATGTAACGTTCCGGATTTTTAGCAATTTAATGATTAATTTATTTAATTGTCATAATATATTGGTTTGATGATTTAAATGGTTTGAATTCAAATATTTTTAATATTTAAATAATATTAATAATGGAATAATTATTTCAATTTTGAATGGTAGGAAATAAGTCGAATTCGCAATAGCGCGTGAATTGGATAATATATGAGATTAAATTCAGTTTAGAATTCGATTATATTAACGAATAGATTTATATACGGCAGTTTAACGTATTAATTATAATATAAATTATAATCGAGCTTGAAACGTCGCGTTAGTTCGTAATTCGACAATTTGAACTTCAACTGCATGTACAGGATTTGTTATAAATCGGATTTCTGCAAAACCAGAATTGAATCTATTAGATCATATTTTTCAAATAGTCGCTATGGAATCGTATATAAACCATAACGATTATTTAATTATATTTAAATATATTTTTTGTATTAGGACAAAAATTTTGAGACGTATACTTAATTTAACTTACAACTTTTTTTAATTTTTAATTTGGAAAATAAGTAACTTTTTATTTGAGAAAATTTGGACCCTAAATAAGTATTTTGGAATTTCATAGAATAAATTTTCTTGTTTATTTTATTATATTTTTGGGATCATGTCACGTTGCCCATCACAGTGCTATTTTTATTTTTGTCATTACCTGTCCATAAACGAACAAGATTTTAGCTAACCTGGTGCCGTTAATGATTGTATACATTAACGCAGCCACCAAAAAGTAAATTAAAATGTATTAATAATTTTTCTATCCATTGGGCTGAAGGAAACCAGGCCAACCTACGAATAAAACTGTGACGGACCGCCCCGCACCAGCCGGCATTTCCTCCGAAAGTGCGCCGTACACATGCCCGACTAGCACAGAACGGTCGCCAAAGAAAGGAAAGAAGAGAATGAACTAATCGAAAACCTGCAGATTGTCTCACAGCGCATGGAACAAAATATAATAATAATATACTTGACATAAAGCAGGCAAGACAGTGCATAAGATGATAACTAAAACCAACATCGACATCATCATCAGAGTAGCGGAAATCCAAATACAGCTTATTACAACTTTCCAAATTACCGCCTCTAAACAAAAGAAAGAAAGGTACACCACTAATGTCCAAAGTAGTGATCGCAGCAACACAGGGAGAATATATATATATATCATACGTGGAAGTCTCCTGCTCAACTCCGGTACAGCTACTCGTGCATACCACCTAACCTGTCCCTATTCTGCTCGTGAAAGCACCTAGAGTAATAAGAAGAGGCATAAAACTGTAGGTTAGACAAAAAGTCTGGTATGAGCGATAAGCAGCTAAACAGAACAATAACAGGTATACTAAACCATACCTGAACCTGGACCTGCAACCAAAGAGTTAACACTACATACCGTACAATACTTTAAGGTGCCACTAACATATGGTGTAAAGAATATGGGGGTAGGGGTGTGCATGTCATAATGATGGCAAACAAACCAAACATAGAAACCATCCTCACATCTCTCACTCAGTGCGTAAAGCATACGATGTCCACCACTGTCAATCACTAGACCCATCGAAGTAGTGACGGAGTTCGACTTGTACAACTACTGCTACTACCAAGCTTACCCCATGGAGTCATGACAAAATCCTTACAAATGGCCCCACTTCAATGGTCTATAGCTCTTTAGTCGTACCTAGGTCACTATGGCCCTGAATCCGTTCACGTACTCCCTACGCATAGTGATTCAAAGTTATAGACATCGACAACCCCGTTGCACACATTCCGCAGCAAAGCCCAACTCATAAAGTCAACTCGTTAGTTCCCAACTAGATCTTGAGTACAAACTTCCCACTTGGACTACCTTTGCATCTCGGGTTTTGGTCATCACCTTCTTCTCCGGATCGGTCTTCATTTCTTCACTTCTCTATTTCAGGTCGTGGTCATCAGCTCCTCGGTTCGGATCGGGATACCCCATATGGGTCGGGTCGTGCTCCTCTAACAGTTCGGGTCAGGGTCCACCTCTCCAAGCGGTTCGGATTGTGGAGAGCTCCGGATCGTATTCACCTATCAGATCGGGTCGGAGCTTCTGAATCGGATGGTGCAAGCAGCTCTCGTGGAAGGCGGTTTGGATCAGAGGACTTCAGGTTGTGGCCCAAGCATCGGTTCGTGATTCTCCTTGGCCATTGGTTCCTTAGCTCCTGAAGCAGTTCGTGAGTGGCATCGGTTCGGATCAGAGGTAGGTTCCTGGATCACCAGCTCGTCGAGGCGCTTCGGTTCGGGTCGAGCTTCCCCCATCCGATCCGGTCCTACACAGTTTCCTGCACTTTGTCCAGCAAGCTATTTACGCCATTCGATGGCATTTTCGACCAATCTAATACTTCTAAAAAATCACAAATCATACCATACAGTCATAGCAACATGTATAATCATTCATAAACACCAAAACAACAACCATATCATGTAAAATGGATCAAACATAGCCAAAAACCCATATTTTCCCCTAAGCATGTTTAAGCAAAACTAATGATAGGATTAACAAAACTTAACCAAATTTTCTAATAGGGGCCTAAAACAATATTTTGAAATTTATGAATATTTTTCCAGAATTTATTAATGTATAAATTCGCTAATTATCACTAATCATCCTAATTAACTGTAATTAGTGGCAAAACAATGCCAATCACTCACCTTGGCCACAAATAAAATACCAAATCTTAGATGATTCTCTGTTTGGCACTGTTCCCAATACAACACAGCAGCTCTAACCTTGCTTTGTGCTTTCTCTCCTTAATTTGATGTTTGTTAGGCCTATTCTTCAGTTAGAAAGTGGTTTGGAGGTGTTTTGAAGAGATTTAGAGAGTGGAGACCATGGCTAGGTTAAGTGGAATGAATAGTGACGGCTGAAAAATGATAGAAAGGTATTCTCCACACCCTAACAGCCCTTTTAAACTCCTAATCCCGAAATTTCCCTTTGGGCCTAGTTGTTAATCACCCGGTTTAGCCCAATTAAGCTGTTTTTCACCATCTGAAACTTGTTTCAGCCATATCTCCCAAACGGTGGGTCCGTTTGGCTAATGTGACCACTCTACGGAATTGTAAACCATCATCCGAAGCAAATGGAAGTGGTTTCAAGTCAAAACTCCTTTCTAATCAAAAGTTATGGCCAAAACAAAGTCAGCTAGGGGCAAAATAGTCATTTAAAAATCGGCAAAAATCATGAACATGGGAAATGACCCCAATGGTCGTCTCCCAAAGTTACATGACTATACTACTCCGTATGTGAAAGAAATAAATATTCTACGATCCTATGATGCGTAGAATGCGGGTCGTTACACTCTCCTCCCCTTAAGAAATTCCGTCCCCGAAATTCCTTAACCCAAAACATACAAAGGCTCCCGCATGCCTACCAGCCATATACAACAATCAAAGATGCAAAACAGATAAAACAAAGCTATCCTAGCATGCGGAAAGACTAAATCGAAACTGAAATCTTACAAGGCGAAGAGTTCTGCATACATCTTCCTAATGCTCTCCTCTGTCTCCCAAGTACAATCATTCTCATTCTCGCCCCACTGGACTTTGACTAGATTCACCGCTTTCCTTCGAAGTTACTTCGTATCGTTCCCAACAATACGCATAGGCTTGCGGTTCCCAACCGCCTCGGGTTCAACTTCGATATCACCCAACTAATCAGGTGAAATAGCAACATCGGGGTCGTGCACGAATTTCCTTAACTGGGAAACATGAAATACGTTATGAACTCCTGCCATCTTCTCTGGTAATTCAACTTTATATGCCAAATCCCCAATTTGCTCAAGAAATGGGAATGGACCAACAAATCTTGGTGCTAACTTGCCTCTCCTACCAAATCGCATCACGCTCTTCAACGGAGAAATCTTGGCAAACACCAAGTCGCTAATGGAGAACTTTAATTCTCTTCTCCTCTTATCAGCAAAACTTTTCTGCCTATCTTGGGCAGCCTTCATTCGTTGTTGAATGATCTTGATCTTGTCTGAAGTTTCTCTTATCACATCTGGTCCAAGCACAAACTTCTCACCAGTTTCTAACCAACATGACGGTGAGTTGCACAGTCTTCCGTACAAAGCTTCAAATGGGGCCATATCAATACTGGATTGATAACTATTATTATATGCAAACTCTACTAGATGCAAATGGTCATCCCATGATCCACCAAAATCCAATACATAGGCTCTCAAGAGGTCTTCTAATATACGATTCACCCTCTCTGTTTGACCGTTAGTTTGAGGATGATACGCGATACTGAGATGTAATTCTGATCCTAACGCCTCTTGTACGCTCTTCCAAAATCCACTAGTGAACAACGGATCTCGGTCACTCACAATGCCTTTGGGTATCCCATGAAATCTCACTACCCACTTTACATGTAGTTCAGCTAACCTAGCTGCCGTTCTGTTTTACTTAACGGGTATAAATCTCGCACTCTTGGTCAATCGGTCCACAATCACCCAAATGTTATCATGGCCCAACCTAGTCCTTGGTAACCCATCAATGAAATCCATTGAGACTTGTACCCATTTCCATTCTGGAACTTCTAATGGTTGCAACAAACCACTAGGCTTCTTTTGTTCAGCTTTAACTAGCTGACAATTCATGCATTTGGATATAAACTTCCCAACGTCTCTTTTCATCCCTTCCCAGTAGTAGGTTTGCTTCATGTCTTGGTACATCTTGTTACCACCGGGATGTATAGTCAGTTTTGAGTGATGACATTCTCTAAGCACTTCATCTCTCAATCCATTGACATTGGGTACAACTGGTCTTCCATTCTTTCTAAGCCATCCATCTCGATCAAGACCATACTTGTTCATCTCTCCATCAATTCCCATCTCTAAGTTTGAGATGATTTCCAATAGGTTAGGATCGTTCCTCTGACTGGAACCAATCCGCTTAATCAAAGTGGGTCTGATCGTCAAACTTGCTAACATTTCTGGATCCAATTCGCACTTTGGTCTGAAATCATACCTAGTAATGTACTCCAGTTGCTTCCATTCTAGAAACATAGCCCCTAAACTGGCATGTCTTCTACTCAATGCATCAGCCACCGCATTTCCCTTTAATGGTGTGTATGCGATATCGAAATCATAGGAAGCTAAGAATTCTAACCATCTTTGATGTCGGAGATTTAAATCCTTTTGAGAGAAAAGATACTTTAATGACTTATGATCAGTAAACAACTCGAATCTTTCTCCCAAGAGATAATGCCTCCACATCTTCAATGCAAACACGATCGCTGCCAATTCCATGTCATGGGTAGGGTATTTTTTCTCATGTTGTTTCAGTTGCCAACTTGCATAAGCTACAACCCTACCTGCCTGCATCAACACAGCACCTAGTCCGGTACCACATGCGTCCGTATATACCGTCATCTCTTCATTCCCCTTAGGAATGTCTAACACTGGTGCACATGTCAACTTTTCCTTTGGACTCTTGAATGCATTCTCGCACTTCTCGTCCCAGACGAAAACTTGATTCCTCTTGGTCAACTGAGTCAACGGTGCTGCTATCTTGGAGAAGTCTTGGATAAACTTATGATAATATCCAGCTAATCCCAAGAAACTTCTTATGTCCATTGCATTCTTGGGCATAGACCAATCTTGTACCGTAGCCACCTTCGCAGGATCCATGGCAATACCATTCTCTGAAACAACATGGCCCAAGAATTTCACTTCCCTCCTCCAGAAGTGAAACTTAGAAAACTTTGCTTTCAATTGGTGTTTTCCCAACACCTCCATCACTATCCTCAAATGTTCCTTGTGTTCTTCCTCTATCTTTGAATAAACCAAAATATCATCCACGAACACAAGAACAAACTTATTCAACTGATCTCTGAATACCCTATTCTTAAGATCCACAAAATATGATGGTGCATTGGTCAACCCAAATGGCATGACCAACCATTCATAAAATCCAGACAGCGTCCGAAATGCCGTTTTAGCTATACTCTCATCTTCTACTCTAAGCTGATGAAAACCTGTCGCGAGATCCAACTGGGAAAATACTCTCGTGCCACTCAACTGATCAAACAAATCATCAATCCGCGGTAGAGGATACTTGTTCTTCCTCGTCACTTTATTCAACTCGCGGTAGTCTACACACAATCGAAGGGAACCATCCGCCTTAGTAGCAAACACAACTGGTGCTCCCCATTCAGAAACACTCCTTCTGATAAATCCCTTCTTCAAAAGATTGCTGACTTGCACCCTGAGCTCTCGCTGCTCCCTTGGTGCCATACGACGAAGTGGCATCACTATAGGTCTGGCATCTTTCACCAAATCAATATGGAACACAATCTCTCGGTGTGGTGGAAGCCCGGTCACTTCCTCGAAGACGTCCGGATACTGGCCAACCACGGGCAAACCTGACAACTCACCTTGCGGGATGTCGAGGGAATTTAGAAAAATAGCCATTACCCCATCACTAGGTAGACCACCAAACACTACTCTCTGCCCATCATCCGCTCTAGCTGTCACCGAAAAGCCCTCACAGTCTACCACCACCCCGTATCTTTAGAGTCAATCAACTCCCAAAATAATGCCAAACCCAGTAAAGCCCAAAACAAAGCAATCACAAACAAACATGCATCCATGACTCGATAAGACCACATTACGACCAATCATGCTAAGGTTAGTCGAACCACCAATTGGGTTCGTCACTACTAAAGGTCTATCGACAATCTCGGGCTCCAATCCCAACCTATCTACCAGGTCACTGGATATGAATGAACTGGAAGCTCCAGTATCAAACAAAACTCTAATAGGAACATAATAAATAGAAATCATACCTTGAATAACGACATTCTTTCCCTTCTCCGCCGCGGTTGGGGCATTCGACGAAGAAGGAATAACATTAAGGGCATATGCTTTCACCATCTGCTTTTCTTTAGGGGGTTGCGGACACTTGTCCTTGTGATGTCCCACTTGGCCACACTTGAAGCACTTCCTATCCGCTGGCTTGGCCCGAAAATTACTAGCATAATGGCCCTTCTTACCACAGCTGAAGCACTCAACATCTTTCTTATTCTTTTTCTACCCATCCTTATTCTGGTTCTGCTTCCTCTTATTCTGAGGACCACTCTTGCCTCCACCACTTGCTTGCGGCTTTGGATTCTCTGCAGATGCAACCTCAGTCTTCGACTTAGGTAAAGGCTCTCGGACCACAATGCTTTCCCCACAATCGATTCAAACGTCTCATTGTTGTGGTTAATAAGCCTTTCCCCCAAGTACTGATCCAAGCCAGTTATGAACTTCTCGTTCTTCTTCTCGGCAGTATCTATTAGGGATAACCCATTCCCAGCATTGGGAGCTGCCCTCTGCACATCCCTAAGCATCTCTCTCATGAGGTCAGTAAACATCGTCCTCATCTCAGCAGCATTCCCATTGTTGGCTCCTCTACCGGTACCCCTTGCGTATCGGCTCATCGTTTAATCTGCACAGAGAAAATGATTAACCATCCTCTTTGTGGTGTCTGTGCAGTGCGACTTCATCCTTAACTATACTAATAATATATATATAGCTTTTAAAACCAAAATAATCACAAATACGCGCTCTCATATACGTATTATCTCTCCCTGGTGTCTTTCCCTAGGTTAACTATGCAACCTAGAGCTCTGATACCAAGTGTGACGGCCCACCCCGCACCAGCCGACATTTCCTCCGAAAGTGCGCAGTACACATGCCCGACAAGCACAGAACAGTCACCAAAGAAAGGAAAGAAGAGAATGAACTAATCGAAAACTTGTAGAATGTCTCACAGCGCATGGAACAAAATATAATAATAATATACTTGACATAAAACAGGCGAGACAGTGCATAAGCTGATAACTAAAACCAACATCAACATCATCATCAGAGTAGCAGAAATCCAAATACAGCTTATTACAACTTTCCAAATTACAGCCTCTAAACAAAAGAAAGAAAGGTACACCACTAATGCCCAAAGTAGTGATCGCAGCAATACAGGGAGAATATATATATATATATATATCATACGTGGAAGCCTCCTGCTCGTCTCCGGTATAGTTACTCTTGCATACCACCTAACCTGTCTCTAGTCTGCTCGTGAGAGCACCCAGAGTAATAAGAAGAGACATGAAACTATGGGTCGGACAAAAAGTCTGGTATGAGTGATAAGCAGCTAAACAGAACAATAACAGGTATACTAAACCATACATGAACCTGCAACCAAAGAGTTAGCACTACATACCGTATAATACTCTAAGGTGCCACTAACATATGGTGTAAATAATACGGGGTGGGGGTGTGCATGTCATAATGATGGCAAACAAATCAAACATAGCAACCATCCTCACATCTCTCACTCAGTGCGTAAAGCATACGATGTCCACCACTGTCAATCACTAGACCCATCGAAGTAGTGACGGAGTTCGACTTGTACAACTATTGCTACTACCAAGCTTACCCCATGGAGTCATGAAAAAACCCTTACAAATGACCCCACTTCATTGGTCTATATCTCTTTAGTCGTACCTAGGCCACTGTGGCCCTGAATCCGTTCACGTACTCCCTATGCATAGTGATTCAAAGTTACAGACATCGACAACCCATTTGCACACGTCCTACAGCAAAGCCCAACTCATGAAGTCAACTCGTTGGTTACCAACTGGATCCTGAGTACAAACTTCCCACTTGTGAGACCTTTGGATCGCAGGTTTTGGTCATCACCTTCTTCTCCGGATCGGTCTTCGTTTCTTCACTTCTCTGTTTCAGGTCGCGGTCATCAGCTCCTCGGTTCAGATCGGGATACCCCATATGGGTCGGGTAGTGCTCCTCCAGCAGTTCAGGCAAGGTCCACCTCTCCAAGCGGTTCGGATCGTGGAGAGCTCCGAATGGTGTTCACCCATCAGATCGGGTCGGAGCTTCTGAATCGGATGGTGCAAGCAGCTCTCGTGGAAGGCGGTTCGGATCGGAGGACTTCAGGTCGTGGCCCAAGCATCGGTTCGTGATCCTCCTTGGCCATTGGTTCCTTAGCTCCTGAAGAAGTTCGTGAGTGGCATCGGTTCGGATCGGAGGTAGGTTCCTGGATCAACAGCTCGTCGAGGCGCTTCGGTTCGGGTCGAGCTTCCCCCATCTGATCCGGTCCTACACAGTTTCCTGCACTTTGTCCAGCAAGCTATTTACGCCATTCGACGGCGTTTTCGACCAATCTAATACTTCTAGACAATCACAAATCATACCATACAGTCATAGTGACATGTACAATCAATCATAAACTCCAAAACAACAACCATAGCATGTAAAATGGATCAAACATAGCCAAAAACTCATATTTTACCCTAAGCATGTTTAAGCAAAAATAACGATAGGATTAGCAAAACTTAACCAAATTATCCAAATTTTCTAACAGAGGACTAAAATAATATTTCAAAATTTAAGAATATTTTTCTAGAATTTATCAATGTATAAATTCGCTAATTATCACTAATCATCCTAATTAACTATAATTAGTGGCAAAACAATTCTAATCACTCACCTTGGCCACAAATAAAATACCAAATCTGAGATGATTCTCTATTTGGCGCTGTTCCCAATACAACACAGCAGCTCTAACCTTGCTTTGGTGCTTTTTTCCTTAATTTGGTGTTTGCTAGGCCTAATCTTCAATTAGAAAGAGGTTTGGAGGTGTTTTGAAGAGTTTTAGAGAGTGGAGGCCATGGCTAGGTTAAGAGGAATGAATAGTGACGGCTGCAAAATGAGAAAAAGTTATTCTCCAAACCCTGACAGCCCTTTTAAACTCCTAATCCCGAAATTCCCCTTTGGGCCTAGCTGTTAATCACCCGGTTAAGCCCAATTAAGCTGTTTTTCACCATCTGAAACTTGTTTCATCCATATCTCCCAAACATTGAGTCCGTTTGGCTAATGTGATCACTCTACGGAATTGTAAACCATCATCCGGAGCCAATGGAAGTGGTTTCAGGTCAAAACTCCTTTCCAATCAAAAGTTATGGCCAAAACAAGGTCAGCTAGGGGCCAAATAGTCATTTAAAATCGGCAAAAATCATGAACATGGGAAATGACCCCAATAGTCGTCTCCCAAAGTTACGTGACTATACGACTCCGTATGTGAAAGAAATAAATATTCTACGATCCTATGATGCGTAGAATGCGGGTCGTTACAAAAACCCTATTGCTCTACAGTGTATCCTCAAGCCATGTCTTGTCATATCTGAATTTAATGAAACCTGAAAAGGCTAAATAAGTAGACGTACACCCTACAACTATTACTTAGCAAGTAAGGATCCTCAAGTATAAATATACGAATGTTGCCTTCATCCTTCCCTCTTCAGCAAATAAGAGCCGCTGTTTTAATGGCTACAACAATCGAAGTCAAACATTTCCATGTTTTGGTTGGCTTCCCAAAATTTACACAAATTTAAAACTTCCTTATATATTCTCGAAAATAATAATATTAGCGAAATAGTCTTTTGATTATTAAAATCACTGAACAGACCTTCCGCCCATTTCTCTTGCTTTGCGCGAGACAGCATGAAGGAGTTTATGCAAGTGCAAATACACAACTGAGTGAACTAAGGCTGAAGCGTCTGAAGATTATGGTCCTCGAGCTCAGAATTGGATGAGATAATTGGATTTGGGATAGAGTTTAGCTTGGATTCTGATTTTCTGGTGGTGTTCGGGTTAGAAAAACTTGGGTGACATTTGGATTTTCAACAGTACGTCGAGCTCGTCTTCAGGGATGCGGTGGGTTGAGCAAGTGAGGTTGAAGGACGGGAGTGGATGCATGGCGCTGGGTGGTTATGGAGTTTCAAGGGGAGAGGAGCTCAAGGGAAATATCAAAGATACGAAAATGACAAAGAGAAAATATAGATGGGAGCATGCAATATATTCTAAAATAGAGTGTTATGTTGGAGAACGTGTGTAACAACTCGAATTTTCCTGCCCTTCGAATCGACCGCAAGGCCCTATCCGAAAGTCGAAAGACCTTGGATTATTAACTTTGGGCGCGTAACACATCAGAACAAACAGCAGAAGACTTTTATAAACATCATAATAATGTTACATCAGAGTACAGAATATCAGAGCACATCGAAAAAAATACAACGGAAGATAGATTTACAATAAATGTAATACAATGCAGAGCGAAAAGATATAAACTAGCATGGAAGAAGACTATCAATGCTCTGGACACAGCTTTAGTCTTCAATCCAGGATCCTGCTCAATGAAATAATCTGGAAAACAAACTATTTGACTGCCCGTGTGGAAAAATATAGGCACCCGAGTTTGCAAGGGAAAAACAAACTACGAGTTAGTCATGGGTCTGGTGTGAGAAACTTTATAGTTATAATTAACTTATATAAAATAATACATATCACGGGACCACGCAATATGTCACGGAACGGGTTTATGCCACTAGATTATCAGTGCACAAACAACTGCCATAAATAAGCTTACGGAATCGACAATGCATCAAACAACATGCAATTCCTTAATCTATCCATTTAGGCTTAAACTGCAAACTTAGATTTCATAATCCAATTCACTATACAGAAATTATCCCTTTGGACTTTATTTCCCGATTCTTATTTCAAATCATTTGAAATACATATATATATCTTTTATATCAAAGTAGATTTCACTTCGAGATCTCAAACCAAAATCTTTGGAAATATGAATTCCAAAACATTACAATGCATACAAACAAGTATGCGACCAAATATCGGGAGGTATTTAGCTTTCAGACAAGGCAAAGGGTACACACCTTACCAACTTGATATATATGTGCACCTCCCACTATGGAGCAGACTACACCGACGATGCACCATCCCACGCCCTCGGTGAAGACTTACACTGCTCTCTCACCCATACTTTTAGTCGTCCGGGTTTCCCGAATCTTTAGCCATATACTAAATATTTTCATATCCCGAAGTAGGGAAAATTATTTCACAATATAATAATCATAAGTACTTTCAATATATAGTACTTTACATTAGCAATTCACGCATATGATCAGTCACGATTACCCATATAACCTTACGTCTCAAAGAAGGGTGTTAAGCAAGAGAATAAATTCTCCGCCACTAAACAGATACATCATCAATAGCAACTAATCAGTTATGCGATGAAATACAATGTCAAAAACATAATACATTTCGAAATCATTTCGACAACATCGGGTTTAGGCCTTGAAATCCTTTCTATTTTATAAAACATTTTTTTAAAACATTCCCTATCCAAAATCGGGAATACATTTCTTTTCACTTAAGAAAAATATCATTTCAAAATCGTTCATTAAATTTGAAATGAACTCAACAACATCGCTAAATATCCCATAGTCAAATCGTGAAGTGTTTCACAAGATGTTAACATACAAATATTTCTACCTAACCCAGTGCTAAATGTAAAAGCATATTTTGCTCATATACTAGTCAAGCACAATCCAAACAATCAATCAATATTAATCAGTATCAACAACCAAGTCTATTTGGTTTATATTCCATCTCATGTTTTGGTAAATTTAATTACCATCTATACATTCAAATCTAATTAAAGATTTATTAAAACTCTTCTTTGTTTTAATCTCTTAAATTCACTACTTAATGATTATCAACTTTCGGGAAATTAATCCGGCCTTTACTTGGGCTAAAGAACAAATATTATTTAAAATACAATTCACGATAAACCCAAAATCATCTTCCATTTAATATAGAAGTTTCATGGAAATTTGGACAACTCATAATCGATATAAATTTCCATATCAAACTAATACTATAAGTGGAATAACGGCAAAGCCTTCTAAATACCATAAATAATAGTGGTCTTCATTCATAGAAACTCATCTCGATTATTATTAAATCGAATTCCATTCAATTCCAATTTAGTTTATTAAATTGGAAAATTTCTGTAACAACCCGAATTTTCAGAACCAATTTAAATTTTTTATTTTGGCTATTTTAATGAATTTTGAATATTTAAAATGATTTATTTTAAATAATAACGACTAAAAATTTATTTAAATTGAAGTTAGAACGAATAAATTTATTTTGATTATAAAACGAGCCTGAAATGGTGCGGTAGTTTGAAATTCGATTTCAAATTTTAATTTTATACACAGGATTCAAAATAAATTGGATTTCATTAAAACCAGAGATATTCGAATCTGTTTAATTATATCTTTCTAATGAATGTGAAAAATTCAGATTTCATAATGGGAACAAAAAGTTATGTCCAGTTTAAAATTTGAAATAGTCTATATGGAATATATATATATATATATATATTTTAACACAATATATAGCCCTTAAAAATAGCCGTTCTGCAAACGACCTCCGTTTTTTATGAAACCACTTTTGTTGGATCCAGAATGTCAAATTATTGCTAGATTCCAATTTTCATAATTTTTGGAGTTAATATTTGAGCGCAGTGGAGTTAAACGGGTTTAGCAATTTTAGTTTGAATTTAATCGACTGGAAAATGACCGTTTTTCAAATGGTCTCCAAATTCGATGAAACTAGTTTTGTTAGGACCGTATCGTCAAAACATAGCTAGATTTATTTTTCTGGAATTTTTAGAGTCAGTACGTGGCCCTAGTAAATTAAAATGTACATTTAAATTGAATATATAATGATTTATATTTTAATTTAAAGAAAAACTGATTGTAATAGCTGAATTGGATTATGAAACATATCCCATTATTCCGGAATGGGGGTAATTAGCTGATGGCGACAGTCATTGGACTCAATTTGGGGTTTGAATGAGAAATTAACATTTTGGAGTTAAATTAAATAAAAAATATATATAATTATATAGGGTCAACGACCCTTTCTCTCTCCCTCTCTCTTCATTTTATCTCCCCGTCGGTTTTTGAAAAAAAAGAAGAAGAAAAAAAAGCATCGCCGTCGCCTGCGATGATCGTGCCCCTTCCAGTCCGTTGCCCCCGCCTCCCCCCTCTTCCGTCGCACCCTCCCCCTTCTTCCTCCTCTTCCACCTCCTTCTCTCTCTCTTCAGTTCCTAAAACCCTAACCTCCAAATCAATTCAAAATCCGCCGCTCAACCACCTTGGGCCAGTGCGCGCCGTCCCACCACCTCTCTGACCAACAACGCCACCCTCCTCCGTCACCTCAGCCACGGTTGACCCTCCTCCAACAAAAATTGATTTTATTTCAAGAGAAAAAGGTGAGTTTTTAGTTTAATTGATTTAAATTGAAAGAAAAGTTTTAAAAATCAGTTTTTTTTAGTAGTGTTGTAAAAAAATCAGTTGTATATATATATATAGAGAGAGAGAGAGAGAGAAATAAAAATATTATTTTTATGTATGTAAAAATATGATTTTTATGTAAATAAAAATATTATTTTTATTTACATAACCATGAATAAAAATATTATTTTTATTTAAATAACTATGAATAAAAATATGATTTATATTTATATAACCATGTGTAAAAATTCGATTTATATATATATATATAATAGCAAGATAAAAATTCGACTTTTATATATATAATAGCATGATAAAAAATTGATTTATATATATAAGATAGCTTCATAAACATATGATTTTTAAAGTATACATAGCACTGTAAAAATATGATTTTTAATGTATACATAGCATTATAAAAATATGACTTTTAATGTATACATAGCACTGTAAAAATATGATTTTTAATGTATACATAGCACTGTAAAAATATGATTTTTAATGTATACATAGCACTATAAAAATATGATTTTTTTAATGTATACATAGCACTGTAAGAATATGATTTTTAATGTATACATAGTACTGTAAAAATATGATTTTTAATGTATACATGGTACAGTAAAAATATGATTTTTTAATGTATACATAGCACTGTAAAAATATGATTTTTATTATATAAGCAGCGTCATAAAAATATGATTTTTATTTTATAAATAGCGATATAAAAATGTGTTTTTTATATATGTAGTAGCATTGTAAAAATATGATTTGTTTTATATGTACATCATTGTAAAAATATGATTTTTTATATAAATAGCTTCGTAGTAAAAATGTGATTTTTTATTTATAAATACCATTGTTTAAAAGTGCGATTTTTAATATAAACCGCGTGAAAAAGACTGCGATGGAACCGACTGGAAGCGAACAGAATGCAAACTGTCCAATAAAGACTGACGGAGCGGAAACCAAAGGTGAGAAGTTCTCACTCTAATTTTATTTATACTTAAATATATATTACGATGTAGACGGTGCTTAGTAGCACCTGACACATTTGATTAAAACCATGGATGTTTGATTGTTTGTTTTGATTAATTTAATTAGTTGAATTTGGTTTGTGATGTGAATGAAATGGATTGAATTTGGTTTGTGTATGGCGCGAGCCATTATTAGGCGAGGGATAAGGCTAGACTTATTCCGGTTCTAGTATCGCGCCGTTATGCTACCGAATTTTTTTAAAATAAAATGTGTTAGTTAAAAATAACATTTTTAATGTGTATATGAACTGCATAAAATATTCATGTGTTGGATAAAATATTTGAACAATAAAAATATCATTTTTATTGAATGTATGAACTATTAAAAATATTCATGTGTTGAAATAAATATTTTATCGTTAAAAATATAATTTTTAACGTATATATGAAAGGAAAAAATTCTCCTGTAATGAAAATAAATATTCATATACAAATCGGACGATCTGTTTATGTACACTCGTTTAACTAACATGGATTAGGATGATATATTTTACACATCGCCCAATTGCACAAATAATATTCAGTATTTTTTGGTTAAAACCCCACATGGGTATTGTGACGATATTTGACGTATACTAATCCCAATTGTTTAGTAGTATGTCAACTGATTGGTTGACAAACTATTGTAAGCGTTAAATATTTATATTTAATGCTTATGCAGTTGTGTAAGGCACTCTGGATGATGGTTGATTATGTATCATGGTTGTTGTATACATGTTTTGTCTGAAATCCATATAAATAACATTATATGGTGATTGACTGTGTCTGATTCCAATTCAGGAATAACGAATATTTTAAAATAATGAATATTTTAAAATAACGAATATTTTAAAATAATATTCAATAAAGGAATAAAATCTGATTTAAATGTCTGATTTTAGATGGACACGAAAATATTGAAATATATGAAGCAGTGTTGATTAGAGATGCGCCATTTTGACGCGAACCATATTTATATCGATTTTGTTCATTTTTATAATGAATATCAAAAAGGAAAATATTTCAAAATCTGATTTTTGGAAATATTATCATTTATTTATTATAATGATAAGGAAAATTCAATTTGATTTAAAATTGAAATGAAAGTGGAAATCATTTTTAAAACGAATTTATAAAATACGTTTTAAATGGAAATCAACGAAATATATATAATATATATATTATATATATTTAATGGCCTGAATAGAACGCGCCGTGTCGCGACCTTTCGCGGATTTCGACCATTGACTTCAAATTGATATTACGGTAGATTCGACCGTCGGATTCTCCTAAAAATGGAACCGTTGGGTTCGTATCGAAAAGAGCTTTCCAACGAATATAAGAGATTTGAAATCGAACAGTTGGATTTAGAATTAAGTCTAAATCAAATTTGGAAAAGGTCGTTGTAAGTGCAATTCGATGACCGTTTACGGAAACCGACTGTACGGGTCTTATTAAAATTGTTAAAATTATTAATAATTTGTGTCAAATCATAATAAATGATTTGGAAAAAAATTGGATGAAAAATTACACATTTGTAAAGATAAAAATATATTTTTATCAAAATGAACTAGTTATTAACTAGATTTGGAATCCAATAATTTTTAAATAAAATAAATTGGATTTGTGAATGGTTTTAATATAACCAGAAATTTCCAATGAACAAATTGGAATGACTTTGGAATGAAGATAATCTTCAGAACATTTCAATACTGGATTCCGCGATTATACGGATATTGTTATGGAAATTTGGAAGACATATTTATATCGTTATTTCCAAAACAATGTTTGTTAGTTTCAGAATTTGATATTGAATATCGGTATAATTTCTATTCAGGGCCTTAAATTTAATATCAAATGGGATCTTGGGTTTGTCGTGAACAGTGTCTAAAATAACACTGCTCTTAAACCAAGTTGAGAAAAGAATAAATCTTTAATTTAAGATTTGGGGAAGTTTTCCAATTAATTAATATTTAATTGGAATTGAATAAAAGAATGTTGGATCTATATTAACCCTAGATGGGGATAAATAGGGTTTATCATAGTTTTTACGGGATATTAAAAATTAAGAGAACAAAGAATGCAGCAGAAATAAAAATGCAGAAAGTAAATGACACAAGATATACCCAGCTTTGGCAAAATTCTGCCTACTGCTGCATTCCTAAGGTTTCTACTAGGTAATAGAACAGGTCCTGCTTACAAGACCATGTAAACTCGCGAACCCCTTTCTTCTATTCTAATCCTACGCTCAAAACCCTAGACTGATCTAATCCCCTAGATCTGATTTCCTCGGATTACAACCCTATAATCCGTAACCCTATTTTTTACAGACTCTAGTAAACTGTCAGTTAACTCCTAACTGAATCCCCTAGAATTTTACAGACTCTAGAAACTGTTTGGATTCGGTTACAAATAAAAGTAAAAATATAATAGAAAATGAACTAAAACCCTAGTAATAAAAAGAAAAATAATGTAACAATCCGAACTTCCCCGTGAAGGAAAGAACGGATTGTTCTGAGGACAAGACACATCTAGACACAAACAGAAGAATATTTCATTGCTTATTACAACAATTCCATCAGAATAAGAATATACAGTGTACGAATAAATATTATACATCAAAAAATTATCAGAGATTTAAATTACATTACATAGCAGCGGAAAATAATACAAAACACAACTGAAAGAGATATACGGATACAGAGCTTTCCGAATATCATTTCAGCTGTATACCAGGATCCTGTGAATATAAATCTGCAAAATCAAAACTACTACCTGCCCGTGCGGAAAATAGGGGCACCCAGAGTTTAGGTTAAAACAATAAACTCCAGGTCAGTCATGTGACTAGTGTGAGAACAAAAACAGTTATTAATCTTTATTTCAAATTTAGGTAAATCAAGGGACCACGCCGCATAACACGGAACGGGTTTCCTTCCAAGAGTACCAGTGCATAAAACAACAGCGCAACGCTAAATAAAGAACAATGAAGCTATTATAAGACCCAGGTCCCATCGCACAATGCAACGCAAGCCGGAGGGTAGGGTTTTTTCCTTATAATAGCCAAAAATGCTTGGTATGTGAAATTTCATGTTTTACTATTACTATAAGTGTATAGTGTCAAAACAATTTCAATCATAAGTATCAATCATAGACAACATAAGTGCCCCATACCACTATGTCACCATATATAGGTTCTATAATCAAAACTGCAAAGTCATGTATTGGAAGTTGGATGTCCATCTGTGAACCGAGGCAAGGGATCGTCCTCACCGCTTCGAGACTTTCCAGTCTGAGCCTCATTTCAGAGCTCGAGTGACCTTTGGATCATCAGGGCCGGTCCACCGATGTGGATTAAAATGCCTGAACACTGCGTTTCCCCGCCTTTTGGGGCGTAAATGAGTCCTATGACTCCATCGGCTCCACGTAGTCACCGATATATCCGAGGCGCCTCGCAATCCAACAACCACACAGGTGAAAATAATTTAAATGTCAGGGCTGGTAGGTCATTGACACCACCTTAGCTAGAAATAAATGCATGCCCTCCCTGATGTCCTCTCCCATTTCTAGTTCACAACCATGGTGTGAGGCTCGCAAATTAATGCTACACAAAGCTACGCCACACAGGCGGTGCTTTGATCATCAACCACAAGAATATACTTTTCAACAGAAACCTTGATCATTTGCATCTTAGCATGCCACACAGACAAACCACTCCATGCAACCGATATCCATCAATCACACAAAATGATATCCAATGTCAGACACATAGTCCATTTACAAGTCCACTCTGGGTCTGAACGAAACTGGAGGCACCTTGTACCTCGCATATCCATCGATATCCAAGTACATATGGACGATCACCAACTAATTCCCTCCTCTTGGGTGTACAGCCCAATCAAGATCATTAGTAAATATCCAAACGATGTGAAGACCTCTGGTCTTCGACCACCGTGTTCATCCTCGACAGATCGTCGATTCAGTTATTCAGAATGGGATAAACCCGGCCTTTCCGAATAACTCACGTATATAATAAACAAGTGTTACACAAACACAACTTACGCCTCATTCCAATTCAGAATATTCTTTTATTCAAATATTCTTACACTTTGAGAAAGGTTCCCATTAGTTTTATCAAAGATAAATTCTTTAAATTTATTTTTTAATCTTCTTTTGACTATCAATTCAAACCAAATTATGGTTTATCCAAACTATTAGGGATTAGCGAACCTTACCGAAGTAATCACTTGTTAAATTTCCCAACCCCAACCTATTCATCCCATGAAGTAAAAATGGTCATACTTCATATCTAACACCACGGTGTTATCTGTAAATTCAATTACCATTTCACGTTCAAATCTCATTAAAAGTTTAACTATCTCCGGGAGCAAAACTGGTGATACTCCATTCTCGATCTTTTCAATCTAATTAAAGATTCATTAAAACTCCACTTGGTTTTAATCCTCCCAAAAATCAATATTAATGATTGTTTAACTTGGGAAATCATATCCTGTCTTTAACTGGGTTAGAGAACCAATGTCATTTAAAGCACGGTTCACGATAAACCCAAAATCACATTCTATTCCATCAGCCTTTAACCGTAAATTAGCAAGTGAACAATTCCCTAAGTAATAACCCCAAAGGCCGAAACCAACATCAGATCAATACCCAGGAAACCATTCAACTTAACTAATCCCCAGATAGTTTCTGATTTTCTTAACTCCGTTGGGTCTAAGAACGGTATTGTTAAAGATATCATTCACGACAACCCAAATCACATTCCACTAACGATTGAATCTTCATGGAGAACAAATCGATATATATACTCGATATAAACTTCCATATCCGACTAACAATATAAATGGAATAACGGTAAAGCCTTTTAAATTACATGTATATTAGCAGTCCTCATCCACAGAAATTCACTTCAATTATTACCAAATCGAATTCCATTCCATTCCAAATTATTTTATTAAATTGGAAAACTTTACATTGGAAAATCTCCTTTAGATATTAACCAAAGATTTATAAATTCCAAATCACATTTCACTGTAAATCGGGTTAAAGAACGAATGTCGTTAAAACACAGTTCACAACAAACCCAATTCACATTCCATTAATTATCAGGTTAAATAACAAGTGTTATTTAAAACACCGTTCATGATGAACCCGAAAATTAATTCCAATTCAATTCCAATTAAATATCAATTAATTGGTATTCTTCATTAAATCTAAATAAAAGATTTAATCTTTTTCTCAACTGGGTTTCAGAACAGTGTTAATGAAGACACCATTCACGACAAACCCAAATCCCATTTGATATTAAATACAAGGCTTTGAATAGAAAATATATCGGCTTATATTCAATATCAAATACTATAACCAACAAATATTGTATTGGAAATAACGATATAAATATATCTTTTATATTTCCATAACAATATCTGTATAATCACGAAATCCAATATCGAAATATTCCGAAGACAATTTCGGTTCAAATCTATTCCAATTCAATTATTGGAAATTCTGGTTACTTTTAAAACCCTTTCAAATCCAATTTATTTATTTCAAAAATAAATGAATTATAGTTCTATTTCAAAACTAGTTTATTTCGATAAAAATCTATTTTTATCTTTTCAAATATGGAATTTTTCATCCCATTTCTTTCCAAATCATTTCTTATGATTTTACACATATTATTGCTATTTTTAATAATTTTATCAAGGCCCGTACAGTCGATTCCCATCAACGGCCATCGAACTGCACTTACAGCGACCTTTTCCAAATTTGATTTAGACATAATTCCAAATCCAACCGTTAGATTTCTAATTTCTTGTATTCGTTAAAAAACTCTTTTTGATACGATCTTAACGATTCCGGTTTTAGGAGAATCCGACGGTCGGATCTCCCGTAATATCCGTTCGAAGTCAATGGTCGAAATTCGCAAACTACTGCAACGCGGCGTGTTTTATTCAAGCCATTATATTATATATATATATAATATATAATATATATTTCGTCGATTTCCATTTAAAACGTATTTTATAAATCGTTTTCAATTCGTTTTCAAAACGATTTCAACTTCATATTCAATTTTTAATCAAAATTGAATATTCCGTATCATCGATATATAAATGATAATATTTTAAAAACATTAGATTTTGAAATCTATTCCTTTTCAATATTCATTATAAAAAATGAATAAAATTGATACAAATATTGTTCACGTCAAAATGGCGTCAATCTAATCAACACGGCTTTATATATTTAAATATAATCCTGCCCATCCCAAATCGGACATCAAAATCACATTTTGATTTATTACAGAATATTATTTTAAAATATTCGTTATTTTAAAATAATCGTTATTTTAAAATATTCATTCTTTCTGAACTTGAATCAGACACAGTCAAATACCATACAATGTGATTTATATGGATTTCATACACACACGTACACTACAACAATCAAACACAGTCAACCGTCACCCAAAGGGCATTCTACAACACATAAGCATCAAATATAATTATTTAACGCTTATAACAACCTGTCAATCAATCGATCGACGTATATCTAATTATTGGGACTAGTGTATGGCCAATTTCATCCCAACACTCGTGTGGGGTTTTCAAACAATCAAACATAGGTTTTATTTGTGCAGTTGGGCGATGTGTAAAATTTATCGTCCCAATCCATATCAATCAAATGTGTGTACATAAACAAATCGTCCGATTTGATTCTAAATATTTATTTTATATACACGTTAAAATTATATTTTTAACTATAAAATATTTATTTCCATTCCATATCACACAATCAATTTTTCACAACACATCAATCAAACAACCAAGTCATCAATGGCCTGTGGACGACGGGTGTCGGATGCTGCTAAGCATCGTCTGCATCCTAGTATATAATTCAAATAAAAAACAAATTAAAAGTGAGGAGTTCTCACCTAGAGCTAAACCAAACGCCATGACTCTTCATATGTAGGAAACCTTCGTCTTGTTTCCAACGCAGTCTGTTTCACGAAGTTTATATTAAAAATCTCATTTTTATAACTTTGCCATATATATAAAAATCGGATTTTTTTTACTTTCCTACCATATACATAAAGATTCAATTTTTATACACTATTCACATAAAGAAAAATCTAATCTTTATATTGCTTCTTCCTATATATAAAAATCATATTTTTATATCGATGTTCGTATAATAAACATCATATTTTTCTCCCGCCTTTCCCTATATAAAAATCACATTTTTACAATGGCATTTCATATATAAGAAATCATATATTTTTATCGCTTCTTTCTATATAAAAATTGTATTTTTATATATCTACTTCTTATATAAAGATCGAATTTTTATTTTGCCAAGACATATATAAAAATATCGTCTTTCTATATATAAAAATATCGACTTTCCTATATAGAAATATCAAACTTTCCTATTTAAAAATATCGTCTTTACTACAACAAAAATATAATCTTTACTATGATAAAAATATAATCTTTACTATGATAAAAATATAATCTTTACTATAAGCTAAAAATCATATTTTTATTAATTTTATAATATAAAAATCATATTTTTATTATCTCTATAATATAAAAATCATATTTTTATTATTAGTTTCAAAAATCAAACCTTTCCTATTTAAAAATATATGCTTTCTATATTAAGAATCGAGTGTTTTATAATCTAAAACATCACACAAATGAAGATTAACAAAAGTAAATAAATAAATAAATAAAAGGAAAAGCTTGTAGTTAAAACCGAGAGTGGGGGTTGTTGTTCATCATTGGAGGGGCGGAGGCTTGCGCAGGGGAAGGGGGTTATGCACAAGGCGGTGGCGGCGTCCTCAGTTGATCAGAGGCGCTATGGATTTTTTTTTTGAATTGGGGAGTGGGGTTTGGGGCTCACGTATGAAAGGAGAGAGAAGAGAGGGGAGGAAGGGGGAGAGGTGGCGCATCGCCTGAGGAGGGGGACGCGTTCGTCGCCGGTGGTGGCTTGAGGAGGGGAACGGCGGGAAAAGGGGATCGGGTTTCTTCTATTTTTTCTTTCTTTTTATTCGACTGAACGTGGAGAAAGAGTGTGGAAAGGGAGGGTTATATAATATATATATATATATATATATATATAATTAATTAATTTAATTCCTAAAAGCAACTTTTTATTTCGACATCGAAATCAAACCCACCAACTGTCGTCCATAGCTAATTACCCCCATTCCGAACACAATGGGATATGTATCGTACGCCAGTTCGATCGTTTCCATCAAAATCAAAATATAAATCTATACTCTGAATTTGAACGCAAATTTCAATCTACCGGGGCCACACATAGGCTCTAAAAATTCCCGAAAAATATTTTCTAGCTTCGTATTGACGATACGGTCCTAACAAAACTAATTTTGTCAAATTATGAGACCGTTAGAAAAATGGCCATTTTCTGGTCGATCGAAATTGACTGAAACTGTTAAAACACGTTTTCTTTTGCCACGCTCACAGATTGATTTCAAAAATTATGAATTTTGGAATCTAGCTATAACTTGACATCCCGGATCCAACGAAAGTGATTTTGTCGAAAACAGAAATCGTTTGCAAAATTTCCATTTTTAAGGGCTAAATTTCCATAGCGACTACTCTGAATTTTCAACTGGGCATAACTTTTTATTCCCGCTATGAAATTTCAATTTTTCGGATTCGCTGGATAGATATTCTCAAATAGATTCTAATATTTTTCATTTCGCCAAAATCCGGTTTATTTTGAATCGTGTACACTCATTTGAAATTTGAAATCGAATTTTCAAACTACCGCGCCATTTTCAATTCCTTTTATAATTAAAATAAAATATTTATATTCTAATGTCGATTCAAATAAATATATTCATTCTAATTCTATTCAAAATAAATTTCTTGTCGTTATTATTTAAAATAAATCATTTTAAATATTCAAAATTCTCTAAAATTGCCAAAATAAAAAAATTTAAATTGGCTCGGATTTCTGGGTTATTACAATCTCCCCCACTTAAAGCTTTTTGTCCCCGAATGGAACGAAGCTGAAAGTTGTTTAACTAATCTACTCAACTTTCATTATTTTCATTATTGCTTAAGTTCTTCAACATTTCAGTTTCTAAGAACTTTTCAAAATTTTCAAAAATTTGGCTAACACCCTAAATTTTCGAAAAATTTCGCCATAACCTCCCCTGCACGGGAGCACCGGGAAAATCCCGAAATTGCTATATAGGCCTCTCCAATCCAAAAAGAAAAAGAAACAGCCAAGTACCTAGCCAATCGGCTTATAAAATCATCAAAAAACCCCAAGAAATACAATAAACATGTACCTATTTGTCGGGAAAACAATTTTATTCCTCTTCTCTAGCCTCCTTGCTATGACCTGTTCAATGGATACACATGTATATGCATGCAATTTCAAATAATTTTCAATTCAGTCCAATATTTGATACAATTTGGCTAAATGGTTCAAATTTTAATTAATCAACAAATAATCAAACAACACAACCAGCAATCAATTTGTTGATTAGCTTTTCAAATTCATAACTTTGATACATAGTCCAAAAATCAGATTTTTGATGCCAAATCACAACAATAAGCCCTATCTAGCTTTGGTTCTCACATCAGTCAATTGGAATCATATAGAAATCCCACTTTCGAAACACGAAAATAAATTCTGATGATGACGCGTCAATCATCAGAATCATGTCCGAGCGACTAGAGTGTGATTCTATATCTATCCAGTATATTAAAACTTCGAATACACGTGGATCAGACGTATATGCAAAATCTTTATATACTAGATTGTCCAAATTCAATATAAAATAAATAATCTAATACGAATAATTGATTTAAATTTTCAAAACAAAAATTGTTTTCATTTTAAAAATATACTCTTCACCCTCGTTCTAGGATACTACTGATCCCATCTCTAACGAGTCATTCCCATTGGATATTACTAATCCAATCTCTGATGACTTCTTTCGTATGGTTCTAATGTGTCTTATTCTCGAGCTGTGTAAACCAAAGCTCTGATACCAAGCTGTTACAACCCGAACTTCCCCGTGAAGGAAAGAACGGATTGTACTAAGGACAAGACACATCTGAACACATACAGAAGAACATTTCATTGCTTATTACAACAATTCCATCAGAATAAGAATATACAGAGTATGAATAAATATTATACATCAGAAAAATATCAGAGATTGAAATTACATTACATAGCAGCGGAAAATAATACAAAACACAACTGAAAGAGATATACGGATACAGAGCTTTCCGATTATCATTCCAGCTGTATACCAGGATCCTGTGAATATAAATCTGCAAAACCAAAATTACTAGCTGCCCGTGCGGAAAATAGGGGCAACCAAAGTTTAGGTTAAAACAATGAACTCCAGGTCAGTCATGTGACTGGTGTGAGAACTAAAACAGTTATTAATCTTTATTTTAAAGTTATGTAAATCAAGGGACCACGCCGCATAACACGGAACGGATTTCCTCCCAAGAATACCATTGCATAAAACAACAGCGCAATGCTAAATAAAGAACAATGAAGCTATTATAAGACCCAGCTCCCATCACACAATGCAACACAAGCCGAAGGATAGGGTTTTTTCCTTATAATAGCCAAAAATGCTTGATACGTGAAATTTCATGTTTTACTATTACTATAAGTGTATAGTGTCAAAACAATTTCAATTATAAGTATCAATCATAGACGGCATAAGTGCCCCATACCACTATGTCGCCATATATAGGTTCTACAATCAAAACCGCAAAGTCACGTATTGGAAGTTGGATTTCCATCTGTGAACCGAGGCAAGGGATCGTCCTCACCGCTTCGAGACTCTCTAGCCTGAGCCTCAAGTCAGAGCTCGAGTGACCTTTGGATCATCGGGGCTGGTCCACCGATGTGGATTAAAATGCCTGAACACTGCGTTTCCCCGCCCTTTGGGGCGTAAATGAGTCCAATGACTCCATCGGCTAACCGTAGTCACCGATATATCCGAGGCGCCTCGCAATCCAACAACCACACAGGTGAAAATAATATAAATGTCAGGGCTGGTAGGTCACTGACACCGCCATATCTAGAAAGAAATGCATGCTCTCCCTGATATCCTCTCCCGTTTTTGGTTCACAACCGGGCTGTGAGGCTCGCGAATTAATGCTACACAAAGCTATGCCACACAGGCGGTGCTTTGATCATCAACAACAAGACTCTGCTTTTCAACAGAAGCTTTGATCATTTGCATCTTAGCATGCCACACAGGCAAACCACTCCATGTAACCGATATCCATCAATCACACAGAATGATATCCAATGTCAGACACACAGTCCATTTACAAGTCCATTCTGAGTCTGAACGAAACCGGAGGCACCTTGTACCTCGCATATCCATCGATCTCCAAGTACGTCTGGATGATCACCAACAAATTCCATCCTCTTGGGTGTACAGCCCAATCAAGATCATTAGTATTTATCCAAACAATGTGAAGACCTCTGGTCTTCGACCACCGTATTCATCCTCGACACATCGTCGATTCAGTTATTCAGAATGGGATAAACCCGGCCTTTCCGAATAACTCGCGTATATAATAAACAAGTGTTACACAAACACAACATACGCCTCATTCCAATTCAGAATATTCTTTTATTCAAATAATCTTACACTTTGGAAAATGTTCCCATTAATTTTATCAAAGATAAATTCTTTAAATTTATTCTTTAATCTTCTTTTGACTATTAATTCAAACCAAATTATGGTTTATCCAAATTAGTCGGGATTAGTGAACCTTACCAAAGTAATCACTTATTATATTTCCCAACCCCAACCTATTCATCCCATGAAGTAAAACTGGTCATACTTCATATCTACACCATAGTGTTATCGGTAAATTCAATTACCATTTCACGTTCAAATCTCATTAAAGGTTTAACTATCGCCTGGAGAAAAACTGGTGATACTCCGTTCTCGATCTTTTCAATCTAATTAAAGATTCATTAAAACTCCACTTGGTTTAAATCCTCCCAAAATCAATATTAATGACTGTTTAACTTGGGAAATCATATCCTGTCTTTAACTTGGATAAAGAACTAATGCCATTTAAAACACGGTTCACGATAAACCCAAAATCACATTCTATTCCATCATCCTTTAACCGTAAATTAGCAAGTGAACAATTCCCTAAGTAATAACCCCGAAGGCCGAAACCAACATCAGATCAATACCCAGGAAACCATTCAACTTAACTAACCTCCCGTTAGTTTCTGATTTTCTTAACTCCATTGGGTCTAAGAACAGTATTATTAAAGATAACATTCACGAACCCAAATCACATTCCATTAACGATGGAATCTTCATGGAGAACAAATCGATATATATATATATATACACACACACACACAATCGATATAAACTTCCATATCCGACTAACAATATAAATGGAATAACGGCAAAGCCTTTTAAATTCCATATATATTAGTAGTCCTCATCCACAGAAATTTACTTCAATTATTACCAAATCGAATTCCATTCTATTCCAATTTATTTTATTAAATTGGAAAACTTTACTTCTGAAATTCTCCTTTAAATCTTAACAAAAGATTTATAAATTCCAAATCAAATTTCACTGTAAATCGGGTTAAAGAACGAATGTCCTTAAAACACAGTTTACAACAAATCCAATTCACATTCCATTAATTATCGGGTTAAAGAACAAGTGTTATTTAAAACACTGTTCGTGATGAACCCGAAAATCAATTCCAATTCAATTCCAATTAAATATCAATTAATTGGTATTCTTCATTAAATCTAAATAAAAGATTTAATATTTTTCTCAACTGGGTTTAAGAACAGTTTTAATGAAGACACCATTCACGACAAACCCAAATCCCATTTGATATTAAATACAAGGCTCTGAATAGAAAATATATCGGCTTATATTCAATATCAAATACTATGACCAACAAATATTGTATTGGAAATAACGATATAAATATATCTTTTAAATTTCCATAACAATATCTGTATAATCACGAAATCCAACATCGAAATATTCCAAAGACAATTTCGGTTCAAATCCATTCCAATTCAATTATTGGAAATTCTGGTTACTTTTAAAACCCTTTCAAATCCAATTTATTTATTTCAAAAATAAATGGATTATAGTTCTAGTTCAAAACTAGTTAATTTCGATAAAAATCTATTTTTATCTTTTCAAATATGGAATTTTTCATCCCAATTCTTTCCAAATCATTTCTTATGTTTTTACATAAATTATTGCTATTTTTAATAATTTTATCCAGGCCCGTACAGTCCATTCCCATCAACGGCCATCGAACTGCACTTACAGCGACCTTTTCCAAATTTTATTTGGACATAATTCCAAATCCAACCGTTAAATTACTAATTTCTTGTATTCATTAGAAATCTCTTTTTGATACAAACCCAACGGTTCCGGTTTTAGGAGAATCCGACGGTCGGGTCTCCCGTAATATCAGTTCGAAGTCAATGGTCGAAATTCGTGAACTACCGCAACGCGACGCGTTCTATTCAGGCCATTATATTATATATATATATATATAATATATTTCATCGATTTCCATTTAAAACCTATTTTATAAATCGTTTTCAATTCGTTTTCAAAACAATTTCAACTTCATATTCAATTTTTAATCAAAATTGAATATTTCGTATCATCGATATATAAATGATAATATTTTCAAAACATTAGATTTTGAAATCTATTCATTTCGATATTCATTATAAAAAAAATGAATAAAATCGATACAAATATCGTTCACGTCAAAATGGCGTCAATCTAATCAACACTGCTTTTTATATTTAAATATAATCGTGTCCATCCCAAATCGGACATCAAAATCACATTTTGATCCATTACTGAATATTATTTTAAAATATTCGTTAATTTAAAATATTCATTCTTTCTGAACTGGAATTAGACACAGTCAATTACCATACAATGTGATTTATATGGATTTCATACACACACATACACTACAACAATCAAACACAGTCAACTATCACCCAAAGTGCATTCTACACTGCGTAACCATCAAATATAAATATTTAATGCTTATAACAACCTGTCAATCAATCGATCGACATACAGCTAATTATTGGGACTAGTGCATGGCCAATTTCATCCCAACAACCGTGTGGGGTTTTCAAACAATCAAACATAGGTTTTATTTGTGCAGTTGGGCGATGTGTAAAATTTATCGTCCCAATTCATATCAGTCAAATGTGTGTACATAAACAAATCATCCGATTTATTTATAAATATTTATTTTATATACACGTTAAAAATATAATTTTTAACTATAAAACATTTATTTCCATTTCACATCACACAATAAATTTTTCACAACACATCAATCAAACAACCAAGTCATCCATGGTCTGTGGACGACGGGTGTCGGGTGTTGCTAAGCACCGTCTGCATCCTAGTATATATTTCAACTAGAAAACAAATTAAAAGTGAGGAGTTCTCACCTAGAGCTAAATCAAATGCCACGACTCTTCATACGTAGGAAATCTTCGTCTTGTTTCCAACGCAGTCTGTTTCACGAAGTTTGTATTAAAAATCTCATTTTTATAACTTTGCCATATATATAAAAATCGGATTTTTTTTACTTTCCTACTATATGCATAAAGATTCAATTTTTAAACGTTATTCACATAAAGAAAAATCTAATCTTTATATCGCTTCTTCCTATATATAAAATTCATATTTTTATATCGATGTTCATGTAATAAACATCATATTTTTCTCCCGCCATTCCTTATATAAAAATCACATTTTTATAATGGCATTTGATATATAAGAAATCATATATTTTTATCGCATCTTTCTATATAAAAATTATATTTTTATATATCTACTTCTTATATAAAGATCGAATTTTTATTTCGCCACAACATATATAAAAATCCTGTCTTTCTATATATAAAAATATCAACTTTCCTATATAGAAATATCGAACTTTCCTATTTAAAAATATCGTCTTTACTACAATAAAAATATAATCTTTACTATGATAAAAATATAATCTTTACTATGATAAAAATATAATCTTTACTACAAGCTAAAAATCATATTTTTATTACTTTTATAATATAAAAATCATATTTTTATTATCTCTATAATATAAAAATCATATTTTTATTTACTCTATAATATAAAAATCATATTTTTATTATTTCTATAATATAAAAATCATATTTTTATTATTAGTTTCAAAAATCAAACCTTTCCTATTTAAAAATATATGCTTTCTATATTAAGAATCGAGTGTTTTCTAATCTAAAACATCACACAAATGAAGATTAACAAAAGTAAATAAATAAATAAATAAATAAATAAGGAAAAGCTTAAAGTTAAAACCGAGAGTGGGGGCCGTTGTTCATCATTGGAGGGGCGGAGGCTTGCGTAGGGGAAGAGGGGTGGCACACGAGGCGGTGGCGGCGTCCTCAGTTGATCGGAGGCGCTGTGGTTTTTTTTTTTTTTTTGAATTGGAGCATGGGGTTTTGGGGGCTCACGTATTAAAGGAGAGAGAAGAGAGGGGAGGAAGGGGGAAGAGGTGGAGCGTCGCCTGAGGAGGGGGAAGCGTTCGTCGCCGGCGATGGCTAGAGGAGGGGGCGGTGGGAAAAGGGGATCGAGTTTTTTTTTATTCGACTGAACGTGGAGAGAAAGTGTGGAGAGGGAGGGTTATATAATATATATATAATTAATTTATTTAATTCCTAAAAGCAACTTTTTATTTCGACCTCGAAATCGAACCCACCGACTGTTGTCCATAGCTAATTACCCTCATTCCAAACACAATGGGATATGTATCGTAAGCCAGTTCGACCGTTTCGATCAGTTTCTGTCAAAATCAAAATATAAATCTATACATTGAATTTGAACGCACATTTCAATCTATCGGGGCAACATACGGACTCTAAAAATTCCCAAAAAATATTTTCTAGCTTCGTATTGACAATACGGTCCTAACAAAACTAATTTCATCAAATTCTGAGACCGTTTGAAAAATGGCCATTTTTTGGTCGATCGAAATTGACTGAAACTGTTAAAACACGTTTTCTTTCGCCACGCTCACATATTGATTTCAAAAATTATGAATTTTGGAATCTAGCAATAACTTGACATCCCGGATCCAACGAAAGTGATTTTGTCGAAAACAGAGATCGTTTGCAAAATTTCCATTTTTAAGGGCCAAAATTCCATAGCGACTATTCTGAATTTTCAACTGAGCATAACTTTTTATTCCCGCTATGAAATTTCAATTTTTCGGATTCTTTGGAAAGATATTCTCAAATAGATTCTAATATTTTTTGTTTCGGCAAAATCCGGTTTATTTTGAATCCTTTTCATTCATTTGAAATTTGAAATCGAATTTTCAAACTACCGCGCCATTTTCAATTCCTTTTATAATTAAAATAAAATATTTATATTCTAACGCCGATTCAAATAAACATATTCATTCTAAATCTATTCAAAATAAATTTCTCGTCGTTATTATTTAAAATAAATCATTTTAAATACTCAAAATTCACTTAAATTGCCAAAATAAAAAATTTTAAATTGGCTCGAATTTTCGGATTATTACAAATAATTTTCCTTTTAATCACTTGAATAGGCCGACCAACTCAAAATTGGTTCCACCCTTCACTTCATTTGTTTGAACCTGATTCCCTTTTTCTTTTTACTTGAAAATGGAGGCCGACACATTGAACCAGGGTTTCTGAAAACTCCCCCAAATCGATTCGATGGCTTTTGGAATTGATGAAACTGAGGCTCGAGTGTTTGTGGCTATGTGATTCTTCAATTTGGCTTTCTCTGATTTGGGAGTTAGGGTTTTCTACACTCCAAATCTCGAACGTATGCTTCTGGAATCAAATCTCTGAGCTTCAAAATTATGAATGGCTTTTGTACTTCGATTTGGATGCGGTTATGATCGAAAACTTGGTGAGTATTTTATGATATGGTTTTTTTCGATTTTCTCTTTGAATTTTTGGCTGCGTTTTTCGATTATGGCCAGTGATGAAATAGTGATATTATGTAGGGTAATTCGAACCTTAGAAAACTCTGATTTCGTGTATGTGGCTTGACTGATTCTTCTCGTGTTTCCCTTAATGATATTCTCAGTTAAAATTGATGAAATTTGTTTCCTTGAATTGCTCGACATTAAAATGTGAACCATGTATATGTTAGCTGCATTTTTGAACCGATTGATCCCTTGCCCAAAATTGTTCTTCTGAAGTTTTTAACATATCCTTTATTTTTGGAAATGAAATTAAAGTGTGGTCCTCTGGTTTGAACACATGCCCGAATTCTAGAATTAATTCTTGACTCTTTTAAAAAAGTGTTGAGCATATCTGGAATTGATTCTTGCCTTAAAATGGTTTTATTCAAAACTGGAAACATATTGAAAAGATTTCTTGATACTTAAACTCTTGCCAAGTTAGTCATGCATCCTACTTTGATTGAAAGAATTTCAATTCTGGAAATCAATGAATTTAAAAAAACTTTACCAAAACTGACTCTTTGATTTGTTGCATATAAGATAATTCTGATTGCTCCAATGCCTTTATTATATACTGCTCCATGTATTTGCCAAGTTGAACCATGTCAGTTTTGACCATGCTAACTTGTTGTGCACCCATATACATACATGTATCTGAATTCTCCTATCCCATTGTAAAACTGCTATGTACACATTCATGAACTCCTTGCCAATACTAAGTTTGAGCTCCCATGTTACTTTAACCTTTGTGTACACTGACATGTTGATTTGCACTGACTGGCTGCTGCCATGATCATATGGGTTGCAACATGTAGTTGTCAGACTTGTATGTGTTCTCCTTAAAACTGAGTCATTCATGTTGGCATCCATTCCACTGTTGCATTTGGGCTATAAGTGATCCACTGACCATATACATGCAGTTTTGAACTGTATGGCACCACTTTGACACTATTTGATTGAACATTAAACTGATTTCAGTTGAAAACTTGACCATATTTGAGATGTTGCACTTGTGCACCATGAACTATGCACTATTGATCTTTGCTCCATGTATATTTGACATGTATATGCTGTATATGCTGTAACTCTTGGAATTTATCCATCATGAACAATTTGTAGCTCGACTACTAGCTGGATGTATATACATTCTTGAATGCTGGCAGTAGCTTCACCCAAACATGATTGCTGAACCTTGTTTTGCACCCTGTCCTCACTTGCATGTACATGTTGGCTTGCATCTTCCTGAATCATGCTGCTTTGAACCATGTTTTTGCTGTCTGAGCAGAAAGTTATCTACCATGTAAAAATCACTTGATCTTGAGTTGATCTCCCATGTTTGCCAACCTATTTTTGGGCTGATCTGAAATTGTTGCATTTCCAAGATATGTTTGAACTGACCATGTTGGTTCGACCATTTGCACACTGATTTGCATTGTGCATTGAGTCGAGATGGTCCTCGTGGATACTTCATAGTTGCACACTGTATTTTGATTGGCGAGGCAGTGTACACGCATATGTATATGCGCGTGTGTGTTTGCAGACCATCAGAAAAATTTTCCTTATCCCTGTACATATACAAACTGGCAGCCTTGTGGTATTTACAACATTTCACTGTGAATGTCAAAAGCTGTCTAGACACAGATGAATCAGATCAAGTCATGAAAAATGATGACAAACACACCAAAATTATGAGGTAAATTAAGTTTTAAAACTAAAATTTATATCTGCATGTATTTAGTTTTATTTCTATTGTAGTGTACTGTGTGTGTTTCTGTTCTATATGACAGAAGCAGATGGTGACTGGACTGACGGTGAGGACTGAAAATACAAGACTTTGTCATTGTATAAAAAAAAGTGTATGAGTCAATGTGTCTGTATAAATATGAAATTGTACAATGAGTGTCAGAGTGAATCTGTAGTGAGGAGCTTTGTATATAATGAAATTGATTATATTGTAATGAATATCAGTGAAATGTCCAAATAGTGGAGTTGTAAATCTGTACTATTTGAAAGTTGAAATAAAATATTATATTTAATAAAATACTATTTGAATATTTAATTCTTGTTCTGTAGTATTTTATATAAATATAAATATTATATTTCTGTCTGTGATATAGAATAATAGTACAGTAACAAACATATTTAAAATATTATTTATTTGGTTGTTATCGTCAAACAAAAATCATATAATTGTGTATACAACTACGTCATATTCAACAATCTCCCCTTTTTGAGGATGTCAAACAAATAAAGGTTTTGAGCACAATAAACGTGTTTGACAGTGAATATTGAACTCCCCTAATTTTTTAGCTCCCCCTATAACTGTGCATGAGTGAAAAGAATGAAAATTAAATTGGAATTTCAAAATTAAAATATTTGTAAAATATTCACTCATAAATCAATATCTCAATCCATTCTCCCCCTTTTATTATCATCAAAAGTATATAGAATTTAAAATATAGATGAAAAATGACTAAAAACAATAATTTTCGCTTAAGAGGAAGAATGACTAAAAACAATAATATTCTAAGTACTAGTGGCACATTTCACGTTGTAGAGAATAACGGATTTACGATGAAATTTATATATAATGGAGAGAGTTAAAAAAAATGATTCCAGTTATTTTCAAAAGAATTTTATTAAAATTGAGCATAAAAACAATGATTGATTTGGACTATAATTATAAATTCAATTTAAATGACAAAATCAAATAATCTTAAATCCCAATAACTATCAATCAACAAATCATAATATTTCATAAAATATTAACACATTTCACAAATTAGAACATGGATTGATAAGCTGGTTTTTACACACTAAGGGGAATTTCAAATAAAAATTTATTTAGCAGTTTATTCCTTTATCTTTTTATTGTTATCTAAGAGAACACTGACCACGCATAACCAGAGCTTGGATTTTTAAATGAGGTCTGTCGCAGCTTAAATTATAAGTTGTCTCATAAACATTCATGACCAGAGCTTGGATTTTTAAATGAGATTATAAACACACTTATGGATTAATTATATATATTTATCATTTTCTATACCAAAAGAAAACTCCTCAGTATATAAAACCAATATGGATGATAGAAATGCGCTAGGTACAGAAATGGTTTGTGAAATAAATTTCGAAATTAATTATATTATGAAATATCCTCGACTGTACCGGGATCATTGAAACTTTTCAATTATCACTAATTCTGAATAATAATATAGTCCAATTTCTATCACAATTATTTCTACTGTTTATTCAAAAAGATTTTAAAACATATTAACTCTCCACATTAATATAAAATTATGATGGATGGTAGAAATATGATAGATAATGAAAATGGTCATGAAATAATCGCCTCAAAGATATTATAATAACTATTCAACCATCATATAACCCTAAATAAAATATCCTCTTGTTGTGAAATGTACAGCAGCCACAATTCATTACAATTTCAAAATCTAATAATAATTTTGATGAATTATAAATACTGTTCCATTAGGTTATTGATTTTAATTTTTGAATGAATAATCAATAAATAATTTTAAAATTGAAAATCAATTACAAGAGGGAAATGAAAGATCTATACAAGACATGAGATATTAAGAAATATATATACATGTTGATAATAAACAAAACAACACTTCTAAACTGGTATCACTTTATGTCTCTATTAATGAGGATTGTAACAAGACACTAAAGACAAACAAGGATATCACAGACAAAAGAATTTTAAGCACAAAGCCCAAATAGACAAGACTTACAAATCAGGCACTTTTATCAGAGCAGCAACAGTTCTTCTCAAAACAAGCAGTCATTTAAAGCATTATCAAAACAATATCAGAGCAACACAAAAAATCAGTTCAAAGCAGACTTGTCATGAAGATAGTAACAAAAAGTGATTCATGATTCAAGATTAAAATATAGTTTATTTGAAATCATTTGAGAAATATGAAAATCTCAAGATTCAGTGAATCAATCGCACCAGATTAAATTTCAGATTCAAGATATGTGTGAGATTTAATAAATCAATTATTTCAAATGATTTTAGACAAACAAATATTTAGATCAAAAACATCACGAAATAGCAGTGAGATTTAGGACCAGATTTTCAAAAAGAATTTTTCACAAATTTTTGTGACAGTGATATAAGAAAATTTTCGTAATAATTGCATCAGAATTGAGTAATAATTCATGATCCAAAAAATAGTGGTTTATTCAAAATCACTTGAAAAAAATGTAAATCTTGAGATATAATGAGTAAATCACACAAGATTAATAATTTCAGACCTGAGAGGTGTGTGAGATTCGAAATACCGGAAATTTTCAAGTGATCTCAAACAAACCAAAATCCAAACTAGATGATCATGAATAACAGTGAATGTTAAGATGTAAGCAATGATTCAAGATAGAACAAAAATATCCAAGCCAGTCTGAAAATCAATGGAATTCACAACTGTAAAATAGTAGTGTGCTGTAATGAGTATAAATTTCAAGCTTTTCTAAAATGAATTAGAAGAACCTCAAAACAACATAGGTGTGTGAAATTTCATTAAATTTTTGGATCTTCAAAAAAAATTAGAATTCAAATTAAGAGTGTTCAAGATATGACAAGAATACATCAACATTCTTATGGATAAAGAAATCAAAAAATAAACTTCAAAACAATTGCAGATATTTACAAATTTGAATTCAAGATCGGGAAATGATTAAAAATATCAGAGTTCTATTCAAATAAAGCAAATTTCTAGAAAATCATGAATTCTGCAATTTGAAGTTAAGTAAGCTCAGAAGAAAGAAAAAAATGTATGGCCGTAATAAATCAAAATCAGAAAAAAAAAATGGAAGGGGTAGAAGGAGGAATAAACAAAGAAAATAAATATTTACAAAGGTCAGTTCAGAGATCATACCTGAAATCGATGTAAACTAGAATCTCTGACTCAACAAATCATGGCAGGAGGAACTGTGAATGATACAGAAGTATAAACAAGCTTGATTTCAAATTTCTTTTTGCAAAGCAGTTCCTCAGTCTCCACTCGTACCTAACAGTTTGTAAAATCGAGTGGTCTAACAAAGGTTGTAAAACCACTCATAGTTTTGTTCACATCTTTTGGTACCCAAATCTGTTTGTATAACAATCCGTTAGAATCAACTAAAGTACCCTTTGGAACCCAAATTCGTTTAGTTTTTCCAAAAATCATTTTATTTCTTTTTGGGGTCAAAAATGAATTAAGTGAATTGTTATCAAACCAATTCTTATCTCGTTTGTGATTCAAAAACTTTTTGGAATTTTGAAAATTCAAATTTTCAAAATGACTCTTCTTGAAGCAGTTTGTAGGATTTTTAAAATCACAAGAGTTCAAAATTTCAAAATCATTTCTTTTCCCAAAACCAAGACCATTTTTATTTCCTGAAAAGTGTTGGTTTTTCAACAACATATTTAAAGATTTTTCTCTGTTAGAAAATTTGATCAGAGTTAATTCAAGTTGTTGAATTTTAGATTTAAGGTCAGAATTGTCTATAATTAGATTCGAACAACGATTAATACCGATATTTCTCTTTTCAGTATCATTCTATTTCAAAATCAAATTATCATTTTCAAGCAACTTGATTTTGGTCTTGGATTCAAGAATCTCATATTTAAAATTAATTTGTTTTTCAAATTCAAGTTTCTTGAAATTTTCAATCTCTTTTTCAAGCTCATTTAAAATCAAATCACTTTTCAACAAGCTTTCTTTTTAAGTAATTTCATGTTTGGAATTTTTTATGGCCTTAAAATTATTTAATTCTTTTTGCAAAGAATTGTTTGAATCTTTTAGCTCAATCTCGTTATCTTTCAAAATCAGATTTTATTCTTCAAGCCTTTGAATATTATTATTGAGATGAACGAGATCAGTTTTTAATTTCAAACAATTTTCACAATTATAATTTTCAAATTTTATGACATTTGACAGTTTTAATTCCAACCAGTTAATTTTGCTTGTCAACTCATGATTCTTAGATTTCAAAATTTTATTTTTCAGTTGGGGTTTATCAACTGGTTAAATCAACACCAAAGTAAACCAGATCTTCATATGAAAATTTTCTCATTTCATCGTCTGTTGAGTCTCCATCAACTGATCCATCGGAATTTTCATCTGTAAGGCCAGTTAAGCATAGATCTGAATCTGAGTTGACATTTCAGGGTTTTGAGCTGTTGTTGTCAATTTGTCCATACTTCGTATTGAGAGTATTCCAGATTTCCTGCACAATCAAACAATGAGAGATAAGATCAAGCTAATTATTACTAAGATAAGAATAGAGAATATGCATGACATGAGCATTTATAACTTTATTTTACTCATCTAGCATATCACCCGTATTTATAATAATATTCCAATATTCAGAATTAACATATTTTAGATAGAATTCGATTTTCGATTTCCAAATTAAAAAAATCTGTCCCATTGAAAATAATTGGAATATCACCGGACTGACTCTCAGAGGGCTGACAACTACTATCCATGATTCTAGGGTAATGAAATAACCAGGCTCTAGTACTATTTGTTGGATCTAGATTAACCCTAGAAGAGGGTGAATAGGGTTTATCATAGTTTTTACGAAATATTAAAAATTCAGAGAACACAGAATGCAACAGAAATAAAAATGCAGAAAGTAAATGACGAAAGATATACCAAGCTTATGCAAAATCCTGCCTACTGCTGCATTCCTAAGGTTTCTACCAGGTAATAGAACAGATCCCGCTTACAATACCATGTAAACTCGCGAACCCCTCGCTCCTATTCTAATCATATGCTCAAAACCCTAAACTGATCTAATCCCCTAGATCAGATTTCCCCGGATTACAACCCCGTAATCCGTAACCCTAGTTTTTACAGACTCTAGTAAACTATCAGTTAACCCATAACGGAATCCCCTAGAATTTTACAGACTCTAGAAACTGTTTGGATTCGTTTACAAATAAAAGTAAAAATACAACAGATAATAAACTAAAACCCTAGTACTAAAAAGAAAAATAATTTCCCCTTTAATCACTTGAATAGGTCGACCAACTCAAAGTTGGTTCCACCCTTCACTTCATTTGTTTGAACTCGATTCCCTTTTTCTCTGTAACGAAAAGGAATTTCGCTCAATCCGAATCAGTCGCTAAACAGATCAAGAGCGCACGAAACGCTTGATTGTTTTAAGAACACGACAAAATAGAACGCGGACAGAAGAACATTTCATTGTTTATTATAACAATTCATCAGAATACAAGAATATACAGAGTATAAATAAATAATATATAGAAAATATCAGAGGTTACAATACATTACATAGCAGCAGAAAATAATACAATACACAACTAGAAGAGATACACGGATACAAAGCTTTCCGGATAACATTCCAGCTGTAAACCAGGATCCTGTGAATATAAATCTGCAAAACCAAAACTACTAGCTGCCCGTGTCAAAATAAAGGCACCCAGAATTTAGGTTAAAACAATAAACTCCAGGTCAGTCATGTGACTGGTGTGAGAACTAAAACAGTTATTATTCTTTATTTAAAAGTTAGGTAAATCAAGGGACCATGCCACTAACGCGGAACGGGTTTCCTCCCAAGAATACCAGTGCATAAAACAAATAGTGTAATGCTAAATAAAGAAAAATGAAGCTATTATAAGACCCAGGTCCTATCACACAATGCAACGCAAGCCGGGGGATAGGGTTTTACCTTATAATAGCCAAAGCATGCTTGATACGTTAAAACAAATCATTTGATACTATAAGTGTATAGTGTTAAAACAATTTCAATCATAAGTATAAATCATAGACGGCATTACATCCCATGCTACTATGTCACTAATGCTAGGCTCTACAATCAAAACCACAAAGTCACGTAATTGGAAATTGGATTTCCATCTGTGAACCGAGGCAAAAGATAGTCCTCACCGATTCGAGACTGTCTAGCCCGAGTCTCAGGATCAGAGCTCGAGTTACCCTTGGATCGTCAGGGCCGGTCCACCGATGTGGATTAAAATTCCTGAACACTGCGTTTCCCCACCCTTTGGGGCGTAAATGAGCCAACGAATGACTCCATCGGACCCGGATCGTCTGATCTAACTGAGGTGCCTTGCAACAGCAACAACCACATAAGTCAAACTCGTCATGGCGTGTAAAACCACTGACGCCACTTCTAGCTAGAAGGAAACGCATGTCCTCCCAGAGGTCCTCTCCTGTTTTTGGTTCACCACCGGGGTGTGAGGCTCGCGAATTCACGTTACACAAAGCTGTGCCACACAGGCTGTGCTTTGATCATCACCCACAATACTTTGCTTTTCAACAGAATTCTTGATCATATTGCCACTTAAGCATGCCACACAGGCAATTCACTCCATGCGTTTGATATCCATCAATATATAACCTCTGAGCTCGTGCGTCTCAGAGAAGGGCGTTAAGCAAGAAAATAAATTCTCCGCCGCCAAACAGATATATATTTAATAGAAATCAACCACACAGAATAAAATCCAATGTCAGACACATAGTCCATTTACAAGTTCGTTCTGGGTCTGAACGAAACCGGAGGCACTTTCCTCGCATATCCATCGATCTCCAAGTACGTCTGGACGATCACCAACTGTTTCTCTCCTCTTGGGTGTACAGCCCAATCGAGATCATCAGCAATCACCCAAACGATGTGAAGATTTCTGGTCTTCGACCACCGTCTTCATCTTCGACACCACGTCGAATCAGTTATTCAGAATGGGATAAACCCGGTCTTTCCGAATAACTCGCGTATATAATAAACAAGTGTTACACAAACACAACATACGCCTCATTCCAATTCAGAATATTCTTTTGTTTGAATATTATTATACTTTGGGAAAGGTTCCCATTAATTTTATCAAAGATAAATTCTTTAAAATTTATTCTTTAATCTTCTTTGAATATAAATTCAAACTAGTCGGGATTAGCGAACCACACCGAAGTAATCATTTATTTTAATTTCCCAATCCCAACCTATTCATCCCATGAAGTAAAACTGGTAATACTTCATATCTAACACCATGGTGTTATCGGTAAATTCAATTACCATTTCACGTTCAAATCTAATTAAAGATTTAACTATCGCCTGGAGTAAAACTGGTGATACTCCATTCTCGATCTTTTCAATCTAATTAAGATTCATTAAAACTCCACTTAGTTTTAATCTTTAATTGGGTTAAAGAATCAGTGTCATTTAAAACAAGGTTCACGATAAACCCAAAATCACGTTCCATTAATTATCGGGTTAAAGAACAAGTGTTATTTAAAACACTGTTCACAATAAACCCAAAAATCAATACCAATTCAATTACAATTAAATATTATTTAATTGATACACTTTATTAAATCTAAATAAAAAGATTTAATCTTTTTTCTCAACTGGGCTTAAGAACAGTGTTAATGAAGACACCATGCACGACAAACCCAAATCACATTTGATATTAAATACAAGGCCCTGAATAGAAAATATATTGACTTATATTCAATATCAAATTCTACGACCAACAAATATCATATTGGAAATAACGATATATATATATATATATATATATATATATATATATATATATATCTTTCGAATTTCCATAACAATACCTGTATAATCACGAAATCCAACATCGAAATATTCCGAAGACAATTTCAATTCAAATCCATTCCAATTCAATTATTGGAAATTCTGGTTATATTTCAAAACCATTTCAAATTCACTTTATTTATTTCAAAAATAAATGAATTATAATTCTAGTTCAAAACTAGTTCATTTTGATAAAAATCTATTTTTGTCTTTTCAAATGTGGAGTTTTTCAACCCAATTCTTCCCAAATCATTTCTTATGATTTTACACAAATTATTACTATTTTTAATAATTTTATCAAGGCCCGTACAGTCGATTTCCATCAACGGCCATCGAACTGCACTTACAACGACCTTTTCCAAATTTGATTTGGACATAATTCCAAATCCAACCGTTAGATTTCAAATCTCTAATGTTCGTTAGAAAGCACTTTTCGATACGAACCCAATGGTTCCAGTTTTAGGAGAATCCGACGGTCGGATCTCCCGTAATATCCATTCGAAGTCAATGGTCGAAATTCGCGAACTGTTGCGGTGCGACGCGTTCTATTCAGGCCATTATATTATATATATATATATATATATATATATATATAACATATACTTTGTCGATTTCCTTTTAAAACGTATTTTATAAATCGTTTTAAATTCGTTTTCAAAACGATTTCAACTTCCTTTTCAAATTCAAATCAAAATTGAATTTTTCAATATAAATTCGTTTAAAATTCATTTCAACTCGATTTCAATTCAAATCGGTTTCAATTTCAATACGTTTTAAATTCAATTTAAAACGATTTCAATTCTATTTCAATATAATTCGAATTTCAATTCTTTTCAATATAATTCGAATTTCAATTCTTTTCAATATAATTCGAATTTCAATTCTTTTCAATATAATTCGAATTGCAATTCATTTCAATATAATTCGAATTTCAAAATCACATTCTATATTCATTGAAAGATGAATAAAATCGATATAAATATCGTTCACGTCAGAATGGCGTCAATCTAATCAACACGGCTTCGTATATTTCTATATTCAAATATTCTATTTCAAATATTTCTATTCAAATATTTCCTTTTTAAATATTCTATTTCAAAACTGGAATGAGGCCCAATCAACTACCATAGATTTTATTTCTATGGATTTCCATACAACACATGTATACAATAACAACGATGAATAATCAACCATCATCCAAAGTGCATTCTACACTGTATAAGCATCAAATATAAATATTTAACGCTCATAACAGTATGTCCATCAATCGATCGACATACAGCTAATTATTGGGACTAGTGTATGTCATATATCGTCCCAATACCCGTGTGGGGTTTCAAACAATCAAACACAAATTTTATTTGTGCAATTGGGCGATGTGTAAAATTTATCGTCCCAATCAATATCAATCAAATCAGTGTATATAAACAAATCTCCGATTTGTTTAAAATATTTATTTTAAATACACGTTAAAAATTCTATTTTTAACTATAAAATATTTTCCACTATAAAATAATTTATTTCATTTCACATCACACAATCAACTACACATCAAAATCAAACAAACAAGCATACAAGCCGTCCATGGTCTGTGGACGACGGGTGTCGGGTGCTACTAAACACCGTCTGCGTCCTAGTATATATTATTAACTAGAAAACAAAATTAAAAGGTGAGAAGTTCTCACCGAAGCTAATCCAAACGCCACGACTCTTCATATGTAGGAAGTCTTGTCGCTCCCGCCCTTTGTCACTTTCATTGCCCATATTCACTACATAGATAAAATTCGAATTTTTATATTCTCTACCTCATAATAAGTATATTCTTATAATCTCTACTATATAGAAATCATAATTTTATTATCTCCACTGTATAAAAATCATATTTTTAATATGCCACTAGTATAAAAATTATATTTTTAACCTTTCTATATTATAAAAATTATATTTTTAACCTCACTATATAAATAAAAATTATATTTTTATTCTCATATAAAGGTCGCATTTTTACTTCAAAATCATGTGTATAAAAATCCAATTTTTATCCTTCTACATGATTAAAATTATATTTTTATTACGTTATATATAAAATAAAAATCACACCTTTAAACAATTAAAAATCTAGTCTTTAATGAATTAAAAATCGTATCTTTACTATAATAAAAATCTCGTCTTTCTATATATAAAAAACTGTTCTTTTTCTATATACAAAGCTATTCTCTTCTTATTTATAAATCCAAACTTGTTCATTAAAAAAACTGATCTTGTTCATTAAAAAAAAAAAACTGATCTTGTTCATAAAAAAAAACTGATCTTGTTGCAATGCCATTATACATATAGTTTCAGATTTTCTAAACAAGGCATGTTATATATATATATGTATATTCTAAACATTAAACAGGAGATTACCCCTCGCTAGAAGAAGAAGTAGGCCGTGTTCATCTGCTCAAAGCCGGAAGCAAAACCGAACACTCAAACCCAACCTCCCCGGAAATGATCCACCTCCACTCACGCCAGTGATGACCGGACGGCCATCGCACTAACCCACCCTGACCGCCGAGGCGAAGGAGGGGCGAGGTCTGAAATCGATTGGGGGGGACATCGTGGCTCGCGAATAGTCTAAGGTGGGGAGAGGAAAGCGTGGCGGAGAAGAAGAGGGGTGGGGGTAAGGGGTTGCGATGACGGTGGATGGGGTGGCGCGACTGACGCCTGGCGGCGATCCTCCGATCTCGATTGGGGTTCGCCCCTTTTTTTATTTAGTTCGATCTGGAAATGAAAAGGAGGGGGGCCTGAGGGTATAGAGCAAGAGGTTTTTTTTATTTATTTAATTTATTTATTTCCAAAAAGCAACTTTTATTTTCGAACACGAAATCGAACCCACCGCCTGTCGCCCATAGCTAATTACCCCCATTTCGAACACAATGGGATATGTATCACAAGCTGATTCGATTATTTCGAACAGTTTTCGTCAAAATAAAAATATAACTCTATATATTGAATTTGAACGCACATTTCAATTTACCGAGGCCACATGCGGATTCTAAAAATTCCCGAAAAATATTTTCTAACTTCGTATTGACGATGCGGTCCTAACAAAACTAATTTCATTAAATTCTGAGACCGTTTGAAAAATGGCCATTTTCGAGTCGATTAAAATCAACTGAAACTGGTCAAACGCTTTTTCCTTTGCCACGCTCACATATTGATTCAAAAAATTATGAAATTTGAAACCTAACAATAATTTGACATCGCGGATCCAACAAAAGTGGTTTCGTCGAAATCCAAGGTCGTTTGCAAAATGGCTATTTTTAAGGGCCAAAATTCCATAGCGATTATTCTGAAATTTTAACTGGGCATATCTTTTGTTTCCCGCTATGAAATTTCAATTTTTCGGATTCGTTGGAAAGATATTCACAAATAGATTCAAATATTTTTGGTTTCACTAAAATCCGGTTTATTTTGCACCCGGTACATTCATTTGAAATTTGAAATCTAATTATCGAACTACCACGCCATTTCAGGCTCGTTATATAATTAAAATAAATTATTTATATTCTAACGACGATTCATATATATATTCGTTCGAATTCTATTCAAAAATAAATTTCTCGTCGATATTATTTAAAATAATTCATTTTAAATGATCAAACTTCGCTAAATTCGCCAAAATAAAAGTTTTAAACTGGCTCAGATTTTCCGGGTTGTTACATTCTCTTTACTTGAAAATTGCGGCCGACACTTTGAACTAGGGTTTCTTAAAACTCCCCCATATCGATTCGATGGCTTCTGGAATTGATGAAACTGAGGCTCAAGTCTTTGTGGCTATGTGATTCTTCAATTTGGCTTTCTCTGATTTGGAAGTTAGGGTTTTCTACATTCCAAATCTCGAACGTATGCTTCTGGAATCAAATCTCTGACGCTTCGAAATTATGAATGGATTTTGTACTTTGATTGGTTATGATCGAAAACTTAGTGAGTATTTTATGATATGATTTGTCTGATTTTCTCTTTGAATTTTTGGCTGCGTTTTTTGATAATGGCTAGTGTTGAAATGATGATATTATATAGGGTAATTCGAACCCTAGAAAACTCTGATTTCGTGTATGTGACTTGACTGATTTTTCTCGTGTTTCCCTTATTGATATTCTAGGTTGAAATTGATGAAATTTGTTTCCTTGAATTGCTCGACTTTAAGATGTGAACCACGTATATGTTAGCTATATTTTTGAATTGATTGATCCCTTGCCCAAAACTGTTCTTCTGAAGTTTTTAACATATCCTGTATTTTTGGAAATGAAATTAAAGTGTGGTCCTCTGGTTTTATTCAAAACTGGAAACATATTGAAAAAGATTTCTTGATACTTAAACTCTTGCCAAGTTTGTCATGCATTCTACTTTGATTGAAAGAGTTTCAATTCTGGGATTCAATGAATTTTAAAAAAACTTTACCAAATCTGACTCTTTGATTTGTTGCATATGAGATAATTCTAATTGCTCCAATGCATTGATTATATACTACTCCACGTATTTGCCAAGTTGAACCATGTTAGTTTTGACCATGCTGACTTGTTATGCACCCATATACATACATATATCTGAATTCTCCCATCCATTTGTAAAATTGCTATGTACACATTCATGAACTCCTTGCCAATAGTAAGTTTGAGCTCCCATGTTACTTTAATGTTTGTGTACACTGACATGTTGAGTTGCACTCACTAGCCGTTGCCATGATCATATGGGTTGCACCATGTAGTTGTCAGACTTGTATGTGTTCTCCTTAAAACGGAGTCATTCATGTTGGCATCCATTTAACTGTTGCATTTGGGCTATAAGTTATGCAATTACCATATACAAGCAGTTTTGAACTATATAGCACCACTTTGACACTATTTGATTGAACACTGAACTGATTTGAGTTAACAACTCGACCATATATGAGATGTTGCACTTGTGCACCATGAACTGTGCATTGTTGATCTTTTCTCCATGTATATTTGTCATGCATGCATTGTATATGCTGTAACACTTGGAATTTCTCCATCATGAACCATTTGTAGCTCGACTACTAGTTGGATGTATATACATTCTTGAATGTTGATAGTAGCTTCACCCATACATGATTGTTGAACCTTGTTTTGCACCCTATCCTCACTTGCATGTACATGTTGGCTTGCATCTTCCTGAATCAAGCTGCTTTGAACCATGTTTTTGCTGTTTGAGTAGAAAGTGATCTGCCATGTAAAAATCACTTGATCATGAGTTGATCTCCCATGTTTTCCAACCTATTTTGGGGCTGATCTTAAATTGTTGCATTTCCATGATATGTTTGACCTGACCATGTTGGTTTGACCATTTGCACACTGATTTGCATTGTGCAGTGAGTCGAGATGGTCCATGTGGTTACTCCTCGGTTGCACACTATATTTTGATTGGCGAGGCAGTGCACATGTGTATGTATATGCACGTGTGTATTTGCAGACCATTAGAAAATTTTTCCCTATCCCTGTACGTATACAAACTAGCTGCCTTGTGGCATTTACAGTGATTCACTGTGAATATCACAAGCTGTCTAGACACAGATGAATCAGATCAAGTCATGAAAAATGATGAGAAAGAAACCAAAATTCTAAGGCAAATAAAATTTTAAAAATAAAATTTATATCTGCATGTATTCAGTTTTATTTCTATTGCAGTATACTGTATGTGTTTCTGTTCTATGTGACAGGAAAGCAGATGGTGACTGGACTGACTGTGAGGACTGAAAAGACATAAGATAGAACACTTTGTCATTGTATAAGAAAAGTGTATGAGTCAATGTGTCTGTATAAATATGAAATTATACAATGAGTTTCAAAGCGAATATGTAGTGAGGAGCTATGTATAAAATGAAATTGATTGTATTGTAATGAATATCAGTGAAATGTACAAATAGTGGAGTTGTAAATCTATACTGTTTGAAAGTTGAAATAAAATATTATATTTAATAAAATATTGTTTGAATATTTAATTCTTGTCCAATAGTATTTTATATAAATATAAATATTATATAACTGTCTGTGATATAGAATAATAGTACAGTAATAAACACATTTAAAATAATATTTATTTCGTTGTTATCATCAAACAAAAATCATATAATTGTGTATACAGCTACGTCATATACAACAAAGAATTGGATTTTTAGGTTTATCGTGAACTGTGTTTTAAATAACACTTGTTCTTTTGCCCAATTAAAAGTGAAATGTGATTTCGAATTTATAAATCTTTTTATTAAGATTTGAAGGAAAATTTTCCAAAGTAAAGTTTTCCAATTTAATACAATAAATTGCAATGGAATGGAACTTAATTTCCATAACAATCGAAGTGAGCTTCTATGGAGGAAGACTCTTACTATATATGGTATTTAAAAAGGCTTTATTGTTATTCCATTTATATTATTAGTCGAATACAGAAATTGATATCGATTATATACTGATATGTTTTCCATGTAGATTCCATAATTAATGCAATGTGATTTTGGGTTTATCGTGAACTATGTTTTAAATGACATTAGTTCTTTAACCCAGTTAAAGATAGGATTACATGTCTAACATGGTATTTTGATTTGTATTTTTGACCTCTGCTAAATATATATCTGTTTGGTGGCAGAGAATTTATTCTCTTTCTTAACACCCTTCTCTAAGACATACGAGCTTAGAGGTTAAATATCGGTAAAAATCAATGGTACGGTGTAGATTGTCAATGCGGCACGTTTGATTTTCCAAAGTTAAATAATCATTAATATTGACCTTTGGAAAAATTAAAATTAAGTGGAGTTTTAAAGAATCTTTAATTAGATTGAAATGTGAATGTGATAATTTAAATTATCAAATCTGGGAAATGATCGAGAATGGAGTATCACCAGTTTTGCTCCAAGCGATAGTTAAATCTTTAATTAGATTTAAACGAGAAAAGGTAATTAATTTTACTGATAAGCATGGTGATAGATATGAAGTATTACCAGTTTTGCTCCATGGGATGAATAGGTTGGGATTGGGAAATATAACAATGATTACTTTGGTAAGGTGCGCTAATCCCGGCTAGTTTGGATAAACCTTAATTTGATTTGAATTGAGATCCAAAGGAAGATTAAAGTATAAATTTAAAAGAATTTATATTTGATAAAATTAATGGGAACCTTTCCCAAAAGATATGAATATTTGAATAAAAGAATATTCTGAATTGGAATGAGGCGTATGTTGTGTTTGTGTAGCACTTGTTTATTATATACGCGAGTTATTCGGAAAGGCTGAGTTTATACCCATTCTGAATAACTGATTCGACGATAAGTCGACGATGAAGACGGTGGTTGAAGACCGGAGGTCTTCACATCGTTTGTATGATTACTGATGTCTTGATTGGGCGGTACACCCAAGACAAGGTAATAAGTGGTGATCGTCCAGACGTACTTGGAGATCGATCGGATATGCGAGGAGCTCTCTCCTATATTGGACATATGGGACGAGAAATAAGGTGCCTCTGGTTTCGTTCAGACCCAAAACGAACTTATAAATGGATGTGTGTCTAAAATTGGATTTCATTCTGTGTTGATTGATTTCTATTAAATATATATCTGTTTCATGGCAGAGAATTTATTCTCTTGCTTAATGCCTTTCTCTAAGACGTACAAGTTCAGAGGTTATATATCGATAGACATCAATTGGATGGCGTGGTTTACCTGTGTGGCATGCAGAGATTTAGTGATCAAGGCTTCTGTTGAAAAGCAGAGTCTTGTGGTTGATGTTCAAAGCACGACCTTAAAGGGCTTAGCTTTGTGTATAGCATTAATTTGCGAGCCTTACGCCTCAGTATGAGTCAAAAACGGGATAAAAGACGCAGTGAGAACATGACGTTTCTTTCTAGCTATGGGTGATGTCATGGTATGGAGCCCAGGCATTTATATTTTTTACCTATGTGGATGATGGATAACGAGGCGCCTCAGATATATTGGTTACTACAGAGCCGATGGATAGGTCTGATAGGACGGGGGAACGTGTGTTCAAGAATAACCAATCCTCAAACGTAAGAGAGGACGGACACTACACGAACCAAGGGTTGCCTAGAGTGTGTAGTCCTGAGACATTTGCTAGAGTTTCTCGAAGCGGTGAGGAGTACATCCCTTGCCTCAACTCATGACGGAAATCCAATTTCCAATACGGATACATTTATATTTGAAGTCAATTTCTTCGCTTATAGTAATAATAAAAGATAAGATTTCACGTACTAAGCATTATTTGGCTATTATAAGGTAAAACTCTATCGTCCGGCTTGCGTTGCATTGTGTGATGGGACCTGAGTCTTATAATAGCTTCATTTTCTTTAATTAACTTTGTGCTTTTTGTTTTATGCACTGGAATTCTTGGGGGTAAACCCGTTCCGTGTTATACGGCGTGGTCCCTTGATTTACCTAACTTTCAAATTCAGTTAATAACTGTTTTAGTTCTCACACCAGTCACTTGACTGACCTAGAGTTTATTGTTTTAACCTAAACTCTGGGTGCCCCTATTTTCCACATGGGCAGCTAGTAGTTTTGGTTTTGCAGATTATTTCTTTTCCAGGATCCTGGAGTTACAGCTGGAGCTATGTTCGGAACGATCTGTACCCGTGTATTTCTTTCAGTTGTGTTGTGTATTATTTTCCGTAGCTATGTATTTAAATGTAATTTAAATATCTGATATTTTCCAATGTGTAATATTTATTCGTACTTTATTATATTCTTGCACTATGATGTAAATTTTTGTAATAAGCAATGAAATTTTTTTCTGTTTGTGTTCTGATTTGTCGTGTTACCAACTCAATCCGGGTTTTCCTGTAAGGGTGAGTTTGGGCCATTTCATCGTGGCATCAGAGCTTTGGTTTACAGAGCTCGAGAATAAGACACATTAGAACCAAACGAAAGAATTCCTCAGAGATTGGATTAGTAATATCCAATAAGAATGACTCGTTAGAGATATGATCAGTAGTATCCTAGAACGAGTATAAAGAGTGTTATTTTTTTAAAATAAAAATGAAAACAAACTTTGTTTTAAAAATTGAAACACTATTATACATATTTGAGTATTTTATTTTAAATTGATTTTGGACAATCGAGTATATGAAGATTTTGCATATACGCCTTGCAAACATGTATACACAGCCTCAAATATACTGGATAGATATAGAATCACGCTCTAGTCGCCCGAACATGATTCTGATGATGAGCATGACATCATCAGCATTTATGTTTGAGTATTCGAAAGTGGGATATCTATATATTTCCAATTGACTGGTGTAAGAATCAAAACTAGATAGGATTTATTGTTGTGAATTGGCATCAAAAACATGATTTTTGAATATATAAAAATTATGAATTTGAAAATTTAATTAACTAATTGATTGCTGATTGTTGATTATGTTATGTGATTATTCATTTAAACGAACATGTGAACGAAAGGTAAATTTTGCCAAATCAAATCAAATATTGAACTGAGTTGAAAATTGTTTGAAATTGCATACATGTACATGCATATATATATATATATATATATATATATATATATATATATATATATATATATCGAACAGGTCATAACAAGGATGCTAAGAAGAGGAATAAAATTGTATGCCCAACAAATAGGTACATGTTTACCATTTTATTTTCAGAGGAACGGTTCGTGGTGCAGCATCTTGGAGAAGCGGTTCATGGTGCAGCAGCTTGGAGATGTGGTTCGTAGGCGGGCTACACGATCAGGTCGGTTCGGGTAGGGGCGATCTGATCCGATCCGGCTCTTGCATACTTTTCCTGCAACTTCCAACGACTGTTTTTACGCCACACGACGACATTTTCGACCATTCTAACTATTATAAACAATCACAGAGCGTACCATACAGTCATAACAATATGTATAATCAACCACAAACACCAAAACAACAATTTGATATGTTAAAACGGATCAAACATGCCCAAACCCCATACTTTTCCCTTAATCATGTTTAAGCATAACTAATGATAGAATTAGCAAAACTTAACCAAATTAACCCAAACTTCCAATAGAGGTCTAAATAATATTTAAGAATTTCTAAACATTATTCCAGATTTTTAATATGCATAATTTCGTTAATTAACATTAATCTCCCTAATCAACTATAATTAGTGTAAAAATAATGCTAATCACTTACTTTTGCCACAATTAAAACTTTCAGAACTAAAACTCCTCTGATTTGGGTGAATACCAATGTCTAACAGCAGCTCTAACTATGAAATGGTGCTATTTCTCCTTGATTTGATGTTGCTAAGCTTAATCGTTGATTAGAGAGCAATTTGGGATGAAATTAGAAGGTGGAGGCCATTGTTAGGGTTTCTAAGAGGTAAATGGCGGCTAGAAAACTGAAATAGTATGAAAACCTAACTCATTTCAGCCTCCCTATAACCCTAATCCCAAAATGGGTTATGGTCCCATTCACTAATCACCTCATTTGGCCCGGTTAAGCAGTTTTTCACCTTCTAAACCTTATTTCAGCTATGTCTCCCAAACGGTAAATCCATTTTTCACATATGATCACTCTACGGAAAGGTAAAGCATCATCTGGATCTAATGGAAGTGGTTTCAGGTCAAAACTCCTTACTAATCAAAAGTTATGGCAAAAACAAGATCAGTTAAGGGCAAAACGGTCATTTAAAAATCGGCAAAAATCATGAACATGGGAAATGACCCCAATAGTAGTCTTCTAAAGTTACATGACCATCTCGCATGAGAAAGAAATAAATATTCTACGATCCCCTGATGCGTAGAATGCGGGTCATTACACTTCCTCTTCAAATCTCTTCTTAAAATAAAAAGATAGATCTAGGATTCCTCTATTCCAAAATAAAATAAAAGAATTCAGATGTCTAGATCTATGCTGCACAAAAACGGAGAAAACCATGGATCATATCTAGAATTGGGAAAGTATACAATTGAGTGGCTTTAAATTACATTTTTTGTATAATAATGGATCTATCGTTCGCTATTCCCCATTTACGCACATAATAAACATATTGAAGAGCTAATCCGATAAAGTGAGGTTGTGGTGCTTATAGATTAAAATACCTAATAAGTAATTGGATATATGATTTGGACTAGAATCTTATCAGTTCACCATAGTTTGTAGATCAGATCTAGAATTCACCTATGCCTAATTTTATCATAGTATATTTAACTTGTTATTATGAAGAGTTGTTTTATGCCTGTGCTTGTTTTCCTCCTTTCTTTCTTCCCTTTTTATTTTTATAGCTAGGATATCTTCGAGCCTACGTCTATTGCGGATTTATGCGATTGAAACAATATTCGGAAAGGGAAAAGTTTGATTTGGGTATAACATGGGATTGGGAGGTTTGGGGCATAACTTATAATTGGGTTATGGTCATAACTATGCTTGGAATTATGAATGCAACTATGGTGGGATTTATGAATACAAATCAAATTAGAGTTGTGAATATGAAACTGGGATTTTAAGTTGAATTGGGATTATAGGCATAATCTATTGACAGGATTATAAGCATAAACGTGAATTGGGGTTTATGGGTAATTGACATATATTATAATCCAAGATTTGAATTATGGGTATAAGTTATAACAAGAACTTATATGCCTAAGACACGAGGTTAGATTTGGTTTGCGGTAGAAGTCTGCCCGAAACTGCCCGACATATCCAGCAACCGCAAATGGTAATCTAATGTGAGAGGTCTTAGGTGGAAATTGGACCTGTAATGGTGTCAAGACACGAGGTTAGATTCGGATGCGGTAGAAGTCTGCCCGAAACCGCCCGACATATACAGCAACCACAAAGGCAATCTAATGTGAGAGGTCTTGCGCTTTACGGGCATAATATATAAAAATGAACACTTACCCAAGATGACACAGTAAGGTTGACATGGACATAATAAAGGGGTTAAGTGGGTAATATGGGTAGCATGGATAATTTATTAAATTGGAATACTTAACCTAATTAAATCTGTAGTGGTGTTACGAACCAGTTGAATTGAGTAGGGGTTAAGTAAATTTGTTAAAGAAGTGGGAAGGGTTAAGTTAATCTTAATTAATGCCAAATTGGGGAATGATAATAACCTATTATGAATGAACTTGAATAAGAAAAGGAAGGATAATAGGTAGGCTTGTCCTAGGGACAAGTGGGGAAATAACTTATGAAATAAGGTAAGTTGTACTTAATTGAAGATTAAGTAATCTGTAAGGACAAGAATAAATATACAAACGAGGATAACATAAGTTATATGAATAGAAAGGGATTAAGACATAACAGAAGGTTGGTTGAGTTGAGTAATTCTCTGAGTGTCAATCTGATGTTGATTTCGGTCTTCGGGGTTGATGCTTAGGGAGTTATTCTCTTAACCAATGTATATGTGAATTAAGATGTACTTAATTATAAATTAAGTAGGACATTTTATTATAACCATAAGAGGATAATTATTAGATTATGAGAATAACATGTTGTAGGCTTATTAATGAACTTAAATGGATTAAGTTATAAATTGAATTAATAAGCGGGTAGTTTGGTAAACTTGAAAAAGAAAATCAATGTGAATGTAAATAACCAAGTTAATGAGAAAACTGACGAGGTGGTGCAAGTGCGTAATTAATGATTAGACGTAGGTTCTGATGACATATAAAACTAAGGCGCTTGAAGTAGTCCGTACGTTATAAGATGAATAACCCAATTAGGTGGATCATCACGGTGTCATAAAGCACGAGGGAAGCGCACGTTCATTATTCTGGCAACTCCAACGGGATGGAAGGGGAGGCAGGCGGCATCCTGAGACGTTAAAGGTGCTCCTGGTAGTCCTCTGTAATGGTTTAGCTTCGAGCAAGGATTACAGAGGTTGGGTCTGCACGGAATTACCAAGTGGGTGGGCCTTGACTGCACAAGTAGGGGGCAGTCAGAATGTTGTACGCGGTGTCATTAAGGGTGGTTCGGCGGTTGCCTCAGGCAGAGGTGGAGGGTCAAGACCAAACGATAGCAAGATCATTGGACGCCTGCCACCAGCAGCCTAAGGAATGCGAAAAGACAAGAGCTAACCCCTAGAGATCGTGAACCTTTGCTATCAAGGGACGGGTGCGGGGAGACCCCACATGGATGTTTAGATTGTTTGCTTGTTAGGGGTGGTTTCCTAGCTCATGTGGTATTTACTAGTTGAGGGAGGGGCTGAGGTGGGGCCATAGCTACCATAGAAAAACCAGACCCGAGAGAAATCTGTACACTAAACACTCTTAGAGGCAGGCCTGTACAGATATAGAAAAGCCCCCGACCGAGTTCCGTGTTTCTGGTGTAGCCCTGCCATGGAACTTGGGTGCACAAGTAGAGGTTATGTGCAGTAGAAACATCGAGTACGATTGATGATACATACGTGGGAAAGTCTAGGTACAACTATGTCTGCTATGGGTGGTGTATTGTACACTAGAGGGAACTATTCGATGATGGAACCAAATTCAATCGAATAGTTCGAGGATAGCAGTCAGTACGCTTAACGTAGTACATCGATAGTGGTTCTATGCGGATGTAGCGTTGTTATATATATATCTATATATATATATATATATATATATATATAGAGAGAGAGAGAGAGAGAGATGTACATTACTATGGCATAGGATGTGGTACTGTGCATATTACTATTGTGTTACGGAGGAGACCGTGCGAGTGGGGTACCATGGGGTGTACCTCAGTTTGGGGGTAGCTACATATACATTATATTAGGTTAATCCACTAGGGAGTAGACGGGTGCGACGTGTGTGTGAAAGCCTTGAATGTTAATAACACAGATAACCTAATAAATGAGAAAATGTAATTGAATGGTATATATAGGATTATTCAAGAAGTGTAGTTCAAATTCATTCACATAGAACTTACATTCTGACCTCCTCCTCATAACATTCGCAGGTTAGGTTCATGACAGAGACTGTATAGCTTTGGATACTGGTTTAGCAGTATTATTATTAAGGTAAAGCAATGTTTCAACTACATTATATTTTATTCCATCCGTTGTGAGATGTTTTCCGAACTCTGACATGTTTTATGTCTCTGTCTTTTCTGTAGGATACCAGAGCAAACCCACTTGGGTTTCAATGGATTGGGTTTATAAAAAATATCGGTCCGTCGGAACGCGGGTTGTTACATCTAGGATAAAAATTTATATATATAACTTAATCAGAGTAATTAATCTACAAGGTACGCATACCTAACTTAAGCGTTATAAATCTACTGTTGTGCACTCAAGTGAGATAGATAATCCTATCAAATCCTGCAAACTGAACTAACAATATAAATGCAAGATAAAATAGTATTCAAAACAGATATATCAATAATCGATAAATATACAACAACAAACAGAAAAATGTTAGGTTATTTAAGGGGCTGCATAAATACCACTTATGACCACCTACGCACCCCTATTTAATCGGGTACCAAATTAGATACAGTATCAAGCCAACATAGTTCTCCTATCACAAATAAGACTCATGGTGCCTACGATGCAATAAACAATATGCAATTCCCAAAAATACCCACTTAACTTAATCCTTACATTTAGATTTTTATATCTAATTATCTATTCAAAAATTATCTCTTGGACTTTATTATCGATTTTTTATTTCAAGAATTTTGAAATACATAATTCTTCTATGTAATGATCAAACATTTTCAATGTCTAATATATGATATAATTTCAAATTTTTTGGAGGTCAAATGAATTTGATAAGATATAAATACAAATATTGTTTTAAAAATATTATATATGAGTTTGAATAAATAAATCTGTTTTGATTTATTTTGATGTGAATAACTTATTTTAAGATCATATCTAAGATTTTATTTAAATAATTTTTTTATATTAATAAGTAATAATATTAAGTAGTTTTATAAAATAATATATTTCCATAAAGATTTGTTGTGTAGTAAAATCTCATTTTGAATAAGTTATATTTAGTAAATGATGTAAGCTTACATATTTGAAATATTAAGTACTTTGCTAAATCTTAAGTAAAATATTGGTTATGTATATATGTATTATAAACTTGTTACATTTATAGGTGTTACTAAGATGTTGCTAAAATATAAAAATTTAACAAATAAATAAACTATTTATATCAACATGCATTGGTTGATTTTTAAATAAGGTTTAGGTGTCCTCCTTGTTGTCTTAATGCATGTTATTGAATTCATGAAGAGAAGGCAAGTGTCATTAAATAAATAATTAAATTACTTTTTAAATCCTATACAAAAACACGTTTTCTCTTCTGGTCAAAGCAACAGATTAAATCCCATGACCTTCTCCTTCCTCTATTCTCATTTTTTCACCTTACAGTAAAAGAAAACCCATTCCCACTTCATTCAAAAATCAATAACTTCCAATCCATTCGATTTAGCCAAAATAATCCACTCGAATATTGTTCGGATCATCATTTTTGATTTTTAGAAATTGACGGATCTGAATTTCATAAAGAAACGAAGGAGAAATCGTGGATTTATAGCAAAGATGGAAATTTGTGAAGGAAATTTCAAAAAATAAAATCTCACAAATCGAGAAGAATTAGATCGTGCCATCAGCGCCGTTGTGATCAGCAGAAGGTGTAGTAGTTTTGGTGTAAGTTTGGAAGGATTTTGTGTTGATGATTGGAGAAGTTCGAGATTAGGGTTGAAGATCATCGAAGAACCGGGTAGCGATAGTCATAACGAAGAGTGGCGTCGAGACGAGAATGGAATAAGCTTTCATATGGAAATTTTTGGTGGAGCTCGAAGCTGAAATGGGAGGTGTAATGTTCCGGGTCACCCGGTTTTCTGGTTCGTAGCAGGTCTCGGGTTCTGACATCGGATTTTGAACGAAGGCGAAGGGCTTAGGGAGATGAGGTGCAGTCAAGTGAGGAGACAAGGAAGATTTCGTGGGCGGTCGCGGGTTGGAATATGGTTGAGTGATGGCGTGTGCACCATGCACGGTGCTCACGTGAAATGGGTTCCAGGAATGCTCTCGGAAGCGGGAGAAAGAAGAAGAGGGGAGGGGGCGAAAGACGGGCCGCGGGATTGAGCCTTGGATCCGGTGTTGTTGGGCTGAACTTTTTTGCTTTAGGCATAATTCTTTTATTTATTTAAAACAAAACTTTGTCGCTAATATCTCACTCGTTTTAACTTGGATTTAAACATCGTTGGATGCGTTAAAATCAAATCGGAAAATAGAATCCGTGTATATGTAAGTTTGGAATTTTAGCCTAAGAAATTTTATAGAAAATAAGATGAAAGATCTGTACATATATATGACAATATATATATAACAAACAAATGCTGTTAATTCAATTCTAATATATACAAAATTAGCAGAAAATCACCAACTGCTAATGGATAGGATCGAAAGCGATATGAGTAGCGGTGTCGGGGTTTGTGGGCTTGTCCGTCTTGGTTATGAAGTTTATGGAGCTAATTCAGTGAGAACACTAAATTTAATCATTTATTTTAATTAGTAGTGATTAAATAATGAATTGTGATGGATGAATAAATGGTTTGGATATGAATGTTGTTGTGTGAATGGTTGTGCATGTAATTAGACAACACTGAACACTGATAAGTGTTATTGACTGTAACGCTTGTACATAGCTGAATTGTTTGTTTATTGATGATGATTATAACCCATGATCATCCGACTTATACGGTTGATTTATTATGTTTGTATGATGCCCACACAATACCATGGTTGTGAAATTAGACAGATAATGGATTTAATGTTCCTTCCATATGAATGAAATTTGTTTTTTTTTCAAATATTAAAATATTATTTTTAAAGTGCAGTTTATTTGAAAAGAGATTTGGAAATTTATATATAATATTTTTTAATATTATATACAAGACCGCTCTAGGATGACAGAGAGGATAGTGTCTAGGCTTGGGTTTGGAAATCCAGTTTCCTGCTCTCCCTAGCAATCCCTAACTGGTCCGATGGACGGAACGATTAATTCAAATATAATTTGAAATTTGAATTGAAACTATTTTGAACTTAAAAACCAATTGGAATTAAAATAAAAATGGCGCATAAGGACCGTTTATGATGTTTAAATTTAAATTTAAATTAAAAGGATTATTGAATTCCTATGGTTACAACTTATTTAAAGTTAAATTAAGATTTGGAATTAAGGAATGATTTTTTGGAATAAACTTCATAATCAATTTTGAAATTAAGTTGTTTTGAATTTAAATTCAATTCAAAGGACTTGAGAGAATTTTATTTGAATCGATTTATAACGCACTACGGTGCGATAGTTCATAAATATCGATTTCAATTTTAAATGGTTATAAATTGATGGTATCGGTTTGACTTGAAATAAGAAACGTTGATTTTCAAGTATTAACAGTTTTTGAATAGAAAAGAAATTTTCAAATTTCAACATATGATTTCAAGTTATGTTCAAACAAATTTGGAAAGGTTGTTGTACGCGCAGTTCGGAGACCATAACGAAAATTCAAATAAATCAAGTTTTAAAGATTGAGGGAATTCATGATGAATCTTACCTTATTACTTAAAGTAATTATAAATGAATTATTTGAAATATTCAATTTGATTTGGAATCTTTTGAATTAAAAGGCTATTGCATCGCCTTTACTAATGTTCAAACGTTATTATCTCATTTCCAAAGAAAAATGGGGGTTTGGAATTTATAAGTCGTGAACCATTATTTTCTTTTAATGATTAAAGGTGTTGTAAATTGGTTTGGAAAGATTTAAAGTGATTAAGTATGGATTTATCTATAAATTCTAAAGTTAGAATTTTAAAAAAGGGAAATGAGTTGGATAGAGTTGTGTCGGATATTCGATATGTAATTCCAAGATCGAACAAACACTATCAGAGCCATTAGAAGATATTTACCTCAGGATTTTGATAGTGTTTGATTGAGTTGAGAATTTATATCGAACATAAGTCGTTTAACTCGATTCAAACTTATGTTCGAATATAAATTGTTGGATTATTGTAAATGGAATTGGTAAATTGGAAGACGTAAGGAAGGGATAAAGATGTATGTTTAAGTATAAGAATTGAATGGTTATGTTTGAAATAAAAGGGTTGGTAAATCGGATATTTGATTTCAAAGAAAGAGTTAAGATGATAATGGAATTTATGATCGATCCAACCTTGATTTGTAAATGAATGAATGACAATTGGAAGGAAATTGAATTGTAACCCTGTGTGGTCCATAACCATTATTTTATGTATATGCTTATTGCTTGGAAAGACCGGGATCGGAGTTAAGTCAAAAAACCATTCCAAGTAATAATACGATGCATGAAGCAAACTCAAGACTTGGAATCGACAAATGAAGACTGTGGTTCTTCACAATCGAACGGATTGTCTACTGATTGGTTTCTTTACTAAATAGCTACCGTAGAGAGATGCCCCTATTACCGGAGTGGCAGGAAGTCCGAACGTGTTGGGAGAACTTTTGGATTTTTTTGTTATGTTCAGACCCAGAATGGACTTGTATGGATGGTGTGTCTGACATTGTAATTGACGGCATAACACTGATTTCCATTGATATGTATCTGGTTTGTGACGTACGAGCTCAAAGTAGTTATGTAATGATGGAAATCAGTGGTCATGTTGTGAATGAACAATGTGACATACTTAAGATATGAAATGAGCTTGTACGATCAAGGCATTGCTTATCTAGGTATGCTTTGTGTATGATGTGACATCGACAAACCTCACACCCTGCATGATGAGAAACTGGCGGTTAGGTTGTGTGTATATATATGAATTGATGACGACCGCTGCAGCAGTGGGAAACCACTTATGACTTATGGAATAGGGTATATTTGGGGGGTCGTGTCTGGTCAAAAACCGTTGATCTACCTCGCGATTTGTATTGGTGTCCGCGTCTGGATGAAAAACCCGTGATTACATTTCATTTGTGTTCCGATTGATCTTTCGTGCTAGGAATCATCAAGTTGGAAACCAAATCTCCAATATGTGCCAAACGGTTTTGGTTGTATATATATGTGGCGACATAATAGGATGGGGTATTATGCCATCTAGGATTAATACATTTATTTGTGAAATGTTTTCCACACTGTATATATGTATTATGGCTTTGAAAGAGGATTTCTACGTATGAAAGCATATTTGGTTGTCATAAGATAAACCTCACACATCTGGTGTGCGCTTGCATTGTGTGATGTGGGACGAGCTTATGATAGATTAATTTTTCCAAAAGGCATTGTGTATTTATATGCATGGGCATTCACATGGAGTAAACCCGTTCCGCGTTAGCGGCATGGTCCGGTGAATTTCCCAACTTTAAAATGAATCCTAATAAAACAACTGTTTTATGTTCTCACACCAGTTCTTATTTGTCTTGAGGCAGCATGATAGGAGTATCTCTCCATGTGGTTTGGTGGCGAGCAATGGACTCTTACTCCTACATGTCCCTAAGGGGTTGGCTGAGCTGTCGAAAGGCAGGCCGTAAAATAAGGCAGACTGGGGTACCAATGTAATGCCACGGCAGAGTGTAACCGCTGGATGGAGGTTGTCGAGCCTAGTTTCGTTACAGTATGTATCAGAGATTTGGTTTATACAAAGCTATGGGGTACGACATATTTTGAACAAAAGATAGGACTCATCAGAGTTATAACGTCTCATTAGAGATAGGGTCAGAAATGCCCTAGAATGAGATTTTGGAATATTATGTCGAGAGAGCATATTTTGAAATCCATATAAAGTATTTTTGAACTAAGTAAATATTTTTGAAAGTATAATTATTTTAGAAATATAATTAAGGATAAGGGATTCTTGATTATTGTGTTCGACATCGCGATTGGACTATCGAGTATATAGGGATTTTGAATATACGCCTAGCTAACATATATATGAAGTCCAGTGTAAACTAGATAGATATAGAATCACATTTTAGTTGCTCGAGGATGAATTTACTGATGACCATGGCACCATCAGTAGTGATTTTCAAGTTTCGAAAGTGGGATGACTATATGATTCTGGCTACGACGTCGAGAAATACTTAAATTATTTTGATATATTGGAAATATTAAAGGAATTTAATATAAGGTAGATAAGCTAAAAACATAATTAACCTGGACAATAAGTCATGAGTAGCCTGTGAATAGCTAGAAAAATGTTTAAGAGTAAAGTTCGTCTAAATAATTGGAAAATGAATCGTGAATATGCACGTACGTAAGCTTATTTGTTAATCACTGCATCAAACATCACTCCGTTCTAACAGAAGTAATTGATCAAGTTATAACAAATGTTTGCATATAAATATTAAGATCTAATAAGTACAACCAGAGAAGATATCATATTCCTCGATAAGTGTTAAGAAATAGAGTCAAACCTATACCTAGCATGAATTGTAAATGGTAAAATGCAAGATTAAGCTATTTTTCTCGGAAGTATATTTCGGCAATCAAACTCCCTTCAAAGAATTTGAAGGTAATTTTTACTTAAGTTGAGAATTTGTTTGGAAAAAAAATGGTTTAAATGGTAACAAATATCTAAGTGGGGGAGAAAACTATCTTTCCCTATTAAAACTGTATGAGCAATCCAAATAGAAAGTATTAAAGAGTAATCACTTACGATACAATGGAAAACGGAATTTGAAGTAAGATTTACTCAAAAAAAAAGTTAATGGAAAAACCTGAGTACTCAACAAAACTAGGAACTAATTCGGATTAGGTAATTTCAGTTTGTCCAAAGCCTTATGTTAACCAAACTCCAAATAGTAAGCCTTGCATAGTAAGTAGACTAGGAAAATTTTGATTTTTCAAAATATAAAGATTTTAGTTTCGGAGAATCTTCGAAATCAATTATTAGTGTTTGGGACAAATTGTTTGAATTAAATCGGAGTAGCGCAGCGAAAGCATAGTGGTAATTTGAAAAGAAATGTGTCAAAGATTTTCACTAGACTTGTTGAATAAAGTAACTTTCTAAACAAGAATGAATAATGCCGTAGATCTCGAAATACAAACAAAAAGAAAAGTTGTTCGATTTTATGAATATGACTTCTAAATTATGGAGTTAGACTCTTGGAAAATATTATATAAAAGTCTTGAAATGTTGAAGCAATATTCAATATTAAAAGAAGTTAATGCCATGTATGAAGTTTAAACGGTTGGAATGTAAGTTTGAATTTACATAAGACCAATTTATGATAATATGAGTCGATAAGGAGAAATTTCAACTTATGTAAAGAATGCAAATTAAATTCACAACGTTTGGTATGAATTCGAAACTTGAAATGTTGATGTCAACATAAGTTGCTTGGAAATTATATTTCAACTGTTTTGGATATGATAAATAGATTATAAACTGTTTATAATAAACAGTGGTTTTGACGACTAGAATCCTGATATTTTGAGATGTTTGAAAGCAATAAGTAATTGTAAACTATGATTTTGAAACGATTTACAACTTCGGGTTATGAAGTGATTTGGTTTGTTCGAGTAACCATGACTAAAACTGGGTGGTGATGAAAAACTGGGTTTCGTACGATAGGTGATACTCAGTTGCCCTGTCATGAGGGTGAACTTTTCAAACTAATAACATATAGATTTTGTCATAGTATATTTGAAATTTTGAAAGCAATTTTTTTTTTGGAGATCTCGAGGTGAAGTATGATTTTCTATATGAAAGGAATATGTAGTGTTTCAATGGTTTGAAATAGAAAATGGGATTCTAAGTCAGAGAAATCATCCTGAGGTTTCAAATGCTTACCAATGTTAATAAAAGTTCAAACTTACTTAAATTAACCTTTCCAACAAATTATATTTTATAATACCGTGATCTCTGTTTTATATAAATAAACGGTTGATATAAGAATTCTACCGAATTAATCATATGGAGATTTTGTTCCTATAAGCTATTTTTATAAATTTAAGGGTTAACAAATTTTGTAAATAATTTTGAAACAAATTTCTAGGTAAGATTTATTTTGTTTATGTATAATTTTACGAACTTCCCTTTTCGAGGACGAAAAGTCTTAAGGGGGGAGATTGTAACGATCTAATATTTTCAATGTCTAATATATGATATAATTTCAAATTTCCTGAAGGTCAAATGATTTTGATAAGATATAAATACAAATATTATATTAAAAATATTATATATGAGTTTGAATAAATATTTCTGTTTTGATTTATTTTGATGTGAATAACTTATTTTAAGATAATATCTAAGATTTTATTTAAATAAATTCTCTTTTATATTAATAAGTAATAATATTAAGTCGTTTTATAAAATAATATATTTCCATAAAGATTTATTGTGTAGTAAAATCTCATTTTGAATAAGTTATATTTAGTAAATGATGTAAGTTTACATATTTGAAATATTAAGTACTTTGCTAAATCTTAAGTAAAATATTGGTTATGTATATATGTATTATAAACTTGTTACATTTATAGGTGTTACTAAGATGTAGCTAAAATATAAAAATTCAACAAACTAATAAATAAACTATTTATATCAACATGCATTGGTTGATTTTTAAATAAGGTTTGGGTGCCCTCCTTGTTGTCTTAATGTATGTTATTGAATTCATGAAGAGAAGGCAAGTGTCCTTAATTAAATAACTAAATTACTTTTTAAATCCTATACAAAATCACGTTTTCTCTTTTGGTCAAAGCAACAGATTAAATCCCACGACCTTCTCCTTCCTCTGTTCTCATTTTTTCACCTTACAATAAAAGAAAACCATTCCCTTTTCATTCAAAAATCAATAACTTCCAATCCATTCGATTTAGCCAAAATAATCCACATGAACATTGTTCGGATCATCATTTTTCATTTTTAGAAATTGACGGATCTGAATTTCATAAAGAAACGAAGGACAAATAGTGGATTTACAGCAAAGATGGAAATTTGTAAAGGACGAAAAATAAAATCTCACAAACCGAGAAGAATTAGATCGTGCCGTCAGCGCCGTTGTGATCAACAGGGGGTGTAGTTTTTTTGGTGTAAGTTTGGAAGGATTTCGTGTTGATGATTGGAGAAGTTCGAGATCAGGGTTGAAGATCATCGATGAACCGCGCAGCGATAGTCAGAACGAAGAGTGGCATCGAGACGGGAATGGAACTAGCTTTCATATGGCAATTTTTGGTGGAGCTCAGAGCTGAGATGGGAGGTGCGATGTTGGGGCTCACACGATTTTCTGATTCGTAGCAGGTCTCGGATTCTGATATCGGATTTTGAACGGAGGAGCAGGGCTTTGGGTGATGAAGTGCAGTCGAGTGAGGAGACGAGGACGAGTTCGTGAGCGGCCGCGGGTTGGAATATGGTTGAGTGATGGAGTGTGCACGGTGCCCACGTGAAATGGGTTCCAGGAATGCTCATGGAAGCGGGAGGAAGAAGAAGAGGGAAGGGGGGAAGACGGGCCGCGGGGTTGAGCCTTGGATCGGCTGTTATTGGGCCGGGCTTCTTTGCTTTAGGTATAATTCTTTTATTTATTAAAAACAAAACTTTGTCGGCTAATATCTCACTCGTTTTAACTCGGATTTAAACACCGTTGGTGAAACGACCCAAACTTCACCGTGAAGGAAAGCACGGATTGAATTGAGGAGAAGACGAATCAGAACACAAACAGAAGAACATTTCATTGCTTATTACAACAATTTCATCAGAATACAAGAATATACAGAGTATGAATGAATAAAATACATTAGATAAATATCAGAGATTACAATAAATTACATAGCAGCGAAAAAATAGTACAAAGAACAACTGAAAGTAATACACGGACACAGAGCTTTCCGAGCATCATTCCAGCTGTAAATCAGGATCCTGTGAATATAAATCTGCAAAACCAAAACTACTAGCTGCCCTATGGAAAATAGGGGCACCCGGAGTTTAGGTTAAAACAATAAACTCCAGGTCAGTCATGTGACTGGTGTGAGAACTAAAACAGTTATTTAAAACTTTACTTTAAAATAGAGTAATTCAAGGGACCACGCCGTATAACACGGAATGGGTTTCCTCCCAAGAATACCAGTGCATATAAATAAAAAGCGCAATGCTTTTTCAAAAAATGAAGCTATTATAAGACCCAGGTCCCATCACACAATGCAACGCAAGCCAGAAGATAGGGTTTTCCCTTATAATAGCCAAACATGCTTGGTACGTTTAAACAAATCATTTGATACTATTATAAGTGCATAGTGTCAAAATAATTTCAATCATAAATATCAATCATAGACGGCATAAGTGCCCCATACCACTATGTCGCCAAAATAGGTTCTACAAATAAAACCGAAATATCTCGTATTGGAAATTGTATTTCCGTCATGAGTCGAGGCAAGGGGCAAGCTCCACTCCGCTTTGAGACACTCTAGCAAATGTCTCAGGACTACTCTCTCTGGGTAGTCTGGATCTTCAGGGTCGGTCCACACTTACGTTAGTGGATTAGTATTCCAGAACACACGTTTCCCGGTCCTTACAGACCTAAAATCGAGGCGCCTCGCATCCAATAACCACATAGGTGAAAAGTATATAAATGTCAGCCAGTTTAAGCACTGACACCACCACTAGCTAGAAAGAAACGTCGTGCTCTCCCTGTAGTCACTATCTCGTTCTTGACTCATACCGAGGTGTGAGGCTCGCGAATTCATGCTATACACAAAGCTATGCCACGTAGGCCATGCTTTGATCATCAACCACAAGACTTTGCTTTTCAACAGAAGCCTTGATCATCTGCCACTTAGGCATGCCACACTGGCAATTCATTCCATGCGACTAATGTCCATCAATATACAACCTCTGAGCTCGTACGTCTCAGAGAAGAGCGTTAATCAAGAGAATAAATTCTCCACCGCCAAACAGATGCATATTTAATAGAGATCAATCAACATAGAATAAAATCCAATGTCAGACACACAGTCCATTTACAAGTTCGTTCTGGGTCTGAACGAAACCGGAGGCACTTTCCTCGCATATCCGTCGATCTCCAAGTACGTCTGGACGACTACCAACTGATTCCCTCATCTTGGGTGTACAGCCCAATTAAGATCATCAGTAATCACCCAAACGATGTGAAGACTTCCGGTCTTCAACCACCGTCTTCATCTTAGACATTTCGTCGAATCGGTTATTCAAAATGGGTATGAATCCGGCCTTTCTGAATGACCCACGTATATAATAAACAAATGTTACACAAACACAACATACGCCTCATTCCAATTCATCAGTCACTAACCGTAAATTAGCAAGAGAACAATTCCCCAAATATTAACCCGAAGGCCGAAACCAACATCAGATCAATACCCAGGAGACCATTCTTCGTAGCTAACCTCCAGTTAGTTTCTAAATTTCACATTATTAGGGAAAGGTTCCCATTAATTTTATCAAAGATAAATTTTTCTAAATTTATTCTTTAATCTTCCTTTGGATATCATTTCAAACTAGTCGGGATTAGCGAACTACACCGAAGTAATTATTTATTTTATTTCCCATTCCCAACCTATTCATCCTATGGAGCAAAACTGGTAATACTCCATATCTAATACCACGGTGTTATCAGTAAAATTAATTACCATTTCACGTTCAAATCTATTTAAAGATTTAACTATCGCTTGAAGCAAAATTGGTGATACTCCATTCTCGCTCATTTTCCAAATTTGATAATTTGAATTATCAATTCACGTTTCAATCTAATTGCAGATTCATTAAAACTCCTTTTACTGGGTTAGAGGACTAATGTCATTTAAAACACAGTCCACGATAAACCCAAATCACATTCTACTTATTGTCGGGTTAAAGAACAAGTGTTATTTAAAACACCATTCACGATAAATCTACAAATCAATTCTAATTCAATTCCAATCAAATATATTAGAAATTCTGATTATTTAAAACCCCTTTCATATCCAATTTATTTAGTTAAAAATAATTGGGTTTTAAATTTAGTTCAAAACTAGTTCATTCTAATAAAAATCTATTTTTATCTTTACAAATGTGGGATTTTTCATCCCAGTTCTTCACGAATCATTTCTTATGATTTTACACAAATTATTGATACTTTTGATAATTTTATCAAGGCCCGTATAGTCGATTTCCAACAACGGCCATCGAACTGCGCTTACAGCGACCTTTTCTGAAATTTATTTGGACATATCTCCAAATCCAACTGTTAGATTTCAAATTTGTAATATTCGTTAGAAAGCACTTTTCGATACGAACCCAACGGTTCCGGTTTTAGGAGAATCCGACGGTTGGATCTCCCGTAATGTCCGTTCGAAATTAATGGTCGAAATTCACGAACTACCGCGGCGCGGCGCGTACTATTCAGGCCATTATATTATATATATATATAATATATGATATATATTTCATCGATTTCCTTTTTAAAATGAATTTTATAAATCGTTTTAAATTCGTTTCAAAAACAATTTCAACTTCCATTTCCAATTTAAATCAAAATTGAATTTTTCCATATAAATTCGTTTCAAATTGATTTTAATGCAAATCGATTTTTAATTCAATTTCAGTTCGTTTTCAATTCGATTCAATTCAATTTTGAATTCATTTCAAATTGATTTTTATTCCATTTCAATACGTTTTCAATTCGTTTAAATTGATTTCTATTCAATTTCAATTTCAATTCAATTCGAATTTCTAATTCATTCAATTCAATTCGAATTTCTTTTCTATTCAATTCAATTCGAATTTCATTTCTATTCAATTCAATTCGAATTTCATTTCTATTCAATTCGAATTTCATTTTCTAAATATTCGATTTTAAAATCTCTTTTCAATATTCATTATAAAAACGAATATAATCGATATAAATATCGTTCGCATCAAAATAGCGCATCTCTAATCAACACGGCTTTATATTTCTCAATAACTTCGTTATTCTATTCAAAAAATGAATATTTATTCTATTCAACAAATGAATCTATATTTCTTTCAATACATGACTAATCTCAACAAATGAGTACTGTCAACACGTGACTATTTTTGTTATTTAATATATTTTATAAAATTATGATTTCTACCATTAAATTCTTAATCAAACTCTAACCGTAAATTAGTAAGAGAACGATTCCCTAAGCATTAACCCCGAAGGCCGAAACCAACATCAGACCAATACCCAGGAGACCACTCATCTTATCTATTTTCCAGTTAATTTCTAATTTTATATATGATAAAGATGTAAATTTTATTGTTAAAATATTTCGTTCAACACATGACTAATCTCAACGAATGAGTACTGTCAACACATGAATCTATATTTTATAACATTCGTTATTTTCCCAATTGGAATGAGGCCCAATCAATTACCATATAATGTTAATTATATGGATTTCATACAACACATGTATATAATAGCAACGATAAATAATCAACCATCATCCAAAGTGTACCACACAGCTGCATAAGCATTAAATATAAATAATTTACGCTCACACAGTCTGTCGACCCATCGATCGACATACAGCTAAATAATTGGGATTAGTGTACGCCAAATATCATCCCAACACCCGTGTGGGATTTCAATCCACAAACACTGAATATTATTTGTGCAGTTGGGCGACGTGTAAAATTTATCGTCCCAATCAATGTCCATCAAATAGGTGTAAATAAACAAACCATCCGGTTTGTAAATGAATATTTATTTATTCACATTCACGTTAAAAATTATACTTTTAACTATAATTAATTTATTTCAACACATTTCACATCAACATCACAAACAAACTTCGCAACACATCAAACAAGCATACAAGCCGTCCATGGTCTGTGGACGACGGGTGTCGGGTGCAGCTTAGCACCGTCTGCATCCTAGTATATAATTTTAACTAGAAAACAAGATTTAAAGTGAGAAGTTCTCACCGACTAGCTAAACCAACGCCACGACTCTTCTTATGTAGAAATCTTCGTTGTGCTCGCCTTTTGTCAATTTCATTGTCTGTAGCCACTACATATATAAAAATCACATTTTTATATTGTTGCTATGTATAAAAAAAAATCACATTTTTATAACGCTACTACATATATAAAAATTATATTTTTACAACGCTATTATATATAAAAAGATTATATTTTTAGAACTCTATTATATATAAAAAGGATTATATTTTTACAACTCTATTATATATAAAAAGATTATATTTTTACATATATAAAAAGGTTATATTTTTACAACTCTATTATATACAAAAAGATTATATTTTTACAAATTTCAAAAGCTCACCTCTCTACATTAAAAATCTCGCCTTTTACTAATTAAAATCTAACCTTTGTTTAATTAAAAACCACATCTTTCATTAATAAAAAATCACATCTTTTGTTATTCAAAAATCATACCCTTTTTAAAATAAAAATCTAAACTTTCTTTGATTAAAAACCCTTAACTTTAAACAAATCAAAATCAAATCTTTAAACAAATAAAAAATTAAACCTCGCACGTATATAAAAATTAAACCTCTAAGCTTTCAACATTTAAAAATCAAAGCTTTAAATGAACGAACTAAACAAAGTTAAATTAAAACTCACTTTCCTTCTGACTAGAGCTCACTGCCGAGGGGAGGAGTTGCCAGAGCTCACGGTGGTGGCTGGAGCGAGTCTGGATTGGCCAGAGCACGGCTGTTTTGGGGTTTTGTGGCTTGGAGCGTCGGATGGAGGAAAGAGGAGCAAGAGGAGGTGCGGTCGAAGAGGCGGCGGTGGCGGTAGTCCAGCATCAGCGGTTTAGTTGAAGCATAGGTGGAAGGCTTTGGGCTTGAACGGTGAACGATTGGGGAGAGGAGGAGGGAGGAGAAGGGGCGTGGCGGCTCGGGGTGGGGTCCGACAACGTTGGGTGGCCTGCGGTGGTAGCGTGAAACCATGGGGAGGACGGGATCGGGGTTCTAGGTCTGAACGACGACGGGTTTTTTTTATGTTTTTTTTCTTTTGACTGTTGAATGGAGAAAGAGGGTTAGGGCCCTCTAAATATAATTATACTTTATTCAATTTAATTTCAAAAAGTAGATTTTATTTGGACCTCGAAACGAGACCCACCACCTGTCGTTCCTAGCTAATTACCCCCATTCCGAACACAATGGGATATGAATCATAAGCCGATTCGATCGTTTCGATCAGTTTTCGTCAAAATCAAAATATAACTCTATATATTGAATTTGAACGCGCATTTCAATTTACTGGGGTCACATACTAACTCGAAAAATTCCAGAAAAATATTTTCTAGCTTCGTATTGACGATACGGTCCTAACAAAACAAATTTCATCAAATTCTGAGACCGTTTGAAAAATGGCCATTTTCCAGTCAATTAAAATCAACTGAAACTGGCAAAACGCGTTTTACTTCGCCACGCTCACATATTGATTCAGAAAATTATGAATTTTGAAATCTAGCAATAACTTGACATCACAGATCCAACAAAAGAGGTTTCATCGAAAACCGAGGTCGTTTGCAAAATGTCCATTTTCGAGGGCCAGAATTCCATCTCGACTATTCAGAATTTTCAACTGGGCATAACTTTTTATCCCCGCTATGAAATTTCAATTTTTCGGATTCGTTGGAAAGATATTCTCAAATAGATTTAAATATTTTTGGTTTCACTAAAATCCGGTTTATTCTGCACCCGTTACATTCATTTGAACTTTGAAATCGAATTATCGAACTACCGCGCCATTTCAGGCTCGTTATATAATTAAAATAAAATATTTATATGCTATCGACGATTCGAATAAATATATGCGTTCTAATTCTATTCAAAATAAATTTCTCGTCGATATTATTTAAAATAATCCATTTTAAATATTCAAAATTCATTAAAGTTGCCAAAATAAAAAATTTAAACTGGCTCTGATTTTCCGGGTTATTACAATCTCCCCCACTTAAAACTTTTCGTCCTCGAAAAGGAACGAAGCCGAAAGTTGTTTAACTAATCAACTCTACTTCCATTATTTTCTTTACGGCTTAAGTTCTTCAACTTTTCAGTTTCTTAAAACTTTTCAAATTTTTCAAAAATTTGGCTAACACCCTAAATTTTTGAAAAATTTCGCCATAACCTCCCCTGCACCGGGGACTTCGGGATATTTCATATAGCCTCCCGTGGCCTTCTTCAAACCAAAAGAAAAAGAAAAAGCCAAGCGGCTCATAAAATCATCATCACACAAACAAAACAGTAAATTATGGTAAACATGTACCTATTTGTCGGGCAAACAATTTTATTCTTCTGCTCTAGCTACCTTGCTATGACCTGTTCAATGTAAGTACATGTATATGCAAGCAAATGCGACTAATTTTCAATACACTCACTATTTGGTTCAATTTGGCTAAAGTTTCAACATTTAATTAATCAAACAATAATCAAACAACACAATCAGCAATCAATTAGTGAATTAACGTTTCAAATTCATAATTTGATATATATACAGAAAATCATATTTTTGATGCCAAATCACACAATAAACCTATCTAATTTTGGTTCTCACACTAGTCTATGGAAATATATAGATATCATACCTTCGAAACACGAACATAAATATTGGTGATGGAGGTCCATCATCAAAATCATCTCCAAGCGACTAGAGTGTGACTCTATATCTATCTAGTATATTAAAACTTCGAATATACGTTCACAACTCGTATACACGAAATCTTTATATACTCGATTGTCCAAAATCAATATAAAATAAAATATTCAAATACAAATAAAACGACTTAAATTTTCTAAACAATATTGTTTTCATTTGAAAAAATATACTCTTCACACTCGTTCTAGGATACTACTGATCATATCGATAACGAGTCATTCCAATTGGATATTACTAATCCAATATCTGATGAATTCTTTCATTCGGTTCTAATGTGTCTTGTTCTCGAGCTCTGTAAACCAAAGCTCTGATACCAAATGAAACGACCCAAACTCCCCCGTGAAGGAAAGCACGGATTGAATTGAGGACAAGACGAATCAGAACACAAACAGAAGAACATTTCATTGCTTATTATAACAATTTCATCAGAATACAAGAATATACAGAGTATGAATGAACAAAATACATTCGATAAATATCAGAGATTACAATAAATTACATAGCATCGGAAAAACAATACAAAGCACAACTGAAAGTAATACACGGACACAGAGCTTTCCGAGCATCGTTCCAGCTGTAAATCAGGATCCTGTGAATATAAATCTACAAAACCAAAACTACTAGCTGCCCGTGTGGAAAATAGGGGCACCCAGAGTTTAGGTTAAAACAATAAACTCCAGGTCAGTCATGTGACTGGTGTGAGAACTAAAACAGTTATTTAAAACTTTACTTTAAAAGAGAGTAATTCAAGGGACCAAGCCGTATAACACGGAACGGGTTTCCTCCCAAGAATACCAGTGCATATAAATAAACAGCGCAATGCTTTTTCGAAAAATGAAGCTATTATAAGACCCAGGTCCCATCACACAATGCAACGCAAGCCGGATGATAGGGTTTTCCCTTATAATAGCCAAACATGCTTGGTACGTTTAAACAAATCATTTGATACTATTATAAGTGCATAGTGTCAAAACAATTTCAATCATAAATATCAATCATAGACGGCATAAGTGCCCCATACCACTATGTCGCCATAATAGGTTCTACAAATAAAACCGAAATATCTCGTATTGGAAATTGGATTTCCGTCATGAGTCGAGGCAAGGGGCAAGCTCCTCTCCGCTTTGATACACTCTAGCAAATGTCCCAGGACTACTCTCTCTGGGTAGCCTCTGGATCTTCAGGGCCGGTCTACGTTAGTGGATTAGTATTCCTGAACACACGTTTCCCGGTCCTTACAGACCTAAAATCGAGGTGCCTCGCATCCAACAACCACATAGGTAAAAAGTATATAAATGTCAGCCAGTTTAAGCACTGACACCACCACTAGCTAGAAAGAAACGTCATGCTCTTCCTGCAGTCACTATCCCGTTTTTGACTCATACCGAGGTGTGAAGCTCGCGAATTCACGCTATACACAAAGCTATGCCACGTAGGCCATGCTTTGATCATCAACCACAAGACTTTGCTTTTCAATAGAAGCCTTGATCATCTGCCACTTAGGCATGCCACACAGGAAATTCATGCCATGCGACTGGTGTCCATCAATATAAAACCTCTGAGCTCATACGTCTCAGAGAAGGGAGTTAAGAAAGAGAATAAATTCTCCGCCGCCAAACAGATGCATATTTAATAGAGATCAATCAACACAGTATAAAATCCAATGTCAGACGCACAGTCCATTTACAAGTTTGTTCTGGGTCTGAATGAAACCGGAGGCACTTTCCTCGCATATCCGTCGATCTCCAAGTACGTCTGGACGACCACCAACTGATTCCCTCATCTTGGGTGTACAGCCCAATCAGGATCATCAGTAATCAACCAAACGACGTGAAGACTTCTGGTCTTCAACCACCGTCTTCATCTTCGACATTTCGTCGAATCGGTTATTCAGAATCGGTATAAACCTGGCCTTTCTGAATGACCCGCGTATATAATAAACAAATGTTGCACAAACACAACATATGCCTCATTCCAATTCATCAGTCACTAACCGTGAATTTGCAAGAGAACAATTCCCCAAATATTAACTCCGAAGGCCGAAACAAACATCAGATCAATACCCAGGAAACCATTCTTCTTAGCTAACCTCCTGTTAGTTTCTAAATTTCACATTCTAGGGAAAGGTTCCCATTAATTTTATCAAAGATAAATTCTTCTAAATTTATTCTTTAATCTTCCTTTGGATATCATTTCAAACTAGTCGGGATTAGCGAACCACACCGAAGTAATTATTTGTTTTATTTCCCAATCCTAACCTATTTATCCCACGGAGCAAAACTGGTAATACTCCATATCTAATACCACGGTGTTATCGGTAAAATTAATTACCATTTCACGTTCAAATCAAATTAAAGATTTATCTATCGCTTGGAGCAAAACTGGTGATACTCCATTCTCGCTCACTTTCCAAATTTTATAATTTAAATTATCAATTCACATTTCAATCTAATTGCAGATTCATTAAAACTCCTTTTACTGGGTTAAAGAACTAATGTCATTTAAAACACAGTTCACGATAAACCCTAAATCACATTCTACTTATTGTCGGGTTAAAGAACAAGTGTTATTTAAAACACCGTTCACGATAAACCCACAAATCAATTCTAATTCAATTCCAATCAAATATATTAGAAATTCTGATTATTTAAAACCCCTTTCAAATCTAATTTATTTATTTAAAAATAATTGGGTTTTAAATTTAGTTCAAAACTAGTTCATTCCGATAAAAATCTATTTTTATGTTTACAAATGTGGGATTTTTCATCCCAGTTCTTCACGAATCATTTCTTATGATTTTACACAAATTATTGATATTTTTGATAATTTTATCAAGGCCCGTACAGTAGATTTCCAACAATGGCCATCGAACTGCACTTACAACGACCTTTTCTGAAATTGATTTGGACATATCTCCAAATCCAGCCGTTAGATTTCAAATTTCTAATGTTCGTTAGAAATCACTTTTCGATACGAACCCAATGGTTCCGGTTTTAGGAGAATACGACGGTCGGATCTTCCGTAATGTCCGTTCAAAATTAATGGTCGAAATTCACGAACTGCCGTGGTGCGGCGCGTTCTATTCAGGCCATTATATTATATAGATATATAATATATATGATATATATTTCATCGATTTCCTTTTTAAAACGAATTTAATAAATCGTTTTAAATTCGTTCCAAAAACAATTTCAACTTCCATTTCCAATTCAAATCAAAATTGAATTTTTTCCTTATAAATTCGTTTCAAATTGATTTTAATGCAAATCGATTTTTAATTCAATTTCAGTTCGTGTTCAATTAGATTCAATTCAATTTTGAATTCGATTCGATTCAATTGTGAATTCATTTCAAATTGATTTTTATTCTATTTCAATTCGTATAAATTGATTTCTATTCAACTTCAATTCAATTCGAATTTCTAATTCATTCAATTCAATTCGAATTTCATTTCTATTCAATTCAATTCGAATTTCATTTCTATTCAATTCAATTCGAATTTCATTTTCTAAATATTCGATTTTTAAATCTCTTTTCAATATTCATTATAAAAACGAATATAATCGATATAAATATCGTTCGCTTCAAAATAGCGCATCTCTAATCAACACGGCTTTATATTTCTCAATAACTTTGTTATTCTATTCAACAAATGAGTATTTATTCTATTCAACACATGAATCTATATTTCTTTCAACACATGACTAATCTCAACAAATGAGTACTATCATCACGTGACTATTTTTGTTATTTAATATATTTTATAAAATTATGATTTCTATCGTTAAATTCTTAATCAAACTCTAACCGTAAATTAGTAAGAGAATGATTCCCTAAGCATTAACCCCGAAGGCCGAAACCAACATCAGACCAATACCCAGGAGACAACCCATTTGATCTATTTTCTAGTTAGTTTCTAATTTTATATACGATAAAGATGTAAATTTTATTGTTAAAATATTTCGCTCAGCACATGACTAATCTCAACGAATGAGTACTGTCAACACATGAATCTATATTTTATAATATTCTTTATTTTCCCAATTGGAATGAGGCCCAATCAATTACCATATAATGTTAATTATATGGATTCCATACAACACATGTACATAATAGCAACAATAAATAATCAACCATCATCCAAAGTGCACCACACAACTGCATCAGCATTAAATATAAATAATTTACGCTCACGCAGTCTGTCGACCCATCGATCGACATACAGCTAAATAATTGGGATTAGTGTATGCCAAATATCATCCCAACACCCATGTGGGATTTCAATCGACAAACACTGAATATTATTTGTGCAGTTGGGCGACGTGTAAAATTTATCGTCCCAATCAATGTCCATCAAATAGGTGTACATAAACAAACCATCTGGTTTGTAAATGAATATTTATTTATTCATATTCACGTTAAAAATTATATTTTTAATTATAATTAATTTATTTCAACACATTTCACATCAACATCACAAACAAACTTCGCAATACATCAAACAAGCATACAAGCCGTCCATTGTCTGTGGACAACGGGTGTCGGGTGTTGCTAAGCACCGTCTGCATCCTAGTATATAATTTTAACTAGAAAACAAGATTTAAAGTGAGAAGTTCTCACCGACTAGCTAAACCAACGCCACGACTCTTCTTATGTAGAAATCTTCGTCGTGCTCGCCTTTTGTCAATTTCATTGTCTGTAGCCACTACATATATAAAAATCACATTTTTATATTGTTGCTATGTATAAAAAAAATCACATTTTTATACCGCTACTACATATATAAAAAGATTATATTTTTACAACGCTATTATATAAAAAGGTTATATTTTTACAACTCTATTATATATAAAAAGGATTATATTTTTACAACTCTATTATATATAAAAAGATTATATTTTTACAACTCTATTATATATAAAAAGATTATATTTTTACAACTCTATTATATATAAAATGATTATATTCTTACAACTCTATTATATATAAAAAGATTATATTTTTACAACTCTATTATATATAAAAAGATTATATTTTTACAAATTTCAAAATCTCACCTCTCTACATTAAAAATCTCGCCTTTTACTAATTAAAATCTAGCTTTTGTTTAATTAAAAACCACATCTTTCGTTAGTCAAAAATCACATCTTTTGTTATTCAAAAATCATACCCTTTTTAAAATAAAAATCTAAACTTTCTTTGATTAAAAACCTTAACTTTAAACAAATCAAAATCAAATCTTTAAACAGATCAAAATTAAACCTCTTACGTATATAAAAATTAAACCTCTGAGCTTTCAACATTTAAAAATCAAAGCTTTAAATGAATGAACTAAATAAAGTTAAATTAAATCTCACTTCCCTTCTGACTAGAGCTCAGTGCCGAGGGGAGGAGTTGCCAGAGCTCACGGTGGTGGCTGGAGCGAGTCTGCATTGGCCAAAGCACGGCTGTTTTGGGGTTTTGTGGCTTGGAGCATCGGATGGAGGAAAGAGGAGCAAGGGGGAAGTGCGGTCGAAGAGGGGGCGGTGGCGGTATTCCAGCATCGGCGGTTTAGTTGAAGCGTAGGTGGAGGGATTTGGGATTGAACGGTGAACGATTGGGGAGAGGAGGATGGAGGAGAAGGGGTGTGGCGGCTCGGGGTGGGGTCCGACAACGTTGGGTGGCCTGCGGTGGTAGCGTGGGGCCATGGGGAGGACGGGATCGGGGTTCTAGGTCTGAACAATGGCGGGTTTTTTTAATATTTTTTTCTTTTGACTGTTGAATTGAGAAATAGGGTTGGGCCCTCTAAATATAATTATATTTTATTCAATTTAATTTCAAAAGGTAGCCTTTTATTTTGACCTCGAAACGAGACCCACCGCCTGTCGTCCCTAGCCAATTACCCCCATTCCGAACACAATGGGATATGTATCGCAAGCTGATTCAATCGTTTCGATCAGTTTTCGTCAAAATCAAAATATAACTCTATATATTGAATTTGAACGCGCATTTCAATTTACTGGGGTCACATACTAACTCGAAAAATTCCAGAAAAATATTTTCTAGCTTCGTATTGACGATACGGTCCTAACAAAACTAATTTCAACGAATTCTGAGATCGTTTGAAAAATGGTCATTTTTCAGTCAATTAAAATCAACTGAAACTGGCAAAAAACGTTTTACTTCGCCACGCTCACATATTGTTTCAGAAAATTACAAATTTCGAAATCTAGCAATAACTTGACATCATAGATCCAACAAAAGTGGTTTCGTCGAAAACCGAGGTTGTTTGCAAAATGGCCATTTTCAAGGGCTAGAATTCTATAGCGACTATTTAGAATTTTCAACTGGGCATAACTTTTTATCCCCGCTATGAAATTTCAATTTTTTGGATTCGTTGGAAAGATATTCTCAAATAGATTCAAATATTTTTGGTTTCACTAAAATCCGGTTTATTCTGCACTCGGTACATTCATTTGAACTTTGAAATCGAATTATCGAACTACCGCGCCATTTCAGGCTCGTTATATAATTAAAATAAAATATTTATATTCTAACAACGATTCGAATAAATATATACGTTCTAATTCTATTCAAAATAAATTTCTCGTCGATATTATTTAAAATAATCCATTTTAAATATTCAAAATTCATTAAAGTTGCCAAAATAAAAAAATTAAACTGGCTTAGATTTTTCGGGTTATTACAGTTGGATGTGTTAAAATCATATCGAAAAATAGCACTACTACAAAATAGGTCACTTGCTTCGCTTCATTTGCTTCGGTTGTTCTTACAATAGAAGCAAATAGTGTTATTTGCTTATGCCATCCTTGCAACCGAAGCAAGTGCATACAAGCAAATAGCATTATTTGGTTCTGTTATTCTTGCAACAGAAGCAAATAATATCATTTGCTTTCGTTCTCCTTACAACCGAAGCAAATGCACCGAAGCAACTACGATCATTTGCATCTGTTTTTGAAAAACCGAAGCATCAAGAGTTATTTACTTCGGTTTCTTAGCAATCGAAGCAAATGCATCAAAGCAAATAGTGTTATTTGCATATATTCCTTTGGAAATGAAGCAAATACAAATTATTTTAATCGAGGCCAATGCGTGTACAAATAACCATACACAATAACTTTATATGCTACTATTCTTGGTTGATTAGCAATTAATAATTTATAATTGCTAATTATTATTAATCAAACAATATTTTTTATATTTAATAATTTACCATAGTAAATTATTATTAACTAGGAAATTATATGTACTTCTCATAATTACATGTAAGAAATAGGAATTAATGTTAAATAAAGAATATTGAGTAATTTATATAATAATTATTGTTTAACATTTAATATTTAATTAATATTTAAGATTTCATAATTAAAAGTAATACTTAATATTGAATAATTAGTAATTAATAATTACTAGTAATTAATTAATTATTAAGGATTAAGAATAAAATTTACTAATTAATAATATTAATAAAATATAATTCTTATGTTGTTATCTTTTGAATTTTGTAGTTAATTTTAAATATTTATCGATTAATAATGACTACTGAAAAATTAGTAATAAATAAATAAACATTAATCGAGAAAATATGTAATATTTCATAATTAGTAAAAAATATTAATAATCGATAAGTAACATTTGGGTTTTAATACTTCCTAATTATATTGCATCATAAAAAATATTTCCTAATTATATTTAATAACTATATTAATATTCAATATTTAAAAACTATTTTTTTATTTTCTAAATTAATTTAAATTACTAATGTTCATTTATATCGTTCTTTTCGAAAACTGAAGAAACATGGAAAGAAGACAAGTAATAAATAGTAAACAATAAATAAATTAGACATGGTACTTTTGCTCATGGTGGTATTCAAATTCCCTATTTTGTTCGCATAGAAATGCTTTTTTGGAATTTTACAATTAAATGAAAAGAATGCATTTTTATTCAACTATCACTAAAGGAAACAAATAATTAGCAATTGGTAATTAACAAATAAGAATTAAATAATACTTAATATCTTTTAGCTAAATTTTAATAGTTAACTTAGCTTGCGCTTCCTACTTTCATTTTCCCTAAGTCTATCTTTAGCATTAGGAAGACATTAAAATTTTACTTCCACTAAAAATTTCTGTTTCCCGGTTTAACTTTTAATTGCCGCTTCGAAATAGTACGAGACAACTTGTTTTCCCCCACAACAGTACAACGGTATGGTTAGATGCTCTGCTCCGCGACCGCTACCCGCTACCCATATTATTATTCGACTTTTCTTCTACTTACGAAAAAAATCGGCAGTCTATCATTCCTTTCTTTTCTAATTAAAATCCTTAATGGTCGCCATTCTCCTCAAAATTGGAACTCTGTCCTACTTTAGATCGATGATTTCGATGCTCACTTCAAATCAAGAACGATTCGGTCATGTATTTCATTTTCATTGTGATGGGCAAAGATGGCGGTACTTTTCAAGATCTAATTCTTTATGCAATTCACTTGGATCTCGAGATTAAACCGATTTAGGATATGAAGTATCGGCCTTGCGCTATTATTTTGATGCCCTGTTGCGTTTTATGACTGGAAATAGCAGATCTGATATGGATGTTGAGGTAATTTGTTGATGACGCGATTAGGTATTTGATTTACTGAAAATTTAATTAGCCTTCCAGAAGAAATTGGGTCAGCGTGTCCATTGCTTGAGTATGTACTTCAGCTTCTTTTTCTTCTTTTTTAATAATGAGATACAATTCCATTCTATTTGTATGCATTATCCCTTGATTTGATTTTCTAGACAATTTTAGTTCTTCACTAAAATGACGAACCAGCATTCATAAATATCTTTATTAATGTTTTCGCTTACCAAAAAAAAAATCTAATTTGAGATGAACCTTATGAAGTGAATATTTCTATTTTCTTCGAATTCTGTTTTGAACGGTTAAATCTTCAGATTTGGCCTGATTTTGGCTTGGAATCGAAGTCATAATTTTGGGTATTTATGAGGACTAGCAAGTACAACCAGATGTGTTTTTGGTATTTGTTGCTTTTCCCTGAAGGGGATGTGTTTTGGGTTAAATCGTAGTTTTCTTACAGTAAATTTTTGTTGTTTAATAAGAAGCCATTCAATCAGATTAAATGACCGATGTCTAAACTTTATATATTCACACATCTTATCCCCCAAGCATGAACACTTTTCTCAGACGCCCTATGCTATCTGAGGTAGAGTGAAGTAGTCGAAACAAAAATAGACCCCAAGTGCAACATAGGTGGAGTCTGGATGAAAATAAACATTTTCTATATAATCAGTACTTCTTTTCCAGTGTTCAGTAATCATAAAACGATAACCACATGCTATAATAAATCAGTGGTTTTCCTTTTGATTTAAACTATTCATTACTTCTTGTTTATTCATTAATAAATTTCAGACTTTATCAAATTTTATGATTATTTACTGAATTGAAACACTTATACACAACAAAATTTAAACCATATTCAAATTTTTACGTACTTCAGGCTATATGCCAAAATTAGCGAAAGATAAATATATATAAGATTGAAAATAAAAAATATATTAAAATTGAATCTTGAAAAAAATTGAAATTAAAAGTAATTTTTACTGTGCCTTTATTTTATTGGTTGATTGTCTATGTAAAAGTGTACACTGTAAAAATCAGAATTACATGTTATAACTATAAATTAGCAGTGTGTTCACTCACATACTACAGGTAATTACAAAGAGGATCACATCATTTTCATCCTTGTTTGATTTTCAAATAGTTTAAACGACACTGAAATGAATTAATTTTTTGAACTTTGTTACAAATGACACGTGTTGAGAGATATCATATTATACTCGTAAATTTTCTCTATTTGATTGTACTTTGTAACTAGATTTAAATTTACCTTCTTATGGTAACCACCTGACTTAAATTTCTTTATTGGAAAGCTGGATGTAATTCATTTCAGTGCTAACCACTTGACTTAAATTTCTTTGTTTGAAAGTTGGATGCAATTCATTTTAGTGAGCACTGGATTTACCTTGATAGTATTTCATGACATTTTCGCTAATCATAGTATATTCCAGTTAGGATGATGCCTGTACTTTCGGTTCGGCTTTTTTTCCTAGTTTATTTTGAATTCTATGATTTCTAGTTTATTTAATATAATTTAAAGCATTATTAGATCAGTAAAATCTTACTGCTGGTTGTAACACGCATGATCATTTAAGCTTTACATAATGCAACATTTCAGTTGTAAGCAGACTCAATTTTAATTTTGTATATGCTATCTCTATCTACATGGGCATATTTTTCCAAGGTTATTGAAATGACAGTTATATTTGAGGGTAGCATCATACACCAAGCATAAAGACTTGATGAATTTCTAAACCAGGTATATTTATCATTCTACTCATATCATGTTTGTAAAATATCCTTCTAGCTATTTAATTGTATTTATGTTATGTTGTGGTTGCTAGAGTTGAGTACTAAAGAATAATAATTGTATTGTTATATTTTTTCTCTCTTGATGCTTTAGTTGTTGAAAACTATATCAAGTAAAGGTGTAGTAAATAGTTGTATCTCATCAATCAAGTGTGTAGTAACTAACATATCCCTTGCTTGATACTAATAATACGTGATTAGTTTAGTACTAAACCAGCTTTAATCGGTGCTTCCATTCATATGACACTGTCACATTCAATCCAGTTAATCTAAACTTGCCTTCTTTTTCCAGTTACATTTCAATTCCACCTACTGCATTCCTATTAATAGATAATTTGTTCTTGTGCATGCGGTCATGTCAGATCAATCTGAAAATGATGCTCCAAGTAAACCAAATTTTCTAACAGTAATCAAGACCCTAAGTTTCAAGATAATGGTCGGTTAAACATATTTTACATGATTTGTTTATCATAAATTTTAAGGTCTGTTAAAAATATTACATATTGTAATATTTTCTTGTTATAGAACCTTCCTCTCATATGTTTTAGTTAAAGCTTATAAATAAGAGCCATGTATCAGAGGTTTATTCAACCAATTCAAGTTGTTTTCATTTGCATGAAAATTTATATTGAAATAGAATGCAAGAGTTGGCATGCCTAATGGTACATATTTTGTATTTCTTCTTCCTGTAGGTTGTAAAATAACAATTTAGTTGCCAGTATTTTGTAGAATTTTCATTTGGTAATCTATGTTGGATTGCAAACTCAGTTTGCAACTCAAAACTCAGTTTGCAACAATGAGTTCATATTTGTGATGTTGCTGTTTTTAAATGTCAATATATAGACTAAAATTTGGCAAACTGTTAATTTTTTATTCGTTGTTAGTTGTCGATAAAATTATCTGTTAGCAACATCATTGTCGGATACTCACTAAAACATCCATTTTGCTTTGTTGTCTAGGTAACGCACTATGTTAGACTGTAGCCAACAATCAGAGAGAAGCATGTTTGAAGAAACCCATGAGAAACTATATTTATTGCGGATTGATTTGTTTTTGAATGTTTTCTTTTTGGTTAAAGCTGCATGTTGTAGTTCTTAGTTTGTACCTGGTACTTTCTTGTGTTAAGACTAGATAATTAGTAGTATAACTGAATTATTTTTGTTTTTTGTTATGTTGTAGCTTTTAAATGTATGGATTGTAATACTATTAATGAAATTATCACATTCAATTGTCTAATTTATAGTGTTACAGTCTGATTATATAATTGCAAGAGTTAATTATTTATGACATATATTATTTGCTTTTTTTAGAATTATAGTGATTTGAAATGGGGTAATTTTTTGGTCAAATATAGTTTTTTTCTTCTGGTGTAAGCACAACAGAAGCAACAAGTAGGGTCTTTTTAAATTTCATTACCCTTTTTTGCTTTTACGTTTGGGGACAAGAGCAAAAAAGGTTATTTCTGTTGCTTCGGTTGGGTATCAGAAGCAACAAATTTGAATCTATTTGTGCTTTCTTCATTTGCTTCGAATGTTGAACCGAAGTAACATGGGCTATGAAACCGAAGCAAAAAGTGTTTTTTGCTTCGGTTATCTAGCCGAAGCAACATATTTTGGCTTATTGCGTCTGTTGCAGTTGCTTCAGTTGTAGAACTGAAGCAACAAGAGGTAAACAACCGAAGCAACACACCAGTTTTGTAGTAGTGTAGAATCTGTGTATATGTAAGTTTGGAATTTTAGCCTAAGAAATTTTATAGAAAATAAGATGAAAGATCCGTACATATATATGACAATATATATATATATAACAAACAAATGTTTTTAATTCAATTATAATATATACAAAATTAGCATAAAATCACCAACTGCTAATGGATAGGATCGAAAGCGATATGAGTAGCAGTGTCGGGGTTTGTGGTCTTGTCCGTCTTGGTTATGAAGTTTATGGAGCTAATTCAGTGAGAACACTAAATTTAATCATTTATTTTAATTAGTAGTGATTAAATAATGAATTGTGATGGATGAATAAATGATTTGGATATGAATGTTGTTGTGTGAATGGTTGTGCATGTAATTAGACAACACTGAACACTAATTAGCGTTATTGACTGTAACGCTTGTACATAGCTGAATTGTTTGTTTATTGATGATGATTATAACCCATGATCATCTGACTTATGCAGTTGATTTATTATGTTTGTATGATGCCCACACAATACCATGGTTGTGTAATTAGACAGATAATCGATTTAATGTACCTTCCATATGAATGAATTTTTTTTTTTAAATATTAAAATATTATTTTTAAAGTGCAGTTTATTTGAAAAGAGATTTGGAAATTTAAATATAATATTTTCTAATATTATATACTAGACCGCTCTAGAATGACAGAGAGGATAGTGTCTATGCTTGGGTTTGGAAATCCAGTTTCCTGCTCTCCATGGCTATCCCTAACTGGTCCGATGGACGGAACGATTAATTCAAATATAATTGGAAATTTGAATTGAAGCTGTTTTAAACTTAGAAACCAATTGGAATTAAAATAAAAATGGCACATAAGGACCATTTATGATGTTTAAATTTAAATTAAAATTAAAATGATTTTTAAATTCCTATAGTTACAACTTATTTAAAGTTAAATTAAGATATAGAATTAAGGAATGATTTTTGGAATAAACTTCATAATCGATTCTGAAATTAAGTTGTTTTGAATTTAAATTCAATTCAAAGGATTTGAGAGAATTTTATTTGAATCGATTTATAACACGCTACGGCATGAGAGTTCATAAATATCGATTTCAATTTTAAATGGTTATAACTTGATGGTATCTGTTTGAATTGAAATAAGAAACGTTGATTTTCAAGTATTAACAATTTTTGAATAGAAAAGAAATTTTCAAATTTCAACATATGATTTCAACTTATGTTCAAACAAATTTGGAAAGGTTGTTGTACGCGCAATTCGACGACCATAACGAAAATTCAAATAAATCAAGTTTTAAAGTTTGAGGGAATTCATGATGAATCTTACCTTATTAACTTAAAGTAATTAGAAATGAATTATTTGAATTATTCAATTTGATTAGGAATCTTCTTGTAACGTCCTGTATTTTTGATAGTTAATATTTAAATTATTTTATTACTTTTAAATATTATATTAGGAATATTAATGGATTTTTATATTGAATTTGTTATTTAAAAACGAAGTTTAAACGTTATAATTTATATATAATATAAAACGAACTCAAAATGGCGTGACAGTTCGTAATATTGAATTTTCAACTTCAATTGAACATACCGAATCCGATATAAGTCAGAATTCCATGAAGCAAGAGACGTTTGAATCTAGTTGTTGATAATTTTTATATGGAAGAGGAAAATTCAGATTTTGTGTTATAGGTTTTTAGTTATGTCCAAATCAAATTTTAAAATAGTCATTATGGAAATCGTTATTAAAATATAACGTTTATTTAATATGAAAAAAGATTTTAATATAAACTGGGCGCCGTTCTAACTCGAATTGACGATATTAAGTTGGATAATTTATATTAGAAGTCGTATATATTATTCTACTTGGATATTTAAGTTAATAATAAATTATTCTTATTAATTGAATTATTTGGAAATTTATTTATATTTATTTGATATTATACAAACTTTAAAAATAATCATTTCTCCAAACGATCTCCGTTTTCGACGAAACGAATTTTATTGGAATACGTATAATTAATTATTGCTAGATCTCTGGATTGGAGCCCACCGGAGTTGTTTTGTCGGTAGACGAAGTATAGAGGTGAACAGATAAAATAAAATGCGCCGTTTTTACAAACGGAGTCCGTTTTCAATAAAATAAATTTTTTTTGGAATCGAAACGTCAAGTCGTAGTGGTACGTCAATTTACATTACTATTGGAGTTCGTGAATATCAGTACGAATTTAGAACATTCAACCTAAATTTTGCTATATATACATATGGTAGGATGAGACCCGTGCTCCGCACACAGTCTGATATTTGTATCTACTAGTTGAAAATATTATTATAGCCTACCCTAAACATTCAAATATACCCAAGACTCTATCAATTGCCTGCATAACCCTATTTTTTCGCTCAAAACACGATCTGAAGTCAACATATAAAAACATTCCACCATATATTTTCATTCTTGCGCACCACACTTTTATATACCTTGCGTTCCAAACCTTCTTTTCCTACTGCCCATTTCCATGGCCGCCAATTCATTAACACTGTGCAACCCACGTTTGTTCACATACACCTTTAAGCCTTAAAGAATAAAATAGCCGAAACTTTACTCTATCAAATATTATATTAAGCACTGTCTAACATCAAATAAATAAAACACAGCCACTATCTATTAAACTGTTTTTTTCTTGCCGTAGAAACTAAATATTTATAATTTATATACGATGCCTTGCTACCCTCACAGTTAGTGCCTTACCAGCCAATTTATATACACCGTGATGTCTAAGTAAATTCTCGAGAATCCCCCTCCAGCTGTATACTACCCTATCTTATTTTCAGTAAGCCTATACCTCTACAAAGCTTGGCAACCACGGTTCTTCAGCCTATATAAGCTAACAACTGCTTCATTTTTTCCTCCCCATCAATGAAAAGCGCAAGTCCTCAAAACGTATAAAAATCGAAACGCACCTTAATCTTTTTCTTTCCAGCTAAAAAAGAAAAAAATATAGTAGAACAAGGGGGAGTCGCAAGCACTGGGTAGCGGCGGTGATATTGCGTGGCAGAAACTCGAATCTGCTGCAGATGGCCAAAATATACTATTCGAATTATTTAATGCAGCAGGCGGCTTCCTTTTCAGTTTACAAAAATGGAAGAAGGGATCTCGTGTTGAACAGTAGCAGAGCGATATCAGAATATGGAGTCCGGCGTCCCGATGGAATGGCGTGGGCATTGTGGATTATGGGATGGTTGTCACCTTATGTTGCGTGCATGGGAATGAGCATGAAGCTGGGAGCTTTCTGTTTTGAGCAATGTAAACCCGAAAAGGGATGAAGAGGAAAAAATTATATATATGTTGAAACATGTGTGCATGGGGAGAAGCAAGGAAATGAGTGAAAGGAGGGATGCAAGTAGCGTATTAATACAAAGGAGAAGGAGGAGATTAAGTTCGGACAATCTGAGGAAATATATGGGCTTCATGGGCCTATGAAAAAAAAAGGGCGGAAATTCCTGGAGCAAAGGAAGTGAGGTAGAAATTAGGGCCTAGTAGCAATTGAGGGAAACCAGCACATGGAAAGGAACGATAGTTATTTGGGTATATTTCTATACGCCTACAGTACATAAATATTATATAATATATATATGTATAACATGCTTTGATCAGTTCATATATACCTATACTTAACCACTATTTGAAACATGTCTAAAACAATTTCATACGTGCCTGGGTATGATTTCTATGTCTCTAGTAAACATGTTATTGTGCTTAATCAAGTTATGTCGTGGCAAAATAATCATCTAAACATGTCTAGTATTATAAATATGAGTGACTGGTTCTATTATAACATGCCTAACCATTTATAAAGCCTAATCATTTTGACTTAACGACCGATTAATTTGCGTATTTTTGTATAGGATCTGTGGGTTATGATGTTAGCAGGACTAGACAATATCACTATAGTGTAATAAATGTTTTCAATATAACTTTACCATTTAAGTATCCATATTACCATCTGGGTACTGAGTATTGTACGTATAGTTTCTAAACTTAAGTAGCCTAGTAATATTAATATATACCGTAACTAAGGTAATTATTATCATATATATACATTTGTATAACGTTAACAGTTCAAATATTTATTAATTAAAGTATTTAATTAATTTGAATTTAACCGTACCTTATAATTGGTAATGTGCCCATATGTCAACAGAATCAGACAAACCCAGAAATGTTGAAATCACCATGATGAGATCTTCAGTTTAGAACAGAAATGGACGCGTTTGGAGGCACCTGGAATTTCCAGTTAAATTAAACGTATGTTTAATTAACTGAAATCAATCATTACCTCGACGAACAAAAATCAAGGTGAGTTAAACTCACCTAGTTTTCCCTGCTTATATTTTATACAAGCCGTGTTTTATAATTGTGTGTTATAATGGTTGTTTGTTTGTTCGTTTGTTTATTTTATATTTATAGATTGATTGAAAATGTTAAATTAAACATTTGTTTAATTGAAACAATCATTATTTATAACGATTGAATCCAATCGAGGTAATTTACCATAGTGGCTACGTTTATAATAATATAAACGTTATAAATAAATAATTGAACGCTTGCATTTCCGTTATTAGCCCAGTATTGATTGTTACAGTTATTTTTGACTGCTATCATTAAACTGTTTATTTGATCAACTATTTGGATGGAAAACAAATATTGATTGGCCATAATGAATTGATTGAATTGAATCTGTGGTAATAACAAGTTGGAGGAATCTAAGTGGATTTCTCACTGATATTGATAATGTTTATCAATATGATTATAATGCTTGTATTGGATGTGAAATTATTTTATATTTCACGGTTTGGTACCATAGTAGTAATTTGCCTCTTTAGTACCGTCAATTAAAAAGAAATGATTTTTCGAAATCAATATTAAATGGATTTCAAGTGGTTTCAAAGATAAATATAATTTTATATGGATTTGAATATGATTGTGGTCGTAAAGATGACAGTAGAAGTAAAATGTATAATTCTACAAAAAAAATGACTAATAGAAAGGTAAGATATTATTAAATAAATGTTAAACGAAAATTTATCATGGTGGTTTTTTTAAATGTTGAAATGGTTTTGTAAAGGCCTTAACGGTCGTAAAGTAAGTTTAAATTGTTTCCAAAATATCAAATGAAATAACTGAATTATGGATATACGAGAATGTATAAAAGAGATTTAGGAGTAATGTTTTATAATACATTATCGTCTTTATTAACCCATGTTGTAAATATACAAAATGCGATTAAATAACATTTCATGAATAAGGTTACCAAATCGATGGATTTGGAAATGAATGTGGATTTAGAAATGAAATTTTTAAATGAAGTTGGATTTGAAAATATGAATATGAATTTATAATTGAGATTTATAAATAAGACTTAGGTTTATAAATAGGATTGAATAAAAGTGAGTTTTATTCCGAGTTTTAGAATATGGTATTCCGAAATTCAAAATGATTAATCAAAGTCAGGTTATTCCGAGGTTCAGAATGTAGTATTCTGAAGTTCGGAATGTTAACTGAAGATAGGAGTGTAAATTAAGTTAAAGATTTGAATAACGACAACGAATATTAGTTGTCGATAATGAATTGAAAATGAGATTTTTAAATGCAGTTAAAGATGTGGAAATGGAAACGAATGATAACTTGTGTCATTAAAGTAAAAAGGATTTTGTAAATGGAAATTTAAAGTTTTGGAAATAGGATCGATTTAGTGAATAAAGTTAGTGGTTTATAAATGTGTTTTGTAATATTTATTACAAATGAGATGGACTATTTTAGACATGTGATTTTATAAAGGATTATTATATGTTTTAGACAACAAACAAGTTGTCAAGTATGATTTAAAGAGAATGTGATAAATGAAGGTAAATTGGTTTTAAAATTAAATATGTAACATCTATTATAGATGATAATTTAATTGTTTTGGTAAATATCAGTATAAGAATTTGAAAAGATATCAAGATAATAATTGGATAAAATATTAGTATAATACCTATAATTGTGTTGTTTACATGGTTTTAAAGCAAATGAATTTAAAGTGTAATATAATAATAAAGAAATATTAAGGAATTTTTTTAAGGATTCTATGTATAATAGAATCGAAGCTCGTATATAATATTGTAAAGGATTATTAACATAAATCGAAAGAGTTTATTAAGAGTTTACTTAATTAATTAAGTAAACGTTATCGGGATTTAAATCAGGTTTTTAAAGGAACATATGGTTAATAAACTTCTATTTATTCTGAAGATATGAATGTTGTTAGTCAAGGTCTGAGAGGTGAATAAAATACCCCAACTTGAACGACTCCATGTTTATCCAAGGATGGTATTAGTTTATAAACGAGAGTGGTTGAGGGAAACATAAGCTATGATTTCCATAAATGATATTACAAACAGTATTTGAAAAGCTTATAAGTTGAATAAAATGAATTTAGAGAATTTTGTTATTTGATAAAACAAGAAGTAAAGGCGATGTTCCAAATATTGGAAAATTTTAAGGAATATAATTAATAGACGGTTTGTTAAAGTTGCTAATTGATACAGAATAATGAATCGGTTAATCCATTTTTTTTGAATGAATGGTTATTTTATTTGATAGTTAAATAACCGACTATCAAATTGGCCATACGATTGTTGGTACGGAAAGACCGGGATCGAATATATATTCGAAACCATTCCGTCCAGCAAATATGATTACGTTAAAGATGCTGATTTGAGATGAAGCTATTGAAGACCGTGGATCTTCATAAGCGGAAGGATTACTTAAAATCTCTGACTTGCAAGCAGAGATATACTGTTATTCTATTGTGGTTGAAATCTATGGGTTCGAAAGTACTTCTCGCTACTGATTCCCAGGGTGATTCCTAGAATGCACTAGGAGGGTGCCTTCGGGTCATCCTGTTCCTGGTTGACTTGTATGGATGGATGTCTGACAAAGTATTTCTAGAAAGGTCACGTACATTGATTTCTTCAACCATACCAAGAGGGAAGCGGAGAAGTAAACTTCTTTTTGATAACACATAAAGTATTGCTGTGGACATCAATTAGCGATTTTGATGGATTTGACGATGTGGCACTCGAAGTGAACGTGATGTGCTGATTTTAAAAGATAAACTGTAGTCTCAAGCCTCGTGAACCGGGAAATGACAAAAATCGGGCAAGCAGCATGGTTATGTGGGTCGCTCCCATTAGGGTGTATAATCACCTATTTAGAGAATTTCCTTTTGCTTCTTTAATCTATCGCTGCAGTCCCTTTTCGGGAAATGGTGGGTAGCACCCAACCGTTATGATATACATTCGATACACTCAAGCGAAATGAGTGGTCGGTCATGTGTGGGCCGGGTTGCAAGACGTTCTTGTTGAACCCAGTGTATTCGCCTCTAGAGATACACTATCGGCAGGTAGTCCCATACCTTGTCATAGTCGGAATCCAATCTCCAATAAGCGCCTGCGGTTTTGATTGTATACTATGTATGTGGAGCGTGAGATGCAAGCATTCCGTTAGATGGCTATTTACTTGTATTTAGACGCTATTATAATATCAAAAAGATATTGATTTCAGAAAAATATGTTTTGGGTTATCGTATGGTAAAAACCGCCCGTATTTATGTGTGGATTTGGTCTTACGATTATCTTTTTCTTTTGAAAAGATTTTGAACTTTAAAATCAAGTTGGATGATTCTCCTTAAAGCTTTATGAGTTTTTCTCACTCTGGTTCACCACACTGACCCGGTGTTTTGTAAATTCTCGGGTCAGACCAAGGTGTACAGGTCCAGGTTATCGGATGCTGCGAAGTCCAAAGGCGAGCTGGAGGTGTTCAGACGTATGATATATAGTATTTATCCCACTGTGTAACTGTATATGAAGACAGATTATTATAACTATCCAGATGTGTTAATGTACTCTGATGATTGTAAGTTTTATTTAAAGCTCTCAATAAGGATTTATTTTTGTATTATATTTTGTTCCGTTGCGATGTGAGACTTTGTGTTGTTGGTTCTTCTTCCTCTTCCTCTATTCTAATATTTCTTTCTTTCTTATCTCACCCTCTAGTTTCTTTCTAATATCTGTCTAGTGGGTTTCGTTACTGGAATTCTGACAAGTAATACAGGATTTGTCTATTGTTGTCAAAATTCGGCGTCGAATTCCCTCGGGTCGTTACACTTTTGAATTAAAAGGCTATTGCAGCGCCTTTACTAATGTTCAAACGTTATTATCTCATTTCCAAAGATAAATAGGGGTTTAGAATTTATAAGTCGTGAACCATTATTTTCTGTTATTGATTAAAGGAGTTGTAAATTGGTTTAGAAGGATTTTAAGTGATTAAATTTGGATTTATCTATAAATTCTAAAGTTAGAATTTTAAAAAAGAGAAATGAGTTGGATAGAGTTGTGTTGGATATTTGATATGTAATTCCAAGATCGAACAAAGACTATCAGAACCATTGAAAGATATTTACCTCAGGATTTTGATTGTGTTTGATTGAGTTGAGAATTTATATTGAATATAAGTCGTTTAACTCGATTCAAACTTATGTTCGAATTTAAATTGTTGGATTATCGTAAATGGAATTGGTAAATTGGAAGACGTTAGGAAGGGGATAAAGATGTATGTTTAAGTATAAGAATTGAAAGGTTATGTTTGAAATAAAAGGGTTGGTAAATCAAATATTTGATTTCAAAGAAAGAGTTAAGATGATAATGGAATTTATGATCGATCCAACCTTGATTTGTAAATGAATGAACGACAATTGGAAGGAAATTGAATTGAAACCCCGTGTGGTCCATAACCATTGTTTTATGAATACTCTTATTGCTTGAAAAGACCGGGATCGGAGTTAAGTACGAAAACCATTCCAAGTAATAATACGACGCATGTAGCAAACTCAAGACTTGGAATCAACGAATGAAGACGTGGTTCTTCACAATCGAACGGACTGTCTGCTGGTTGGTTTCTTTACTGAATAGCTACAGTAGAGAAATGCCCTTATTACCGGAGTGGCAGGAAGTCCTAACGTGTTGGGAGAACTTTCAGATTTTTTTGTTCCGTTCAGACCCAAAATGGACTTGTATGGATGGTGTGTCTGACATTGTAATTGACGGCATAACACTGATTTCCATTGATATGTATCTGGTTTGTGACGTACGAGCTCAAAGTGGTTATGTAATAATGGAAATCAGTGGTCATGTTGTGAATGGACAATGTGAAATACTTAAGATATGAAATGAGCTTATACGATCAAGGCATTTCTTATCTAAGCATGCTTTGTGTATGACGTGACATCGACAAAACCTCACACCCCGGATGATGAGAAACTGGCAGTTAGGTTGTGTGTGTATATATATATATATGAATTGATGATGACCGCTGCAGCAGTGGGAAACCACTTATGACTTATGGAATAGGGTATGTTCGGGGGGCCGTGTCTGGCCGAAAATCATTGATCTACATCGCGATTTGCATTGGTGTCCGCGTCTAGATTAAAAACCCGTGATTACATTTCGTTTGTGTTCTGATTGATCTTTCGTGCCAGGAACCATCAAGTTGGAAACCCAAATCTCCAATACGTGCCACACGGTTTTGGTTGTATATATACATATATATATATATATATATGGCGACATAATAGGATAGGGTATTATGCTGTCTATGATTAATAAATTTATTTGCGAAATGTTTTCCACACTATAAATATATATATATATATATATATATATATATATATATATATATATATATATTATGGCTTTGAAAGAGGATTTTTACGTATGAAAGCATATTTGGTTGTCATAAGATAAACCTCGCCCATCTGGTGTGCGCTTGCATTGTCTGATGTGGGACGAGCTTATGATAGCTTCATTTTTCCAAAAGACATTGCGTATTTATATGCACGGTGTAACGACCCACATTCTACGCATTGAAGGATCGTAGAATATTTATTTCTCTCACATACAAATTCGTATGGTCATGTAACTTTGGGAGACGACTATTATGGTCATTTCCCATGTTCATGATTTTTGCCAATTTTTAAATGACTGTTTTGCCCTAGTTGATCTTGTTTTGGCCATAACTTTTGATTGGTAAGGAGATTTGACTTGAAACCACTTCCATTAGATCCAAATGATGGTTTAACTTTCCGTAGAGTGGTCACATTAGCCAAACGGACTTACCGTTTGGGAGATATGGCTGAAATAAGGTTTAGAGGGTGAAAAACATCTTAATTGGGCTTAACCGGGCGATTAGCAGCTAGGCCCATTGGGGGATTTCGGGATTTGGGGTATTTAAGGGCTGTTAAGGTTAGGGATTTCTGTTTTTACTCATTTTCAAGCCGCCACATACATCACAGAAACCCTAACAATGGCCTCCAACATCTAGAATCATCTCTAATCACCGTTTAATCAAGGATTAAGCTTAGCAACATCAAATCAAGGAGAAATATCACCATTTCTGAGTTAGAGCTACTGTTAAACATTGGTATTAGGCCAAATCAGCGGAGTTTCAGTTTTGAAAGTTTTGTTTGTGGCTAAGGTGAGTGATTAGCCTTGTTTTTACACTAGTTATGGTTAATTAAGGGTAATTAGTGTTAATTAGTGAATTCAAATATGATTAAATTCTGGAAAAATATTTAGAAATTCTTAAACCATGTTTTAGACCTCTGTTAGATGTTTGGGTTAATTTGGTTAAGTTTTATTAATCCTATCATTAGATTTGCTTAAACATGATAAAGGGGAAAATATGGGTTTTTGGGTATGTTTAATCCATTCTACATGCTATGATTGTTGTTTTGGTGTTTATGGTCGATTATACATGTTGTTATGACTATATGGTATGCTTTGTGATTGCTTAGAATAGTTAGAATGGTCGAAAACACCGTCGTATGGCATAAAAAAGTCGCTGGAAAAGTTGCAGGATATAGTGCAGGAACCGGATCGGTCGCGCCCCCCCCTTCCGAACCGACCCGATCGTGGCCACCCATCATGAGCCACTCCAGTAATAATATGCTCGTGACATATGTGCCTCAACCCAAACCGCTCCAGCTTGAGTATCACGAACTGCCTGAAGGAACAAGCCACGACCTGACGGTTTGGAACGAACACCACGACCTGACCCGCACGAGAGAGGGAGCCCGATCCGAACCGCCATGGGAGGGAGCTCAAGACATGACCCATTCGAGTGAAGACATCGCGAACTGAACCAGTGTGGCATTGCGACTAGCTTGGAGCATCACGATCTGACCTGGGGAAGTTGTGAGGCACGAACCGATCCGAAGCATGTAGTCATGAGTCGAGCTGGTGAGCACCATAGCCCACGAACCAAAGGAAGTATCTAACCCTAACCAAAGGTGGAGAGAATGTAGAACCTAATGGAAGCTTGTTTCTGAACCAATCCGGAGGAGACCAAAACCCGAGATGAAAAGGTAGTCCAAATAGGAAGTAGAACTCAGGATCCAGTTGGGAACCAATGAGTTGACTTCATGAGTTGGGCTTTGCTGCGGGACGTGTGCAAAGGAGTTATCAACGTCTACATCTTTGATTCACCACCGAGACGGATGTTAGGCTACGTATCAGTGTAGTGGCGTATTTATTACCCCATGGGGCAGAGTGATCATAGCATGGCTATGAGCCAGTGCAGTGGAGTCGTCATGACTTCATGGGGCAGAGTGGACATAGAAAGGATTAGTGGCTATGGATTAGTGCAGGGGAGTTGCCATGACTCCATAGGGCAGAGTGATCATAGCGAGGATATAGGTGATCAAAGCGGTGGATATCATATGCTTTACGAACTGAGTGAAAGGTGTGAGGATGGTTGTTATGCTTGATTGTTTACGATCACTATGACATACACACCCCCACCCCCGTATCCTTTACATCATAAGTTAGTGGCACCTTAGAGTATTTTACGGTATGTTGCGCTAACTCTTTGGTTGCAGGTCTAGGTATGGTTTAGTATACCTAGTATTGTTCTGTTTTGCTGCTTATCGCTCATATCAGACTTTTGTCTGACCTAGAGTTTTATGTCTCTTCTTATTACTCTGGGTGCTCCTAAACGAGCAGACTAGAGACAGGTTAGCTGGTTATGCATGAGTAGCTGATCCGGAGACGAGCAGGAGGCTCCTACATATTATCTACATATATTCTCCATGTGTTGTTGATGGTCACTGCTTTGGGCATTAGTAGTGTACCTTTCCTTTCTTTTGCTTTAGAGACAGTATTTTGAAGTTGTAATAATGGTTATGGATCATAAGCTATATTTTGGATTCCCCTGCTATGATAATCATGGTTTAGTTTTCAGCTTATGCACTGTCTCGCCTGTTTTATATCAAGTATGTTATTATTATGTTTTATTCCATGCGCTGTGAGACATTCTACAGGTTCCTTATTAGTTCAAATTCCTTTCTTTTCCTATCTTTGACGACTGTCATGTGCTAGTCGGACATTGGCACAGCGCACTTTCATTGGAAATGTCTGCTGGTGCGGGGCGGGCCGTCACACTTGGTATCAGAGCTCTAGGTTGTGTATTTAACCTAGGGAAGACACCAGAGAGAGATAGTACGCATATGAGAGCGCGTATTTGTGGTATTTTAGTTTTCAAAAGCTATATATATACTATTAGTATATTTAAGGATGAAGCCGCATTGCACTGGCACCACTGAAGAGATGGTTAATCGTTTTCTCCTTACAGATTAAACGATGAGCCGATATATGAGGGGAACTGGTAGAGGAGCTAATAATGGGAATGCTCTTGATATGAGGACGATGTTCATTGACCTCATGAGAGAGATTCTTAGAGATGTTCAGAGGGCATCCACTAATGCTGCAAATGGTGGTGGTGCAGCGGTGCAGGCGCCTAGGGCCGATTTCGCCAAGCTATGCAAGGATTACAATAGCCTTGGTGGGAAGCCGTTCCACGGAACGGAATCGGCTACAGAAGTTCAGGATTGGTTGGATAGCTGTGAGTGTATCTTCGAAGACTTAGGTATCGAGGATGCGACGACGAAAAAGCTAGCATCCCGTCAGTTGCAAGGACGAGCGATGAATTGGTGGAATGCTATTAAGGCGGCTACTCCAGAGGACCAAGTTACATGGGATCAGTTTAAGGCCCAATTCGGTGAAAAATTTATCCCAACTGCTCAGAAGTCAGAGTTGTTTAGGAAATTTCTGGAGCTTAAGCAGAATGGTAGGGCAGTCTCAGAGTACATTGCAGAGTTCGATACTTTATCGACGTATGGATTATCCCTTATCGATACTGCCGAGAAGAAGAATGAGAAGTTTATAACTGGTTTGGAAGGATATTTGGGGGAAAGGCTTATTAACCACATCGACGAGACGTTTGAATCGATTGTGGGGAAAGCATTGAGGTCAGAAAGTCTTTACCCTAAGTCGAAGACTGATGTTGCATCTGCAGAGGGGCCAAAGCCGCAAGCAAGCGGTGGAGGCAAGAATAATTCTCAGAACAAAAGGAAGCAGAGACAGAACCAAGATAAGGATGGTCAGAAAAAGTGCAAGAAAGATGTTGAGTGCTTTAGCTGTGGCAAGAAGGGTCATTATGCTAAAGAATGTCGAGCAAAGCCAGCGGACAGGAAGTGCTTCAACTGTGGCCAAGTGGGACATCACAAAGATAAATTTCCGCAACCCCCTAAGGAGAAGTAGATTGTGAAAGCATATGCTCTTAATGCTGTTTCTTCTTTGTCGAATGCCCCGATTGCGGGGGAGAAAAGAAAGAATGTTGTCATTCAAGGTATGCTTTCTGTTGTTCGAGTATTGTTTGATACCGGAGCTTCCCGTTCCTTCATATCTAGTGACCTGGTAGATAGGTTGGGATTGGAACCCGAGATAGTCGATAGACCTTTAGCAGTGACAAACCCGATTGGTGGTTCAACTAGCCTTAACATGATTTGTCATAACATGGTCTTATCGAGTTATGAATGCATGTTTGTTTGTGAGTGCTTTGTTTTGGGCTTTACTAGGTTTGGAATTATTTTAGGAGTCGATTGGCTCCAAAGGTACGTGGTGGTGGTAGACTGTGAGGGCTTTTTGGTGACAGTTAGAGCGGATGATGGGCAGAGGGTAGTGTTTGGTGGTCTACCTAGTGATGGGGTAATGGCTAGTTTTCTAAATTCCCTCGACATCCCGCATGATGAGTTGTCAGATGTTCCTGTGGCTGGCCAGTATCCGGACGTCTTCGAGGAAGTGACTGGACTTCCACCACACCGAGAGATTGAGTTCCATATTGATTTAGTGAAAGATGCCAGATCTATAGTGATGCCACTTCTTTGTATAGCACTAAGGGAGAAGCAAGAGCTCGGGGTGCAAGTAAGCGATCTGTTGAAGAAGGGATTTATCAAAAGAAGTGTTTCTGAGTAGGGAACACCAGTTGTGTTTGCTACCAAGGCAGATGATTCCCTTCGATTGTGTGGACTACCACGAGTTGAATAAGGTGACGAGCAAGAATAAGTATCCTCTACCGCAGATAGATGATTTGTTTGATCAGTTAAGTGGCGCGAGAGTGATCTCCCAATTAGATCTCGCGACAGGTTTTCATCAGCTTAGAGTGGAAGGGGAGAGTATAGCTAAAATGGCCTTTCGGACGACGTCTGGATTTTATGAGTGGTTAGTCATGCCATTCAGGTTGACCAATGCACCATCATATTTTTGGATCTTATGAGTAGGGTATTCAGAGATCAGTTGAATAAGTTTGTTCTTGTCTTTGTAGACGATATCTTGGTTTATTCGAGGATAGAGGAAGAACACAAGGAACACTTGAGGATAGTGATGGAGGTGTTGAGAAAACACCAATTGAAAGCAAAGTTTTCTATGTGTCACTTATGGAGGAGGGAAGCGAGATTCTTGGGCCATGTTGTTTCAGAGAATGTTATTGCCGTGGACCCTGCGAAGGTGGCTACGGTACAGGATTGGTCTACGCCCATGAATGCAACAGATGTAAGAAGTTTCTTGGGATTGGCTGGATATTATCGTAAGTTTATCCAAGACTTCTCCAAGATAGCAGAACCATTGAATCAGTTGACCAAGAAAAATCAAGCTTTCGTCTGGGACGAAAAGTGCGAGAATGCATTTAAGAGTCTAAAGGAAAAGTTGACATGTGCACCATCGTTAGTTATTCCTAAAGGGAATGAAGAGATGACGGTATACACAGATGTTTGTGGTACCGGACTAGGTGTTGTATTGATGCAAGGAGATACGGTTGTATCTTATGCTAGTCGGCAACTAAAACCGCATGAGAAAAGATATCCTACACATGATTTGGAATTGGAAGCGATCGTGTTCGCATTGAAGATGTGTAGTCATTATCTCTTGGGAGAAAGATTCGAGTTATTTACCGATCATAAATCATTAAAGTATCTTTTCTCTCAGAAAGATCTAAATCTCCGACAGCAAAGATGGTTAGAATTCTTGGCTTCCTACGATTTAGATATCGCATATACACCAGGAAAGGGCAATGCGGTAGATGATGCATTGAGTAGAAGACATGCCAGTTTAGGGGCTATGCTTCTAGAATGGAAGCAACTGGAGTACATCGCCGGGTATGATTTCAGACCAAAGTGCGAATTAGATCCAGAAATGTCAGCAAGTTTGACGATCAGACCCACTTTGATTGAGCGGATTGGTTCCAGTCAGAGGGACGATCCTAACCTATTGTAAATCATTTCAAAGTTAGAGATCGGAATCGACGAAGAGATGAACAAGTATGGGCTTGATCGAGATGAATGGCTTAGAAAGAATGGAAGACTAGTTGTGCCCAATGTCAAGGGATTAAGAGATGAGGTGCTTAGAGAATGTCATCACTCAAAACTGACTATACATCCCGGTGGTAACAAAATGTATCGAGACATGAAGCAGACCTACTACTGGAAAGGGATGAAAGAGACGTTGGGAAGTTTATATCCAAATGCATGAACTGCCAGCTAGTTAAAGCTGAGAAGAAGAAGCCTAGTGGTTTGTTACAGCCATTGAAAATTCCAGAATGGAAATGGGAACAAGTCTCAGTGGATTGCATTAATGGGTTACCAAGAACTAGATCGGGCCATGATAGCATTTGGGTGATTGTGGACCGATTGACTAAGAGTGCAAGGTTTATACCCGTCAAGTCGAACAAGATGGCAGCTAAGTTAGCGGAACTGTATATAAAGTGGGTAGTGAGATTTCATGGAATACCCAAAGGCATTGTGAGCGACCGAGATCCGTTGTTTACTAGTGGATTTTGGAAGAGCTTACAAGAGGCGTTAGGATCAGAATTACATCTCAGTACCGCATATCATCCTCAAACTGACAGCCAGACAGAGAGGGTGAATCGTATATTAGAAGACCTCTTAAGAGCTTGTATATTGGATTTTGGTGGATCATGGGATGACCATTTACATCTAGTGGAGTTCGCATATAATAATAGTTATCAATCCAGTATTGGTATGGCTCCATTTGAAGCTTTGTACGGAAGACCATGCAACTCACCGTCATGTTGGTTAGAAACTGGTGAGAAGTTTGTGCTTGGACCAGATGTGATAAGAGAAACCTCAAACAAGATTAAGATCATCCGACAACGAATGAAGGCTGCACAAGATAGGCAGAAGAGTTATGCTGATAATAGGAGAAGAGATTTAAAATTCTCCATTGGTGACTTGGTTTTTGTCAACATTTCTCCATTAAAGAGCGTGATATGATTTAGTAGGAGAGGCAAGTTAACACCAAGATTTGTTGGTCCATTCCCGGTTCTAGAGCAAGTTGGGAATTCGGCATATAAAGTTGAATTACCAAAAAAGATGGCAGGAGTTCATAACGTATTTCATGTTTCCCAGTTAAGGAAATTCGTGCACCACCATTGTGTGAATATTTCACCTGATCAGTTGGACAGTATCGAGGTTGAACCCGAGGCGGTTGAGAACTGAAGACCTATGTGTATTGCTGGGAACGATACGAAGCAGCTTCGAAGGAAGGCGGTGAAACTAGTCAAAGTCCAGTGGGGCGAGAATAAGAAAGACTGTACTTGGGAAACAGAGGAGAATATGAGGAGGACGTATCCATAACTCTTTGCCTGGTAAGATTTTAATTGTGACTTAGTTTTCCACATGCTAGGATAGACTTGTTTGTTGTTTTATATGATTGATTGTTGTGAATGGTTGGTAGGCATGCAGAATCCTTTGTTTGTTTCTTAGTTAAGGAATTTCGAGGGCGAAATTTCTTGGGGGGGAGGGGGGAGAATGTAACGACTCGCATTCTACGCATCGAAGGATCGTAGAATATTTATTTCTCTCACATACGAAGTCGTATGGTCATGTAATTTTGGGAGACGACTATTGGGGTCATTTCCCATGTTCATGATTTTTGCCGATCTTTAAATGACCGTTTTGGCCCTAGTTGATCTTGTTTTGGCCATAACTTTTGATTGGTAAGGAGTTTTGACCTGAAACCAATTCCATTAGATCTGGATGATGGTTTATCTTTCTGTAGAGTGGTCACATTAACCAAATGGACTTACCGTTTGGGAGACATTGCTGAAATAAGGTTTAGAGGGTGAAATACGGCTTAATTGGGCTTAACCGCGCGATTAGCAGCTAGGCCCATTAGGGGATTTTGGGATTTGGGTATTTAAGGGCTGTTACGGTTAGGGATTTTGGTTTTTGCTCATTTTCTAGCTGCCGCAAACATCATAGAAACCCTAACAATGGCCTCCAACATCTAGAATCATCTCTACTCACCGTTTAATCAAGGATTAAGCTTATCAACATCAAATCAAGGAGAAATAGCACCATTTCTGAGTTAGAGCTGCTGTTAGACATTAGTACTCGCCCAAATCAGCGGAGTTTCAGTTTTGAAAGTTTTGTTTGTCGCTAAGGTGAGTGATTAGCCTTGTTTTTACACTAATTATGGTTAATTAAGGATAATTAGTGTTAATTAGCGAATTTAAACATGATTAAATTCTGTAAAAAGGTTTAGAAGTTCTTAAACACCATTTTAGAACTCTGTTAGAAGTTTGGGTTAATTTGGTTAAGTTTTGTTAATCCTATCATTGGATTTGCTTAAACATGATTAGGGGGATAATATGGGTTTTTTGGTATATTTGATCCATTCTACATGCTATGATTGTTGTTTTAGTGTTTATGGTCGATTATACATGTTGCTATGGCTGCATCGTATGCTTTGTAACTGTTTAGAATAGTTAGAATGGTCGAAAACGTCATCGTATGGCGTAAAACAGTCGCGGGAAAAGTTGTAGGATATAGTGCAGGAACCGGATCGGATCGCACCCCTTTTTGAACCGACCCGATCGTGGTGTCATGAGCCACTCTAGTACCGATCTTCTCGTGACATATGTGCCTCGACCCGAACCGCTCCAGCTTGAGTATCACGAACTGCCTGAAGTAACAAGCCACGACCTGATGCTTTGGAGCGAGCGCTACGACCCGACCCGCACGAGAGAGGGAGCCCGATCCGAACCACCATGGGAGGGAGCTCAAGACATGACCCGTTCGAGTGAAGACATCGGGAACCGAACCAGTGTGGCACTGTGACTAGCTTAGAGCATCACGATCTGACCCGGGGAAGTTGTGAGGCATGAACCGATCCGAAGCAGGTAGTCATGAGTCGAGCTGGTGAGCACCATAGCCCATGAACCAGAGGAAGTATCTAACCCGAACCGAAGGTGGAGAGAATGTAGAACCTAATGGAAGCTTGTTTCCGAACTGATCCAGAGGAGACCAAAACCCGAGATGCAAAGGTAGTCCAAATAGGAAGTAGAACTCAGGATCCAGTTGGGAACCAACGAGTTGACTTCATGAGTTGGGATTTGCTGCGGGACATGTGCAAAGGACTTATCGACGTCTACAGCTTTGATTCACCACCGAGACGGATGTTAGGCTATGTATCAGTGTAGTGGGGTAATTATTACTCCATGGGGCAGAGTGATCGTAGCATAGCTATGAGCCAATGCAGTGGAGTCGTCATGACTTCATGGGGCAGAGTGGACATAGCAAGTATTGGTGGATGTGGATCAGTGTAGTGGATTTGCATGACTCCATGGGGCAGAGTGATCATAGCAAGGATATGGGTGATCAAAGCAGTGGATATCGTATGCGTTACTCACTGAGTGAGAGATGTGAGGATGGTTTCTATGCTTGATTGTTTGCTATCACTATGACATACACACCCCCACCACCGTATCCTTTACACCATATGTTAGTGGCACCTTAGAGTATTGTACGGTATGTTGTGCTAACTCTTTGGTTGCAGGTTCAGGTATGGTTTAGTATACCTGTTATTGTTCTGTTTTGTTGCTTATTGCTCATACCAGACTTTTGTCTAACCCAGAGTTTTATGTCTCTTCTTATTACTCTGGGTTCTCCTAAACGAGCAGACTAGAGACAGGTTAGCTTGTTTTGCACGAGTAGCTGATCCGGAGATGAGCAGGAGGCTCCTACATATTATCTACATATATTCTCCCTGTGTTGTTGATGGTCACTGCTTTAGGCATTAGTAGTGTACCTTTATTTCTTTTGCTTCAGAGACAGTATTTTGAAGTTGTAATAATGGTTATGGATAATAAGCTGTATTTTGGATTTCTGCTGCTATGATGATTATGGTTTAGTTTTCAGCTTATGCACTATCTCGCCTGTTTTATGTCAAGTATGTTATTATTATATTTTATTCCATGCGCTGTGAGACATTCTGCAGGTTCCTTGTTAGTTCAAATTCCTTTCTTTTCCTTTCTTTGATGACCGTCTTGTGCTAGTCGGACATTGGCACAACGCATTTTCATGGGAAATGTCGGCTGATGCGGGGCGGGGCCATCACAACCGGGCATTCACATGGAGTAAACCCGTTCCACGTTAGCGGCATGGTCCGGTGAATTTCCCAACTTTAAAATGAATCCTAATAAAACAACTGTTTTATGTTCTCACACCAGTCTCATGGCTGACCTGGAGTTTATTGTTCCTTCCTAAATTCTGGGTGCCCACTAATTTTCACACGGACAGCTAGTAGTTTTGTTTTGCTGTTATGTTTCGTTGGAGCAAAGTTTGGAGTGCTTTCTGAGTTGGAGTTCTTGCTAGGGTTAAAGCTTCCGTTGTTTTCTTTTCTTCTGTTGAGAGTATATTTATATTTTTTTCTTCCGCTGTATGTTTATAATGTAGCTTTGATATTCATGTAAGTCTGATGTAATATTGTTTTGAGCAATGAAAAGTTATGTTATTTTGTTCAATGTATGTACGTACCCATAACAATTCGTCTTTGTGAATGATTTAAGTTGGTTTAATTACCGATGAGAATCGGGCAAAAAAGCGGGTCATTACATTCTATATCAAACTATATTTTATTTCGGGATTGAAGAGAAAATTTACTTTTTGAATATTTGTTCGAAAATTCTAAATTTTTTTAATAAGGCATATCAAAACATATGCAACCAATCCCTAGAGTTTTCTCCCAATAATAAGGCAACTGGGTCCCAGCCTTGATGTTATCGATAATATAAGTATGTACATCTATTCCAGGAGCGAACCACAGTAAAACATGTGCCCACCATTTTAGTTATGGGTTACTCGAATCATAGGTAACATAATTAATCATTTTATATCCTAAAGTGGCAAAATCATTTACACCAATAAATAGATAAAATCTATAATAATTTCCATTTCCAAGTCTTTTAGAGTAATCATGTTAAAGCAACTGAGTTTAGTCCTTGAAATTATTTTCATTCTTTAACTTACTGATTTATCTATATGAAACAATTTATAGTCAAACTTTGATATTCTAATCATAAGATGTTCATATTTATATTTCACTAATAAAGTGATTTCTAAAATATATCCTTAAGTTCTAACTATATTTTATATTATTAAGAAAATCTAGTTCGAGTAAATCTAATTTGTTGTCCCATCCGCCAGGCCAGTCCGAATAGCATGGGCGAGCAGGAACTGGTTTTCTAAACCCAACCGTAGACATTGTCTCTGTGTCGCCTGTAAGGCGGCCAAGTTATTTGATCGACTCAAAACCTTCATTTCTGATGACAATCAAGTTTTATTTGCTAAACACCTTATAGTAAAATTGTAAAATAAATCATAAGGCATTATTATTTCATCAACAATGTTACAACCCGAATTTTTTATAGACAATAATTAATCAACAGATTAATTAATTGAGGAATAAAATGATAAAAAATAATTAATTAGAAAAATATTGAGAATTGAGCAAAAATGATTTCACCGTTTCGTCCGTTACAAAATTCTGATTCAGATAGACTTTTAGTTTTCCTAAATCGAACAAGAAATGAACAAGTTATGATCAATCAAAGTTTGAAATTAAATTAGATAATTTAATTAATATAAGGTAACGATAAATGGGTGACACAACCCTTAACTGGGTCGAACATGGGTTGACCTATGTCTAAGGTGGGTCGACCAACCTTTGAACGTTTCTAGATAATTCTTCTGATGTATTGTTGATGTGTAAAATTCATTAAACTTGGACAATAAATCCAATGAACCTTGAGACCAAGCTCTAATATAAATAGACTACGAACCCTCTTTCCTAACACCTATTCATCTTCATCTTCTTAGCCTCCACTGAATAATGTTATAAAAATAAAATTGGGAATAAGACTAGGTGCTGTCAAATTATAGATCTGATATGATATTCTATTTCTACTTCTTTTTCAAAGACCTTTTTTATATCTATAACAACTATTGTGAGTATTATTTTGATTTACATATTTCTTTTAAGTTAATGTTAAAACAGATACAATAGTTGTTATATTGATTAGCAATCTAAATAAAAAGGAGATTGCCAGTAAAATATATCAGATCTTATAGTATCGGTGTTTATAAGTTTATTCTTTTTCATGCAATTTCCTTATCCCCTTTTTGTCATTGTTTATTTGTAGTATTATTATACCTATTTATTCTTTTCTAAGCATAGATCTATTTCTCCTTTTTCCTTTTTTTGCGCTGAGCCTAGCCCAAGAGAGCCTAGCCTTTATTGTTTGAGTTGCGTAAAATTGGAATAGCCTGAATTAACAATAAAATGGGGATTTGGATATATTGGAATTTGTGAATCTTGGACTATAAAATTGGCGTAATTAAAAAGGTGGAATATGCATCCAAGTGAATCAGCATAGGCTGAACTTAATTATATATTAAGTAGACATGTCATAAGAAAAATATGATTTGACATTAATTTGTAAACAAGTTATCAGACATTAATCTGTAAATATGTTAATATGGCATTTATTAGGAAAACATGTTATTTGACATTGATTTGCAAACATGTTAATATGACACTGATTTGGAAAACATGTTATTTGACATTATTCTGTAAATATGTTAATATGGCATTGATTATGAAAACATGTTATTTGACAACATGTTGTTTAACATTGATTTGTACATATGTTAATATCGCATTGATTTGAAAAACATGTTATTTAACATTGATTTTTAAACGTTTTTAATTGACATTTAATTGGGAAAACATGTTAATTTTTCATTTATGTTCATTAGAATGGAAAATATGTTCATTTGACATCAAATTGGAAAATATCTTCAATTGACATTTATTTAGCAAAAACATGTTAATTGTCATCTATGTTCATTAGAATGGAAAATATCTTTATTTGACAATAATTTTGGAAAGCATGTTCATTTGACGTTAATTTGGAAAGCAAGTAAATTTGACATTAATTTGAAAAACATGTTAACTATGCTTAATATGACATTAAGTAATCTGTATTGGAAAATTCGTTAAATGGAATTAATATTATTGGACATTAACATGCAAATGGAAAACATGTGAATCGGAATAGAGTTATACTTAATTGTATATTAAGTAGACATGTCATTGGAAAAGTGGGAATTGGGAAGAGGTATACTTAATTATACATTAAGTAAAACGTTTTATTGTAACTTGTAAACTTGTAATTGGACGATAAATGATATGGTAATAATGGATTGTATACTACTTTCGTTAATTATAATCCGCGGGTAAAAGCTTATAGATTACTTTCGTTAATTACAATCTAAGAATAACAAGTTATGACACTGGGCTTATTAATGAACGTAAAATAGATTAAGTCATAACACTGGATTAGTAAGCAGGATAAAAGGGGCTGTAGATTACTTTTGTTAATTACAATCCAGGGGTAAAAGGTTGTAGATTACTTTCCTTAATTACAATCTAGATTATAGGGAATAACATGTTATGGGCTAATTAATGAACTTAAACATGTGTAATTAAAACACTGGATTAACAAGCAAGGAAAGGGGTTGTATATTACTTTCGTTAATTACAATCTAGGGAATAACATGTTATGGGCATATTAATGAACTTAAACGAGTTAAGTTAAAACGCTGGATTAATAAGTAGGAGGGGTCCATTCCTTTGAGATACAAAGGGATCGTGGAATTCCTAGTTAATGTGGGGACCAAGTCTCGGGGAGACTTTTATGCATTTTTGTTGGATTCGCATCAACCAGTATTCCATGGTTATCAACGTGGCCTCACACTGATAGGGGTCAAGGCACGCTTATACTAGACTACATAGTAAGTGGTCCAAAGGAGAGGTGGGTGCGGGAGCATTCCGGCGGATTCACGAGCGTGCATGGATCTGAAATTTGAAGATAAGACGCTGTAACGCCTGTGATTAAGTCTGTGTCTTTTTAGTTGATGGGTTCGGGAAGTGATAACCCTAAATGCCATAACTGGGACAGATTAGTCACATTTGGAAAGTCGATCGATGGGCAGCATTAGGAAATTCCTTCCTAAATTGCTTGTTTCTGTCTGAATCTATAGAAATGCAAAATGTCAAGCAGTTTTATTATTATCATTATTATCATCATTGTCTCTTGGATGAGAATAGTCAAATTCTTTTATGTCAATTCATATCAGTTACTGTTCCCTTTTAGATATATACAGACACTTACCCTTTTATGACACCGGAACCACTGTTTGTTACTTAACTTAGCAGTCGAGCTGGTAATCATAGCAGCTCACCAGGCTTTATGTTTAACCCTTTTCCTTTCTTCCTTTCTCTTTCTTTTCCCGTTGGCTTACTAGAAGAAAGTGTATAGTTCAGATTTCTTTGTTGCTTTTATCGTAATTGAATTCTACCATAAATCGATTGCTTCCTACTCTCTTTCCAAGGTTAGGTTGTACCTTTTTGATTATTTAGGGGATAATATTATTTTACTCTGAAGTTATTTTTGATTGAGATTTTGAGACTTGGTTTTTTGTAACTATTTGGCTAATTGAAGAAAATATGGTTTTGTGTTTATAAAATAATAGTTTGTTCTTCCACTATAAATTTATATTTTTATATCTTGAGAAATCTTGTCTCTGTGATATTTATGCCTTTATAACTACAATGCTCCATAATTTCTTACTGAAATCCTTATATGGGTGACATTAAGGAATGTGGGGAGTTACATTTGGTATTTGAGCCTAAGGTTATCAAGATAACTCAAGTTTTGTTTTAAAAGAAAGTATTTTCAAAAGAAAATGCATTTTTGGAAATTAAAAGTTACTTTTTAAAATAAAATATTCCCTACAATATGTTACAACCTTCCTTTAACTCTTTCTCAATCTTAATCTTTTTAGTTGAGTTATAAGGCATTATATCTGAGGTTTCCTTCATAGGTTGAAATTTTTTTTAATGGACAAACCCGTTTAGCTTAGTAGTTGAGAAAGGTCGAGGTTAGAAATGAATTTGTTGCTTGACATATATTAAAAACTGTTAATCATGGATGGAACAACCTTATTAGTTTAAAACGATAATTTATAAAGTTAAGAATAACCTTGATTGATTGTTAAGAAAAAGGGATGTATTTCCATAGTTTGGTTTGAATTTAACATAGAAAACGTCATTGCAAGAATGAATGGATCAATTCGGAACAGTGGTTTTACCGTATTGCGCACTAACCACCAACTTAAAGATAATTAAAAAGAAATATCTTGCAATCGGGTTTCTATTAAATAGATTTTTCTTACACTATAGGAATAGATTTTTACACTTTTTGGTAACTAATAAATTAAGGAACTTTCAAAAAGGAAAATCTAAGGAAGGCAAGTGAAAGATCAACATGTGTATATTTACATCGAAAGGATTGTGAGGAAAGGTGTTGACCAAAATTGGCCAAGGGATGGTAGAAGGTAAGGATTGGCGAGGAAAAGAATGTTATCTATCTTTAGATTTTGCTAGTTTTCCTATTTCATTTAGGAACAATTTGTCCCTTTTCCTTCGATGTGTTGGCTACGTGGCGCTATAGCCATGATGAGTTGAGTCTTGAAGAGCATATATACTATAGGCTTAATGGAGCGGTCCTTTACAGATATAGTAAATCCCCTAGGATGTTGTGATAGCACTAGTGATTATTTTGCACTTAGGCCATGTAGTAGTTTCTGAACCCTGTAGGAATCGGCTTGATTATCTGTGGTAAGTCAGGATTGAAACTAAATTCTTGATTCAAAAGATGTTTAGAGGCATTTCCAGGTATGGGCTTCTTTTGGATCTAGATAGATCAACCATGTAATTGGTTTTCTCATATTTCTGCACTAGTAGTACAGTTTGATTGAGGTGCTTATATTCTAAGATTTTGAAGTTGGAAATTTTGAAGGATATATTAGTTAGCCAATTGGGGGCTATTTTGACTACAAGAATAAAATGGTCGGGCTTGGACTAATTTTTGGGGCTTATTGCGACCCGAGGGGTTAATCATATTGATAGTCCTATTTTACTTAGTGCATCTCTAGGTTGTATCAATTCAATTCTCTTTGTGCTATATATTCCAAATATAATAAGTGATTGAAAGATTATATCTAGGACGGAGAAATTGGTTTTCAGATCTGTATTTGAGACGATGCTAAACTTGTAGCATTTTGGATAAAGCATATGGTGTAAGTGAGAATCGAGTTTCATGGTTCTGACTGGAATCATTCCCAGCTATGGGAATATGCCATCAATGGATGGGTTGGAACTTGGAAGTTTTGGTAAGTTATCCGTATAATAAGTCGTCTCAGATATTAGAAGAAAAGTAGGTTTTCTTTGGGGGACGTGAACCTGAGTATTGCCCTGTAAAAGATCAGTCAGATTGGAGTATTTTACACCATAAACCTTATCTTTTGAAAAGAATGGTGTGATTCTTACCTTTCACATGTATTTTAAGGAAGTAATTGGACTTCAGTTGTAATGAAAAAGATTTTCGGGGAAAAGCCATGTAAAAGAATTTTTGAAATATTTGTCGTACCTTTCTGGCATTTCGGAGTTTAAGGGTTCATGTAACATTAATGAGAATATTTTGTAAGAAATTTAATCTGAGAGTGTAGATTAAGATTGGATATGAATTCACCATTTATCAAGACATTTTTTTGAGATTTGATGCTTATCAGGATTTTGTCATTTGGACAAAAGAGATAAACCTTTATATGACAACAGAATTTAGGTAAGTAATAAGTTTGGACAAGATAAATAATTATGTTCTTAGAAAAGAGTGTAACACGGGGGTGTTTTATGGAAATATGTGGAACCACTTTGAGTCGAAATCCCATATGTATAAAGCTTTAAGACACGGGAATTTTTGAAAGACTGACGTATTTTGGTGTGAAATTTGTATTTTGGGAATTTTATAAAAGAAACCATATTTATATATTTTAAAAAAAAAATTTGCAATTGAAATTTTGCCTCATTAATTTTATTTTCAAATAAGGTTTTGGAAAATATATATATTTAAAGTGGGATGTTAGGTAAATCTTTATGGGATTGGACAATATAAGTGGAATGAGCCAAGGAACACAAGATGGGTAAAGTAAAGACTAGAAATTTGAGGATGGAAAGAAGGAAAAGTGTGACTTTACTTGTAAGATTAAGGTAAGCTTTTAGATTAGTTCACTTGAGAGTTTCTTTCCGAAGTAACTAAAATGAGTGGGATGAAAGAATTACACTAAGGGATCAAGTTTCTTACCTGCATTATTTTGACATGTACTTCCTCTTTGATATTCTATCAGTAACTTCTTCCTTTGATTAGGGACTTCCTTCTAGTATAACTACCGATAAGTTTAGATCTTAGGATTCGAGCTTATAGATGATAGAATATGGATGAAACATGTGTTTGAGACATGTTATGTTTGATTGTTGCAAGTGGATGCAAGTGTTTGGTAGTGCATGCAGTGGATGCATATACACACACTAGGCACTAGATTAACGATCGGCTGAACTTGGACACTTTCATATTGCATATGGATTAGTGCGCATTTTCAATTTATTTTCATTATGGATGAAAAATGGTTGAATCATCACTTAGATGTTGCATCTTGGTGAATGATTATTGCACACATATAGAATTTGTATGTATCACTGGGATTCTTTTGCATACATATTGGATGTGTGGCACAGAAATAAATTGCATTAAGGAAGTCAATTGAATTAGTAGACCGCCAGATTTTCACATTAGCATAGGGACATATACACGACACCTTTGCATATGTTCATACAAAGAATTAGAAATTCTAGGACAATGAATGATAGTGGATGATGGTTGAGTAGATTGGATGTTTACATTCAAAACATTCTTCTTGCCTTAAAGATTACGGGGACGAAATCCTTTAAGGAGGGGAGAATGAAACTACCTAAATTTTTAACAAACAATAATTAATTAATTAATTAATTGGGGAATATACCAATAAAATAAATACTAATCATAAAAATATTGAGCATTAAGCAAAACACATTTCATTATTGTGTCCATTATGAAATTCCGATTCAGATACACTTTTAGTTTGTTTAAATCGAATAAGAAATGAATAAGTTATGATCAATCAAAGTTTGAAATTAAACTAGAGAATTTAATTAATATAAGGCAACGGTAAATGGTCGGTCCAACCCTTAATTGGATCGACGCATGGGTGGGACCCAAGGGTCGACACATAGGTCAAACCATCTCTAAGGTGGGTCAACCTACCTTCGAACGTTTCTGAATAATTCTTCGAATGTATTGCTGATGTGTAAAATACATTGAACTTGGACAATAAATCCAATGAACCTGGACACCTAGCTCTACTATAAATAGACTACCAACCCTCACTCTTTCCCGATACCTATTCTTTTTTATCTTCTTAGCCTCCACTGAATAATGTTCTGAAAATAAAATGATGGAAAAGTCCGAGTCCTATCAAATTATAGATCTGAAAGGATATTTTACTTCACTTCTTTTTCATAGACCTTTTTCTAGATCTACACCAACTATTGTGAGCGTTACTATGATTTTCAGATTTCTTCTAAGTTAATGTTAAAATAGATACAATAGTCGTTGCAGTGATTAACAATTTAAATAAAAATAATATTGACATTAAAATATATTAAAGCAAAAAGTATCAATGTTCATAAGTTTAATCTTTTACATGTTATTGTTCATATGTACATTCTTCTTCCTTATCCTCTTTCTATCATTGTTTATTTACATTTGCCTATTTATTCTTTTTGGGCATAAATTTGTTCCTCCTTTTTCCTTTGTTTTGCACTGAGCCTAGGCCAACGAGAGCCTAGGCCTTTACCGTTTGAGTTGCATAAAATTGGAATAATCTGAATTAACAATAAAAAAATAGATTTGGGCATATTGGAATTTGAGAATCTTAAACTGTAAAATTGTGGTAATTAAAAAGGAATAACTTCAAACAAGTGAATCGAAATAGGTTGAACTTAATTATATATTAGGTAGACATGTCATAGGAAAACATATTATTTGACATTAATTTGTAACATGTTATTTGACATTAATCTGTAAATATGTTAAATGACATTGATTAGGAAAACATGTTAATTGATAATATGTTATTTGACATTGATTTATAAACTATTAATATGGAATTAATGTGGAAAATATATTATTTGATATTAGTCTGTAATATGTTAATATGGCGTTGATTAGAAAACATGTTATGTGACACTGATTTATAAACATATTAATAAGGCATTGATTTGTAAAAAAAATGTTATTTGACATTAATTTGTAAACATTTTCAATTGACATTTAAGCAGGAAAGCATGTTACTTTTTCATTTATGTTCATTAGAATGGAAAAATATGTTCATTTGACATTAAATTAGAAAATATGTTATTAACATTTATTTGGGAAAAATGTGTTAAATTGTCATCTATGTTCATTAGAATGGGAAATATGTTCATTTGACAATAATTTTGGAAAACATGTTCATTTGACGTTAATTTTGAAAGCATGTAAATTTTTCATTAATTCAAAAAAACATGTTAATTATACTTAACATGGCATTAAGTAATCTGTGTTGGAAAACATGTTAATTTGACTTAATGGTATTGGACATTATCAGGCAAATGGAAAACATGTGAATTTCAATAGGGTAATACTTAATTATATATTAAGTAGACATGTCATTGGAAAACATGGGAATTGGGGAGAGGTATACTTAATTATACATTAAGTGAAACGTGTTATTGTAACTTGTAATTGGAAGATAAATGATATGGTAATAAAAGGGATTGTAGATTACTTCCATTAATTACAATCTGAGGGTAAAAGGTTGTAGATTACTTTCGTTAATTACAATCTAAGAAATAACATCTTATGACACTAGGCTTATTAATGAAATTAAAACGGGTTAAGTTAAAATTTTGGATTAATAAGCAAGGAAAGGGGTTGTCGATTACTTTCATTAATTACAATCTAGGGGTAAAAGATTGTAGATTACTTTAGTTAATTACAATCTAGGGAATAACAAGTTATGGGTTTATTAATTAATTTAATCAGGTTAAGTTAAAACATAGGATTAATAAGCAAGGAAAAGGGTTGTAGATTACTTTTGTTAGTTACAATCTAGGAGTGAAAGGTTGTAGATTACTTTCATTAATTACAATCTAAGAAATAACATGTTATGACACTAGGCTTATAAATGAACTTAAATGGGTTAAGTTAAAACACTGGATTAATAAGCGGGATAAAAGGGGTTGTAGATTACTTTCGTTAATTATAATCCAAGGGTAAAAGGTTATATATTACTTTATTTAATTACAATCTAGGGAATAACATGTTATGGGCTTGTTAATGAACTTAAATAGGTTAATTTAAAACACTGGATTAATAAGCAAGGAAAGAGGTTGTAGATTACTTTCGTTAATTACAATCTAGGGAATAACATGTTATGGGTTTTTTAATGAACTTGAACGAGTTAAGCTAAAACACTGGATTAATAAGTAGGAGGGATACATTCCTTTGAGATATAAGGGGCTCGTGGAAATCCTAGTTAACTTAGGGACCAAGTCTCGTGAAGACTTGTATGCATTTTTATGTAGGATATGTATCAGTGAGATTCCTTGGTTATCAATAGGGCCTCGTACTAGGTTCGGGTCAAGGCACTCTTATACTGAACTTGGTAGTAAGAGGTCCAAACGAGAGGAGGTATTGACGCGTTCCGGCGGAGTCATGAGCGTGCATGGGTCCGAAAGTGGAAGATAGGACGCTGTAATGCCTATGATTAAGGTTGTGTCTTTTTAATTGATGGGTTGGGGAAGTGATAACCCGAATGCCATAGCGGGCACATATTATTCACATCTGGAAAGCCAATCGATGGGTAGCATTAGGAAATTCCTTCCTAAATTACTTGTTTCTGTCTGAATCACTAGAAGTGCAAAACAGTCAAGCAATTTTAGTATAATCATTATCATCATCATTGGCTTTTGGATGAGAATAGTCAAATTGGTTTATGTCAATTCATACCAGTTACTGTTCACCTTTAGACATGTATAGTCACTTACCATTTTATGAAATTAGAACCATTATCTGACTGTTTTACATAACTTAGCAGTCAAGCTGGTAATCATGGTTGCTCATCAGGCTTTATGTCTGACCCTTTTCCTTTCTTCCTTTTTCTTTTCTTTTCCCCAGGCATACAGGGAGAAAGTGTATAGTTCAGATCTCTTTGTTGCTTTTATCGTAATGGAATTCTACCGTAGATGGATTGCTTCCTGCTCTCTTTCCAAGATTAGATTGTAACTTTTTGACTATTTGGGGGATAATATTATTTTACTCTGATGTTATTTCTGACTAAGATTTTGAGACTTGGTTTTTTGTAATTATTTGGCTAACTGAAGAAAAGATGATTTTGTATTTATAAAATGAAAGTTTCTTCTTCCGTCATTAATTTATATTTTTATATCTTAAGAAATCTTAGTTTCGGTGATGTTTATGTCTTTATACCTACAATGCTCCATAATTTCTTACTGAAATCCTCGTATGGCTAACATTAATTAAGGAATGTGGGGTGTTACAACCTATTAGTATGGCTAAGCACCTTATAGTTAAATCATAAAATAAATCACAAGGCATTAGCATACCAATATTTTCTACCCTACCAATGCTAAATATAAAATCATACTTGCTCATAAACTGGTCGAGCGTAATCCACATAATCAATCTAACAATAATAATCAATGACAATCGACAATGCAATATTTGTCAAAATTAATAACAAAACAATGTTAGTTTCCACTAATAGGTATCACTATAAAATACGATTTAACTGAAATTAAATCTAATTGCTAACACTTTACCAATAACTTATTAAATAAAGTGTGTGTAATGACCCGCATTCTACGCATCGAAGGATTGTAGAGTATTAATTCTTTCACATACGAAGCCGTATGGTCATGTAACTTTGGGAGACGATTATTGGGGTCATTTCCCATGTTCATGATTTTTGCCGATTTTTAAATGATCGTTTTGCCCCTAGCTGATCTTGTTTCGGCCATAACTTTTGAGTGGAAAGGATTTTTGACTTGAAACCACTTCCATTAGATCCGGATGATGGTTTACCTTTCCGTAGAGTGGTCATAACTGAAAAACGGACTTACCGTTTGGGAGATATGGCTGAAACAAGATTTAGGAGGTGAAAAACAACTTAACCGGGCTTAATTGGGTAGTTAACAGCTAGGCCCATTGGGGGATTTCGGGATTAGGGGTATATAAGGGATGATAAGGGTTAGAAAACATTTCTTTAGACATATTTTCAGCCGCCACTTTCATTCTTGGAACCCTAGTAATGGCCTCCACTTGCTAAAACATCCAAAATCACCTTCTAATCGCTAATTAAGCCAAATCAACATCAAATCAAAGCGGATTAGCACAAAAATCGAGGTAGGACTGCTGTATAGCCTTGGGAACAGCGCCGAATAGAGAATCATTTCAGATTTTGTATTTTATTTTGGCTAAGGTGAGTGATTTGCATAGTTCCTCACTAATTATAGTTAATTAAGGGTAATTAGTGCTAATTAGCGAATTCAAACATGATTAAATTATGGAAAAATACTTATAAATTTTGAAATATTGTTTTAGGCCTCTGTTAGAAAATTTGGTTAATTTGGTTAAGTTTTAATAATCCTATCATTAGTTTTTCTTTAACATGCTTAAGGGAAAATATGAGATTTTGGCTATGTTTGATCCGTTTTAACATATCAAATTGTTGTTTTAGTGTTTGTGGTCAATTATACATGTTGGTATGACTGTTTGGAATGATTTTTGATTGTTTAGAAATATTAGATTGGTCGAAAATGCCGTCGAATGGCGTAAATAGGTCGCTGGACAAAGTGTAGGAAGTGTGTTGAGATCGGATCGGATCCCTAAACCCCGAACCGACCCGCTCACCTGGAGAGCCATACGATCCGACCCGCTTACGCTTGAAGCTCCGAACCGAACCGCTCTCCCGGAGTACGCCATGAAGTCTCGACCTGTAACGTCCCAGATTTTTCGGCCATTTAAATTAGAATAATAAAATTTGTTTATATATTATATTTGAAATATAATGGATTTTTAATCGAATTTATTTATTTAAATGGAGTTCGGATGTATATATTCATATAATGTGAATAGAAATTTTATATTACATACGACCCAAACCGTAAGCGAGCAGTTCATAATAATCGTATTGGTAAGCGATTAAAATCAATGTACTTCTGTAGTTATACAGAATGGTTTTAAGATTTTTCCATAGCCACTATCAAAATTACCTATATATATATTCTATATGGTGTTTGAATATACTAAGGTTATAATATAATAAACAGGGCATATATGGTGTTTGGTCTTTATGATACATTATTATTACCATATAATATATACACGTATACTGCCCGATACAATAATATGATTTAAAACATATATTATAATCTCCAGTCAATATTATACACATATACCAATTGTATATATGGTGTTTGTACCCATTGAATACCCTTGTTACTCATTTTTTTTGATAACCCACTGTATTATATAAATGGTATCAGAAGGTTGAACATGTACTCTAATGAGTCGTTGCAGCATTACAATCGGTGTTTTGCCAATTATAATATTATACATTTGAACATGTATACACTTTGCTAATTATAATTACAAACCAAATTCGCAAAATAAACATGTAAACTGAACATGTACATCAACAGCTAAAACAAGTTCAAATCCTCGCACAATACAAGTTCAAAATTACAAAACATAAATCAATATTTGTAAATAAACTTCTCATGTCTCTTTTTCATCCCAAACCGAAGTGTCCCCATCAGTTGTGATCTACGAAAAGAAGAAGAAAAACCCATCAATAAGGGATGATTTCATGAATGAACAATACAAGAAATAGGAGAAGAAATTTTAAAGGGGAAAATAATAATACGATATGCAACTGAAAAGTGATCGACAAAAGATATGCAACATATATCCACAAACCGTTGATACAAACGCAAGAGTACAAGAGAATTCATTTTAAAAAAATAATTCAATGACATGTATTGAAACAGTGAGATGAGAATATCTCCATAAGCACAAACAGCTAAAAAGATATACCATAAATTTATACATGAACAGCTAGAAACTGTATACATCAATAGCTAAAACAGCTAAGAACATGTCATGAACAGCTAAGAAGAAAGGACTGACATGCGTATTTGTATACACAAAATCTGTGTGGCCAAATCAAACAATAAAGTCTCATGTATACAGTAAATCTCATATATAAAATAACTGTTTTCATAAATTGAAGAATCCAAACAGAAAATCTACGATGCAAACTTCAAATTTCTGATTTGAATTGAAAATTTATAACCCTACAATCCTATATGATCTACAAGCACATGTTCGATCAATATACCCATGTGAACATGTAAATAGTACTGTGAACTAGTACAAAATCCATATGTAAAACTGTGCTATATATTTGGAAAAGAAAAAAGAAAAAAAATCTACATGAAAACAGAAGAAAAGGAAGAAAAAATCAGCATATAACAGCTAATTAACAGCTAAAGAAAATGAACAATTCATAGCCACAAGCCTAGCCTAACCTACACAGCAAGGTATATATGTTTCCAAAATCTAATTCATATCATAACAGTACCAAAAAATCTACCATAAACAATGTATAATTCACTGTCATTTGATCAGTTCTATCAAATTTCCATTCAAACAGATCACCATCGCGAAAACCCAACACTGCCTTCACCAATACCTAATCGGAAAAGGAAATCAAAACCAATGGCCTATGAATTGGTAGCTGAATTACCTACCATAAGCTACGAATGGACGTTGAACCTATCTAGTTTCAAACCGCAACTATAAATACGAATAGAACATTCATTCCAGAACCGAACAAACCAACACCGTAAACAAAAACAACCTCATTCAAAACCAGTAAATCAAATGGAAATAATTCAGCAATTAAAATCGAGTAACAAAAAACTTAGCTTAAGATGAAGAGAGGAGGCTTCTTGTTTTCGGGGAAGGCTTGGTGCTAATCGACGAAGCAACGGTGAACGGGTGTTTGGGGGGGTTTTGGCTGAGCAGTTGAAGGAGGAAGAGTGGAGAGTGTTGCGTGGAGGACGGAAGAAGGAGCGACGCCATCAACCTCCGATTTGCTTTGAAAAGGGGATTAGGGTTTCTTTTATTTCGGTCTTGAGATTTTGAGAAGCGGCTGAGCAAATGAAGAGGAGATCGGATGCATGGGTTTTAAGGGGGAGCGGGTAGTGGGTTTGGGCCGGCTATTCAAAGGTGAAGGCCCAATCTTTATTTTATTTTGTTAAGTTTAAATAATTTATTCACTTCGTCAAATTGTTTATACGGTAACTTGTACATACGATATCAGAATTACGCACGGTCGGTTGCGTTAGGACCGTAGAGACGAGAACTTCGAGATGGAGCAGGTCTGGTCCGGATCTGAAGTAACTGGAATTTTTATTCGAAATAAACGTCAGTTTAATTTGACTAAAACAGACTGTTTATTGACAGATTTAAATCAAGGTGAGTTAAACTCACTCTGCTCTTTCCATTTATATTTTATATAAATGGTTTTTTTTTCGTGTTCTGATTGTTAGTGGTTGACTGTTTGCCTATTATATAATTATTGATTTAATTGTTAAAAATTAAACAGTCTTTTAATTTCAGAAGAAATACCAATCTCTTTGATTTGACCAGAACAAGGGAATTTCCCTTGATTGATCACCTTTATAAACAGGCTGGAATTGTTTGAATTATTTGAATTGGTCGTAAATTTGATTGATCATTATTGTTGATGGTTGAACCGTATTTCAACATTTAAGCTTATATGGACCAATGGATGGTATGTGTTGGGTAATTAGCATCACCTGGTCGAGAAATAAATCTATTTTTAAATATGAATTTTGTCGACTGTAAGTCGACAGAGTTGAAGTTAAATATATTTTATAACTGGAATAAGTTTTGAAAGTTGTTACTTTAAATAAAAGTTGTTAAAAGGGGAATAAATATTAATTATTTAGTAAGGTTATAAGTAATTATGGAATTTTTTTTATTAAACAATTTCTTAGGTTGATAAGAATTGTAAACAAATGAAAAGAACCTAGCGGTTAAGTATTCGAGTAATCGTGAACGATTAAATAAAGTTATTTAAATTAATTATATTTTAATTGACTTAAAAGTGGAACTAAATAGAATTGGTTAGAAGAGTAACCATGTCTATGTTGACTCGGTCGACCATTTAAAACTAAGTTAGATTTTAAATTAGTGAAATAACTTAGTGGATAATTGGTTAATCCTAGTAAGAGTTTAAAAAGGAAATTTATTATTTCAGTAGATAAAGGAGTTAATAAATTTTCAATGATTAATGTGGAAGTAAATAATCCCTTCTTGAATGTAATACATTTAAGTAAACAAGTTTGGAATAAAGTATGGTCAAGTGTTGGAAAAAGGAGAGGGATGAGTTTTATTTGAGCTCGAGTTTTATAGTGAAGCAATTAAAGATTTAAGTGAATACAAAGCTTAAATGAAGGGTCAACCTAACATTTGAATTTAGTAAAGAGAGATGGAGATATAAAGGGTTTATATTAAACCGGGAATTTATAAACAAGGTTTATAAATGGAATGTGAATTAAAACGTTGTTTAAATTGGAAATACTTAAAAAGGGTATTAAGTTAAATCGATGGATTCAAAAGGGAATTTTCTGAGAAAAAGGAAATTAGGAAAAAGGGGTTTGTTTTGAGCTTGGTAAACCAGGTTAGAAATGGGATTTGTAATTCAGTTGTGAAACGAAGTCATTTAGATAAGTCGAGAGTAAATAAAGTGATGTTTAGTAAGGAATTATTTAAAACAACAAATTTAGCAATATTAATTACATTTAAAAAGAAATTTCCGAAAGATAAAGAGTACTGTAAAGCGATATTTTAAATAGTAGGATGTGTTGAATATTGGTTCTTGAATTACAACTTGTATTTATCTGAAGGTAAGAACGTTGTTGGTCAAGGTCAGAGAGGTAATTAAAATACCCCAACTTGAACGACTTCGGGACTATCTAAGGATGATACTAGTTGGTAATGTCAAGAATGTGTGATAAGAATTCCAAAGTAAAGGAAATGATACGAAATTATATTTTCCATAGTAACAGAATTAAAAGGAGATTGGGCGATAAATTTTTAAAAGCTAAGTGATGCTGAGTACCGGACCAGTAAATCTATTTTTATGATTCCATGGATGTTTACTTGATAGTTAAATAACCGACTATCAATTCTGACCTTTACGATTGTTGGTATGGAAAGTCCGGGATCGAATGGGTATTCGAAAACCATTCCAACCAAAAAATACGAAATATATAGAAGATATCAAACGATGATCGAGATGGAGCATGTGAAGACCATAGATCTTCATAAAACGGAAGGACCACATACAATCTCTGATTCGACCTGGAGATATACTGGGGTTCTGTCATGGTTGGAATCTGTGGATTTGCAAGGACGATTGCTACTGATCCATGGAGTGATTCCTATATTGGATGCAGTAGGAGAGTACCTTCGGTTTATCCTATTCCTGGATGACTTGTATGGACGAATGTCTGACAGAGTATTTCTTAAAAGTAACGTACGTTGAATTTTACAAACGTATCTCTATTAGCGGCGGAGAGGGGCACCTCTCTAGCTTAACGACCAGAATATTTTTGTGGACGTCAATTATTTATTTGTAGAATCTGACGATGTGGCATTCAAAGTGTATGATGACCAGATGTGTTCTGACCTCAAGCCTCATCAACCAGGAGATGAAAAAAATCGGGTAGGTAGCATGGCTATGTGGGTCGCTCCCATTAGGGTGTATAATCACCTATCTAGCGAAAATCCATTCCATTCTTTAATCTATTTCGATGCTGTCTCTATTCGGGAAACGGTTGTTTGAGTCCAACCGTTGGTAATATACATTCGATACACTCAAGCGAAATGAGTGGTCGGTCATGTGAGGGCCGGGTTGCAAGACGTTCTTGTTGAACCACAGTGTATTTGCCTCTAGAGATACATGATCGGCAGGTGGTCCCATACCTTGTCAAGGTCGGAATCCAATTTCCAATAAGTGCCAACGGTTTTGTTTGCATATATATATATATATATATATATATATATATATATATATATATGTGTGTGTGTGTGTGTGTGTGTGTGGAGCGTGAGATGCAAGCATTCCTCTAGATTGATATTTACTTGTATTTAGACTTTATTATAATATCAAAAAAGATATTGTTTTCAAAACTGGTTTGGGTTATCGTAAGGTAAAAATCATCCGTGTTTATGTGTGGATTGGTCTTACGATTTATCTTTTTCTTTCGAAAGAATTTTAGCTTTAAAATCAAGTTGTGTGATACCCTTAATATTGTGCGAGTTTTTCTCATTCTGGTTCACCAGACTGACCCGGTGTTTTGTAAATGCTTGGGTTAGCAAGGGGTGTACAGGTTCAGGTTATCAGGTACCGTGAAGTCCAGTGACAAGCTGAAGGTATTCAAATATGATTACTATTCCGCTGTGTGATTATATATGAGGACAGACAATTAAAACTGTCAAGATATGTGTTGTACTCTGATATTGTAAGTATTTTTAAAAGCTCTCAATAAAGACTTATTTCTGTCTTATATTTTGTTCCGCTGCGATGTGAGATTCTGTATTTGTTCTTCTTCTTCTTCTTCTATTCTAACTTTCTTTCTTTCTTATCTCACCCTCTAATTTCTTTCTATAAACGTTCCATTATTTTCGGTGTTGGAAGGTCGACATGAGTACGATAAGTGTATTTATGTCGATTTTCGAGGCCGAAAATCCCTGGGTCGTTACAGTGGTATCAGAGCTATTGGTTGAGTAATAACCTTGGCTCTATGGCGTAACTCAATAGAGATGGGGTTAGTAACACCCTAGATTGAGTTTGTGTGTGTGTCTATATATATATATATATATATATATATATATATATATATATATATATATATATATATATATATATATATATATGAGAGCGTATTTGTAAGATTCTATATACAAATATTTTGTATTGTGTTATTTGACTGGTTCAAGTGTTGAGAAGCAGTGAACTAGTGAATGGATACAATATTGTTTTTTTTAAAAGATGGGTAGATGAAATAATTTTACCCAAGATATATTTTTATATAAAAGAGAAATAATTTCCTATATTATACTGATATGGGTTGATTTGTTGTTCTGATTGATTTGATTTGAAATCAAATTTGAAATAGGAAATAAAGTTGAACTAATTAGAAAAATCAATTCGCCAATTGAATCAAATATGAGTGAGAAACTAAACCTGATTAAGTAAAACCAATTTATGAATAAATTCAGAAAGAATGAATTCAAATAAATTGGGATTCAAATTAAGTGGGTTGCCATTTGGATTTTGAATTTTCTTTTCGAAGAAGTTGAGGCCTAGAGTGGTCGTTGTAGTCGTGTCAATCGAGCCATGCAGAGTGGGTGTTGGCAAAATTTTAGAAAATTTTTAGAGTTCGAATTTATTTTGAATTTAATGCAAAAGAAATGATTTTAAAATAATATGGTTCGGAATATTCTTCTTACTTTACAATTTCGAGGACGAAATTATTTTAAGGGGGGAAGAATGTAACATCCCGGATTTTTTGGCCATATACATTACAATATTTAAATTTGTTTATATATTATATTTGAAATATAATGGATTTTTAATCAAATTTATTTATTTAAATGGAGTTCGGATGTATATATTCATATAATGTGAATAGCAATTTTATATTACATACGACCCAAACTGTAAGTGAGCAGTTCATAATAATCGTATTGGTAAGCGATTAAAATCAATGTACTTCTGTAGTTATAAAGAATGGTTTTAAGATTTTTTCGTAGCCACTATCAAAATTACCTATATATATATATATATATATATATATATATTCTATATGGTGTTTGAATATATTAAGGTTATAATATAATAAACAGGGCATATATGGTGTTTGGTCTTTATGATACACTATTATTACCATATAATATATACACGTATACTGCCCGATATAATAATATGATTTAAAACATATATTATAATCTCCAATCAATATTATACACATATACCAATTGTATATATGGTGTTTGTACCCGTTGAATACCCTTGTTACTCTTTTTTTTGATAACCCAGTGTATTATATAAATGGTATCAGAAGGTTGAACATGTACTCTAATGAGTCGTTACAGCATTACAATCGGTGTTTTGCCAATTATAATATTATACATTTAAACATGTATACACTTTGCTAATTATAATTACAAACCAAATTTGCAAAATAAACATGTAAACTAAACATGTACATCAACAGCTAAAAAAGTTCAAATCCTCGCACAATACAAGTTCAAAATGACAAAACATAAATCAATATTTGTAAATAAACTTCTCATGTCTCTTTTTCATCCCAAACCGAAGTGTCCCCATCAGTTGTGATCTGAGAAAAGAAGAAGAAAAACCCATCAATAAGGGATGATTTCATGAATGAACAGTAGAAGAAATAGGAGAAAAAAATTTAAAGGGGGAAATAATAATACGATATGCGACTGAAAAGTGATCAACAAAAGATATGCAACATATATCCACAAACCGTTGATACAAATGCAAGAGTACAAGAGAATTCATTTTAAAAAAAAAATCAATGTCATGTGTTGAAACAGTGAGATGAGAATATCTCCATAAGCACAAACAGATAAAAAGATATACCATAAATTTATACATGAACAGCTAGAAACTGTATACATCAACAGCTAAAACAGCTAAGAAGAAAGAACTGACATGCGTATTTGTATACACAAAATCTATGTGGCCAAATCAAACAATAAAGTCACATGTATACAGTAAATCTCATATATAAAATAACTGTTTTCATACATTGGAGAATCCAAACAGAAAATCTACGATGCAAACTTCAAATCTCTGATTTGAATTGAAAATTTATAACCCTACAATCTTATATGATCTACAAGCACATGTTCGATCAGTATACCCATGTGAACATGTAAATAGGACTTTGAACTAGTACAAAATCCATATGTAAAACTGTGCTACATATTTGGAAAAAAAAATCTACATGAAAATAGAAGAAAAGGAAGAAAAAATCAGCATATAACAGCTAATTAACAGCTAAAGAAAATGAACAATTCATAGCCACAAGCCTAGCCTAACCTACACAGCAAGGTATATATGTTTCCAAAATCGAATTCATATCAGAACAGTACCATAAAATCTACCACAAACAATGTATAATTCACTGTCATTTGATCAGTTCTATCAAATTTCCATTCAAACAGATAACCATCACGAAAACCCAACACTGCCATCACAAATACCTAATCGGAAAAGGAAATCAAAACCAATGGCCTATGAATTGGTAGTTGAATTACCTACCATAAGCTACGAATGGACGTTGAACCTATCTAGTTTCAAACTGCAACTATAAATACGAATGGCGCATTCATTCCAGAACCGAACAAACCAACACCGTAAACAAAGACAACCTCATTCGAAACCAGTAAATCAAATGGAAATAATTCAGCAATTAAAATCGAGTAACAAAAAACTTAGCTTAAGATGAAGAGAGGAGGCTTCTTGTTTTCGGGGAAGGCTTGGTGCTAATCGACGAAGCAACGATGAACGGGTGTTTGGGGGGGGGGTTTGGCTGATCAGTTGAAGGAGGAAGAGTGGAGAGTGTTGCATGGAGGACGGAAGAAGGAGCGACGCCATCAACCTCCGATTTGCTTTGAAAAGAGGATTAGGGTTTCTTTTATTTCGGTCTTGAGATTTTGAGAAGCGGCTGAACAAATGAAGAGGAGATCGGATGCAAGGGTTTTAAGGGGGAGCGGGTAGTGGGTTTGGGCTGGCAATTCAAAGGTAAAGGCCAATTCTTTTTTTTATTTTATTTTGTTAAGTTTAAATAATTTATTCACTTCGTCAAATTGTTTATACGGTAACTGGTACATACGATATCAGAATTACGCACGGTCAGTTGCTTTAGGACCGTGGAGACGAGAACATTGAGATGGAGCAGGTCTGGTCCGGATCTGAAGTAACTAGAATTTTTATTCGAATTGAACGTCAGTTTAATTTGACTAAAACAAACTGTTTATCGACGGATTTAAATCAAGGTGAGTTAAACTCACTCTGCTCTTTCCATTTATATTTTATATAAATGGTTTTTTTTCGTGTTCTGATTGTTAGTAGTTGACTGTTTGCATGTTATATAATTATTGATTTAATTGCTGGAAATTAAACAGTCGTTTAATTTCAGAAGAAATACCAATCGCTTTGATTTGACCAGAACAAGGGAATTTCCCTTGATTGATCACCTTTATAAACGGGCTGGAATTGTTTGAATTATTTGAATTGGTCGTAAATTCGATTGATCATTATTGTTGATGGTTGAATCGTATTTCAACATTTATTCTGATATGGACCAATGGATGGTATGTGTTGGGTAATTAGCATCACCTGGTCGAGAAATAAATCGATTTTTAAATATGAATTTTATCGACTATAAGTCGATAGAGCTGAAGTTAAACATATTTTATAACTGGAATAAGTTTTGAAAGCTGTTACTTTAAATAAAAGTTGTTAAAAGGGGAATAAATATTAATTATTTAGTAAGGTTATAAGTAATTGTGGAATTTGTTTTATTAAACAATTTCTTATGTTGATAAGAATTGTAAACAAATGAAAAGAACCTAGCGGTTAAGTATCTGAGTAATCGTGAACGATTAAATAAAGTTATTTAAATTAATTATATTTTAATTGATTTAAAAGAGGAAATAAATAGAATTGGTTAGAAGAGTAACCATGTCTATGTTGACTCGGTCGACCATTTAAATCTAAGTTAGATTTTAAATTAGTGAAATAACTTAGCGGATAATTGGTTAATCCTAGTAAGAGTTTAAAAAGGAAATTTATTATTTTAGTAGATAAAGGAGTTAATAAATTTTCAATGATTAATGTGGAAGTAAATAATCTCTTCTTGAATGTAACACATTTAAGTAAACAAGTTTGGAATGAAATATGGTCGAGTGTTGGAAAAAGGCAAGGGATGAGTTTTATTTGAGCTCGAGTTTAATAGTGAAGCAATTAAAGATTTAAGCGAATACATAGCTTAAATGAAGGGTCAACCTAACATTTGAATTTAGTAAAGAGTGATGGAGATATAAAAGGTTTATATTAAACCGGGAATTTATAAACAAGGTTTATAAATGGAATGTGAATTAAAACGTTGTTTAAATTAGAAATACTTAAAAAGGGTATTAAGTTAAATGGATGGATTCAAAAGGGAATTTTCCGAGAAAAAGGAAATTGGGGAAAAGGGGTTTGTTTTGAGCTTGGTAAACCAGGTTAGAAATGAGATTTGTAATTTAGTTGTGAAACGAAGTCATTCAGATAAGTCGAGAGTAAATAAAGTGATGTTTAGTAAGGAATTATTTAAAATAACAAATTTAGCAATATTAATTACATTTAAAAAGAAATTTCCGAAAGATAAAGAGTACTGTAAAGTGATATTTTAAATAGTAGGATGTGTTGAATAACGGTTCTTGAATTACAACTCGTATTTATCTGAAGGTAAAAATGTTGTTGATCAAGGTCTGAGAGGTAATTAAAATACCCCAACTTGAACGACTTCGGGACTATCTAAGGATGATACTAGTTGGTAATGTCAAGAATGTGTGATAAGAATTCCAAAGTAAAGGAAATGATACGAAATTATATTTTCCATAGTAACGGAATTAAAAGGAGATTGGGCGATAAATTTTTAAATGCTAAGTGATGCTGAGTACTAGACCAGTAAATCTATTTTTATGATTCCATGGATGTTTACTTGATAGTTAAATAACCGAATATCAAGTCTGACCTTTACAATTGTTGGTATGGAAAGACCAGGATCGAATGTGTATTCGAAAACCATTCCAACCAACAAATACGAAATATATAGAAGATATCAGACGACGATCGAGATGGAGCATGTGAAGACCATAGATCTTCATAAAACGGAAGGACCACTTACAATCTCTGATTCGACCCGGAGATATACTGGGGTTCTGTCGTGGTTGGAATCTGTGGATTTGCAAGGACGATCGCTACTGATCCATGGGGTGATTCCTATATTGGATGTAGTAGGAGAGTACCTTTGGTTCATCTTGTTCCTGGATGACTTGTATGGACGAATGTCTGACAGAGTATTTCTTAAAAGTCACGTACGTTGATTTTTACAAACGTATCTCTGTTAGCGGCGGAGAGGGGCACCTCTATACATTAAGGACCAGAATATTTTTGTGGACGTCAATTAGTGATTTGGCGAATCTGACGATGTGGCATTCAAATTGTATGATGACCAGATGTGTTCTGACCTCAAGCCTCATCAACCAGGAGATGACAAAAATCGGGCAGGTAGCATGGCTATGTGGGTCGCTCCCATTAGGGTGTATAATCACCTATATAGAGAAAATCCATTCCATTCTTTAATCTATTTCGATGATGTCCCTATTCGGGAAACGGTGGTTTGAGTCCAACCGTTGGTAATATACATTCGATACACTCCAGCAAAATGAGTGGTCGGTCATGTGAGGGCCGGGTTGCAAGACGTTCTTGTTGAACCCAGTGTATTTGCCTCTAGAGATACACGATCGGCAGGTGGTCCCATACCTTGTCAAGGTCGGAATCCAATTTCCAATAAGTGCCAATGGTTTTGTTTGTATATATATATATATATATATATATATATATATATATATATATATATATATATACATGAAGCGTGAGATGCAAGCGTTCCGCTAGATTGATATTTACTAGTATTTAGACATTACTATATCAGAAAAGATATTGTTTTCAAAACTGGTTTGGGTTATCGTAAGGTAAAAACCGTCCGTGTTTATGTGTGGATTGGTCTTACAATTTATCTTTTTCTTTCGAAAGAATTTTAGCTTTAAAATCAAGTTGTGTGATACCCTTAATACTGTGCGAGTTTTTCTCACTCTGTTTCACCAGACCGACCCGGTGTTTTGTAAATGCTCGGGTTAGCCGGGGCGTACAGGTTCAGGTTATCAGGTACCGGGAAGTCCAGTGACAAGTAAAGGTGTTCAGATATGATTACTATTCCGCTGTGTGATTATATATGAGGACAAACAATTAAAACTGTCCAGATATGTGTTGTACTCTGATATTGTAAGTATTTTGAAAAGCTCTCAATAAAGATTTATTTCTGTCTTATATTTTGTTCCGCTGCGATGTGAGATTATGTATTTGTTCTTCTTCTTCTTCTATTCTAACTTTCTTTCTTTCTTATCTCACCCTCTAATTTCTTTTATAAACGTTCCAGTATTTTCGGTGTTGGAAGGTCGACATGAGTACGATAAGTGTATTTATGTCGATTTTCGAGGCCGAAAATCCCTGGGTCGTTACACGACCTAAAGCTGAAGAGGGAGACCGAACCGATAGGTATACCGACCCGAACCGATGTACCACGAGTGGTTTCGAGGGACTCGACCCGATCCGGAGTGCTTGGGAAGGAGGACCGAACCAGAGGAGCTCTCTACGACCCGAATCGCTGGAGGAAGGACACCACGACCCGAACCGATCTGGAGAGGGTGCTACGAACCGATGGGAACCCAAGCCTATATGATGATCACGAACTGAATGAAGACCGATCCAGAGATGATGACCACAACCCGAGATGCAAAGGTAGTCCAAGTAGGAAGTTTGTACTCAGGATCCAGTTGGGAACCAACGGGTTAACTTCATGAGTTGGGTTTTTCTGTGGGACGTGTACTAATGGGCTATCGATGTCTATAACTTTGGATCACTATGGAGTGCGGGGTATGTGGACGGATTCAGGGCCGCGGTGGCCTAGGTAGGACTATTGGCTATGGACCAATGAGGTGGGGTCATTTGTAAGGATTTAGTCATGACTCCACTGGGCAAGCTTGGTGGTAGCAATAGTTATGCAAGTCAGGCTCCGTCACTACCTCGATGGGTCTAGTGATCAAAGTGGTGGATATCGTATGCTTTACGCACTGAGTGGGAGATGTGAGGATGGTTGCAATGATTGATTGTTTTCCATCACTATGTCATGCACACCCCCACCCCTGTATTATTTACACCATATGTTAGTGGCACCTTAGAGTATTGTAGAGTATGTAGTGCTAACTCTTTGGTTGCAGGTCCAGGTTCAGGTATGCTTTAGTATACCTGTTATTGTTCTATTTTGCTGCTTATCACTCATACCAGACTTTTTTCTGACCCAGAGTTTTATGTCTCTTCTTATTACTCTAGGTGCTCTTAAACGGGCAGACTAGAGACAAGTTAGGTGGTATGCACGAGTAGTTGTGCTGTAGACGAGCAGGAGGCTCCCACGTATGATATATATATATATATATATATATATATATATTCTCCCTGTGTCGCTGCTGGTCCCTACTTTGGGCATTAGTAGTGTACATTTCCTTTACTTTGCTTTAGAGATAGTTTTCAAAAGTTGTAACAATGATGATATGGAACATAAGCTGTATTTGGATTTTCCGCTGCTATGATGTTTAGTTTTCAGCTTATACATTGTCTCGCCTATTTATGTCAAAGTATGGTATTATTATATTTTATCCCATGCGATGTGAGACATTCTACAGGTTCCTTGTTAGTTCAAATTCCTTACTTTTCCTTTCTTTGATGACCGTCCCGTGCTGGTTGGACATCGGCATAGCGCACTTTCATTGGAAATGTCGGCTAGTGAGGGGCGGGCCGTCACATTTGGTACCAGAGCTTTAGGTTGCGTAGTTAACCTAGGGAAAGACACCAGGGAGAGATAATACATATATGAGAGCACGTATTTGTGATTATTTTGGTTTTCAAAAGCTATATATATACTACTAATATAGCTAAGGATGAAGTCGCACTGCACTGACACCACAAAGAGGATGGTTAATCGTTTATCTTTACAGATTGAACAATGAGCCGATATACGAGGGGTGCTGTTAGAGGAGCCAATAATGGAAATGCTCCTGACATGAGGACTATGTTCGCTGACTTCATGAGAGAGATGCTTAGGGACGTTCAGAAGGCAGTTGCTAATGCTGCTAATGGTGGTGGTGCAACAGTGCAGGCGCCTAGGGTCGATTTCACCAAGCTATGCAAGGATTACACTAGTCTTGGTGGAAATCCGTTTCACGGAACGGAATCGGCCACAGATGTTCAAGATTGGTTGGATAGCTGTGAGTGTATCTTCAAAGATTTGGGTATCGAGGATGCGATAAAGAGAAAGCTAACATCCCGTCAGCTGCAAGGACGGGCAATGAATTGGTGGAGCGCTATTAAGGTAGCTATTCCCGGGGATCAGATTACTTGGGATCAGTTTAAGACCCACTTTAGCGACAAGTTTATTCCAGGTGCTCAGAAGTCGGTATTGTTTAAGAGGTTCTTGGAGATAAAGCAGAATGGTAGAGCTGTCTCGGAGTATATTGTTGAGTTTGATACTTTATCAAAGTATGGATTATCCCACATTGGCTTTCTCGAGAAAAAGAATAAGAAGTTTATAACAGGCTTGGATCAGTACTTGGGGGAAAGGCTTATTAACCACATCGATGAGACATTTGAATCGATTGTAGGGAAAGCTTTGAGATCGGAGAGTCTATACCCCAAGTCAAAGACTGAGGTTGCATCTGTGGAAGAGCCAAAGCCGCAAGTAAGAGGTGGATGCAAGAATGGTTCTAAGAATAAGAGAAAGCAGATCAGACCAAAGATGGCCATAAAAAGAGTAAAAAGGATGTTGAGTGCTTCAGCTGTGGTAAGAAGGGCCACTATGCCAAAGAATGTAGGGCCAAGCCAGCGGATAGGAAGTGCTTCAACTGTGGCCAAGTGGACATCACAAGGACAAGTGTCCGCAACCCCCTAAAGAAAAGCAGATCGTGAAAGCATACACTATCAATGTTGTTCCTTCTTCGTTGAATGCCCCAACTGCAGCGGAGAAAGGAAAGAATGTCGTCATTCAAGGTATGCTTTCTGTTTATGATATTCTTTTTCGAGTATTGTTTGATACCGGAGCTTCCAGTTCCTTCATATCTAGTGGCCTGGTAGATAGGTTGGGATTGGAACCCGATATTGTCGATAGACCTTTAGTAGTGACGAACCCGATTGGTGGTTCGACTAGCCTTAGCATGATTTTCCGTAATGTGGTCCTATCGAGTCATGGATGCATGTTTGGTTGTGATTGCTTTGTTTTGGGCTTTACTGGGTTTGGCATTATTTTGGGAGTCGATTGGCTCCAAAGATACGGGGTGGTGGTAGACTGTGAGGGCTTTTTGGTGACAGTTAGAGCGGATGATGGGCGGAGGGTAGTGTTTGGTGGTCTACCTAGTGATGGGGTAATGGCTAGTTTTCTAAATTCCCTTGACATCCCGCATGCTGAGTTGTCAGATGTGCCCGTGGCTGGCTAGTATCCGGACGTCTTCGAGGAAGTGATCGGACTTCTACCACGCCGAGAGATTGAGTTCCGTATTGATTTAGTGAAAGATTCCAGACCTATAGTGATGCCACTTCGTCGTATGGCACCAAGGGAGCAGCGAGAGCTTAGGGTGCAAGTGAGCGATCTTTTGAAGAAGGGATTTATCAGAAGAAGTGTTTCTGAGTGGCGAGCACCAGTTGTGTTTGCTACCAAGGCCGATGGTTCCCTTCGATTGTGTGTGGACTACCGCGAGATGAACAAGGTGACGAAGAAGAATAAGTATCCTCTACCGCGGATATATGATTTGTTTGATCAGTTGGGCGGCACGAGAGTGTTCTTCCAGTTGGATCTCGCGACATGTTTTCATCAGCTTAGAGTAGAAGCTGAGAGTATAGCTAAAACGGCATTTCGGACGACGTCTGGATTATATGAGTGGTTGGTCATGCCATTTGGGTTAACCAATGCACCAACATATTTTGTGGATCTTATGAATAGGGTATTCAGAGATCAGTTGAATAGGTTTGTTCTTGTATTCGTGGACGATATACTTGTTTATTCGAGGGCAGAGGAAGAACACAAGGAACACTTGAGGATAGTGATGGAGGTGTTGAGAAAACACCAATTGAAAGCAAAGTTTTCTATGTGTCACTTCTGGAGGAGGGAAGTGAGATTATTAGGCCATGTTGTTTCAGAGAATGGTATCGTCGTGGACCCTGCGAAGGTGGCTATGGTACAAGATTGGTCTACGCCCAAGAATGCAACGGACATAAGAAGTTTCTTGGGAATAGCTGGATATTACCGTAAGTTTATCCAAGACTTCTCCAAGATAGCTGCACAGTTGACTCAGTTAACCAATAAGAATCAAGCTTTCATCTGGGACGAAAAGTGTGAAAATGCATTCAAGAGTCTAAAGGACAAGTTGACATGTGCACCGGTGTTAGTCATTCCTAAGGGGAATGAAGAGATGACGGTATACACGGACGCTTGTGGTACCGGACTAGATGTTGTATTGATGCAAGGAGGTAGGGTTGTAGCTTATGCTAGTCGGCAACTAAAACCGCATGAGAAAAGATACCCCACCCATGATTTGGAATTAGCAGCGGTCGTATTCGCGTTGAAGATGTGGAGACATTATCTCTTGGGAGAAAGACTCGAGCTATTTACCGATCATAAATCGTTAAAGTATCTTTTCTCTCAGAAGGATCTAAATCTCTGACAGCAAAGGTGGTTAGAATTCATGGCTTCCTACGATTTCGATATCACATACACACTAGGAAAGGGCAATGCGGTAGTTGATGCATTGAGTAGAAGACATGCCAGTTTAGGGGCTATGTTTCTTGAGTGGAAGAAACTAGAGTACATCGCTGGGTATGATTTCAAACCAAAGTGCAAATTGAATCCAGAAGTATTAGCAAGTTTGACGGTCAGACCCACTTTGATTAAGCGGATTGATTCCAGTCAGAGGGACGATCCTAACTTATTGAAAATCATCTCCAAGTTAGAGATGGGCATCGATGAGGAGATGAATGAGTATGGGCTTGATTGAGATGGATGGCTTAGAAAGAATGGAAGACTGGTGGTACACAATGCCAATGGATTGAGAGATGAAAAGCTTAGAGAATGTCATCACTAAAAATTGACTATACACCCTGGTGGTAACAAGATGTATCGAGACATGAAGTAGACCTACTACTGGGAAGGGATGAAAAGAGACATTGGGAAGTTTATATCCAAATGCATGAATTGCCAGTTGGTTAAAGCTGAGCAAAAAAGCCTAGTGGTTTGTTGCAACCATTAGAAATTCCAGAATAGAAATGGGAACAAGTCTCAATGGATTTCATTGATGGGTTACCAAGGACTAGATCGGGCCATGATTGCATTTGGGTGATTGTGGACCGATTGACCAAGAGTGCAAGATTTATACCCGTCAAATCGAATAGAACGGCAACTAAGTTAGCTGAGCTATATATGAAATGGGTAGTGAGATTTCATGGAGTACCTAAAAGCATTGTGAGTGACCGAGATCCGTTGTTTACTAGTGGGTTTCAGAAGAGCTTACAAAAGGCGTTAGGATCAGAATTACATCTCGGTACCGCATATCATCCTCAAACCAACGGTCAGACAGAGAGGGTGAATCGAGTGTTAGAAGATCTCTTGAGGGCTTGCATATTGGACTTTGGTGGATCATGGGATGACCATTTGCATCTAGTAGAGTTTGCATATAATAATAGTTATCAATCCAGTATTGGTATGTCTCCATTTGAAGCTTTGTATGGAAGACCATGCAACTCACCATCATGTTGGTTAGAAACTGGTGAGAAGTATGTGCGTGGACGAGATGCGATATGGGAAACTTCAGATAAGATCAAGATTATTCAACAGCGAATGAAGGCTGCCCAAGACAGGCAGAAGAGTTATGCTGATAAGAGGAGAAGAGATTTAAAGTTCTCCATTGGAGACTTGGTGTTTGTCAAGATTTCTCCGTTAACGAGCGTGATACGATTTGGCAGGGGAGGCAAGTTAAAACCAAGATTTGTTGGACCATTCCCAATTCTCGAGCAATTTGGGAATTTGGCATATAAAGTAGAATTATCAGACAAGATGGTGGTAGTTCATAATGTATTGCATGTTTCCCAGTTAAGGAAGTTTATGCATGACCCTAGTGTGGCTATTTCACCGGATCAGTTGGATGATATCGAGATTGAACCCGAGGCAGTTGGGAACCGCAGGCCCATGCGTATTGTTGGGAACGATACGAAGCAACTTCGAAGGAAGGCGGTGAGACTAGTCAAAGTTCAGTGGGGTGAGGATGAGGAAGACTATACTAGGGAAACAAAAGAGAACATAAGGAGGAAGTATTCAGAACTCTTTGCCTGGTAAGGTTTTTATATCGGCATAGTACTCCCTTGCTAGTAAACCGCATGCTAGGATAGGCTTGTTGTGTTGTTTTGTATGCTTTATTGTTTTGTTAATGATTGGTAGGCATGCGAGATCCATTGTATGTTTTGGGCTAAGGAATTTCGGGGACGAAATTTCTAAAAGGAGGGAGAATGTAACGACCCACATTCTACGCATCAAAGGATAGTAGAGTATTAATTCTTTCACATACGAAGACGTATGGTCATGTAACTTTGGGAGACGATTATTGGGGTCATTTCCCATGTTCATGATTTTTTTCGATTTTTAAATGATCATTTTGCCCCTAGCTGATCTTGTTTCTAGCATAAGTTTTGATTGGAAAAGAGTTTGGGCCTGAAACCACTTCCTTTACATCCGGATGATGGTTTACCTTTCCGTAGAGTGGTCATATGTGAAAAATGGACTTACCGTTTGGGAGATATGGTTGAAACAAGGTTTAGGAGGTGAAAAACAGCTTAACCGAGCTTAATTGGGTAGTTAACAGCTAGGACCATTGGGGGATTTCGGGATTAGGGGTATATAGGGACTGATTAGGGTTAGAAAACATTTCTTTAGACACATTTTCAGCCGCCACTTTCATTCTTGGAACCCTAGTAATGGCCTCCACTTGCTAAAACACCCCAAATCACCTTCTAATCACTAATTAAGCCAAATCTACATCAAATCAAAGCGGATTAACACAAAATTCGAGGTAGACTGCTGTATAGCCTTGGAAACAGCGCCAAACAGAGAATCATTTCAAATTTTATATTTTATTTTGGCTAAGGTGAGTGATTTGCATAGTTCCTCACTAATTATGGTTAACTAAGGGTAATTAGTGCTAATTAGCGAATTTAAACATGACTAAATTCTGGGAAAATACTTATAAATTTCAAAATATAGTTTTAGGCCTCTGTTAGAAAATTTGGTTAGTTTGGTTAAGTTTTACTGATCCTATCAATAGTTTTGCTTTAACATGCTTAAGGGAAAATATGAGATTTTGGCTATGTTTGATCCGTTTTAACATATCAAACTGTTGTTTAAGTGTTTGTGGTCAATTATACATGTTGCTATGACTGTTTGGAATGATTTGTGATTGTTTAGAAAAGTTAGATTGGTCGAAAACGCCTTCGAATGGCATAAACAGGTCGCTGGACAAAGTGCAGGAAGTGTGCAGAGATCGGATCGGATCCCCTGAACCCCGAACCGACCCGCTCACCTGGAGAGCCATACTATCCGACCCGCTTGCACTTGAAGCTCCGATCCGAACCGTTCTCCTGGTGTGCGCCATGAAGCCTCGGCCCAAAGCTGAAGAGGGAGACCGGACCGATAGGTATACCGACCCGAACCGATGTACCACGAGTGGGCTTGAGGGACTCGACCCGATCCGGAGTGCTTGGGAAGGAGGACCGAACCAGAGGAGCTCTCCATGACCCAAACTGCTAGAGGAAAGATTGTACGAACTGAACCGATCTGGAGAGGGTGCTACAAACCGATGGGAACCCAAGCCTACATGATGATCACGAACTGAATGAAAACCGATCCGAAGATGATGACCAAAACCCGAGATGCAAAGGTAGTCCAAGTAGGAAGTTTGTACTCAGGATCCAGTTGGGAACCAATGGGTTAACTTCATGAGTTGGGATTTGCTGCGGGACGTGTGCTAAGGGGCTATCGATGTCTATAACTTTGGATCACTATGATGTGCGGGGTATGTAGACGGATTCAGGGCCGCAGTGGCCTAGGTAGGACTATTGGCTATGGACCAATGAGGTGGGGTCATTTGTAAGGATTTAGTCGTGACACCATGGGGCAAGCTTGGTGATAGCAATAGTTATACAAGTCGGACTCCGTCACTACCTCGATGGGTCTAGTGATCAAAGTGGTGGATATCGTATGCTTTACGCACTGAGTGAGAGATGTGAGGATGGTTGCAATGATTGATTGTTTGCCATCACTATGTCATGCACACCCCCACCCCTGTATTCTTTACACCATATGTTAGTGGCACCTTAGAGTATTGTACAGTATGTAGTGCTAACTCTTTGGTTGCAGGTCCAGGTTCAGGTATTGTTTAGTATACCAGTTATTGTTCTATTTTGCTGCTTATCGCTCATACCATACTTTTGTCTGACCCAGAGTTTTATGTCTCTTCTTATTACTCTGGGTGCTCTTAAACGGGCAAACTAGAGACAGGTTAGGTGGTATGCACGAGTAGCTATGCCGGAGACGAGCTGGAGGCTCCCACGTATGATATATATATATATATATTCTCCCTGTGTCGCTGCTGGTCACTACTTTAGGCATCAGTAGTGTACCTTTCCTTTACTTTGCTTTAGAGATAGTGTAATAACCCGGAAAATCTGGGCCAGTTTAAAATTTTTATTTCGGCAATTTTAGCGAATTTTTAATATTTAAAATAGATTATTTTAAATGAAAACGACGAAAAATTTATTTTGAATATAATTCGAACGTATATATTATACGCGTCGTCGTTAGAATATAAATAATTATATATAATTATAATAGAATTGAAAATGGCGCGGTAGTTCGATAATTCGATTTCAAACTTCAATTGAATGTACCGGGTGCAAAACAATCCGGATTTTAGTGAAACCAAAAACAATAGGATCTAATTGATGATATCTTTCCAACGAATCCGAAAAATCAAAATTTCATAGCGGGAATAAAAAGATATGTCCAGTTGAAAATTCTGAATAGTCGCTATGGAATTCAGGCCCTTAAAAATGGAAATTTTGCAAATGACCTCGGATTTCGCCGAAACCAGTTTTGTTGGATCCGTAGTGTTAAATTATTGCTAGATTCCAAATTTCATAATTTTTCGAATCAATATGTGAGCGTGGCGAAGGAAAACGCGTTTGACCAGTTTTAGTTGATTTTAATCGACTGGAAATTGACCATTTTTCAAACGGTCTCAGAATTCGACGAAACTAGTTTTGTTAGGACCGTATCGTCAATACGAAGCTAGAAAATATTTTTCTGGAATTTTTCAAGTTAGTATGTGACCCCGGTAATTTGAAATGTACGTTTAAAAATCAATATAGCGATTTAAATGTAAATTCAATGGAAACTGATCAAAATGATCAAATCAGCCTATGATACTTATCCCATTGTGTTCGGAATGGGGGTAAAACGCTATGGACGACAGGCGGTGGGCCTCGTTTAGAGGTCGTATGTAAAAGTCAACTTTTTGAAAATAAAATAAAAAAATAAAAAAATATTCTTTCTCCCTCCTCCTTAAATTACGTTGGCCCCTCCCCTTTTTATTTCATTTCAGTAGAAATCAAAAAAAAAAAGGGAAATCGAACCCGACGTTGGCCGTGCCCTAGCCTGTCACCATCGTCGATGGCGACGCCCTCCGCCTCGCCTCCTGGTGGCAGCCGCCATGCCAAAGCTCGCCCCCTCTTCTTCCTCGACTCCTCCTTCCGAATCTCGTACATCCCCACAACCGCGACGCCCCAGAGCCCTGAAACCCCCGCTTCCGCCCCAGCGCCGCTCCCTCCGGCGAACTCCCCCACGACCGCGGACCCCCTCAGCCAATCGACCGACGCCACAAAACCCAGCGCCCCCTTGCTCTCCTTTGACACCAAAAATCACTGTAAGTTTTTGATTATATTTTTATTTATAAAATCAGTTTTTTTTTATATACATGAATTAGCATTTATAAGGTCTGAAAATAAAGTATATAAAGATTTGATTTTTAAATTGAAAAGATTATATTTTTATTTATAAAAATATGATTTTTATATAAGGAAGAGGTAGAATAGATTTTTATTCAATTAAAAATATGATTTTTATATTTTTAAAGTATTAAAAATATAGTCTTTAGTATATAACGACTATAAAAATATGATTTTTGTTTATGTAGAGGATTAGAAATATAATTTTTGCATGATAGGAATATTAGAAATACCATTTTTATATGTGTAGAAGAATAAAAATGTGATTTTTATAATGATATATTCGAAAAGGAGAAATCTTTATAGTTGAAAAGGCGAGATCTTTATATATAGAATAACGATGCAAAAATAGAATTTTTATCTATATAGTAGCGGTGTAAAAATAGGATTTTTATCCATATAGCGTGAAAGTAAAAATTTGATTTTTATATATTGAATAGCGAAGTAAAAATTTGATTTTTATATATTGAATAGCGAAGTAAAAATTTTATTTTTATATATTGAATAGCGAAGTAAAAATTTAATTTTACATATGTAGTGAATACTGGCGACGAAAGTGACAAAAGACGAGAACGACGAAGATTTCTCTAAATGAAGTGCCGTGAAGTTGGATAGCTATTTGTGAGAATTTCTCACTCTTCAATTTCTTTTTCTAGTTAATATATATATACTAGGATGCAGACGGTGTTTAGTAGCACCCGACACCCGTCATCCACAGACCATGGATGGCTTGTTTGTTTAATTGTTTGGTTGTGTAGTTGGTTAGATTATTTGGTTTGAATTGAATTGTTTGGGGAAATGGAATGGATTTGATTGACATGTGAATGGCGTGGGCCTTCACTAGACCGGGGATAAGGCTAGGCCTTGTCCCGTTTCTAGTATCGTGCCGTTATGCCGCCGAAATTTTCTAAAATAAGTTAGAAAATAAAAATATCATTTTATTTAAAGAATGAACTGAATAGAAATTCATATGTTAAAATAAAATGTTTTATCGTTAAAAATATAATTTTAACGTGAATATGAATATAGTGAATGTGAATAAATAAATATTCATTTACAAACCGGACGGTTTGTTTATGTACACCGATTTGACTGACATTGATTGGGACGATAAATTTTACACATCGCCCAACTACACAAATAAAATCTGTGTTTTATTGTTTGAAACCCCACACGGGTGTTGGGATGAAATATGAAGTTCACTCATCCTGATTGATTAAATATGTCGATCGATTGATTGATAGGCTGTAATAAGCGTTAGATATCTATATTTGATGCTTATACAGTGTAGTGCACTTTGGGTGATGGTTGATTATTTTTCAATGCTATTATATACATGTGTTGTATGAAAATCCATATAATTAATTTTATATGGTGATTGATTGGGCCTCATTCCAATTTAGAGAATAAAGAATATTATAAAATAAAGGTTCATGTGTTGACTGTATTCATCCGTTGAGATTATTCATGTGTTGAACGAAATATTTTAATAATAAAATTTACATCTTTATCAATATAAAATAAAGGTTCATGTGTTGACTGTACTCATCCGTTGAGATTAGTCATGTGTTGAACGAAATAATTTAACAAAAATAGTCACACGTGGACAATACTCATTCGTTGAGATTAGTCGTGTGTTGACAAAAATAAATATTCATTTGTTGAATAGAATAAAGGAATATATGAAGCCGTGTTGATTAGATTGACGCCATTTTGACGTAAATGATATTTATATCGATTTTATTCATTTTAAAATGAATATTGAAAAGTAATTTTGAAATCAAATATTTCGAAATGAAATGAATTGAAAACGATTTCGAAATGAAATGAATTGAAAACGATTTCGAAATGAAATGAATTGAAAACGATTTCGAAATGAAATGAATTGAAAACGATTTCGAAATGAAATGAATTGAAAACGATTTCGAAATGAATTGAATATAAAACGATTTCGAAATGAAATGAATTGAAAACGATTTCGAAATGAAATGAATTGAAAACGATTTCGAAATGAAATGAATTGAAAACGATTTCGAAATGAATTGAATATAAAACGATTTCGAAATGAAATGAATTGAAAACGATTTCGAAATGAAATGAATTGAAAACGATTTCGAAATGAATTGAATATAAAACGATTTCGAAATGAAATGAATTGAAAACGATTTCGAAATGAATTGAATATAAAACGATTTCGAAATGAATTGAATATAAAACGATTTCGAAATGAAATGAATTGAAAACGATTTCGAAATGAAATGAATTGAAAACGATTTCGAAATGAATTGAATATAAAACGATTTCGAAATGAAATGAATTGAAAACAATTTCGAAATGAAATGAATTGAAAACGATTTCGAAATGAATTGAATAGAAAACGAATTTGATTTGAATTGAATTGAAATTTGAATTGAATAGAAATGAATTTTAAAACGAATTTATAAGGAAAAATTTAATTTTGAATTGAAATGGAAGTTGAAATTGTTTTTGAAACGAATTTAAAACTATTTATATAATTCATTTTAAATAGAAATCGATGATATATATACTATATATATAATATAATGGCCTGAATAGAACGCGCCGCGCCGCGGCAGTTCGTGAATTTCGACCATTTATTTCAAACGGACATTACGGGAGATCCGACCGTCGGATTCTCCTAAAACAGGAACCGTTGGGTTCGTATCGAAAAGAGCTTTCTAACGAATATTAGAAATTCAAAATCTAACGGTTGGATTTGGAGATACGTCCAAATCAAATTTGAAAAAGGTCGCTGTAAGTGCAGTTCGATGGCCGTTGATGGAAATCGACTGTACGGGCCTTGATAAAATTATTAAAAATAGTAATAATTTGTGTAAAATCATAAGAAATGATTTGGGAAAAATTGGGGTGAAAAACTCCATATTTGAAAAGATAAAAATAGATTTTTATCGAAATGAACTAGTTTCGAACTAAATTTAAAACCCAATTATTTTTAAATAAATAAATTAGATTTAAAAAGGGGTTTTAAATAATCGGAATTTCTAATATATTTGATTGGATTTGAAATGGGTTGCAAATAGAATATGATTTGGGTTCGTCGTGAACTGTGTTTTAAATAACACTAGTTCTTTAACCCAGTAAAAGGAGTTTTAACGAATCTGCAATTAAATTGAAATGTAAATCTATAATCTAAATTATCAAATTTAGAAATGAGCGAGAATGGAGTATCGCCAGTTTTGCTCCAAAGCGATAGTTAAATCTTTAATTAGATTTGAACGTGAAATGGTAATTAATCTTACCGATAACACCATAGTATTAGATATGGAGTATTACCAGTTTTGCTTCATGGGATGAATAGGTTGGGATTGGGAAATAAAATAAATAATTACTTCGGTGTGGTTCGCTAATCTCGACTAGTTTAGAAAACCATAATTTGGTTTGAAATGACATCCAAAGGAAGATTAAAGGATAAATTTTAAAGAATTTATCTTGGATAAAATTAATGGGAACCTTTCCCTAAAAATGTGATTTTGTGAATAAAAGAATATTCTGAATTGGAATGAGGCGTATGTTGTGTTTATGTAACATTTGTTTTAATATACACGGGTTGTTCGGAAAGTCCGGGTTTATACCCATTCTGAATAACCGATTCGACGATAAGTCGAAGATGAAGACGGTGGTTGAAGACCAGAAGTCTTCACATCGTTTGGATAATTACTGACGATCCTGATTGGGCTGTACACCCAAGAGGATGGAAATAGTTGGTGGTCGTCCAGACGTACATGGAGATCGATGGATATGCGAGGAAAGTGCCTCCGGTTTCGTTCAGACCCAGAACGAACTTGTAAATGGATTGTGTGTCTGACATTGGATTTTATTCTGTGTTGGTTGATTTCTATTAAATATACATCTGTTTGGCGGTGGAGAATTTATTCTTTTGCTTAACGCCCTTCTCTGAGACGTACGAGCTCAGAGGTTGTATATCGATGGACATCAGTCGCATGACATGAATTGCCTGTGTGGCACGCTAAGATGCAATGATCAAGGCTTCTGTTGAAAAGAAAAGTCTTGTGGTTGATGATCAAAGCACAGCCTACGTGGCAGCTTTGTGTATAACATGAATTCGCGAGCCTCACACCTCGGTATGAGTTAAAAACGGGATACGGACTGCAGGGAGAGCACGACGTTTCTTTCTAGCTTTGGTGGTGTCAGTGACTTACCAGCCCTGACATATATATACTTTTCACCTATGTGGTTGTTGGAATGCGAGGCGCCTCGATTTTAGGTCTGTAAGGACCAGGAAACGTGTTTTCAGGCATAATTAATCTTCTAACGTAAGTGAGGACCGGCCCTGAAGATCCAGGGGTTGCCCAGAGTGCGTAGCCCTGGGACATTTGCTAGAGTGTCTCGAACGCGGAGAGGAGCTTGCCCCTTGCCTCGACTCATGACGGAATCCAATTTCCAATACGTGTATTGCGGTTTTAATTGTAGAACTAGTATGGCGACATGATATATGGTACCCATGCCGTCTATGATTTATATTTATGATTGAAATTGTTTTGACACTATACACTTATTATAGTATCAAATGATTTGTTTTAGACGTACCAAGCATGTTTGGCTATTATAAGGGAAAACCCTATCCTCCGGCTTGCGTTGCATTATGTGATGGGACCTGGGTCTTATAATAGCTTCATTTTTCGAAAAAGCATTGCGCTATTTATTCTATGCACTGGTGTTCTTGGGAGGAAACCCGTTCCGTGTTATACGGCGTGGTCCCTTGAGTTACTCTCTTTTAAAGTAAAGCTTTAAATAACTGTTTTAGTTCTCACACCAGTCACATGACTGACCTGGAGTTTATTGTTTTTAACCTAAACTCTGGGTGCCCCTATTTTCCGCACGGGCAGCTAGTAGTTTTGGTTTTGCAGATTTATATTCACAGGATCCTGGTTTACAGCTGGAATGATATCCGGAAAGCTCTGTATCCGTTTATCACCTTCAGTTGTGCGTTGTATTATTTTCCGCTGCTATGTAATTTGTTGTAATCTCTGATATTTATCGAATGTAATTTATTCAATTATACTCTGTATATTCTTGTATCTGATGGAATTGTTGTAATACCAATGAAATGTTCTTCTGTTTGTGTTCTGATTTGTCCTGTTCTCAAATGATCAGGGGTTTCGAACGGTCTAGATCGGTTTAACGACTGATTCGGATCGAGCGAAATTCCCGGCCGTCACAGATAGTTTTCAAAAGTTGTAACAATGATGATGTGGAACATAAGCTGTATTTGGATTTTCCGCTGCTATGATGTTTAGTTTTCAGCTTATACACTGTCTCGCCTGTTTTTGTCAAAGTATGTTATTATTATATTTTATCCCATGCGCTGTGAGACATTCTACAGGTTCCTTGCTAGTTCAAATTCCTTACTTTTCCTTTCTTTGACGACCGTCCCGTGCTGGTTGGACATCGGCACAACGCACTTTCATTGGAAATGTCGGCTGGTGAGGGGCGGGCCGTCACAGTGTGTCAATACTTACACTAACATATTTGTTTGTCCGTATGAATATAACACCGAAATGTGTAGATAAACTGGAAGAGTGAGGATTAAACCGGTTTAAGTTAAAGAAAAAATACAATCAAATTCATTAAATTATGACCAAATCAGCTAATAAAATTTTGCAAACCCCAAATCTGCATATATTATCAATGCGCATGCAACTGGGCATCCAAACTATTTTACTTCACTTTAAAATAGTCTAAGACAACCAAGTTAATAACTAAACTAATATAATTACATACCATGCTTTCCTATTTAACAACTCAAGCAAAATAATATAAATTGAATGGAAACCAATATCACCCCCCGAGCCATGGAGGCCCAAATGCACGCGTTTGTATCTCAGTTTCGTGTTACTATATGTGCACACTTGCATGCTTGTTTCTTCAAGCAACTCATGGCATTTGGCTACCCGCCTCCTTCTTCCCATGAACCACTTCCCTTCTCCTAGCTTCGTTACCTACCTCGCACTGCCAAGCTAATCCACCCTTCACGTCCCCTCTTCTACCATGCAACACTTAGGCCAAATCCCATCAGCTTCTACATGCACAGGCTTCACCAAAGAAAAGAAAGCAAACAAAGCTTGCACTTGCTCCTTATACAATGCATGCCACAAAATTGTATAAGATTTTTTCTATTTGGGCCACTTTTTAGAACTTGTAACAATAATATACCACATTGCAAACTATTTACAAAAATATGCCACTTTTGGCTATAACTAGCGACATCTCAAATGACGCCAGTTTAATTTTTTAAAATACGAAGGCAACATCTCAGATGTCATCCAAAAATAATATTTTCTTCTCAGTGACATCCGAGATTGCGCTAACTAGCGCTATCTGGGATGTTGCACAGATCTATTGGCATTTATATTACCAGCAGCCTTGTCCTTCTTTTTTATGATAACTTAAAAAAAAAAGGCTTCACCTAATTTTAAAAATCTTACTACATTCGTATCATCTTTATAGTGGATCTACTATACAATCAACAAGTTCTGCATTCCATCTTTTATTAAAGGTTTGATTATTTTAATCATAATTTAGTAATGTTTGATTTAAGGTTTGTTTAAGGTTGGGTTCGTTATTAAAATAGTGAAATTCTTGTTATTTTGTACATAGAATGACTCCTAAATGTACTTCTACAATATGTTATTATGATGGTGAGTTGGTGGTAGAAGAAAATAATTTTGGCAAATATTTTGAAGGGTCATATATTACGGCGAAAGTTGCTCGAGGCAGTAATCTGGTTCAGTTGAAAGAGTCAGTATATAAATCAACTAAGATTAAATCAGAAGAATTTGATATTGACTTAGTATGTCACTGACCTACCGATTCTGGATTGAATGCCGTTAAAATAGCAAATGAAGACAATGTGGATATAATGTTTTCAGCAACATCAAAAATTATCGAGCTTTTTAATATAAAGAGCAAGCGGACTCAAGCAGTAGAACCAGTAACACCAGTACTAGTTAATGGTGAATGTGAAGATATTGGTGAAATAATTGGTCGTCAAAATGTAACGTCGTGCTTTAATACTCCATCTTTTACCACGACATATGGTCAACAAGCAGGAATTTTTGGTTTTCTAGTATGTACGAGTTATGGACATCGTATACAATATAATTATCTTCAATTGACTCAAGAAAATTTAACATAAATGATGGAATGGTGAATGCTATTTTGGTTATTTATTGGATCTAAAAACATATGTAATTTTGTAGTTCTCAAATATTATGTTTCGCATGCAGTTATGTTACACAACAAGGGGCTCCATTTTGTAAGGCTCGACCTTCAAATAATTACATCCTGCTTTACATGCCTCCTACAAAACATGAGTTACAGCATATGAGACAAAGGTATGTGAAAGTTATATAGTTAATTCGTTGTTTTCGTATGTGAAAATCACTTAAACAATTCTCAGTTTACATTTTGTGAATTCATAGTGCTTCCGTCCATGACATTGCTACACAATCAAACATCTAAGTACCAAGCCAGAACATTATAGCAAATAAGGTATCAAACAATATCGAAATGGACATGGATGCCAGGGAAGAGGAATATATCGATCCCCCTATTAGTAGTATGGATGTGGTGGGCATCCGAAAGAATGACATTTCTTGGATCAACAATATCCAAGTAAATAATGAAGCATTAAACTACAATTTTACTATTGAGGAAGATAGATTGGATGAAGATAGTGATGAGACAGAAATGGAAGTGCCCCTTGATGATGACTTATGTATGGCACAATTAAATGTCTAAGTCAATTACCACAGATATTCAATTAAAAAAATGAGATATTGTCTACATTGAGTGTCCAAAACGACTTCAAAGTTAGTATGATTTTTGAGACAAAAGAAAAATTCAGACAACAATTAAATGAATGATCAAAATTCTTCTGCTGTCTCCTTTAAACCTATAAAGTCGAATAAAACCAAGTATACTGCTATTTGCAATGTTGATGGTAATTTTCCATGGAGTGTTCATGCTGTTGTGTCCAAAAAATCTTAAGAAAGTTGGTGAATTATAAGAAAATATCCAAGCGAACACAAATGTGTGAAACCAGCGGTCAACTCAAATCACGAGCAAGCAATGTCCACTTTTCTAGTTTCAAAGATTTTACCATTTGTAAAATCTGATTTGAATATAACCGCTAGCACTATATAGGTTTTAATGGAGGAAAAATTATTAGTTAAGTTATATTAAGGCATAGAGATCATTGAGTAAGGCAGTCGAATTAATTTATGGTGATTGGGTGGGATCCTATAGCACCTTAAGGCAGTATTTCAAAGAAATTGCAAGAACAAACCTTGGGAGCATTCAACATGTTATTACAGACGAATATGGAGTGTTTGAACGTGCTTTTTTGGAATTAGGACCGCGTATTGAAGGATTTGCACATTGTCATCCATTATTTTGTATTAACAATACACATTTATATGGGAAATACAAAGGAACATTGCTAGTAGCTACAGCTGTTGACGCAAATGACCATCTATATCCACTAGCTTATGCAATTGTTGAGTCTGAATCTACCAATGGTTGGGGTTGGTTTTTTGCTTGCATGCGCTGCTTTATCCATACCATCAACAATCGTCGAATTACTTTTACTTCTAACAGAATGAAGGGCATACCAAATGCATTGGAAACAAAGTGGCGTTTACCCTATAAGCATCGTTTTTGCGCTAGGCACCTTAATGCTAATTTTTAAGTAGTCGATTTTAAATACAAAAGACTGACAGGGCCTTTATACGCTATGGCATGTGCTTCGGAGGAAGTCAAATACCATAAAATTCTTGAATAAATAAAGAAAACATTATCCTAAGGGTGCACAATTGGATTGAAAAAAGTTTACATGGGAAAGAGAAAAATTGGGCTCTATGCAAAGATGATGGTGGCCAATTCCATGTAATCACCACAAACGCTTCAGAAAGCTTTAATGGCGTATTAAAAGGTGCTCGATCATTACCTGTGAAACCTTTGGTTGCTCAGACTTTTTTTCGATCAATGGATTATTTTTGTCAAAGAAGATAAACAACAAGAAGTCTTAAAACCTAACATAAACCTAGGTGGGAAGAAAAGATTGTTGAACGAGCCGATGAAGCAAGATGCACAACGATTATTCGATTTAGCCTGGTAGAATGGCTTATGGTTCATTATTTTGGGGATAAATTCAAAGTGTTAATCAACTATGACACTTGCTCTTACATGCAGTAGTCCTTTGCTAAAGCACTTACCTTGTATGCATGTATTAGTGGCTTGTTCGTCAATTTCAACAGAAGCTAATAGAGCTCAGCACGATTTTGCTTCATTATACTATACAGCCGAGAAATACCTAGCTTCGTCCAACCCGGAATTTCACCTCGTTAAGTATAAGCGATATTGGATGTTAAGAGATAATTGGCTGGTACTACCTCCTGTATAGAAAAGGCTACCTGGATGGCTTAAGGCCACTAGATTCAAAAATACTATGGACAAATATCAAACACCAAAAGGAAACAGATGTAGCAAATTCGGTGCTATTGGTCATAAGAAAAATCGGTGTACTTCAGCTTTATAATTTCGTGTAATTGAATTAACTTTCAAGTACGTGTAACTTTATAATATGACATAATTCATCCGAGTTTCCACTCGGTTTTACATAATTCTTCATAATATTACAAAAAAGTTCATAATTAATATAGGTACAACGCTCACATCTTGTCGAATGATCCAGCAACTGATCCACTAATTAAGTAGATACTATGTAAAGTTGTACCCTCGATTCACCAACATGTTTCGTAACTCTAAATTTTATTTATGCAATCGTTTATTCACTACTTGCATCTCCAATGCGTATTCAGCCCCTCTGGGGCACATCTCAGGATCTAACCTCTTAAAAAAATTGCAACATGGAATAGCTTTGTGCCTTATTTTATGATCCTCATAAAATTCACAGCAGCAGAGATGACATCCAGCATTCTTGTCATTTCTACAAACAACTATATTACATTCTACGCCACAATAACAATAAACACAAGGAGGTTGTTCATAATGAAGTGAACGTATGATGTGAAACGACTATACGTCAATCACTCTAATTGAATCGACCGTCTTCCGCATACATCTACCCTACAGCTTTTGAAATCCATCTCTGTTGATCCGTCTACACGAATTCAAGTTGGGTCTCGGGAACAAATTCAATGTCATGGGTAAAACCATCATCTACCATCACACCAACTTGGTTTTGTTTAAAATCATCATATATTTTCATCATTGTCTCATCATCGATCTCCCAATCATCCAATTTTCACCTACCAAAAAGGTAGCACGACTCTAAAGTAGAACAATAGTAGATCGAAATCAAATTATTCGAAATTGCATGTAAAATCGTACCTCATTTCCTAATTTACAAAAACAAGAAACAATGGACATTAAAGTGGTCTAGATTTGAGGTTGAAATGAGATAAAAAATTAGGCTACCATTGTTCAAGGTTTGGAAAAGAAAAAATTAGTAGTGAGTTAAAAATAAAGAAGGGAGAAATGATAAAAACTATCTGAAATGGAAAAACTGGGCGGCATCCTGGATACCACCAATTGACGACATATGGGATGCCGCCATTAAATCCCTGCCGCTATGTGGAGGCAGAGAGTTTGGGAATTAGCGGCATCCTAGAAGCCGCCAACGGGTAACATCTAGGATGTCGCTCTATTTTTCACTCTACCTCCAGCATAAGACAGAGAGTTTGTGAATTAGCGGCATCCCAGATGGTGCTAGTTAGCGCTATCTCATATGCCGCATAGAAGAAAATATCTACAAATGCCGCCCTCGTATTTTATTAAAATAACTAGAAGCATCTGATATGTCGCTAGTTATATCCAAAGGTGACCTATTTTTGTAAATAGTTTGCATTGTGGTCTACTATTGTTATATGTTCTAAAAAGTGGCCCAAATCAAGAAAAACCCATATATATATATATATATATATACACACACACACACACATAGCTGTAAAAATGTGTGTTTCATTTCATGTGCATGCATAAAAATGGGAAAGTGATTTCATTTTCCAGAGAAGGAAAAGCAAACACACTTTGTGCCATGCATAAATGATGAATGAATGCGTGGCTTTGTATGAATTCTTGCCTTTGCGGTTGCATTCCATTTATGAAGTAAGAAATAAAAGTAGGGAAGAAAAATGAAAAAACGTGAATTGTGGATGTGATTTGTCGAGAATTTAATGGCTTTAGGGAGAATAATCCTTGTATGTATATGAACAAAGTGAGTTAGTCGTTAAGAAAATAAGGAATAGCAAAATCAAGTGGCAAAATATCTTTTTGCTTGTAAACTTAATTTCTAAGTAAACTTAATATCTAAGCATGTCAGAAAAATGACGTGTTGTGCATGTAAGAGGCATATATAATTTCATCAAAATGTTACACATAACGGTGCCTTTTCACAAAAAATTACGTTCATGTACGAGCCGCCATGGACAAAAATAAAACTACTTCCATGTCGAGCAATGCACTACGATCCTAAAACTATAATAAAATAGACCAGTTAACTTATTTTATGAAATTCCAAAAACGGTGATATAGGACGTAAAATACATAAAAAAAGTGGTTTATTTTCTCAGATATAAATTTTGTTTTTTGTAATAAGCCATATTAAAAATTAATTCAAATCTAAATTATTACATAGGTTAAATATTTAATTTTGGAGAAATAAAATTACGGGTCGTTACATTTGGGTTGTAGAGTGAAATGATATATATGTGGAAATTAAAACACTATGAGTTGAAATTATACACCCTCGAATCACTTGACCACAGGATAGAGAATTAAATATAGACATCGTTTGTCAAATAAACAATTTTTTGAAATTTAATAAGCATGTATTGACTTAGATAAACTAATTTTGCTTTTTTTAGACTGGTGTTTGAAATATTTGACTTGGATTTATGAATTTAAGTTAAAATTGATTTAGAGAAAGAGTTTAATATGATTTTAACTTAAATTTGTAGTTTAAAGTAGTTTTTTTAAATTTAGGAATTTAAAAGTTATGATTTAACTTAAACTAATTTGATAATATATAAACTAATATAATATAATATAACTTAATTCAATATTATAATTTAATTTCAAATGTTTTAATTTAATATAAAAAATTTGTTTAAAAGTTGTTTTGAATAATATGATGAAACGAATTGAATTTAGAATCTAAGTTTAAAACCAAACAGAAGTAATGGTTTAAAATTGTGGTTTAATAGAAAACCAATGATATTGAGACTGGAACAAGTTTATTTTAGGTAAATCTAAATGTAAATTTGGAATCTGAATTCATGGTAAGTCGAATTTTGAATTACGGACGTATGGTACGAATTAGATTATTACATTTAAATTATTTTAGATTATTATTTATATCCAACTAATTTACTCAAAAAAAATTCTTTCATATTTTTTTGCATAATTTTTTATGATTAATTAATTTTAAACTATTTCTTTTATAATTTTTTAACTATTTTTTAGTAAAACTATTCTAATGAAATCATGTTATATTATAATTAATTATATATATTAACTATTTTTAAATATATTATACTATTTTAAATAAATTCTATTTCTAATCTGAACCATTAAGTCTGAATTGATAAGATAAAGATTTCCATTAATAATATATTTGTGAAATAGAATATAAAATCAGAATTTGAACTTTATAATGAATTGTTTGATCATGTGGAATTTAACATTCGAAATTGAAGGAAACATTTAATATTTTTGAATAAATAATTATAATAAATCAATAAGTAAAGTTTAATTAATTTATGACATTGAATTTGATTTTAAATGTAAACGACCACATTGTAAAATAAGCGTTTAGTTGTTAAAGAGGCCCGGTACCGGATAATGCAATACTCTCCGCCAATACTGGGAACCACTTTAACAATTGCGCATGTGTTGGAAAATCTAGACTAAAGTTGGATAGATTTGGCGAATGCTACCGTAATTAAATAAGGGAATGACGATACTTAGCCTTGACTTTCTGGTCATAATTGAAATGACCAAAACAGGAACCATGGTCGGGCTAAGCGCGGTCGCTTCTCCTATCACACATGCCTCTTCGAACAATATTTATTACTTGTGATTTGAGCAGTGGTACCACCCTTGGTTATGGGAGTGTTGTATGAGGTGAGTGGCAGTAGCTACTATGCGATGCCACTAGCTCGGTCTTGTAATTTGGTATATTCCTACCGTGGGTATCATCTCATTTGCATTGATTGCGCCCTGGAGTGATCCATGATAACCCACCGGTACGGTTGAGTTATAGTACTGTATAGACCACAATGCTTATAAATAGTGTAAGTGTAATAATGGTAATCCCGCTTACGCTATTTTCAATAGTATATTTACCGTTGACACTATTATAATAACGTATTGTATTATATGTATATAGTACCACAGATCCTTAGAGGATGGGAATCCCAAACACCATTTATGTTATCGATGCATTTCTTTGAACATTTCATTTGAGTTGATTGACATATATGAGAATGTTAGTCCTGACTTGAGTGTATAACTTTATGCTCAGGTCAGACCGGGTATCGCAGTATCGAGATTGCGTTGTTTAGAGTTAGAGATTATTTAAGACTACATCTCAATCTTTTATTTGGTTATTCCTCGTGTATTAGATATCGTGTGTATTTAACCTTTCACTGCATTTAATTTTGTAACTCAGATATTATTCATAAATTTTGAAATTTTGTATTTAGTAGCTTCATGAGCTGTATTATATTTTATTTATCCTACGGTGAGATATTTTGCTATTCCGTTGCTATGATTTATCTTGAAATTTTTAAGTCGATAGTCATAACAATATACTATTGGAAATAATTTGAGGTGGTCTTATTGTCAACTTTAATGGCACAAAATAGTCGGTCATTAAAAGATAAAAGCAATTACCAACATATCACAACATAGATCAATAATTATAATTTTCCACCAAAAAGGTATCCATATTATAATTTAAATTAATAAACCATAAAAACATATTTTTTGTATATTATCCAAAATTAATAAAAAACAGTGTTGAAATGTCTAGAGTTTCACTATGAGTCCAATGAAAGAATACGCATGTTAATCGAAGTTCATATATGGAAACGTTTCAGTTATAAGAAATAGTATTAAAATGGTAAATTGTAGGCATTTAAATGATACTTTATTAAGTGTAATAATTATGTAACCCTACTGAAGCTTCAATATGCACAAACCACAACCTGTCTAACCTCATTGACTGTGCCTTTGACCATCCGTCGCTACACTGCACCTCCATTTAATGAAAGTCGCCAACACCTATGACCTGCTTGTTGATTGATTCGCCCCGCCAATCTGACCATGTTGCCTAATTTATCAAGGCACGTTAAGTCCCGCCTTCGATAGGCTTCTCAGCTAAATTTCAACCACCTCATTTATAATAAGGCTATGACCAGACCATATTTGAGTTTGCCTTGTTGATACCTGAAATGCTATATCCTCAATTTTGTTTATCATCTCCCAAATTATAACCGTAAAATTTTAGCCTAAGGTTGCACCAGTTTTTAATTTTGACCTTGATTTCTGATCAACTTTAGCACTTTTTAAATGACCGACACCACCGGCATCGCTATTCATGGAAATCCTTCAAATGATATACAATTTAATATACTTAGGCAGTTTGGTTTATAAATTAACTTTAGCTAGTAAAGGGTTATTAAGGATAATCTTCACAAAAATAAGAGATTTCGATATGAAAGAAACAGTATGGAATTATAGAATGACTACTAGGGTTTCACCATATCAATATATTTATAGGAAAAAGAAAGACTTATTAAGCCAAAGTAGGCACAAAAGCCTAAGTACCCATTTTTACTCTCTAAAAAAATCATGCTTTATATTATAATATACATTTTCGATATTTCTAAACATATTCTATCCTTTAAAACCCTAAAAAATCAACTTTACTCAAATTTTACTTTTTTGCCAGATTAACGGGCCATTATATTCTTCCCTCTAATACGAATTATATGACCACATAACTCTCCAAATAGAAATCTGACACGACCCAAAAATCCACGCCCTCCGAACTGACCATAAACCACACAGATCTGATCCAAAAGTTGGAAATCCTTGAACCGTTATGGGAATACAACACATTAGAACAGAACACAAAAGAAAATTTCATTGCTATTACAACAGTTTACATCAGAGTACAGAATATATCAGAGTACAAATAAATAATATACAGTGGAAAAATAACATTAGAGAATTTAAATTACAATGAAGTGAAAACATAAATATATACAGCAGAAGGCTCCGAATAATCCAAAGCATAGCCCAGCCATAATCCAGGATCCTGTTTAAAAAAATTGCAAAACCAAAACTATTATTAGCCTGTGTGAAAATTATGGGCACCCAGAGTTTAGGTGAAAAACAATAAACTCTAGGTTAGTCATTGGATTGGTGTGAGAACTAATAAAAGTTATTAAACTTTATTTTAAAGTTGGGTGAATCACTAGACCAAGCCAATGATGCGGAGGTTTCCACCCATGAATACAATAAAACAAAACTTGCAATGTTAATGAAAAGAACAATGAAGCTATTATAACACTCAGGTCCCATCACACACTGCAACACAAGCCGGAGGATAGAGTTTAACCTTATAATAGACATATATGCTTGATACACGAAATTTATCTTTTATTACTATAAGTGCATAGTGTCGAAATTAAATTTGAATATAAATGTATCAATCCTATACGGCATAGTACCTCATCCTACTATTTTGCCATATTGGTTTACAACTAAAACTGTAAAGCTCGTATTTGGAAGTTGGATTTCCATCTTGATGGCTACTAATCTGAAAGATCGACCACATCATGTATTTCAACGGCTTAAGACCAAGTCTTTGAAAAACACTGTAATACACGTCTGCACTATATCCAGGAATTCAAGTACCACTACGACTTGAGTTTAGGTCTTTGGAAAACACCGCTTACTCTATCCTTCTGGGAATCAGGTATAATCCCTATCCCTTTGGGTATGGAGAAACCAAACCCAGGTCACCTCGGTCGATCAAATCCGTGACAACCTTAAGAGTTGTCCTCAACCCGAAGGTTGTCAATCCTCATCTTGAAAGCATACTGATCTAACCATAGTTCACCATCATACCGGTGTGTGAGGCTCGCGAATTAATGCTACATAAATATACACTATATTAAAGTTATGCTTTGATCATTATCCACTAAGCTCTGATTTTCAACAAAAACTTGGATCTATGCATCTCAGCATGCCATATTGTCAATCCACACCATACCATTGATGTCTACCAATATATAACCTCTAAGCTCACATGTCTCAGAGAAGGGTGTTAAGCAAGAGAATAAATTCTTTGCCACCAAAAAGATACATATTTAGCAGAGATCAATGAATACAGTATAAAATACCATGTCAAACAAACAATCCATTTGCAAGTCCATTCTGGGTCTGAACGAAACCGGAGGCACCTTATTCCTCATCTCATATGTCCAATACAGGAGAGAGTCCCTCGCTTATCCAGTCAATCTCTAAGTACATCTGGATGATCACCGCTTATAACCTCATCTTAGGTTGTACACCCCAATCGAGACATCAGTAATAATCCAAATGGTGTGAAGATCCCTGTTCTTCAATCACCGTCTTCAATGTCTTCGATTTTTTATCGTGGTATCAGTTATTCAGAATGGGTTAAACTCGGTCTTTCTAAATAACTATCTCATCTTTCAAATCATGTGATATATAAACATATAATACATTTCATTCCAATCCATAATATTCTTTTATTCAAATATTCTTATTACTGAAAATTATTCCCATAAATCTTATCAAAGATTTACTTCATTTAATCTTCTTGTTTAATCTTTCTCCGGGATATCATTTCAAAAGATCTTATAATATCTTTTCACAATATAAACCAGATTAAGGTTTATAAAACTAGTCAGGATTAACGAGCCTTACCGAGGTAATCATTCGTTTTATTATCCCAATCCCAGCCTATTCATCCCATGGAGCAAAACTGGTGGTACTTCATATCTAACACCAATCGTGTTATTAGTAAATTTAATTATCATTTAACATTCAAATCTAATTAAAGGTTTAACTATCGCATGGAGTAAAACTGGTGGTACTCCATTCTCGAACATTTCTCAAATTTGGTAAATTTAATTAACTCATTCACATTCAATCTAATTTAAGATTCATTAAAACTCCATCTTAGTTTTAATCTCCAAAAATCATTATTTAATGATTATTCAATTTTAGGAAATTAATCATGCCTTTAACTGGGTCAAAGAACGAATATCATTTAAAACATCATTCACGATAAACGCGAAATCAACTTCCATTTAATTTGGAATCTTCATGGAAATTAGATTAGTCGTAATCAATATGAATTTCCATATTAGACTAATACTATAAGTGGAATAACGGTAAAGCCTTTTAAATTTCATAAATAGTAACGGTCTTCCTTTACAGAAGCTCATCTCGATTATTATTAAATCGAATCCCATTCAATTCCAATTTAATATATTAAATTAGAAAACTTTACTTTGGAAAATTTCCATTAAATCTTAATTAAAAGATTCATAAATTCCAAATCTTAACTTCACTGTTAATCGGGTTTAAGAACTAATGTTATTTAAAACATTGTTCACAATCAACCCAAAAGTCAACGTCCATTTAATTCAATATTATATTTATTAATTGGAAAGCTTCAATAAATCTTAATGAAAAGATTTATTCTATTCCATTCAGGTTTAAGAATAGTGTTATTTAAGACACTATTCATGACAGACCCAAAATCCAATTTGATATTATATGCAAGGCTCTGAACAGAAATCATATCGACTTATATTCAACATCAAATTCTGAAACCAACAGATATCGTACTGGGAATAACGGTATCTATATCTTCCAAATTCCTGAACAATATTCATATAATTACGGAATCCAATATTGAAATATTTGAAGATTATTTCCATTCAAATCTATTCCAATTTGTATGTTGGAAAAACTCTAGTTATATCAAAACCACCCTTAATCCAATTCGTTATTCTAAAAACATTGGATTCTGTATTCTAGTTGTTAAACAACTCTTTCAAATAAAAATATTACTTTTCTTTCAATACTTGGAATATGTCATCCAAAAATTTCTAAATCATTTATTATGATTTAACATTATTTTTTACTATTTTTAATCATTTAAAAATAGGCCCTTTAAGTTAAATGACGTTTCAGGTCATTTAGCTGCACTGGTGCTGTTTTTATTCAAATTTAACTTGAACATTTCACAAAATCTAATGGTCACTACAACAAAAATAGTCTATTACAATGTCCATTTTACAACGGGCATTCCCTTCCCGTTGTAACATAATTCTATTACAACGGTCCACTCAGACCCGTTGTAATAGATTCCCTATACAACGTTGTTTTTACAACGGCAGAAAATGCCCGTTGTAATAGAATGATACTACAAAGGTCGGTTAAGGCCCGTTGTAATAGATGTAAATTTTACAACGCTCAGAAGATGCTTGTTGTAATATGTGGCAATTTTACAATGGCCTTAAAATGCCAGTTGTAATAGATACCAATTTTACAACAAGCAAAAAATGCCCGTTGTAATAGGTGTCAATTTTACAACGGACAAAAAATACTTGTTTTAACTAATTCCAATTCATAGTAATAATTAGCATTTATTATTTAGGAATTAATAATTGATAATTTCAATTTAATAATAAAGAATTAAGAATTAATATTTACTATGTATCTGACAATTTATTTTTAATAAATTTCTATTAATATGTAATTTTTAATAATTAAGAAGTGATATTTATTATTTCTTTTTAGTATTTAATAATGTAAATACTTGTTATATTTAACGTTCTTATAAACATAGAATTTTGAAAATTTACAAGATAAATTTACTAATATTAAAAAAAAACTAGAATTAAATTTTGAAATTTCGATAAAATAAAATTTATAAACTAACAATTGATATATTTTAAAATTTTAAAATTTCAAAAATGTTAAAATAATTTTAAAATTATAAAAATATAGACTTTATATCTTAGATATGTTATGGATAACCTTTTTCTGACATTCTCTTGAAATTTTTGGGTCGGTCCTCTAAATTTCGGTTAAGATTAAATTTTAGCGTCTATTACAACATTTTATTACCAGTTTTAATAGATGCATAATTTTATCAGTTCATTTTTTGTCAATTGTAACATATGCCTATTTCGACAATTTCCTCTTGCCCGTTGTAATAATTAACTTACAATTATGCTTAAATATTAATACTGAATAATAAAATAAGGGGATTGTTAAAGGGACTCCACATTTGGTTAAGAGGAGGACCAATTTTTATTTATTGTATAATTGTTATGGGGAGGACAAAATAAATTAGCCTCCCCTTGAACATATAAATTAAAATTCCGATATTAACCCCCTATAATCCTCATTAAAATAAACCATGTAACTTAAACCTTAATTAATGCTAACAATTTAATAATGCACATAAAAATAAAAAGGCTAATTCAATTTATACACCAAAAATTGCTAAACATAAAAAAAAACTACTATACACCATATATTATTTTACATACACCGTTTCTTTTACTAAATTATCAATGTTCTCATCTTATTTTTCTTTCCTCTTTCAAACACAAAACACAATTACCCAAAATTATAAATTCTGCATCAAACTGAGTAAAATTTAATAAAATGAAATTTATTTCTTTTACTTATACTGTAATTTTTATAAACTTTTTGAAAAAAAATATATTCAATTTCAACAAAATTACTGTAATTTTACAAAATAAATCAACAATTCTAAATTAGACATTATTTCTGAATGTTTTCTTAATTGAAATTTTAGATTTCATGATTAAATAATTCATTAACATCTTTGTTAACATATATTGTTTGCATCAAGTTTTAATACTTTTAAGAATAATTTGACTTTTTATATGCAAAAGTTTTAAAAAAGCAACTATGATTAAAGAGTAATTTAGTAATATAATTTACAGAAAAATAATGGTGTATGTTAAGTGGTTTTCGGTGTATAAATAGAATTTACCAAATAAAAAATAGATATATTTAATGTAATGGAGACACAAGAAAGCTTCATGGTGATCAGAAGGCATCAGATTAGGTAATTAATTTTAATTTCATATTAGAATTGGTATGGTTAATTTAAAATAAATGCAAAAACAAAAAATTCAATCTAACGTGTTGTATCTAATTTGAGTAATTGATATGTTTAGTAATTTCCAAACTTGTTATTTATGTTGAATTTAGTAAGTTAGAGTTTAACATAAGTGACAAGCCTTGGGTAGTTTGGTCTCGTTTTCTTTTCTTTTTCAAATAAACCAAACCTCCCTTAACAACAACAAAATAAGCTGGAGTCCCCTTAAAATTATCCTCCCCTTAACCAAATGTGGAGTCTCTTTAACAATCCCCTAAAATAATAATAGTTATTTGCTATTAGAGCTGGTTTTTTTTCGTTATTTCGGTTTCCATGGAATTGCTTCTGATTATTACCCGCAATTTCATTATCCGGATAAATGCATTTGGAAGGAAATCGTTTCACCAAAAACCGGAATCTACAGGAAAATTTGTGGAATTTCTATGGGAAATTATTTCCTACCAAGCCTATCTAATATGCCTAGCTAATGCTAGTTCATGTACTCCATTTATTTTTGTCGTTCTGAAATTCTAACTATTGTAAATCAAATTTATCTTCTTCGTTCTCATCCACCATCTGGATTCGCATCCTTCTCATCTGCAATCAGAATCCTCTTCTCCTCTGTGCTCTCTGTCTTCCATCTGCACTTGCATCTACTCTCGCGCGAACCCGGCTTCAGTCAGAAACCCTAGTTTTCTGGTATTTCGATTTTTTTTTTGGATTTTTCTTGAATTCGTTCTTGCTTTCTTTGTTATTACTGTTTCTCAATCTCCAGTATGCGGTTTCCTTAGATTCAACAAGGGGAGACGTAACCCTAGCATGGAAACCATCGAATTCGAGCGATTACTTTTCGGATTAACCGAATTTGCAACCTTATCAGAAATTCGGTGATTTTCAGGTTTTTTATTTCATTAAATTTAGTTTTTTAATACCAATAGTGTGTTAATTGCAATGTGGAAAAAGGTTTGAAATACTGTGCAATTACAGTGAGGTTTCTATGTTCACTAGTGATCATGTTGGGTAACATCTTTTTCTATCTTTGTTGCGTCGTATGAATAAGCAATATTAGCTCCAAGTAATACTTATAAGCAATATCTTTGTTGCGTTTGAAATACAGTGTTCCTACATCTACTTTGTTATGCTTATGACTTTTGATGGCAGGGAGAAGAATTGTGTAAAAAAAGGAAGCTAGATACCTGGTTATAACTTCAAATTAAGTTTTAAGATTTTAGTAATAAGCGCTAGCAGATTATTACGAAGCACCTCATAGTGACCTTTTACTTTGTTACCGCATCTTACATATTCAATGAAATATAGGCACTTGAATATTCACATGCACTAGTCACTACTATGATCTGTATCTTTATATGTTTTCTATTTAAGACCTGCATGCATCTGAATCTTAATTTGTAGAAGCATAGACAAACGAAAGTTAGTTTTCTTTTATTTGATTCTTACTGATGTTAGTTGCAATCAATGATTCAACGTTGTTTGAAGAACTGCTTACTGAATTTTGCTTCCCAAATGCATAATTGAAATCACTCCATAGTCTTACTAGCATCTAAACTTAGAATGTCTACTTCATATTGGTTTGATTATTATCCCATTCCCTCTTACTTTTTTTTTTTGATTTTTATGGCTTATAATCATCATATGAAGAATCTTTGGGCTGATATCCTTTGATTTTGAGGTGTTCTTCTTGAACGACGATGGACCTAATTCCGACTGCTTCAACGGTAAGACCCTAACCTCAGTTTTTACTCCATTTTTTTACTGTAACAATGATGGACCTGATATCCTTTGATTTTGAGGTGTCCAACTAAAACAATTTAAGCCTAATTTTTGGTGAAGTGGTGCAGATAACCCCATGTGTGGCCTACTTGGAAGACTGGGCATATAACCCATGCTGCAATGGAGTTGTCGCGCTCAATCAGACTGCAGCAGCGTCCTTTAAGCACAGAATCACAGTGCGCAACTGCTGAAAAGCATTTCCCCTAGCCTGCCCATGGTCGGCCTTACTCAGGCTTGGGTTCTGCCTTGAGCCTATGGAGTTCTTGCATCAACGTCACTCTTTCTCCCTCGGCAGATTCCGACAGGTATCTCCCTCGATAGATTGCATCAAGCCTGTGGAGTTTGAATGACTTGCAAATAAGAAATAAAAGTTGATGGTAAGAATTAGATTTTTTTCTTCTTCTTTGTTTAGCTGAGTATATTCCTTACTCAAATTACTTGAGTTTTCATACAATTGTTAGATAGCATATATAACTAATTTTAGATTCTGCATCAAACTGTTCATAGGATATTCTTTAAAGAAGAAGTCCTACTATACTCCTTTAATCATCGATGATGCATTAAGAATGGCTAATTCTAGAAGGTTCCCTCTTAGATTCTATAATTTCTAATTTGAACTTGGTAAAATAAGGTATGTTCGCTAGAGGAATGATTGGTGAATTGAATTAGTGGCGGTAATGAGTTATAGTACTCATTCATCTTTACTCTCTTTATTCTTAAGCAATATGAACCACTTTTACAGTCTAATGGTGTGTCTGCAATGTGCTGATATTTAAGATCAACGTTCTATTAGGATTACCATTTTTACGGTCTAAAACAATTTCTCTTTGCATATATAATCTTTTTTAAAGTAGAAAATTGTCAGCATCGTCAAGGTTGAAAATTGAAATCACTTTGCAATCTAGGGCTAATATTCCTTTAAAAATGCATACCTTTTGTGGGCTAATATCTTTTTTCCAGACTATGATAAAAAATAATAGCTTTTGAATATGCCTGCTCTAGGTAACTACAATTGGGTGTGGCGTTGTTTCTTTAATCTCAGGGTTTCGATCCTCCCAAAGATTAGATATGAGGCTTCTTTTAATGGCAATGCCGGTTTTTGACATGAACCGGTGTTGGACTAGGGGCTTACTTGCGCAAATCATGTCTCATCAGCAAGTTGTTCAAATTGAGATTAGTGCCCATGCTAAAGCTTCTGCTTTATTCATGATGGTAAGATACACTTTCCTTTTTCTAGTAATAGCTCTACTTTAGGTACATTTTAACACTATGAGGTACTCTTCTGAGCTATCTGGTAATATTAATTGGTGTTCCAAAGGTTTCAGCCGTGTATATAAAGGTTTGCTAAACACGGCAAAGTCCTGAATTTTAGAAACATCGTTTATAGTCAGTTAATTGCTGTTTTAGTTTAAAAAAAAATATAACTAGAATTTCATACTGCTAAAGTCTTCACAAAATGGTAAGTATGCATATTTGTTTATTTACAGCTCTGATCCTATGGTTTATAATATAGCATTGTTATTTGTTCATATATGGATTACTGATTTCCATTTTTTGCAGTCATAGCAACATCAAAGGAATATTTTCTACCATTCAACTTGGCACTAAATGATGCAAATGAATTAATAAGAGTTAATTCATAAATAAATATTGGTGAGGAAGCATTTTGAGCACAATATATCTCTGAGCGCAAGTGCACCTATAGGTATGTTTCCTTTTGTTTTAACATAAGGTACATTCAATACCACAAAAAGCGAAAGCTTTTTAAGTTGAATGCATTGCACAAAAATTTTAGTCTAAGACAACATTTAGATAAGCACATTATAAAATTATTTTACATAACATGTACCTTCATCCGGTTGATCTAAACTCATCCAAAATCATTGTATTGTGTTTCTTTACATGTGCCATGGGGTCACTCATAAATTTTTGGGTTTGTTTAATCAAAAGACTGTAGATGTGGAACAAGCATCTCTTTAGGATTTCTAAGTACCCAGAGCTCTCTATACAGCAAAATAGCAGCTCTTAGTTATTGAAAGTACATGAAATTGGTTATGCTATTATGCATATTATAATTACTAATCATTGTGTGCCTCATTCATGCAGGAGATTGATAATTAGCCTATAGGTAACATCTCAGGCTTTAATGAATATAAATGTGGCAGGTTCCAAATCATTGGGTAAATTTTGTATTATTTTCTATAGTAAATTAGATTTCTTTTGATTCAACCTTCCATAATTTTAGTTAATTTTGGGCAGTGTTATTTTCAGCAATGATTGGGAGCAGTTATTTATAGCATGGGCTGACAACTTTTCTTGCCTTTGTTTTAACTTTAAGCTTTACCAACAAAAAATAACATTATAATATCTATATTTCAATTTCAACATATTTATTTTTTCTCTATTCGGTTTTTGCATTGCATTTTGATTTGGGTGACTTGAACTCTCCATTTAGGTTTATTATAAATCATGTTACTTTTTTCAAATATGTATTGACTTTGAACCTTTAGGTTAGGCATGGATGAACTGGATGGTTAATTGCCCACTTCATTTAGGAATGGTATTGTTTGCATTCAGATATTATAGCACGAGAAAAAGGGTAATTGCCCATTAACTTTAAGAGTCCTATCTTCATGAACTGGATGGTTTATTGCCCATTTACTTTAAGAATTGCCCTGTGTGGATAAACTGGATGGTTAATTGCCCATTTACTTTAGGAATGGTATGTATGACTCTGGATATTATAGCAAAATTTTGAAACAAATATAATTCTTATTTTCATTTTATTTGCTACAACAATATTTTTGTAATTTATGCGCTAATAATTATGCAGGCTTTAATGGATAAAAGCTGGAAAACTTCAAAAGCTAGCAAAAGGTGAGGATTTAGCATGGTGGCCAAGGAATAGATATTATTAATTATTGAGGAGTATGTTCTTTGTTATTTTTGTAAATGTGTGACAATATGTATAAAAAGAATTAAATGTGCGACTTCACAAATGTTGTGAATATATAGTCTGTGTTGGTTTTTAACAATTGTGAGTACAATTTGCATGTATGTTGCATCAATGGTTTTTTTTATAATTTTGTATATTCTTAACAATGGGCAAAAATAGTTGTAATAGACATCTATTACAACGGTCAATATCTGTTGCAAAAAATATTACAACAGACTGCTATTATATTGAAGAAACATACAAAAACAACATAAGACCATTGTAAAAAGTCTATTATAACCGCTTGTTACCACATTCATTGTCCGTTATGAAAGAGGACATATTACAACATGGTTTAATACAGCAGGCGGGCTGACCGTTATAAAACACTTATTACAACGGGCATTGCCTGTGACGGCCCGCCCCGCACCAACCGACATTTACTCCAAAGGTGTGCTGTACACATGTCCAGTTAGCACGGGACGGTCGTTAGAAGAAAGGGAAAGAGGGAAATGAACTAACAAGGAACATGTAGAATGTCTCACAGTGCATGGTACAAAATATAATAACAACATACTTGACATAAAACAGTTGAGACAGTGCATAAGCTGAAAACAAACTAACATAGCAGCGGAAAATCCAAGTACAGCTTATGATCCAAAGCTAACATTATTACAACTTTTCAAACTGTCTCAAAAAGCAAAAGCAAGATAAGGGAGGTACACTACTAATGCCCAAGTAGCGACCACCAATGACACAGGGAGAATATCTATATATCATACGTGGAAGCCTCCTGCTCGCCTCCGAATCAGCTACTCGCGCATCACCAGCCAACCTGTCTCTAGTCTGCTCGTGTGAGCATACAGACTAATAAGAAGAGACATAAAACTCTGGGTCAGACAAAAGTCTGGTATGAGCGATAAACAGCTAAATAGAACAATAACAGGTATACTAAACCATACCTGCAACCAAAGAGTTAGCTCTGCATACTGTACAACACTCTAAGGTGCCACTAACATATGGTGCAAAGATACGGGGGTGGGGGTGTGCATGTCATAGTGATGGCAAACAATCAAGCATAGCAACCATCCTCACATCTCTCACTCAGTGCGTAAAGCATATGATATTCACCACTTCAATCACCTCAATACTTTGCTATGATCACCTTGCCCCATGAAGTCATAAATGGCTTCACTGCGCTGATACATAGCCACTAATCCTTCGCTGTGTCCACTTTGCCCCATGGAGTCGCAATGACCCCACTGCACTGGCTCATAGCCTTACTACGATCACTTTGCCCCTCGAGTCATAATGACTCCACTGCACTGATAACGTAGTCCTGCTACCATCACCTTGCCCCTCGAGTCATAGTGACTCTACTGCACTGATAAGTAGCCCATCTTTCATTTCAGCGGTGAATCGAAGTTATGAACGTCGACAACTCCTTAGCACACGTCCCGCAGCAAAGCTCAACCATGAAGTGAACTCATTGGTTCCCAACTGGATCCTGAGCTCTAACTTCCCATTTGGACTATCTTTGCATCTCGGGTTATTGGTCATCACCGGATCGGTTCGGATCGTCGCCTTCATGTCATAGCGGTTCGGATCGGCCTCCAACATCCTCCACTGGATCGGGTTCTCCAGCATGCCACAGTTCAGATCGTCATCGCTATCATCGGGTCGGGTCGGGTCTCCAAGCTCCATCGCCACAGATCAGTTCGGGGGTGGCTAAACAGATCGGGTCGGGGTCCTTCTGGCGATTCGGATCGGGGTACTATCCTCCAGGCCAAGTACAACGGTTCATGCCCACCATCTTTGAACGGATCGGGTTGGAGCTGCTGCATGCCACGAGAAGTGCAAGTTGATCGGAGTGTGAAGTGCGAGAGCGGATCGGCTCCTCCTAACCGATCCGATCCGGTTCGGGTGTCTTCCTGCACTTTTTCCTGCAAGCAGTTTACGCCACTCGACGGCGTTTTCGACCATTCCAACTATTCTAATCAATCACAAAGCATACCATACAGTCATAGCAACATGTATAATCAACCACAAACACCAAAACAACAATATGATAGATTAAAATGGATCAAATATAGCCAAAACCCCATATTTTCCCTTAAGCATGTTTAGGTGAAACTAATGATATGATTAGCAAAACTTAACCAAATTAACCCAAATTCATATAAGAGGTCTAAGACATCATTTAAGAATTTATAATTATTTTTCCAGAATTTTATCATGTTTAAATTCGCTAATTAACACTAATTACCCTTAATCAACCATAATTAGTGAGGAAATATGCAAATCACTCACCTTTTCCACAAATAAAACCTCAAACTGAAATGATTCTCTGTTTGGGCGTGAAAATCAATGCTAAACAGCAGCTCAAATCTTGATTTGGTGAAGATCTCCCTTGATTTGATGTTGCTAAGCTTAATCCTTGATTAGGAGGTGATTTGGAGGTGATTTAGAGGTTGGAGGCCATTTTTAGGGTTTCTAAGAGGTAAGTGAAGGCTAGAAAACTGAAATAAAATGAAACCCTAACTCATTTCAGCCTCCCCATAACCCTAATCCCGAAATGGGTTATGGGCCCATTTACTAATCACCCTATTTGGCCCGGTTAAGCAGTTTTTCACCTTCCAAACCTTATTTTAGCCATATCTCCCAAACGGTAAGTCCGTTTTTCGCATGTGACCACTCTACGGAAAGGTAAACCATCAAACGAAACTAATGAAAGTGGTTTCAGGTCAAAATTCCTTTCCAATCAAAAGTTATGGTCGAAACAAGATCAGCTAGGGGCAAAACGGTCATTTAAAAATCGGCAAAAATCATGAACATGGGAAATGACTCTGATGGTTGTTTCCCAAAGTTACATGACCATACGACTTCATATGGGAAAGAAATAAATATTCTACAATTCTCCGAGGCGTAGAATGCGGGTTGTTACATTCTCCCCCCCCACCCCCCCCCCCCCTCTTAAGAAATTTCGTCCCCGAAATTCCCTAACCAAAACACACAAAGGGTCCCGCATGCCTATCATCCATAAAACAACAATCAAACATGCAAAATAGGCAAAACAAGTCTATCCTAGCATGCGGAACAACTAAATCGCAAAGCAAATCTTATCAGGCGAAGAGTTCTGGATACGTCTTCCTAATGCTCTCCTCTGTTTCCCAAGTATAGTCATTCTCGTTCTCGCCCCACTGAACCTTGACTAGCTTCACCGCCTTCCTTCGAAGTTGCTTCGTATCGTGCTCGACAATACGAATCGGCTTGCGGTTCCCAACCGCCTCGGGTTCTACTTCGAAGTCCTCTAACTGATCAGGTAAAATAGTTATGTCTGGGTCGTGCACGAACCTCCTTAGCTGGGAAACATGAAATACGTTGTGAACTCCCGCCATCTTTTCGGGTAAGTCAACTCCATATGCCAAATTCCCAACTAGTTCAAGAACTAGGAATGGACCAACAAATCTTGGTGCAAATTTGCCTCTCCTGCCAAATCGTATCACGCTCTTCAACGGAGAAATTTTGACAAACACTAAGTCACCAACGGAGAATTTTAAGTCTCTTCTCCTCTTATCAGCATAACTCTTCTGCCTATCTTGGGCAGCCTTCATTCGTTGTTGAATGATCTTAATCTTGCCCGAGATTTCTCTTACCACATCTGGTCCAAGCATAAACTTCTCACCGGTCTCTATCCAACATGATGGTGAGTTGCACGGTCTTCCGTACAAAGCTTCATATGGAGCCATACCGATACTGGATTGGTAGCTATTATTATATGCAAACTCTACTAGATGCAAATGGTCATCCCATGATCCACCAAAATCCAATATACAAGCTCTCAAGAGATCTTCCAATATATGATTCACCCTCTCCGTCTGACCGTCGGTCTGAGGGTGATATGCGGTACTGAGATGTAATTCTGACCCTAGAGCCTCTTGTAAGCTCTTCCAAAACCCACTAGTAAACAACGGGTCTTGGTCACTCACAATGCTTTTAGGTACTCCATGAAATCTCACTACCCACTTTATATACAATTCTGCTAACTTAGCTGTCGTTCTGGTCGATTTGACTGGTATAAATCTTGCACTCTTGGTCAATCGATCCACAATCACCCAAATGCTATCATATTCCGATCTAGTCCTCGGTAAACCATCGATGAAATCCATCAAGACTTGCTCTCATTTCCATTCGTGAATTTCTAATGGTTGCAACAAACCACTAGGCTTCTTTTGCTCGGCTTTAACTAGCTGGCAATTCATGCACTTGGATATGAACTTCCCAACGTCTCTTTTCATCCCTTCCCAGTAGTAAGTATGTCTCATGTCTTGATACATCTTATCACCACCGGGGTGTATAGTCAGTTTTGAGTGATGACATTCTCTAAGCACTTCATCTCTCAAACCATTCACGTTGGGTACAACTAGTCTTCCATTCTTTCAAAGCCATCCTTCTCGATCAAGCCTATACAAATTCATCTCCTCACCGTCAATGTTCATTTCTAACTTGGAGATGATTTCCAATAGATTAGGATCGTCCCTCTGACTGGAACCAATCCGCTCAATCAAAGTGGGTCTGATCTTCAAACTAGCTAACATTTCTGGATCCAGTACGCACTTTGGCCTAAAATCAAACCCTGCGATATACTCCAGCTGCTTCCATTCAAGAAACATAGCCCCCAAACTGGCATGTCTCCTACTCAAGGCATCGACTACCGCATTGCCTTTCCCAGGTGTATATGCGATATCAAAATCATACGAAGCCAAGAACTCTAACCATCTCTGCTGACGGAGATTCGGATCTTTCTGAGAGAAGAGATACTTTAACGATTTATGATCGGTAAACAACTCAAATCTCTCTCCCAAGAGATAATGTCTCCACATCATCAGCGCAAACACGATCGCTGCTAGTTCCAAATCATGGGTAGGGTACCTTTTCTCCTGTGGCTTTAGTTGCCGACTAGCATAAGCTACAACCCTACCTCATTGCATCAATAAATCACCTAGTCTGGTACCACAAGCATCTGTGTATACCGTCATTTCTTCATTCCCTTTAGGAATGACTAACACTGGCGCACGCGTCAACCTTTCCTTTAGACTCTTGAATGCATTCTCACACACTCCGTCCCAGACGAAGGCCTGATTCTCCTTAGTCAACTGAGTCAACGGTGCTGCTATCTTGGAGAAGTCCTGGATAAACTTACGATAATATCCAGCTAACCCCAAGAAACTTCTTACATCTGTTGCATTCTTGGGCGTAGGCCAATCCTGTACCGTAGCCACCTTCGCAGGGTCCACGACAATACCATTCTCTGAAACAACATGGCCCAAGAATCTCACTTCCCTCCTCCAAAAGTGACACTTAGAGAATTTCGCTTTCAGTTGGTGTTTCCTCAACACCTCCATCACTATCCTCAAGTGTCCCTTGTGTTCCTCCTCTGTCCTCGAGTAAACAAGGATATCGTCTACGAACACAAGAACAAACTTATTCAATTGATCTCCGAATACTCGATTCATAAGATCCACAAAGTAGGCTGGTGCGTTAGTCAACCCAAATGGCATGACCAACCACTCGTAGAATCCAGACGGCGTCCTAAATGTCGTTTTCGGAACACTTTCATCCGCTACTCGGAGCTGATGAAATCCTGTCGCGAGGTCCATCTGGGAGAACACTCTTGCTCCTTCCAGTCGATCAAAAAAATCATCTATCCGCGGTAGAGGATACTTATTCTTCCTCGTCACCTTATTTAACTCGCGATAATCCACACACAATCAAAGGGAACCATCTGCCTTAGTAGCAAACACAACCGGTGCTCCCCACTCGGAGACACTTCTACTAATAAATCCCTTCTTCAAAAGATTGCTGACTTGCACCCCGAGCTCTCGCTGCTCCCTTGGTGCCATACGACGAAGTGGCATCACTATAGGTCTGGCATCTTTCACTAAATCAATACGGAACTCAATCTCTCGGTGTGGTGGAAGCCTGGACACCTCCTCGATGATGTCCGGATACTGGCCAACCACGGGCACATCTGACAACTCATCATGCGGGATGTCGAGGGAATTTATAAAACTAGCCATTACCCCATCACTAGGTAGACTACCAAACACTACCCTCCACCCATCATCTGCCCTAACTGTCACCAAAAAGCCCTCACAGTCTACCACCACCCCGTATCTTTGGAGCCAATCGACCCCCAATATAATGCCATACTCAGTAAAGCCCAAAACAAAGCAATCACAAACAAACATACATCCATGACTCGATAAGACCAAATTTCGGCAAATCATACTAAGGTTAGTCGAACCACCAATCGGGTCCGTCACAACCAATGGTCTATCGACTATCTTGGGTTCCAGTCCCAACCTATCCACCAGGTCACTAGATATGAAGGAACGGGAAGCCCCAGTATCAAACAAAACTCGAACTGGTACATCATAAATAGAAAGCATACCTTGAATGACGACATTCTTTCCTATCACCGCCGCAGATGGAGCATTCGACGAAGAAGGAACAACATCTATAGCATATGCTTTCTCAATCTGCTTCTCCTTAAGAGGTTGTGGACACTTATCCTTATGATGTCCCACTTGGCCACAGTTGCAGCACTTCCTATCCGCTAGCTTGGCCCGACATTCTTTAGTATAATGGCCCTTCTTACCATAGCTAAAGCACTCAACATCTTTCTTGCTATTTTTCTGGCCATCCTTAGATTGGTTCTGCTTCCTCTTGTTCTGAGTGTTATTCTTGCCTCCACCGCCCGCTTGCGGTTTCAGCCCTTCTGCAAATGCAGCCTCAGTTTTGGCTTAGGGTAAAGACTCTCTGATCTCAAAGCTTTCCCCACAATCGATTCAAAAGTCTCATCGATGTGCTTGATAAGCCTTTCCCCCAAGTATCCATCCAACCCAGTAATGAACTTCTCATTCTTCTTCTCAGGAGTATCGATAAGAGATAGTCCATACTTCGACAAAGTATCGAACTCAGCAATGTAATCCGAAACTGCCCTACCATTCTGCTTGAGTTCCAGGAATCTCTTAAACAACACTGACTTCTTGGCAGCTAGAATGAACTTCTCGCTAAAGCGAGCCTTGAACTGATCCCAAGTAACCTGATCTTCTGGAGTAGCTGTTCTAATGGCATTCCAGCAATTCATCGCTCGCCCTTGCAGCTGATGAGACGCTAGCCTTCTCTTCATTGCATCCTCAATACCCAAGTTGTCGAAGATACGATCACAGCTATCCAACCAATCCCGAACATCTGTGGCCGACTCCGTTCCGTGGAACGGCTTCCCACCAGGGTTAGTGTAATCCTTGCACAACTTGGCGAAATCGACCCTAGGCGCCTGCACTACTGGACCACCACCATTTACGGGATTGGGAACTGCTCCCTGAACATCCCTAAGCATCTTCCTCATGAAGTTAGTGAACATTGTCCTCATGTTAGGAGCATTCCCATGATTGGTCCCTCTACCAGCACCCCTGGTGTCTCGACTCATCGTTCAATCTGTAAAGAGGAAACGATTAACGACCCCTTAGTGGTGCTAGTGCAGTACGACTTCATTCTCATACTACTAATAGTGTATATATATAGCTTTTGAAAACCAAAGTAATCAAAAATACGCGCTCTCATATACGTACTATCTCTCCCTAGTGTCTTTCCCTAGGTTAACTACGCAACCTAGAGCTTTGATACCAAATGTGACGGCCCGCCCTGCACCAACCGACATTTACTCCAAAGGTGCGCTGTACACATGTCCAGTTAGCACGGGACGGTCGTCAGAAGAAAGGGAAAGAGGGAAATGAACTAACAAGGAACCTGTAGAATGTCTCACAGTGCATGGTACAAAATATAATAACAACATACTTGACATAAAACAGGTGAGACAGTGCATAAGCTGAAAACAAACTAACATAGCAGCAGAAAATCCAAGTACAGCTTATGATCCAAAGCTAACATTATTACAACTTTTCAAACTATCTCAAAAAGAAAAAGCAAGATAAGGGAGATACACTACTAATGCCCAAGTAGCGACCACCAACGACACAGGGAGAATATCTATATATCATACGTGGAAGCCTCCTGCTCGCCTCCGAATCAGCTACTCGCGCATCACCAGCCAACCTGTCTCTAGTCTGCTCGTGTGAGCACCCAGAGTAATAAGAAGAGACATAAAACTCTGGGTCAGACAAAAGTCTGGTATGAGCGATAAGTAGCTAAATAGAACAATAACATGTATACTAAATCATACCTGAACCTGGACCTGCAACCAAAGAGTTAGCACTACATGTTTTACAACACTCTAAGGTGCCACTAACATATGGTGCAAAGATACGGGGGTGGGGGTGTGCATGTCATAGTGATGGCAAACAATCAAGCATAGCAACCATCCTCACATCTCTCACTCAGTGCGTAAAGCATACGATATTCACCACTTCGATCACCTCAATACTTTGCTATGATCACCTTGCCCCATGAAGTCATAAATGGCTTCACTGCACTGATACATAGCCACTAATCTTTCGCTATGTCCACTTTGCCCCATGGAGTCGCAATGACCCCACTGCACTGGCTCATAGCCTTACTACGATCACTTTGCCCCTCGAGTCATAATGACTCTACTGCACTGATAACGTAGTCCTGCTACCATCACCTTGCCCCTCGAGTCATAGTGACTCTACTGCACTGATAAGTAGCCCATATTTCATTTCAGTGGTGAATCTAAGTTATGAACGTCGACAACTCCTTAGCACACGTCCCGCAGCAAAGCCCAACCATGAAGTGAACTCATTGGTTCCCAACTGGATCCTGAGCTCTAACTTCCCATTTGGACTACCTTTTCATCTCAGGTTATTGGTCATCACCGGATCGGTTCAGATCGTCGCCTTCATGTCATAGCGGTTCGGATCGGCCTCCAACATCCTCCACTGGATCGGATCGGGTTCTCTAGCACGCCACGGTTCGGATCGTCATCACTATCATCGGGTCGGGTCGGGTCTCCAAGCTGCATCGCCACAGATCGGTTCGGGGGTGGCTAAACAGATCGGGCCGGGGTCCTTCTGGCGATTCGGATCGGGGTACTATCCTCCAGGCCAAGTTCAACGGTTCATGCCCACCATCTTTGAACGGATCGGGTCGGAGCTGCTGCATGCCATGAGAAGTGCAAGTGGATCGGAGTGTGAAGGGCGAGAGCGGATCGGGTTCTCCTAACTGATCCGATCTGGTTCGGGTGTCTTTCCGCACTTTTTCCAACAAGCAGTTTACGCCACTCGACGGCGTTTTCGACCATTCCACCTATTCTAATCAATCACAAAGCATACCATACAGTCATAGCAACATGTATAATCAACCACAAACACCAAAACAACAATATGATAGGTTAAAATGGATCAAACATAGCCAAAACCTCATATTTTCCCTTAAGCATGTTTAGGTGAAACTATTGATATGATTAGCAAAACTTAACCAAATTAACCCAAATTCATATCAGAGGTCTAAGACATCATTTAAGAATTTATATTTATTTTTCTAGAATTTTATCATGTTTAAATTCGCTAATTAACACTAATTACCCTTAATCAACCATAATTAGTGAGGAACTATGCAAATCACTCACCTTAGCCACAAATAAAACCTCAAATTGAAATGATTCTCTATTTGGGCGTGAATATCAATGCTAAACAGCAGCTCAAATCTTGATTTGGTGAAGATCTCCCTTGATTTGATGTTGCTAAGCTTAATCCTTGATTAGGAGGTGATTTAGAGGTTGGAGGCCATTTTTAGGGTTTCTAAGAGGTAAGTGGAGGCTAGAAAACTGAAATAACATGAAACCCTAACTCATTTCAGCCTCCCCATAACCCTAATTCCGAAATGGGTTGTGGGCCAATTCACCAATCACCCTATTTGGCCCGGTTAAGCAGTTTTCACATTCCAAACCTTATTTCAGCCATATCTCTCAAACGTTAAGTCCGTTTTTCGCATGTGACCACTCTACGGAAAGGTAAACCATCAATTGAATCTAATGGAAGTGGTTTCAGGTCAAAATTTCTTTCCATTCAAAAGTTATGGCCGAAACAAGATCAGCTAGGGGCAAAACGGTCATTTAAAAATCGGCAAAAATCATGAACATGGGAAATGACTCTGATGGTTGTTTCCCAAAGTTATATGACCATACGACTTCATATGGGAAAGAAATAAATATTCTACAATCCTCCGAGGCCTAGAATGCGGGTTGTTACATTGCCCATTGTAATAGATCTGTTTTGTTGTAGTGTGTTAGACTTCAAATCTCTTATTATCATTTGAAAGATCTTTGAACCCAACGGTTTCGGTTTTAGGAGAATCCAACAGCCGGATCTCCTGCTACGTCAATTCAAAGTCAATGGTCGAAATTCGCGAATGGTCGCTGTGCGACACGTTCTATTCAGACCATTATAATATATATAATAAAATTCGCCGATTTCCATTGAAAATGTATTTTATAAAACGTTTATAATCTTTTTTAAAAACGATTTCGGCTTCCATTTCAATTTTAAATCAAAATTGAACAACCCATATTATTATAATATCAAAATAATAATATTTTCAAAATATCACATTTTGAAATCAAATCTTTTTAATATTCATTATAAATATGAATAAAATCGATAGAACATCCGTTCGAGTTAAATTGGCGTTTATTTTCTTAACTCGGCTTCACATTTTGAAATAACTATTCAAAATCTCATTTGAATTAAAACAAGCCATTTTTAATCCAAATTTCTCTTAATTCCATTTCAATCATTTCAATATTTGTTTGAAATTATAACAACTTCATTTTTAAATCAGTTTGGATTTAAAAGTCCCATTTCTAATTTTCTTTTAAATTTCACTTTAATGATCATAAAGTTCATTTTTGAAATTCAATAAATTTCCAATTTCCAATTTCGGGGTATAAATTTTGTGTTATCAATGAAAACACATCCATATCAACTACCATCCATCAACCAATAATTATAATATAAGTGTTTTATCGTCAACGCTTATATTCGTAGTTTAATATTATTGATAATAAAAATGTCAAAAAAATCATCCATCAACCACGAAGCAAACATTACAAACACACGCAATCAATATATATTCAAATAATAATACAATCAACCAATCATCCATCTGGTTTTCAAACAATTGGTAAGGTGAGCTACCATGTACCATATAACAATTTGTGATAATTAACTAAATAAAATTCAGTTTTCTCATAAAAGCTATCATTAACATTTTAGCAATGTTTTTAACTTACTAATTCAATCAGTTTCACTTTTCTAAACATAGCACAAATTCATATTAACTTGATCACTGAATAGGTAATTATTTTACAGTGTGTTTATAATTAAACTGGACAAATATAATATTTAAAATAAGAAGTGATCACATGCAATCAATATTTTTTTTAATATGACTTTAATAACATATCAAAACAGTTGAGTGAGAGAGTTCTCACGGTGGTCGGTTCTAAAATCGTTTAAATTACGATTGTTTCTAGTTAAATTAAACAGTAAGTTTAATTCAACTAAAACTGCAGCTAGCTCCAATATCCTTCAGATTAGTTCCATTGCGAAGTATTTTCCATCACGATTCTAACGGAACTGAAATCGTCGAATTTTGATTTAGTTTGAACAACGTGGTTTAAAACATTAATAATTAATCCTAAGATAATTAAATCTTTAATTAACTTAATTAAATATTAATCCTTCTTCTACAATTCGTTATTTCCTCCTTCCAAGTTTCTCACGATCGAAGAAAACACGCAACAAACCCTCGATCACTGCAACGTCCCACGTCAACCGAAATCCCATCAGAATGTCTCCCCTCGACCTCCTTGACGAACCGCGCCTCCTCCTGGAGCCATGACGAACTCGAACCCCTATCCATGGAAGAATATGCCTTTGAACGCCATGAGTTTCAATCACAAAACCAACCACTACGCATCTCCATTTACGATGTTAACTGTATGAATTGAAAGAAGTCACGAACCTTTACAACATTTGTGTTGGAATGTTTTCGAATTAATGTACTGATTTGAAGAAAATTTGGGAAGAAAAATCGAAAATCTTGGCCATTGGTAGATTCGATGGAGGCTGATGTAGAAGTGAATTAGGGTTTAGACGGAATTTTAGGATTTTTATATATATTTTATTATTTAATTTAATTACTTCTTAACAATGAAATTTTAACATCCTAACTCCAAATGAACCTCAACGAATGATGTCCCTAGCCAAATACCCCTATTCCGGACTCATTGGAATAACATTTGTAAGCAGATTCAATCGTTTCATTCAGTTTTTTTAATATTGAAATATAACATTAAATATTGAATTTGAATGTATGTTTTAATTTACTATGACCACATACTGACTCCAAAAATTACGAAAATTGAAATCTATCTAAGTTTTACAATTACGGTTCTAACAAAATTTATTTCATCGAATTTGGAGACTGTTTGAAAAGTGGTTTTATAACTAGCTTATATTAAAGTGAAAATTAGTACAACATCCTTAAAAACTTTCAAAATATAAACGGCCCCCCTCCCGTGTTTTACTTCCAAAGCAGGTCCTTATTTTTTATATTACGTGTTTTTACCCAAAAAATGCACTGTACACTAAAAAACTATATTCTAAAATATGCAAATATTCCCATAAGACCATGAAAAAAAAAAACTTGCATACATGTATGCAAGTTTACACAATAGTTGCACACATGTATGCAAGTATTCCTGAAGCGGTTTACACTGAAAATCTGCATGAATTTTTGCATACATGTATGCAAGCATTCTGTTTTCTTGCATACATGTATGCAAGTAAAAATGAAGTAATATTTATGCTTACGGATTGTTGCGCACATTTATGCAAGTATTCTGAATACCTGCATGCATGTACGCAAATAAATATGAAATGATTTGCATGCCTACGAATTATAGCATACTTGTATGCAAGAATTATGTATTACTTGCATGTATGTTTGTAAAAAAGTCAACATAGATGTATAACTGAAATAGTTGCACAGCTGTGTGCAAGAATTTCAAATATTTGCATCCTATGGTCCAAAACTGCTACTTCGTTGTTTTTATGTATTTTTGGTTTTTGACGTGTTTTTCGGTGGTTTTTTCAACTGAATTTATTTATGTTTTATTTAAATATGAATTTACATGATTTTTTTTATTTTTTATGAATTTTCGGAAAATAGGGATGTAATTTATAATAAGTTTTGGACCGGACCTAAGCCTAATTTTGAAACTTAATAAGGACCTGTGCCTAACGCACCCTATACTAAACTCAACTGAAATTCAACAAGCATTTAAATTGATTGCTATTACATATTAAATCCAATTGACTTTAAATTTTAAACCTGACAATAATTTGACGTTCCGAATCCAACAAAATTAGTTTCGTTGAAAATGGACGCCATTTGCAAAATAGCTGTTTTTAAGGGCTTAAATAATAATAAGATATTAATAAATTCCATAGCGACAGTTTAAGATTTCAATTTAGACATAACTTACAATTTATAATATGAAATCTCATGTTCTTACACTCATTAGGAAGATGTAATTAAATAGATCCTAACATTTCTTGTTTTATCAAAATCCGACTTATTTTGAATTTTGTACATTCATTTAAAGTTCAAAACCAAATGTTCAAACTACTACGACGTTTCAAATTCGTTTTAATTAAATTTTTAAATTTATACGTTCTAACTTCGTTTTTAAATTAATTCTAAGTTGTTAATTCTCAAAATAAATCATTTTAAATAATTAAAATCCATTAAAAATCAAATTTAAAATTTTTAAATTGGTTCCAGAAATCAGGGTTGTTACAAAATCCCAACAAAAACAATAAATCTCCATAATGAGTTTAATCACAAGATATGAGGAAATATATCAATAATAACTTGACTACTTACAATAACAATGTATAATTGCCACATAGTAGCATCGATCATGGAACAATCCAATTTATTCACAATAATAATTTAAAATTTACATATAGTACATTCAATGGTAACATATACACTTTCTCAATCATACTAGCCAAACTATAATATGTAAAATAATAGTCCATTAAAAAATGGTGTAATAATTTCATCGTATAAATCATGCATTTCAACGATAAACATAATTGACTATAATAGCGGTTTGCAATAAAACATAAATTGATAAACACATGCATTCAATTTAATGGATACACGTAATTAATAACCCATTTAAACAAATGTCGATACTCAAAATAATATGGTAACATTAACATACTAACCTATAAATCAATAAACATGTGTGTTAGGTTTATATACAGACCACATAGTCATCATGATATGTCAGTTTTAACATAAATCATGCACATGCACCCACAATGTATAAAATGGAACATAATATGGTTCTATATACAAGCATGAATATGGGTACTCTATTATTATAAAGTTATCCATTTCGGAAATTTACTCACCCTATAAATAGACTGTTTGTCTCTAATTAGTAGACTATCTATTTCAAATTATATGGACTATTAGTCTCAACTCATAAACTACTCATCTAACTATCATATGAACTATCTATCTCATATCAAGTGGATTATCTATCACAAATGTTATATGGATTAGTTGTCTGGGGTCATGTGGATTATCCATCACATATAACATGGTTTTAATAGGGTTTCTATGAACCAATTAAAAATCAAACAGAATATTTGTCTCATGTTATATCATGCGGGCTACCCGTGCACATATCATATTACTCCTAAGATTACCGTGGACCAATTTTTTTTCTGCTGTTAAAAAAATAAGTTACACTACTACAAAAGTGGGCATATTTGATAGTTTTATGTGGTCGTAGATCGAAAAAGCATTGACGTAGGCCATTTTTTCAAATAAGGCAACACTAGAGGGGCGTGACATCCACGGTCGTTGCCTTAGCCCTCTAAGGCAACGCATCTACTGCCACGGAAAGAAAGTCTTGCAATATAACCCTATGCAAAAGTACTTACAAGTAATGCAACAATATATAGTGTTCCCTTAAGCTAAAGCCAGAGCTTAGCTTCTAGGTCAGGGACGGACGCACGTTCAGCCAGCTAGGGCAAATGCCCCATCTCAAAATCAGAAAATGAACTACATAGTTCAAATGTTTTATACATGGTCCAACCTGAAAATTGAGTTCAACCCTACCTGGGCTTCAAGCCCGTGAACTTTAGACTAACTTTCCCTCTTTCTGCCTATCAACCGCTGTTCACTGAAGCTTTCTCCTATTGATCTACAAGGCTTACACATTGATTATATACATATAGAACAGAATTAGTAACCTTTGCGACGTGGGACTATTTTCTTTGGCCCTAGCTCACTTGGGAGGCTGGGTCCGCCGCTGTTCCAGGTTACGGTAGTGGGGCCCACATGAACTTTCTGCGTTGGCTCTTCACATCAGCTACCCATGTTTCGCATGCCACGTTAGCTATCCACGTGGCACCACGTCAGCTGTGGGCACCACGTGAAGTACCATAGTGGAATTAATAATATAGTACTTAGTGCAACACCACAACACTATGTAATGCAACACCACTATCCTGTAATGCAACACTAGAAAAAAATCAAATGCAATTGTAAAGATGGCATATGCTACATGGTAAGAAGGCAAATACAGCCCTACAATTACAAATTCTACAGTACATATATACTCCAAAACATTGTACCACATTCAAACATATATGTTATTGTCTAAACACCTTTTGGATTCTTTTTAGACAAGCCACCCTTATTGTCTGTTATTGTCTAGACATTGAAAGCAATGTGGAAGCTCAAAGGATCCATTAAGTTAAAATTTGATGGGCTTATCTTTAAAATCTTAGGAAGTGACCAGATAGCCATTCACAATAAACTATTTATTATTAAGCCATGCGATCCAGCCATTAGCAATGTTCGTGGTTGTATTAGAACAATGTTGGTGTGGGTTAAGTTTATAACATCCCTATTTTTGCTTGGTCTCACCTTGTAATCAACTGGATTTCTAGTCAATTAGATAGATTTTTATGTATGGGTGAACCTACTGAGTGTTTGGAGAGGCTTATGCAAGCTAAATGCTTAAATGAAAATAAACCCTGACTTTGAATTGGTTGATAATTATTTAGTCCAATTAGTGAATGGAGGAATTGAACATAGAAAAATCAAGTTGATTACAGGTGGAAACCTAAGACATTTACAACATGTAAAATATTTGGTCACTCGCTAGATAAATGTGATAATGCTATGAACAATCTTGATGTCAAAGACCTGAATCATGCAATGAATCAAAAGGAGGAAAGTGGTATCATCAAGAGAAAGTGGAAGTTTAAATCTAAATAGAAGGAAGGATGCTAAAAAGTGGCAAACAGTGAACAATGTAAAGAAGAATTTAAATGCTTAGAATATTAGTATAGTGAACTCTGTGGATGAGATAATGCTAAGTGGAAGATGTTTACAAGTCTAGGTTGTCTGAGGGTGGAACTAATATTTATTCAGTGGGCGGCGGGTGTGCAAACCATGAGAAATCAACAGTTGATAATAATGCTCAGAGTATGGACAAAAATGGCGGTGTGAACATTATGGAGGAACTTCAGGCAATCTGTGGTATGGATGAGCAAATTAATATGGTTAAAGATGGTCAAGATAAGGACACTAAGTGTGTTAAAATTACTAAAGATAGATTATATAAAGAGACTGTGGAAATATCTAATATCTTTAAAGTGCTTGATAATATTGAGGAGGGTATAGAAGAAGGCCAAAACTTTGCCTACTCAAGGTGATAACATTGAAAAAAATGTTAAATGTAGATAACAGTAGGATTAGACATGGTGACTCAATATTAGGCGCCCTAAGTTCAACTTGAAGCCCTATTAACAATTGTAATGTTCTCAGCTGTACAAAATGAACCCTTATAGCCGCATGGGCTTCTATATATTATTTGGGCTTTATACATTCAGCCCATTATTCCTTTTCTTCCACTATATATACATTAGGAAGCTATGTACCTTATTATTTTAATCAATTACAATTTGGTACAAAAGTATTCTGCTTAATACAAATAAAGAGTACTCGTTACAATTGTATTTCACAAAATCTTACATGGTATCAGAGCGATCATTGCCCAACGAAATTATCTAGCATACCTTGTTGTGATCGAAGAGATAGGAGTGATTCTTGTCTCCTCAGTTGTATTTCATCATCTGAGATCATACCTCTTTGATCGTGCAGTCTCTGCTTTTGTCAGAACTGTGCGTGCCAGGCCAGAAATATTATTTCTTGCAGCTACAACAGTTTTTTGGTCATCTGAGACAAGCAATCTCATCATTTTACACTTTTTTGGCGCGAGAGTACTAATTCTTGCATCTTAAAAGACGCAAGAACCACCTCTGCAACCTTATTTTTGTTCCTTCTACATAGGCTGCCACTCTCTCGTGCAGGTGACCTCGCCATACAAAGTTTTCCATCTAGTTAGTCACTAATCATCATCTTGCCATGACAGGAACCAACGAAGGCAATTCCTCTGCCATCTCAAGTATAGGCATCGTTGAACCCACTATTCAAAATCTTGTAAAGCCAAAGACCCAAGTGATAACCACCCCTCTTGATGAAAAAGATTTCCTCTTATGGAAACTTCAAATTGAAACAGTCTTGAAGGGATACGACCTTCAAGATATTATGTCAAACGAACAAGACCCATTCCACCTGCCATGATCCTGGACAAAGAAGGAAGCATGATTAGCAATCCAGCGTATGTACATCACCAGAGACAAGAAAATCTTTTGTCATCATGGTTACTTTCTTCCATCAGCACAAATTTGTTGTCACAAGTTATTGGATGTAATTCGTCTCATGAAATTTGGTCTACAATAAATTTTTAACTCACAGTCATCAACTCGAATTATGCACTATAGAAGAAAGTTTCAAAATGCAAGAAAGGGAGAAATGTCAATGAGAGAATATATTTCGAAGTTTAAGACCATATGTGATAAACTCAAAGCAATAGGACATCATGTGTCAGACAATGAACAAATTCTTACATTAACTAATGGATTGGATGAAGAGTATGAATCATTGTTACCTTTATTGCGACCCAATCAATATTACCAAATATTCAAACTGTATACTCTGCATTATTGGGACATGCGGGCATAGTAGAGCAAAGAAAGGCTATTCAAAATGAATATAGTATAAATCTTGCCTCAAATTCAAGAAATACGAATAACAATCAAGCAAGAAACACACCTGGTTATGGTAGGGGGAATGCACAGGGACAAAGAGGAAATCCAAATCAGGGAGGTAGATGAAGAGGCAGGTTTAACAATGCAAATAGGACCAGGTGTCAAATATGTGAAAAACCTGGACATTCAGCAAATAGATGTTATTTTAGATTCAATGCAAATGTGAACAATGGAAAGCAAAGTCAACCCAATCAAAGAGGATCAAATCTTAATATGGCATAAGCAAATCAAGGCAGACAAAATGCAGAAACTTCTATAGTGGGAACCAACAATGATGATGCAAATAAAACTGAAGACATTAACAGTGAAGACTGGTTTCTTGATTCTGTAGCAACCAATCACATTACCAATAATCTGCAAAACTTGAATCTTGGGAACAAAAATTACACAGGTACGCAAATTATTCACACATGCAATGGTGAAACAATGAATATATCACACATTGGGACAAATACAGTCAAAGGAAAGAGAAAACTCTTTCTCAACAATTTACTTAATTAGGGTTCCAAATGTCAAGAAGAACCTAATTAGTGTGTCCCAATTTTCTAATGATAATAAGGTGTATTTTGAGTTTCACCCCAAGTATTGCCTAATTAGAGACTCGCTGAATAAAGACATATTATTATAGGGTAATTTAGATAGTGGCTTATACAAATTCAGCAACATGCAAGCAAGATTGGGAAATGAAAATGATACTTGGTGCTGTAATGCTAATATTCATTTTAGTAATAACAATATTGAAATCTGTACTGATGAAAATAGTTGTAGTAAAACCTTGAATGATCTTGACATTTGGCATTATAAACTAAGTCACCGTAGTTATGAAATTATAACGAAATATTAAATGGGAATAATATTTCTTATAAAAATTCACCTGTCTCTAGCACCTGCACTTTTTGTCAACTTGGCAAGAGCCATAAGCTGCCTTTTGGTAGATCTAAAAGTGTATATTCCAAACCACTTGAATTAATAACAGCCGACCTATGGGGTCCTGCACCATTATGCTCAAAACAAGGCCACATGTATTATTTATCTATTGTCGATGTATACACGAGATATACCTGGATTTTCTTTCTTAAAGCCAAATCTGACACACAAAATGCTATGCTATAGTTTATCAACTTTATTGAAAGACAAATAAACTATAACATAAAGATCATACAAATAGATGGGGCAGTGAGTTCTTACCTCTCAGGGGTTTTCTTAATAGTAAAGGAATTATTCATAGAACCACATGCCCTTATACATCTAAACAGAATGGCATAATAGAAAGGAATCACAGACATATAGTCAAAACATGGTTAACATTATTGTAAAGGGCATATATGCCTACAAGATATTGGTATGAGGCATTCGACACAACAATGTATTTAATAAATATAATGCCAACTAAAGTTCTACAACATAAATGCCCTTATGAAGTGCTGTGTAGAAAGAAACCAGATTACAACATTTTGAGAACATTGGATGCTTGTGCTTCCGATGCCTCAGACCATATAACACTCATAAACTTTCTCTAAGATCCAGCCAATGTACCTTTTTAGGATATGGAAAATGTAACAACCCGGATTTTCAGAACCAATTTAAAATTTTTATTTTAGCGATTTTAATGGATTTTGAATATTTAAAATGATTTATTTTAAATAATAACAACTTAAAATTTATTTTAATCGAATTTGGAAGTAATAAATTTATTTTAATTATAAAACGAGCCTGAAATGGTGCGATAGTTTGAAAATTCGATTTCAGATTTCAAATGAATATACAGGATTCAAAATAAAACTGATTTCAGTCAAACAAGAAATATTTGAATTTGTTCAATAATGTCTTTCTAAAAAATGTGAAAAATCCAGATTTCATAACGGAAATAAAAAGTTATGTCCAGTTTAAAATTCAAAATAGTCGCTATGGAATTTATATATATGTTAATATAATATATAGCCCTTAAAAATAGCCATTTTTCAAACGGCCTCCAAATTAAACAAAATTAGTTTTGTTAGGACCGTATCATCAAAACAATGCTAGAAATAATTTTTCTAGAATTTTAGGAGTCAGTATGCGGCACTGGTAATTTAAAATATACGTTAAATCAAATTTGAATATTAAATTAATTTATATTTTAATTTTGATAAAAACTAATCGAAACAGTCGAATCGGCTTATGGGACATATCTCATTGTATCTGGAATGGGGGTATTACGCTAGGGGAGACAGTCATTGGGTTCGATTTGGAGTCCAAATGAAAAAGTAACTTTTTGGAAATTAAAAGAAAATAATTATATAAATTATATATTTCTCCCTTCCCTTATCTCTTTCCTCACTCCCTCATCCCCGTCGTTTAAAATTAAATAAAGAAAAAAACGTTGTTCAGATTCGTCGCCGCCTATGCCTCCGTCGCGGCCCTCCCTTCTCTCTCTCTCTTCTCTCCCAAATCCCTTTCATCCCAAAACCCACCGTCAGGTAACCCTAGCCGCCGCCGATCGTCAGACCACCACCCTCTAGCCTCATCAAACTCCGGCGCAACCCCTCTACCCCCTACGAACCACGCAGCCCCCCTTCTCAGTTCAACAGTGAAACCCCCCTGCTCAGTGCTTCCTCCTTTGCTCCACAACCGCGAGCAACTGCAACCCCCTCTCCAATTTAATCAGCAAAACCCCCGCTGTGAGTTCTTTGAATTCTTCTTTAATTTTGATTTCTTAGAATATAAAAATGTGATTTTCATTTATATGAAGAGCATATAAAAATGTGATTTTTATTTATATGAATAGCATATAAAAATGTGATTTTTATTTATATGAATAACATATAAAAATGTGATTTTTATTTATATGAAGAGCATATAAAATGTGATATTTATTTATATGAATATAACATAAAAATGTGATTTTTATTTTTATGAATAACATTTCAAAATGTGATTTTTATTTATATGAAGAGCATATAAAAATTTGTTTCTTATTTATATGAAGAGCATATAAAAATGTGATTTTTATTTATATGAAGAGCATATACAAATGTGATTTTTATTTATATGAATAGCATATAAAAATGTGATTTTTATTTATTTGAAGAGCATATAAAAATGTGATTTTTATTTATATGAATAGCATATAAAAATATGATTTTTATGTAGAAAACATAGGAATAAAAATATGATTTTTATGTAGACAACATAGGAATAAAAATATGATTTTTATGTAAGACAACATAAGAATAAAATATGATTTTTATGTAGACAACATAAGAATAAAAATATGATTTTATGTAGACAACATTAGAATAAAAATATGATTTTTATGTAGACAACATAGGAATAAAAATATGAATTTTATGTAGACAACATAGGAATAAAAATTTGATTTTTATATATATGATAGCACCATAAAAATTTGATTTATATATATGTAGTAGCGATATAAAAATTTGATTTTTATATATGTAGTTGCGATATAAAATTTTGATTTTTATATAAGTAGTAGCAATATAAAATTTTGATTTTTATATATGTTGTAGAAATATAAAAATATGATTTTTAATGTAAATTGCATTGTATAAGAATGTGATTTTTAATATAAACTACGTGAAACAGATTGCGTTAAAATCACAGAGAAGAACATGACGCAATAAGGCAAATCCGAATCCAAACCGTCCAATAAAGAATGGCGGAGTGGAAACCGAAGGTGAGAACTTCTCACTCTAATTTTGTTTACAGTTAAATATATACTAGGATGTAGACGGTGCATAGAAGCACCCGACAACTTTGATTGAAACCATGGATGTTTATTTGTTTATTTTATTTGATTGATTGGTATTTAATAGGGTTTGGCAACCCTATTTAGAAATTGGTTAAATTTGATTTGGGATGTGAGTTGAGTTGATTGGAATTGGTATATGTATGGCCCGAGCTAGTATTTGGCGAGGGATAAGGCTAGACCTTATTCCAACTCAAGTATCGCGCCGTTATGCTGCCGAAATTTTCTAAAAAGTGTTAGAAATATTTAGTTAGTTGAAATATTATTTTTAGCTTATAACGGCGATAAATAAAATAATTATTGAATAGTTGAAAATAAATTTACACATCCATTTACAAGTCGGACAACTTGTTTATGCTCGCCTATTTTTGTGATATTGATTGGGACGATAATTTTTATACATCGCCCAAATGCACAAAAAATAATTATTATTTGATGGTTGAAACCCTATACGGGTATTGGGATAATAATTGACGTACACTAATCCCAATTGTTTAGTTGTATGCCAATCGATTGGTTGACAGGCTGTTGTAAGCGTTAATTATTTATATTTAATGCTTATGCAGTCATGTAGTGCATTCTGGCTGACGTTTGATTGTTTATCATTGTTGATATATGCATGTGTTGTATGAAATCCATATAAATAACATTATATGGTAATTGACTATGTCTGATTCCAATTCAGTAAATAATGAATATTTTAAAATAATAAATATTTTAAAATAACAATATTTTAAAATAATATTCAATAAAGGATTAAAATGTGAATTTGATGTCCGATGTTGGATGGACATGAAAATATTAAAACATATGAAGCCGTGTTGATTAGATATGCGCCATTCTGACGCGAACGATATTTATATCGATTTTATTCATTTTTGTAATGAATATCGAAAAGAAAGTGATTTCAAAATCTAATGTCTTGAAAATATTATCATTTATATATTAATGATATGGAATATTCAATATTTATTTAAAATTGAATATGAAGTTAAAATCGTTTTTAAAACGAATTTAAAACGATTTATAAAATACGTTTTAAATGGAAATCGACGATATATATAATATATATTATATATAATAAATGACCTGAATAGAACGCGCCGCGACCTTTCGTGAATTTCGACTATTGACTTCGAATTGACGTTACGGGAGATTCGACCGTCGGATTCTCCTAAAACTGGAACCGTTGGGTTCATATCGAAAAGAACTTTCCAACAAATATAAGATATTTGAAATCTAACAGTTGGATTTGGAATCATGTCCAAATCAAATTTGGAAAAGGTCGTTGTAAGTGTAGTTCGGTGACCGTTTATGGAAATCGACTGAAAGGGCCTTAATAAAATTATTAAAAATATTAATAATTTGTGTAAAATCATAATAAATGATTTGGAAAGAATTGGGATGAAAAATTCCACATTTGTAAAGATAAAAATATACTTTTGTCAAAATGAACTAGTTATTAACTAGATTTGAAATCCAATAATTTTTCAATAAAATAAATTGGATTTGTTAATGGTTTTAATATAACCAGAAATTTCCAACGAACAAATTAGAATGGATTTGGAATGGAAAAAATCTTCAGAATATTTCGATATTGGATTCTGTGATTATATGGATATTATTTAGGAAATTTGGAAGATATATTTTATATCGTTATTTCCAATACGATATTTGTTGGTTTCAGAATTTGATATTGAATATAAGCCGATATAATTTCTATTCAGAGCCTTGTATTTAATACCAAATTGGATTTTGGGTTTGTCGGGAATGGTGTCTTAAATAACACTGTTCTTAAACCCTGTGTAAGAAGAATAAATCTTTTAATTAAGATTATTAGAGTTTCCAGTTAATTAACATTAAATTGGAATAAAATGGAATATGAATTGGGTTTATTGTGAACTTTGTTTTAACGACATTCGTTCTTTAACCCGATTACATTGAAATATGATTTGGAATTTATAAATCTTTTTATTAAGATTTAAAGGAAAATTTCCAAAGTAAAGTTTTCCAATTTAATACAATAAATTAGAATGGAATGGAATTCGATTTGATAATAATCGAAGTGAGCTTCTATGGAGGAAGACTGTTAATATATATGGAATTTTAAAGGCTTTGTTGTTATTCCATTATATTATTAGTCGGATACGGAAATTGATATCGATTATATATTGATCTGTTTTTCGTGAAGATTCCATAATTAGTGAAATGTGATTTTGGGTTTATTGTGAACCGTGTTATAAATGACATTGGTTCTTTAACCCAGTTAAAGACAGGATTACATGTCTAACATTGTATTTCGAACTGCATTGTTGATCTCTGCTAAATATATATCTGTTTGGTGGCGGAGAATTTATTTTCTTGCTTAACACCCTTATCTAAGACGTACGAGCTTAGAGGTTATATATCGGCAGAAATCAATGGTACGATGTAGATTGTCAATGTGGCATGTTTTTTTCCCAAAGTTAAATAATCATTAATATTGATTTTTGGGAAGATTAAAAACTAAGTGGAGTTCTACTGAATCTTTAATTAGATTGAAATGTGAATGTGATAATTTAAATTATCAAGTTTGGGAAATGATCGAGAATGGAGCGTCACCAGTTTTGCTCTAAGCGATAGTTAAATCTTTAATTAGATTTGAACGTGAAATGGTAATTAAATTTACCGATAACGCCGTGGTGTTAGATATGGAGTATTACCAGTTTTGCTTCGTGGGATGAATAGGTTGGGATTGGGAAATTAAACAAATGATTACTTCGGTAAGGTGCGCTAATCCCGACTAGTTTGGAAAAACCTTAATTTAGTTTGAACTGATATCCAAATGAAGATTAAAGAATAAATTTAAGAATTTATCATTAATAAAATTAATGGAAACCTTTCCCAAAGGATATGAATATTTAAAAAAAAGAATATTCAGAATTGGAATGAGGCGTATGTTGTGTTTTATAGCACTTGATTATAAAATACATGAATTATTCAGAAAGGCCGGGTTTATACCCATTCTGAATAATTGATTCGACGATAAGTTGACGATGAAGACGGTGGTTGAAGAACGGAGGTCTCTACATTGTTTGGATGATTACTGATGTCTTGATTGGGTTGTACACCCAAGACAAGGTAATAAGTGGTGATCGTCCAAACATACTTGGATATTAGCCAAATATGCGAGGACCTCTCTCATGTATTGGACATATGGGACGAGGAATAAGGTGCCTCCGGTTTCGTTCAGACCAAGAACGAACTAGTAAATGGATGTGTGTCTGACACTGGATTTTATTCTGTGTTGATTGATCTCTATTAAATATATATCTATTTGGCGGCGGAGAATTTATTCTCTTGCTTAACGTCCTTCTCTGAGACGTATGAGCTCAGAGGTTATATATCGATAGACATCAGTCGCATGGCATGAATTGTCAGAGTGGCATGCTGAGATGCAGATGATCAAGGCTTCAGTTGAAAAGTAGAGTCTTGTGGTTGATGATCAAAGCACGACCTTAAATGGCATAGCTTTGTGTATAGCGTTAATTCGCGAGCCTCACACCTAGGTATGAGTCAAAAAGGAATATGACCGTTGGGAGTGCACGACGTTTCCTTGTAGCTATGGGTGGTGTCATGGTATGGAGCCCAGACATTTATTATATTTTTATCTATGTGTATGATGGATAGCAAGGCGCCTCGGATATATCGGTTACTACGGAGCCGATGGATTGGTCTGATAGGACCGGGAAACGTGTGTTCAGGAATACTAGTCCACTAACGTAAGTGTGGACCGACCCTTCCGTTCACAGGGTTCACCGCGGGGATCGTGAGACATTGGCTAGAGTGTTTTGTAGCAGTGAGCAGCCATCCCTTTCCTCGACTCATGACGGAAATCCAATTTCCAATATGTGACATTTCGGTTTTCATTGTAAAACCTAGTATGGCGACATAGTACATGGGATATTATGCCGTCTATGATTGATACATTTATATTTGAAGTGATTTTGACAAAATATACTTATAGTAATGTCAAAATGATTTGTTTTAAATATAACAAGCATGTTTGGCTATTATAAGGTAAAACTGTAACACCCTATACTTTCTATTAACGTTATAATAATGAAACCTAGAATACTTAATTTAAAATGTGAGAATTAAGGGTAACAGGTTACGCCATTGTGTTCGTATCGGAATTCTGGTTGAGATAGAGTCTGAGTTTGCGTAAATTGGACTTCGTATAAAGAAGTTATGTCCTCCAGAATTTTCAGAATTCAAATAAGTTCAAACAGCTCAAGAAAACAAGTTCAAAATTCAAACAGAAGCCAGAAGCGGGCTGGGCGGGAAAATTCCCGCCCAGGCAGGTCGACTAGGGGGTCGACCCTAGTGTCGACCTCCCCCCTAGAGGTCGACTTGGGGTTCGACCTTAGGGTCGACCTGGGGGTCGACCTAGCCCCCGGCCAGATCTGAAAATTGAACGACTGATGACATGTTGCTGAGTCACTAGCGTTTCTGGATGGTCCTGATCAGGTCTGAGTGGCTATGATTAACCCTAGGTTTAATCAGACGGTTATAACTAAACTGAAATTCTATATAAACAACTCAATGCCTAACCTAAAAACACACAGAAAAATAAACCTAGAACTAAAATGCCGTTAGTAGGAGACTTGGAGTAGCCGTCACCATTTCCAATTCAAATACAAGTTGAAAGCTTACATCTAAAATCAAATTAAAGCAAGTCTAATTCAACGATCTTCTTCAAAGGCACGCATCTCCAATTTCAGAATTCAGATTTCAGAACGCAAGAATTCTTTTTAGTTTGTAAGTGGGTTATTACATAGATTTAAACATTCTTTCGCTTGAATCATGACATGTTGTAATTGGGATATAAAATCATGCTTATGTATAAGATCTGATTCTCGTGTATTTTAAAGTATCGTTGCAATTAATCATGTCTATATGCTTATGGCGATGGACATGTTGTATATTTCATGTTTATATGCTTATGGCGATGAACATGTTGTATATTTCATGTCTATATACTTGTGGCGATGAACATGTTGTATATTAATCATGCTTATATGCTTGTGGTGATGGACAACATTGTATGTTGTTGGAATTTATTACGATTGGGTAAAGAACTTATTATGCCAACAAAATGTTGAAACATGTCATGTCGTGATTTGGTGGTTATTTGCAAGTTTAGGATTTAAATCACATGCTTACGTGTAGATTAACATTCATGAATAGTTAGAACCATGACAAGTTGAATCTATTTATGTTGTAAAAAGTTGGAATTGCAATCCTCTTATGTTTAACACACTTAGGTTGTCATGTTAAGTTGCAATTTAAAAATGGTTAGGGTAGCTTTCTTATGTTTTTACATACATAAGTTAGTATGCTAAATTGTGGTTATATGTTAGAACTCCAAGTTAAACCCATATCAAGTTTGATCCAACTTTGTCACAAGTTCACCTTTACCTGTTTAGTTGAGATAATGATACATCTATGCCAAGTTCCATGTGATAAGTTTAATGTATGCTATGTTCCTTGATTATTACCCCTTTTTGTTTATGGGTTTGGGCTAATTTGTTAGCCCAACATTTTATGTTATTCATACGTACGTTCTACGGGGATAACGATGGGAAAACATGAAAATTCATGGCATAGGTTTCTTCATAAAATGGTATATTTGATATACAATTTATTGTGAGCAATTTTTGAAAAGATAATTATGGCATGAGTAAATTGAAATTAATTTACATAAAGAAATCAGACATATATAGAAAAATATGAATTTAGAAAAGACGAATATGCCTAACCTAAGGTTAGACTGAGTTGTGGTGTAAATCTGCCTGGAATCGACCGATATATCCAGTGACCACAACAAGTCCTGTCTAATGTGGGTGGTCAGTGCATCAAGCCCAAAAAGAACCTGAGGTTAGATTGAGTTGTTGTGTAAACCTGCCCGGAACCGACCGGCACATCCAGTGACTACAACAAGACCTGTCTAATGTGAGTGGTTGGTGCTTTAATAAATTAAAGCTAAGTCAGGATTGGTAGGGTTAAGTAAATTAGGAAAACACTTAACCGATTCAACATGTTAACTAAAACGAATGGGCTGGGTTAGGTAAACTTGGACACTTAACCAAATAAACATGTTGATTAGAAAACCCTAGTAACTGGGACCCATTTCAGCAGTAACCCACATAGATGTATCATGGTACCCGAAACTTGGCAGGGTGGGGCACGATTACTGGGTTGAATTATAAGCAGTCAAAACGTCGGCGGTTTGTGGGCTAGTGTAGGTTCCGATTGAGTATGGGCGTGCACATACTCCAGAGTGGAAAAATCAGGCACTGGGCATCAGCAGTGTACACTGTGCATCTTGAATCGTGTCGGGTTGCCACCAGAGGGACTGATACACCCCTTGGTGGGACTAGCATAGGTAGCTACTGTAAAGCGGGGCCGAATGACACAGGAAATGAATGCATGCGAGTAGGAGCTGATCATTAAGGGGATCGTTTGTTGTAAACACGTGGGCTGGTTGAACCAATGGTTAAGTAGGTGCAGAGACTATAATAATGGGTGCGATCACACGTCCCTCTTATCTTATATTAGGATATTTCCTATGTTCTGTTATCACTGTCATGATCCCTTTCTTTGTTTAAATACTAGTAATCACTGAACTTACGAGACTTATTTTCTAACCCATTTTCTCTCGTCTTCTTTTCATCCGTTCCCCCCACCTCAGGTCCACAGGGAGTGAATACTGCAGCTTAGTCAGACTCTTAGCAAGCTTCAAGAAAGTAGATGTATGATTTGGACTCTCTCTCACCTTAGCTATGGCTCTTGGACATTATCTTTGGGGATTTATGCATTTTTACTTTTGGTTTATGCTTCTTTATTTAATAATCAAGACAGAGATTATGTTGTAACGTTTTGGAAGTTATTTTGAGACAATTTGATGTAATGCTTTTGTATTAAACTACGTATGCAATAAATGTTTGAATTTCCGCTGCTTAAAATTATCTATCTTGTAAAAATTTCTGTGTCTTGTACCCATAACCCTCCACCAAAGTTAAGGCATTCCCCTTGTGAGTGACCTTAATGGAGGTGGGGTGTTACACTTGGTATCAGAGCAAAAGGTTTACCAGATCAGATAAGAGTTTTTGAAAACTATTTTTCAAAAAGAAATATAAAGAAGCATTTTACAAGGAAAAGTGTTGTTTTAAAAAAAAGGCCAAATCCCCAAAGCCATATGCACTATCTTTCTATCCTTCGTTTTGAATCTTTTCTTTTTCGTTTCGGCATGTCTGGGAATCTTAACCTTCCAGAGGGTGTGCCAATACCTGGCTGGTTCAGGAGGTACTTAGAGGCTAGGGCCAACGACGTAGGCGCAGCAGATATTCCTCCTCCAGCTGCAGCGGTTCCTCCTCCTCCTCCTCGTGCGAATGCTTTCTCAAAGATCTATAGAGATTTTAGGGCCATGGGTGGAAAGGATTTCAAGGGAACTGAATCATTCGTAGAAGCGAGGAACTGGCTCAAAGAAACTGAGGATCTGTTCGTTATCTTCGAGGTGGACGATAGGCAGAAGGTACAGTTGGCAGTATGGTTGCTCAAAGACGAAGCTTCCTATTGGTGGGAAGTCACTAACGCTGAAAGACCTGTTGACACATGGATGGATTTCAGGATAAGGTTTGAGATGAAATTCCTCTCACAAGCTGAACGAAGTTTACAGCTGGAAAAGTTCTTATCTCTTAAGCAAGGAAGTATGACGGTCAAGGAGTACGTCAATCAATTCAATCAACAGGCCCGATTTGGACCGGACTTAGTGAATACGCCTCATAAGAAGGCTCTCTGTTTTGTCAAGGGATTGAATGAGCCACTTCACAGCTTGGCTATGACCCATATACCTATGGGGGCAACTTACGAAAGGTTAGTGGATATGGCACTCTTACATGAGGAAGACAAGGGCAAGAATGAGGCAAAATCGGAAGTGCCTCAAGATAAGAAGGGGGAAGGGTCGCAAAACAAGAAGGCTGATTCAAAGAAAGGCGGGAAGAACAACAAACCCCGTGAAAAGAGAAAATGTAATTTCTGTGGCATTCCTGTACATCTGGTCAAAGACTGCAGGAAGAAGAAAAGGAAGATGGGTGGTTGTTTCCACTGTGGTGAGACAGGACACTTGGCTAGGGCTTGCCCAAAGAAGCAAGGGCAGGGAGCTAGACCTTCTTCTGGAGGACAAGTTCATGCTGTCACGACACCTCCGCAAGAACGAGGTAGAAATATTTCTGTCGAAAGTTTAGTCTACTTTTTGATCATCCTGTTCGTACACTATTTGATTCTGGCGCATCGCACTCTTTTATATCTACTGCTTTAGTGGAATCTCTGCACCTAGACACCAGTATAGTAGAGGATCCCTTGGTTGTTTCAAATCCAATTGGGGGCTCAGCTTATTTGTCAATGGTTTGTTTGGATTTGAAAATATCTATACTAAGCGTTGAGTTTAGATGTAATGCCTTTGTTTTGGGCTTCACGGGCTATGGGTTGATTCTAGGCATGGACTGGCTATCCAGTAATGGTGCCGTCCTTGATTGTGAAAAGAGAGTGGTTAGACTCATGACTCGCCTTGGTAACACTCTCGAAATTTCTTGTAATCCCATGAACTCCGTCATGCTTAGTTATCTAGAATCTCTTGATGCGTCTGTTGAGAACTTGCAGTCTGTAAGGATAGTCCGTGAATACTCGGATGTGTTTGAAGAGGTAACGGGTTTACCTCCAAAGTGGGAGATAGACTTCCGTATATACATCGTTGATTATGCAAAGCCCGTTGCTTTACCCGTTAGGCACATGGCCCCAAGGGAGAGAAAATAACTCAGCAAGCAAATCCAAGAGCTGCTTGAAAAAGGGTTCATAAGACGTAGTATTTCTGAATGGGGTGCTCCGGTATTGTTCACGACCAAAGCTGATGGTTCGCTTCGCCTGTGCGTTGATTATAGAGAGCTAAACAAGCTAACCAAGAAGAATAGACACCCACTCCCAAGAATAGATGATTTGTTCGATCAGCTTGTAGGTGCGTCAGTTTTCTCCCAATTAGATTTAGCTATCGGGTTTCATCAGCTAAGGGTGGCTGAAGACAACATTGATAAGACTACATTCAGAACTCCCGATGGTTTCTTCGAGTGGCTTGTCATGCCCTTCGGCTTGACAAATGCACCCGCTTACTTCATTGATTTAATTAGCAGGGTGTTCCGAGAGTTCCTCGATAATTTTGTGGTGGTCTTCGTAGACGATATTTTGATCTTCTCAAAGAATGAGGAAGAGCATGCTCGGCATCTAAAGGAAGTCATGGATACTCTCCGTGCACATCAGTTAAAGGTGAAATTCTCTAAATGCCATTTATGGAGAGAAGAAGTTAGGTTCCTTGGGCACGTGGTGTCCAAAGACGGGATAGCTGTAGACCCCGCAAAAGTAGTTACTGTGCAAGATTGGAAGGTTCCTCGAAACGCAACCGAAGTCCGAAGCTTTCTCGGGCTAGCAGGCTTTTATCGAAAGTTCATCAAAGATTTTGCAAAATTCTCAGCTCCACTAACAAGATTGACAAAGAAGAACCTAGCTTTCAATTGGGATTTGGATTGTGATATTGCTTTCCAACGTTTGAAAAGGGCTCTAACAACAGCCCCAGTTCTGACATTGCCTGATGGAAGCAAGATGTTTACAGTATACACAGATGCATGCGGAACGGGACTAGGCGTTGTTCTGATGCACGAAGGGAAGGTAGTGGCTTATGGTGGAAGGCAGTTAAAAGTACATGAGAAAAACTACCCATCCCACGACCTAGAGTTGGCAGCCATCGTTTTTGCGCTTATGTCTTGGCGCCATTATCTCCTAGGTGAGAAATTTGAACTGTATACTGACCATAAATCGTTGAAATACCTATTCTCGCAGGAAGATCTCAACATGAGGCAGCAAAGATGGATGGAGTTACTTGCCTCGTACAATTTTGAGATTTCTTACACTCCTGGAAAGGGCAATACAGTAGCAGACGCCTTGAGTAGAAAGAAACTAACCTTAAGCCCTCTCTTTGTGGAAAGGCAAAGCTTGGAGTTCATAGCAAGCTTTAACTTCAGACCCTCAATTGACTTTGTACCTCGCTTGCTAGCAACGTTAAAAGTGCGACCAACTCTATTAGACTCAATCGGAGTTGCGCAAAGAGAAGACCCTCAGCTAGCCGAAGTGATGGACAAGTTAATTAGGGGTGAGACTTCCAGTCACCTCAATAGATACTCCTTTGATGCCAAGGGCTGGTTGAGACGAGATGGAAGACTATGTGTCCCACAAGTAAGGGATTTGGTAAAGGCGATTCTTGAAGAGGCATACCGTTCCAAGCTGACCATACACCCAGACGGAGACAAAATGTATAAAGATATCAAAAAAAATTCTTTTGGAATGGCATGAAGAAAGACATAGCTGAATCTGTTTCTAAGTGTTTAATATGCCAACAAGTCAAGGCAGAGTAGAAGAAGCCTGGTGGTCTGCTCCATCCTTTAGGGGTCCCACAGTGAAAATGGGATAGCATCTCGATGGACATTATAGATGGGTTGCGTAGGTCAAGAAGGGGCAATACCAGCATTTGGGTAATAGTGGACAGGCTCACAAAAAGCGCCCACTTTATGCCCGTCAAGAGTAGAAGGACTGCCTCATCTCTAGCTTCCATATATCTTAAGGAGATAGTTCGACTCCTTGGGATACCCTCCAGCATAGTGAGTGATCGAGACCCTATCTTCACGAGCGAGTTTTGGAAGAGTTTACAAGAGGCTGTAGGCACACAGTTATGCTTAAGCATGCCTTATCACCCTCAAACCGATAGCCAAACGGAAAGAGTCAACAGACTATTAGAAGACCTCTTGAGGTTATGCATTATTGACTTCAGAGGAACTTGGGAGGATCATCTTCCTTTGGTGGAATTCACTTACAACAATAGCTACCAAGCCACCATAGGCATGGCACCTTTCGAAGCTTTATATGGAAGACCATGCAGGTCACCAACTTGCTGGTGGGAGTCCACAGACAAACTCATACTTGGACCAGACATGATTAGGGAGACTTAAGAGAAAGTAGACTTGATACAAAGAAGAATGAAGACTGCCCAAGATAGACAGAAGTCCTACGCAGACAAAAGAAGAACTGACCTTGAGTTCGAAGTTGGAGACAAGGTGTTCCACAAAGTATCTCCTTTGAGGAACGTCGTTCGCTTTGGATCCGTAGGAAAGTTAGCACCAAGATTTGTAGAGTCGTTCCTAATCATCGAGAAGATTGGGAAGATGGCTTATAGGGTACAGCTGCCCAAAAGATTGGCTGGAATTCCGAATGTCTTTCATGTCTCTCACCTGCGGAAGTGCTTACACGAATCTGCGGAAGTGGTAGAACAAATATGCTAGAAGAAGTTGAAGTTGAACGAGAAGCAACTGTGAGGAGAGTTCCAACCCATATCTTGGGAACAGAGGTCAAAAAGCTACGCAACCGTGAAGTTAAGCTCGTCAAAGTTCAATGGAGTGACACCGTGGAAGACGCGACTTGGGAAACTGAGGACAGAATACGCGCAACCTACCCTTTTCTTTTTAAGGGTACGTCTTTAATCTCTTTTTCATCAAGTTTATGCTCGCATCTATCTTTTATCTCCTCGATCCTATTCTTTATCCTTAGGTAGGAACCCATGTGGATGTAAACATGTAATTGAAACATGTTATGGCTGATGGTTGCAAGTGGTTGCTAGTGGTTGCTCGTGGGTGCATATACACACACATTAGGTATTAGATCGGCTCAGTCACTTCCATATTGCATATGCATATATGTATTGGTTTATGGATTAAAACTTGATGTGTTTTCATATGGACGTTGCATTTGTATGAATGGTTGTGCACTCATGTAAGAAATTTTGAGTAGGAAAAATTGCATTCATAATGGACTCATGGCACCGACATAATTTACATTAAGGAGGTCAACTGAATCAGTAGACCGCCTGATTTTGCATTAGATAAGGACATATACACACATAATGCATATGATCATGAAGCATTAGAAATCTTTTAAGGACAATGGACGCCTGTGTTTGATGGTTGAGTAGATGGGTGTTTGGATGGTAGGATATAAGTTCTTCTCGATTAAGAGATTTCGGGGACGAAATCCTAAAGGATGGGAGAATGTAACACCCCATACTTTCTATTAACGTTATAATAATGAAACCTAGAATTAATTTAAAATGTGAGAATTAATGGAAAGGGTTACGCCATTGCGTTCGTCACGGAATTCTGGTTGAGATAGAGTCCGAGTTTGCGTAAATTGGACTTCGTATGAAGAAGTTATGGCCTCCAGAAGTTTCAGAATTCAAATAAGTTCAAACAGCTTGAGAAAACAAGTTCAAAATTCAAACAGAAGCCAGAAGCGGGCTGGGCGGGAAAATTCCCGCACAGGCAGGTCGACCAGGGGGTCGACCTCCCCCTAGTGGTCGACATGGGGGTCGACCTTAGGGTCAACCTGGGGGTCGACCTTAGGGTCGACCTGGGGGTCGACCTGGCCCGTGGCCAGATCTGAAATTTGAACGACTGATGACATGCTGCTGAGTCACTAGGGTTTCTGGATGGTCCTGATCAGGTCTGAGTGGCTGTGGTTAACCTAGGTTCATCTAGCGGCTATAATTAAACTGAAATTCTATATAAACAACTCAATGCCTAACCTAAAAACACATAGAAAAATAAACCTAGAACTGAAATGCCGTCAGTAGGAGACTTGGAGTAGCCGTCACCATTTCCAATTCAAAGACAAGTTGAAATCTTACATCTAAAATTGAATTAAAGCAAGTCTAGTTCAACGATCTTCTTCAAAGGCGCGCATCTCCAATTTCAGAATTCAGATTTCAGAACGCAAGAATTCTTTTTAGTTTGTATGTGGGTTATTACGTAGATTTAAACATTCTTTCACTTGAATCATGACATGTTGTAATTGGGATATAGAATGATGCTTATGTATACGATTTGATTCTCGTGTATTTTAAAGTATTGTTGTAATTAATCATGTCTATATGCTTATGGCGATGAACATGTTGTATATTTCATGTTTTATGCTTATGGCGATGAACATGTTGTATATTTCATGTCTATATACTTGTGGCAATGAACATCTTGTATATTAATCATGCTTATATGCTTGTGGTGATGGACAACATTGTATGTTATTGGAATCTATTACGATTGGGTAAAGAACTTATTATGCCAACAAAATGGTGAAACATGTCATGTCGTGATTTGGTGGTTATTTGCAAGTTTAGGATTTAAATCACATGCTTACATGTAGATTAACATTCATGAATAGTTAGAACCATGACAAGTTGAATCTATTTATGTTGTAAAAAGTTGGAATTGCAATCCTCTTATGTTTAACACACTTAAGTTGTCATGTTAAGTTGCAATTTAAAAATGGTTAGGGTAGCTTTCTTATGTTTTGACATACATAAGTTAGTATGCTAAATTGTGGTTATATGTTAGAACTCCATGTTAAACCCATATCAAGTTTGATCCAACTTTGTCACAAGTTCACCTTCACCTGTTTAGTTGAGATAATGATACACCTATGCCAAGTTACATGTGATAAGTTTAATGTATGCTATGTTCCTTGGTTATTACCCCTTTTTGTTTATGGGTTTGGGCTAATTTGTTAGCCCAACATTTTATGTAATTCATACGTACGTTCTACGGGGATAACGATGGGAAAACATGAAAATTCATGGCATAGGTTTGTTCATAAAATGGTATATTTGTTATACCATTTATTGTGAGCAATTTTTGAAAAGATAATTATGGCATGAGTAAATTAAAATTAATTTACATAAAGAAATCAGACATATATAGAAAAATATGAATTTAGAAAAGACGAATATGCCTAACCCGAGGTTAGACTGAGTTGTGGTGTAAATCTGGCCAGAACTGACCGGCATATCCAGTGACCACAACAAGTCCTGTCTAATGTGGGTGGTTAGTGCATCAAGCCCAAAAAGAACCTGAGGTTAGACTGAGTTGTTGTGTAAACCTGCCCGGAACCGACCGACACATCTAGTGACCACAACAAGACCTGTCTAATGTGAGTGGTTGGTGCTTTAATAAATTAAAGCTAAGTCAGGATTGGTATGGTTAAGTAAATTAGGAAAACACTTAACCGGTTCAACATGTTAACTAAAACGAATGGGCTAGGTTAGGTAAACTTGGACACTTAACCAAATAAACATGTTGATTAGAAAACCCAAGTAACGGGAACCCATTTCAGTAGTAACCCACATAGATGTATCATGGTACCCTGAAACTAGGCAGGGTAGGGCATGATTACTGGGCTGAATTATAAGCGGTCAAAACGTTGGCGGTTGGTGGGCCAGTGTAGGTTCCGACGGAGTATGGGCGTGCACATACTCCGGAGTGGAAAAATCAGGCACTGGGCATTAGTAGTGTACACTGTGCATCTTGAATCGTCTCGGGTTGCCACCAGAGGGACTGATACACGCCATGGTGGTACCAGCACAAGTAGCTACAGTCAAGCGGGGCCGAATGACACAGGACATGAATGCATGCGAGTAGGAGACAATCATTAAGGGGATCATTTGTTGTAAACACGTGGGCTGGTTGGACCAATGGTTAAGTAGGTGCGGAGACTATAGTAATGGGTGCGATCACACGTCGCTCTTATCTTATATTAGGGTATTGTCCTATATTCTGTTATCACTTTCATGATCCCTTTCCTTGTTTAAATACTAGTTATCACTGAACTTACCAGACTTATTGTCTGACCCATTTTCTCTCGTCTTCTTTTCTTCCATCCCCCCCCCACCCCCGGTTCACAAGGAGGGAATTGTAACGACCCGTGTTTTTATCCGTCAAATATTTAATTTAATTTATTTATTTTAAATACTATATTGGAAATATTAATGGAATTTAATATTTAATTCGTTATTAAAAACGAAGTTGAACGTTATAACTTATATATAATATAAATCGAGCTTGAAAATGGCGTGCAGTTCGTAAATTCGAGTTTTGAACTTCAACTGGATATACAGGATTCGATATAAGTCGGATTTCTGTGAAACAAGAAACGTTGGGAGCGTGTTGACTATAGTTTTCATATGAAATAGAAAAATCCAGATTTCGTGTTATAGATTGCTAGTTATGGCTAAATCAAATTTAAAAAAAAAAAACTGGAAATCGTTATCGGCCTTTAAAATGCCCATTTTGCAAACGAAATCTGTTTTCAACGAAATCAGTTTCATTGGAACCGTATCATTAAATTATTGTACGGGGTTAAATGGCGTGGCAAACCAATGTCGTATGTGACCACGGTAGCCAATAACGCCCGTTCAAATTTTATAGCGTGTATTTAATTTAATAAAGAGATATTTGAGTGTAACTTGAACAGACGATCGAATTAAGCCACGAAAACAGTCCCGTTGAGTTTGTATCGTCGATTAGGGTCAGGATATGTATATAGTTTGTTATTTTTAGAGACCGACAAATTTGGTGTTCAGAATGGCATTGCGGTGCACATTAAAAATATCCTACCGGGGAAACAGTCTCAGAATGCGACGAAACTGGTGCCGTTGGGTTCGTATCAACAAATTATTGTACGATTTGAAAGTTTCAAGTTGATTTGACTTATCTAGTGACAGTGAAAAAATTAAACGCATGTTCATTTCGGGTTTTATAAAGGAAATTTTTTCATACGATCTCGGATTTCGACGAAACTTGTTCCATTGGGTCCGAAATAACTTTTTACACTAAGAATAGTTTTTTTTATCTGTAGACAGAGATCATTTATAGGGGTTTTAATCAACTACTTTACAACGACGTTTCGTAAAATAATATTTTATTAAACCAGTCACACTATATATACTCTCTAAATCTGTCCAACCCTAATTTTCATTTGATTCTGGTCAACGCCTAATTGTGCTGCCACCCTCACATCTTCAGCGGTCCATAATCCATCATATTCATTCTCAAATTTCTTTTAATCTCTTCACCTAAACCTAGGATTTTGGTCAACAAAAATTCACGAATGATCAATGGCCAGAGCAGCCGCCTCCTATCAAAACCCACAACTGAAAGCATCAGCTTTTGTTCCCGTTTATCACATGTTCTGATCATTTCATAGGAGAGGTCTTCAACATTAAAATCGTAGGGCTCAAGGAGGTCCATCGTCTGAACGGTGGTGATGATCTCTGGCATTCCACAGAGACTAGATCTGGCACTCGAATCGCAGCAGTTCAAGATGGTTCTAGGGCAAACAATGGGCTCGAGTTCGTTGGGGCTTGCGGTGGAGGTTGGCAACAATGGCGCGCATCTTTTGGCTCACTCAAATCGTCCTCCGATCACCAGAAGTGGAAGCGACTGCGGTTCTTGGTTCCAAGCTGAAGTGTATAGGGTAGACGGTTTTGGAATGAGTAGGGTATCGTGAAGGTTGTGGGGCCAGGTTCTTGAACATGAATGAAGGAGCAGTTCAAAAAAAATGGGATTGGAGCAGTTGAAGTTTGCAATCTTATGGGTACAACAATCCTTGCTATAACGAGAGGAGAGGATCAGTTGTATCCAAGAAAAAAAAAAAAACAAAGTGGATGGAGGCATACGAGAAGGGCTGTCCTTTGCTTTGGTAACGTTGGCACGGAGGTGTTCAAGATGGAAGGGAGAACGAGCAGAATTGGTGAGTGTGGTCTGATGAAGTAAAGATGGTCTTTGGGTTGGTAAGGGATTTGCAAAACAAAGGAAACCGAAATTGGAAAGCTACGAAGAGGACAAAGACGAGAAAGAATATAAGGAAGCTTGGCCTATCTTAATTCAACGTAATCTACCATTTTTAACTAAAATCAGTTATAATTAGTGTATATAATTTAGTGATTTAATTACCTAATAATAAACTAATTGAAATGTTTAAAAGATGACAGGTCAACAACACCTTGGCAGGATTAAAAGTGGGGAACGAAGTCTCTGGAAACAAAATAGGATCGGCCAATTCCTTATGTGCAACTTAATCAAACTAACCCATGCTTTAAAATATTTTACTTAATAAATTTAGTATTGATCAATGTTGTAACACCCCATATTTTCTATGAACGTATAAGTAACAAATCAGAGGATAATTAATTTATAAATAAGAATCAAGGGAAACGGGTTGCGCCATTGCGTTCGTCTCGGAATTCGGCTTCGAAACGAGTCCGAGTTTGCAAGAATCGAAGTCCGTATGAGGGAGATATGACCCTCCGAAGTTTCAGGAATTTTCAGAATCGAAAACAGCTCGAAATTCGAATTCAAACCCAGAAGCGGGCTGGGCGGAAAATTCCCCGCCCAAGACCCAGGTCGACTGGGGCGTCGACCGGGTAGTCGACCCCCCCTTCCAGGTCGACTAGGGAGTCGACTGGGTAGTCGACCCCCTCCCCCCCTGACCAGGTCGACTGTGTAGTCGACCTGGGGGTCGACCTGCTCCCGAAATCCATTTTTTGAACCTGGTTCGTTCTGATGTATTTGGTCACGTTTTCTGCCTAGGTTCGTCCGCCTAAACCTATTTAAACAGCCCCAAACCCAGCCTTCTCTACACACAATTCTATTCTGCTTTTACTCTGCCACTGTTCTAAATTAAATTAAATAATGGCGTCGCTACTCTGTTGGAATCAAAACTAGAAGATAAATCGACATCAACCTAAGCAACTCAATTCAAACTAGAGATCAAAGCTTCTGCAACGATTCTACAACAATTAAAGTTCTTTCTTTAATCCAACCAAGGTAAGTACAGTTATTTTCCAATATAAGCATTAATTCTGATTGTGAAATGAATTGTAAATCTGAATCAGAGATTATGCCTGTTCTGTTCTGTTTAGATCTACCTTATTCTGTATTTCTTTCTGCTTTTTGTTCTATAGCCCGGCTACCACGAGCTTGAGCCAATCTCATAAGAGATTAACATACGCTAAAATATTTGGGACAATAAAATGAATAATACAAGAAATGGGCATGACCAATATGTGACTGATTTGAGGAAAGAACATAGGTTGAACTTGGAACTTAGGACCTAAATCTAAGGCATATAATTGATCCTATGACTTGAGTTTTGTGGCATAAAGAATATTGAACATACGACTTGAGAAGTTGAGGCATAAAATTTACATTGGACATATGACTTAGGAATTGGGGCATAAATTTGACCGTAGGCATGTAATTAGTTAGATACATATTACATGTTGTAAACTAGATCTGGATCTGAGCAAGCTATGTACGATAATTTGTGATTTGGGGACATAATTCAATATCTGATTTTAAGAATAGGATACCTGATTAAAACCTAGATTTGTGGCACATTTTAAGAAGGGGAAGATATGTGACTTCGGTGTAGAAATTAAAATCTATAATAAGATTTGAGGACTATTAAGTGTGAATACACCTAAATAAGGATTTTTGGATATATGGCATGCATTGTAATATTTGGTATAATTTATAGATGAATCTGCTGTACAATGCTAGTTTAACCAAAATGGGAACATATGTTATATGGTAAATTATGTCCATATTCTGTGTTATGTAAATTCAATGCAAACGTGGGGTATATGATCATAGTGTGAATCATGACAACTATTTATGCATGCAAACTTAGGCCAAATTTATAATTAGGCAAGATATGTTTGTGAAACTTTAAGGAATGATTAAATCTGTTATATTTGCCTAATCTGCTAGTTCTGTTATATTGCCTAATCTGCTAGTTCTGTTATATTGCTTAATCTGCTAGTTCTGCTCTACTGCCTAATCTGCTAGATCTGTTCATCTGCCAAATCTGTCATCTGCTAAGTCTGCTGAAAATGCCAAGTCTGTTATATGCTAAATCTGCTAAATTACTTAATCTGCTGAATCCGTTAAGTCGCCTAATCTGCGAAAATCTGTTATCTGCTAAGTTGATATATTCAGTCTGTTATTGACATAATATGAATTAGCTATGAATAATTGACATGTATATTAGGCGTGGGCATAAATGGTAAATTATTAATTAATTGGCCGCAAAGATGAACATGGCTAACTCGAGGTTAGAATGAGTTTGCGGCGTAAATCTGCCCGGAACCGCCCGACACATCCAGTGGCCACAAACAATAGGTTCAAATGTGAGAAGTTAGTCATAACGTGCTTGAAACCCGAGGTTAGACTCAGTTTGCGATAGAAATCTGCCCGGAACCAACCGGCCTAACCAGTAGCCGCAAACTGTCAGTCTAATGTGAGAGGTCTGGGCATTAATATTTCGTAAATGAAAATCTGAGATAAATATGATGTCTAAAACGTGTTGGGCGGATAGGGTTAAACCCACTAGACTGATGAATTTAATAAATCTGTTCCATGAATCTGTAGGCCCAATTATAAAGTTAGACAAATCTGTAAGTCTGTTAATCTGTAACTGGTTAATCGGTAAGTCTGTTAAATCTGTATATCGGATCCGTTAGTCCGAAAACTTGTCTGTGAACTGGTTGATCTGAATTCTGTATGTCTGAACTTGTAAACAAGTTAATCTGAAATCTGTTAGTTTGGGGACACAAGGTTAGGAGGGGAATTACTTGTGTCATCTGTTATTTGGGACCCATATTAGTCAGTAACCCTTTCTAGTATCAAAACTTTGACCCAACAGTAGGTAGGGTCCGGGCATGCTTACTGAACTAATTATAAGTGGTTCATTCTGATAATGGCGAGGGGTGTTGATGGTGCGTTCCAACCGGGGCATGTGCGTGCATGGATCCCGGCCTGCCTCTGTGGATGTAAGACGCTGTGACATCTGTAAATAGATCTGTGCCAATTGGTTGTCACTGTAGGGAATGATACACCCTACTGTGGGGCCGACACAGGGTATTTATGTACTAGGGAGCCGATCGCTTGGGGTAGGGTTTTAGGGTACACTAAGTTCTGTCTGTTTTTGTTGGTACCGTCTGTTTCTGTTGGGTGGAAACACCCGTCTGTTTCTGCGTGGTACCGTCTGTTCAGGTGGTAAAGGCCCAATTACTAGTGTACACCTAATTCTACATTTTGTTTCCGTAGGGATTAATCTGTTTCTGTTTCCGTACCTTCTGTTGGGGTGGTAAAGGCCCATTATTAGCATTCTGTTTCTATCTGTTTCTGTTCGGGTGGTAAAGGCCCATTACTAGCACTCTCTTCTATGGAAATTATTCTGTACCCGTTTCAGTTTCAGTTTAGACATTAGGGTGGCACCTAATTCTGTTATACTAGTATAGTGCAGAGAAGTAAGATATAAATAGGAAGCATGGCTTAGTCCACATCATTCTGTTTCTACTGTTTAACCTAAGTATATCTGCTGCTCATGTTACTGCCATCTCTTATCCAGTTTTACTTTCATGTCATTATTATTATTATCTGTTCATATGCTGAAAATCGCTGGACTTGCCAGACTTTATGTCTGACCCTTGTTGTTTCGCCTCTTTTCTTCCGTCCCCCCTCCCCCCCCCCCCCGGTTTTGTAGAAGGGAGTACTCTAACTTGATCCAGATTTCATCCGCTTGAAGTGCTTAAAGTATGGCTTGGCTCTGTATAGCTTCCGTTCTGTGGGGATTATGATTTTAAAGTTTTGTACTCTGATGGCTTTTGAATAAGGCTGATATATATGTACTTGAGTTTTTGGTAAAGTTATAACCAAACTGATTTCTGTCCGCTGTAATAAAGTTATAAAGTTTTTTTCAAGTACTATTTTTATATTTATCTTGTAATATTCTGTTCTGTTTACTAAAATGCTCCATCAAAGTTAAGGCATTCCCTTTGTGAGTGACCTTAACGGAGGTGGGGTGTTACACTTGGTTTCAGAGCTGAAGGTTACCAGATTTGATATAAAAAAAAGTTTTGAAAACTATTTTCAAAAAGGATTTAAAAAAGAAGTATTTTCAAAAGTAAAGCTTATTTTTAAAAAACATAATCCCCAAAAGCCATATATCTATATTTTGACCCTCTGTTTGAATCTTTGTTTCCTTCTTTCTCCGGGGCTCCCGACTTTCTGGGAGGTAGCCTCATCGCGGCATGGTTCTGTAGGCTTGATAAGACTACGACACCAGTCAAAGGGCAAATAAACGCCCGACTTCCATCTGTAGCCGCCGTAGTCTCGCCTACTGCTAATTTTCTTTCGAGCTTTGTAGGATTTTCCGTGCGATGGAGGCGGCTTTCGAGGGACTTGTCAAATAGTAAAGATGAGAATGAGGGAGATTGGCTAAGGAGCACAACCCAAGGATGAGAAACTCATGGATATGGACTTGGTTCACAAAGGAGGCGAAAAAGGAAACACAAAAGAAGGAAGAAAAGTCTAATGATAAAGGAGGAGAAATGTGCTTTGCTTATGGAAGCTTGACTCATCTGAACAAGGATTGCCAAAAGAGGAAAGACACTAACTTCAACTATGGTGAGATGGGACACTTCACTAGGGACTGCCCGAAGAAACGGGGGCAAGGACATGACCTACTTCGGGAAGGCAGGCGAATGCTCTCATAGTTGATGGATAGGATATAAGTAGGAAAATTTCCGTAGAGAGTTTAGTTTCCTTATCTGATTATTGAGTTAGAACTCTTTCCGATTATGGCATTCTGATTCTATAGTCGAGTCTCTGCACTTTAATACTAGTCTTGTTTTTGATCTGGTTATAGTCTCAAACCTCATAGGGGTTACGACTCATCTGTTGGTGATAGGTTGGGGTTTGCGAGATATTTGTGTTAGGCGTCAAGTAGGACGCATACATTCTGGGTTTTATCACGCTTAGTTTTCTAAGAATCATTTGGTAATCTGACCTATACTAGTAGTCTGTAAATATCTGAATATCTCTGATAAGGTTAAGATTTCCAGTTTTGACATTGTCTAAAGAGGGTAATCCTCTAAGTGTCAATCTGATATTGATCTCGGTCTTTGGGGTTGATACTTAGGGGAATTATTCTCTCAACCAAGGTCTAATGGAAACCAAGTTTTTGTTTTATCTGTACTCGCTTCCATCATTCGACTGTATCCTATCGATCGAATCTTCGAACTTTAGGTAGAAACTAATGGGTGTAAACATGTGTTTGAGACATGTTATGTTTGATGGTTGCAAGTGGATGCAAGTGGTTGCTAGTGGTTGCTCGTGGATGCATATACACACACTAGGCACTAGATCGGCTCGAAAACACTCTCATACTGCATATGGATGTGTGAGCATTTTCAATCTTTGTGAATGCAAAATGATTGACTCAGCACATGGATGTTGCATATGACTGAATGGTTGTGCACTCATATAGAAATGATATGTATCGAGTAGGAAAATTGCATACATGTTGGACTCATGGCACTGGCATAATTCGCATTAAGGAGGTCAACTGAATCAGTGGACCACCTGATCTTTGCAATAGATAAGGAACATATACACACACTTTTGCATATGTTCATACAACATTAGAAGTTTCTAAGGACAATGGACGCCAGTGATTGATGATTGAGTAGATGGATGTTGGATGGTAGGACACATTCTTCTTAACTTGAAGATTTCGGGGACGAAATCCTTTAAGGAGGAGAGAATGTAACACCCTGTATTTTCTATGAACGTATAAGTAACAAATCAGAGGATAATTAATTTTTAAATAAGAATCAAGGGAAACGGGTTGCGCCATTGCGTTTGTCTCGGAATTTTGCTTGGAAACGAGTCCGAGTTTGCAAGAATCGAAGTCCGTATGAGGGAGATATGACCCTTCGAAGTTTCAGGAATTTTCAGAATTGAAAACAGCTCGAAATTCGAATTCAAACCCAGAAGCGGGCTGGGCGGGAAATTCCCGGCCCAGGACCCAGGTCGACTGGGTAGTCGACCCCCCGACCAGGTCAACTAGGGAGTCGACTGGGTAGTCGACCCCCCCCCCCCACTGACCAGGTCGACAGGGTAGTAGTCGACCTGGGGGTCGACCTGCTCCCGAAATCCAGTTTTTGAACCTGGTTCGTTCTGATGTATTTGGTCACGTTTTCTGCCTAGGTTCGTCTGCCTAAACCTATTTAAACAGCCCCAAACCCAGCCTTCTCTACACACAATTCTATTCTGCTTTTACTCTGCCTCTGTTCTAAATTAAATTAAATAATGGCGTCGCTACTCTGTTGGAATCAAAACTAGAAGATAAATCGACATCAACCTAAGCAACTCAATTCAAACTGGAGATCAAAGCTTCTGCAACAATTAAAGTTCTTTCTTTAATCCAACCAAGGCAAGTACAGTTATTTTCCGATATAAACGTTAATACTGATTGTGACATGAATTGTAAATCTGAATCTGAGATTATGTCTGTTCTGTTCTATTTAGATCTACCTTATTCTGTATTTCATTCTGCTTTCTGTTCTATAGCCAGGCTACCACGAGCCTGAGCCAATCTCATAAAAGATTAACATACGCTAAAATATTTGGGACAATAAAATGAATAAGACATGAAATGGGCATGACCGATATGTGACTGATTTGAGGAAAGAACATAGGTTGAACTTGGAACTTAGGACCTAAATCTAAGGCATATAATTGATCCTATGACTTGAGTTTTGTGGCATAAAGAATATTGAACATACGACTTGAGAATTTGAGGCATAAAATTTACATTGGACATATGACTTAGGAATTGGGGCATAAATTTGACCGTAGGCATGTAATTAGTTAGATACATATTACATGTTGTAAACTAGATCTGGATCTGAGCAAGCTATGTATGATAATCTGTGATTTGGGGACATAATTCAATATCTGATTTTAAGAATAGGATACCTGATTAAAACCTAGATTTGTGGCACATTTTAAGAAGGGGAAGATATGTGACCTAGGTGTAGAAATTAAAATCTATAATAAGATTTGAGGACTATTTAGTGTGAATACACCTAAATAGGGATTTTTGGATATATGGCATGCATTGTAATATTTGGTATAATTTATAGTTGAATCTGCTATACAATGCTAGTTTAACCAAAATGGGAACATATGTTATATGGTAAATTATATCCATATTCTGTGTTACGTAAATTCAATGCAAACTTGGGGTATATGATCATAGTGTGAATCATGACAACTATTTAGGCATGCAAACTTAGGCCAAATTTATAATTAGGCAAGATATGTTTGTGAAACTTTAAGTAATGATTAAATCTGTTATATTTGCCTAATCTGCTAGTTCTGTTATATTGCCTAATCTGCTAGTTCTGTTATATTGCTTAATCTGCTAGTTCTGCTCTACTGCCTAGTCTGCTAGATCTGTTCATCTGCCAAATCTGTCATCTGTTAAGTCTGCTGAAAATGCCAAGTCTGTTATATGCTAAATCTGCGAAATTACTTAATCTGCTGAATTCGTTAAGTCGCCTAATCTGCGAAAATCTGTTATCTGCTAAGTTGATATATTTAGTCTGTTATTGACATAATCTGAATTAGCTATGAATAATTGAGATGTATATTAGGCGTGGGCATAAATGGTAAATTATTAATTAATTGGCCGCAAAGATGAACATGGCTAACTCGAGGTTAGAATGAATTTGCGGCGTAATTCTGCCCGGAACCGCCCGACACATCCAGTGGCCGCAAACAATAGGTTCTAATGTGAGAAGTTAGTCATAACGTGCTTGAAACCCGAGGTTAGACTCAGTTTGTGACAGAAATCTTCCCGGAACCAACCGGCCTAACCAGTAGCCGCAAACTGTCAGTCTAATGTGAGAGGTTTGGGCGTTAATATTTAATTAATGAAAATCTGAGATAAATATGATGTCTAAAACATGTTGGGCGGATAAGGTTAAACCCACAAGACTGATGAATTTAATAAATCTGTTCCGTGAATCTGTAGGCCCAATTACAAAGTTAGACAAATCTGTAAGTTTGTTAATCTGTAACTGGTTAATCGGTAAGTCTGTTAAATCTGTATATCGGATCCGTTAGTCTAAAAACTTGTCTGTGAACTGGTTGATCTGAATTCTGTATGTCTGAACTTGTAAACAAGTTAATCTGAAATCTGTTAGTCTGGGGACACAAGGTTAGGAGGGGAATTACTTGTGTCATATGTTGTTTGGGACCCATATTAGTCAGTAACCCTTTCTGGTATCAAAACTTTGACGCAACAGTAGGTAGGGTCCGGGCACGCTTACTGAACTAATTATAAGTGGTTCATTCTGATAATGGCGAGGGGTGTTGATGGTGCGTTCCAACCGGGTCATGTGCGTGCATGGATCCCGGCTTGCCTCTATGGATGTAAGACGCCGTGACATTTGTAAATAGGTTCGTGCCAATTGGTTGTCACTGTAGGGAATGATACACCCTACTGTGGGGCTGACACAGGGTATTTATGTATTGGGGAGCCGATCGCTTGGGGTAGGGTTTTAGGGTACACTAAGTTTTGTCAGTTTCTGTTGGTACCGTCTGTTTCTGTTGGGTGGCAACACCCGTTTGTTTCTGCGTGGTACCGTCTGTTCGGGTGGTAAGGGCCCAATTGCTAGTGTGCACCTAATTCTACATTCTGTTTCCATAGGGATTAATCTGTTTCTGTTTCCGTACCTTCTGTTGGGGTGGTAAAGGGCCATTATTAGCATTCTGTTTCTGTCTGTTTCTGTTCGGGTGGTAAAGGCCCATTACTAGCACTCTCTTCTATGGAAATTATTCTGTACCCGTTTCAGTTTCAGTTTAGACATTAGGGTGGCACCTAATTCTGTTATACTAGTATAGTGCAGAGAAGTAAGATATAAATAAGAAGCATGGCTTAGTCCACATCATCCTGTTTCTGCTATTTAACCTATGTATATCTGCTGCTCATGTTACTGCCATCTCTTATCCAGTTTTGCTTTCATGACATTATTATTATTATCTGTTCATATACTGAAAATCACTGGACTTGCCAGACTTTATGTCTGACCCTTGTTTTTTCGCCTCTTTTCTTCCCCCCCCACCCCCCGGTTTTGTAGAGGGGAGTACTCTAACTTGATCCAGATTTCTTCCGCTTGAAGTGCTTAAAGTATGGCTTGGCTCTGTATAGCTTCCGTTCGGTGGGGATTATGATTTTAAAGTTTTGTACTATGATGGCTTTTGAACAAGGCTGATATATATGTACTTGAATTTTTGGTAAAGTTGTAACCAAACTGATTTCTGTCCGCTGTAATAAAGTTATAAATTTTTTTTTCAAGTACTATTTTTATATCTGTCTTGTAATATTCTGCTCTGTTTACTAAAATGCTCCATCAAAGTTAAGGCATTCCCTTTGTGAGTGACCTTAATGGAGGTGGGGTGTTACAAATCCAGATAATAACAAAACCAGTGGAGCTAAAGTCGAGCATAACCCAGTACAGAAGGAAAGAAGGGTGTCAGCCCAGGATCTTGCAATCAAAATGTTGGGCAGACCGTAACGTTAACTTAAATTAAAGTAATTAGTTTTCCTATAAACTATAATTAAGAAATAAGTTTATTTATAATATAATATTAATTTATATAATATTAATAACTCAGCTATATATATTATCAGAAATCGACAAACCGAGATGTAGTGAACTCGAGTCAACGAGCGCTACAGTATGGAACGGAGATGAACGAAATCAGAATCAACTGACACTTTCAGTTAAATTAAACATTGTTTAATTTAACTAAAACAAGCTGTTTGGCAACAAATCAGGTCAAGGTGAGTTAAACTCACTCAGTTTTCCCATTTATATTTTATATAAATTGGGTTTTTATTTTGTGTGCTCTGTTTGCTGATGGTTGATCATGTGCTAGTTATATATTTATCTGTTGATTTAACCGATGAAATTAAACTGTGTTTAATTTCAGTGAAATACCAAATCGTTGTTTTTAACGATTGGATCCAATAGAGGTAATTTACCTTATTGGTCACGTTTATTTATAAACGTGTTCAAATGTTTGAATTGTCTGATTTGTTTTGTTGATTGGCTGATATTATATTGTTGTTATTTGCTGTTATAGAAATTAACAGTTAAATTGAAATGATTGACCTGATTGGTGATAACCATTTGAATACAGAGACGAACAGGTTGGAGGGACCCAACCGGATCCCTCAATTATATTATTTATTTCATATAAACTGATCTGTTTGGGGTGATTGATTTGATGGTTGATTATTGAATGTTCAACATCTGTTAGTTTAAACCAATGGGTGATGTTGGTTGGGTATTTGACAGCGTATGGCCTATAAAATCAATCGTTTTATAAATATTGATTCACCGTCAGGTGAGTCGATAGAGATAAGGTTACAAAAATATTTTTATAACGGGAGATAGATTTTGAAATATATTATTTTGAATAAAAGTTATTAAAGAGAAGTAAATATTTATTTATTTAAGACTTCAATTTGTTAATAATTTATTTACAAAGTATATTCTGATGTTAATCAGATCTACCAGTATGAGAATAAGAAATGAATCGAGTGGTTGAACTTTGATAATTGTTTTGTAAAGAAACAATTAATGGAATTATTTAAATTAATTATATTTTTAATTAATTTAAACTGAGAACTAATTGAAATCGATTAGCGAGATAATCGAGTTTGAGTTAATTAAATAGGTCGTTTTGAATTGGAATTGATTATCAAATTGATGTGTTTCGATTAAAATAGTTAATGGATATTGTTTAAATTTAAATAAAATTTAAAAAGAGATTTACTATTTAATTTAGTTAATAAAGAAATTAACTATTGAAATAGTTAATGATTGAAATAAGTTATTTTTGTAATTAATGATGATTTGGAAATTTACTTTTATATGGGAATGCAATTAAAAGTGATCGAGAGTGGAATATAATCAAAGTGAATGGTGAAAGGAATTTATGAACGGATTTTATATTTAAAACCCAAATTTTTATAACAAAGTTATAAAGAGAATGGTAAGCGAATACGAGGGCTTAATTTAAAGGATACTTGGATTAAGAAAAGGATAGAAAGATGGGTAGGGTTTTAATAAGCCAGAACTTTATAAATGTGGTTTAAAAGAGTAAAGGCGTTAATTTTACACTAACGTTACTTGACAATGAGATCAAGTAAAAAGGGAAATTTGAAATAAGATTTCACAAGTGAGAAATGGTTGAATAGATTTGAAAGGAGATTGGTAAAAGTGTATTTGAGGTAAAGAAGTGGGTCATAGGGTTGTATAACCAAACCCAATTTATAATGTAATTTGTTTTAAGACGTGAATGGAATATGAGTTTGATTTCAACTTATATTTATCTGAGGATATGAACGTTGTTGATCAAGGTCTGAGAGGTAATTAAAATACCCTAACTTGAACAACATCAGGATTATCTGAAGATGATATTAGTTGGTAATCGTAAAAGAGGTTAGAGATGGTTCATTATTTCCATTAGTGAAATAATGCAACGTTGGTGAGAATTGGAGAATATATATATAACGAGAGATCAAAGTAAAGGAAATATAAAGTTAGTTTTATGTTATACTAATAACATTAGTTATTGTTTCAAGAATTGGATAAACGATATTACGTAACGTTGTTTATAAAGTAAGAAGTCGAATGGATTTTTCCATGTTTTAAATAATAAGGAATGGTTGTTGAAATGTTTTTGAATGAAGAATTTAGTGGAAATTGAATATGGTTATTGGTTATTTTCTAAGTATTATAATGAAATGATTTCAAGGGCATTTGCATATAAGTATTCAATTATCGTATTTTTAAAGATTATAAGAGTTAGAAGTTTTGATTAAACAGAAGTGAATCAGTTTGTTTAAATTTAAAGGCCAAGTGATGTTGAATACTGAACCAGTGAACTCATTGGATTATCATGATTGAATCACTGTATATTTTGATAGTTAAATCACCGACTATCAAATCTGTCGAATACGATTGTTGGTATGGAAAGACCGGGATCGAATTTATTCGAAAACCATTTCGACCAACAAATACGTGAAGATCTTAGAACATGGTTGAGATGGAGCATTGAAGACCGTGGATTTTCATACATGGAAGAAACACTAATATTCTCTTCCTAGCAAGTAGAGATAAGTTGTGATTCTGTCGTGGTTGGAATCTACGGGTTGCAAGGACTTCTCGCTACTGATCCATGGGGTGATTCCTATATTGGATGCGGTAGGAGAGTGCCTTCGGTTCATCCTGTTCCTGGATGACTTGTATAGACGGATGTCTGACAGAGTATTTCCAAAGGGTCACGTACGTTGATTTCTTCAAACGTGCTATAGTTGTTGGCGGGGAATTGTCGTCCTCTTAGCTTCCAGCTAGAGTATTTTTATGGACGTCAATTGGTGATATCTGACGGATCTGACGATGTGGAATTCAAAGTGATTGGTGACCAGATGTTCAAAGATAAATTCTGGCGTCAAGCCTCATCAACCGGGGAATCACAAAAATCGGGCAGGCAGCATGGCTATGTGGGTCGCTCCCATTAGGGTGTTTAATCACCTATCTAGAGAAATTCCTATTTACTTCTTTAATCTGTATTCGATGCTGTCCCTTTTCAGGAGACGGTTGTTGATCCCAACCGTCGGTTATATACATTCGATACACTCAAGCAAATTGGGTGGTCGGTCATGTGAGGGCCGGGTTGCAAGACGTTCTTGTTGAACCCAGTGTATTCGCCTCTAGAGATACACTATCGGCAGGTGGTCCCATACCTTGTCATAGTCGGAATCCAATCTCCAATAAGCACCCGCGGTTTTTGTTTGTATACTATATATTTGGAGCGTGAGATGCAAGCGTTCCACTAGATTGTTATTTACTTGTATTTAGACATTATTATAATATCAGAAAAGATATTGGTTTCAAAACTGTTTGGGGTTATCGTAAGGTAAAAACCGTCCGTGTTTATGTGTGGATTTGGTCTTACGATTGTCCTTTTCTTTCGAAAGGATTTTTAACTTTAAAATCATGTTGGATGATTTACCCTTAATACTGTGCGAGTTTATCTCACTCTGGTTCACCAGACTGACCCGATGTTTTGTAAATGCTCGGGTTAGCCCAGGGTGTACAGGTTTAGGTTATCGAATGCTGTGAAGTCCAGAGACGAGCTGGAGATGTTCAGACGTATGATACTATATAGCTGCTTTTCCGCTGTGTGTTGTATATGGGAACAGATTATTATAACTGTCCCATTGTGTGATGTACTCTGATATTGTAAGTATTTTTGAAAACTCTCAATAAAGATTTATTTCTATATTATATTTTGTTCCGCTGCGATGTGAGACTCTGTGTTGTGTTGTTTCTTCTTCTTCTTCTATTCTAATATTTCTTTCTTTCTTATCTCACGCTCTAAATTTTTTCTAATAACTATCCAGTGTTTTCGGTGCTTGGAGGGTTGGCATGAGTTACGGTAAAGGTATTTATGTTGATTTTCGGGGCCGAAAACCCCTGGGTCGATACAGTGGTATCAGAGCTGAAGGTTAAGTAATCACCTTGGCTCTGTGGCGTGACTCAGTAGAGATGGGGTTAGCAATACCCTAGATTGAGTTGAGTGTATATATACGAGTGAACGTATTTGTAGATTTTATAAAAATTGTTTTATTTTGTGGAGATTTATTGGTTGAGTTGTTTATGAGTTTTGGTCGATCATTTTGATCCACCGTATCGATAGGAGTTTCTAAACAGTCAAGTACGATAAACCGACACTGTATGTTTTGAAAGAGGGTAAATGAAATAATTTACCCAAATTATAAGTTTGATATAAAGAAAGTGTATATATTGGAATATTATAGTATATTTGATGTGTTGGTTGATTATAACTGAAATGGTTATATAAATAACCAATTTGAGTTCGTATAATATAAAAGCAGATTAATTAAATATGAAATTAGAACTGGAATTAAAATTACAAAATGTGGAAAGGTGTTGTAAATGGATTTGAATTGGAGATAGGAAAATTTTAAAATCCTAGGAGATTTTAAATTGTTTTGCGAGCATTTTGTTTGGTATTTTGAAATAGATTTCAAAATGAAAGTGTTTAAAATTGGAATTTTGAATTGATATAGTATTGAACTCACTTCGATAGCTGGAAAATAACTCTGATGAAACTGGCCACATCATCAGTGTTCATTTTCGAGTTCTAAGTGACGGATTACTACCAAAAATCTTGTTTTGAATTGCTTTGAGAAAAACAAGTTGTTTTGAATCCTGAAAGGGAATATTTGATTTTTGAAAGAACTGAACTGTTTAAAGACTCCATGGGAAATTGTTTGAACAAAAACAAAATTGAATAGAAATTTGTGAAAGCAAATATGAATTGAATTGAAACCAATCAACCGGAATTGAATCGGGATATAATATATCAAGTAGAATCAGATTTTGAATTGTGAGACAGGAATCTGAAATGGTGTTGGACTGGTAAGTTAAGAGTTGAAATTGGTAATGGATGGAAATTGAGTTAAGAATGGGATTTGGCTTGGACGCGTGAAGGATTTGGTTTTGAGGATAAAATTGGAATTTCATTTGGGAATGCATTTGCATATGTTGACAGGGTAGCAGTTGGGAAGGATATAATGATATGCCCGACAAAAAGGTACACGTTTATTTTTATATGGGTTTAGTGATTTATGAGCCGATTTGGCAAGCCGTTTGGCTATTTTATTTTCTTTTGGATTGGAGGAGGCCTGGAAAGGCGAGTTGTAGTTGTACAGATCGAGCCGTACAGAGGAGGTGCTGGCGAAATTTTTCGGAAATTTAAGGTATTAGAAAATTTTCAATATTTTTAAAAATATATGTTTACAGTTTTGAATTGGTTTCTAATTTAAAATAAATTAGATTTGAAAATTTATGGGTTTATAACATTCTTTCTTACCTTAGCAATTTCGAGGATGAAATTATTTTAAGGGGGGAACAATGTAACGACCCGTGTTTTTGTCCGTCAAATATTTAATTTAATTTATTTATTTTAAATATTATATTGGAAATATTAATGGAATTTAATATTTAATTCGTTAGTAAAAACGAAGTTGAACGTTATAATTTATATATAATATAAATCGAGCTTGAAAATGGCGTGAAGTTCGTAAATTCGAGTTTTGAAATTCAACTGGATATACAGGATTCGATATAAGTCGGATTTCTATGAAACAAGAAACATTGGGAGCGTGTTGACTATAGTTTTCATATGAAAGAGAAAAATCCAGATTTCGTGTTATTGATTGCTAGTTATGGCTAAATCAAAATAAAAAAAAAAAACGCTATGGAAATCGTTATCGGCCTTTAAAATGCCAATTTTGCAAACAAACTCTATTTTCAACGAAATCAGTTTCATTGGAACCGTATCGTTAAATTATTGTACGGGGTTAAATGGCGTGGCAAACCGATGTCATATGTGACCACAGTAGCCAAAAATGCCCGTTCAAATTTTATAGCGCGTATTTAATTTAATAAAGAGATATTTGAGTGTAACTTGAACAGACGATCGAATTAAGCCACGAAACCAGTCCCGTTGAGTTTGTATCGTCGATTAGGGTCAGGATATGTATATAGTTTGTTATTTTTAGAGACCGGCAAATTTGGTGTTCAGAATGGCATTGCGGTGCGCGTTAAAAATAGCCTACCGGGGAAACAGTCTCAGAATGCGACGAAACTGGTGCCGTTGGGTTCGTATCAACAAATTATTGTAAGATTTTAAAGTTTCAAGTTGATTTGACTTATCTAGTGACTGTGGAAAAATTAAACGCGTGTTCATTTCTGATTTTATAAAGGAAATTTTTTCATACGACCTCGGATTTCAACGAATCTTGTCCCATTGGGTCTGGAATAACTTTTTACACTAAGAATAGTTTTTTTATCAGTAGACAGAGATCATTTATAGGGGTTTCAATCAACTACTTTACGGCGAAGTTTCGTAAAATATTATTTTATTAAACCAGTCACACTATATATACTCTCTAAATCTGTCCAACCCTAATTTTCAGTTGATTCTGGTCGACGCCTAATTGTGCTGCCACCATCACATCTTCAGCGGTCCATAATCCATCGTATTCATTCTCAAATTTCTATTAATCTCTTCATCTAAACCTGGGATTTTGGTTAACAAAAATTCACGAATGATCAATGGCCAGAGCAGCCACCTCCTATCAAAACCCACAACTGAAAGCATCAGCTTTTGTTCCCGTTTATCACTTGATCCGATCATTTCATAGGAGAGGCCTTCAACATTAAAATCGTAGGGCTCAGGGAGGTCCATCGTCTGAACGGTGGTGATGATCTCTGGCATTCCACAGAGACCAGATCTGGCACTTGAACTCGCAGCAGTTCAAGATGGTTCTAGGGCAAACAATGGGCTCGAGTTCGATGGGGCTTGCGGTGGAGGTTGGCAACAATGGCGCGCATCTTTTGGCTCACTCAAATCGTCCTCCGATCACCAGAAATGGAAGCGACTGGCGGTTCTTGGTTCCGAGCTGAAGTGTATGGGGTAGACGGTTTTGGAATGAATAGGGTATCATGAAGGTTGGGGGGCTAGGTTCTTGAACGTGAATGAAGGAGCAGTTCAAAAAAATTGGGATTGGAGCAGTTGAAGTTTGCAATCTTATGGATACAACAATCCTTGCTATAACGAGAGGAGAGGATCAGTTGTATCCAAGAAAAACTAAAAAAAAACAAAGGGGATGGAGGCATACGAGAGGGGTTGTCCTTTGCTTTGGTAACGTTGGCACGAAGGTGTTCAAGAGGGAAGGGAGAACGAGCAGAATTGGTGAGTGTGGTCTGATGAAGTAAAGATGGTCTTTGGGTTGGTAAGGGATTTGCAAAACAAAGGAAACCGAAATTGGAAAGCTACGAAGAGGACAAAGTCGAGAAAGAATACAAGGAAGCTCGGCCTATCTTAATTCAACGTAATATACCAGTTTTAACTAAAATCAATTATAATTAGTGTATATAATTTAGTGATTTAATTACCTAATAATAAACTAATTGAAATGTTTAAAAGATTACAGGTCAACAACACCTTGGCAGGATTAAAAGTGGGGAACGAAGTCTCTGGAAACAAAATAGGATCGGCCAATTCCTTATGTGCAACGTAATCAAACTAACCCATTCTTTAAAATAGTTTACTTAATAAATTTAGTATTGATCAATGCAGATAATAACAAAACCAGTGGAGCTGAAGTCGAGCATAACCCAGTGAAGAAGGGTGTCAGCACAGGATCTTGCAATCAAAATGTTAGGCAGACCGTAACGTTAACTTAAATTAAAGTAATTAGTGTTCCTATAAACTATAATTAAGAAATAAGTTTATTTATTAAATAATATTAATTTATATAATATTGATAACTCAGTTATATATATTATCAGAAATCGACAAACTGAGATGCAGTGAACTCGAGTCAACGAGCACTACATTATGGAACGGAGATGAACGAAATCAGAATCAACTGACACTTTCAGTTAAATTAAACATTGTTTAATTTAACTAAAACAAGCTGTTTGGTAACAAATCAGATCAAGGTGAGTTAAACTCACTCAGTTTTCCCATTTATATTTTATATAAATTGGGTTTTTATTTTGTGTGCTCTGTTTGCTGATGGTTGATCATGTGCTAGTTATATATTTATCTGTTGATTTAACCGATGAAATTAAACTGTGTTTAATTTCAGTGAAATACCAAATCGTTATTTTTAACGATTGGATCCAATAGAGGTAATTTACCTTATTGGTCATGTTTATTTATAAACGTGTTCAACTGTTTGAATTGTCTGATTTGTTTTGTTGATTGGCTGATATTATATTGTCGTTATTTGCTGTTTCAGAAATTAACAGTTAAATTGAATTGATTGACCTGATTGGTGATAACCATTTGAATACAGAGACGAACAGGCTGGAGGGACCCAACCGGATCCCTTAATTATATTATTTATTTCATATAAACTGATCTGTTTGGGGTGATTGATTTGATGGTTGATCATTGAATGTTCAACATCTGTTAGTTTAAACCAACGGGTGATGTTGGTTGGGTATTTGACAGCGTATGGCCTATAAAATCAATCGTTTTATAAATATTGATTCACCGTCAAGTGAGTCGATAGAGATAAGGTTATAAAAATATTTTTATAACGGGAGATAGATTTTGAAATATATTATTTTGAATAAAAGTTATTAAAGAGAAATAAATATTTATTTATTTAAGACTTCGATTTGTTAATAATTTATTTACAAAGTATATTCTGATGTTAATCAGATCTACCAGTATGAGAATAAGAAATGAATCGAGTGGTTGAACTTTGATAATTGTTTTGTAAAGAAACAATTAATGGAATTATTTAAATTAATTATATTTTTAATTAATTTAAACTGAGAACTAATTGGAATCGATTAGCGAGATAATCGAGTTTGAGTTAATTAAATAGATCGTTTTGAATTGGAATTGATTATCAAATTGATGTGTTTCGATTAAAATAGTTAATGGATATTGTTTAAATTTAAATAAAATTTAAAAAGAGATTTACTATTTAATTTAGTTAATAAAGAAATTAACTATTGAAATAGTTAATGATTGAAATAAGTTATTTTTGTAATTAATGATGATTTGGAAATTTACTTTAAATGGGAATGCAATTAAAAGTGATTGAGAGTGGAATATAATTAAAGTGAATGGTGAAAGGAATTTATGAACGGGTTTTATATTTAAAACCCGAATTTTTATAACAAAGTTATAAAGAAAATGGTAAGCGAATACGAAGGATTAATTTAAAGGATACTTGGATTAAGAAAAGGATAGAAAGATAGGAAGGGTTTTAATAAGCCAGAACTTTGTAAATGTGGTTTAAAAGAGTAAAGGCGTTAATTTTACACTAACGTTACTTGACAATGAGATCAAGTAAAAAGGGAAATTTGAAATAAGATTTCACAAGTGAGAAATGGTTGAATAGATTTGAAAGGAGACTGGTAAAAGTGTATTTGAGGTAAAGAAGTGGGTCGTAGGATTGTATAACCAAACCCAATTTATAATGGAATTTGTTTTAAGACGTGAATGGAATATGAGTTTGATATCAACTTATATTTATCTGAGGATATGAACGTTGTTGATCAAGGTCTGAGAGGTAATTAAAATACCCTAACTTGAACAACATCAGGATTATATGAAGATGATATTAGTTGGTAATCGTAAAAGAGGTTAGAGATGGTTCATTATTTCCATTAGTGAAATAATGCAATGTTGGCGAGAATTGGAGAATATACATATATAACGAGAGATCGAAGTAAAGGAAATATAAAGTAAGTTTTATCTTATACTAATAACATTAGTTATCGTTTCAAGAATGGGATAAACGATATTACGTAACATTGTTTATAAAGTAAGAAGTCGAATGGATTTTTCCATGTTTTAAATAATAAGGAATGATTGTTGAAATATTTTTGAAAGGAGAATTTAGTGGAAATTGAATATGGTTATTGGTTATTTTCTAAGTATTATAATGAAATGATTTGAAGGGCATTAGCATATAAGTATTCAATTATCGTATTTTTAAAGATTATAAGAGTTAGAAGTTTTGATTAAACATAAGTGAATCAGTTTGTTTAAATTTAAAGGCCAAGTGATTTTGAATACTGAACCAGTGAACTCATTGGATTATCATGATTGAATCACTGTATATTTTGATAGTTAAATCACCGACTAACAAATCTATCCAATACGATTGTTGGTATGGAAAGACCGGGATCGAATTTATTCGAAAACCATTCCGACCAACAAATACGTGAAGATCTTAGAGCATGGTTAAGATGGAGCATTGAAGACCGTGGATTTTCATACACGGAAGAAACACTAATATTCTCTTCCTGGCAAGTAGAGATAAGCTGTGATTCTGTCGTGGTTGGAATCTACGGGTTGCAAGGACTTCTCGCTACTGATCCATGAGGTGATTCCTATATTGGATGCGGTAGGAGAGTGCCTTCGGTTCTTCCTGTTCCTGGATGACTTGTATGGACAAATATCTGACAGAGTATTTCCAAAGGGTCACGTACGTTGATTTCTTCAAACATGCTATAGCTGTTGGCGGGGAATTGCCGTTCTCTTAGCTTCCAGCTAAAGTATTTTTGTGGACGTCAATTGGTGATATCTGACGGATCTGACGATGTGGCATTCAAAGCGAATGGTGACCAGATGTTCAAAGATAAATTTTGGCCTTAAGCCTCATCAACCGGGGAATGACAAAAATCGGGTAGGCAGCATGGCTATTTGGGTCGCTCCCATTAGGGTGTTTAATCACCTATCTAGAGAAATTCCTGTTTACTTCTTTAATCTGTATTCGATGTTGTCCCTTTTCGGGAGACGGTTGTTGATCCCAACCGTCGGTTATATACATTCGATACACTCAAGCAAAATGGGTGGTCGATCATGTGAGGGCCGGGTTGCAAGACGTTCTTGTTGAACCCAGTGTATTCTCCTCTAGAGATACACTATCGGTAGGTGGTCCCAAACCTTGTCATAGTCGGAATCCAATCTCCAATAAGCACCCGCGGTTTTTGTTTGTATACTATATATGTGCAGCGTGAGATGCAAGCGTTCCACTAGATTGTTATTTTCTTGTATTTAGACATTATTATAATATCAGAAAAGATATTGGTTTCAAAACTGTTTGTGGTTATCGTAAGGTAAAAACCGTCTGTGTTTATGTGTGGTTTGGTCTTACGATTGTCCTTTTCTTTCGAAAGGATTTTTAACTTTAAAATCATGTTGGATGATTTACCCTTAATACTGTGCGAGTTTATCTCACTCTGGTTCACCAGACTGACCCGATGTTTTGTAAATGCTCGGGTTAGCCCGGGGTGTACAGGTTTAGATTATCGAATGCTGTGAATTCTAAAGACGAGCTGGAGATGTTCAGACGTATGATACTATATAGCTACTTTTCCGCTGTGTGTTGTATATGAGAACAGATTATTATAACTGTCCCATTGTGTGATGTACTCTGATATTGTAAGTATTTTTGAATACTCTCAATAAAGGTTTATTTCTATATTATATTTTGTTCCATTGCGATGTGAGACTCTGTGTTGTGTTGTTTCTTCTTCTTCTTCTATTCTAATATTTCTTTCTTTCTTATCTCACGCTCTAAATTCTTTCTAATAACTATCCAGTGTTTTCTATGCTTAGAGGGTTGGCATGAGTTACGGTAAAGGTATTTATGTCGATTTTCGGGGCCGAAAACCCTTGGGTTGTTACAGGAATACTGCAGCTTAGTTAGACTCTTAGCAAGCTTCAAGAAAGTAGATGTATGATTTGGACTCTCTCTCTCCTTGGCTGTGGCTCTTGGACATTATCCTTGGGGATTTATGCAATTTTACTTTTGGTTTATGCTTCTTTATTTAATAATCAAGACAGAGATTATGTTGTAACATTTTGGAAGTTATTTTGAGACAATTTGATGTAATGCTTTTGTATTAAACTACGTATGCAATAAATGTTTGAATTTCCGCTGCTTAAATTTATCTGTCTTGTACCCATAACCCTCCACCAAAGTTAAGGCATTCCCCTTGTGAGTGACCTTAATGGAGGTGGGGTGTTACAAAAACTCTATCCTCCGTCTTGCGTTGCATTGTGTGATGGGACTTGAGTCTTATAATAGCTTCATTTTTTCCAAAAAGCAATGTGCTATTTGTTTTATGCGCTGGTATTCATGAGAGAAAACCCATCCCATGTTATACAGCGTAGTCCCTTGATTTACTTTATTTTTAAGTAAAGATTTAATAAATATTTTAGTTCTTACACCAGTCAGATGATTGAGCTGGAGTTTATTGTTTTAACCTATACTCTGGGTGCCCTAATTTTTCACATGGGCAGCTAGTAGTTTTGGTTCTGCAGATTTTTATTAACAGGATCCTGGTTCACAGTTGGAACGATATTCAGAAAGCTTTGTAATCGTGTATTTCTTTCAGTTGTGTTATGTATTATTTTTCCGCTGCATTGTAATTTTGAATCTCTGATATTTATCAAAGGTATATTATTTATTCATACTCTGTTATATTCTTGTACTCTGATGGAATTGTTGTAAAAGCAATGAAATGGTCTTCTGTTTGTCTTCTGATTTGTCGTGTTCTTAACTCAATAAAGGCTTTTCCGTAATGGCGAGTTTGGGTCGTTTCATCATGGTATCAGAGCTTTGGTTTACAGAGCTCGAGAACAAGACGCATTAGAACCAAACGAAAGAATCCATCGAAGATTGGATTAGTAACATCCAATAAGAATGACTCGTTAGAGATAGGATCAGTAGTATCCTAGAACAAGTGTGAAGATTGTTATTTTTAAAATTAAAATGAAACCAAATTTTGTTTTGAAAATTTAAATGTTATTATACGTATTTGAATATTTATTTTATATTGATTTTGGACAATCGAGTATATGAAGAATTTGAATATACGTCTGATCCACGTGTGTACGAAGCCTCAAATATACTGGATCGATATAGAATCGCACTCTAGTCGCCCTGAGATGATTCTGATGATTGTAGCTACATCATCAGAATTTATGTTCGAGTTTCGAAAGTGTGATATCTATATATTTCCAATTGGCTGGTGTGAGAACCAAAACTAGATAGGGTTATTGTTGTGAATTGTCATCAAAAGCATGATTTTGTGTGTGTATATATATATATATATATATATCAAAGTTATGAATTTGAAAATTTGATCAACAAATTGATTACTGGTTGTGTTCTTTGATTAATAAAAATATTGGATTGATAATACTAATAAGAGAAACGAAGGTAAATTTAGCCAAATCGAATCAAACTATTGAACTTAATTGAAAATTGGTTGGAATTGCATGCATGTACATATATATGTGTGAACAGGACATGGCATGGAAACTAAGAAGAGGAATAAAATTGTATGTCTGAAAAATAGGTACATGTTTACTATTTTCTTGGGTTTGGATGATTTTATGAGCCGATTGGCTACCGCTTGGCTTTTTCTTTTTCTTTTGGATTGGTGAGGGCCCTGCGGGGTAAGTTGCAGTTTTAAAGGTCTCCCCCTACAAAGGAGGTTATGGCGAAATTTTTCAAAAATTTAGGGTGTTAGCCAAAATTTTGAAGAATTTGAAAATTCTTGGAAACTGAAAAGTTGAAGAATGAACGCCAAAACGAAAGTTGAGTTGTTTAGTTAAATAACTTTCAGCTCCGTTTCTTTTTTAGGACGAAAAGATTTTAAGTGGGGGGGATTGTAACAACCCGGATTTTCAGTACCAATTTAAAATTTTTATTTTAGCAATTTTAATGGATTTTGAATATTTAAAATGGTTTATTTTAAATAATAGTCATTTTTCAAATGGCCTACAAATTCGACGAAATTAGTTTTTTTAGGACCGTATCATAAAAACATAGCTAGAAATAAATTTTCTAGAATTTTTGGAGTTAGTATGCAGCACCAGTAATTTAAAATGTACGTTAAAATCAAATTTGAACGTTAAATTAATTTATATTTTAATTTTGATAAAAACAGATTGAAACAGTTGAATCAGCTTACGCGACATATCGCATTGTGTCCGGAATAGGGGTATCACGCGAGGGGCGACAGTCGTTGGGTTCGATTTGGAGTCCAAACGAAAAAGTAACTTTTTGGGAATTAAAAGAAAATAATTAAATAAATTATATATTTCTCCCTTCCCTTATCTCTCTCCTCACTCCCTCATTCCCATCATTTAAAATTAAATAAAAGAAGGAAAAAAACGTCGTTCAGATCCGTCGCCGCCTGTGCCTCCGTCGCGGGCCCCCCTAGTCGCACCACCAGCCATTGCCCCCCTCCGATCCTCCTCCACCCTATCTCTCTCTTCTTCCTAACCCCTTTCACCCCAAGACCCACCGTCAGCTAACCCTAGCCGCCGCCGATCGTTAGGCCGATACCCCTTAGCCTCGTTAGACTCCGGCGCAACCCCCTACCTCCGACGAACCACGCAGCTCCCCTTCTCAGTTCAATAACGAAAACCCCTTCTCTCCGCTTCCTTCTTCACTCCACAACCGCAAGCAACTGCAACCCCCTCCCTAATTCAAACAGCAAACCCCCGCTATGAGTTCTTTGAATTGTTCTTTAATTTTGATTTCTTAGAATATAAAAATGTGATTTTTATTTATATGAAGAGCATATAAAAATGTGATTTTTATTTATATGAATAACATATAAAATGTGATTTTTATTTACATGAATAACATATAAAAATGTGATTTTTATTTATAGAAGGGCATATAAAAATGTGATTTTTATTTATATGAATAGCATATAAAAATGTGATATTATTTATATGAATAACATATAAAAATATGATTTTTATTTATATGAAAAGCATATAAAAATGTGATTTTTATTTATATGAAAGCATATAAAAATGTAATTTTTATTTATATGAATAGCATATAAAAATGTGATTTTTATTTATATGAATAGCATATAAAAATGTGATTTTTATTTATATGAAGAGCATATAAAATGTGATTTTCATTTATAAGAATAGCATATAAAAATATGATTTGTATGTAGATAACATAGGAATAAAAATATGATTTTTATGTAGACAACATAGGAAAAGAAATATGATTTTTATGTTAGACAACATAAGAATAAAAATATGATTTTTATGTAGACAACATAAGAATAAAAATATTATTTTAATGTAGAATACAAAGGAATAAAAATATGATTTTTATGTATACAACATAGGAATAAAATATGATTATTATGTAGACAACCTAGGAATAAAAATCTGAGTTTTATGTAGACAACATAGGAATAAAAATTTGATTTTTATATATATGATAGCGCCATAAAAATTTGATTTTTATATATGTAGTAGCGATATAAAAATTTGATTTTTATATATGTAGTAACGATATAAAAATTTGATTTTTATATATGTAGTAGCGATATAAAAATTTGATTTTCATATATGTAGTAGAGATATAAAAATATGATTTTTAATGTAAATAGTGTTGTATAAGAATGTGATTTTTTAATATAAACTACGTGAAACAGATTGCGTTGAAATCACATAGATGAACACGACGCGATGAGGCAAATCTGAATCCAAACTGTCCAATAAAGAATGGCGGAGTGGAAACCAAAGGCGAGAACTTCTCACTCTAATTTTGCTTACAGTTAAATGTATACTAGGATGCAGATGGTGCTTAGAAGCACCCGACACCTTTGATTGGAATTGGTAAGTGAAATTTTTATTCTCTTGCTCAACACTCTTCTCTAAGACGTACGAGCTTAGAGGTTATATATCGGAAGAAATCAATGGTACGGTGTAGATTGTCAATGCGACATGTTTGTTTTTCCCTAAGTTAAATAATCATTAATATTGATTTTTAGGAAGATTAAAAACTAAGTGTAGTTTTAATGAATCTTTAATTAGATTGAAATGTGAATGTGATAATTTAAATTATCAATTTTGGGAAATGATCGAGAATGGAGCATCACCAGTTTTGCTCCAAACGATAGTTAAATCTTTAATTAGAATTGAATGTGAAATGGTAATTAAATTTACCGGTAACACCGTGGTGTTAGATATGGTGTATTACAAGTTTTGCTCCATGGGATGTATAGGTTGGGATTGGGAAATTAAACAAATGATTACTTTGGTAAGGTGCGTTAATCCCGACTAGTTTGGATAAACCTTAATTTGGTTTGAATTGATATCCAAAGGAAGATTAAAGATAAATTTAAAGAATTTATCATTGATAAAATTAATGGAAACCTTTCCCAAAGGATATGAATATTTAAATTAAAGAATATTCAGAATTGGAATGAGACGTACGTTGTGTTTTATAGCACTTGATTATAAAATATGTGAATAATTCAGAAAGGCCGGGTTTATACCCATTCTTAATAATTGATTCGATGATAAGTCGACAATGAAGACGGTGGTTGAAGACCGGAGGTCTTCACATCGTTTGGATGATTACTGATGTCTTGATTGGGTTGTACACCCAAGAAAAGGTAATAAGTGGTGATCATCCAGACATACTTGGAGATCGGCCAGATATGCGAGAACCTCTCCTGTTTTGGACATATGGGACAAGGAATAAGGTTCCTCTGGTTTCGTTCAAACCTAGAACGAACTGGTAAATGGATGTGTGTCTGACATTAGATTTTCTTCTGTGTTGACTGATCTCTATTAAATATATATCTATGTGGCGGCGGAGAATTTATTCTCTTGCTTAACGCCCTTCTCTGAGACGTACGAGCTCAGAGGTTATATATCGATAGATATCAGTCGCATGCGTGAATTGTCAATGTGGCATGGTAAGATGCAGATGATCAAGGCTTTTGTTGAAAAGTGGAGTCTTATGGTTGATGATCAAAGCGTGGCCTTAAATGGCATAGCTTTGTGTATAGCGTTAATTCGCGAGCCTCACACCTCGGTATGAGTCAAAAACGGAATGTGACCGTTGGGAGTGCATGACGTTTCCTTCTTGCTATGGGTGGCGTCATGTTATGGAGCCCAGTCATTTATTATATTTTTACCTATGTGTATGATGGATAGCGAGGCGCCTTGGATATATAGGTTACTACGAAGCCGATGGATTGGTCCGATAGCACCGGGAAACGTGTGTTGAGGAATACTAATCCACTAACATAAGTGTGGACCGGTCCTTCCGTTCACAGGGTTCACTGCGGGGAATCGTGAGGCATTTGCTATAGTGTCTCGTAGCGGTGAGGAGCCATCCCTTTCCTCGACTCATGACAGAAATCCAATTTCCAATACGTGACATTTCGGTTTTCATTGTAAAACCTAGTATGGCGACATAGTAGCATGGGATATTATGCCGTCTATGATTAATAAATTTATATTTGAGTTATTTTGTCACAATATACTTATAGTAATATCGAAATGATTTGTTTTAAACATATCAAGCATGTTTGGCTGTTATAAGGTAAAACTCTATCCTCTGGCTTGTGTTGCATTGTGTGATGGGACTTAAGTCTTATAATTCTTCTTTTTTTCCAAAAAGCATAGCGCTGTTTGTTTTATGCACTGGCATTCATAGAAGAAAACCTATTCCATGTTATATGGCGTGGTCACTTGATTTACTTTATTTTAAAGTTAAAATTTAATAACTATTTTAGTTCTCACACCAGTCACATGACTGACCTGGAGTTTATCGTTTTAACCTAAACTCTTGGTGCCCTAATTTTTCACACGGGCAGCTAGTAGTTTTGGTTTTGCAAATTTATATTCATAGGATCCTGGTTTACAGCTGGAGCGATATTCGGAAAGCTCTGTATCCGTGTATCTCTTTCAGTTGTGTTATGTATTATTTTTCTGCTGCGTTGTAATTTTGAATCTCTGATATTTATCAAATGTATATTATTTATTCATACTCTATTATATTTTTGTACTCTTATGGAATTGTTGTAATAGCAATGAAATGTTCTTCTGTTTGTCTTCTGATTTGTCGTGTTCTTAACTCAATCCGGGCTTTTCCGTAAGGGCGAGTTTGGGTCGTTTCATCGTGGTATCAGAGCTTTGGTTTACAGAGCTCGGGAACAAGACGCATTAGAACCAAATGAAAGAATCCATCAGAGATTGGATTAGTAACATCCAATAAGAATGACTCGTTAGAGATAGGATCAGTAGTATCCTAGAACAAGTGTGAAGAGTGTTATTTGTAAAATTAAAATGAAACCAAATTTTGTTTTGAAAATTTAAATCTTATTATACGTATTTAAATATTTATTTTATATTGATTTTGGACAGTCGAGTATATGAAGATTTTGAATATAGTTTGATCCACGTGTATACGAAGCCTCAAATATATTGGATAGATATAAAATCATACTCTAGTCGCCCGGAGATGATTCTGATGATTGTAGCTACATCATCAGAATTTATGTTTGAGTTTCGAAAGTGTGATATCTATATATTTCCAATTGGTTGGTGTGAGAACCAAAACTAGCTATGGTTATTGTTGTGAATTGTCATCAAAAACAAGATTTTTTCTTTTATATATATATATATCAAAGTTATGAATTTGAAAATTTAATCAACAAATTGATTGCTGGTTGTGTTGCTTGATAAATAAAAATATTGGACTGATAATAGTAATAAGAGAAACGAAGGTAAATTTAGCTAAATCGAATCAAAATATTGAACTTAATTGAAAATTGGTTGGAATTGCATTCACGTACATATATATATATATGTGAACAGGTCATAGCATTGAAACTAAGAAGAGGAATAAATTTGTATGCCTGACAAATAGGTACATGTTTACTAATTTCTTGGGTTTTGATGATTTTATGAGCTGACTGGCTAGCCGCTTGATTTTTTCTTTTTCTTTTGGATTGGTGAGGGCCCTGTGAGGCAAGTTGCGGTTTTAAAGGTCTCCCCGTAGAAATGAGGTTATGACGAAATTTTTCGAAAATTTAGGGTGTTAGCCAAATTTTTGAAGAATTTGAAATTTTTTAGAAACTAAAATGTTGAAGAATGAACGCCATAACGAAAGTTGAGTTGTTTAGTTAAACAACTTTCAGCTCCGTTCCTTTTCGAGGCCGAAAAGATTTTAAGTGGGGGGGGGGGGGGGGGGAGGGGATTGTAACAACCCGGATTTTCAGAACCAATTTAAAATTTTTATTTTAGCAATTTTAATGGATTTTGAATATTTAAAATGATTTATTTTAAGGGTGCGTTTTTTACAGGTCCCTATTAAGTTTCAAAATATAAAAAAAAACCGGTGATTAAAAAAATAAAGAATACATCCCTGTTTTCGAATTTCCATTAAAAAAATTACTACTGTACCCTTACGCATCTATCGCTCCTATCATCTTGCTGAAATCATCTCGCTCAAAAAATCAAAAGTACTCAGTATATCGCTCCTATCAAATCGCTCAAAACCCTAAACCTAAAATTCTGCAAAACCGTCGATCAATCCTACATCGATTCCTCGATAGTACTTAGTCCGATCGCTTCTTCAATCTCACGCAAAAACCAAATTCCACGGTTTTGAAAGACTCTGGAGCAATAAAAACCAAATTCGTCCTGTGTTGCTGTGATGTCGACATATTAAAGTACAAAAATTAGCGAAAAAAGTTATTAATATAATTGTTTGTTTCGTTCTGTATGATTGTAAGCGAGAACGTTTAAGAAGTAAATATTTGAATGCATTTATATGCTATTCAGCAAAATTTCAGTAAAATATGCATATTTATATGCATATATTCTAGATATATGCATACATATATGCATATGTTATATATTATGTTTTTTTGATTGCTTGATACAGAGAAACATGCAGATGTGCAAATTTGTGTAGATGTAGTTTAAAAGATATCGCACAGTTGTAGTTTTAACCAAAAAAATGCTTGATTGTTTATTTGAGTGATTTTTGCACAATTTTGTGCAGGTTTAAAGAAAATGTGCATATATTTATGCAAGTATTTTGTTGTAAATCAGTTCAGTATTATACTATTATTGTAGTTATGCAATTCAAATATGTATTTTGTTGTACATTAGTTATATGTACGCAATTATTATTTGTATTGTCTGCATATTCGTATGCAAGTAATAATAACATTTTCATAAAAGTATGCTAGTATTTAACTTCTGCAATTCCAGTTTGCAAATTTTCAAAATAATTGCATACAATGATGCTAATATTTAGAACAACTGCACACAAGGATGTTAAAATTCCAGGTTATTATCTAGAACCAAACTAACTTGAAACCATACAAAATAAACCTCAGCGAGTCATTATTGCAATTAATAAACAACAGACCATTGTTTGAAATCAAAATACCAGTACGAATATTCAAAAAAAATCATGTAATAAATGCACATAAACATGCAACTGTTATTACTAAATTTATTTGTTTATGCAAGAATTAAAAATTTTATGAACAAAAAATTGCATACTAGTAAACAACAACTCTGATTATCTGCATATAAATATGCAACTATCTGCTGGCATTTGCAAAATTTCAATCAACACTTCAAAATTGAATTCAGAGATTTCGTCACGGCGTTGCAATTTTTTGCATACATGTATGCAAGTTTTGCCAATTGTTGCGTACATGTATGCAACTATCTGCATACGCATGCAAAAAATATGTGCGTGCATACTGAATAATTGCATACAAGTATGCAGGTACTCAGAATAACTGCATACTTGTATACAAGAATACGTTGAAAGTCGTAGGCAACGCAATAAGTCCATACTTCTATGTATTTTTTCTATATAACTGCATACTTATATGGAACAAATGATCAACAGTAGTATGCTAGTAAGTGGATTTGCAGTTTAGTTGTTTGAAGGTACTACTTCTTTTTTACAGTATAAACATACCAAATTTTTTTTGTACAAATGAGGTAAAGGAATGTTCAAAAATACTGCATACATTTATTCAAATATAACGAATATTTGAATACATTTCAGCTTAAAACAAAAACTGGCAATCAAAAACAAATTTACAACAAAATATTGAACTGATATTATTACATCACATAATTGTTTCTGCATAAGTATATACATGCTTACAATTCAGGAAAATAATAATATTTCTGCATAAGTATATGCAAGTATTTTACATATATGCATACATATATGAATAAATTTTTGTAAACAATTATACGGAAATAATGCATAAATGTATGCAAGTATTCAAACTATGTTTGTAATACAAAAAATTTAAAGAACTTCCATTTACGCTTGCCACCATTAACAATACTTTCAGATAACTATGAAATTATCTTGCTTATTTTGACAATACAAATACGCTTAACATTAAGCAATATTTGAATTTAAGTATGCCAGTATTACAAATAACTGCATACAAGGTAGCAACAATTCGTAATATCATTTAATATCAGAAGAATTAATATCAGTACATAAAGTTCAACCGTAATTCAACAAAGAAACTTCATAATCATGTCATAGTAGTTCAGCATTTAAGATTTCACTTTCTTGACCATATCTACACATGATTTCAGGTTGTTTCTGTATGATTCTTTTTCTAGAAATCTGTGGGTACTCTTCAACTTTCTTTCTTTTTTCAAACATGTCGAGATGTCGTCGGTTGGTCATTTGTAACTAAGGCTTTCTCCTGCTCATTGTCGCCTGCATTATTTTCTTCTTTAATAGGTGTCTGCATAACAAGAAAAACATTTTTAAATAACCATGTTTAAATGCATATAACTATGAAACAAATATTGGATATATACACATTTGTATGCAGCAGTTATTACTGCGCCAACAAAATCATGCAACAATCATTATATAGATGCACACTTGCATTCTAAAATTTTGATTTACTGCACAAAATTAAGAACATATTTGTTGATGGTTGCAGGCTATAAAATATAAAAAACATAAAAATTGCACAGAATAGTGCAACTATTCGGAATAAATGCACACATATTCTAAAATTAAGAACATATTTACTTAACATCACATAATTGTGCAAAAAAACATAAAAATTGCACAGAATAGTGCAACTATTCGGAAAAACATCACAACTGAATAGAACATAAGCTCACAATTGTAATAAATTCGTAATAACATCACATAATTGTGCAAAAAAACATAAAAATTGCACATAATAGTGCAACTATTCGGAATAAATGCACACATATTCTAAAATTAAGAACATATTTACTTAACATCACATAATTATGCAAAAAAACATAAAAATTGCACAGAATAGTGCAACTATTTGGAATAAATGCACACTAGTGCTCATCTGTTATGAACTGTTTTCCACATGTGTTTGAGCATTCTGACCACATTCAAACATGTTTCCAAATATTCATAACAATACCTTACAATCGTTTATAAAAATATCGTACCAGTCTGCAAGTATTTTGTTCTAAATAAACTGTACGATCTACAACAAAATTAAAACTTGATACAATAATTAATCAATCGAAAAAACTATAAAATTATAGATGATCGGATTAATCAATCAACAAAGATGGAGTAAAAATTGATAACCGAAAAAAAAACTATTAAAACGTATATATTACCTGGAAGTAGCAAGTTTCAATTCAACCACCTCAATGTGAAACACAGATAGTCAATCTAACATAGATCTATTGAGTCGCTGCAGTCTATGTGCCCTAGGTAGATCAGATGAACCATTCGATTGCTGAGTCTGGAGTTTGCAATTCGCCGCTGCCATCTTTCCTAGTGATCAGATGTTGAAAGAAAACCCTAGATGAAATCGCTCGTCGTGGTCGATTGCGTTTTGGTTTTAGAGAATTTAATGAGATTTTTTGTAAACGGTGGAGTTTTGGTTTGGAGCCGCCGCCGCCATTGATCGTAAAAAAAAAAAATCTGGAATAAATGGGACCTGTAATACGTAAATCCTAATATGTGTTACGTATTAGATTAATAAGGCGTTAATTAAGGAAGAAGGGCAGTTCTGGAAATAAGAGAGACGCAATTCAAAAATAGGGATGAAATTTATACTTTTCAAAAGGGGAGGATGTGAGTCTAATTAAGTTTAGTTTTAAGGATGTGACCCTAATTTTCACTTATTTTAAATAATAGTCATTTTTCAAATGGCCTCCAGATTCGACGAAATTAGTTTTATTAGGTCTGTATCATCAAAACATAGCTAGAAATAAATTTTTTAGAATATTTGGAGTCAGTATGCGGCCCCGGTAATTTAAAATGTACGTTAAAATCAAATTTGAATGTTAAATTAATTTATATTTAAATTTTGATGAAAACTAATCGAAACAGTCGAATCGGCTTATGCGACATATCTCATTGTGTCCGGAATAGGGGTATTACGCTAGGGGCGACAGTCGTTGGTTCGACTTGGATTCCAAACAAAAAGGTAACTTTTTGGAAATTAAAAGAAAATAATTAATTAAATTATATATTTCTCCCTTCCCTTATCTCTCTCCTCACCCCTCCTTCCATCGTTTAAAATTAAAAAAAAGAAGAAAAAAACGTTGTTCAGATCTGTCGCCGTCTGTGCCTCCATCGTGGGCCCCCTAGCTGCACCACCAGCCGTCGCCCCCCTCCGATCCTCCTCCACCCTCTCTCTCTCTCTTCTTCCTAACCCCATTCACCCCAAAACCCACCATCAGCTAACCCAAGCCGCCGCCGATCGTTAGGCCGCCACCCCTAGCCTCGTCAGACTCCGGCGCAACCCCTACCTCCGACGAACCACGCAGCCCCCCTTCTCAGTTCAATAGCGTAACACCCTTCTCTCCGCTTCCTCCTTCGCTCCACAACCGCGAGCAACTGCAACCCCCTCTCCAATTCAAACAGCAAACCCCCGTTGTGTGTTCTTTCAATTCTTCTTTAATTTTGATTTCTTAGAATATAAAAATGTGATTTTTATTTATTTGAAGAGCATATAAAAATGTGATTTTTATTTATATGAATAAAATATAAAATGTGATTTTTATTTATATAAATAGCATATAAAAATGTGATTTTTATTTATATGAAGAGCATATAAAAATATGATTTTTATTTATATGAATAGCATATAAAAATGTGATTTTTATTTATATGAATAGCATATAAAAATGTGATTTTTATTTATATGAAGAGCATATAAAAATGTGATATTTATATGAAGCGCATATAAAAATGTGATTTTTATTTATATGAATAGGATATAAAAATGTGATTTTTATTTATATGAAGAGCATATAAAAATGTGATTTTGATTTATATGAATAACATATAAAAATATGATTTTTATGTAGACAACGTAGGAATAAGAATATGATTTTTATGTAGACAATATAGGAATAAAAATATGTTTTTTATGTAAGAAACATAAGAATAAAAATTTGATTTTTATGTAGACAACATAAGAATAAAAATATGATTTTTATGTAGACAACGTAAGAATAAAAATACGATTTTTATGTAAACAACATAGGAATAAAAATTTGATTTTTATGTAGACAACATAGGAATAAAATATGATTATTATATAGACAACATAGGAATAAAAATATGATTTTTATGTAGACAGCATAGGAACAAAAAGTTGATTTTTATATATATCCTAGTGCCATAAAAATTTGATTTTTATATATGTAGTAGCTATATAAAAATTTGGTTTTTATATATGTAGTAGCAATATAAAAATTTGATTTTTATATATTTAGTAGCGATATAAAAATTTGATTTTCATATATGTAGTAGAGATATAAAAATATGTTTTTTAATGTAAGTAGCATTGTATAAGAATGTGATTTTTAATATAAACTACTTGAAATAGATTGCATTGAAATCACAGAGAAGAACATGACGCGATGAGGCAAATCTGAATCCAAACCATCCAATAAAGAATGGCGGAGTGGAAACCAAAGGTGAGAACTTCTCACTCTAATTTTGTTTGCAGTTAAATATATACTAGGATGTAGACGGTGCTTAGAAGCACCCGACACCTTTGGTCGGAATTGGTAAGCTGATTGGAATTGGTACGTGAAATTTTTATTCTCTT